>LR991058.1:30254077-31633289 GCA_905163555.1 Notocelia uddmanniana | reverse complement strand
CCCATCCGAACAACCAAACCTAACCCCACCCCTAAGAAGACCAAACCCCAACCCAACCTCCCCTAACCTAACCTAAACCTCACAAACCTACCCAAACGTACCTAACCTAACCCTAACCTAACCCTAACCTAGACCTAACCTAACCTATCCTAACCTAAACCTAAACCTAACCTAACCTAACCTAACCAAACTAACCTTACCTAACCTAACCTAACCTAACCAAACCTAACCTAACCTAACCTAACCTAACCTCACCTCACCTAACCTAACCTAACCTAACCTAACCTAACCTAACCTAACCTAACCTAACCTAACCTAACCTAACCAAACCTAACCTAACCTAACCTAACCTAACCTAACCTACTAACCTCTTACCTAACCTAACCTACCTAACCTAACCTAACCTATACCGACAACCTAACCTAACCCTAACCTAACCGAACCTAACCTAACCTACCTAACCTAACCTAACCTAACCCTATCCTAACCTAACCTAACCTAACCTAACCTAACCTAACCTAACCTAACCTAACCTAACCTAACCTAACCTAACCTAACCTAACTAACCTAACCTAACCTAACCTAACCTACCTAACCTAACCTAACCTAACCTAACCTAACCTACCTAACCTAACCTAACCTAACCTAACCTAACCTAACCTAACCTAACCTACCCTAACCTAACCTAACCTAACCTAACCTAACCTAACCTACCCTACCCTAACCTAACCTAACCTAACCTAACCTAACCTAACTAACCTAACCTAACCTAACCTAACCTAACCTAACCTAACCTACCTAACCTAACCTAACCTAACCTAACCTTAACCTAACCTAACCTACCTACCTAACCTAACCTAACCTAACCTACCTAACCTAACCTAACCTAACCTAACCTAACCTAACCTAACCTAACCTAACCTAACCTAACCTAACCTAACCTAACCTAACCTAACCTAACCTAACCTAACCTACCTAACCTAACCTAACCTAACCTAACCTAACCTAACCTAACCTAACCTAACCTAACCTAACCTAACCTAACCTAACCTAACCTAACCTAACCTAACCTAACCTAACCTACCCTAACCTAACCTAACCTAACCTACCCTAACCTAACCCTAACCTAACCTAACCTAACCTAACCTAACCTAACCTAACCTAACCTAACCTAACCTAACCTAACCTAACCTAACCTAACCTAACCTAACCTAACCTAACCTACCTAACCTAACCTAACCTAACCTAACCTAAACCTAAACCTAACCTAACCTAACCTAACCTAACCTAACCTAACCTAACCTAACCTAACCTAACCTAACCTAACCTACCTAACCTAACCTAACCTAACCTAACCTAACCTAACCTAACCTAACCTAACCTAACCTAACCTAACCTAACCTAACCTAACCTAACCTAACCTAACCAAACCTAACCTAACCTAACCTAACCTAACCTAACCTAACCTAACCTAACCTAACCTAACCTACCTAACCTAACCTAACCTAACCTAACCTAACCTAACCTAACCTAACCTAACCTAACCTAACCTAACCTAACCTAACCTAACCTAACCTAACCTAACCTAAACCTAACCTAACCTAACCTAACCTAACCTAAACCTAACCTAACCTAACCTAACCTAACCTAACCTAACCTAACCTAACCTAACCTAACCTAACCTAACCTACCTACCTAACCTAACCTAACCTAACCTACCTAACCTAACCTAACCTAACTAACCTAACCTAACCTAACCTAACCTAACCTAACCTAACCTAACCTAACCTAACCTAACCTAACCTAACCTAACCTAACCTAACCTAACCTAACCTAACCTAACCTAACCTAACCTAACCTAACCTAACCTAACCTAAACCTAACCTAACCTAACCTAACCTAACCTAACCTAACCTAACCTAACCTAACCTAACCTAACCTAACCTAACCTAACCTAACCTAACCTAACCTAACCTAACCTAACCTAACCTAACCTAACCTAACCTAACCTAACCTAACCTAACCTAACCTAACCTAACCTAACCTAACCTAACCTAACCTAACCTAACCTAACCTAACCTAACCTAACCTAACCTAACCTAACCTAACCTAACCTAACCTAACCTAACCTAACCTAACCTAACCTAACCTAACCTACCCAACCTAACCTAACCTAACCTAACCTAACCTAACCTAACACCTAACCTAACCTAACCTAACCTAACCTAACCTAACCTAACCTAACCTAACCTAACCTAACCTAACCTAACCTAACCTAACCTAACCTAACCTAACCTAACCTAACCTAACCTAACCTAACCTAACCTAACCTAACCTAACCTAACCTAACCTAACCTAACCTAACCTAACCTAACCTAACCTAACCTAACCTAACCTAACCTAACCTAACCTAACCTAACCTAACCTAACCTAACCTAACCTAACCTACCTAACCTAACCTAACCTAACCTAACCTAACCTAACCTAACCTAACCTAACCTAACCTAACCTAACCTAACCTAACCTAACCTAACCTAACCTAACTAACCTAACCTAACCTAACCTAACCTAACCTAACCTAACCTAACCTAACCTAACCTAACCTAACCTAACCTAACCTAACCTAACCCAACCTAACCCAACCTAACCCAACCATTTTTTTTTTTTTTTTTTTTTTTTTTTTTTTTTTTTTTTGTGCCCAGGAAAAATCTTCGAAAGATTCCACCGCGCCACGGGGCGACGCGATGGATATGTGAGATTCTTACTCACTAAAAAACCTGGGGTGTTCGTCGCTCTGCCTTTCGGCGGGGCCACGGGAACGCCTATAGCACACTTCCGCGACCCCGCCAGCAAATGCAATTTCTGTATAGCAAACTTTTCACCAAACTATCAAAGTAAATTCACTACACTGCACAGAAGTCTCGGTAGAAGACAAAATTTAAAAAAAAGATGATGAGCTACTTAAACTGTCCAAGAAGGGTAGTTTAGAATACGTAGTTTTAGAAAACATAAACGATTAGGCATGAGTAGCATAAAAAAATCTTTGCTAATAGCCGGCAAAGATATCATACCTCATGAAACTCGAACGCGTCGTCAAGAAGCGGGTCATTTACTATTCATTTAAAATTTATTATTTCAAGTGTTTTGTATAGTAGTAGCTATAATCATTTAAATGGAGGTTCATGAATTTGTTTTCTATGTAATATTTTGAATGTAATAATTTTTTTTACACAACGCAATGAAATAACTCAACGACAATTTTGATAATAAAAGATATTTCAAAGGTTTTACTTTAGACACCCTTCGTGTCCCGTGATCGTTTATACGTCATTTTGTAGCTAAAAGTATGTTTTATCGTTTGCTAGTTATAAACTTGCCGCAAAGTACCGAAGGTCTTGGTGGTAAACTTTTTACGTCATGTAGTTTTAGGGCTAAAATATATGATGATTTACTGATTTGTATTAGGACAAAAAAATTAATTGCGCACTACCACATATGCTCGTAATTGATCTTTGGCTTGAATCAGCTAAAGATACAAACGCTGAAAAATGCAGATACGTCTTTCAAAAACTATTTAAGTCGTTCTTAGATGACGAGAATATTAACACAGAAAATTTTGAAATTAAAAGTCGCTGTTTGTGTAAAAAAAACGAATCTTTTAAAAAGCCACTTAATAATAAAAAGGTATTCATTAAATCATGGAACTAGACAAAGATTTGATAGACAGATGCCCTGTATAGTAAATAGATTTCCTATTGATTTCACCAATAAAGAGATAACGCCTTTTTTTTAAAAATGGGAATCTAGCCACTGTGTACTACCTACTATAGGTACACAGTAACTATTACCCCCTAGTACCTACACAGTTGCTCTTACAGTATACAGTGGCTTGAGCCACTGTGTACTACCCTCTGTATACAGTGGTTCTAAAAGTACACAGCGGCTACGGATGGAATAGAGCCGCTGTGTATATACTACCCCTAAGTAACTTCGTATCAGGTTAACCGTTTTGATCTCATCCGCCGTATGGTTGCCTAGTTTTCCTGGGCACTGAGGGCAGTCTATTTCGTCGTGGCATTCTGCAAAAAAGGTAGGTACAAGTTTTAACTTTTATTTTATTAGCAGTCATTTGGTTTTCAATTTGAAGTTCTAAGAACATTTAACAACCTTTTTTTATTTGACTTTTATTAAATTAAACTTCGGCGGTATTATTTTTAACCATCAAAAACATAAATGTAAAAATGGTGCCAAGTCCGGCACTACATTGTTTACAGTAAAATTTATTTACTGAGGCTTAATGCATTTTGAGCTTTAACTTGGCAGTTTTCTTAAACATCCAACAGCTTTTGTGGTATTATAACTGATAAATATGGGAGCGGGAAGGGCGCACAAGTGACACACAACGTAGCTGTTTACGAACTAACTTTAATATCAATAACGCGGTGGGCGCAGCCACCGTACCTAACACTTATATCTATATACCCATGCATACATATACTACAATCCCTCCCCCATAGTTCCTTATTCTAATTACTCTAAAAATATTGTTTATAATTAACGGGCGGACGAGCTCGTTTAAGTCTTGAAGGCCCGGCTAGTGTGGCCAGGGCGTCATCAGTACTTCCGGTGGTCGCATCGTCCGGCGCAGCGCCGAGAATCGGCGCGCAGTCGCCGGGCGTCGGCGGCGGCAGAGGCAGCGGGGACAGCAGCGACGACGGCGACGGCGGCGGCGGCGGCGGCGGGGGCGGCAGCGACGGCGGCAGCGGCAGCGGCGGAGGCGGCAGCGACGGCGGCGGCGGTGCCGCTGTCTCCATGGCTGTATCGGGAGGCTGATGTACATCTCTCTCCTCCCTCACTACCGGCTCTTCGCCATAATCCATGTCCGTTTGCTCATGGGTCTGTGCCCGGCATATTTCTGGTGTGATGTTGACGCCAGGCACCCCAGTATAACTGCTTACTGCAGTGGACTTCGTCTCAAGTCCAAAGACGGGAGGAATGTCCAATGTGGACGACATACTCGTACTGGAGCCCACAGGCTGGGCGCTATGGGCCGCGTGGGACACAGTGGTAGGTATATTTCCCCTATACTTAACTAATTGATTGATGTGTCTTTTCACTATTTTGTCTGTTTCATGATCTTTGATCAGATAAATCACATTTCCGAGTTTTCTAACTATTTTACCTAAGGTCCACGTAAAATGAGTTTTATTTGTAAAACGTTTGTATAAAACTAACTCGTCCGCACTAAATCCGCACCTTTCTATGCCACCGTAGTGTTTAACCTGCGAGCACTGTTTGTTTTTAACAAAGGAGTCGACAGCGGTGAGCGGAGGTGATGATGATCCTGGTAACTGAACCCGTAATAAATCTAATCGCGATCTCAATTGTCTACCAAACACCAATTGTGCCGGTGATTCTCCGGTCGTAGTGTGCTTTGAATTGCGATAATGAAATAGTATATAAGCAAGTGATTATTAATATTTCTATGAATTTTGTTTGTTAAAAGTGCCGTTTTGAGACCTTTTTTTATAATTTTCACATAAGACTCTGCCATGCCATTGCTGGAAGGCTGATATACCGGTGATGTTAAATGCTGTATACCATTTAACACGCAAAATCGTTCGAAGTATTGACTACACAGGGAAGTTCCGTTATCACTTACTATAGTACAAGGAATGCCGTACCTAGACATGAACTCGTATAATTTATCAACCACATTAATTGACGACGTATTTGCTTTCATGTCGTAGCATTCCACCCATTTACTGTAAGCATCGACTATGTGGCCTACTCCGTATTTACCACTCTTACCAGAAAAATATTGTAATCTAAATTACGACCTTCTTCGCGCGGATCCCTAACACGGCGCCCGCACTTACCGAACATACAACGTCGCGTTTGAGCGCGAGCTGGCAGCAACGCCGCTTGCGCCGCCTCCGCGACGTGAACCCGTGACCCGCAGGGTCTCAGTGTTACCTACGGCACGAACGCGCGCGCACGCTACTCTTGACAATTAACCCAACTCGCCGACGTGAAGTGATTAATGTGATGATGCATGTGTGAGAACTAACCTGTGTGACTCTACTTGTGTTGTGTACCTATACGTTTTAACCCTAGAACTAAGTTCCCCTTACCTCGCCGAGATCTGTGTTAACCATTAACTGTAAAACTGAATGAGTGATTAATAAACAGCTTTTATATATTACGTGTTCGATATTATTCATAGTGCCACGTAGGAATAACACCAAACTGGTGACCACGACAACCAAAACATGCTTAGCAACAACGGCGAAGTTGAAAACCAAAACGATGCAAATCCCGCTGCCGTACCCGGCGCGCTTCCAAGAATTGCGCACGCACCGCCGCTGCATGGCAACGGTACACCGCCTGTCTCGCTCCCGCATGGGTCACAAGGCCATGCGCCCGCCTCACTCCCGCACAGCGCAATGCCCGCCACTTTCCCGCCCGGTGAATTTACGACCCAGCCGAATAACACTGCAGCTGAGTTTTTCCCCCAACACCCGAGTTTATTCCGAGTAGGCATTAAAGTGCCTCCGTTCTGGATGAATAAACCCGCGGTATGGTTCGCCCAATTAGAAGGCCAGTTCCAACTGGCCGGAATTACCTCGGACACAACTAAATTTTATCACGCCATGGCACACTTAGACCATCAGATCGCCGCCGAAGTAGAAGACGTAATAACAAATCCACCGAACGAAAACAAATACTTAACCCTAAAATCGGAATTGATCCGCCGACTATCCGTATCTCAAGAACAGAAGGAGAAACAATTACTAATGCATGAAGAATTAGGCAGTAGAAAACTGTCACAATTTCTACGTCACTTACTGCACTTAGCGGGGCCTAATAAGTTACCTGAAAGTTTTATACGTACGGTCTGGTCCAGCCGACTCCCGATCCATCTGCAAACGATCGTCGCTTCGCATCCGGATATGCCGCTAATCAAACTTTCAGAATTAGCAGACCATGTCCACGAAATCGCATCACCCAGTTACCGAATCGCCGAAGTTTCACCCACTGCTATTCCAATGCAAACTACATCTTCATCGCCGCTCAACCCATTTAACCCGCCGCAAACTTACTCATCCATCGCTTTACCCACAACTTCTACGTCGTCGTCGCTCACACCGTACACCGCACGGCAGCCGCACTCGCCCCTCGAGACGATGTCCTTGCAGATCGCCGAACTCTCTCGGCAAATGGCAGCACTCACCAACCACGTGTTTGAAGAACGCTCGCGATCTCAATCCAGGTCCTCAAGTCGGAATAACAATCGTGGTCGATCAGTCAGGCGCACGGTCCCAGGTGCGTAACGGCGTATGTTGGTATCATCGCCGATTTGGTTCGGATGCAACGAGATGTACACATCCCTGCGAGTTTAAGGCGGAAAACTAGCGATCTTTGCGTTTACCCACGATCAGAAGTTAAAGGTCGTCGACCTAAAACAGACTTCCAGCTTTACGCCGCAAATGGATCAACTATCGAAACATACGGCTACGCACACCTGGAATTGGACCTGGGACTTCGACGATGCTATCGATGGCGGTTTATTATTGCTGATGTCACCAAGGCAATAATCGGTGTCGATTTTTTGTCCCACTACAACCTCGTGGTAGACTGCCGTAACCAACGTCTTATAGACAGCTTAACGACACTGCAATCACCTGCACAGCCTGTCCCACCGACAGACACGATATCGTCTATCAAGACACTCATGGGAGGATCAAGATACCACGATATCTTACGTGACTTTCCTGACCTCACTCGTCCGGCCGGCACTCACCGTGTGATGAACCATAGCACCGTGCACCACATACGGACGACTCTAGGCCCTCCAGTCGTTAGCTCACCTCGCCGCCTGGCACCGGATAAGCTGAAGATCGCAAAAGCGGAATTCCAGTCGATGCTTGAGAACGGGACAGCTCGACCTTCTGAAAGCCCATGGTCTTCACCTTTGCACCTCGCACCAAAGAAGGACAACGGATGGCGGCCCTGCGGCGATTACAGGATGCTCAACGCCCGCACTATACCTGACCGCTACCCTATCCGCCACATCCACGACTTCACACAAAACATAGCCGATTGCAGAATATTCTCCACCATAGATCTAGTAAAGGCCTACAACCAAATTCCGGTCAGTAAAGAAGACATTCCGAAGACTGCTATTACTACGCCCTTTGGTATGTACGAGTTCCCCTATATGACCTTCGGACTAAGAAACGCTGGCCAGACGTTCCAGAGGTTCGTCGATGAGATGACACGAGGACTGGACTTCTGCTACACATACCTCGACGATTTTCTAGTTTACTCTACATGTCAGAAAGAACATGAAGACCACCTCCGTCAACTATTCTCCAGACTCCAGCAGTATGGTATGGTCATTAATACGTCCAAGTGTGTCTTTGGAGAACCACAAGTCACTTTCCTCGGCTACAGCATCTCCGCAGAGGGCATCAAGCCACTTGACACCAAGGTCAACGCCATTAGAGAGTACCCAGCACCAAAGACAGTCAAAGAATTAAGGAGGTTCTTGGGCATGCTTAATTTTTACCGTCGGTTCATTCCTCAGGCAGCTCATCTCCAAGCACCCCTCAACGCTTTATTGACCGGGTCTGTAAAAGGCTCCCATCCTGTGGACATATCTGGTAACGCACTCAAGGCATTTGAAGAGTGTAAGCAAAGTGTGTGTGAAGCGGCCCTTCTTGCACACCCCGACTGCAATTGCCAGCTCTCGCTAGTCACAGACGCATCCGACACATCGATTGGCGCAGCTATACATCAATGCAAGGATGGGGCATGGCAACCTCTAGCGTTCTTTTCACGCAAGCTAAACACGGCGCAACAAAAATACTCTCCGTACGACAAAGAGCTCCTAGCCATTTACGAGTCCGTGCGTCACTTCAGACATATGCTAGAGGCAAGAGACTTCGCCGTGTTTACAGACCATAAGCCCATCACCTTCGCATTCACCACAAGGCGCGACCAGTGTTCACCTCGACAGTACCGCTATCTGGACTACATTGCCCAATTCACCACAGATATCCGTCACATATCAGGCAAAGACAATTCCGTAGCCGATGCACTTTCACGTATTGCCTCAATCGCGGTGACCATAGACTACAAAGCTCTTGCAGAGGATCAGAATTCAGATTCTGAACTGCAAGACCTAATGAAAAATGGTTGTTCTCTGCGACTGAAGAAAGTTAACACGGAAGGAGCAAGCATATACTGCGACCTGTCACTAGACAAGCCCAGGCCATATGTCACTCTACCCTTTCGAAAAAAAGTTTTCGACCGCCTGCACAACTTAAGTCATCCAGGAGCAGCAGCGTCAGCCAAGCTTATAGCTGATAGATACGTTTGGCCTGGCATTCGTCGCGATTGCAAAACTTGGGCGCGGAATTGCCCAGACTGCCAGCGCAGCAAAATTCATCGTCACACTGCTGCACCTCTTACCCCTATCCAGACTCCTTCCGACCGCTTTTCTCACGTCCACATGGACCTCATTGGGCCTCTTCCACTCTCTTCTGGAAATAGATATTGCCTAACCGTCATCGACCGGTTCACAAGATGGCCAGAGGTGTACCCACTACCAGACATGACAGCAGAGACCTGCGCTAAAGCATTTGTCTTCGGCTGGGTGGCACGCTTCGGCTGCCCTAACAAAATAACGACTGATCGCGGAAGGCAGTTTGAGTCACAATTGTTCCAGAGCATCACAGTCCTCCTCGGCTCAAATCACTGCCCCACCACAGCATACCGTCCTGAATGTAATGGCATGATTGAGCGTCTGCACCGACAGTTGAAGACCGCAATCATGTGCCATGACAATCCCCAATGGACAGAGATCCTACCACTTGTACTCCTGGGAATACGGAGTGCCTGGAAGGATGAACTTAAAGCCTCGGCAGCAGAACTGGTTTATGGCGAGCCTCTTAGATTACCAGGCGAGTTTTTCAACCCTTCCACTAATCTTGATATAGACATAACTGACTTCGCCTCCCGCCTGCGTAAACACATGGCAAATCTTAGTCCAGTTCCAGCGTCATGGCATACAGCGAAGACATTCTATATACCAAAAGATCTGCTCACTTCGGAGTATGTATATCTTCGCCAGGGGCCGGCACGACGATCCCTCGAAGCACCATATTCTGGCCCATACAAAGTTCTGGAAAGAGGTCAAAAAACATTTAAATTGGAAATACAAGGCAAGGAGTCAACCGTTACTATAGATCAATCAATCAATCAATCAATCAAATAATTTATTTGCTAGAATACAGTTTAGCTTAGGTGGTAAAATACATTTTTGTTATACCGTGTATTCAGCCTACAATACAGGCGTGCAAATTTTCAAAATGTTATTGTAATATAATAATAAATAATTAATTAATAGCATTTTAGAATTAATGTAGTCAATATTTAATAAAATAGTCAAAATTCAATAATAAAACAATAAAAATAGATAAAAACATAATGTCATTAAATCCTATTGCTCTCGAGAAATTCATTAACACTATAATAGCACTTGTCCAGTAACCAGTTGGTCAATTTACGTTTAAGGATGTGGCCCCGCAGTAATCTCATCTCATCGGGTATGCGATTATATATTTGAATACACATGTTATAGACATTTTTTTTGTAAATATATTTCTTACATAGTGGTTTAGATAATTTGTTCATCACCCTTACTCTTGTTTCTCGTTGCATTATTTTAGCACGATTTTTAAAATATTCTGTATTGGAGTTCACAAATATACACACTTCTCTTAAGTATAGGCAAGGTAAGGGCAAAACATGTAATTTTCTAAAAAGTGGTATACAACTGTCATCGATCAACGCGTTACAGATAACCCTGACACACTTTTTCTGTATTACAAATACTCTATGAGCATCTACTGCGTTACCCCATAAAATTAGTCCGTAGAGAAGGACGGACGATACATATCCATGATATGCTGTAAGCGCAGCTTCGGCCGATATTGTATCTCGTAATCTTTTTAGAGCGAATACAAATCTGTTTAGGTTTTTACAAACTTGCTCAATGTGCTCCCTCCAATTCAGATGCCTGTCAATCGTTATCCCCAGAAATTTAAAGGTGTCGACTTTTTCAACTATCTCATTATTATTTATTAAACTAATAGGAATGTCACTTGAATTATATGAGGAAAATTGCATAAATTTAGTTTTATTTATATTTACTTGTAGGTCATTTGCTAACATCCAATTAATAATATCCATTAATGAATTATTTATGTCTCTTTCAAAATTAATTTTATTATTGCATTTTATTGTCAAAGTAGTGTCGTCAGCGAACATTATAGTTTTGTACGGAGTAGCATTTGGTAAATCGTTAATGTAAAGAACAAATAGCAAAGGTCCAAGAATGCTACCCTGTGGGACGCCTTTATTGACAACTTTGAACTGTGATCTATATGATTGTTTAAGGACAACATGCCCTGTTTCTTTTATTAGACCGACTTAAACCAGCTATCTGCTTCGCCCCACCACCATCCAGCCACAGCCGCCAGACCAAGCCAGAGAAAAACAAACCAGAAGCGGCAGAGTAGTTCGATTTCCAACTCATTATGCTGACTATCGCCCATGAGACGGTCTCGGCGGGGGAGTGTTTGTGGCCTACTCCGTATTTACCACTCTTACCAGAAAAATATTGTAATCTAAATTACGACCTTCTTCGCGCGGATCCCTAACACGGCGCCCGCACTTACCGAACATACAACGTCGCGTTTGAGCGCGAGCTGGCAGCAACGCCGCTTGCGCCGCCTCCGCGACGTGAACCCGTGACCCGCAGGGTCTCAGTGTTACCTACGGCACGAACGCGCGCGCACGCTACTCTTGACAATTAACCCAACTCGCCGACGTGAAGTGATTAATGTGATGATGCATGTGTGAGAACTAACCTGTGTGACTCTACTTGTGTTGTGTACCTATACGTTTTAACCCTAGAACTAAGTTCGCTTTACTTCGCCGAGATCTGTGTTAACCATTAACTGTAAAACTGAATGAGTGATTAATAAACAGCTTTTATATATTACGTGTTGGATATTATTCATAGTGCCACGTAGGAATAACACCAAAACTATGACTAAATACCAGTGTTCGTTTGTGGGCCCCAGGAAATCTACGTGTACCCTTTGAAACACGTGTTCCGGTCGTTTCCATGGAGACAGTGGGACGCGAGGAGGAGTCGGGCGCAAGCGAGTACATACCTCACAAGCACCTACTAGGTTCTCGATAGCGGCATCGATGCCCGGGAACCAAACCCGTGAACGCGCTTCTGCCTTACTCTTCACAATGCCAAAATGCGAATCGTGTAATTCTGTTAACACCTGACTTTGAAGTGCCAACGGAATAACAACCTTATGGCCCCGCATTAAACAACCATTTTCCAGTGACAGCTGTAACCTACAATGATGATAGGGCTTTATATCTTTGTCTTTAGTTTTACGCGGCCAACCATTAATGACGTAATGTACTACTTTGTTTAGAATGGCATCCTTATGCGTTTCTCGTTGCACCCGATCGAGCGTAATTGGTAAACAACCATCCTCAAAAACAAAATGTACGTATGCTGCGCTGTCCTCGGCGCCCGCCGCGCCTACTGCCGGCTCGTCCGGCAGTGATGCACGAGATAAGAAATCTGCGCTGTTATTCGCACTTCGTACATATTGTATTATATAGTTGTATGCAGCAAGAAATATCGCATACCTCTGCAGTCGGTTTGCAGTTATCTCCGGTATGCCTCGGTGCGGGCCAAAGATGGACAGCAGGGGTTTGTGATCGGTGCGTAAAATGAATGGTTCCGCGCGCGCATACAAATACTGATGATATTTTTTTACGCCATAAATTATGGCCGTAGCTTCTTTTTGTATTTGTGCATATTTTTTCTCTGCGGAATTTAAGGTTCGGGAAGCGAATGAAATAGGTCGTTCAGTTCCGTCTATCTCGATTTGAGATAGAATTGCCCCAAGTCCTTGAGGCGAAGCGTCCACCGTCAAAATCAGTTTAGCATTAGGGTTATAATGCGAAAGGACTTGATCTGAAGCCAAAATTTTTTTAATTTCAGCGAACGCCTTTTCGTGTTTTGAGGTCCATTCCCACTTTACTCCTTTTTTAAGAAGTTCGTAAAAGGGACTTAATATGGTAGAAGCACCTGGCACAAAGTTCCTATAGTAGTTAATTAACCCGAGAAAAGATTGCAATTGACTTACATTTTTTGGAACCGGAGCCTCCACTATTGCTCTAACTTTTGATGGACATTTGCTTATACCGTCTTTATTAATAACGTGTCCCAGATATGTGATTTCGCTTTGGAAGAAGGAGCACTTGTCCTTTTGTAGGGTGAGACCCGCGTCCCGGAACCGGCGCAGTACCTGGTGCAGGCGCGCGACGTGCTCCTCCCTGCTCCGGCCCGTGATGAGCACGTCATCTAGGAAGCATAATACGCCCTCTAGACCGATATTGTTCAGCGCTCGCTGAAACGCAGCTGGACTGCTGGAAAGTCCAAAAATTAAACGCCTATACTTGAAAAGGCCCCGATTTGTGTTGATACACGTTATATTATCGGGGTCCTCAATTTCGAATTGATTATACGCCATCGACATATCCAGCTTCGTAAACTGAACGCCTCCATGTAATTTAGCAAACAGTTCATCGATAGTCGGTAGTGGATACTTCTCAACCAAAAGTTGTTTATTTATTGTTTGAGAATGACTGTTCCGTCGCGTTTTAGCACCGGCACTATCGGCGACGCGTAGTCTGAATATTCGATCTGAGTAGGTTAATATTGGGGGTTCTAGCTCACATCGCTTCGCTATCGCTCGCTCCGTTCGCAGAACCGCCCAATATTAACAATAATGTAGGTATTTACGCAACACTACAGCGACCAGTCTACGGATACCCTTTAATCTTCATATTCAATCTTAATACATCTGATTTCGAATCGCTCGCTGTCGCTATCGTTCACAGAACCGCCCAATATTAACAGCAGTTATGAGAGTACACAAACTCCGTTATGTTAATTCCCACTTCGTTACTTGTTAGATCAGTTTCTACTTTAATTTTGATATCGCTAGCTATCGCAAGTAGATGTTACTTTTGCTCTCTCGCTCCAAGATAAGCCGGAATTTTTGTTCAAAAGCAATTATACGCATTCGAAATCGATCTGAGTCAATTTTCCATGTTCCCATTCGACAATCATCTTGATAAGGCACTGGGAAAAATAGTGCAATATCGCTAAAAGTTACTGTTTTAGATGGCATGAGAACTGCGTCGAGCATCACGTTGAAATGCCGTTCAGTACAACATGATACTGATTTATTGTAGGAGAAATACTCTTTTATATACAAAAATAAACAACCTTATTCATAGAAAACCTTTATTTGTACACCATTTTCTTAAGCAAGTTACATTTTTTAAAGCACATATAGTAGGATGGTAAATACAATTAAATACATCACTAGATAATCTAAAATCTTTATATAAACTTAAGAAATTAGGACACTGCATGTCCTCTAAGTTAATTACATCATTATGAAGAAACATGGTTTTAATCCAATGTACTTTCTCAGTACCTTTACAATAAATTGTTTTATCAGATAAAAAATCTTCTACGTGCATCAAATAATCTGTGTAGGGAATGAAACCTTCATTCCAGTAAATTTTTCTGTTTTTCTGTATCCACCATATTTGTTTACGCTCTTCCGGAGAAAGATTATACAATGGGAAAGGAGGTAAAATAAGAAGATGCTGCAACTGATCATTAAATACTATAGCTATTTCTTTTACAATAAATTGATTTCCATCTGTTTTAAATCCTTGAACGTCAACGATTGCTATTGATTTCATGTTAGTTTCCTGACTATATTGCTCAAAGGTCGATACTCGAACAGCCGATCGTTAATAATTAAACAATAAGCACTTGTGTTGTCAGGAATGTCTTGCGTAGTTTCAATTTCTAAACGCACATCTACTGGTCCAGTTTTTAAATTATCATTTTGTCGTGAACAATCAATCACGTATAATGGAGCCTTATCTTTAAACTGTTTCAAATCTAACAACGGATCTACGGGAAGGTTGTAAAACGACTGACGAAATCGAGCATACATATCATATAATATACTATATTGGCCTTGTTCAAACTTTAAATTAAGAGCGTCGTACGGATAATAATACGAATTTAAAAATAACGTAACGTTTTTCAAATCACAGTGATCAAATATGGCATTATCTTTTTCCTTATTATTTTTTCGATTAGTTTGTAAGCCAAAAATAACATATCGCGGTTTTTCTAGTTGAGAAGCTGTCTTCACAGACCAGGAATGTTTCGTAGTCTTAGGTAATAATGGGTATTCATATAAATCCCAATTTCTGAAGGCAATTTGTAACGGTTTATCTTTTTCTAAATGTTTTAGCAAAGCAAGCCTTTGCTGATCTGAAACTTTAACATGAGGCATGCGCCACTGAACTTTCCGTATGTCAACTTGTACCAAATCATCTTTATCTGTTACAACACCATTTAAATTAATGCTACTTCTGTTTAAAATTAATTCATGTTTGCAATTAATAATAATTTTTCTATAATCTTCTGCGAAACCCAATAATTTGTTTAACGGTAAAAGAATACAAAACTTTCCATCATGATTCTTAAACCCATTTACATTCCAGCCCCACATTTCAGCAGCTTTACTTTCTCCATTATTCATAGACACGAGCGACTTTATTGTCGTAGTAACTCCAGCATTTCTAATACGATCAATTTCGACTCCATTCATCTCGTACCTTATATCTTGAAAAAGGAATGCTATAGCATTATTAGTTAAGTTTATTTTCTTTGTTTTTGAGGCTCCCGTTGTACGATCCTTTTCTGTTATGGAGAAAGATCCTTCTATATACACAGAACTTGCTGAGGGCAAAACATAAATGTCTTGCTGGTGGATAGGTATTCGTATTTCATCACTTTCATTGTAGCTATTATTGTATGGATTATAAGTATGGATTTCATAACTTTCAATAGAATTGTCAAATTGAGGGTCGTCCGTTATATGGAGAATACTCATACTTTAAATCCAAGAGCACGAAGGAACTCTTTATTACTCTTAGTTATTTTAGTCGGAGTAATGGATGTTATTCGTTTCACGGTATGCTTATTAATGGCTTTATTTTTATTTTGCTTGGGCATTTTATTGTTGAACTTATTCTTTTTATTTGCTTGTCTCTTAAGCTTACAAGACGATGGTGTTCTAAGTCTTTGGGGGTTATTATATACAATCATTTTGATTTTCGTAGGTGTAAACTCAAATATATATTTTCTTTCTTAAAATTTATTGGCACACCTCTTAAGTCTAATATTTTTACAATTATTGATGAAATGTGCTTTTTTGCTATAGGGAAATATATTATATTTTTAGGCACCTCAATAAGCTGATGACACGGAGGAACGTTCAGTACAAACTCGTGAATTATATGGGCTGGTAATCCATTCATATATGAGCCTTGCACGAGATCACATTCGATTCGTATCACCGACGTTGGAATAATGTTTACAGGATAGACTGATTCATGCCATTTATTTGGTTCTAGAATCGTTTGTGAAAATCCTAAAAATGAAGCGATACTATTTTCGGCTTCAAAATGAATCGGCTCGGTGCAAAATAACAAACACTTAAAAGTATTATTATTCGATTTAATTTGCAACTGAACATTTTTCAGTTCAGTTTTTAAGTATTCATATAAGTCTGTCAAGTCGTAATTGCCCCAAGGAATTTTGATACGTTTATCTTTACCATAGGCAAAAATGTTATTATTTTCATGAATATTCGGAATTGTATTAAATGTAGAAAAGTAGAGTAAGCCACACTCATAATTATCATCTAATATCAGAGGAGGAATAAATTCCGTTTGAAGAACAGATTCGTTTCCAGTGATTGTAAGTGTTATAGACATTTTGAGCAAACTAAATTATTTTATCAAGTTCTCGTCTATTTATGCCGGTTCCAAAAGGATTTCAAAAACCGAATACACAAATGGCCACAATTATAAGGATGGCTCTTTTGCACATTAGCATAATTATAAAAAAAATTTGGTCCAACATAGTGTAAAAATTCTTCCGGTGGTTTTAAGTTACCATAACTGTCGAAATATTCAATATAATCACTTAATTTAGCATAGGCCACCCAATGAGTTCCAGGATTATCTGAACTATCAAGATTTATAATGCCGCATTCTTTATTTAACGGGCTAACTGGCAACTGATCTCTCATGTACACTCCTCTAAAAAATGGAATGAATTTTGCATATTTCAGTAGGTCGATATTAGTTAGCGCTCTTTTGGGTAGCCTTGGAATTAGTTTTTTTGTTTTTTGACATAAATGCCTAAACCATCACCATGTTCTTTGAGACAAAGCCCATTTCCTATACACAATTCTTCCATTTTTTGGTTGTGACGTTTAAGTTCTTGCAAGCGTTGTTTAGCTGATTTTATTGCTTGAACTGCCTTTGCGATTCCAGCTGCACCACCTGCTAAACCACCTGCAGCTGACAGACCAGCAAAAATTGGTATTAAGGGAAGAAATCCTCCAACTTTTGGCACTGGTATCACTCGAGGAATATTCACAGTTGAGTTAGAATCGGAAGCCAATTCACGAGCAACAGCAACGGCTAACTCTATAGCTGCTTTTTTACATTTGGGTTTAAATTTGTTTATGTGTTTCTTTGTAAGAGAAACAATATTTTTAAACGTTTTCTTAAAACCTCTCCCGGTTTTTAATTTTTTTGCAGCACCAGTCGGTTTAGCGTTGCGAGCTTTTGTTTTTCTTGCGGAATTAAATTTCGGCATCATTGATTTAAAGATATAATTAAAATATAATTTAAAGATGTAATACCGAACACTCTTTCTTTCTTGAAATACGGACTAAGAATGAAAAAATTAAATATGACCTGCTTATAAAACTTCTGACTTATCAATCCAACTGTTTTCTTGAGAAGGTAATCCTAACCATTTCACATATAAATTTGTACCTTTCTTTTTTAAAATTTTTTCAACCAGGTAAATGTTTGGATATTTAGCTTTAAGTAATTCTTGTGAATAAAACGATCCCAAAATGGGCCGATGCTTACTATCTTCTATGATATATGTAACCGGTTCTGTGTTCTGAATTTTAGTAATAGTAAATATTTCTGTTGACCAATTTGGAGTATACCCTTTTTCAAATGTCCCTTTGTATTTACTTATACGCACGGGATCTCCAACTTTAAATATAGTTTTCGTTGTTGCTGGCAAAACTGTTTTATTATATTTTTGAAGAATTTGCTGCTTATTTCCTGCATTAACTTCGCTTGGCTTAAGACCAATTGTTCTGTGTACCGTATTATTATACTGCTTAACTACATTATAAAGAGTGTCATTAACCCATTTGTAGTTTCCTTGTAAGCTAAATTGTTTATATAATTTGGTTTTTAAGGTTCTTATAAACCTTTCCACTATAGAAGCTTTTTTCACAGAGTATGTTGAATAGTGTCTTATATTATATCGATCAAGTAAATGTTTTAATTGTTTGTTATAAAATTCAGTTCCTAAGTCAGTTTGTAAATTTTTCGGAACACGAGGTTGTGTTAACAAATCTTCAAAGGCTCGAGTCACATGTTCTTTACTTTTTTGTTTTAATGGATATACCCAAGCATACTTCGAAAAGGTATCGATTATTGCTAGTATATATTTATACTTTGAGTTCACTGTCGAAATAGACTGCATGTCAATAAGATCAGCTTGCCATAAATCGTCAATATCTCTCATTATCACATGTCTTCGAGGAAAATTCTTTCGAGCTTGTTTATGTATTTCATTAACCACCACTTCTTTACTCATTTTTTGTATTTGCTTCTTTGTATCACTGAGTCTATGCTCTGATTTAAGGTTTTAATTTCTGTATCTAACTGCTGTAATTCTTGACGTATCGCTGTTATTTTTTTTAACATAACCTCCATTATATTATCAACATACTCTTTTGTTACACCGTCCGCGGAATCAATTGGTTTTCCAAGATGTTTAATAGGCTTATTCTTCGCGTCAATAAAATCATCATTAAAATTTATGAAAGCCATATAAGGTTCTATATTTGAATTTACTTTTCGCCTTTTGAATATGTGATGGCCAAACTTATCAACGTTCATCTTCAGAGAACATTATAGGACTAAGTCATAATGAGTCCCTAACAACACTTTTATTCTTTTATTATACCTGCTTCTCTCAATTCTTCTATGATAGAAATTATTTCATTATCGTGATTAGTATTGCCAGCATTTTTAGAAGCAACCAATAATTTTAATCTGTCAATTAACTCGTTAGGATCGTCCCAATATATGTAATCTGTATTACGCCTATATTTTTTCAATACTGGTAAGTTGCCGCCCTGTTTTTTGTTAGATTCGTTAAATAATGGTTTGATAAATTGGCAGTATTTCATGCCCGAATTTCCTTGTATTTGACCGTCTGGACTATATCCTCTCTTATGAACATTAGTATGAATCAGGATATCTTTATAAGTTAGTTTATCTTTTTCTTCAACGATATTTGAATTGGGTTTGGTTTGAAATAAAAGTTCGTTTAGTCCTGGAGTTAACTCATAACTTTTATCAGGTAAATTAATCATTGTCATTTTATTTGGGGTATTTTCGCCCTGCGTTTTTAATGTTACCGGCGAATTACCTATAAATAAGTTCTCGCCATCATTCCGCACTCCAAATGTTACATTGAAAGGTTCTTTCGGGAGTTGCAAATATTTTCTATTTGCTTGAGGACTCTTCACTTTTGCTACATAGTTTTCCACTTTAGTTGGAGTTTTTAATTCTTGTGACACAAACTCTTTAGAGCCATATTTTAAATCAAGATTAGCATCATCCATAGGAGCGTCGTTTTGAGCATATATCTCTTTATTTTCCTTGTGCACGCGAACATTATTAGAAGTATTGTTTAGTGATACTAGGGTTTCTAATGGGTCACTTAATGATTTGAATATTTTTTTATGTTGTAACTCACAAACTTCATCTTTTTCACGCATTTGTTTCAGTTTATTTTTTATATTTTTAACTGATTTTATTAACTGTGTTTTTAAATCGGTTTCCATGACATTTAAATTTGTACAGACTTGTTCTATTGCCTTAAGCCTGTAACTAACTGTCTTAAATTGGATTTGTCATAAATATTTGTATGAATGGTTCACTCAAACTTTACAAACTCATCAAATGATTTTCTATATCTACCATTGTTCAACTCACAATCTTTGCTGATTATTAAAGATGCAAATGGGTCCCTCCATATATTTATGGCTAGTGATTTGAATATTTCCCAACTAACGTCAGAATTCACATGTTCATGATATATGTGTTTCAAATTAACATCATCCTGTTTAAAAATAATTAGGAAATTCACATTGTCTCGAATTAATTGTTTGGGAATTTTAGAGTAAGTTTGAGATAAATAGAAAACATCTATTCCTTTATGTCTTCCCATAGAAAAATAATTACGTATATTGTTCTGATTTTCACAAGTTATATCGTCAAATATAAAAACAGAATTGCATAAGGCCTCATCAGGAGAAATTACATCCTTTTCGTCTTGAAATATGTGCAGATTAATATCAGATATTCTCATAATAACGTCTTCTAGAAAGCGGTATTTTGGTTGGAAAGCCGTTTTAGAATAAAGATACACATTTTGAAATTTTAACCCATTTTCATGAAGTAATAAACTTAGCATGGTATTGGTTTTGCCGCAATTGGAAGGCCCGCAGATTATGCATCGAATCGAGTTGGGCAAAAGCACACTGTGCTTTATATTAATAGGACGTGACTCAGCAATAATTTTACCGATTTCAAGTGACACTTGTTGTTTCATTAGCTTCATTTTACTTTCTGTTAACTAATTATACAAAACATTCATTAAATATGTATACCTACTAGCAGTTTAAGTTGGAGAGTATTTTGTTTTAGAAATGTTAGAGCGCTGCCTAAAAAGGCATTCGGTATTACTCATGATTATTCTTAATACCTGTTGCAACCTGTAAAGAATTGCGAGCATTGGCTTCCATTTCATTGCTTGCGTCAAACGGAAGCAGTCGCAACGAGAGAAGTTACTGCCTAATTTAAAGCCATAGGTAATGGTTTTCTATATTAATATTTTATCTTAAACAAAATTAAGATATCTTCTAACAGTCTTGAAATATATTTGAGAGATTAATAAAACTTGTAACGTACTTTATTTTGTTATGTTATTTCTGAGGGCTCGTTATAGTGTCTAACCTAATTTTTTTTTCAGATAATGGAGTCAAACATGGGCAAACAAAACCAAGTTGATGATTTTGGCGACATATTTAACGTTAGCCCTCCAATTCATGATGTCGGGCCGGACGATCCATTCTATTACGTGCAAGATGTTGACGGTTGGCTTGAAAAAGTTGAAAAACGCCGTCAGGAAGTAGTACGCAAAATAGTGAAAAATAAGCCGAAAAAAACTATTATCAAAGATCAAACTAAAAAATGCTCGTCTTTCGTTATAAAAAATAACTATCGAAAAGGACAATATTTAATAAAAATTGATATCGAAGCTGTGAACGATGGTGATTCTAGCCGCAATGTTAGTGCGCAGTACCTTGTTTGCGATCCATGTGACGAAGTGTTAGACTCAACTGAATACGCATTGACAAGAATATTAAGAAAACTGGATGAAAAGTGAATAGCTTTTAGTATTACTGTACATATCATATAATAAACTTTTGTAATTTCGTAAGTACTTGCAGTATTCATTTTAATATATACTCGTACTTGTAGTTAAATGTTTACTAAGACCTCAATAAAAATTTCAGCAAATATGTTGTTTTTTGTTTATAATTTAGAATGATAACCCATTTTAATAACGACAACTGTTATTATCAGTTGTAATTAGACTCCCATAGATAAAGAAAAACAGAGTATATTAAATAAGGCACCTAAAAAGTTTAAGGGCAAACTTATCTATTTACTGACTTTCGCATAACATTTTTATTTCTTATAATAAACCCACTGAGCACGCATATGTTGCATAAATATTACGGAAAGTATAAATCGGGAGGTTGTAAGTTACAAATGGGAAGTTGTAATGTTCTAGCAAGGTTACATGTACTTCTATAAGTAGCCCTAACGGCCGTCCCAGAAACATTAGATGCAATGTTGCTCATATAGATCAGATAAAACTTTCAACAAGTATCATTTGGAATGTTTCGTGGACTTAACAGTGGTAACGTACTAGAATGGTTTTATTGTAAATTTCTGCAAGTTAATTTATATAAATTACAGCAACTATTAATTTGAAATTTTTGTCAAATTTCATAAATATAGGTTACAGTAACGTTGCGTTCGAAAGTCATCTGAAAGTTTAAGTATAAACGTTACAAAGCCGTTTTAGTTGGAACTTACCGGCAACCTACAAATGCAATATCGCGTTAATAATGCTCGTGTTACTTGCTCGTAATTTCCAGTTAGATGGTCACGGCAAAGTTACATTCATAACATACAGGGAACTTGCACTTTTAACTTCGCGTTAATAATGCATATGTTATTTGCTGGCTAAGTTACATTCGTGACATACAGGTGACTTGCACATTTAATGTCGCGTTAATAATGCACATGTTACTTGCACGTAGCTTCTATTTAGATGGTCATGGCAAAGTAATATTCGTAATATTTAGGTGACTTTGCATATGTAATGTTGCGTTAATAATGCACGAGTTACTTGCACGTAACTCCCATTTAGATGGTCATGGCAATGTTACGTTTGTAACATACAGGTGACTCGCACATTTAATATCGCGTTAATACTGCACATATTACTTGCACGTAACTTCCATTGAAATGGTGATGGCAATGTTACATTCGTAACATACGGATGACTTGAGCATGTAGGGTTCATGTAACTTGAATTTTTGTTGTTATCATGACATTGCAAATAAAATCTGCGTTCAAGTTGCCTAATAAACATCCTTACAGCTTTGTTAACTGTTGTCAGAGTAAAGAGCGCAGTCGGGACGTGATGTGACAAGACACAAATCAAAACATGTTTCCAACATTAACTCACATACGACAAGTTAATTGCAGAAAAGTACCTATAGAAAACTAAGACTAAAAAACAAAAGTGGGTTTAACACATGACCAAAGTGATTACTACTTACTATCGCTATTCGATTTACAACGTCGAAATCACACAAGTGCTCCAAATACAATAGCAATGCATTTTGGTCACGTTTTGAAACTACTTTTGTGTTTTCGTTACTCTTGGTTTACTATAGTTACATACTACTATTCTGCAACTTGTTGCATATATGTAAGTTAACAAGACAGAAGGGAAGTTTAACAGGCAACTTGAACACAGATTTTATATGCATAGTATGAGAAAATTTATAAGTACAACGAATAAAAACAAAACTTCAAGTTAATAATGTTGATGTCGACAAAATATAAAAACCAGTAAATTTGATAAAGGCTTCATTTATTAAATTAACATTGCGGAACAGCGAAAATAAAAACAGAAACGAAATTAAACGGAGTTCCCTTTTGTACTGGTTTCGATTACAATTATATAGTCACAGTACAAGTCTTTCAAAATTAAAAAAGTAGTTCTTTCACATGTCTGATTAAATAACCTTAAGACCATAATATATTGAAATTTCACTCATTGTGTGTCACATAAATAGTTGTGAACTAGCGAGTTTTTTTTCTGTCTTTCAGTGTTTACAAGTTTCTCACTTGTGCAGATTAAACAATTAACAATTAAGAAAAAAAACCTAGTACACATTGTTTGATTTTTCTATGCTTAAACCTAATTTCTGATGTCATTTATGTATTTTCTATGTTGAAATGCTGAAAAACTATCGAAAATTTAATACGTCAACACTCATCAGTTAAATGTGTCATATTATAGACGTTATGAGAAATATATTGTACACACAATTACAATTTTGAATATTTTTTACGATATTACACTATACAAGAGTAATATTTAATATATAATGATATATTTTTCACCTTACCTGTTTGTAGTCTTACTTTATCGATCAAATTCTGCGCCCGAAAGTTCACTTTATCCACTAGCCAATAAAGTGATTTTGAAATTTGAACGTGATGGACTATCACGAGTTCTAACTTTTTTTAAAGATGCATAATATTGATTTTATAATAAATAAGGTCGACCCGATGTTAGTCCCAGATATGAGGAATCACTTATGTTCTAAACTATTGCCTGCTTATTTTGCGGTTTCAGAGAAAAATGGGCTATAGCAAACGATACTTTAGAAAATTAAATTTTGTAGAAAATAGGGTAGGCCTTAGATTTTCGAGCAGAGTTGATCCAGTTAACGCAGTACAATGGCTTTGGATCAAAAACTAAATAGCATCATCGGCCCTCAGTAGTGAACAGAAATCTCAGTAGAAAACAGCATTAAACTTAGTTTTGCCTTTTCAGTCTTGTAACAGCATGCTGAAACCAGCTCATTACATGGCGTTCAAACCCATCGTCTGTTATATTGGAGAATGATTCACGTACAGCAACTGTAACAATAAACAGGCAGTGTTAGTTTATGTTAATACGGTACAGGACAAAAGCAAATTGAATTGTTGTGGGTCTACGTTATCTTATCTTGTGGGCTCTACCCAACTCAAATTATGAAAGCTATGTGAAGAGTAAGGGGTATTTTTATGTGGGTAAATTCGTTTATCTATACTAATATTATATAAGTAAATACGAAAAAGTAACTATCTATCCGTCTGTTACCTCTTCACGGTGAAACTGCTCATTTTTTACTTATACCGTATAATTTCTAACCTAATCTATTTTTTTATTAGACTAGTTTCGACGGAGCCCCGGGCTCCTATTCCTATAAAAATATGATATTAGGTTTTTGTGCCCTAATAACGATTAGATATGTATTTATAAAATAAAAATAAATAAATAGGGTTGCGTCATAAACTTAAATTATTGCTAATTGAACGAGTGAAACCAAGGTCTCTGTTTCAGCTTCGCAAAAATTATTTCGTATGTCCGGCCGGCGGATTTCCGGCTGTCCTCTTCTCCAGGTCGCATTTCTCATCCGATTCACGTAAAATTTTGTAAGCCGGTTTGATAATTATATAGATATTTTTATCAAGTCAGTTTTTTGGAAATTTCGAAAACTGAAAAAGAATCGCTGCGTCTACAGCTCACAAGAGCTATTGTAATATTTTGATGTAACTATTTTGCTGTGCAATCAGTATTTTTGATTAAAATTGCTATTTTTTTATTTACAAAAGGGTATTTTTTTATTTGCATTGAATTAATAGCTATAAAAACACATATTACCAATTGTTTTTCCCATTGTTCATCCGCCATCTTCTCCTCTAAGCTTTTTAGTTGGCATGATTCCATCAGCGGCAGCGGGATAGGAAGTAGGGAGGGTCTGTTCTCACTTTGAGGTAAGTACTCGAATGCTCTTAAGTGTATCTAAGATGTTTTCCACTCGATGCATAGTAATACAGCGATAGATTTGAGAGATTTCAGCTCATTCATAACTTGACCTGTAACATAAGTGAAAAATGTAATTACGCGGCGGTGGTTAATATAGTACATTACACAACTAGGGTGGTAAAGCAAAGATTTTGCGGCCCGAGCTGTAGGCGAGGGACGTATATATATGCGATCGAGGGCTTTATTTATTACCTCCCGTGTTGTGCATCATTTTATTACTACACTTGACCAGAAAGCGGCTTTTTCCGTACGCGTAGCGGCCTACAACTTTACGTTAGTATATATCTTTGCTACAACTGATTAGCACTCGCGCAAGCTTTTGCAACTTGAGGCAGCCATATCCAACCGTCATTATGGCGCGAAATGGTAAGTTTTGAAATAGGTTAATAGTTACGATACAAGTGTAGAGAACAGGAAATTCGCAACGAGTGGTGATAAATTAAAACACGACCGAATAGTGTTTTAAATCGACACGAGTTGCGAATTACCTATTCGCACGTGTATCGTACAACATTTTACAGTACATATGGCTCTTTAAAGTTTTGACATATGCACGTAATCTGCTGATTACTGCACTCGTGCGGTAATGTAGCACCATATGTACTGTAATAGTATCATCATCATCATGTCAGCCGAAAGACGTCCACTGCTGGACATAGGCCTCCCCCAAAGACCTAGTAAGAATAGTATATTACGATACAAGTGCAGAGAACAGGAAATTCGCAACGAGTGGTGATAAATTAAAACACGACCGAAGGGAGTGTTTTAAATCGACACGAGTTGCGAATTACCTGTTCGCACGTGTATCGTACGTTTTACAGTACATATGGCTCTTTAAAGTTTCGACATCTGCACGTAATCTGCTGATTACCGCACTTGTGCGGTAATATAGCACCATGTGTACTGTAAAGGTAATTTTTAACACTATGTACGAACCAAAAATTATGTCATTATGTTGGTTTCATCTGTTAATAACCCTAGCTTCCTCTAATATTATTTAGGACTAAAATTTGACAGCTAACGTAATCGCTAAGGCAGATGGGCTTCTGTACCTGTCTGTTAAAAGTGCTATTAATTATTCTGTGCTCGAGGTATAAAAACCGAGCTTACGGCGTGAAGTGAAGTACGCGAGATATTAGTAATGAATAAGACGAGAATGTGAAAATGATGTTTTGCTCCGCTTTCACCTCTCAGTGCCTAAACCGATCGTCATTGATTTTGGCACTGGATGCCTATTGTTTAAACTTGTCTTATTAAATATTAGGGGACAACTTTTTTCAACACAAATCGAACTAATTCCGTAGTAAGCTCAATAAGGCTTGTGTTATGGGTACTAGACGACGATATATATACTTAAATACATAGAAAACATCCAAGTCTCAGGAACAATTTTTTCTGGTCACCACAGAAACAAATGCCCTTACCGGGATTCGAACCCGGGACCTCTAGCTTCGGAAGCAGTGTCACTACCAACTAAGCTAAACAGGCCGACAAAACTTATTTAGTAAACAAATTACAAAACAAAAAATGCAAGGTAAGAATTAGTCATTTCGTCATGAATGTCGTCATATAGACGTAATTTTTGAAACACCATGGCCAACGGTTTACGTCTGTTTCGACGGGTTTCCTGTTCGTGTAATGAGTAGATCCATTTTCAAACTTACTTAACTGTTGTGTAAGTGAATCAGTACTATTCGCCGCGAAAGATGAGGTTTCACTAGTAATTCCTGTGAATGATATACGATCATCTTGATAAGTGATCTGTGCTCTGCGAATATCTTCTGGTGTCAATGTATGATCAAATTCCACAGTAAGGTCACTAGCACCGTCTGAAACTGCAGCACCTGCATACAAAGAGGTTGTATTTATTATTATTAATTAAGCAATTGTTGTATAGTCAAATATCAAAGATAATTATGCCCCCTGGCTAGATGCTGGTCTAGAGCAATCCCATTAAAAAAAAATTCATACAAAGTTACAAATGCCAATGAAGCAGGGAAATAATCAAAACACTAAAGGATATGTATGACCAAATCACACAGGATGTTAAGATGGCTAGTCCATTTCATCATTTCCCTTACAGTAAATTGATCAAATCCCTGAGTGAGTTTAGAGAATGTTAAAATCGGCTAAAATGGATGTCGGCATGTAACGGCTCTTCAAGTACATACCCAATTTGTCTTCATTATCCTCCTCAGCAACAACACTAATGCAACCGGATTCTTCAGTATTTGTTCTCATTGGGCTGACAGATAAGCTGTTGTCATCACTATCCAATTCTCGCGATGCACATTGTATGGTCTGTTTGAAAGTAGGCGGAGGTGAAATAGAGTCATCACGGTATTTTTTATTATTCGTCTTTTTTTATTTTCCTCTAATGCTGCAGCTGTGTCGGACTCACTAGTTGCCTCGGTTTTTCGTGTTTCTACTTCATTTGCTTCAGTAAGCGTTGCTGTAATTAATAAATAAAAATGTATACCCATCAAGTTCCAATTTTAGTTTTATCTTCACAAATTATGCATGTGGAGTTTATCTTTAAGTATGTGTTACACTACTCGTAGAAACAAGTACTCATGTAAATTAATTTAAGCATCGGTGTAAACATTTGTTGATAAACCTTGATTAAATAAATAAAAAATGTCATTTTAAAAATACAATCAAGACAGATGAACAAAATTACAAATACGAACTCACTCATCCCCATAAGGGATCTCTTCCACTTAACCTTTGAGCACAAATAGCAAGTGTCTTTGGCATAGTCTAGCCATTGCCACACAATATAATGATTATAGTTACCATAATGTCCCACTATAGTGATATTTTTTAGATCATTCCAGTCTTCTTCTGGTTTCATACCCGATTTGATTGCCTTCCTTTCAATGTTCTTATTTTTTGGCCACATGCACATGTTTTTTTCTTCATTTATCCAATTCCTTGGAGCAGCAGATACATATTCTTCATTGTTTACTGACCATGTTATTACAGAGTAGGCAAACACGGCGGTACGCGGTGTGTCAAACTGGAACAGTAGAAGAGAAGTCTGTTATACCTTCTTATGATGGAAATTGGAAACTTAATATGTAACTACTATACTTAAAAGCTTAAAGCGATGGAAATATAATTTCATCGAATCTATTTATTATCTAAAATCTATTTATATAAATGTCACAACATTGAATTATATCCTAATGTTTAAGTTTATAGCTTGTAACTATGCCTATTGAAATAAATAAATAAATATACACAGGTAAAAGGAATTTAGTTTTTCTTACCCATCCTGAAGATGCCCGCGGCTGCTATCGGGTCTGTGGTTTTAATAGCTAATTAACAATAACAATTGAGTAAACATGTACCTCATTAAAGAAGAGGGTTTACAATATGAATGTATATAAAGTTATGTAGGTATATACCTGCAGACAATCGACATACTAATAATGGGAGGTAAAATTGAACGAGTGCCTAGCAGCTGGGTCAGCAACCCAAATGGCACCTTCTGCTATGAACATGTAACTAAATCAGACTATAAAGTGTATTACATAGTTTTCGTAATTAATACATTTTGTAAGGACTTGTTCCAAATTAACAATTTAGTTTATACTGCATAAATTTGTTACAGTGCCCCCATAGAATAAAGAAGATTGACAAGGTTGTGTGAAACAACTTTCGTAACATAAATATCTTTGAAAAATTATGTAAGTTGTTTTTGTATTTTCACACTGAGTTATACAATTCTGATAACTGTATCGTCCTTCAGGACGCAGTGGTTATTTTTACTATCAGTGCCTAGTTTAAAATGTAAAAAGCTGACTGATTTGTATGTCTTTACCAAGCTGTCATTTAAAAGGGGTTCACTGTATGTAGTAATATAACCATAGACAGTTTTACTTGATTAAAAAGTTTCATTACATTTTTGGAGAGACCGCTTTTCGTGTTCTCTATTTATGATTTGTTGTAATGGCATATTACAGCTCTTTAGGCTTTTTTTGATTTCAGACATGTAATTTTCATATTGAGAAACTATCCAATGGTCCTAAATTTAATACGTCATCAGCTAAATGTATCAAATTATGGACGTTATGAGAAATATATTGTTCACCATACAATTTTGAATATTTTTTTACAAAATACACTAGTAATTCTTTGGCATAATCATTAATCATTATGCATCACAGATTTTCAGTACTACATAATATTCTAATTGCACAACTGAGACTGAGAAAATGCATATACTGTGTTAGCTTTAATTTACCCTTTAACACAATAGGTCCCAAGTAAAGTAAAAATTGCCTGAATTCAGTGGCTTTCCATCTGTCACTATCAAGAAAGAGGCCTTGGTACTCGTGCAACCTCTTTATAGCTTAAGTGATTCCTCATATCTAGGACTGTTTTGTTAACATCATCTAAGTCATTTGCCATCATTCGTATAGACATATTACCTTTACAGCAAAATGAAATCAATCTCTTCATGACACCCAAGCACACCAAGTGCATATAATCCAATGGAATATTTTTAATTAAATCTAATTCCAAATGTAACAACGGGGTCGTGTTTACATAATAATCTTCACCATAAAACCCAGTACGAAAATTGTTATCTGTTCGTAATGCTGCATTTAAGACACCATAACAAACTCTATTATTTAAATAAGTGCCTTCAGTAATACATTTTGTGCACCCAAAATAAGAATTGTGTCCTTTTATGCACAGTACGAACGATTTAGCTGGAGCGACGCAAATTATATTAAACAAAGAAATATCTTTCTTTTGATTGTTATACAATATACCAGATTCTTTTAAAACTAAATATTCTGTAATAAACGGGCCCAGTATTTCATTAGGATGCTGGGGTTTTTTATAAACATGCCAAACACCTATAAGGAATGGGTTTTTGCTTGAACAGATACTACCTAGCAATGGCCAAAATTGGCTACCAGAACTTTTTGTTAGTGGTAAACCATCATCAATATTTAAATCAAAGCAGACTACTTGATCATACAATGTTCTATCATTTTGCAATATATAACATATTCCTTCTGCTAATCCAAAATCGTAATAGTTACCCGAAGTGGTATTAACAATATTGCTTTTTTTATCCACTTTTAAAATTGTTCGACAATCAGAAGGGAGATTAGTAAGTTCCTGTACACAATTAACTTTTTTTTAATTCTTAAAAGATTATTAAAAACTTTGAGAGTAACTTTATTTTCAACTGCCCACTGTTATAAATCTTGATTTAAATTTGTTACATTTGTATCTGTAGATGCCAGGGTCTCAACATATTGAACTGATGAAGACACATTAAATGGAGAGGACATAATTGTGGTCACATTACAAACATCTAATGGTAAAGGCAAAGACAGTGTGGTATTACATGTGATACTGATAGAAGGAGATTCATTTGTAATGCTTGTAGGAGATTCATTTGTAATGCTGATAGGAGCAGATTCATTTGCAATACTGATAGGAGGATATTTATTTGTAATGCGGACAGGAAGATATTCATTTGTAATGCTGATAGGAGGAGATTAATTTGTAATGCTGATAGGAGGAGATTCATTTGTAAAGCTGATAGGAGATTCGTTTGTAATACTGATAGATGGATTTGATTCTTTACGAATAACAGTTCGTAAATATTTACGAGACATTGTTACAAATGTTTTCCATCTTTTAACAGATGGCTGTTCCTGTAACAATTAAATTGTTTTCTTTTAATGCAAATAAAAAAGGCCCAAAACTGTTAACAATAATAATAATGAGCAGAGGTTAATAATTTTGATTGTTGGTCTCCATAATGAATCTGATGTAAAAGAGTCTAGCTGGTTTAATTCAAGTGAATTCAAAAAACTTATAGAATTTTATTTTATTGATAAAATAACTGCAAATGATGTTTGCTATCTAAGAAAAGAAATTAAAATAAAAGCCAAATATTTTCCCCTTAAAAATGACTCATAAATTGTTTAAGCATTAAACCTGAAAATCGGTTCCGTAGTTTAGATAAAATAAATTAAAAAATATAAATTTTTATTATCTCTTAAACTAACAGCGTTTAAGTAACATATTTAGTGAAATTACATATAATACGACAAAAAATTTCGGCCCTGGGGAAGATTATCCATACTTAATGGCCATTTATTATTTATAATGGAAGGGTGAAAGGGAAAGCTAATTTAAAAGCACCCAAAACCACTAAGCCTGTATGAAAAGAGAGATGAATGTGGAGGAGACAAGGGTACCTTACCTAGTTCAAAGGGAGGGTGTGAGATTATGTATGTATGAATTCGATGATGTATCAATTCATCCTTCATCAAGGTACTTACTTACTTTCTGACAGATTTTGTGATACTGTTACAAGTTCTCTTCTAAAATAATCAAATGAGCCAAAACAACATATTTTGCAATTCTCAGTTGCTATAAGTAACTTCAGTAGTTATCATCAGGTTAATTTTGTGATTACAGTCCCGAAGAGCTCACCACAGCTCACCACGATGAGTCAATTAGCTTAAACATCAGGTATAGCAGTATACCTATGTTGTAGAATCAAACCTGAGCTGCAGTAGGTACAGTCAGCATCAGCATGCACAGTCAAAGTGCCAAGAAGATAGGCATGCCACTTTATTGTAAAGAAAAACGGGTGTGTGCTCATCTTCTTGGGAATTTCCCAGTGTCAGTATATCTGATGCTGACTGTACCTTCAGGATCCATCATCAGTTACATTTTGTGACACAGTTATGAAATGCAACAATATACAAATTTAAATCAAAATTTGAATAAGTAGGTTAAATTTGACAACTATAAAAATAATTAGATAATTTCCTTACTATAAATTAATTGTGTGGACAGCACACTTTATGTTAAGCCCATAATAATTAGATCAGGTGTACCTCTTCTGATCTGATCCAGCTTTGCTTGCTAGTGTAGGCTACTTCAAAAATGAATCGGTCTGCAAATTGGATAATGTAAGGCTGATTTACTGCAACTGGCTGCTTACATTAATTAATTAATAGCTATACACCTATTTAAAATATACTTAAATTCTAGATCACAAACCCGGCTGGGCTCGAACTAAACATCTCTTGAACCTGGCTATCAGGAATCTTGTTGACCTCTGCTTGACTCCTCTCTGCAATGACAATTTGCGATGAATCTAAATCCGAAGACACTCGACTATACCTATTAGGTAACTAATGAGTGAGCTGTAGACCTCGCGAAAATTTTTTTTTTCAAATTTCAAAAAATGTCCAAAAACTGACAAAAAATCTATATATTTATCGAACCTGCTCACAAAATTTCACGAGAATCGGTTTTGACGAAAGCTGAAACGGAGACGCTTCGCTCGCTCGGTCAATTACATGATTAAACGAACTTACCTGAAGTTCTATCCTGATTATATGAAGTATTCAGTCCGAGGTACGCAGTTACCAGAAGTTTCTTAAATTGGTGGTTTTAATTTGACATAAGTACTAAGAAAGCTAAAATATAAAAAGTAAAATAATTCGGACCAACTTGATTTCATACAAGCTAATAATCCCTATTATATGTGAATAAACCCTAATACCTCAAAAGTCAGGAAATTATTCCGAGAAGATTTTTTGCTTCAAAGTATGCAATTTCAGTAGGTACTTTCACTAGGAAAGACGCCATGCCGCCATTATTTGTTACGGTCATATAATACAAACTACTAGAATACCGTACAGGACAGTCTACCTATGAAAATTAGCGTTACATGCGATCCGATATTCTAGAATTATTCTACAGAATTACAAGATACCCTGGAATTCTGAGTAAAATACATAGGTAAGAAATTAGAAATCAATCACTTACTTTGGTCCATTTTCACCGATTTCGCTTCAGCTTTGCGTTTATTTTATTCACTAGTTTGGATCAAGGCAAGCGAGCATCGTTTCAATACAATAATTTCCTCTAAGATTAACAATTAACAGAATTATGTCGTTTTCAAATGGTTTTCAACATAGCCACTTTCGCCAGCGTCCGTTCCATAATTCCATTGCGCGCGCGTCGCGTCGACGTCGGCCCGTATGTATGGCGTTCAGTGTTGCCAACTACGGAAATCACTTGTTGCTAAAAATATGTAATTAAAAGTGCTATGATATAGTAAAATCCTATCCTATACTATTAAACGAGCAACATTTGTATATTTATTTGTTTGTAATTGAAATCTCGAAAACCCCTCTAACGATTTTAATGAAATTTTCAATATAGGGGTTTCGTAGAACGAAAAAAATATCTAGCTAGCTTATAGCTCGGTCGCCCAGGTACTATATATCTAAATATATAAAAGAAGAAACTGACTGACTGACTGACTGACATATCAACGCAGAGTCCAAACCGCTGGTCCTAGAGATTCCAAATTTGGCACGTAGGTTCCTTATAAGGTCTAGGGGTGCACGAAGAAAGGATTTTTCAAAATTCAACCCCTAAGAGGTCCGATGTTTGTATGGGGAATCAAGATTAGTTGGATTATTTTATTCGAAACTTCACAGGAGTATTTCTAACGATAAATGAGTAAACATGTGTTTCAGGTTTTTTGAGAAATCAACCCCTAAAAGGGGGAAATTTGGTGAGAAATTCTGAAAATCGATATGGGTGTTGTTTCTATGATTTATCGGGTCGCTGATTACGAAAATAACAATGATCTTAAAATCCCTCGTGGAGGACGTGAAATACCATCCCCTCTGTTGGGGTCCGAGGGGGTTGGAATGTCTAAATATTAATATGGGTGTGATTTTTATGATTTTTAGGGTCGTTGATTTCGAAATTGATTTTGAAATTTATTATTGCGGGCATGAAAACTTAAAAGTAGGTACCAAATGGCAAGAAGAAACTGACTGACTGAGTGAGTGACATATCAACGCACAGCCCAAACTGCTGGTTCGAGATATACCAAATTTGGCATGTAAGTTCCTTATAAGGTCTAAAGGCGCATGAAGTGCCGTGAGTTCCCTATGAAGATACGACCTTTTTTGATTCAATGTAATCATATTGTAAGTGGTTTTATTAATCAGTGCCGTCCGATACGATTTCGACATAAATCGATATTTGAGCGTCCGAGAGGACTCTTAATACGAATCCGAGGTAAAATTTAGAAAAAGTGGCGGCCATATTCATTTTTATCATTTCCGTCCCGATTTTGTTCAAAATCGACATCTGAGCGTCCGAGAGAATTCTTAATACGAATCCGAGGTAAAATTTGGAAAAAGTGGCGGCCATATTGATTTTCTTCATTCCCAACCCGATTTCGTTCAAAATCGATATCTGAGTGCCCGAGAGGTCTCTTAATACGAAACAGAGGTAAAATTTGTGAAAGTGGCGGCCATATTGATTTTCTTTTATTTCGTCCCGATTTCGTTAAAAATCGATATCTGAGCGTCCGAGGTCTCTTAATACGAATCTGAGGTAACATTTGGCACTCCATACATTCCTGTATGCAAAAAAGTTTAATGTTACTATATAGGCGTGTGGGGTATCTATGGATTTGCTTTTAAAAACGACATAGAGGTTTCGATATTTTTTTCCATTTCAATCAATCTTTGGATTTTATTAACCGTATGGCATTTATTTACGAACCGTGAGATTTTCAAGAAGATAAGTACGGTTGCCAGTTTTTGATGCATTTTTAGCACCACCCAGGGGTCACGTATAGGGTAAAGGTGGGTACTCCCTACGGACGTGGTGCAACTTCGACCCCCCTTTGTAAAGTGAGTGAGCAACATGACTGTTAGAAGTTTGCAAGCCACTCGAAGGCCTCTAACTTGGCTTAACGATTGCAACCGGGATCAACGGCTTAGCGTGCCTTCCAAAGCATGAGAGTCAGTTAGTAACCACTCAAAGCGGTCACCCATCCAAGAACTGACCTGCGCCTGCGCCCACATTGCTTAACCTCGCACACCGCACGCGGTAGGCGGCTGCCGCTGGGCCACGAGCGCTCTAAATTCTTGATAGTTTGTGCCAAATTGCAATTCAATCGGTCCAGTAAAAGCAACTTGGTTGTAACAGACGGACTGACAGTAAGGAGTGCGAATGGAAGTGAGGCCAAATTTTCTTTTTGGATGCTCCAATGGGAACTGGCAAAACCTACCTAATCAATTTAATTTTAGGAAAAATAAATGTTACACGTGATATTGAATTAGCCGTATTTCTGTACTTCAAAGGACCAGAGTTTATGACCGCTGCGCGCTGCTTGGTCGTTTACAGACCTATTGGTGTTACTGTAGTACACAGATACTTTTAGAAGAAGAAGAAGAAGAAGAAGAAGAAAAATATTTACTAAGGGTCATTTAAGACATGCTTTTATTTCATCGGCCCTTTCCCTCGGAAATGTATGATAATAGTTTTCGATCCTTATTTTTGCCAAAATCAAATGAAATTCAACAGTTTGCCGGGTCTCAGAATGTATACTGACTTTTCATCTGTTCATCTGTTAATGAATCACAATCACCAAACTTAGTATACCGAAACCCCAAGGATCTAACAACTACTTTTCTGGAGACAGCATCTGAATCGGTTCAGCCAAACGCGAGATAATCGTGGACAAACATGCGAACCTGTTTTTTGTAGACGGTTATAAATTTCGCTTAGTACGCGGGCGGTGCCGCGGGCAAATGCTAGTTATATAATAAAACACGTCCGCGGATAAGTCGAATCAAACGATTGATTTTTAGGGTTTCGTAGGAAGCAAGGAACCGTAATGGTTTTGCCATGTCCAGCTCCGCTCACGGCTTAGCTCAATGACTGTTACTGCTAAAAAGCTGAAATTTGGCATGGGTGTATATATCAATTATCAAACACGCGGACAAAATGGTAGAATAAAATCTTGAAAAAACACAAATGTGAAAATGGGAGCCAAGTTCAAGTTAAGAATATGCGATGCGTGGTTGTCGTCTTCCTTCACCTAGAAAAAAACTGAGATCTAAATTTGTACCTAGTTCCGTAAATTATCTGAAAGGTGCTAGTCTGGCACTAGATTGTTTACAGTAAACCTAATTTATTGCGGCTTAATGCATTTTCAGCCTTAAACTTGGCAGTTTTCTATGCATAGTTTTAGAGATATCGCTGAAAAACTGCCAAGCACAAACAAAAGGAGGTAAGTGCCGTGAGTTTCCTATGTAGATACGATCTTTTTTGATTCAATGTACACAGGGCCTACTCTGAACTTCGAAAATCGAACTTCGTGTCGTGCCGTCCCTTTCACTCTCGTGTTATACACTATATAACGGAAAGGGACGGCACGATACGAAGTTCGATTTTCGAGGTTCGGAGTAGGCCCTCGGTATAGTGTTTTTAAATGTGGAATAGTAGTAAGTATGGAATCCTTCATTGTGCGTAGTCAATAAAATTATTTAATATTTTAGTAAGTAATCCATTAGTAAAATCGGCCATGTGCGCGTCGGACCACGGACAAAGAAGGGTTCCGTACCGACATCTCCTAATCAACATTTAAAACCACTATTCAATATATTTAATACATTTGTGCGGGACGGCTCCCCAAACAATGAAGCACATGTTGTCCTGCCCAGCGTGCCAGCACGCCTGCGCCGAGCAAGACCTTCGAGACGCGACAGACAGGGCGATAAGCGTCGCCACTTTCTGGTCCCACACAGTCTGAAACCATCGACACGAGAAGAAGAAGAATACATTTAATCAAAAAAGGTCGTATCTACATAAGAAACTTGCGGCACTTATACCCAATTGTTTTATCAAGAAAGTTTTTCAGTAATAACTCAAAAACCGTTGAACCTATCTTGCTTAAACCAAAAATCGTTGAAAGGATTTATTAATGTATATCATCTTCATTTATTTCAGTATTTTAAACTCCATAGTTTGGAAACTGGAGGGGACGGACACACACTTTTTACGACTTTGACAGCTAATATCTCACCAACAGTTGACTTAAATGGAAAAGTTTAATAAAAACCTCATGTCATTTTAGAAGGCCTATCCGCCACGCCTATGTGCATTGAAAAATAATCATGACCCCTGTTACATGTAAAGGGTGCCCCCCAATTTAATATTTTTTTCGTAATTTTACCTCATATTTCTATAGCGGTTCATAACATACACCTTCACACCAACTTTTATAGTTTTAGTGGTCATAGTCTCCGAGTAAATGGGCTGTGATATAAGGACGGACAGACAGACAGACATGACGAATGCACAAGGGTTTCATTTTTCTCCATTTGGCTACAGATCCCTATAAAGTATGATATTACACAAAACTTCATTTTACGTACAGGCAAAAAGTGATAAATGATAAATTGCTTACAATATTTTTACTGATTCGTTCATCTATCTTTAATATTCAGATATTATAACGTTCTTTTTAAGCAAAATAACATAAAACTGGTTTGTATTTCATGAACATGTAATTTATACAGCAAAACGACTATTATTTTGTTTTTTTTTTCTAAAACGTAGTAACCGCACTCCCTTTTTTAAATGAGGGCAAATAAGCAATATTTTCAATTTTCGTATAACCAAATCTCGATTTTTACCTCTGAGACTGAAATTTGAACTAAATAAAGCAAAAACCTGAGTTTAATTATATACATGTAAGTGACTAATTAACTTTCATCAAGCGTTTTCTCGACACTATGTTGCAGCCAGTTATCTGGTTTTGGTTTGGTGTTATGTCGTCATTATACTTATACTGACGATATAATGAATTTAAAAGGAAACTATCACAGATAGCTCAGCTGAGCTAAGTAGATATTGCTAGTTAACGAGTAATAGCCGAACTTATTAATTGTTGGAAAAGAAAACTTTCGTACGATTTTACGCCGACGCCGGATAAATACGGTATTAACTAAAACTCCAATACGACTAATGACTAGTATGTAAGCGACTTAGTATAATAACTGTTGTTATGCTTATGTGTGATGATGTAATATTGTTATTATGTACTGTACTGTGTCCCTTAATCGAGGTAAGCAATAAGGAGTACTCGTACTGTATTGTATTGTAACTTCTGACTTAAGATGAATTTTTGTTATAATTTATGTAATGGAATAATGTAAGGAAATAAAACCTTAAATTAGAAAAGTTGAAAAAACCCCGACATTTTCATTTCAAAGCACAATATCTCAAAAACGGTTGAACATATTTTCATGAAACAAAATGAAAATCGATTCATCTGTTTGGGAACTACGATACCACAGACAGAAGATACACATCTATGTATCGTGAATTTGTCTGTGTATCTACACAGACAGACACGTCAAACTTATAACACCCCTCTCTTTTTGTGTCGGGGGTCAAGCATTACAACTAAACTTAAGATGGAATTTATGAACCTACCTACCTAATCGCATAAACAGTTAATATTTTGCATGCCATACGTATTGGCTTATTAAGGTTGTGCTGAATATTTTGTACTAAGTAAGTTAAGATCATTACAACCGTTTTTCTTGCAAAATAAAGTATTTGTATGTATGTCTGTAATATATAAACCCATCAAAAACATAAATGTGAAAATGGCAGCCAAGTTCAATGTGCGGTGTGTGGTTTTCATCTTCACCGACAAAATAATTGAGATCTAAATGGGTGCCAAGTTCCATAGATTGTCTGAGAAGGTGCCAAGTCTGGCACGAGATTGTTTACAGTAAACTAATTTATTGCGGCTTAATGTATTTTGAGCCTTAACTTCGCAGTTTTCTTAAATATCCAACAGCTGTCATGGTATTATAACATACTGCATAGAAAAAGTAGTGCTAAAGGATCTTAATACATGTACAGTCGAGCTCATAAATATATGAGCAGATCCAACCCTTCAAAAATAAATGTACAGGGTAACGTACAATTACATCTAAACAGATTTATCATTCGAAAATATATACACGTGTCATCCGTTATTATTCATCTGAGCAAGCGTCTCAATAATATTTAAGCAACTGAAACGTAATAAATATCTGTACAACGATTTTTACGAAATTATTTAAACGAGTGGAAGCACATGACTATTGAGACAAAGATTATTTTCAAATATTTATAAACAGGCAGTGGCACATAAACATATGTAGTAACGTTTTTCAACTTGTTGTGAACAAGTAGGAGCTCATAAATATTTGCAAAGAAAAACATTTCACTTTAGTATCAAATTCTGCAATAAGGTGTGCCAAAATTATGTGAACAAGTAGAAACTCATAAAAACTGAATAAAACTGACAGAAAAAAGAAAAATATTCAGAAGACAGTAATAAATGTTGATATCAAACTCTTTTAAACCGAGTATAAATCACAAAATAGTAAAAAAAGTAGCACGCAGATTAATGACAGTTCGATGACGTGCCACTCAAACTGAAAGAGACAAATGTATCATATGACAGTATAGTACTCTTTTCGATGATTGTCATTTGTGAAACTTCAAAATGTTTTATCTGTACAGATAAATAATAATAAAAGAAATATTGGGGGACAATTTTACACAAATCAACCTAGTCCCAAACTAAGCAAAGCTTGTACTATGGGTACTAGACGACGATATAAATACTTATATAGATAAATACATACTTGAATACATAGAAAACATCCAAGAACCAAGAACAAATATTCGTGAAAAATGCGCAAATAAATGGCCTGGCCGGGATTCGAACCCGGGACCTCTAGCTTCGGAGGCAGAGTCACTACCAACTAGGCTAAACAGGTCGTCAAAATATTTATGAGATCCTACTTGTTCACAACAAATTGGAAAACGTGAGTACATATATTTATGTGCCACTACCTGTTTACAAATATTTGAAAATAACCCTTGTCTCAATAGTCATGTGCTTCCACTCGTTTAAATAATTTCGTTAAAATCGTTGTACAGATATATTTATAATGTTTCAGTTGCTTAAATATTATTGAGAGGCTTGCTCAGATGAATATGACGGATGACACGTGTATATATTTTCGAATGATAAATCAGTTCAGATGTATTTGTACGTTACTATGTACATTTATTTTTGAAGGCTTGGATTTGCTCATATATTTATGAACTCGACTGTACCAAATATCAGTTTTTTATGTTAAATGGATTTGGAATTATTGGGGGGGGGGGGGGGGGGGGGCAAAAGTAGCTCCAAACTGTTCGTATAAAATAACACACGGCTGCTGTCCGCCAGTTCCTGCGGTGGACTTGGCTGGACACGCTGCCCGCTGCCGCGTGTCTAGATAAAAAAAACTCCTACCTATAACATCTACTAATTTCACCTTTTGTGCTTTATTCGTTATCCATAAAAATCATTAATTCGTAACTTTGTGGATTTACAAAATGTTAAAATATTCAATAAAGATTCTATCTACATCATTTTAAAAATTGGCTGAAAATACGTTTTTATGCAATCCTGGCAACACTGCAATGCAAGAACTTCACAACACAAAGATCTTAGGGCCTACCTCGAACTTCGTATCGCACCGTCCCTTTCCGTCATATAGTGTACGTATAGTGTAACACGAGAGTGAAAGGGACGGCACGACACGAAATTCGATTTTCGAAGGTCGCGGTATAAACCTTGGTTATAGTTATAGGTAATTTGAGGAATCTATTCGCGAGAATCCGCGGCGAGATTCTCAAAATCAGAAGTTGCTCAAGTGATGAATAAATATCGATAAACTCTACTCCTACACTTTCATTTTATTACAAACCAACACGTCGGTACTTAGAAAGCCGTCTCTTGGTTGTATACCGTGAACTTCGAAAATCAAACTTCGTGTCGTGCCGTCCCTTTCACTCTCGTGTTATACACTATAAGACGGAAAGGGACGGTAGTCGGTAACATACGAAGTTCTATTTTCGAGTTCGCGGTAGGCCCTCAGCAGCTTGGCATATCTCTATATACATTAATCATTATACTCGAAAGTAATATTAGTTGGCAGAGCTTTTTTCAAAATCAAATCAAAATCAAAAAAATTATTCTGCAAATAGGCCACAAGGGCACTTTTACAAGTCAACACATGAATTATACAATTAAATAAATTGACAATGATAATTATAACGTTTTCAAAACAGAATTGCAGAACTAAAAAAAAGTAGACAATAATAATAATGATTTTAAAACTATAGTGATTAACAAACTCACAATATTCAATTAAAATTAACTTATAATACATTATATAAAAAAAAAATAGTGATATCAAAGCGATCCGTTGAAAAGGCGACTTTACTGTTTAAGCTTGAAGATTTAAAATCTAATGACAGTGTCGGCGGATACAGCCACAGTATAATAAATTAATAATACAAGCAGCGAGCGGTTCAGGGAATTAAATACTTATTTATAATTCGTACTTTTTCTTGATAGTTTTTGTGTAAAGCCAATATTATATAAATTTATTGAAAAACAGAATAATAGCTGATAGGTAATAGGATAGGTACTTAAAACAGGGTAAATACCTACTTAAAAGCTGAGTTGTACAGCTTATGAAGCGAAAAGCGAAAGTGCGAGTCATCTTGCCGACCAGACTTAAGTTACCTACCTACCTGATTGCCTACCTGCTAGTGAGTTAGTGAACCTGCCCTCTTATTCACAAACCGACTCGTCCTCACCTGTCACCTCACACTTCACCTGTTGTATATATGGAAAATGTCATTTGTCAATTTTGACAGTTACCATAAGAAAACAGGTGAGGTGTGAGGTGAAAGGTGAGGCCGAGTCGGATTGTGAATAACACCCCTGCCTACGAAGCTGGTGGTCCCGGGTGCGAACCTCTGTCAGGACATTATTCTTTGTATGATGAACATGTAATGTGCTTCCGAGTCTTCCATGAAAATAATGATGTTTTCCATGTATTTAATAAGTAAGTATTATGTCACGATAGCTCAGAATAATAGTACTTATCTAAATTTCCGAAAAATACTTCTATAAGTTTTCATTCATTATAATTATAGTTTACAATATCATTTAAATGCCAGCTACAACAACGTTGAATCTGTAGCAGTGTGGTGATTGTTTTTTTTTTATATAGCATTTCCTAAATTTCATCAGGATTGTAATAGTAAGTTTCAGTAGTTATACTAAACGAAGTACCCGTAATGTCGTTAATTGAAGTTATGACAACGATCAGCTTGCAACATTGTAGTGATTTGTAAATTTTTACATTGCTTTAGGTAAATTGTCTTAATATAACAATCCTAAGTTACAGTAATATTCTTTTGCAAAATTACGATAATGTTGTTTTTGGAAGATACAAGGACGTTGTAATGGGGACTTGAACATAGTTTAATAAAACTATGTTGCAAAAATGATATTGCAGGAATGTTAACATTTTTATGTTACAATAATTATCATTTGCAAAATAACGGCAATGTTGTTTATGGAACTTGCAACAACGTTGTAATGGTGACATTGTATATAGTTTAATAAAAATATGTTACTAAAATGACCTTACAGGAATGTTAATATCGAATGTTTTCATAAGTTCAGTTTGCTAAGTACCTGCAACGTTTTATAAAGTATGTTGTGACATTTAGGTTGCTACAAGGTTTCACCTGCAATATTATAATAATGATATTGTAGAAATATCATTTACGTACCTTACAGTAAGTTTTTAAAAGATTGTTTCTTCAAAGTTTAAAAAACAACTCTTATACGTAATGTTGTCGCGACATCAGTTTTAACATTTTTGTAAGTTTAAACAGACATGTTAAATTAAAATTGCCGTAATGTTTATACGATCTTTCTTTTTAAACATTCATATGGGCGGTCTATCAACTTTCTAGAAAGTTTCTGTAAGTTTCATGCTTAGTGGGAATAACATTTGAGCAATTGATAGATAGAAAAGCTAATAAACATCGAAACAATTATCGCCTGTTGACCAGGCAAGCGTTATGAACTCGGGATTCCGTGACCCGAACGTTACTATATTATTTTGTTTTATTATTCATGCACTTATTATGTTTTTGCGTCACGAATTAACATTCGAATCTTGAATCCTGAACTAAGTAGTAGCTTTAGGGATAATTTAGGTCGATAAATTATATTTTATTCGTTTTACTACCTATCGTTCATGGAACAGAGGTGTTTTAAGCCTTAGATGCATACAATATCAAAAAAATGATAGGTACTCCATTTTATTTTTGTAACGTCTTAAATAAAAGTCATATATATGTAAAATTGAGACTTAATGGCTCAGTTTGACAAAATCCCAAATTGACGTTAAGTTGATTTCGACTTGGGTCATTTCAGTAGTATCGTTGTTGATACTTCATGCATCTAAAGGTTAACAACTGGAAACAGGGCTCGGAAACCAGTATTCTCTCCATAAAAACCGTTTTTTTCGTTCTTTCGTTTATTATTTCATGTTTAATTAGGCTATCTAATTATACGAAGCAATATTCTAAATACATTATTGAGTCCTACATAAAGAGCATAAACTAATTCAAAATATTTGACTATTTCGGGATTTTGACATTAACCGGTTCCGAGCCCTGACTGGAAATATCAAAAACTCTTCATGGTGAAACAATATAGCGTTTAGAAAACTGATTGGATATTTATTTTTAGTTGCTTAATTGTGTACAAATCGTCACAACCTATTTTCTATAACGCTATACTGTCAATGGAGAAATATAAATAAAACAAGTAATATTATTTATCGTAAATATGATTTATTATCATTATTATTCAAATGTTACATACTTAAAAACTATGTAAAATTCATCACCACTTAAAATATCGGTTACAAATCAGAAATAAGGGTGAGGACCAAATTTTGAGACCATCGTTAAGGTTTCTAATTCGTTTACATTTAATTGATTCCGTTGTGACGAAAAAGTTGCCCAATAAATTGTAGACAAATTTCGGCTCACAACGGAATCAATTAAATTGTAGTCGAATTAAAATACTTTTAACGATGGTCCGAAAAAATTGTCAATGCTCTCATATCGTATCTTATTTACTAACTATGTAAATACAACACCAAGTAAAATATCGCTTACAAATCAGAAATATGGGTGGGATTATTGGGCCGTCGTTAAGGTTTTAATTCGTTTACATTTAATTGATTCCGTTGTGACGAAAAAGTTACTCAGTAAATTGTAGACAAATTTCGGCTCACAACGGAATCAATTAAATTATAGTCGAAATAAAATACTTTTAACGATCGTCTAAAAATTTGTCATCGTCCTAATATCGTATCTTATTTACTAACATCAGCAGCGTTACATTATATTTAAGGTTGATTCTACGCATGCAACACCGTACTTAACATAATGTTTTATAGTGCCCCCAGGGCAAAGACGTAATATTATCTTTATTTACACACCTTTTATCATCATCTCGTGAAAGAACTAGCTTGTTTATTTTTTGGGTATAAAGTTTATGGCATTTGGATCTAATAATACACATTTCGTCTCTCAATGATTCATTATAAAATAGAGCACGTTTATATTTATTAATGTCCAGTTTTTTGGTAATACACTTTTTTATTCCCTTTGCTTTTTTTACAGTTGTGTTACAAGTAGTGATGCAATATAATTTTGCTCGCAACCCTATATATTCTGTAATAATAGCACCGCCCATCTCATCTTTGAAATATCCGGGTATCTTACTGTTCACAGAAGGTATGTTAAATATATTACCTGCTTCATAATTGCTAGTATCAAAATATTCTATATTTTCTTTCAAGTCTCGATAAAAATCTTTTGTATAGATAAGATATAAGAGACTGTCGGTGTCAGTATAGCAGAGATGTATTTTATTTGTATAAATGCGTTTCATCACACTGTAATGAAATCTGTATAAATGGCTTTTTGCAAGTTCCAATATAGAGAAACCAATGTAGATCGGACGGTCAAGTACAACTTTTGTTTGGTTCAATTGAATTGCTACTAATGAGTCTGAAATTATCGCCACATTTTTAAAATTAGGAGCATTTATATATTTTTCCGCCCCACAATATTTGTTCGTTTTATTCCCATTATCTTTCCACACATTAACAAGTTTCACATCGACCTGCTTACGCTTATTCTCAATCGTTTTACCAAATATTGAATTATTCTGTTTTTTAAAAAAATCTCTTTCGAATTCGGAAGATGCTGTTTGTCTAAGTGAAGTATTTAAAGATATGTACGGTTCTAAAAAATTGCTTTGTTCAAAGGCTAAAACTTTATAGATTTTTAACAAAACTAACCCATTTTTTAAGCATTCTTTCAAATGAATGTAATGAATAATAAATCGATGTTTATCATAAAGGTTAGCAATTAATTTACTATTTTTGCTCCCCGCGGGGACAAATTTTTCAGCCGCGAATGGCATGTCCGAATGAGAATCATGTAACTCAAGTGGGTAATGCAAGTCTACTTCCAAAATGAACCCGGTGTCAGAATCATGTTGTATACTTTCAACATCAAAACTCGCAATTTCGAAATCATCAAGAAATCTGAAATTACTTTTAGGAAGACGTTGCATCATGGCGTGGCCGTATAAGTTAACGCAGTCTAAATATACTAAAAAACTATCCGGCTCATTACTGTCGTAACTTAAAAGATACTTGTTGTTAGATCGAGCATATCTTCGTGAACACTGAGCAAGACCGCCTCTTATTCCTTTCTCGATCATCTGGTACATCTCTATATCCGTCAATAAATCTAACCTTACTTTAGTGTACAGTAGCATAGCGTCCCAACTTAGCGATGGTGATGACACGTAATAACAAGGGTCGAGATTGTAAAAATTAAGACTCATGTTTCTAAATTTTTCAAAACAATCGCATAAGAGTAATACGTCGCATTTTAAATACAAATCAGTGTATTCTCCGAGATTTTTAATGTTGAAAGTATCCCATACACGCATAGCATGTTTATAATCAGACGAGGATACAGATTCTGATGTCAATCTGTTAAAGAATTTAGAAGGCTCTGGCAAACATGTCTCTTCATATCGTTCCCAGGTGTCAACGTAATCGTAACAATATATACCCTTTTTACGAGCAATATCAAACTTTTCACCTTCGCCGAAAAATGATTTTAAATGTTGAAAATCGTTTGCTTTCATCGTGTTCACTAAATTATCTAAACTTGAGCTTAAAAAATTAAATGAATCGATAAATTTTAACTGGGCCACATTTTGACGATCCATGGGTATGAATTTAGTGAATGAAATAAACTTTTCTTTATTTTTCGGTATAAGGTTAATTCGCCCGCATACGTTCGAAAGTTCGTTAATAAATAGATGGCTGTCGTATCCTGTTAAGTTGTGGAAAATTATGGGAATAAAAGGACAAGTTTTTGCTTTTAAATTACATGTTGCATGCGCAGCCCCTCTATAACGACCCGTAAAATGATTATGATCCATCACAATTTTGTCGTCAGAAGAAAATGGTTCTTTACATATATGACACATAGTACTTGACGTAAACGATAACCGCTCATCTGGGGTAAGTGGAATCATAGGTTTACTGTAAGACAGAATAGCATGTAATCTGGTTACATCGCCGCATATTGTTTCGACAAACTTTTTCGAGCAGTTAGGACCTCGATAAGATACGAAGTCGTTTAGTTCAGGGTTGGTTTTACAGCAAATATAATAGGCAAAGCACGAAGCCTCGTGAATTTGCATATTTTCTACATAGGTTGACTTATTTTTATCCGAAAATTCTAGTAACAAGCTTTCAAAATCAGCGTAAATGACAATAGGTATCTCTTGTGTCCTTTCAAAATTACAAAAAGAAATTTTGGTGTCTTTTTCAGGTAACATAGTTTGGATTCCTGCACAGTTATGCTGAATTTGTTTTTCTTTCGTTGAAAAATACAAAAAACACTCTTCGCACAAATGTATTTTTGCTTTATGTTTAGTAAGTTGTTTATGAGCAAGCTTTCCTAAATCTTTTATCAAGCAAAAATGTGCCTTTCCTTTATGTCTTAATAATAATAAATTTACATGGTGTATTTTCCTTTTGTGCGTTTTATACAAAGGGCCAGTGACTTCGCCTTTTTTTGTTAAACCATAGATATTTAAACTAATATCAGAGTTCTTATTTTCAAACCATTTGACATCATTTAAACTTGGCGGAAATGACATACCACTTGTTTCTAATATATCAGAATAATCGGGATATGATGTAACTCTATGAGCATTTTTTTTAGTTGGATACAAATAAGCCATAATACACCATAAAAAGCAGCGATTGTCTGTATTATTTATATTCAAGCAAGCCTTCTTATTTGCTATGTGCTTGGGCAATGGTATATAGGAGCCTGCCCTTAGAGGGTTGTACTTCATTATATTGACTTCTAAATGATTAATCGTGTCAATTGTCCACCCGGACTCCGAAAGTTCGAATTCTGAACATTTTGAGACTAATGTTTCAGCAAATGAGCGATATAATGATGAAATATCGCTGTTTTGAAATACTTCAACGTATTTAGTATTGAATGATTTCATTGATTTCTCATCATTCTTCGTCAATACATATGTAACAAAGAGTTCGAAATTCACTTTTAATGCCGTATGCTTATACAAGTACTCCCTAATAAGTTGGTCCGTTACTTCTGAAATTTCGGATAAAAACAATTCTGGAGCGATCGTAAAGTTTGCCGAATTTATTTTATAGCTAGCTATTCTGTCACGAAATGCGTTGGCAATTATGTATACATTTTTATATTTTGTATTGAGTAAACAATTAGATTTATGCAAGTTGGTTTTTTTATGAGTTGATAACTTTGGAACGTGAACGTTACAAGCTTGGCAAAAATACATGATGATTTAATATAAAGTTAACTCGTAAATTAAAATATGTATTTATAACGTAAAGTTTAAATTACTACGAAAAATTGGGCAAAATGAATATTGCGAATGAAAAAAATATCCGAATCTAATTTAAATACTGGGTCTACCTGAGTTTGACGTAATATTCTCCATTTGTCTGCATAGTATATCCAGATGCGGTTTTCAAGATAAAAAAAGATCATACGGTCGAGGCTTTTAGGGACAGTGCATTTGATAAACCTGAAAGGACAAAACGATGTCATAGTAAGTAAAATACAAAAATAAATCGACCAAAAATTGTGACATGCCTTAAAAAATACACCTGTAATATCTTCTTCAAAATTTCGTTACCTACGAAAAGTCAGTTATTATAATTGTATGCTAAATAAATTAAAGACGTTACTGATGTCAATATAGTAGTCAATATGTGTAAGAATCTATGACAATCAAGGTCAAGATATGATGCAAAACTAAATATGGTTAACAATGAAAAAATATACTTCTGAATCCAGTTTAAAGGTTAAATTCGATTAAATAATACACTGAAATACCGAGGGTCAAAGTAAAGAAAAATAGTCATACCTTAAATATTAGAAGGGTACAATATAGGTTGGATGCCTTTATATTCTTCTTTAACAGCCTTTATAACGTCGCAGACTGAAGCAAAAATTGGGCTGGTTTCATCGACCGCTCCCTTGAAAGTGACGACTGCTTTTTTCCAGCGGTCAACCTCATTCCCCGATGGCTCCAAATCTCGCATGTGATATGCCCTGAGTTCGATGTAATACCCCCCTTTGGCAGAATGATTCGTCTGCATAGTATACCCAGACGCAGTTTTTCTTGATAGAAAGTTTCTCAATGCTGAAGCTCTAATTGGTACGGCAGTTCCATAATCCTGTAAGAACAATGACATGTTAATTAAAAATAAATCATAACGCAAATCAGTAATGGCTTACGAAAGATTTCGTTAGCGAAATATCACTTATCATAATTGTGAAGTTATTTTTATACGTATTACGTACTTAAGCAAGGTAAGCTTAGATAGGTACCTCAGAATCCAGGAACAGTTGAGGTTTCTGGACCTTTTTCTTCGACTGCGCTGTGGAATCATCTTCGGTTTCAGAGTCTGAATTATTATCGGCAACCTTCAAAACCTTCTGCGTAGTTTTCTTTGCTCGAACGGTTTTGGATTTTAATGCTTTTCCCTTCGATTTTTTAGCCGGCGGAAGCGCGTCGTCACTTCTCTGCGTTAAAAAAATTTCCTCGTCGGATTCAAACGGATTATTATTAGATGCCCTGTAAAAAGCACATTATAGAAGCAAACACGATGCAAATTATAAAGAATAACTTATTCGACATATACTTACATACTTGCTCGAATTGCCTTCTGAGTTTGTTAATGAATAAAATATTTTTAAGCGTCCTTCAATAATGTACGTAATTAAAGTTTTCAAGTGTCCACCTGGTTGAACGTGTCAATAGATATGAGCTGAACAAATATCGAGTATCCAACAAGAAACCTTTAATTCTAAAGGCGCGTAGATATTGAAGTACTTATGCAAGCGCACTATGTTTATGTAATTTCTGAAATGATAATACAGACATAATTCTACTTTACATCATAGGAAGATAAGATCTATTTTAGTAGATAGCTCCAACGATAGGTGTGAACTAGGATTAATGCAAAATCTAATTTAGGTAGTGGCGCCAGATTGTCGACGACATTTGATACGTAATTCTAAAATGGAAATCAAATGTACTTACCTTTTCGACATACAATTTGGTTGGTTAATAATAATAATAATATAATCGGGCTATATGTGTAAATCAATCTATCTGACAAACGTAGCTTAACCAAAACTATTAATTATTAATATTGGATATTTCAAATGTTGGTTAAAACTAAATCTATTTTCATACCATCTAGCGGCTAAGACATGAAGCTTTATAACGAACCTTTGCAGTTTCGGCACAGCGCTAAACAGCTTCGCACTTTTAAATGTTTGTAAGGTTATTGATAGATGGTGCCCTGAAATCGATTTTTTATCTTGTGGAATAATATACGAGTCTGGCCAACCTGGAAATTATTTGCTCAACTTAGCCGCACACGGGTGCCGGGATGTGGTAAATATATTATGAAATAAAAACCTGGCACCCGTGGGTAAGGCCTTTTGCTGTTTTTTTTATCGTTGCATGAGAAGTTTGCTGGGAGGATGAAGACATTCGAAATCAGATGTATTAAGATTGAATATGAAGATTAAAGGGTATCCGTAGACTGGCCGCTGTAGTGCTGCGTAAATACCTGCATTATTGTTAATATTGGGCGGTTCTGCGAACGGAGCGAGCGATAGCGAAGCGATGTGAGCTAGAACCCCCAATATTAACCTACTGATCTGCTCCAAAATGCCTAGCTGCACGAGTCTACTAATTTCACTATCGACTTTATCTTTTAACGCAAAAGCCACGGGGCGGGCTTTGAAAAATACGGGACGTGTGTTGGGTTTGAGGGTTAATCTTATTTTATATTTATTAAAACGACCCAATTCGTCCGAGAAAAGTTGTGGATACTGTGCCATTATGGAATTCACATCGTCGCATTTCGGCTTTGATTTATCACAATAAAGTATAGGCGCAAGCTCTAAATTGAATTCGGAGATGAAATCCCTCCCAAGGATTGCCGGTCCGCCATTAGGAATTACGTGTATGTTAACATAAATAGTACGACCCTCATATGAAACCGGTAATTTAGCCATACCCATACTTTGGATAACACTTCCAGTGTAGCCGATTAACCTTTTATTACTAGGTGTTAGTGGTATTTCTTTGAAATGCAATTCGTATGTTTTTTCCGATATCGCTGACACGGCAGAACCGTTGTCTATTTCAAATTGCAACGATAGCCCATTCAGTAACACTATTTCAGTCATCGGAGCACCTTTGATCGAACGAATATTATAAAACTTACCATCATCGTTGTCCTCGCTCACCTCCCCCGACTCCACGTATTTGAGGTTGCACATCTTACGTAAATGTCCCTTCTTGTTACATTTTTTACACTTGTAGTTTACGAAACGGCACTTCTCAGCTTTATGACTACCTGAACCGCATACGGAACACTGGTTCCCGCAATCCGCCGTAGTCCTGCCGATCTTGAACACATTCTCAGCGCCGAGCACCGCCGCCGAAGCGTTCGGCGCCAAGGTCGCTCTGGCTGCCGCGCGCGCGCACTGCACACTCTCAGCCGTGTCCATTGCCTTCGCCAGGGTGAGCTCGTCAACATCTTGCCCAAACAACTTCTCGCGCTCTGGGCCGGGCTGCATGCCCATGATGAATTTATCCAAAAGCGCCTCCTCAATGTTCTTGAACTGGCAATGCGCCGCGAGCCCGCGCAGCCGCGCGGCCCACTGTGCCGTAGTCTCGCCTACCTGCTGCATCGCGGAATAAAAATGATACCACTCCGCAAATACACAGCGCTTCGGCGTGAAATGCGCATCCAACAACTTCACCACGTCGTCGTAACTTTTCTCTTCAAGAACACCGGGCAGGGCAAGGTTACTTGCTAATTGATAGGTGTTTTCACTTAACGCACTTAACAAGATGGCGCGCCGCTTAATGCCCGCTTTGTCGTTCGTGTCATCAATACTATTTGCAATGAACCACTGATTGAGCCTATTTTTGTAAGTACACCAATTTTGTTGCTGATGATTAAAATTTTAAAATAAGCTAATCGAAGTGGCGGATGCCATGATGCAAGATGATTTAACGCGTGAGATATATGATTCGTCGCCACTGATAAATATGGGAGCGGGAAGGGCGCACAAGTGACACACAACGTAGCTGTTTACGAATTACCTTTAATATCAATAACGCGGTGGGCGCAGCCACCGTACCTAACACTTATATCTATATACCCATGCATACATATACTACAATAACATATTGGATAGCGGAATTCAGGTAGACGTGTTGTACTTCGACTTTAAGAAAGCGTTTGATCGCGTAGATAACTATGTTCTCTTGAGCAAGTTGTGCAGTGTTGGTTTTTCACCAAAAATGCTCCGATTCTTTTCTAGCTATCTACGCGACAGGCAGCAGTACGTGCAGCACGGTTGCTTTGTTTCAAAGGCATACCTTACTCGTTCTGGAGTCAGCCAGGGTGCGATATTGGGCCCGTTGCTCTTTGGAATTATGGTCAACGATTTGGCTTCGGTTCCAAAGTGCGCCAGGTGTCTACTTTACGCCGATGACTTTAAGCTAATCTATGGTGTGTAGGATATTTTAGACTGTTAAGTCTCTCCAAAATGACGTCGATAGACTGTATCAGTGGAGTATCAACAATAGACTTCTTTTCAACGTTGCAAAGTGCGCGCACGTAACGTTTAGTAGAGCCCGAAATCCGCTCTATTACAATTACCTTTTAGATTCTGAACCAATCGCCCGGGCTGATACCATTCGAGACTTAGGCATTATTATGGACACGAATCTTAACTTTCATGAGCATATCAACTACTTAGCTCGTAATTGTTACAGAAGACTAGGTTTCGTCATTCGGAATGCAAGGGACTTTGTCGATGCCAGGACCATAAAACTTCTGTACACCGCTCGTGTTAGAAGCAAGCTAGAATCGGCCGCTGTTGTATGGAATCCCCATGAATCATCTTATATCTTGCTTCTGGAGAAAGTACAAAAAACGTTTCTGCGCTTTCTTTATAAAAACATATATCTATACTACCCATTCTTATATCCCACAAAATTTTTGCTGGGCGTTTTGGGCTATAACTCTCTAGAGGTGAGGCGTAATCTGGGACTTCTTACAGTAGCTAGCAATGCTTTACGTGGTAATTCTGACTGTCCTGAATTAGTAGCACAGTTGGTGCGCTTGTATGTTCCTTCGCCCACTAGATTTAATTTTCGACCGCGTTGTCGCCATTTGCTAGCGACGCCGGCTGCGAGGACAGTGTTTCGCAGAAAATCCCCGCTTGTTCGAGCTTTGCACCTCTTAAACTCGCTGCTTGAATCAGCACCAGACTGCGATATGTTTGCTAGTAGATGGATAGATGTGTATGACGTATGCTTGAAGTTCTGTGAGAGGATGGATGCACGACCTTCTTCAGTGTAAATAATTTATTGTTGGGTTACTCCGGTGTTCTTGTTTGTTTAGTTCTTAATTTCACAGTGCATTAGTATTACTGTAATGCTGTGAAATCCAACTGTTAAATAAATAAATAATACCTACTGGATAGAAAACTGCCAAGTTAAGGATCAAAATGCATTAAACCGCAGTAAATTACTTTTACTGTAAACAATGTAGTGCCGGACTTGGCACCATTTCAGAGAATCTACGGAACTTTGCACCCATTTAGATCTCAATTCTTTTGTCGGTGAAGACGACCACCAAGCATCGCATATTCTTAATATTGAACTTGGCTCCCATTTTTACATTTATGTTTTTGATGGGATATCATTACTTTTTGTCAATCCTCGCCAAATGGTGCTTTTTAAGAGCGAATGCACGAGTAAGATACCGAAATCGCTATAGGTGCACCTCAAATATTTGAAGAGTTCCCTCGATTTCTCCAGGACCCTATGATCAGATTATTACCTGATAAGTATGTGACTACCGCTGAATTATACCGTTTCAAACAAAAAAAGTATTTTCCAAATCGGTTAATAAATGACGGAGTTCTGAGGTAACTAGCATAAATAATAATAATAATAAAACTAATAAAAAAATCACTGTTTTCTGATTTTTACTGGTGTACACACATAATTACCAAGCTGCATGCCAAACTCCCCGGTACCCGGGTATGTCCTAAAACTACGACCAAGACCACCGGGGAATGGGCAGCAGCATTCCTTGAGTGCGGTGGAGATACTGCGATCGCCAACCCGCATGCCAAGCGTGGCGATTATGGCATTTACCCCCCATGAAATTGGAGGAGGCCTATGTCCAGCAGTGGACGTCCCAGGGCTGATATGGTGGATGCCAAATTTCAGCTTTCTAGGTCACCTGGAAGTGGGTTAGGTTTTTGATTACTAGTCAGTCAGTCAGTCAGTGGTAAAAATGCAGTTTTTTGGAATTTAATATCTCAATAACTACTAAACCTATATTTCTAAAATTTGGGGTTCTAGTTGTTCTAAAGGATCTTAATACATGTACCAAATTTCATTTTTAGATGTTAGATAGATTTGGAGTAAGTGGGGGGTCAAAAGTAGCTCCAAACGGTTCGTGTAAGTCTAGATAAGTTCATACGTACACATTGGCTCGCGAGCCAGTGTGTACTTCTCCGAAACGAGCTACTGTTGACCCTGATGTCATTTTGGAATCAAGATCAAACTAGAAACAAACGCATAGACCTAGAGCATTGAATTATCAGTCAATAGTAAGTAGATTAGACACACTTTTCGACAAAAACAACAGTAATTAAGAATCTCACACAAGTTTAGTTAAAAAACGAAGTGAAACTTACGTGAAAACGTAAATTCGGCCGGTAAAAAAAACAAAACATATCATTACACAACCGCACGGCGCCAGAGCGGCTCACGGGCTAGTTCATACACGATCGTGTGTCGAACGCTTCCCATTGACGTAGAGGTCAGATATTCACTCATTGTAACGTTGTTGTACACGGTGTAAGTTTGTCTATCTCATTATTTTTAAAAATCTCCTCTCAATCCCTCAAAGGTTAGCTGGAAGAGATCCCTCATAGGGATAAGTTCGCCTTTGTGCACAGTGCATTCGAGCGACTGTACCCTCCCTGACCCTACTGATATGTGCATTACTAATTGAATAGGACTCGCTGCCTTATCACACGCTAAGTACTGAGGTTTATTTTGACTGTGGTCTAATATTTAATTGTTGACTGTCAGTTCAGAGAGCAGCATGAGCGCGCGTGTGTTGTGCGTGTTGTGTTGCGCGTGCGCGCTGGCGCTGAGGGCCGCGGCCGCCGCCCCCGCGCCCGACAGCCCCTTCGGCGCGTACACGCTCCTCTACACGGCGGACCACGAAGTCACAAAACTCGGCGTCATATTCGGAGAAAATATTAAGCTAGAGGATAAAACTGTGTTCTTCATCGAGTCGGACACAGACGAACGGGGAGAGAGAGTCGACTACGGCCTCTACGCATTGAATCACGACGTCAAGACTAAACTGCTGGATAACGCCAGGGATATCGCTGTAGTTGACCTGGCCACTGCGTATTTCGCCGCCAGGGAAGGGATATACGTGTACAATAAAGAGAAGAATTCGGCGCAAAAGTACGGCTCGGTGAGCGAAGAAGCGATCTCCCTGGCCGTCGAGAACGGCACCGGCGCGATATACTATCTGAACAGGCGGCACCAGCTGTATAAAGTGACGGAGAACGGAAACAAGTCCAGCCTGGTAGACGCGGTCAAGGACGCCGAGGAGGTCGTGGTGGACTACTCGGGGCACCTGTACTACTACACGGCCGACAAACAGTTCTACGTGTACGACGGACACGACGTGCGGAAGATCGAGGACATCCCGGACAGAATGAAGAAGGTGTGGTTCCTGAGGACGCCCATGGTGGTGGGGTTTGTTGAGTACGGCTTAGTGTACGGCGACGACCAGTTGTACGTCATCCGCGGGGCCAACGCGAGCGCGCGGGCGATGGGCCGGCTCAGCGTTCGCGCCGCGTCGGCTGACTTGGGGGTCGTCCTCTACTGCGCCAAGGACAAGGAGATCTACGAGTTCAATCTCCTCGAGGAGGTCATCATCGCGAAGATCGTCGAGGACGTGTTAGAGTTTGTCTCGTGGGCGCTCAGGGAGTACGCGCAGCAGGTGCAGGATTCGTTTGACTCGGAGGGCTACTCGCCGGTGACCTTTCTTTACGCGTTTAAGATGCTATTTTAGAGTAAACTCTACATTTCCAATTATTTGATGCCACCACCACCACCACCATATCAGCCCTAGGACGTCCACTGCTGGACATAGGCCTCCCCCAATTTCATGGGCGGTAAATACCATAATCGCCACGCTTGGCATGCGGGTTGGCGATCGCAGTATCTCCACCGCACTCTAGGAATGCTGCTGCCCATTCCCCGGTGGTCTTGGTCGTAGTCTTAGGACATACCCGGGTGCTGGGTATTTGATGCAAGTTAAATTAATGAAAGTCATTTTACTGCGGGCTTATCAGTAAGTAATCACATTTCTTCTTGACGTGTTACCTTTTACTTTTCTGTAAGTGCAGTGTGCTTTAATTTAATGATTTCTGTCGTAATCATACTGTGATACATATAAAATTGTATACTAAATTAAAATCTATACCATATACATGTGACTTATGATTGAACCTAGCTATGTAAGTACTCTGCTTTCGTTAAACTTTTTATACAATTTACTCTCAGGAAAGGGACGTGAAGCACCAAGTCATATTAATATAAAAGTTATTTTATTAAGTATATTTAATTTCATCCCTGCCTTACATACTTAGTTCCAGAAACATTTACTTACTTATCTATCTAATCGATACATAATAAAGACATGATAGTCGCTATTTCAACATGATAGTTGCTATTTCATTCACGTAATGGTTCAACACCGGGCCTAACTGTCGATTACACGCCGTTACGCGACAGAACATCAATATCATGTCAAAATTAGCACTCACCACGGGTAGTAATAAAGCCTCATATAGCATATTCATCACAACAAAAACCTGCTCTCTGAGACGTTTATTTACCACCCTTGGTGAGTTATGTGCTATTATCAACGTCGGGGAGAAAACACCACACGGCCTTTGCACACCATAACTTCACATGCAATTTTCGACATTAGCGGATGTGCTGCCACGGGGGCTCCGGCGGCGCCGGAGTCCGGGCAGCAGAGCGGAGGGGAGTCGCGGATCTACCAAGCAGATAACAGACATACAAAAAAGGGCCTAAACCGTTTAAATTATACTAAAGTTTAATAGTGAATTCATTGTCTTTTTTGATAACTACCGCTCCGTTGTAAATTGAAAAATGCCGGGAATTAACCATGACCAAATAAAGTCCAGTAGATGTCACTGCAGCGATTTACTGTTTGTTCAGCCGCCAGCATTCTTATCTGCCACAACAAAGCGCGCAGCAATGTAATTATATTGTGATGTGTCAGATGTTTATGCAATTTTGAGTCTTATTCCCCAGCACTAGTTTTCTGTATTGTGAAATGTATCCGCTTTGTGCGCCGCGCTGCCCTCCGGTCCGCTGTCCACAGATATAAGGTATTTGTTCTTAGGCTATTAAAATTTATCTTAAAGACTATTTATTAGCTAATGTAATGTAAATACTTATTTAACTTCATCGTGAACAAATCACACTGTATAATGAAGACTATGCAATGCACCAATGATTCTAATATATATACTTATGTAGGTATAGCATTTATATTTATACTTATGTAGGTATAGCTGGAATAGTACAGATTGAAGAGCGGACTATTAACTACTACAAAAATACATTTTATAATGTTTGATATCCAATTAAAGCGATCAAGTCTTTTCAGTAGCCACGAGTGCCCGACACCTTCGACATCTGTCGGCCACACAGGCCAACATCGCCTTACTGTAACCACAGGGATGGTTTCTTACTATTTCTGTCATTTTTTATACCACGTCGGTGGCAAACAAGCGTACGGCCCGCCTGATGGTATGCGGTCACCGCAGCCCATGGACGCCTGCAACTCCAGGGGTGTCACATGCGCGTTGAAGACCTCTTTTAAAAAATATATACACTCCTTTCTTGAAGAATCCCATACTGTAGTTCCTCGGAAAAACCTCGGCAGGGAGCTCATTCCACAACCGGAGCGTCCGAGGGAGGAATAGTGCCAGCAAGACTATTTTACATAAGTCATTCATAACTTGGCTTCATAATTTTTTCTCCAGCTTTACTCGTTTACATTCGGTAGCAAACCGTCTGTGGAGAGCCCCCGCTAACGACGCTAGTGCAAGTACATTGTCCGCAAATAGCACTGCAATCCAATACTATTTACTTTAACCCTTTTCCAGGCATACTAAGATTTATCAATTCGTTCTTCGATTTAAAATTGAAATTAGATTTTTTAGATATTTTTCCCTAAATCTTTATTTCTTTGTAGCGATTTTCCTTTTCGCAGTCGCGATTTTGCTTAATAATAGTGTTTTTCTATTATTACATTTAATTTTAGTGTCGCGTTTTCCCCAAAATGTATTTTTCCATGCCGCATTATTTTTTAAACCTAATCTACATTGCCACAGTGTCGACGGATCTCCGCGCACCTATTTACTTATGTGTGCTTTCTCCCTTCGGGCCGATGCAAAGCCGACATAACATAATTACCTATTTGTGCTATTAACTTGATAAAATAACGATATCATCAATGAGCTATTGAACACTATTATAGATGGAAACTAATGTTATGTGAAGAAAAAGCTTTATATTTATAATATTAAATTAAAAGATGGAATTAGCCATATCCATATGGCTATAATAATTCGGAAAATATGCGACACTTAAATTAAACGTCGTGGAAAAGCAACACAAGGCAAAATCAAGATTGTGAAGACGTGCAAATAGAAAAAACGCTACAAGGAAATAACGATTTTGGGAAATGTATCTAACTAACCGGCCGCGAAATATCCGAAACAATCTAACAATTCCATTTATCTAGATCAATTCAACCGAGTTCCGCAAGCCAATGTATATATTTGAAAGATCCTCACTCGGGGCCTCTCTCTCACTCCCCCATTGCAATAACCTATCTACACTCTTATTCATATTCTCTTAACACAATGTATGTTGAATCATTAAATGTAATGGCCTGTTTACACATTGATTAGTGAGGGTCATACAAAAGCTACTCGCTCCTATTGATTGATGAACTAGCAGTAAACACTAATCAAAGTGTACACAACACAGGCCAGATAATACAAGCTGGGGCCCGAGCACGCCGCGTGAGTGCGCGCGCAAGAGAGCGACTGCGTGTTGCGGGCCCTCTAGGTTATCTTTATTTTTATACAAGTTATTCAAAGATGTTTTACAATATACAATTTAAATTAAATGACGTAGTATTTTAAATAGTTTTAGCGACATTCCTCGAGGTAAACTTCATTTAAAAATATAAGGAAATGGGTGACTCACGTCTTTAAGATCGAATATCGTATCGGGTTAACACCTGTCGAGCGATAATCGACCTTAAACACGCGAGTGACCCATTTATAGTACATTACGATACAAGTGTAGAGAACAGGAAATTCGCAAAGAGTGGTGATACCTAAATTAAAACACGACCGAAGGGAGTGTTTTAAATCGACACGAGTTGCGAATTACCTGTTCGCACGTGTATCGTACAACGTTTTACAGTACATATGGTTCTTTAAAGTTTCGACATGTACACGTAATCTGCTGATTACCGCACTCGTGCGGTAATGTAGCACCATATGTACTGTAAATTATTTTTGATTAATACATGGAGTTTCAACGTAGAAGTACACGCACTCACGTTGTGTGTCACATCCGAAATAAAACACTCCAAAACTTATTTGGAGTGTTTAATTTTGAGTCGTTGAGAATGAAATATTGTAGTTTTTAGTCAGAAGGGTGAAGAAAGTCGTACTTATCTTTGCTCACGTGCCTGGACATCGCTCAAGCTGCTTCAAGTAAAAAAGACAAAATCATACCCCCGTGACCGTGAATCCTAGGAGCCAGGGTCGAAGGGACGAAAGGTAGCAAATGACCCTACCAGCACCCCGAGAAACTTGGACGGCCCATGTGCCGAACAACCTGTATATGTAAATCACGGGAGTTTTCTATGTAAACTTCATGTAGCTGCAATGGAAGAAGGTACAATAGATATTATCATGTACCTATACATCGGACGTCAGCTCTACTACATAAGAAGCGACGCGGATGTGACACACAACGTGAGTGCGTGTACTCCTACGTTGAACTCCATGTATTAACCACGCGTCCATTTTTTACTATACGAACCGCTAAAATTTTGGCGTATTCCTTCAATTCCAAGCAAAAAAAAACTTGTTGATGATGATTCTTATTCATTACATAACACATATGCATTGCTTGCGTAGAAACACATGCGTGTCTGTATGGTATAAAAGAGAATCTCCAAAACTACGCTAAATACGTCAACAACACTTGTTGATAGCGACAGTATATCTATCCTGGACGGGGCACTACTGATACCGTACCTACCGACAGGTTAAACGGTCGTGACCAAATTTGACGCAAAATACCACGTCACGCGGAAGCTACTGAATAATAAAAATTGAATATAACGCACCATATCTTATACTAAAGTATGCCAAACTTATGTTAACTTTTAACTTGTCTATAGTTCTATACATTAAAGTAATAAATAGACAATATTTTCTTAAAACATCAATAAGGTACCTATCTAAACTAAATTAACAAGCTTGGCACATTTATTGTAGTAATAATGAGCAGAAAAAATACATAATATATCCCTAGTTTTGGTGCCAGTGGCGTAAACTATAGGGTGATTTCAATTAGCCTCAATCTTGAGCCGCCGACTACACAAGAAAAATTGGGTATACATGTTACATACAATAAAAAATAGTTTTATACCCTTCGCCATAAACAGATTCCATAAAATCTACCACGAGGTTTTAATTTGTTTTCATGAAACATTTCTTCAATAGTAAATATACACTTGGCAAAAAGATGCACGTAGGTTCACTACTTATTTGTAATTTTAAAGATAACATAGCAATGAACTGTCCATACCAACAAACTTTTATAAATGCATGTCGTATGAATAAATTGACAATTAAAACTGCTTTATAGTAGAAATGTTATATATACAATGATATACCTCAGTCTCACCTGAGATTGTTATATCTACGGTATTTTAAATTTACAATAATGAATTTTCAAAAGGTCAACAATATTGATGTGATCATGGCGGCTTCAGGCTTGGAAGCAGCCATGACACTTTCACAGGTCACTTTGATTTCGTGATTTGAATTCTGTCAAATGCTTTCTTTGTCTACAATCGTTTTATTTTATGAATTTATCATATTCATAATTTGTTATAGTCCTAATACAAGAACTATGACAAAAATCTTACACAAATTAATCTTATTTCGAACTGAGCAGGCCATATATTATGTGTGCGCGTGTAAGTGCTCAGCGACGATGTTTATACCATGATATATGTGGCTTTTATACTACGCGACGCAACGACAAACCGGCAACCGCGTATCCTCAAGACAATCTATTATTTGAAAGAAGTTGAACTATAATATTTTTTTATTATTATTATAAAAAGTTTCGTTACATCTGGAACGTCATGCTGCGGTAGATATCACTGTGACATTGCAATATCATGGTAGATTTGATGGAATATACTTATGAATTATGATGACGGCTATAGTGTCGGCAGAGTGGCGAGGAGAGATTATCTTTCATCAAAGCAACTTTGGAGAGTCACTCCGCGTCCCAGGGCTCCTTGCATTACAACATTATTACCGGTTTTTTAACAATGAGCGTTCTTCTAATACGTCTCCGACTACATACAGAGACGTGGTCAGGGGACAATATATTTTAAATCTCATGTGCCTGATCATTTTATGTTGTCAGAAAACTGTACAGCCCGTGAGCATTTAGAACAGGATATGTGTATATTCCTCGCTCACTTCGCCCGAACACAGCTCCAAGAGCGCACGGCCTGCACATACTGGTACCTAACTTGAACAACTAGGTAGTATTTAAAAATATAGCTGGTAATTGAAGTAACTATAACATGTAGACTATATGTCGTTAAGATTCTACTAGCTATAATAATTACAAGTATAATATATGTACATCACACCAAAAGAAAGTTCACAGTCCAATCACACGAGGATCACATTCTTTAACATTTGCTATCTACGCGAGGACAACACGGGGTCGGTGGCAACTACTCGTAGTGCAACACCGCCCTAAATAAGCTTCTGACAGTTCTGACAGCTGTGCACATACAGTGTGTAACAGTATATAACAAAGGCAAATACTTTAACCCGTTAAAGTATAGGTACGGGGAGCAAATGGTCGGTTGAAATCTTATTACCGACTTCAATACAAGGAAGTATATACAAGGAAGGAGGTTCTCAGTTCGTCTGCATGTTTGTTGTTCTTTTTTTTAATGTATGTATGTTCCTCGATAACGCTTGACCACGTTAGCCGATTTTGATAATTCTTTTTTTGTTTCAAAGCAGGTACCCTGAAATATCCCATATAAATTTGGTGAAGGTCTGATGTAGGGATCTAGGAGGAATCGAGGGAACACCTCGAATTTGAGAGGCACGCATATGCCGATTGCGGTATTCTCTGTAGATAACCAAGCATTGGCTCACGGAAACCACAAATTGTGGCAAAGCAAGTACAAAATTGGAGTCGGTTTTTTTTTGGTATAAATTATTTTTAATAACAAATGTATGATCTGTACAAAATCCGATTCGAAGGACCTTAATATGTACAATCTCGAAGTGGAATTTGTCAGTTATCATATTATATACCATCTATTCTCATCCACACTTACACAGGTTATAATAATTGCCAGTACGTATATAGGCTATACGATGGTCTCAGGTATAGACAGCCATAACGTAAAGATAAGCTAGTATTGATAGATAATCTTTTGCAAATATCATAACATAACTGATTTCTTACTCTAGCGTTGTGATTCACTCGTTCTTATAATGACTTGTGCCCATTCGAATTAAAGAGGGCCATTGTACTGCTTTTTTATTTTATGGCTGTTCAAGTCTTAGACCATCGAATGGACTATGTATACAAATTGATAAGTAAAAAAATATAATGATTATAGGGAAATATTATAAAATAAAATATTCGGTATAAGATTTTTACACAGAAAATTGTCAACTGTGTGATTATATTATAATAAATAACGTACGTACGTATGCATATGTAATTTATAAAATTTGTAATAAATATTATTTCAAACATTGTATATTTCATGCTTAATACATTTGTCATCAATCTTAAAAATACAAATAAATTTGACTAAAACGAAATATTTAATGAAAAAAAGATTACAGATATAAAGGACCACGCGTCAAAATGGTCCTAAGGCCAACAAAGCTGAGAGTTAGGCCATTAAATAGATAAATCTACTATTAGCTCGTATTTACTCTGAAATATGAATATTTCAGTTCTGCAAAGGAGTTCAACTTGCTGCCCATAGAACGAAATGAAGTAGATTTAAACACCTATCTAATGAGCTAACTCCCAGATTTGTTGGTTTTAGGAGCTGACTCCATACAAAGTCGGCCGTGGTCCTTTGGTCTGAGCCGTCACACCACAAGTGATGCTGATATGACTCCAACAGCAACCCGCCTCCACTGCCTGTGGTCTGGCGGAGGCGGACACCAGCCAGCCACGAAAGTCGGGCCATTTTTGTATACAGAAAGTGAGTTGCTGTTAGTACATCAGTAAAATACAACAAAATATGAAGCACGACGTCTAGAGACGCTAGAAATTCGCAAGTAATTAAATAAAGGAAATGCGAATGGCATTAAAGGCGCTTTTAGATCAATTCAGTTGCTGGCGCCAGTAGGAATTTATATGGATCCAGTCACATTGGACGGGCATAAACATATATTTACATCAGAATTAGACATTTTATCTGGCGTCAATACCTACCTACCCTGCCAGGCCTGCGTGTGGGCGCCAGTGACCGGATTCGTCGCTATCGTTTCCATACATTAAAACGGGCACGGAAGAAACACCTACGAGAAGGTATTCACGTCGTCGAGACCAGCCCGGGAGTCTGGCGGGCACGTCCGTTCACTAAAGCTGACAGGAACGGGAGGAACGAACATCACCAGGTGCGGGCCGGTTTTCTAGATGAATTAGTTTGAATCGGTTGGTGTGGGTGTGTGCGGGGCGGCGGCGGCGGCGGCGGCGCGCTCAGCCGGCGTCGGTCAGTCGGGCGGCGGGCGCGGCAGGCGGCTGGCCAGCGAGTACGTCTCCGGCTGGAAGGTGGGCGGGCACTGCAGGTGCGGGTAGTGGTGCGTGCGCCACGCCCACTCGCCGCGCGGCCCCGCCCCCGGCCCCGGCCCCGCACCGCCGCAGGGGGGGGTGGTCGCGCTGCTGGCGGACTCCTGCGGGACCGACACGCACAATATACAGATCTCGTTAGCTCCAGTTAGCAGGATCGAAAGAGGTCTCGGTCGCAGTGCGGGCAACTCCCTGCGACAGAGATCACCTCGAGGCGAGGACGGCAGTCAAGTCGGAAATACAATCGAAAACATTCATACCTAAGCAGTACCCGAGAAGGAATCTCACACACGAATTTATTATCAAAAGTATGTCTTGATAGTTTTGCAAGAATGTAAATGTTTTTGATTGCAACCATCTTGTACCGCGCTACTAACGTATTTAACGTAGACTGCAATTGTATTGTTAGTGAGTTTTCGCATTCACTCACTTGATTATGTCCCAGAGCGAGCGAGAGTGCACCGAGCAATACTAATTTAATGCATCAGTAGCGCGTTCTGTAGTGAGCCTGAAAAACTCGGCCCGAGAATTGAGATTCAGTTCTCGTCGTCCCCAAAGGTGATAGTAAAATTTCCGATTTCCAACACTTTGTCAATAGAATTGTATTTTTCTTTTTGTCACTGTTTATATCCAAATTTGTTTCGCATGTGGTGTTTACCTATAAGTGATTGTGACACCCATCTCTAAATGTACCTACTTAGTTTATAGATTTCGCATGTGCTGATGTCAACAATCGTTGGTGAACCTTGAATAAATAAAATAAATAGAAATAGTTTACAAACCAACTAAGGCCCTGCCTCACACATACAAACGAACACGCAAGTCACATTAGTCGGTGCGTCATTTTTGACGAGGACTGAGCCACTCATAGCGCGTCCTGGTGATAACACTGTTAGGGTGGTAAATCAAAGAACGTCTCCGATCGCCGGCATTTGAATCAAATACCTAATTATGCAATCTGGGACCTTCCTTATACCCGTGGTGTACACGTTTGTGGAAAATAATAGAAATTACCACACGCTTAACGCTAAAAAATGACGCATCGACCGGAGGTAATGGATGTAATGCCATGTTTACACTCGACCAGCCCAGCGGCGAGAGCTCGCTAGGTATACTCTCCAGGCTGGCCCGCGGCGCTAGCACTAACCGCGGGACGCAACAAAAGCTCCCTCTCTGTTAGGAGGAAGTAGAGTTGCTAGGTGCTAGCCCCGCGGTCGCCGCGCCGGTGGACTGTCCGTGTCCGAGCAGCTATAAAAGGCGCGTGTACCTATCTGCGTGGTAGTGACCGCGCGGATCGAGCAGACCTGCGCAAAAAACCCACAACATGAGTCGGACTCGGTGACCTGCCCGGGCCCGGCCCGACAGCAACACAACCCGACACAACGTGCACGTGACTACTCGATAAAATATTGTGACAACCGACTTCGATCGATCTGCTGCCCGGGATACACGAGTCTGGTTTTTCAAGTGAGGGTAGCAAGTTAGTTAACTAGAAATACTGTCCTCGCTTGGAACATGTTAGTGACACAGTACATAGTGTAGTAGTAGAGGGTTACATGCCAGCAGTAATTTTAAGCTAGTAGCACCGCGAGGTCACTGCGCACTGCCGGACGGATACTAGCTCCGCCGGCCACACGAAGCAAATACACAAGCAAGGACAGCGAAATCAGTGTTGGGAGGACGCTGCTTTAGCTCAAAAGATAGAAAGAAAAAGAAAAGAAAAGAAAAGAAATCGTTTATTCGTGACAAAAAAAAAAGGAATTAACTAAAAACATAGACCGATACATATAATTAATTTTGTCACGAAATGGTCACAACTCAGCGTGATGCTGGCAGAGCCAGCGCTGATCTTCCGTTGTGACCATTTGGTGAAGACACGGCGCTGTGACGCCATGGTCGCACTTGTATCAACACAAACAAAATTTCAAACAAATAAAATACGTCAGAACCAAGAAAAAAAAAAAACATAAACGAAATTAAACTTAAAGTATGCCACGCATCCTCATAACACCGTCGTGCAAACACCGCTTTACACAGCTCTATGCTATCTGTGGCTTTAAATAAACAAAATAATCCAAACTAGGCCTTATCTATGACAGATGTATTGACATTGTCTATTTACTTAACAATACATAATTCTCATCAAAAGTAGGTCAAGGGCCATGAAACTACAAAACAAAATGAGATCATACAATTTGAAGAACTACACAAACAAAGAAAGAAAGTAATAGAACGGCAAGTTATTAAAATTATGTTGGCTTCAGCACTAGCTTACCAGCCTGGAAATAAGTTAGTTTTGTATACACGAAGATAGACGCACTAGCTTACTAGCACTAACTTGAAGAAGAAGAAGAAGAAGAAAAACCATTTATTCGATAAAGCACACAGAACAGGACTTAAATAAAAAAAAACAAAAAACGTTAACATGAAGACATATAGAGGTGTGCACAATGGCTCCAGCAATGTGTGCGATAAGGAAAAGGCTGAGACTCAGCATGTGTTAGTATACACACAATCTATGGGTCTAAAACGAAGTTGAGTCAGTTGTCATAGCGCCATGCAATTAATGTTGTTGTCATTTTTGACAATACCAGTACCTGTTTCAAAAGTTTCCGAAAGGATTGAATAGAATTTAATAATGCCAGTCGGAGAATAATGAAATATAAATGTATGTAAATAAATATATGAATGTAAAGCCCAATAATAATATGTGTATATACGTAAGTAAACCAGAAGTATTTGTATTAGATTATAATATATGCGTACGAATATAGATTAGGAAGATATCAGGTCAGCGGTTCCAGCTTTTTGGGTAACACATAATAGTTCTCGCAACTTGATGTCCTGGTTTGAAAAACTAGCCTCCTGTATCTTGGACACTGGGCAAGCACTGCCATCAAACACTTTAATGCCGGTGTGTTTATACTGAACACTTGTCATGCTGTTACGGCAGATCGTGTGGTGAAGGATTGTGTCTCATTCGTCGAAGAGACAGTATCTTCTGTATCAGTATCTAGAAATACATGTGACATATATTGCACTGGTCGTTCGAGCCGGCACTAGTAGTTTTAAAGGTTCTGACGGAAGATCAGCGTTGCGGGCCATTTAATGTCAGGTCAGCGCCTATACTTCCACAACACATGGCTCTCGATCAGATTGGTCTTAAAACATGCTAGTTTTAAGTTGAATAATGTTTTTTGCAATTGTATTTCCTTTTCTATGTCTCCGTGTTTTCTCTATTTTGCTTAGTTTTAAGAATATGTTTTTTTGTGTTGTGGTTGAATAAAGTTTTTCTCTATCTATCTATCTTCATACCAACACATACTAGTATCTCGCCCACACTGAAACGCCTCGTACTGCCAGAGATAGCGAGACTCCGGAGGGTTAAGGTCGGGCGGTCAGCACGCAGTGTTCGCATACCGTAAGCCGTACTGAGTTGTGAACACGACTCGGGGCTCGTTCATAACGCAGGACGGCATTTCAGGAACATTTGCATTATCCAGGATGACGCGGAATCAAGTCGGATTCATACTATTCTAAAATGTTGCTCTCTGATGCACTCCGCCACCTGACGGTCATGTCGGCGAGCGTTCACATATATCTGTCGCATTATGATTACGCTTACCAAGAGGCAGGCCGTAGACCTGTTTGCCCCTGTCGCGGCATTAAATAAATATTTGATGATGCAATTTAAGGTGAATAATCAACTCCTCTAAAAGCATACTTTCATTCATTACATTAATTCAGGACACGAAACCAAAATCGGTTTTGTTGCATCACGACACGTCAGAGCAGGAGGAATCCGGCTCGCGGCGCGCTGCCGGGCCGCGAGTGCCCCCCCCCCCCCCCCCCCCCCCTCACCTGGCGGTGCGTCTCGCGCGAGGCGCTGCGCCCGAACATGAGCCGCAGCCGCGACACGCCGCCCGCGCCCGCGCCCGCGCCTGCGCCCGCTCCCGCTCCCGCTCCCGCGCCCGCGCTCGTCACGCTGCAACAGACATCACTCGATCATCGATATGCTCTTCACTCGACACCGACTGCTATTGAATTCTTAACAAGTCTTCTTAGAAACCTTCCCAAGTTCATTAATTTTGCGAACGTTGTGATGCGTTTGCTGTCAGCAAACGTATGCCACATTATTGCGAGAGAGTATGACCTATAATAAGTATATATAATGTGGAGGGTACCTGTCTAGGGCGGCGGCGGCGGCGGCGGCGGCGGCGGCGGCGGGCGGCGGCGCCAGCGGGGCCACGCGGCGCGCGCCCGAGTGCACCTGCAACACAAGTCATGTTGGTTTTTCTATTATGTATGTATGTTCCCCGATAACTCTTGACCACATTGGCCGACTCTGATATTTCTTTTTTATTTTAAAGCAGATACCCCGAAGTTGGTCCCATATAAATTTGGTGAAGGTCTGATGATGGGATCTAGGAGGAATCGATGGAACTCCTCGAATTTGATAGGCACGCATATGCTGATTCCGGTATTTTCTGTAGGTAACCAAGCATTCGCTCACGAAAACCACAAATTGTGGCATAGCGAAGTACAAAATTGGAGTCTATTTTTTATTGGTATAAATTATTTAACTACTTGTTTATTCGAGCGAATGAATAGTGGAACAACCCGCCGGCCTCGTATTTGATTCGGGACACTCGGGGAAGGGCTCCACGGTGTTAGTCGTCCGTCGGGCCGGGCGAGGCAGCGCGCGGGAGGGAGCACGCACCTTGTCGTTCCTGCGCAGCGAGTCGCGCCAGCGCTCGGGCGCCGGCGCCGGCGCCGCCTCCTCGGCCGCGGGGGGAGGGGGCGGCGACGGCCGGCGCATGCGCTCGCCGCCCGCCGGCTTGTCCTCCGTGTACACTATCTTCTCGTATCTGTAAAAATAAATCATTAGATGTCAGAACGTGAGTGAGGCTCGACATGCGTTACGCGGGATCGGAACGTCACATCGTTATGTAATGACATGCGGCCGCTCACCCGTCCTTGCCCTTGACGGAGATGGGTTTGAGGTCGCGGCGGTCGGCGCGCGGCGCGGGGGTCGCGGGGGTCGCGGGGGGGGCGCGCGGCAGCGAGCGCGCCTGCACGTGCGGCGCGGGCGCGGGGGACGCGGCCGCGGGGGGCGGGGCCGCGGCGGGCGGGGACTGCGGCGCGGGGGGACTTTCCGCTCTGACAACAATCACGGCACATAATTAAAACCAGTCTTACAACATACAGTCTGCCGATTCGGCTCTTTTTGGGCCAACGTACGCGGGGAGTTCGGCGGCGTGGAAAAAAAGCGCCGATCCGAAACGATTTCGATAAACATCGATATCTGAGCGTCCGAGTGGTCCCCTAATACGAAACCGAGGTAAATTTGGAAAAAGTGGCGGCCATATTGATTTTCCTCATATACGTCCCGATTTCGTTCAAAATCGATATCTGAGCGTCTGAGAGGCCTCTTAATACGAATTCGAGGTAAAATTTGGAAAAAGTGTCGGCCATATTGATTTTCCTCATATTTCCCGATTTCGTTCAAAATCGATATCTGAGCGTCTGAGAGGACTCTTATAACGAATCTAAGGTAAAATGGGGAAAAAGTGGCGGCCATATTGATTTTCCTCATATACGACCTGATTTCGTTCAAAATCGATATCTGCGCGTTCGAGAGGCCTTTTAATACGATTCCGAGGCAAAATTTGGAAAAATTGGCGGCCATATTGATTTTCCTCATATACATCCCGATTTCGTTCAAAATCGATATCCGAGCATCCGAGAGGACTCTTATAACGAATCTAAGGTAAAATTGGGAAAAAGTGGCGGCCATATTGATTTTCCTCATATACGACCTGATTTCGTTCAAAATCGATATATGCGCGTTCGAGAGGCCTTTTAATACGATTCCGAGGCAAAATTTGGAAAAAGTGGCGGCCATATTGATTTTCCTCATATACATACCGATTTCGTTCAAAATCGATATCTGAGCATCCGAGAGGACTCTTATAACGAATCTAAGGTAAAATTTGGAAAAAGTGGCGGCCATATTGATTTTCCTCATATACGTCCCGATTTCGTTCAAAATCGATATCTGAGCGTCCGAGAGGCTTTTTAATACGATTCTGAGATAAAAATTTGGAAAAAGTCGCGGCCATATTGATTTTCCTCATATACATCCCGATTTCGTTCAAAATCGATATCTGCGCGTCCGAGAGGCCTTTTAATACGATTCCGAGGTAAAATCTAGAAAAAGTGGCGGCCATATTGATTTTCCTCATATACGTCCCAATTTAGTTCAAAATCGATATATGAGCGTCCGAGAGGTCTCTTAATTATAACGAATCTAAGGTAAAATTTTGAAAAAGTGGCGGCCATATTGATTTTCCGCATATACGTCGTGATTTCGCTGAAAATCGATATTTGAGCGTCCGAAAGGTCTCCTAATACGAATTTGAGGGAAAAAAAAAAAGTAACGGCCATGTTGATTTTCTTTATTAACGTTCTTCTGATTTTGATTAAAATCGACATCTGAACGTCCGAGAGCTAGCCTAAGACAAAAATCAAACCCATGCTTCTGGTTTGATGGACTAGTGTCCTTACCACTTGGCCACCTAGGGCTAGTGTCATCACGGTGAATCTTTGTCCTAAATTTTCAACCGCTATTACTAGCAACCGCTTTATATTTTCTTCAAATGTTTACCTTCCGCTACTCTGGTGGGTAAGCTATGCGCTTAGCTAAATTCCAACTGGACCACGTCAGGTCTGCCACACAGCCTCTGATTAGCGATTGAGACGGCGCCGTTTTTACACTATACCTAATTATTATTGAAACGCTCACTGCGAGGGCACTCGCTCTCCTCAATGTCGTGTCCCCATAAATGCCCCACAAATACATCAAATTAGCGGACATTTATGTCAGCTCTGGTAAAAAATCATGTGTTTTTAAACAAATATTGTAATGAATAAACCGGACGACTATGGCGTAAGTTTATACAACAAATGGCTTTATTTCAGAATAAATTTGTATAAATTCGTATGCTAAAAAATACTGTGACAAGTATGCAAGGAAGTTGGTTTAATTTACTTATATGCTTACATAAACGTAACTGATTAGAACAGTTAGAAGTTATAAATTATTGTTTTAGACGAAATAGTTTGATTTGTGAAAATAAGCACCAATTTGTGTATCCAGTTTACTTACGTACCACATGAACTGTTTTCCGGCAGAAAGTGAGTTAGTCATCAAGAAATGTAAGTCAAGAAATAAGTTACTCAATAGTGTAAATAAACTAGTTCTGTAAAGAGGGTTAAATATGCTAATTCCGCACACAGAAATAACTATTGTTTGTAGTTTATTTTTAGGGTTCCGTACCCAAAGGGTACAAACGGGACCCTATTACTAAGACTTCGCCGTAACAGCTAGACAGTTGAAATTTGCACAGATTATGTATTTCTGTTGCCGCTATAACAACAAATATTAAAAACCTGCCAAGTGCGAGTCGGACTCTTTTTATAGATCATGCGGTACGGAACCCTTCGTGCGCGAGTCCGACTCGCACTTGGCAGGTTTCTTAATCTTATTTATAGTCATAGAATGATGCCGATTGATATCTTAAACGAATCCATTTTTGTCACACCCTAACGACAGCAACAGAGTAATGTTACATGGTATAAAAAATATACATTGGCAAATGCACATGTATTATATAAATATGTAGATTTAGCTATGCGAATCTTAATATAGTAATATACATGTAGTTATTATTGTAGATGTAAACGTTACAATGCTGTTTATAAATAAATAGCACTATATGGAAAAAATGTGTTAATTAACATGAAAAACTGAAACACACATATTTTTACCACAATACAAGTTAGAAGTTTTATAATAATAATAAGAAAATGAGAAGTTTCATATATGTGTAAATAAATAGCTAAACCCAACTGTAGAAAAAAAAGTATTTTTTTTAACACGGGTATAGATACTTGTTACCTGTAGATATCATGTCGACAGGCATGGAGAATTTCAAAACTGGAATATGTAATATACTGCAAAGAACATATTTCTAAATTTAAAATTTATAACTAACTTTAGAATGAATACTTTTTATTTTGTAAATCTACTTTGATCAATTAGATATTTCCTACTCGCCCATACACGTGTTGTGTACCGACCTTACATGTATAGTATATGTAAAGTACCTTCGCGTGCATAAGTATGCGTATATTTCGTAAAGATTCTAAACCTTATTATTATTATTACCAGGATGAGTCAAAATGTATACGCATATTTGTGGACGTGACCGTGCCGTGCAAGCTCAATTCAATTCAATTCAATTCTTTATTCATGTACAATATAAATTGTGTTAGAAATAATTTTATAAATAATGTCATACTTTGAGGCAATTAAAAAAAAAAATATCTATTTTTTATATTTTTTTATATATTATTATATATTATTTATTATTTATTTATATATTATTTATTTATTTTTTTATATTTTTGTAAAAAAATATCGCAATTAATTAGATGCAATCTCTAGGTTTCCTACCTCAATTTCAACTTTAATAAGACTTAAACTAATCATTCTTTTAATAATAGTATTATATAATAATAGTATTAAGCTGCACCACCACTATATATCTAAAAAAAAGTATTTCTTTAAAACTAATTTGTGGTTAATGTTGTTGGTGGCACAATAAATAAAATGTACTTACTAATACTTATATATATTTTAAGCCCTTATTGTGACACTGTTTGTTAACCCTAATAGACAAAATTAAATAAATAAAATGTACTTAACAAAAATAATTTGAATGTATTGGGTTGGTGCATAAGTTCTTGGACACTTGGATTTAATTAAAAAAATTCTAGGTTTTAATTCGGTTACACGCTAGAATAACCTATCATTCTCCAGAATGTTTGAGGAGCTTTAAGCCAAGCGGTATAAAAGGACGCGCGCGTTCCGCGTTGTTCAGTTCAGTTCAAAATGGAACCGCGTCAACTACGAGCGATCATGCTTTACGAGCATAATCTAGGAACGAGTGCAAGACAAACGGCCGAGAAAATTAACACTGCGTTTGGACAAGGCACTACTGCTCATTCCACAGTGAGTTATTCGTTTAAGTCTTTCGATAAGTGGGATACGAGTTGTGAAGACAAACCTCGCTCCGGTCGGCCAGTTCTATTCGACGAACACCTTCTACGCTCACATTTGGAAAGACATCCGGATGCGACTACCAGGGACTTGGAGAAAGAACTTGGATACGACCATTCCACTATAATTCGGCACCTGCATGCAATGAACTACCACAGAATAATGAGTCGGTGGACACCCCACGCTCTAACAGACAGCGAGCGTGCAGCACGTGTGACCATATGCGAAAGTCTCCTCCTGCAACCACACAGACAAGACTTTCTCAGGTCCATTGTCACTGTCGACGAATCCTGGGTTCACTATAACAACAAAACGCGGCAGGCCTATTGGGTCCCACGCGGAGAAAAGGCGCCAACAGAACCAAAACCAGATCGTCATGGACGAAAGATAATGCTATCAGTTTTCTGGGATTGGCAGGGCATTCTCTATTGGGAACTGTTGGACGAGAAGCAGACTATTAACGCTACTATTTATAGAGAGCAACTGCAAAAGTTAGCCTCAGAAATAGCGACTAAGCGTCCAAAAAGGCTGTCTGTATCACTTCTTCAGGACAACGCTCGACCACATATTGCGAAGTCTGTCCGCCACATTTTGGAAAAGCTGAACTGGACAGTGGTACCTCACCCGCCATAAAGCCCTGATATTGCGCCGTCGGACTATTGTCTGTTTCGGGCTCTAAAGTTACATCTAAGAAAGAAGAAGTTTGAAAATTATGAACAAATCCGAGACGACATCGCCGAGTTTTTTGACCACCAGCCTCCTGCTTTTTGGGAACATGGTATAATGTCTTTGCCAGAGAGATGGTTACATGTCGTTGAACATGACGGTCATTATATTGTGGATTAATATTTCTTGAGTAATAAATAAAATTATTTTAAAAAAATATGTTTGAGTGTCCAAGAACTTATGCGCCAACTCAATAAATATACAAATTAACCGTGGCGGAGCTCCCATACAACACGATTCCCACCGGCTTAGCTAAAATTTCTTGCTGCGTGTACCATACTTATAATGTCATAATAAATCAACAATATAAATACAAACTACCCTGAAATTGACAATACGATTTACTAAATCGCGTCACGACAAAAAAATATTTCAACAAATCACTATCAGTATGAATTCACACGCCGCCGCCGAGCGCGCAAAGCCGGTGAAGATCGACTTGCCTTCGCGCGTGTAGTACAGCACGCACACAGCGGAATTACACGCACACATTGATACCGCGCTTCCAAGACTCGCAGCGAAAATACCGCCCTCTACGCGTCTTTGCAAGCCGTTTTGTGGCGGCTTATTTCGGTATTATCTCACTGGAATTTAAACCTTAAACGTATTTAAATAAAGTTTATATTAAAATGACTTGTTTCGCCAAATATTAAAATTATACTAAAACGTGTCTTGAGCGAATGGGCAAAATATTATCAAATATCGATTTTATAATGATCAAATATTGTATACACCTTTCAAAGCAACACATATGCACAAATGCTTATTGTTATTGTAATCTTTAATGAGAAACCAACTTAATATACTAGTGAAATTTAGATTTACGGTATAGGTACCAGTGTTTTGTGTATGACTATGTGTCGTGTTTACTTGCGGTCGAGGCGTATTTCAAGGTCATTTGATGTTGGAAATAGGTACATTCTTTAAGTAAAAAGTACAGTCGCTAATAAACTCATGTACTTACAAGAAACCGACCTTATTGATAGGTAGGTCCTTATTTTTGCTCCGGGTTGTCCAGAGTAAAATCTCAGTGGCCGCCACTGCAAGTTAACCAAAACTTGTTTTAACCTATCTTTTACAAAAAAGTAGGTACCTACAATCGGCCTCATAAGTAGCTGAACGACATTTTGCGACTTTGTCGCTTTCACCTACCTGTTGGACTAAATGTAGAACAGTTTAAACATGACTTTAAAGCGGCAAAGTACAACAGGTTTTCAGCCCCTTGAGAGGCCGACCGTAGCTCTCAAACTTTCGGATATCGGTAACGAACAAAATCAAACTATAAACAATAAAGTTCATAATGGCAGCAACCTTTCTCTAATCAGACCGCTGCTTTGTATTAAGAGACCTCTCGGACATATCTCGGATTTTATACAAAATCAGACCGTTAGTAAATTAATATGGCCGCCACGTTTTTTTTTCAAATCTGGCGTCATATTCGTAAAGAGTCTTCTCGGACGCTCAGATATCGATTTTGAACCAAATCAGAACGTTTTTACAGAAAATTACAATGGCCGCCATTTTTTTTCATATTTGACCTCATATTCGTATTTAGAGACCTCTCGGACGCTCAGATCTCGATTTTGACCGAAATCGGAACCTATTAAGGGAAAATCAATATGGCCGCCACTTTTTTCAAATCTGACCTCATATTTGTATTTAGAGACCTCTCAAACGCTCAGATATCGATTTTGAACGAAATCGGAACGTATTTAAAAAAATCAATATGGCCGCCACTTTTTTTCAGATCTTACCTCATATTCATATTTAGAGACCTCTCGGACGCTCAGATATCGATTTTGAACGAAATCGGAACGTATTTCAAGAAAATCAATATGGCCGCCACTTTTTTTCAGATCTTACCTCATATTCATATTTAGAGACCTCTCGGACGCTCAGATATCGATTTTGAACGAAATCGGAACGTATTTTAAGAAAATCAATATGGCCGCCACTTTTTTCAAAGCTGACCTCATATTTGTATTTAGAGACCTCTCGGACGCTCAGATATCGATTTTGAACGAAATCGGAACGTATTTATAGAAAATCAATATGGCCGCCACTTTTTTTCAAATCTGACCTCACATTTGTATAAAGAGACCTATAAAATAAAAATAAGTGCAATTTAAATTAGTTCAATTTAAAAATGTAGGAATGTGAAAGTACAAACACAATTAATAACTCTCTTATTTTTTTTGACAACCCTTACCCAAGAGCAGTTACGCTACGCGCGTGCGTAATTTCGACAGATGAATGAAGATTGCCTACTGGTAGTAGTTCTTTATACTGTGATTAAAACTGTGTTTTGCAGAATACAGTCGAATTCGTTAATATGTGCACCGCCTGAAGAATATGTGAATACGACTCTATTGTTTACGGCGTAAGTTTACTCAAATATGGTTAAACCTTTGGAAACGTACATATTTTTATGAACTCGACTGTAGAAACTAATATTTATTTCTTTCAGTTAAATCTGGGTTACGTAGCTCGCCTGACTTATTAACCGGACCGATCACCCGCACGGCTCGTTCACCTGTAAGACTCCCTCACCTGCGAGGCTCGCTTGCCTATGGTCGCGCGATGCGCTCATCACGACTCGCTCTCGCGCCGGTGTCGACCCCCGCTCGGCTCGGGCAGCGCGCCGTACAGCACGTCGGGCACGACGCGCTCGGCTCCACTCGGGCGCGCTCGGTTACCTCCGGGGCGCGGGCTCGGGCAGCGCGCCGTACAGCACGTCGGGCACGACGCGCTCGGCTCCACTCGGGCGCGCTCGGTTACCTCCGGGGCGCGGGCTCGGGCAGCGCGCCGTACAGCACGTCGGGCACGACGCGCTCGGCTCCACTCGGGCGCGCTCGGTTACCTCCGGGGCGCGGGCTCGGGCAGCGCGCCGTACAGCACGTCGGGCACGACGCGCTCGGCTCCACTCGGGCGCGCTCGGTTACCTCCGGGGCGCGGGCTCGGGCAGCGCGCCGTACAGCACGTCGGGCACGACGCGCTCGGCTCCACTCGGGCGCGCTCGGTTACCTCCGGGGCGCGGGCTCGGGCAGCGCGCCGTACAGCACGTCGGGCACGACGCGCTCGAGCCGGCGCCGCAGCGACTCGCCCCCCTCCCCCGCCGCGACGCGAGCCTCGCGCGACCCGCGCTCCACCCCCAGCAGCACGCGGTTCGTGTACAACTCCCGGCGATCTTCCTCCTGCACACATTCATTATATATTATGTGATGCAATATTAATTTACGATAATCGTGATGGACAAAATTCTATCCATCATACGTGTTAAAATAAAATACTTCACCATTTTGTTATTATTGAAAGAAAGATTGACCAGCATCACCACCATGTCCGAAAGACGTCCACTACTGACTACAAAAGAAAATCCCCCAAAGAGAATGTTTTGCCCCTGCCACACTCTGTTCCTGGCGCTGCTCGCTCAATTAGTGCCTCTAGTATATTCCTATTCGTAACATATCCCCTGAACGCGATTGCGTTTAGTCCCAATTTATATGTTTCGAAAAAATATATACTAGAGCAATGATATTTTAAGTATAGTATAGATAGGTTATGCTCAAACATTACAAGCGCAAGAAATGCTTCCAACATCGCGGCATCACACATTCGCAGTTTGTTTTATTGTTTACAATACACACACTTCATCAAAAGCGTAAATTAGATAAAATAAATAAAAAAACCTTTTATTACTTGTCCTGTAAGTTTTTACATGGTCAGTTCTATGAGCTAGATTACTTATTCAAATCAAATGTTTATAAATTATAAATAATTTTTCAATTTTCTTTATTTAGAAACAAACAGTCTCTTATAGTGATAAATTGTTACAATATAGGGTATTAGACTTATAGACCTACAGTTTCCTTAAATATAGTATAAAACCATATAACTTATACATATAAGAACTAAAATAAACTAGTGTTCTTAGGGTTCAGGTTCACTTTTGCTTGTTAGGATTAAGACCACAGAAAGACGTGTTTAGCGTAAGACGATTTATTTGCTACTAACTTGACAAATACATTGAACTAGTTCTTATAGGAGCCGTGTTACACCGAACATACCGCCCACCAAAGGACTAGTTGAGTCCTTTCCTATTAACAATAGCTTACATAATAAGTTACAGAAATCTGATGGACTCGAACTAAAATATCATGCAAATATTAAAATTCACTAACAATGTTAAACATGCAAATTAACAATTGGCAGATATAAATTTAACTTCACTTTGTGTCTATAGGTAAGGGACACAATTTATTTGCAGATCTTTGTGTAATATGATCACCACACTTTAAGGTGTAAACCCGAGTCACACCATCAGATCCAGGATGCTTTTGCACAATACGCCCCATTAACCATTTTCCGGGAGGAAGGTTCTCTTGTTTAACGAGTACTATCTGTCCAATATCATATTCCTCGACCTTCTTGAGCCACTTAGGTCGCTGTTGTAATCTTGATAAATATTCATTTTGCCATTTATGCCAGAAATCCTCAAGAAGCTTTTGCATGTGCTGCCATCTGGACAAGTGACTCATGGGAGTATTCTGCATAGTTGGTGAAGGAACCGAGATTGGCGATTCCCCAACCAAAAAATGTCCCGAAGTTAAAGGTCTTATATTATCGGTGTCGGAATCATCTATGATAGTTAGCGGCCTGGAATTCAGGCATGCCTCTATTTGACATAGTAGCGTTGCGAGCTCTTCATACGTGAGATGGGATGTTAATATTCTCTTGAGGTGGTACTTCACGGATTTTACTCCGGCTTCCCATAAGCCTCCCATGTGAGGAGTATAAGCAGGTATAAAGTGCCACTGAGTGCCGTCCAAAGCCAATGCCTCCGCTATAGACCCTTCGAATTCTAACTTTGCGTCATTGAATGCAGCCACTAGCTCCTTATTGGCTCCAACAAAGTTGCGTCCTTGGTCGCTCCAGAGGTGTGCACATCTTCCACGCCGAGCGATGAATCTCTTGAAAGCCGCGACGAAGGCTTCTGAGGTCAGATTTCCTACCAATTCTAGATGTATGGCCTTGGTACACATGCATACAAATACTGCAATGTACGCTTTGTTACTTTTGGCTCCTCTGCCCTTTGACATCAATACATGGTACGGGCCAGCAAAATCGACACCACTGTGCAAAAAGGGTTTTGCTGGAGTCACTCTCACCTCAGGTAAGTCCCCCATAAGTTGCGACCTTGCTACAGCATTCTGCTTGACACATATCAGACATTTCTTAGTTTTTAATTTAACCATCTTCTTTGCTTTCAGGATCCAGTACCTCGAGCGTAAGTATCCTAACATCAATTGATGTCCTCCATGCAGTGTTTTAAGGTGAGCATCATCTACAATAAGTGATGTGAGATAAGAATCGTGATCAAGAATGATAGGATGCTTCTCGGCAACACTTAGGTTAGCATGGCGTAGCCTGCCGCCCACTCTGAGGACCTCATGGTCATCCAGGTAAGGTTGAAGTGCTTTCAACTTGCTGTTCTTGTTCACCATATTCTTTAATTTTAGGTTTCTTATGTCTTCTTCAAATTGTTCTCGTTGTACAACCTTTACACACGCTTGCAAGGCTTCTTCCATTTCAGTAGTAGTAACAGTACCATCCACGTTATCCTTTTCTTTCCTCTTTAAAAATCGTTTGCAGTAGACAATACTCTTTGTTAGTTCCTTAAGATCATTGAACATTTCAAATCTATCTGACCATTTTTCTTCCTTTGATTGTATTTTCAAATTACTTTGTATTATATCCCTTTGTTCTAGATTAGTCATTATATTTTTTGGTCTACTGTAAGCGACTTCTCCTTCTGATAACCATTTAGGCCCCTTGAACCACATTTCATTATTTATTAGATCTAATACATGCATTCCTCGAGAGGCAATATCGGCTGGGTTCTCTTCTGAACAGACATGATACCAATTTTGATTGCTCATGCTATCTAGAATTTCAACTACTCTGTTCTTGACGTAAGTTTTCCATCGAGCTGGATCCCCAAATAGCCAAGACAGCACAATGGTAGAATCCGTCCAGGCAAATACCTGACCTGCAGGTATAGCCATGGCTTCCCTTACTTGTTTAAGGAGGTCCGCAAGCAGCACTGCCCCGCAGAGCTCAAGCCTGGGAAGGGATTTAGCCTTTGTGGATGCTACCCTTGTTTTAGAAGCAATCAGTGAAGTGCGTACTTTTCCATCTTCGGTTCGTACTCTCACATAGACTACGGCAGCATAAGCTCGATTTGACGCATCACAAAAGCCGTGGACAGTGACATTTGCTCTCGTGGTTTCAGTGGTATGCACCCATCTTTCTATTTCAATGCCAGGTAAGTGTCTAAAACTTTCTCTTAAGTCAATCCATTCTTCCGCTATTGTAGATTCTACTTCCTCGTCCCAAGTGATTCCTTGCAGCCATAAACGTTGGATGAAGAGTTTTGTAAGAAGTATAGAAGGTGCTAACCAACCTAGTGGATCGAATAGCCTTTGGATGTCAGCCAAGATAGTCCGCTTTGTGATTCTTCCAGTTATAGTAGGCAATTGAAAGCTATACTGGAAAACATCTTTCCCCATGTTCCAATGCAAGCCCAGAGCTCTGATCGTGCCGTCCAAGGTTATGTCAAGGTTGACGTGAGTACTTATTTGAGACGGATTAAACTGCTTCAAGAATTCCGCATCATTGGAGCACCATTTTTGTAAGACAAATCCTCCTCTTTGTAAAATAGTATCGATATCTTTGGCTAAAGTAATTGCTTCTTCTAACGTGTCCCTTCCAGTCATCAAATCGTCCATATAAAAGTCTTGCTTGATGGTTTTGGCTGCATCTGGATTAAAACTGCCTTCGTCATCGGCGAGTTTGTGCAACGTTCTAACGGCGACATAAGGAGCACATGCGGTCCCAAACGTGACTCTTAGCAGTTGATAGTCCTTGACTGGTTCGTTTTGATCAGCTCGCCAGAGTATTCTTTGTAGGTCTCGGTCTTCCTTTGAGACATGAATCTGGCGGTACATTTTTTGTATATCGGACACAAAGCACACTTTTTTCATCCGCCATCTCATAATCAAACTTCGCATGTCATCTTGAAGCGATGGTCCCACCAACAATTCGTCATTAAGAGAGACATTATTAGTTCCTTTCTGAGAAGCATTGAAGACTGTTCTAACCCTTGATGTTTCCTTTTCTTCTCTTACCACAGCATGATGTGGCAAATACACTGCTGGCTTATTGAGGTCGTTCTTGGGTACTTCTTGCATATGATCTAATTCTTTATATTCTTCCATAACCTTTACATATTCGTTTTTTAAGTGCGCATCTTGTTTTAATCTCCTTTCCAATTGATACAATCTCTTCATAGCTATATCTCTTGTTTCTCCATGTGGTGATAAAAGTATTTCATGTTTGGTAGGTAATTTTACTACATAGCTACCATTTTCCGTTCTGGTGGTAGTGCTTTGATAGATTTCTTCACATCTTTTTTCATTAGCTGTGTGTTTTCCTTTTTCTTCCTTGTCGTGTTCCCACATTTGTTTTAGCATATTATCTAAATCTAGATTTAGGTGCATAACCGTAAGCTCATTTCCTCGTTTATGTCCGTGTATGCTTCCAAATAAGATCCAGCCCAGACTTGTGCTTTGAGCGCATGGTGTGCCTGGTGGGCCCCTGATTACTTCACTTTTCATGATCTGAGAGCATACATCAACTCCAAGTAACATATCCACACGTCCCGGTTGGTTGAAGCTTGGATCGGCCAGAGCGAGACCTTGCAGGTGTGTCCAGGTGCTTGTAGAGATGGTACGTGATGGTAATTGGGTGGTGAGGCGAGTGGACATAATGTATAGTTTTACCCTTAGCTTGAAGCTCTCCTCGTGTCTGGATAGTAGTTCTACGAATGCAGCATGCTTCACAGTAGTAGTGGTAGCACCGACGCCAGTGACCGTTCCTGTCACGGCCGATCTCTTCACTCGTAACATTTGGGCTGCCCTTTCACTTAAAAAAGTTGCTTGTGATCCAGGATCAACGAGTGCACGTAGAAGAGTAACATGGCCAGCGTCATCCTTTACTAGCACGAGGGCTGTTGCTAAGAGTGCTGTGGATGCACATGTTGACATGTGAGAAGATAGCTTTATCTCTGGCTCAGTGTCAGTATGTTCTTCTTGGTTATCTTCCATTTGACTATGAGTAGCTTGGACATTGTCGGATCTATTAGGTGATGCCATTGACGTTGTCTGATGTACGAGCGTGTGATGACGTTTGCGACATATACGACAGGACATGTTAAGGTGGCAGTTTCTTGCAGAGTGTCCTGGAGCCAGACAATTAAAACATAGGTTATTGGCTTTGACATAGTCACATCTCTCTGTGGGTTGCATTCTTGTAAACTCCTTACAATGGCATAACGTGTGCTCTTCATTACACATACAGCAATTTCTTGATTTAGCAACCGTGGACGTAGACATATGTACAGCGGCAAGTTTGGTCGTTCTATCCCTGGTAGGCGGAGCGGTCAATTCCAATGTTCTGAATTTCGATCGTAGAAATGAACATAAATCATTGTAGGTGGGTAGATCATCGGCGCTTTGTTTATAAGCAAACTCCTCCCATTCTCGATGTGTCTCTGGGTCTAATTTCTGCACAACCAGAAATATAATCAATGGGTCCCAAGAGTCAGTTGAAAGGTTGAGATTTTTTAGGCTGTTAATGCACTCGGTTGTAGTGTCTAACAACGATTTTATACTGTTAGCGGTTTGCGCAGCGATCTTCCTTTGCCAAAATAAACGTTTCAAAATGGAATTGACTATGATTCGCTTATTCCCATATCTTAACTTCAGTGTTTGCCACGCCTGTTCATAATTGTTGTCTGTGACTTGAACATGTCTTAATAAAGATTCTGCTTCTCCGGTTAGTGTGCTCTTTAAATAATGTAACTTTTCTACCTGACTTAATGCTGAGTTATTGTGCACTAACGATGAAAACAAATCTTGAAACGCCGGCCATTCTTCGTACACACCCGAGAAAGATGGCAAATAGATTCGGGGTAACTTGAGTAATCCGTCGCCAGGTTGGGTTTGGCTGCTGCTGCCCATTTGCCCGGGTGTTGACCGCGTCGAGTTCGCATTAGCGGATGCTAAATCTTTCAAGTCCGCTAGTATACAAGTATACAAGTCTTCATACACAAAGTAGGCTTCATTGACAAAGTATGGGATATCCTGTATTTGTTCCTTAGGTACCACTTTGACGAGCTCCTGATGCGTGTTCCTGAATGTATTCCAGTATTCCTGCACTGACTGCATGCGCGTCTCAATATATCCTCGGGTAAGTCGTTGCTTAGGGCATTTTTTTAAGTTAGTTTGTGCTTTTGTTAACAATAATGCCGTATTTTCATCTTAGTCGTTCCATCTTAGTCGACATATTGCCGTTTATAATATTCTTCAATGCAATTTAGGCATAAATGTCGTAAACAAACTCATTAGTGAATGCAGCTGCTCGGCGTCTTTTGTTCTCGGCTCGCCACTGCGTTCAACTTCTTGTTTATGAACGACGTAAGTCACTTCACAATCCGGTTCGATGTTCGACCATATGTTCTTAGGGTTCAGGTTCACTTTTGCTTGTTAGGATTAAGACCACAGAAAGACGTGTTTAGCGTAAGACGATTTATTTGCTACTAACTTGACAAATACATTGAACTAGTTCTTATAGGAGCCGTGTTACACCGAACAACTAGAAATTCTAAGTTGCCAAATCGAAGCCACAAAAATACTCGTACATCCTAACAAAAATAAAACAAAGATGAATAAATTGTAATAACAAACAATCTAATTAATTAAAAAAAGGCTTTAGTTACACCAGTACCAAAAGGTGAAGTTAGCTCGGACATAGTGAAATATCGTCCTATATCAAAGTTGTGTCAGTTTGGCAAAATTTTAGAGAAGATTGTAAGTGATCAGCTTTCTACTGCTATGCGGCGTCATATTATTTCAAACCAACATGGTTTTGTTAGTGGTCGTAGTGTCGAATCGAATCTTCTATCTTATACAGAAGCCATATTAACTGCGTTAGATAACAACTGTCAAGTAGACGCTGTGTATACTGATTTTGCCAAGGCCTTCGACAAGGTCTGTCACGAGCGCTTACTTCTGAAGCTTTGGCATTTTGGTATACACGGGGATCTTTATCGTTGGATAAAATCTTATGTAGAAAATCGTTCGCAGGCTGTAGCCGTGAAAGGGCATATTTCTCATTACAGGTCTATCAGTTCTGGTGTACCGCAGGGTTCTCATAATTCATAGCGATAGATTAGAGAGAGTGCAAAAAAAGTTTGTAAGAGCAATTGATTATCGCACAGGAAATAAATACATAGATTACACTACAGCTATGAAAAGGCATAATATTTCACCCTTGGCCTTGCGTCGCGAACGCACGTCGCACTGACGTTTGTTAGCTACGCACCTCACACACAGCACCACCGCACGGCTACGTCATCGGTATACCGTCAGCATACGTCACCGCGCAACGTCATCAGCACCACGTCGTGGCTCCGTATGCGCCTACGTCACTCCATTACGTTGTCCGCGCCGCAGCGCATCATCAATATTGGGCAATCACTCTGATCGCCTTAATAAAACGGAAGCACACGTTCGCCGCGGGCCTTTGAGATACCTAACATCGGGTCTTAGGACAACACGAAATCGTTCGTGTTAGATTAAGTTAATTATTGTAACTTTTATATTAATTAAAACTTCATTTATTCGCCATCTGAATATAATTTATCTCCTCCACTGCTGCCTCCCTATATAATTCGTTATAATACTGTATAGTCATTAACAACATCATCGACGCCCCTGAGTTATTAAAATCTCTTTCATTTAGAGTACCCCGTCGTTGTGAGCGAGCATGTAGAAGGAAGAACCTTTTTTATATTCCTCGTAGTCGTACTTCATACGCGAGAAATGGTTTCATCAGAAGAGCATGCAGGATGTATGATGATAAATTTCAAAATTTAGATATTTTCAACGAAAAGTTTTGTAGCTTCAAAAGATTGACCTTGAAGTGTATTAATAATATATCCATGTCCATTTTTTATTTATTTATCATTAGTAGTTTAAATTGATAATTGAATACTAGTTTATTATTAACTATAACAATAACATAATTTGATTGTTGCTGACAAGAACCCTTCATCAGGTGAAGGCCTGTAAAGTAGACAGCTTTATCAAAATAATACACAAGAAAGAGACAGCCTTCACCTGGACCTGGAACACCAATCACCGCACGTTTGACATAGATTAAAGAAAATAACTAAGGTCTGGTTATTATTCCCACGGAAAAAATGTAAACAATGGTGTTGCTGTTAACAAAAAACATTTCCAGTAATGAGGAGATTTATAATGTTCAGAGTTAATAGAAGAATACGTCTTATTACAATAAAGTACACTTTGATTATGAAAGTCGAATTAATTTTGATGACGCAAATATTCATTTTTACAAAAATCCTCCGTTAGGTTTATAAAAAAATATAAGACTGTTTTTATGTACAGTTTTTTTTTTGGCACCGGGGTTGTTCATCTGTAAGTCGCTTGCTATATTTTTTCATAATTCGAAGGGGTCTTTTACATTTACTCCGTAGTTGTCTGTATATTTTTTACTGCATGGATTATGTCCTTATTTGCAATAAAGTTACTGATTACTATTACAGTTATTTTTACTTATGATTCTGGTGTGTCAGTATTGTCAGCAATAATCAGTATTGATTGGAGCATTCACACAGCAATAATTATCACGCGTTAGTATTAAGTTGATATACTCTGTAATAGTCAAGAATACCTTGTAACTATGGGGCCCTTTATACGCTTAGTATTATCGTAATACTGGTGTGTCAATGTTATTGTGGTTTTCATAATTGTATGGATTTTGCTTCATTATTTATCAATATTCACGAAATATTGATCGTGATATGAGTGTATTACTTAATAATAATAGCCGTGTAAAAGGCCCCTGGGTCTGTTACACGGTTATTCTTATCACGCGATACACTCATATCACGATCCGTCTCACGTGAATATTGATGAATCATGACGCAAAATCCAAACAACTTTGAAAACCGCGATAATATTGACACTCCAGTACTGTGATAATATAAATCGGTAATAATTGCAAGAAACAGTGGTATACAAATAAAATATTGGGCAATTTATTTTATTTTTAATTTGATCACAAAACCAGTAGTAACGGTGAAAATACACAAAATTTGACGGAAAGTGACAGATAATATCGTGATATAATCGCAACGCGCGCGTTTAAAAGGACAGTAATATTGAAGCGACTCCCCTTAGGTGTCGCGGATTTCAAAATATCCGGATTTCCTCCAATTATATCACGATACTGCAATATTTGTCAATATTCACATATACACATATTATTGCATTACCGACCCGTGCTTTAAGAACCCCTGATACGTCACTTTGACAATGACATAACTTTGTTTACATTTTTTCCGTGGGAATAATAACCAGACCATAGTCAGAAGGTGCAAACTGTTTTTACCTATTAATCGACGGATGATCCCGAGTGTAAGTAGTGATAATACCGGTATCGAGTGGTTGCTTTATGTTGTTATGGAACGCGGATACCGTATCTATACTTAAAATATCATTGTATTAGAGGTAATACCGATCCTTGACTCGCGCCCAATAACCGACCAAACACGGAGCGAAATCTAAATCTGCCTTCTTTCCTCGCTACTTCCTACGCCACTGAGCGGGGGGCGGGGGTAGAATGTAAACGGGGTATAGTGGGGGTGCGGAGGACTATAGTTACAAGTGGCAGGACCTGTTTCTTGAGCATGAACTCCTCGAGCGTGACGAAGCCGGCGAGCGCGGGCGGCGCGCGGCGCGGGAGGGGGGCGGCGGCGGGCGCGGCGGGCGGCGGCCGCGCGGGCGCGCTGTGCTCGAACTCCAGCAGGTTGGGGTTGGACGCGTGCAGGTAGTCGCGCGGCTTGCGGGCGGCGGGGGGCGGGGCCGGCGCCGGCGCCGCCTCCGCGCCCGACACGCGCCGGTAGCTGCGGTAGTGCTCCGTCGGCACCGGCACCGCGGACGCCTTGCTCTGCCGAGTGGACGACGGTTAAGCGTAGCCGACCGTGTTTTTCCACGCGTTACACATATTTGAGTAAACGTCTTTTCAAATTGATCCCTAACAAATTTGATGAAGGTCTGATTATGGAATCCAGGAGGAATCGAGGGAACTCCTCAAAGGTAGGCACGCATATGACGATGTCGGTATTTTCTATTGCATGCATTTGCATTGCTCTGGAAAACCACAAATTTAATGACGCCGAACTGTTGATGATGACCACAGTTGACATATCGAACACCTCAATAATGCAACACTTCACAGATTCCGACGAAATTTCGCTAACGTAGCAACTAATGCTCGTTTCCCCTTACATAATTTTAAATTTTAAGATGATGAAATACAGGACTGAGGCTTTCATAAGAGTGACACGACGTCGTAGGTATATATTATACAGGGTTTTTTTTATTGAATTCCGTTAATTGCGAGGGCCCAATCCTGAGATGAAATAAAGTACTCTTCTCTAAGACACTAGTATCCCAATTAGTACCATTTCGAAGATATTGAAGCATTTATTTTCGTTAATTAACACCCCCAGTATAGTATAAAATATCCTTAACAATTAAACGATGTTGACGTGCGTGTCTTTCGAAATGTCATACTTGACATTAACTTTTGCTTAACTCCACGTCAACTCTTAAGGCCGGTTTCACCCTTGTTTAGATGATTAATTATTTTGTATGAAAATTAAAAATAATAATAATTGTATTTTGAAAAACTCGTTTATATGGCTATACACGGCTATATGCTAGAAGGAACGGAAATATACCTTGGCTTTGGCGTCGTCCTTGTGCTTGTGGCGCGAGAAGAAGCGCAGGTACTTGCGGTCCAGGCTGGCCGCGCCCACCGTCTCCGTCGACTCGCTCCTGCCAACACACCACGCCACGCCGACGTAAACACACGTGCGATCATTAATGTCAAGCTTATCCCTGTATCGCATGCACTAAAAAGGATACCACCCTCAACAAAAACGGAAAATACGACTGCAATATGGGTGTATTTAGAGAGATTATCGCCGAAAATAGTCGACCATTACCGACCAATCCTATTTCAAATATATTTCAGAACATGGTTCCATGTAAATGACATAAAGATGTGCAATGAATTCTCCTTTGAACTTCAACACAAGACGCAGTAATCGGCTGACTATGTCAACTTTCTCCGTGTCTTTGTGAACATCAAGAACAGCAGACTTAAACATAAATTCTCCCGTATGTACCTAACTAATGTAACAGACTAGGCTACCTCTGCATACGGTGCGTGAGTTTCTTAAGCGAGCCGAACTTGGATTTGTCCTTGTCCTTGTCCTTGCCGTCCCGCTCGCGCAGCGGCCGCTCGCTCTCGATGTCCGAGTCGGACGAGTAGTCCGTCTCCGAGTACTGCTTCGGCAGGTCCGCCGACAGCTGCAACCGACCGACCGCATTAGTCTGCTTCCCTGGTGTAGCGCGACCGGCGCCGGCCGCCACTTCACCAACTTGACCTGACTATTCTGGGAGCAATCGTTACTCGGCAATCCTGAAGATAATACCCGTTTAGTAAATATCATCATCTTTATGAGCCCAGTTATATAATTACAGACCGATAGCATTGTTGTCAAATTCCTCAAAAATATTGAGAACCTTATACTAAATCGCATTATATATTTCTTTGACAAATAGAGCGCTCGTGGCCCAGCGGCACCCGCCTACAGCGTGCGGTATGCGAGGTTAAGCAATGTGGGCGCAGGTCAGTTCTTGGATGGGTGACCGCTTCGAGTGGTTACTAACTGAGCGCTCTCGTGCTTTGGAAGTCACGTTAAGCCGTTGATCCCGGCTGCTGTCTACGACAGCAGTCGTTAAGCCAAGTTAGAGGCCTTCGGGCGGCTTGAGAACTTCTAACAGTGAAGTTGCCCACTCACTTGACAAAGGGGGGGTCGAAGTTGCACCACGTCCGTAGGGAGTACCGACCGTTACCCTACTGACGTGACCCCTGGGTGGAGCTAAAAGTGCAACTAAAACTGGCAACCGTACTTGTCTTCTCGAAGATCTCACGGTTCGTAAATAAATGCCATACGATTAAATTAAATAAATTGACAAATATAAAATGTTAATCAATTCGGCTTTCAAAAAGGGAAAAGTACTACGTTAGCTATATATATGAAGTTTTACATCGTGCTTGCTAGGCTGGCAACTTGACTAACAAAAACATCATAGATTTTATGTATCCAATTATACATGAGCATCCAGGATACAATCAGTCACCTAATTATACAGTTTTTGTATCCAATTATACAATCTGCCTGTCACAAACTGGCCCGGCCTGGGCCGCGCGGTCAATGGTAAGCTTGTCATTTAGCTATCAAATTTACTATTAGCCGCGGCCGCAGGCCGCTCTGATGTGTGACACGCTTTACTATTTCTTTTAATGGGGCCCTTTACACGATTAATGTTATCACAATACGGGGGTGTCAATATTATCGCAGTTTTCAGAATTGTATGGATTTTTCTTCAATATTTACGTGATACGGATCGTGATATGAGTGATCCGCGTGATAGTGATGACCGAGTTAAGGACCCCATTGGTTTCATGTGTTACCTGCTGGGAAATAACTTGATGATTCTATCGGAAGATCAGCGCTGGTAATCGCGCCAGCAACACGCTGAGATGGAACCATTTCGTGCAATACCCATTGGTACTGTTTTTGTTTTCTATTTCTCTTTTGTTGTATTGCATTGTCACTAATAAATGTTTTCCATTCTATTCTATTCTACATCCAATATGGAGTGGCATTGACAAGAAAATCACCACTGTTGGACTAATTATAGATCTATCAAAGGCGTTTGACTGTGTTTCTCACAAAATTATATTAAAGCAGTTAGAGCATTTATGGATACGAGGAGTTGCCTCAAAATTAATACAGACATATCTCACAAATAAATCACAAACTACAATATTCGATTCATATAATAATGACACAAAAACGATCGTAAAAATATCAAAATGTGACGTAACTCGGCAAGGCGAACCTTAAGGCAGTGTCTTGGGGGGTCCACTATTATTTTTAGTGTATGTTAATGAGTTCCCACTTATAATGAACCACTTGTGTGTCATGTTTGCCGATGATGCCACTATTTTTGTATCCAAACAGAAAGACGCAAAAATGGCTAACGAATTGCACATTACTACCTAAATAAATAAAATAAATTACATTAAAAACTGTAACGGGTGTGTGTGTGTGTGTGTGCGTGTAGTACTCACGGGCGCCGCCTGCTGGTGCCAGGCGCGCGTGATGAGGTGGAGCCAGGCGCACGTGGGTGGGAAGGTGTGTGTGTGTGTGTGTGTGTGTGTGTGTGGGAGGGAGTGGTGTGTGTGGGGGAGTGGTGTGTGAGGGAAAGGGTGTGTAGGGGAGGGGTGTGGGGGGAGGGTGTGTGCGTGCTTGTTGTACTCACGGGCGCCGCCTGCTGGTGCGAGGCGCGCGTGATGAGGTGGACCCAGGCGCACGTGGGTGGGAAGGTGTGTGTGTGGGGGGGGGGATGAGGCGTGTGTGGGGGAAATGGTGTATGAGGGGGGGGGGGGGCGTGCTTGTTGTACTCACGGGCGCCGCCTGCTGGTGCGAGGCGCGCGTGATGAGGTCGAGCCAGGCGCGCGTGGCGTCGGCGGACTCGCACGCGAAGTAGAAGGCGGTGCCGGTGTGGTACACCTTGAAGGCGTGCGGCCGCGACTTGACCTCGCCCGCCGCCGCCGCCGTGAAGCCCGCCAGCTGGATCATGCAGTCCGCGCGCGCGCCCTGCACACGCGCCGCGCACATCAACGGAATGCCACTTTCATATTGCAATTGGGGTTAAAATAGGAGAGAGATATGAAACTATTAGGAGTTGGGCCTGCTGCTGGCCTCTCGCTCGCACGCGCCGCCCCACGGCCGGTACTCACGTCGGCGCTGCGGTAGGCGTACAGCGTGGTGTCGGCGAGCAGCAGGTAGCGCCGCGCCCAGCGCGCCTGCTGCTGGCCTCTCGCTCGCACGCGCTGCCACACGGGCCCGCCGGCGCCGCCCGCCAGCGCTCGCGCCGCCACGCCGCGCCGCTCTGTAAGTTATGGGAGCCTAGTAAGTCCAGACCGGGCAGACGCGCGCGGGCGCTACCGCCCGGCGGTCGCCGAGCACAGACGCATACATTTGATAACATAACTTTAATTATACTAATTACTCGTTTAATTTTCTCGCACTCGAAGTGATCATCGAATGTCGGGCGGTGGATAAATGCAAAAAAAGTTATGGAGTCTAATGCGTCACTAAAATAATCAATACAGAAGCTGTTTTGACGAGAATGGCATTTCCACAGTGAATATTTACACGCGTAATTATAAAGGTAACCGGCAAATAACAAAATCGCTAACTTACTCGCGAGGAGGGAGTTCTTCTTCTTCAAGCTTTTGGACTTGTAGGTGGGGAAGATGCCGCGCATGCCGGGCGTGGCGGCGGGCGAGCCCAGCGGCGGCTCGGGCCGCGGCCCGGGCAGCCCGGGGCCGGGGCCCGCGCCGGGGCCCGCGGGGCACCCCGCGCCGGGGCCGGGGCCCGCGGGGAACCCCGCGCCGGGGGGCTCGCCGGGCACGCGCATCTCGTGCCGGGTCAGGTGGCGCAGGGGCACGGATATCTGGGAGAATAGAAGTCTTACAAAGTTTTTTGCAAAAACAACCGTCTAACAGACAGTCATATCATAAGTCATAATTTTTTATTTATTCGTTCAAAACACAAACAGTCGCACAAGCAAATTCAAATTACTTATGTGTACATGTAGTGTACTAATAGATATAAAACATAAAGACCTTCCTTGAAGGTGGATTTTAATACAAAATGTTAACAAAATACGATAAAAAAAGAAACGGATACTAAAAGTTAAGAGACAAACTATAATAAAACCAAAAAAATTAAATTGTACCGGCCCTCGACGCGGTACCGGCGCCTGACTCAAGCACACATGAGAAAAAAAAGTGATAATAGTTAACGTATAAAAAGCGTCAATCATGGCAGGTCAAATAGTCGAAGACTGGCACACACACTAACTCTAACTTGTTTACATATTTTAGGAAAAAAAGCAAACAAAAAGAAAGTGAATTACACACATTCTAGAAATTTAGAATAACTGAAATGATCATTTACCTTAATTATTATTTATATGGATGAACTTAAATAATTTAACTTTAACTAACCTTTTAAGACTAGACAATGAACTTTGGAAAGGATCAATATCGATAATAATAATGATAACTTTATTGGTAGCGTACTGGTACAAGTCAAATACATTTTAAAATTATTGTAACTTAATAAAAAAATTCACACAAGAATTTTTCGATCAACTGCTTATTATAAAATAAAAAAACCGGCCAAGTGCGTGTCGGACCACGTACAATAAGGGTTTCTTACCGACGCCTGTGTTTTTCTGCCTATGTTTTAAATCGATCAATATCAATTATCAAACCTTGTTTGTATGCTGCTGCAGACGTTAGGTAGCTTATAGAGCATAAGTTTTGTTTTTGTTGCGTTTGAGTTGAACGCGCTGTTGACGTACATTGTTTATACTATTTGTATCGTGTGTATCTCTACTTACTTTAAATATAAGTAATGTGTTATCTGCAAATAACACTATTTTACAGAAGTGTTCAGCCAGAAATGGAAGGTCGTTAACACGTATTAGAAATAAGAGAGGTCCTAATATAGATCCTTGTGGAACTCCGGTCTTACCTTTATGTCCCGCTGAACTAATTCCATTTAAAACTACTTTTTGAGTAGTGATTTTCCTTCAACGCCATTGTATAACCGCAGTTTATTCTTTTACGTAATAATAGTCATTAAGCATGCATTGTAACTTTATATGCTTTTAATATTTAAAAACTAGTATCGTTTGTCATGTACATGTATAGTTTTAAGATTCTCCGCTAGATAAAAAAAAATAGATGGCGCTGACCCTTGAGTTAGATCGCGCTGTTAAGATTTTTCTTGAGATGAGATGAGAATGAGACTTTTATTTGTTCACCATAGTGATTCAATTTAATTATCAATGTCTTATGATTTACGCAGTCGAAGGCTTTCGACAGGTCACAGAAAATATCAAGCGTGTCTTTTTCTTCCCATGCTTCAAAAAATATACCTGACTAAACTTACTCCCGCGTCTATTGTCAATCTGCCTTTGGTAAATTATTGTTTTTTGTAAAAAACAAATTATTTTTAATTATAGTCATATTTTGTAAAAATTATGTTATAAATATAATAATAGTTCACTTGACATAACCAATGCAGCAGCTCCCGCTTCGAATCCTGGTAACGAATCATACATCGCATGCAGAGGAATATCTAGGTGCTCTCAAACTTAACTTATTCTTGAATAAACTATTATTATTATTTTAAAACTATGTTTAAAAAGGGTGTTAATTCTAGCGTTTTCGCGAAGTCACGAAGTACATCGTCGGAACCATAGTTTTTAAGTTATTAATTTGTGTACGTTTATAATTTATTTATGGGCCAAATGATATTAGATTAGATTTCTGGGAGCGAGTCGGGCACAGGGCACCTGGTCGGGGTGGAGGCGCAGCGGGCGCGGGTCGGCGGGCGCGGGCGGCGGCTGCGGCACGGCGCGCAGCGCGGGGTAGGCGCGCGGCGGCGGCGGCTCCCGCGGGTGCGGCGGCGGCTCGCGCGGCGCCGGCGCGGCGCGGCGCGGCGGCGGCGACGGCGGCCGCGCCCGGCCCCGGCCCTCCTGCGAACACTACTGATCAAGTCCCGGCATCCTACCCGCGGTAATCGGCTCCCCTTCAGGAAGCGTCAGACGTGGAACCACTTTGACGTGGTTTGACGTGGAGCCAAATGAAAGGGCGCGTTGTCGGAATCTCTAACCTTTTTTTTATAATTTTAAGCTAGTAAGAAGTGTAATAAAATGTGATAAATTTGAATATTTCCCAGCTTACGAGTATATCAAATCTATTAGGCTTAAAATTTTGAAAAAAGACCAAGTTTTTTTACAATATTGTAACAGTCAAGTCAGCAATCCTGGGCTGAGGCGTCACGGCGCGGGACCTGCGCGGGGGCAGCTGCGCGGAGGAAGAGGTCGCGAAGACTCCATCCATTGATCATTCGGGTTCGGTGAATACTAATTAGGACGTGGTGGTAGCTAGTGGTGTTGCTCGGGATAGTTACATTGTGTTACTTTGTAATCGATTTGTAATCGTACTAATTTAGTTTTCATGTATTAAATAACTTTGTGAAAATTGGTCTTTAGCTTCTGATTTTCTTAGATTACAGGAAATAGAAGGATTAGATTACAGGAAAAGTACAAGACATTATTACTTATGCATATGAATTTCATTAGCAGTGTGACTGACAGCAATTACGAAACTGGCCGGTTACTTGTAACTTAAAACTTGTTGAAAGCAAATATCCTGCGTAAGTATTAAAAAAAAACAGGTAGCGAATAAAAAAAAAAGGAGTAACATACCTGTCCGGGGCTCTTGGTCTCGGGTAGCCGGGGCCGGGGGTCCGCGACGGGGTTGCAGGCCTCGACCGGCGCCGGCCCCGACTCGGCCTCACCGAACTCGTTGCGCTCGTCCGTCAGCCGCCGGTTCTTCTGCTGCAGGATGGCCTCCTCGATCTGCGAGCTGGACTTCTTGAAGTCGAGGATCTGGTCGGCCTTCTCCGCCGAGTGCACGAACACTGTGGGCGAGTCGGCGGGCGTCGTCGGCGACTCGGGGATCACCTGCCCAACGGTCACTCTTTAATGCTGGAGTATAATTGACAACAAGTTTTGTCGCTCGCTCTGGAACGATTCCCCTATTAACCGCAATTAACTCCCTGAGAAACTAGTTAGCATACAACACGATTCCCACCGGCTTGTCTAAAATTTCTTGCTGCATGTACCATACTTATAATGTCTTAAATCAACAATATAAACACAAACTACCCTGAATTTGACAATGCGTTTTACTAAATAGCGTCATGACAAAATATTTCAACAAATCACTATCAGTATGAATTCACACGCCGAGCGCGCAAAGCCGGTGAAGACCGACTTGCCTTCGCGCGTGTAGTACAGCGCGCACACATCAAAATTACACGCACACATTGATAACGCGCTTCCAAGACTCTCTGCGAAAATGGCGCCTTCTACGCGTCTTTGCAAGCCCCTGTACAGCGGCTTATTTTAGTATTATCTCACTGGAATTTAAACCTTAAACGTATTGAAATAAGATTTATATTAGAATGACTTGTTTCGGCCAAATATTAAAATTATACTAAAACGTGTCTTGAGCGAATGGGCAAAATATTATCAAATATCGATTTTATAATTATCAAATAATGTGTACACCTTTAAAACACAAAAATTGTATTAAAATATGGATGTTTAGTATAGTTTTCAACCTCAGTAGTTTACTCTTATTTTAATTATCCATTGAGGATTGCGCAACACGGTACTTTGTTATTTGGTGACCAATGTACAAAATATGAAAGCAACATATATTTACGAATGCTTATTGTTATTGTAATCTTTAATGACAAACAAACTTAATATAGTAGTTAAATTTAGATTTACGATATACCAGTGTTTTGTGTATGATTATGTCAATTAAGTATGTGTCGTGTTTAGTTGCGATCGCGGCGTATTTAAAGGTCATTTGATGTTGGGAATAATCCGTCTCGTTTGGGGGAGTTAGAATCCTCTTCTTACAGTCGGTTATAATTGTACAAAGAAACTACCTTATTGATACTTATTTTTGCTCCGGGTTGCCCAGAAAAAAAATCTCAGTTGCCGCCACTGCTAGGTAGGGAACAACTTGGGGCGCTAGTCGGGTAACCTCCACGAGTGTCTGGGCTCCTCTAGTTCCCCTGGACCCTCGCGGGTCTGGGGGAAGGGGAAGGGTTCTGGCCGGTGCGCCCTGGAGGCAACGTGCGGCGAGAGGGACAGGCCATGCCGTATGCCTGTTTAAAGAATTACGGACCCGTAACCCTGACTTCGGCAGAGGGCCGCTATAGTCGGGAGCGGGGGCTGTCTCCGTCAGGCCGGGGCCGGGTGGTGGCTGCGAGTTGTCAGGACAGGACCTGAGGGAGTGAATCCGGGGTTTTTCACTCTCTCCTGGCGTGGAGGTCCTTTGGTCGGCAAGTGTGTGGTGTCGCCCTGCACGCCGTCGGGTGGGGGGCGCAAGCCTCTACCGAGAGGGGCCAGCTTCGGCTGTCGCAGCAGGCGGTGTTCGCGGTTGTGTGCCTTGGCGATCCCGTGTCACCGCCACTAATGCTGTGTGATGGGCATACCCTGGTGGTTTTAGACGGTAGTCCGGGCGATTCCCGGGAGTCCGTCATACCTGTCCTAGTTCCCCGGCTAGGCGGGATGCGTAAAGGCATTTCCCGGTAGGGAACAAGTTAGTAATCGCCCTGAGGTATCTGTTGGCGAGCCGGGCGCGGCCGCTGCCTGGTGCCGTGCTGCACACTACCTGCTGCACCAGCGAGCCGGGCGGGTCGAGCGCGCCGTCGAAGTCGTAGGCGGGCGTGGAGTGGCTCTTGTCGAGCTTGCCGCGGCCGCGCGCCGCGTCCGGCTCGCGGCCGGCGGCCGGCGCGCGGCCGGCCGGCGCCGCGCCGCCCGCCGCCCGCGGCGCCAGCTCCAGCCCCGTGCTGCACGACACCGCCTGAGGACATACAAACTTAACTCTAAAATCAGTTGACAGTTTTCCCAAGCCGCTCTAGTTTACTGCAGCATAGTGGATGAGACGGAAACAAGAACAAAGGTCGATAAGCAGACGCGCCTGCAGCTGGTGCCAGGTGTCGAGGCTACACTAGTGCTGTCACCTTGTCGCGGCGGTAGAGCAGGTCGGCGGGCGCGGAGGGCCGCGTGCGGCGGCGGGCCTGCAGCTGGTGCCAGGTGTCGAGGCTACACTAGTGCTGTCACCTTGTCGCGGCGGTAGAGCAGGTCGGCGGGCGCGGAGGGCCGCGTGCGGCGGCGGGCCTGCAGCTGGTGCCAGGTGTCGAGGCTACACTAGTGCTGTCACCTTGTCGCGGCGGTAGAGCAGGTCGGCGGGCGCGGAGGGCCGCGTGCGGCGGCGGGCCTGCAGCTGGTGCCAGGTGTCGAGGCTACACTAGTGCTGTCACCTTGTCGCGGCGGTAGAGCAGGTCGGCGGGCGCGGAGGGCCGCGTGCGGCGGCGGGCCTGCAGCTGGTGCCAGGTGTCGAGGCTACACTAGTGCTGTCACCTTGTCGCGGCGGTAGAGCAGGTCGGCGGGCGCGGAGGGCCGCGTGCGGCGGCGGGCCTGCAGCTGGTGCCAGGTGTCGAGGCTACACTAGTGCTGTCACCTTGTCGCGGCGGTAGAGCAGGTCGGCGGGCGCGGAGGGCCGCGTGCGGCGGCGGGCCTGCAGCTGGTGCCAGAAGGTGTCGAGGCGGCGCGGGCGGCGCGCGGTGGGGCTGCCGCCGCTCACCGAGTGCCGGCGCGCCGCCAGCGCGCGCGGCGGCGGCGGGTACATCCTGACACACGCACACACGCAACATTACTTCATTACTGTATTCAACCGAAGCCGTATCTTCCGCGTTGTTTTTGCTTATGTGAGATCCTGTAATTGGCTCTGTTGTTACTAATAATGTTGTTACTTAGTTTTATTGCTGTTGGTTCTCCTATGAATAAATAAATAAAAGTATACAAACATTTGATTTTAATTCCCGACGCAAAAAGGGGTTTTTTTTAATTTAATATGTGTATCTGTGTTATCGTAGTTCCCTATCAGATGATTGGAAAAGTTTTAGGTATTTGTGAAGACGGGTTGTAATGAAGAAGAGTTTGAGGAGGTGGTTTAATGAGAGAAGAATGGTTTAAAGAGAGATTGCTTTCGTAAGTAAAGAACCGTGTAAAAAAACCTTTATTTCCTCAAACATGCACCTAAATATATGCGTTAATGTCACGAAAAGAGGACATGAAGTTACCTGTTTATGGTTCCCTACATCAAACCGCCGACCAAGAAGTAATGTATGGAGAATGTATGAAACTAACATTATTTATTCTCCGCTGTTCTAACTTCTTAAATTTGCTTACTAAAAATAATTGACAAAGGAAATATTACATACAGGCAACCGCAACTATAGACTTTGTAAGCATCCTTGCGAGATTATTCCGGCTCATCGAGCGACATGTTTCGGATTCATCGGGCGACGATTTAGATGGATCAATATTACTTTCGACGTAAATTAGTGTATTTGCTTGTTTTTTTTGTGTATTTTTGGTCGATTCGTTGTTTTTGGTTATTTTAGTTTTATCTGTTGGACTATTTGTTTTTCGCTTTTATGTTTTTCTTAGTTTTCATTGAATGTTTTTTGTATTTTTGTTATTTGTTTCTTAACTTTTTAGTTTTATTTTGTTTTTTCATCCTGTTATATTTTTTTGTACTTTCATATTTTTATTGTACTTTCATATTTTTTTCGTTTTAGGTATTTTTTGTACTTTTCGTATTGTTTTTAGTACTTATTTCTTAAAAGTTTTTACGTGTTTTATTTATTATATTTTAGTTTGTTTGAATTTTCGCGTTTACCGTAGGTACCTTTCGTGTCTTTTGATTTTTTCACGATTTTTGGTATATTTTGTTTTTTTCACGTTTTTTGGTGTTTGTTGTATATATATATATATATATATATATATATATATATTATTTGATATGTATTTTTTAAGCTTTTTAGTGTTTTTTTAATCGTTCTTGTATTTTTGTAGCATTTCTAGTGTTTTATTTTACGTGTCTTTTGGTTTTTTCGTGGTTTTAATGTTTTTTAAATTTTATAGCTTTTTAGTGTTTTTTGCCTTTTTTAAGTTTTTTGTACCTAACGTCAGTTTTTTTTTGTATTTTTTTTAGTTTTGAGGTATTTTTTGTATTTTTTTCGTGTTTTTTGGCATTTTTTAATCCTTATCGTATTTTTGTTGCATTTTTCGTGTTTTTTTGCTTTTTATTTGTATTTTTTTTTATACTTTTTGTTGTTTCGTGTTTTTGGTAATTGTCGTATTTTTTGTACTTTTCCATGATCTATTTAATTTTCTTATTTATTTGTATTTTTTTTATTTTCATGATAATTTGGTATTTTTTGTATTGTTTTAGTTTTTTTTTATTTGTTTTAGATTGTAGTCCTTTTACAATTTGTTTTTATTTATTTGATTCCCTAGTAGATATTTTTGAGAAAATCACTAAGTATACAATCCTCGGCCGGAACAGGGATTGCAGGACTCGTTTTATACGGCCTAGTCGACAATTCGGCCGTTTATCCCAAACTCGTCCACCAATCCCTTACTTCACGGCCTCGGCAGTAATGTACTATTCTAATAGCCTACCTATTTTTTACCCACGACGGAACGGAGAAGGTATATGCGTTTAGGGTGAGAGGTTGTTTGTTTGTGTGTGCACCTCAATATCTCCAAAACGACTTGACCGATTTGGATACGGTTTCCTGCAATGGGTTCGTGGTTCATTCGGGACGAACCCCATAATAAATGTTACGACCATACCTCGCCAGGAGGCGCTGCAGTAAACATTTTTTGCTTGAAAGTGCGTTTGAGCTGGTTTGAGCGCATTTTCTCCGGAACAACTTCACCACTGTGGATGATTTCGATAGTGCTGGGTAAAGAGTATATGTACTTGAACTCTGAGGATCAGATGATGGTGCAAAAAAACATAGTAGGGAACTGTACAGGGGTTCGATTACTTACTGTTCGTTTTTGGGCACTTTTGTTTATGTTTGTTAGCAGCCATTGTAAATGAACTTCTGAGGGTCTGATGATGGAGTAAAATAACATCACACAGAACCTTTCGAAGGCATATAGGTATTTGGCCGTGTTTGGGCTCTTTTCATTGTGTTTGCTGAGTAGATTCTGTACATGGTATGTTAAGGGTCTGATGATGCATCAGAAAAATATTGCAGGGAATCTTATTAAGGTGATCATTTAGTGAACCGTGTTTCGATTGTTTGGCTAGTATGTATTGAGAAACCTCTTCACATGAACTGCTGAAGGCCTGATGATGGAGCAAAACAGAACCACAGGGAAGTTTGCGTGTCGTGTTTCTTTTGATTTTGTTTTCTGAGTAGCTTCTGTGTATGAACTGCTGAGAGCTGTAGGTATGATGAAACAGAATAACATAGTAAGGAACTTTGTGAAACCTCATGTATAGAATACCGTGATATAGCTCTTTAAAAAGTGATGACTGAGTAACTTCTCTACCTATAACTATTCATGAACTGCTAAGAATTTTTGCTCATTATACCCGCCACGGAAGAGTAGGCGTAAGTCATATGTCCCCCAAACAGGTCTGCTTATCTAAATAATTATGGTTTCGGTTAAAGTAGGTATTATTGTGGAGTTAGAACTTATCGGCGATACACGACGTGAATATGCCATGGGTCACACTACGCATGGGTAAAACTATCCTGTTATGTTATAAAACTGGCCAAGTGCGAGTCGGACTCGCGCACGAAGGGTTCCGTACCATTATCCATATGTTTTTAATATTTGTTGTTATAGCGGCAACAGAAATACATAATTTGTGAAAATTTCAACTGTCTAAATATCGCGGTTCTTGAGATACAGCCTGGGGACAGACAGCGAAGTCTTAGCGCAATTCTTAGTCAGAGCGCAATTAATATGGTGGTTGGTTACCCACGACGGAAAGGATAAGGTATAAACATTTAGGGTGAATTAAGTAAGGGCAGTAGGCGCAGATTCTCGAAATCGGCTTAACCGATTAAGATTTTTTGCAATATATTTGTAAAAAAGTAAAAGTTCGTCGAAATTTAGAACGAATGATCCAAGTAAGTGATATTAAATTTGATGTGCCTGTGATAGAGGAAGGAGGATGTGAGTGTCTACGTGGGCTCGCATATACTCGTAGTGCGCGGTCTGAAGAGGAGCTTAGGACCTGCGGCCCCACGTAAAACTCGGATCGGCTCTACTTTGAACATTTAGCGATAGGATAGTGCACGAGAGTCCCGTGTAGGCTCGCGTACAGAGCGTGACCCTTCACGCTGAGGCTTTTAGGCACTTCGGGCCTTCTCACCTGCGCGGAGCTCAGCTTTTGGTATTGCGTGCCTTGCCAATCACCTTTGCGCTTAAGGCCCTCAAATTTAATTGTCCCTTTGGGTCTTCGGCCCTCTGGCTTGCGGAGAGAACTCTCTCAAAGGATGCTCCGAGCCTTCGTCTTCCAAGTTCTCTTGTGTCATCGAGTGTTTTATCGATAGAAAGGATCTACTTGGGCTCGCCCTTCAGGCCTCGGCCTGGCGTCGAGAGTGCTTTCTGATGGGACACTTTGGGCCTTTGTCCCTACGCTGAGCTCTGCCTTCGGCCTACCGTGCTTTTACCCGGAATATATAGCGTTAAGTGAGAAACGACTATTGTTTTTTCTACCACTTCGGTGGCATACAAGCATACAGTCCGCTTGATGGTAAGCGGTTACCGCAGCCTATGGACGTTTGCAACTCCAGGGGTTTCAATGCGCGTTGCTGACTCTTTAAACATGTATACACTTCTTTCTTGAATAGCCTTATACTATAATATAATCCCTTGGGTAAACCTCAGGAGGGAGCTCATTCTACAACTGGAGCGTTTGAGTGAGGAACGTATAGAAATTGCTCTCTAAAAATAATAAAATAAAACAAAATTAAAAATTTTGAAAAACCCACGACGGATTGACATAATTGAAAAATTATAAAATAAAATAAATGTGAATCCCCCGAATGGGTATTTACGAAGTAAGTACATAGAGATAAAAAATAGATTTCAAAAACGGTTGTATGGTTGCCATGTCTGTTCCTAATTTCATTAAAATATGAATAATAGTAAAGCTCGAGGTCCATTTACATACAGCAACTTATATTGAAGTACATAACACGGACTTCGTAATCTTACTATATTTTAGGGCAGGCAATGGCAGCCCCCGACGGATTTTTCTGGCTTTGTAACTGTACCTCGCGACCATACAACCGTTTTTGAAATCTATTTTTTATCTCTATGTACTTACTTCGTAAATACTCAGTCGGGGGATTCACATTTATTTTATTTAATAATTTTTCAATTAGGTTAATCGTTGTGGATTTTTCAAAATTTTTAATTTTGTTTTATATACACATTGGGTTTTCGCTTGTTCAATGCTATATGCGTTTAGGTCGCATTAAACTATTGTTTACTGCTAATCAGGGAACGTTGCTCGGACCTCTGCTTTTTAATGTATTTGCTAATGACATCAGCGATTGCTTTATCTCCTCTAAATTACTTTTTGCTTCGCGGACGGAATTATTAGCTGAACTTTTTTTCACTACTCCATCCAGATCTAAAAGGTGTTATCTTCCCCTTGCGATTCCTCTCGCTGCGCGGAACCATAGAAAAAATAGTTTTTTAATAAGAGCTGGTAAAAGCCTTAATAAAGTAACGAAGGAGCATGACATTGATACTTTCCATAGTAGCATCCAAACTGTGCGGCGTCACCTGACGGAGGATTTCTTTAAATGAGCGTGCCTTGGACAGATTATAATGTAATTCAATATAACGGTTTATTTAAGTTTATTATATTCGCGGGCGGCTTGAGAACTTCTAACAGTCAAGTTGCCCACTCACTTGACAAAGGGGAGTCGAAGGTGCACCACTCAGATCATAGAAAGAAATAGATGTGAAACGGGGGCGTGGCGCATGTCGCCGCGACATGGTCAAAAAGTGGTGTAAATGATAGCATATGAAAAAGCGTTATATTTTCTGCGAGTTGTACATTGAACGTTTTGTACAATAATCACACCGTACCGTGCTAAGCAACGGCGCAATGTATCATGCCGCTGTAGCTTTTGTCGCTGCGTGAATTATTTAGTGGTGCGCAGGCGCTGGCCCCGGTGCCGGTTAAAATTGCAGTTTACGAGTCATCGATAAAATAGGAATAGAATGTTGAATCAGTAATTTCATATCAAAGGTAAATTCACAGATCAATATTTAATAAACATAACTTTGTTCGGAAAAACTGCAGACCAACTTCCAACTTGATCTTATTAACCGACTTCGATAAAAGAAAGAAGGTTCTCACTGTTCTCAGTTCGTATTCGTGTTTTTTTTATGTATGTACCGCTATAATGCTTTACTATGTTATACAACTTTGGTGATTATATGAACACCATCTAAACTGGCTATTTCAATAGTCATCAATATCTTAACATAATAATTTAAAGATCAATGTCGATAAAAGATCATTTAACGTTTGTCTCCCTCTGGTGTTCATTGCCATTTTTGTGGGGTGCGTAAAGCCAATCGCAGCGCTTGTTTGCATGATGTCGTAAACTCGGCGGCACCGCCCGAGGTTTTGTTTTTACACGGTTCAATGTGTGTGTGTGGACTTGGTGGGAGAAAACTGGAGACATTGGTTTTCGTTGAAAGGAAGCAGAAGGGCACTTCTCCCTTTTTTTATGTTCTGAGGTGCACCACGTCCGTAGGGAGTACCCACCGTTACCCTACACGTGACCCCTGGGTGGTGCTAAAAGTGCTACAAAAACTGGCAACCGTACTTGTCTTCTCAAAGATCTCACGGTTCGTAAATAAATGCCATACGATTAAATAAAATATTCCTATTGCATTATTTGCCTTGTGTGATAAAGTGTTTAGTGCTAATCACCATCTGTTTTTTATGTCAAAACTAGCATTTGCCCGCGGCTTCGCCCGCGTACTAAGCGAAATTTTTAACCGTCTACAAAAAACAGGTTCGTATGTTTGTCCACGATTATCTCGCGTTTGGCTGAACCGATTTAGATGCGGTCTCCAGAAAAGTAGTATGTATGTATGTATGTATGTATAACACTTTATTGCACAAAAAAACAATAACAATCGAAACAAAAAAACAAAATGTAAAAGTACAAAGGCGAACTTATCCCTATAAGGAATCTCTTCCAGCTAACCTTCGAGAAAATGAGAAAAATAAATGTAGTACACAAAGGCGACAAACTAATTTTGCACAAACACGGACATTTAAGAAAGCAATGTCAGATTATGAATACACGTAAAACTAATAAGCTTGTTTACACTATAACATAACTATTCATGTAAATATATACTTAAATATATAAATATAAATATATATATATATATATAATACACACATATATACGTTTTATACATAAATGCAGGATAATAGCAAATAATAAATAAACATTAGTATTCAATATGTCCATGGTCAGGATTCCGAAAGCCACAACTTTTTTAGTCTGTCCTTAAGCGAGGCAACAGACTGTGATTGCCTGATAGATACCGGCAACTCATTCCATAATGTAACAGAATAGGCAGTGAAGGATTTTGAATAACTTCGCGATTTTCTGGATGGAACGGCAAGCGAGAGATTGGCACTAGACCGCAGGCGGTGACCGCTGGCGGCGGCCATAAAACTAAATCTTTCGGAAAGGTACTGTGGTGATGAAGGATTGAATAACACGTTGAAAAGCAACGACAGAACATGTACATCTCTGCGACGGCGAATTGGTAACCAACCAAGTTGCGAACGGAAGTGGGACACGTGATCGTACTTTCGCAGGCCAAAAATATAACGAATGCAAACATTTTGTAAGCGCTCAAGCTTGTCAAGCAGCTCCTCTGTAAGATCCACAAACGCAATATCGCCGTAATCAAGGAGAGGAAGTAAAAGGGAACGAGCAATTGAAATTTTTGTAGGGAGAGGAAGAAAACTCTGCAATCGCCTCAAAGAGTGTAGTGATGCAAACAACTTCCTACTAGTCTCCGCAATGTGAGATGACCAGGACAGTGTCTGGTCAATGATGATGCCCAAATTTTTGACTGTAGAGGAGAGAGGGATTGTTGTTTCATCAAAAATAACATCAGGCAACACCATATCAGACAATTTGGAGACAAAATGAGGGCTACCAATGACAATTGCTTGGGATTTCTTTGCATTAACCTGTAGTCCAAAATTGGAGGCCCAAATACGAATTGTTTCTAAGTCGCTATTTATAATTCTAAATATAGAAGGGAGGTCGTCAACACATGCTGCTGAGTAAATTTGCAAATCGTCGGCGTAAAGGTGATAATTCGATTTTAAAGATTTAGTAATGCCTTCAATAAAAATGGAGAAAAGAAGAGGAGATAACACCCCTCCCTGAGGGACACCAGCGGAAAGATCGCACCATTCGGAAAGCCGATCGTCGATCCTGACCTTCTGCCGTCTCCCAAAGAGGTAGCTATGAAACCAGGATAAAGTCGTTTGAGAAAAGTTAAGTGTACGAAGTATACCTAAAAGAATATCAAAATCAACAGTATTGAATGCACTACTAAAGTCTAAGAGAACAAGAAGTGTGAGTTTTTTGTTTTCAATATTGAAGCGAACGTCATCAGTGACCTTAACCAAAGCCGTGACAGTGCTATGCCCGGGACGGAAACCAGATTGGAAAGGGTTGAACATTTTGTGCCTATTCAGATGTGATAGGAGGCGACGATTGACAAAGTGTTCAACAACCTTGGACAAAAGTGGAAGAATGGAGATGGGACGGTAATGAGAGAAAGATACAGGACTAGAGATTTTGGGTAGCGGGATGACGTGGGCGTTTTTCCAAATGGACGGAAAAGTACCCGAGGTAAAAGAATAATTGATAATGTGTGAAAGGATAGGAGCAATGTTATCCGCCACGAGTATAACCATTCCCAAACTAAGGCCATCCTCACCAACGGCTTTCGTCTTAATAGTTTTCAAGATGGCAAGGATTTCCTGCGGTGAAATATTTCCTAGTTCAAAAGTAGATGAGACAGAGAGTGGGGTACTGGCAAGAGAAGAAAGTGTTAGCTGTTTAACGGAGGCGTCTAGAGTGACGGGAGAGGTACTAAAATGCACATTAATGGCGTCTAAATCCAGAGCACCAGAGGGATCCTGAGAGGCTTTGCCTACCCCAAGCGACTTCAAAAATTTCCAAAGCTTAGCGGGAGGGCAATCGTCGATGGACTTGTGAATGTACCGACGCCTAGCATCACGGCAAACTCTGTTGCAGCGGTTTCGCAGTGAGCTGTAAAGGAGATGGTTATACTCCGAAGGGTCAGATCTGAGTCTAATGCGAGCTCGGTTTCTTTTTGCCATGAGACCTTTTATTTCAGGTGTAAGCCACGGCGCAGGATAATGCTTTACACGCATTGGTGTCAGCGGGGCGTGTTTATCAAAAATCGCAAGCAATGTGGCATTGAAGGCCCTCACCTTGAGATCCACATCACCAGCACTCTCGACACACAACCAGTCAATATTGCAGAGGTCATCTTTAAGCGCCTGTATATCAATACCACCTAAATTACGTCGCAATAATATTTTGTGTCTTCGTTTGGGTGGGCGAATTTTAAAAGAGGAATAAATCAGATCATGACATGAAAAGGCAGCGGCATTGAACTGTCCGTGAAAAGAAACTAAATCTGGGGAGGAAGTTAAAACGAGATCTAAAAGTGAAGGAGGGCCGTTGTGTGGATAATGAGTTGGGCCAAGAGGCAGAATACTAAAATTTAAAGAAGCCGCAAGTGTTTCGAGTTTGAGGGACCGATGATCTTTTTTTATAAGACACGTGTTAAAGTCACCCATTATTATTCGATGATCAAACTGCGGGCTTAGATCTACCAAGTTGTTACATTCTGGGGGTTTCGGTATACGAAGTTTGGTGATTGTGATTCATTAACACATGAACAGATGAAAAGTCAGTATACATTCTAAGAACCGGCAAACTGTTAAATTTCATTTGATTTTGGCAAAAATAAGGATCGAAAACTATTATCATACATTTCCGAGAGGCCGAAGGGGAAAGGGCCGATGAAATAAAAGCATGTCTTAAATGGTCCTTAGTAAAAGTATATGTGTACTACAGTAACACCAATAGGTCTGTAAACGACCAAGCAGCGCGCAGCGGTCATAAACTCTGGTCCTTTGAAGTACAGAAATACGGCTAATTCAATATGACGTGTAACATTATACGACCCAAAAAATCATAAAAATCACACCCATATTAATATTTAGACATTCTAACCCCCTCGGACCCCAACAGAGGGGATGGTATTTCACGTCCTCCACGTTGGATTTTAAAATCATTGTTGTTTTCGTAATCAGCAACCCGATAAACCATAGAAACGACACCCATATCGATTTTCAGAATTTTTCACCAGATTTCCCCCTTTTAGGGGTTGATTTCTCAAAAAACCTGAAACACATGTTTACTCATTTATCGTTAGAAATACTCCTGTGAAGTTTCGAATAAAATAATCCAACTAATTTTGATTCCCCATACAAACCTCGAACAACCATTTCACCCCCTTAGGGGTAGAATTTTGAAAAATCCTTTCTTAGTGCACCCCTAGACCTTATAAGGAACCTACGTGCCAAATTTGGAATCTCTAGGACCAGCGGTTTGGGCTGTGCGTTGATATGTCAGTCAGTCAGTCAGTTTCTTCTTTTATATGTTTAGAAGATGTTGTTACTGGTGAGAAACTTTTAGTATCATATGTTTGGAACTAATGTAGTTGGATCTCCGAATAAATAAATAAATACTAAATTGGTCAGTTACCATGTTACAGTTAGTGTTTTAATATCGACTGGCGAATGTCGGTTGGTACCTGGTGCGGTCGAGCGCGAGCGTGGGCGAGGCGGGCGGCGACAGCGCCTCCGAGTCGGACGACGAGTCGCCGGCCGGCGGCGGCGCGGGCCGCCCGCGCGGCGCCGCCGTCTCCCCCTCCCCGCCCCCCCACCCCCGCCGCCGCCGCCGGCGCCAGCAGGCTCGAGCGCGCCGCCTCCAGCGGCTCCAACCGCTTCCTGCATTAGGAACGGGAACTGGTAAACAATGACGATGAAGCAGACGAGTTCTGGAGTGGAGGTCGCGAACGACTCGCCCTGTAGGACGGCCTCCCGCCGGGTGGACCGACGACCTGAAGAGTGGCGGGAAATATTAAGATGCGGAACACTGAGGACCGGGTGTAGGGGCGCGATTAGGAGATGGCCCACGCCCGGCAGTGGACGATTACTGGCTGATGATGATGATGACAAACAAATACTTCAATCATTATTAAAAAAGCAGCACACTAAATTGACCGCTACTAAATCTTATCTCTGCAATAAAGTTCATGTTACATGACCGTTACCTGTGTTGAGGCCGGTCCTACACTCTGGCATCGTTAAGGTAGTGAGTGTCCTACCTGTCCCGGGGCAGCGCGGGCACGGGGCGCGCGCCGCGGCGGCGCAGGCGCAGCTGCAGCTCGCCCGCGCCGCGCGCCGCGCACGCGCGCTCCACCGCCGCGCCGCTCCACCCCACCACGCACTGCCCGCCCACCTGCGACAAATATTACCATCAACGGCACACACGCGACGACATTCAAACGAATTTATACAATTGGCATTAGCTGCCTAGTTTCATAGAAAATTTCAAGCGTTATGTCTATAAACCGAACTGGTAAAATTCAGGATTCAAAGCTCGTAAAATACGACGAGTTTAGATGCTGGAAACCGGATTAGACCAACCTCTAATCAATCATTAATGACAGGACGCCTGTCCCCGCAGGGGGGCTTCCAGTACGAGTATACGACTGACGATGAGGACGAGAAGGGTGGGCGACGTCACCTGCACGATCTCGTCGCCCTCGTGCACGGCGCCCGAGGCGTGCGCGGGCGAGCCGAAGCGGATGGCGGCGAGCTGCAGGTGCCCGCAGAAGGACGGCAACACGCGGAAGCCGAGCGGCTTGCCGGCCTGCCGCAGCGACACCGCGTCCAGCGACGCCGGCTGCAGCACCAGCGGGTCCGACACGTCCTGACACACAACCGGACCTGGTTACTCCAAAATCTGACACGATTAGGCAAGTTAACACAAAAAACCGGCCAAGTGCGAATCGGACTCGCGCACCGAGGGTTCCGTAAAAAATATTTTTATTATATGATGTTATATATAAGTATGTATATCGTCGTCTAGTACCCATAGTACAAGCTTTGCTTAGTTTGGGACTAGGTCGATTTGTGTAAGGTTGTCCCCCAATATTATTATTTATTATTATTATTACTAAAATTTACGGTTTTCGCAATTTTTACTTTATCTGTGCTTTAAGACGTTGCTTCGTACCAAATTTCAAGTTTCTGAGTTCACGGGATGTACCCCGTAGGTTTTGATTCCCTTGCGAGAGTCGAAAATTTGCGGCATAAACTGCTGTATCTTTTGATTGCTTTGTCTTAGATGTTAATTTTTTTCACAGCTCCAGGGGACGGTAGACTGAGTATTTGATATAAATTCCAGCTTGATACCTCTTGGCAGATAGATAGACGGACGGACAACAAAGTGAGATGAGATTGCGTCACGAACACGTTCCATTCGAGGTACGGAACTCTAAAATGACTATTATATTCGTGCTCCCGTTTCTTACGCTAAGCGACGTGGCAGTAGTCACCTGCACGATGTGGTCGGCGACGGCGGCGGCGGCGCGCGCGGCGCCGGCCACGGCGCGCGCCGGCTGCTCGGCGAAGCGCTCGCGCTGCGCGCACGTGGCCGCCTCCAGGCACAGCGCCAGCAGGTCCGCCGCGCGCTCGCGCAGCGCGCCGCCCGCCAGCGGCCAGCGCGCCAGCCAGCACACCAGCGCCTGCGCACCCACACTCCGGCTTAACTATACACGACTGTACATGTTGGAAGGCGAACAGTCGTCGGTCAAAAATCAAAATAAAACATTGCGGGCTCGCCCCGCGCGATTACCATGTTACATATAAAGTTAAGGGAAGGTCTATAAGTGAGAACCTGTAATTGGCTACGTAGTTCTATTGTAGTTTGTTAGACATATGTTACGATTACGATGTTGGTTTTCCATGTGTGTAATAAACGCGCCAGCTGTCGCCGAGGTACCTTGACGGCGTGCACGGCGCGCGCCACGTCGCCCAGCGCCTGCGTCTCCAGCCGCTCGCAGGCGCCGGCCGCCAGCGCGCGCGCCAGCCCGCCCGCCGCCACCGACACGCGCAGCGCCAGCTGCTGCACGCACTCGCGCGACACCTCGTATTGCTGCGCAAGTGGACACCACACCGTTATTAGGCCTTTCTCACATGGGGCGATCCAAAACGAACAATGGCACATGTTTTAAATGACAGTTTACACGCGACATGACTTGCCGAAAACTGACTTTTTAACAGCGACGAACTTCATTCCGCGCGACTCGTAGTGCCGGTCGTCAGGCCTTTGTCACATTGGTGACGACGACGGCCACTCGAGTTAGTTGAAAACTAGTTTGTTTTGGATTGCCCCATCACATCGCCCATGTGAAAAGGGCGTGTGCGCGCGTAAAGATGACTTTCGACTCGTGTCGCATTATAAACCCGCTCGCTACAATCGCTCGTGTATAAGAATGACACTCGTCGAAAATCACATACTTTCCACACTTGTAGCATTAATAACTACTTCAAGAATAGATTACAAATCATTTATTTCAGTTCATACAGTACTTATTACGGTCAATCCTAATTTTTATCCTCTCATCCTAAACAAAAAGCAGATTCATTAAAAATGTCTTATTTTGCGATAAACACTTTATATAAAAACACGAAAAAACTTTAGCGAATATTCATAGGAATAGAAATATTAACATTTCATTTCATTTCATTTATTTATTTGCCATAAATTGTATGTTACATTATATTAAGATGGTACAAAGATGGTCATAAAAAGTCTCAATACAATTTTACCAATTTGGTGTAGCAATACAGAATTATAATAATACATTTAATTAGGTACACAGGTAACGAATAATACAATTTTATCCAACCTTATACATTAAAATATTCATTTATACTATAAGGACACCGTTCAATAAGGTGTTTTTTTACAGCGAAGAAAAATTTATTTGACGGCGATGCCTTAATTTCTCTCGGCAAAGCATTGTACGCCTTTGCTGCGACATGCATGTGGCATTTCGAAAACATTGCAGTTGTACCAACTGGAACCGTTACGTCATGCGCAAATAAACTATTTAGTCTAACACTTTTAAAATCATTCTTCAGAGGAAACTTATCTGGGAATCGCCTCACGAGCTTGACGAGCTCTATAATATGAAGAGCTGACAGAGTAGGCAAACCTAGTTGCTTGAAGGATTCCCTGCAAGACTCCCGACTAGATTTTATTCCATTTATAATACGTACACATTTTTTTTGCAATTTAAATAATCGCTCTATATCCACACAGTTACCCCAGATAGCCAAACCAAACAAAACATGAGATTGGAAAAATGCGTAATAAGCTTGCATGGCCGCCTTTTTAGTGGAGACTTTTCTCAGCCCCCGAAGAGCAAAAGTAAAGCTACTAAGCTTTTTACAAAGAAAATCTACATGCTTTCTCCATTTCAAATTTTCATCTACCCATATGCCTAAAAATTTAGTTTCATTAACAGCCAAAACGGAAGTATTGTTTATATTAATATCTAATTTTACCTTGTTTGTTTTGATATTTCTAAAGTGTATTATCTTCGTTTTATTAATGTTTGTAGATAAATTAATAGATTTTAACCAATTGACAATCTTTGCTAGAGACTCTTCTATTAACACACTAAGATTTCCCACTTCGTTCCTTTTAAATTTGAAGAGTACACAAACGTCGTCTGCAAACATTATTACACGATTAGTTGTCACCTTTGGTAGAAAATTAATATATAATAAGAATAAAATTGGGCCTAGAATGCTCCCTTGGGGTATACCAAAAATAGCTTGAGTATTACATGACTTCAAATCAACCATAGTATGATTTTCAAGTTTTAACGAAGGAACTGTGACATAATGTTCGCGTAGCATGAGATAAGATTCAAACCAGTTATTACCAATCCCTCTAATACCGTAGCGATTTAACATGTCAAGCAGTACATTATGATCTACGTGGTCGAAAGCTTTTGAAAGATCAATAAAAATAGCTATTACATTTTCTTGTTGGTTTAATGATTCAGAGATATAACTTGTTAGCTCAAACAAGGCGTCATTTGTAGATACTCCCTTTTGAAATCCATATTGTTCCTTGGCTAAGATTTTATTTAAGGTTAAGTAGGTACAAAGACGGTTAGCCATGACTTTCTCATAGACTTTAGAGAATGTTGGCAGCAAGGATACTGGACGATAATTATTGACATCTAGTTTGTCTCCTTGTTTGTGCAGCGGCTTAATGATAGCTTTTTTTAGCTTAGATGGAAATTTACCCTCGGAAATCGAAAGATTTATCAAGTACTCCAGCGGCTCCAAAATAGAACTTGCAATATGCTTAATTACTAGTGAAGAAATTTGATCAAAGCCAGATGATTTCTTATTTTTTAGACTTGATATAACTTTTCTTAACTCATCTCTGTTGACTGGTTTTACAAACATTGTGCTAGGTACATGTGGAGGTAACAGAGTTTTTGATGTGTGGGACTGGCTGACAGTTGGACTATTGATGATAGATTTGAAATAGTTATTAAATATTTCAGGCACTTCATCTATTGATTTGGCTGTATTGACTCCATCAGATAATCCAACTAGATCAGAATAATTATTTAATTTAGAACCCTTGATGTTATTATTTATTAGCTTCCAAGTAGCGTGAACTTTGTTACTTGAATGAAGGATTTTATTTTCTGTGTGTATTTTACGAGAGAAGAAAATCGTATTTTTTAATAATCTACAATATGCTTGATAATAATTATTTAGACTCGAATCAGAACTTTGCTTGACCTTGATAAATAGATCACGCTTAACTTGGCAAGATTTTTTTATCCCTTTTGTCAAACATCCTCTATCCTTTTTTTCCCCCCTATTTACTTTAAACTTCGTGATCGGAATACATTTGTTAAAATGTGACATAATAATATCATGAAATATATTAAAACTAGTATCAGCATCACTTACATACACAGGAAGCCAGGATACGTTTTCTAAGCTAGAGGCAAGGTTATTTAAGTTAGGTATACTGAGATCTCTAGTCCATCTGTAGATTTTATCACTATGCTTTTGAACAGGAACTGGTAAATTGGCAAATTGCAAAGTGTGATCCGATATGGCAAGGTCAATAACAGTTACATTTTCAAGATCCACATTACTTATAATATTGTCAATACACGTACTACATTTACTTGTGATTCTGGTTGGCTCGTTTACAAAGCATTTGAGATTGAAAGAACTTAACATATACAAAAAATCCCGAGTTTCCGTACTATTATTAAGAACATTTATGTTAAAATCACCACCAATAATTATGTTACATGATTGATTTAAAGAGTTTAAAAGTTTATATAAAATATCCAGGAAATTGTCCTTTAAAATGGTTTTAGGTCGGTATATACACAACACGTACAACTTGTCGAGTTTTACGCCACACACTTCAAACACACCGGATATAGACAAATCTTTTACATTTGGTAGATCTTGAAACACGACATTATGTCTTACAAATATACACGTGCCACCACTACCTTTTTTCTTTAGTCTACAATAACTACTGGCAAGGACGAAACCAGAAATATTTATCAATTTCAGCTCTGACAGTTTTCTGTGGTGTTCAGTAATTAATAGAAACTCGACGTCTTTGCCTTCATTAGATCCTAGCCATATTTCTAGATAAGATATCTTAGTGGCATTGAGGCTTTGTATGTTTAGATGAGCAATTTTTCCCTGTCGAGATGATTTGTTAGTAGTTAAATATTTTTTATTCTTCTGGCATTTCCTGCGAGTTCGCACGAAAAAATTGATCATGTGTCTCTTCAAGGTTGCTTCTTTCTTCTCCTGTCCCGTTCCTTTCTTGATTTACCTTCAAGGTGCTCGTATTTGGAGTGGAGCTTGGAAGAACTTCTCTAGTTGATTGTTTGCCAAATCCATAATAAGCAGTTTTATAATCAGCTTGATCCATACTAAGATTTAATTTCCGACAAATATCATTTAAATATATCCCTTTATTTACAAATTTTGCATCAAGGACATCAATAAATGTCATATTACTTTTAGTAGAACTCAGTCTAAGCATATGGTTCCATACATGTGTTTTAAAATGATTACATTTCTTGATTCCAATTACAAAAACAGGGATCTTCTCCAAAAACGTCAATACAAAATTAAGGCTAGCCATCACAGCTAAGGGGTTATCGTCATGCTCCCCCACAGAAAGAACAATTCTATCTTCCTCCGAATATTTGTGACGCGTAATTGAGTCTATTATTTTATCTGTTGTAGCACCCGACTTGACGAGAGACGTAACTTCATATGATTTGGAGACATATGGCAATGTATGTCGCGAACGCAAGAGAGTTGATGCCAACCCCCTACATTGTTCTCCGCAAAATACAAATATTTTTCCATTTTTACTGTAGTAATTATTAGATGATTTAGATGATTCAGGTAATTCAGTCACAGTCTTCTTGACAAAGGATATATTGTCCTTTGATTCATAATTTCTATTCTTTGTCGTAACTTGAGCCTTTATATCATTTCTCACCGTAAATTGAGAGGTACTGTCCAAATGCAAGTCAGTAGAATTAAGAAGTTTAGCATTTTTTTTCTTCTTACCTGCTTTAAGTGTTGATCTGCTAAAACTACTATATTGACCCTCACTGATAAGTTTTTTTAGGACGGATATTTGTCTTTCGAGCTCCTGATGACTTTTTGAAAGCTTGGTTACTTCCGAATTTAGGCAGGCGATTTCCTCATGTGCGCATTCGAGTTGAGTAGAAAGTGTTGAAACCTCATCCTTCAGGTCTCGAATTTGAGTACATTCAGCGAGGGTGGGAAGACTACATATACTGTTGTTCATTGAAGTAGGGGACGTTGAGCTTGAGGTCTGAGTGCATGTTGAATTATTAATTGACGTGGTCACAGGCGAGATGCTGTTACATTTATCCTGCCTTGGCTTTCTGATCGTTACTCGATCAAATTTACCGCAGGAATCACTCGTAGTATTAATAACACTTTTCTCAAAGGCGTCACAAGAGACCAATGAATGTCTCAATGTTGATTCGTTTACTGGTCGTATCGAAGGTGACTGGTTATGGCAACTAAGACATTTCCATTGTTTTTTCTTGGTATTTGCCATTAACAAGAATCTTTTTAGTGTAACATTTTTAGTACATTTTATATGATATATACAATTACATGTACAGCATTTCAAAAATTCTCTGCTATTTATTTCCTCAGAACACACTGAGCACTTAATTTTCTTGCTCCCGCTCGTAGTGGACATGATTCTCTAGGTAAATAATTTAGCGCGAGCACAATCAGCAGCAATGTAATGCAAAGGGCAATGTAAAGCGTCCAACCGTTTAGGCGATGTTTGACGTCACGCGCTTTATCGTCCTGCTTGTCACTATTCGGTTCCGCGGTAGTCTTTTACTTTAAAAACTATTGTTCACATTACTCACGAAGTACGCAACGTGTGATCGTGAATTACACTACACTTCATAACGCTTCAACACCGCGTGTAACACTTGAGGTATCAGTCTTTTACACTTTTGTTTATAATTAAAAACGACGAGATCAAAATATTGTGATGTTGTTCGCGCAGCGGCGATCTACCCTCCATGCTAATCTAATCCATGCTAACATGCTAATCTTTATTTGCGTTTTTCTCGAAACTACGTTTCATGTACTTTAGTTAGGCGGTTTTTGCAGCCGAAGGACGATATATTATGCAACAAAATTTATCAGTACTTGTAAATAATTATTAATTTGCTTGTAAATTTAACGATATTATTAGTAATTCATGCAACACAATTTTCTAATAATATTAGCGAAAACCTAAAATAATTATACAACACAAATTAACGCAACTAGTAAGTAAGTAACTAGAAACTTGTATTATTTTCTAATATTATTAGTCTAATTATGCAATAGGCCCCTGGTGGTAAACAAATATTTATGGTATTTTTTGTACTATCAAATAACAGAAATGGTCTCATTTTCGTCGCAATATACCTACATACAAAATGAAATATCATGGTTAATAAATTCACACATGATCTATTTCCATGCCCATGGATATACACAATCATTTGTGGATTGCTTGTTAACAGAAAGGTTTAATATACCACAGAGCTGAACAAAACTTAGTCATCCGCGTGAACGAGCGGGCATTACTCACCCGAGTAGAAGATAATGTAACAATAGCATCCTCCATATATACATAACCTTAGCAGTGATTAGTCATACTTGCTCCGGAATAACATCGATAATCATATGCCAACCGAATTATTTCCAAGTGTTACCATTAAATGTGGCAGTCTGAGTCTATACTTGTATTAGGAGATCACTTTGAACAAGATTGGTAGTTTGGTCCTTAGTGAAATGAGCATCAAATCAGAAAACTTTGCCCGAAGCCAAAACAGAGCAAGTGGAACATACTTTCTATTCTAGTAGTTTTTCTTGCTTTGATTTTGTTTATTTGACAGTCTTTAAAACTGTAATTGGTTGAACTTAATACCCAAAAGAATCCGTTTTTACTAGGTAAGTGCGCACCATTCTAGACCACAATACTGCTTACCACCAGGTGATTTGTGGTCAAGCGCAAACCTATACAGAGTAAGAAAAAGAGTTTTCACCTTCATGCATTTGTATTCAAGGATGTCTTTCGATAAATATAAATTATAATTTATTTAAATGTTTGTTTAACAATCTACATATCATCAACTGGCAGTAAGAATGTTTCTTACATTTGGGTTAAGTTTAGTTGTGTTCTATCATGCGGCTTGAGAACCGCTAACAGTCAAAGCCAAGCTAAAGCAAAATTGCAATGAGGTCTAGTGTGTGCCATTGGCGTGGAAGGTAAGATGGCAGTCACCTGCAATATAGACCTTAGGCCCCTCGAGGGGGCAGCGAGTCCCCCGTGTGGAAAGGAATGGAGGAATGCGGACTCACGAAGTTACGCAGATGGTCGACGGCCTCGAGCAGCAGCTCCTGGTGGCCGATGACGCGCATGCCGAGGTACTCGAGGTCGTCGCAGCGCAGCATGAGCAGCTTGGCGCCGCTCAGCCCGCGCGCGCGCAGCCCCGCCGCGTACCCGCTCACCGGCGCGCCCAGCCCTGACACACACACACACACACATATTAACTTGCGTTGCCAATTTTTTTATTAACTACTATGTGTCTCTGGCTTTCAACACACCTAATCCTTGAGGTGGGTTGACAGCTAGATACACATGCAGGTCCCTTGCTCTCAAGTCTCTCAACACAGCATACCCTCCCACTGGTTTTGACACCAGTCATTCATCAAAGATTTAAAGAATTATTTGGGCAGATCAGAAAAGTGATACATTTTTATGTGTTACAGTTTAAACATGCCAAGTGCAGTGCTAAATGTCTGCATGCATTTAAAATATTCATTTTTTTTTATTAAATACATTCTAAACATAAATCATTTTGTGTAGTGTATTTGGACGCTCAGAGACCATATACATCTCTGAGATATTAAATTAATTTTATATACTTTTTGTTTATTCGGACACAGATCATATTCAATACGTCCTTAATATTTGTAAATTATTAATCAGTATATTTTTTATTTTCATTGAATTGTTAATCAGTATATTTTTAATCATTATTATTAAGTAAGATTGTCAGTTTTTTCAATTGTATAAATTCACGCTTTGACATGTAAAAGTGCCCTTGTGGCCTATTTGCTGAATAAATATTTGATTTTGATTTTGAGCATGTAGTTTGTATGGCTAGGCCATGATTGTTTGATGAGACTGTCTATGAATTACTTCACCTAGTTTTGTAAATAAGGTTTGGTGGGTATTGACAAAGGCACATATATTTCAAGGTGAAGGAGGATCAACTTATTACCATTCAAATATTACAATAAAACAAACCATTTGATAATTTCTTATCCAACCGTTAGATGCCAGCCAACACCAATGAGCATCAAAAAGTATCACACTCACATGCACAATGTTCATGTTCTAGGTACCACATATACCTAACAAGCAGCTCCCAACATCTTCCTGGAAGGTACAGGCCACAGCAAAATTAGATGATCATTTTAGTACTTTATCACACTAACATAACAATACTGCGACAGTTGGGATGCGTCAAAGTAGTGAAAGTGACATGGTACTAAAATGATCAACTACTTTTGCTGTTGCTTGCACACAATTGTCTGAAATCTATATTGTTGTAGAACCAGAGATCACATACCTCTCAACAAATCAGTATGCATATTTATTTGATATATCAAATATCACTGAGTTCTCATAAACTCAAACAAATGAATGAGTCCCTGAGGCCAACTTGCAGGATGAATATTTTAAACTATTCACATGCACAAGATCTATAGAAGTTACCTTATATGGGTTAACTAGGGCTTCATAGATTAAGGTACATGTGACTGGGTTAATAAACAATATTGTGGAATATGTTATAGATAAATCAAATATCTATTCTGCAGACAGAAAAAGTAAGACAACTAAACATGTTGACATATTATAATGCTCACAGTCACATGCTTTAAATAAAGAAGCATAATGAAAGTATCTCTCTCTCTCTCTTCCACACCTTTAATGAAATGTATACAAGTACTTATGTAAAACTATATTGGTATTGCTCAGAATATGGATATAACACATAATTGTATAGTAAAAGCTTGTGTTGATAGTTTAGTTAAAAAATATTTATTTAAAATGTTGATGCATGGTAGATGAATATATAATGTATTTAATTGAAAAAATGTAATAGGTAAGTTACTATTGCAGTGCCCTTGCAGGGTTGTGTTAATACATAAAATTAGTGATAAGACCCCCTCTGACACACAAAGCAATGAATAAATGACATGATCTCAATCCACAGTGTCATGATCATCATCATAAACAGCATCCTCTTAAGTTTGAAAGTGAATGGAGAGCATAAATCCCCACATTAGGTCAGTATGGGCAGGACAGTTAGACATTTTCATGATTGCATAACTAAGAGTTTACACTCGCTTTGCATGCCAGGAAACAAAACAGGCGTCTTAACCGATTTTTATGTCAAACGATAACGCCTCTAATGTAATCTACGTTTCACTATTTCATTTACAATACGTGAACAAAAAACTAGTTATTGACATGTACAATTGCTGGTCGGATTGATGCTAACAACAGCTTTTGATCCGGGTGATCTGGAGGCGTTGATAAGCGACCGGTAAGTTATTGCGACCGGAGCCCGAGCGTCGGAGGCGCCCCTCTGAGTCATTCGTGCCCGTGCCGACGGGTCCGCACTCGCGCACTCACCTGTCAGCCATTCTGCCACCTGGTCCGGCGACCATTCAGCAACGTTCAGGCTGTTGTTCACCTCTTTCATCTTGGAGCATTTTCTCGCTAAACACGGATGTTTATTGTGGAAAATTAATGGGAAGTAAGTCAAGCTATGACAGCTGCGCGATGTCAGTTTTGTTGGCTGTCACCTTGCTGTCACGCTACGGCGCGTGCGGTCCGAATTGCATTAGATAAATCGTGATGTAAATATGGAGGTTTGTTTCCTGGATAATTCTTTCGTATGTATTTATTTATTCTCTTATTTATTTCAGTAAATGTTCCAATACGGGGTCTTTCTCGTTTACTAAAGTAAATAAAATATTCATGTGTCATTATTTGACATTTCTGAGTTTTGACATTGTCTCGGGACCTTTGACGTTTGACGTTTCAGACGTGCACATAGCCAATACATAACATCACGCTGCGACCAATAGGAGCGAAGACGCGGACGAAGTCGTGTGCAACAGCTTGTCTAGTATAAACAAGGTATTAGTCTATCATTTTATAAGCAAATCGATAATTTTAAATTCCTGTTGAAATTACTGAAACTAAATATTAAATTAACGATGAACCCTCGAAAACGCCATCTTTTGGATTTTTATAGATACAAGTTCATATCTTACTAGTCTGTGGTTCAAATGGCTACTGATTTGGACATGTTACAATAGATGGCATTGTAGAGGCTAAAAATGAAGTATAATTAATACCTAATCGACAAGGAAGTCGAAAACTTATTTGTTGGCAGCTTGTATGAGCGCAGCTGCCCTACCCTACACGTACAGTCAGCGTCAACAGTGGCTACGCACATGAAGGTGTCAAAGGATCTTATTCCCTTGTAATAAAGACTTTTGAACTTTTCAAATATGTAACTACCTACTTTTGATGCTGACTGTACCTACACTCTACGTTTCAATTTTAGTTTCATTACTAACGCAATACTCTAATATGATAAGGTTTATTTTACATTGATGGCTATTCTATTTAGCGAAAACAAATATGTGTAGCTCCCAAGCGGGTGAACCCATTTGAGTGCGGTTTTGTTTCGCGGGAGGAGGCGTATACAGGGTAATCAAATCACAGTATAAATTTTAAATATTTTTTCGTACAATTATAATTTTGTAGCAAATTAAGTGTGACAGACGTATGGACAGACGGACAGAAATCAGAGTGATCCTATATAAGGGTTTCATTTTTCCTTTTGAGGGAAGGAACCCCAAAAAATCGCTATAGGGGTTTAAAAAAACCCCCTTATTTCCCTCTTATTTTTAGCGTTCCTGAGCCAAATGGCGAAAACGGAACTCTTATCCTTCATGTCACTCGTGTCAGTCCATCCGTACAGCCGATTTACTCGGAGGGAGACTATACAATTATATGGTAGGAAGGTGTATTCTATGAACCGCTATACAGAAAAGTGATGTGAAATTACGCAGAGTGAGCAGCCCATCATGTAACCGGCGGATGAAAACAAAACAATACACACAGGCGTTATCCTTTAATAATAAAAAATCGGCCAAGCGCGAGTCGAATTCGCGCACCAAGGGTTCCGTACCATCCACACTAATATTATAAATGCGAAAGTAACTCTGTTACCTCTTCACGCTGGAGCGTTCGTGGCCCAGCGGCGCCCGCGTACCGCGTGCGGTATGCGAGGTTAAGCAATGTGGGCGCATTTCTCTTGGATGGGTGACCGCTTTGAGTGGTTACTAACTGAGTGCTCCCGTGATTTGGAAGGCACGTTAAGACGTTGATCCCGGCTGCAGTCTACGACAGCAGTCCTGATAAGCCAAGTTAATAGAGGCCTTCGGGCGGCTTGAGAACTTCTAACAGTCAGGTTGCCCACTCACTTGACAAAGAGGGGTCGAAGTTGCACCACGTCCGTAGGGAGTACCCACCGTTACCCTACACGTGACCCCTGGGTGGAGCTAAAAGTGCAACCAAAACTGGCAACCGTACTTGTCTTCTCGAAGATCTCACGGTTCGTAAATAAATGCCATAAAACCTCTTCTCGCTTAAATCGCTAAACCGATTTAGATAAGGGTAGAAGTTTGTATGGGCGAGCGATATTCAAGCCTGCGCCTAACCTACATATAACGAGTTGCATGCGGACGGAGTGGCGGGACTCGCGGGACTCGCGGGCAAAAGCTAGTTATCTATAAAAACGGCAAAAAATCACGTTTGTTGTATGATAGGTAGCCCCCCTTAACTATTTTTTATTCCGATTTTGTTGTTATGCAACAGAAATACATCACGGTTCATGAGATACAGCCTGGTGAATTACGGACAGACACGGATGGATAGCGGAGTCTTAGTAATAGGGTCCGTTATACCCTTAGGGTACGGAAACCTAAAAATGATACATAGGTTTCTAAATAGGCAACGCTTTCAGACGCAGCCTCACCAATTGGCTCCTTAAGCATTGTTTTTATAGTGTGAAAGCTTACCTGGAGCACAACTGAAAAGGAAAGATGAATTAATTCGTAGCAGGATCTTTATTAATAACACATAAAACACAAAATATACATGACAGGTTCAAAGAAACAAAAATAAATATGATTACTAACTAATGCCTAAATCTGAATTAATTTAAATTATTGTTACTTACTCCCGCCCTGATAATGCCTCTTTCATTATCTTATCAATTTCTTAATAGTATTATAACTATTTATTTTTAATTTGAATTGAGTGCCATGAATTTATTTATTTTGTATTATTAATTATTTTGATGTTATCCTTTAATTGTATTATGTTAATTATTTGCACGCCTGCTCGCGGGCTGATACAAATGTACCCAATATGAAAAGATCTTGCGTGAACTGTATCGGAGCTAATAAATATTTCTGATTCTGATTCTGAATAAACTTTTCTATTTGAAGTCAACTGTTGGTGAGATATTAGTTGTCAAAGTCGTAAAAAGTGTCCATGTATGTGTATTGGTGTTGTGTTGTGTGCTTTGTTGTCCTTAAGTATACCTATATTAGCTTTAACGCTTAGACACGATTTATATAAGTTTTTTTTTTATGCAAACGCTTTACGAACGATATTTCTTAGAATTAATTGAAAAATGTTTGAGGGATGTTTAATTTGATTAGAACTGCGCTGACCCTATGCCGTCGCCGGTAAAAGCACGCCCGACATCAAAGTGATTCAGAGATCGATGCTATCGCCGCGCTGCGCCCGCGCCGGCCGCTGTTTTACGACTGTTAGAGGCTCGTTAAAGGCCGTTTATCGACGCAGCCTCCTTATCGGCTCCTCACCTGCCGCACCTCACCTCCTTATCAGTTACCACATTCTAGATGCGAGGGACCCTGTCATTGGCATTTCAAGGCGTTGTCAAAAGAATTCCACCGGCCCTGTCGTTACCGCTTATCAGATGGATCTTTTGTATATTTATTGGGGCATCAAGCCGAGAAGCCCGGTAGCCGGTAAATTCAACGATTTAATACCTCTCATAAAGCGGTCGGTGGCTACCAATAATTTTCTCTTATTGTCTCGATAAATTAGCTTAATTAGGGTGTAAAAAAACGCGGCGAGCGTGGAATCTAGTGTGCACGGTGGGTGGCGGCCCGGCGGCCCGGCGGTCCGGCTAGGCCCGGTCCGGCTCGGACGGTCTAATTAGTAGTGTCCCTGCGATAAATAACGCTGTACCTGATAGCACACCGCTATAAATTTGGCCGAAAAAATCAAATAAGTTCCCTTATCACGCGGCGACTGTTGTGACCAATTAACGAATATAATGTTTTAATTAGGTAGGTACTACGTGATAAAACAAGAGCTTAAAGGTTCCTACCTAACTAATGCCACAGTAAATTGTGTTAGCGACTGATTAAGTATCATTATGGTAGTGGTAGTATGCCTCACCATCAGCTCGGAAAGTCTTACTTTATAAATATCTTTTTGAATGATAAAACACCGTGGGATTAATTGTGACTGAAATATTAATGAATTAATCATTATGGCATTAGATATTAATATTACCTTATTATTTTCTTTTGACATTTTTATTTTATTCTAGAAACTGTCTAGATTTCCATTTTTTATTCATTTTTATATTATTATTATTTATGTTTTGACGATCCTATGGTGAATTTTACTACATAATAATTTATTATTTGGACATGTCAACAACAATACAATATTTATTAAAAATAATTTAGTTTAGTTTAGTTTATTTATTTATTTCCAAATAGGCATTATACAGCACTTTCGAAAAGTCAACACACACATGAAATAATCAAATACACGGCAAATAAAATAAAAAAAGTAATAACAAATAATTGTAAAAAACCAACAAAGCATGTCAAAATATAAGAATAAAGTAAAAGTAAAATAAAAAAAAAATATAAGAAAAAAAAATATTAAAATCATGTCAATAGAAATACCTAAAATGAATAACAACACAAATCAAAATAATAAAATTAAGAAAGAATACAAGATGTCAATTGCTTATAAAACTAATAAAAACATTTAGTCATTTAAAGGCGTCTCTGTCATTTATAAAATCGTTTATTGTGTAGTAGGCCTTGCGTACTAAATGGCTTTTCACAAACAACTTAAACTTATTCAGTGACAAACCTTGTACATTTTTGGGAAGTTTGTTATAAAAACGTACACAATTGCCCATAAAAGACGAGCTCACTTTTTGCAGGCGATAACGAGGCACGGCAAGTTTATCCTTATTTCTAGTATTAAGTGAGTGACAGTCACTATTTAGTTTAAATAAATGTAGATTTCGTTTTACATACATAACAATTTCAAAAATATATTGAGAAGCAAATGTGAGGATGTTGATTTGCTTGAATTTTTCTCTTAATGAAGTGCGAGATCCTAATTGGTAAATAGCGCGAATCGCTCTTTTTTGTAAAATAAATATAACCTGGATATCAGCGGCTTTACCCCAAAGCAAGATACCATAGGTCATTATGCTGTGAAAGTAAGAAAAATATACAAGCCTAGCTGTCTCAATATCGGTGAGTTGCCTTATTCTTTTGACTGCATACGCTGCCGAACTAAGCCTATTTCCTAACGAGGAAATATGCGATCCCCATTGTAATTTATGATCCAGTGTAATACCAAGAAAAACTGTGCTATGGGCAAATTCAAGGAGCTCACCATTAAGTTTAACCTGCTCGTTCTTACTGGTATTGACTTTTGAGAGACTGAATTTAATACATTTTGTTTTCTTATTATTTAAAAGTAAATTGTTAGCAGTGAACCACCCTGCAACAGAGTCTAGTGCTGCATTTACTTTATCTAAATTGGTTTCCTTTCTGCCAAGTTTAAATATTAACGATGTGTCATCAGCAAATAGCACAATATCGTGTTTGTTCTGCACGTGATAAGGCAAATCGTTAATATAGGCCAAGAATAGAAATGGACCAAGTATTGAGCCTTGTGGGACTCCCATTGAAATATTAGACCCCGTAGATTGTATCCTATTTATTTCCACGTGTTGGGTTCTATTGGATAGGTAAGATTTTATAAGATCTAGTGCACGATGTTTTACCCCATAGTGGCTAAGTTTCAAGATAAGAGTGTCATGGTTTACGCAGTCAAAGGCCTTTGACAGATCGCAAAAAACGCCAATTGCATCCATAGACTTTTCCCAAGCATCAAAAATGGTTCTTAGTAGTTCAACACCAGCATCGGTTGTTGATCGGCCTTTGGTGAATCCGAACTGATTTGCATGTAAAAGATTATTCAAGTTGAAGTGTGATAACATTTGGTTCAAGATAATTTTTTCAAAAATTTTACTTATTGCTGGGAGTATAGAAATAGGTCGAAAATTAGTAGGGTCTGTTTTGGTGCCCGTTTTGTACACTGGTATTATTTTACTTTGTTTCATTAGGTCTGGGAAAATTCCAACGTCTATGCAACTATTAAATATATAAGCAAGATATGGTGCTATAGCTACTATTATTGCTTTCAATGCCTTAACTGAAAGGCCCCAAAATAATAATAGCATCAATAAATTGTTCTAAATAATTTATTAATATATATGTTAATACATGTTATAACTGACGATTTGAAAGTGCTTGTTGCTAGGTAGGCCTATTTGAATAAATAATATTTTGACTTTGACTTTGACTTTAAATCTCGGCGCTGAAGTCCATTTTGTTCGCTAGCGGATAAAGTGATTTTGTAATTGGTAGTTCAAACGTGATGCACATCAGCTACGAGTATCACTAGTTCAACGTTTTACTAAAAATTAGAACGAGAGGTCTATCTACTTTACAGGAGTTCAGAAATATGCGATTAATGTTTTTTGATCAAATTTAATTGAGAATACTTCGAGTGAATAGTATAACAACATAAAATAACAATTTAGATTCATTCATAAAGAAACAACACGAATCATGTCTTGAAAGCCTCACTAGGTACACTCAGGCTCGCACTGTTGCGGACAACTCGCTTCGGTCGTGTCTATTCTTCGGTAGCTCTCACGCTAAACAACTTTGCATGCCTTGTTCTTCATTTCATTTTTAAGGTTCCTCAGTAAACAAGGAACCCTTATTATTTATGGCTAAAGTTAACAGCTATGGCAATAATGGCAATTGAAATTTTGGCAAACATTAGTAGTTACCTAAGCCATCTGTACCTGCGTATCACCGCACGTATGCATATCAATATCATTTAGTACCTTCCAGATTCCACCCGTCCATACATCGCGGCGCGGAATAAAACTAATCATATCACATATCGACTCTCACACATGCTCGTGGCAAATCTCGCTATCCACGACAACAGTGCCGTGTCGCTGCGGCGATGCCTCAATGTCACTGTCGACTGCGCCGACGCATCCGCCTCACCTGCCGCCATATGCGCATGCGGCTTGATATTTGGAATATTTAAAGAATGCACCTATATATTTCTGTCATGCAGGAATTTCGGAGTTCCGGTCACGGAGGAGAGAAATTAATTAGAGTTTTCAAACGTGCGTTGAGATAATGAGTAGGACCGGGATAATCGGCTGCGGGTGCAGAGTCTGCATCAATACTCATACTCATAAGTACTTTACTTTATTGGTACCTATCTCATTTAAATTTACAAGTTAATATTATTATCGGTTTAGGGTGGAAGAATCCGTTTCTGAAGTCAGTATTATCAAAAAAATTGTACATATTCATGAGCTTAGCCATATATTATTATCTATATTCATAACTTTCATAAGTATTTAATTTTATGTTATCAAAGTTATCATTGTCATTATTTTAAGAAATCTGCGATGTTAATAGCTTGGTTAACCAAGAAAGTTTATTCAGTCATTTGATACGCAGGGTGTCATTAATTTTTAGGGTTCTGTACCCATAGAGTAAAAACGGAACCCTATTACTAAGACTCCTCTGTCCGTAGTGTCCGTCCGTCTGTCTGTCTGTGTGTCTGTCTGTCACCAGGCTGTATCTCATGAACCGTGATAGTTAGACAGTTGAAATTTTCACAGATGATGTATTTCTGTTGCTGCTATAACCACAAATACTAAAACAAAATAAAATAGGTAAATATTTAAGCTAATTTACTCGGAGACTATGAGCACTACCTATACAATTATGAAATTTGGTAGGAAGGTGTATGCTATGAACCGCTATAGAAATATGTGTAATTACAAAAAATTATTAAACTGGGGGTTATAAAATTATTAAATTAATATACAATGTAACAGGAGGGTAATTTTTTTTTAATTGCATATAGGTGTGTGGCGTATCTATGGATAGGCCTTCAAAAATGACATAGAGTTTCTAGCAATTTTTTCCATTTAAGTCAACCGTTGGCGAGATATTAGCTGTCAAAGTGGTAAAAAGTATCCCCCTCTACCCCTCTAATTTCCAAACTATGAAGTTTAAAATTCTGATAATAATCAAGATGATGTATATTAAAAATACTTTCAACGATTTTTAGTTTGAACAAGATAGGTTTAACAATTTTTGAGTAATTGCTGAAAAACTCTTTCCCAAACAAAAGGGCCTAAGTGCCGTAAATTTCCTATGTAGATACGACCTTTTTTGAATAAATGTATTGTATAGTGGTTTTAAATGTAGATTAGGAGGGGTTGGTACGGAACCCTTCGTGTGCGAGTCCGACTCGAGAAATAGATATCCTAACCCTGCCGTCTCTATTCATATTTGAAATAATAATGTATGTTAGGAAGAATTTGTGCAATTTCCCAACGAACGCTGATAAACCAATAGCCACCAGAAACACTGGGAAACACAAAATAACCTTCTATAGACTAGTAAAGGCGAAAAAGTCGTTCTTGGGAAATTGTATCAAATTCTACAATAAAATTCCTAAACACATTACTGAACTTAGCAATTCTAAACTCAAATCTGTAGTAAAACAAACACTTATTTCAAGAGTATATTATACTAATACTTATTCTGTGACTTGGCTCCCATTTTCACATTTATTAAATGTTTTTGATGGGATAATAATTACATTTAAAATGGATTTTTATTACTTATATAAATAATCATTTTTGTGCATTATTTACGTTTTATTGACATTGATTAATATCTATTTAGACATTTATTTTGACAATGACGTATCAGTTAGGAATTCATCCTTTCCACTTTTTGTACTTACAGATTTTTACCATTTTCCAAGTTTCTATGATATCTACGTATATTTATTTTGTCCAATTAAAAGTAGGTATAAGTACCTATAACAGAATAATGGGCAACAGGAGCCCTACGTAAACAGCACGCTGCAACACCCCGCGGTGAGAACAATGGCGGACACACCCCGCCAGTCCTGCCACCAGTAATTATATCAAATTAAATATGTTTCCCGCCATGCAGGCGTTGCGTGGCGGGACACGCGACGGCCTGGCTACGGGGACGGCACGGGGACCAAGGCTTCGTTTTGTACAGAAACCGGTGTTTGTTAAATGTTGTTAAAACGCGAACGCTTCCAAATAAACCTTTTTTAATTTTATTTAAATACTAGCTTTTGCCCGCGACTTCGTCCGCGTATAATTCGTTCTCGCCTTAGAATGATTTGTTTTCCCATACAATCTTTCTCAAGCTCAGGTGGACACCAGGAACTTAGGGGTGACATGTTGGAGAAGGAAAGCCACGAATAGATCGGACTGGAGATATTTGCTTGACCAGGCTAGCCTAGGGCCCACCCGTGGCTATAACGCCTCAGATGATGATGATGATGATACAATCTATCACCCTTCTTTACACCCCCTTAAGAAATGATTTCAGTCAATATGACATTCCCTAGAAATCCTATTGTCAAAACGAATCATTAAGTGCTTATTTCGGAATATCAAATGTACCGATTCTAGACGAATGTCCACTTAAGTTTAGCGGTTCGGAGGGCTATGTCGGTTACTTTGGTTCTACTGCGGATGGCCTCATTTCTGATACGATCACGCAAAGATACTCCCAGCATAGCAATCTCCGTTGCTCTTTGGGTGACTTTGAGCCTTCTTATGAGGCCCATAGTAAGCGACATGTTTCAGTGCCATATGTCATCACTGGCAACACACACTGGTCAAAGAACTCGTCTTGAGACACCGCGGAATATTGGACGAAAAGATGTGCCGTAGCTTCCCGAACACTGCCCAGCCGAGTTGGATTCGACGATTAACCCCTTTCTCGAAGTTGGACCTACCTAACGGGACAGTCTGTCCTAGGTATAATATATAATCATCTACAACTTCAATTAAAAGTGTCCGATTGTAACGGAAGTTGGTAATACGTGCTCGTGCTTTCAAAACGAATGATTAAGCTTATTTCAGAATATCAAATGTACCGATTCAAGACGAATAAAGCCCGTAAAATATTACATGTACAATGATAAAAGTCTTGCTACGCAGTTCTTCCGTTAAACGTTCTAACAGAGCGGGTTCTTCATGTAAGTATGACGGCTGAAGACTTGAAACAGGGAGGCGAGACACGCGAGGCCGAAAGCCGAGCTTCCCAACAGAGTAGATTCTTCATGTAAAGTTGATCACTAACGGGCCGAAATGGAGTGGCAAGGCATGCGAGGCCGAAGGCCGAGCATTTAAATAGATCGGGATCCTTATATAAGGCTGAAGGCCCGGAGCCGTGTGACACGCACGCGAGGCCCAAGGCCGAGCGTCCCAACAGAGCGGGCTCCTTATGTAGGGCCGAAGGCTTGAAGCAGAGTGGCAATGCAAGCGAGGCCGAAGGCCGAGAGTCCCAACAGAGCGGGCTCCTTATGCAGGGCCGAAGGCCTGATGCAGAGGGGCAAGGTATGCGAGTCTAAAGGCAGATCATTCACACAGAGTGGGCTCCTCATGCCGATCATTCACACATAGTGGCAAGATAGCCAACAGAGCGGGCCCCTCATGTAAGGCTGAGGGCCGAAGGCCCGAAGCGGCAATGCACGTGAAGCTGAAGGCCGAGAGTCACACTGTCTAGACTATGCGAAAGTTTAGATGTTTGGATGTTTGTTACTCAATCACGCAAAAACGGCTGAACAGATCAAGGTGATTTTTTGTATACTAAACAGTATATAATCTGGATTCACTTATAGTATACTTTTTGTACCGATAATCACCCTCAAAGGGATGAAATCGGGGGTGCAAATCCCACTAATATTATAAATGCGAAAGTTTAGATGTTTGGATGTTTGTTGCTCAATCACGCAAAAACGGCTGAACAGATCAAGATGATTTTTTGTAAGCTAACAGTATATAATCTGGATTCACTTATAGTATACTTTTTGTCCGCGATAATCACCCTCAAAGGGTGTGCAAATATGGTCTATGAAACGGGGTGATTTAAATCCTCATACGCCATTCTAAGCTTTAAGTTTCAGCCAATTGGGAATATAACGGCGTGTCAATAAATTTAACTTAACCATAGCAGAATTTGACGTATTGTAAACAAGCTGACGTTTCGATATATCAAAGCCGAAGTATCATAATTCCTTCTGATTGATGACGCTATTTTTGAGCATAACCTCTTAGCAATTAGGTATATTATTGCGTGTAAATTAAAATAATTTTGCGATACTTTGGAATTGGTGGCCTTCATATGCTGAAATATAAAAACAGCTGCTTCAATGCAGTCTTTTTATCGTCGGTGTACAATTTAATTTTGTCGTGTATTATTTTTTACGTAATTGGTGACCCTTCAGACTTGAATTCTATAATAACAGTTTGATATAAGAGATCACTTGGGCTGGGCAGCCCAATCGTCAACATTGACGGTTGAAGCACCTTAGATCTATGCACAAAGTACAATATATATACTGAGATGGAGATACCAGTGAAATACTCCACATAGATCGTAGCGCCGTTGTGTATTTAGGAAGAACTAACCGCACGACCGCTGCATCCCTATCACTTCAATATGCAAGTGCGATAGAGATAGCACCAAGTGACATCTGATACAAACAAGTTAAAATAACATTTCCATAGAAAAATTCGTACTTCGAGTTGAAAGGCCCCTGGATCTATGCTTATCCGTATACATATAATACAGCTGTAGAGGGTCGAAAATCTGTACATTGAAGATATTGGATATATCAATGGAGCGACTGGAGGGCCCTTGGCATCGAAACAGAACTCATTTCAACAGTTTTAATAATTCGTGTCTGTTTGTCTATCGGTTTATATGTCTAGACAGTGTGACTCTCGGCCTTCAGCCTCACGTGCATTGCCGCTTCGGGCCTTCGGCCCTCAGCCTTACATGAGGGGCCCGCTCTGTTGGCTATCTTGCCACTATGTGTGAATGATCGGCATGAGGAGCCCACTCTGTGTGAATGATCTGCCTTTAGACTCGCATACCTTGCCCCTCTGCATCAGGCCTTCGGCCCTGCATAAGGAGCCCGCTCTGTTGGGACTCTCGGCCTTCGGCCTCGCTTGCATTGCCACTCTGCTTCAGGCCTTCGGCCCTACATAAGGAGCCCGCTCTGTTGGGACGCTCGGCCTTGGGCCTCGCGTGCGTGTCACACAGCTCCGGGCCTTCAGCCTTATATAAGGATCCCGATCTATTTAAATGCTCGGCCTTCGGCCTCGCATGCCTTGCCACTCCATTTCGGCCCGTTAGTCATCAACTTTACATGAAGAATCTACTCTGTTGGGAAGCTCGGCCTTCGGCCTCGCGTGTCTCGCCTCCCTGTTTCAAGTCTTCAGCCGTCATACTTACATGAAGAACCCGCTCTGTTAGAACGTTTAACGGAAGAACTGCGTAGCAAGACTTTTATCATTGTACATGTAATATTTTACGGGCTTTATTCGTCTTGAATCGGTACATTTGATATTCTGAAATAAGCTTAATCATTCGTTTTGAAAGCACGAGCACGTATTACCAACTTCCGTTACAATCGGACACTTTTAATTGAAGTTGTAGATGATTATATATTATACCTAGGACAGACTGTCCCGTTAGGTAGGTCCAACTTCGAGAAAGGGGTTAATCGTCGAATCCAACTCGGCTGGGCAGTGTTCGGGAAGCTACGGCACATCTTTTCGTCCAATATTCCGCGGTGTCTCAAGACGAGTTCTTTGACCAGTGTGTGTTGCCAGTGATGACATATGGCACTGAAACATGTCGCTTACTATGGGCCTCATAAGAAGGCTCAAAGTCACCCAAAGAGCAACGGAGATTGCTATGCTGGGAGTATCTTTGCGTGATCGTATCAAAAATGAGGCCATCCGCAGTAGAACCAAAGTAACCGACATAGCCCTCCGAACCGCTAAACTTAAGTGGACATTCGTCTAGAATCGGTACATTTGATATTCCGAAATAAGCACTTAATGATTCGTTTTGACAATAGGATTTCTAGGGAATGTCATATTGACTGAAATCATTTCTTAAGGGGGTGTAAAGAAGGGTGATAGATTGTATCATCATCATCATCATCTGAGGCGTTATAGCCACGGGTGGGCCCTAGGCTAGCCTGGTCAAGCAAATATCTCCAGTCCGATCTATTCGTGGCTTTCCTTCTCCAACATGTCACCCCTAAGTTCCTGGTGTCCACCTGAGCTTGAGAAAGATTGTATGGGAAAACAAATCATTCTAAGGCGAGAACGAATTATACGCGGACGAAGTCGCGGGCAAAAGCTAGTTACTTATATAAATAATCATTTTTGTGCATTATTTACGATTTATTGAGTTGCGTAATTTGTACAAAACGGTATTAGCGATACATCAACTACTCGAGTGGTGCAAATGTAGTGCAACATATAGATCAAAGTTTATGTATAATATGTGTCCCTATGTTTAGCTAAGAAGAAAATAAAAATCAGCTAAGAGCATGTCGGGCCATGCTCAGTGTAGGGTTCCGTAGTTGCTCAAAGAAACTTAAATTAAAAAAATTGTTAAGTCAACTGTATTCTTAGGGATTACATTGGACTCAAAATTGCAGTGGGGTTCCCATATAACAGCGATAGGAAGTAGGTTGAGCTCTGCTGCATTTGCAGTCAGGAGAATAAGGTAGCTTACCAATGTGGCAACGGCACGGTTAGTTTACTTTGCTTATTTTAATAGTATAATTACTTATGGTCTTATCTTGTGGGGATCAGCTGCAGATATTGAAACTGTTTTTATTTTGCAAAAAAGGGCTATCCGAGCAATTTATAACTTGGGATTGCGTGACTCATTAAGAGAATTTTTCAAAGAAAGAGATATCCTAACCCTGCCGTCTCTATTCATATTTGAAATAATAATGTATGTTAGGAAGAATTTGTGCAATTTCCCAACGAACGCTGATAAACCAATAGCCACCAGAAACACTGGGAAACTCAAAATAATCTTCTATAGACTAGTAAAGGCGAAAAAGTCGTTCTTGGGAAATAGTATCAAATTCTACAATAAAATTCCTAAACACGTTACTGAACTTAGCAATTCTAAATTCAATTTTGTAGTAAAACAAACACTTATTTCAAGAGTATATTATAAGATAAACGATTGCATCATGGATAGGGATGTTTGGCAGTGATAGCGTCCTGCACGGGTAATCTATCGCGAAAATGGGTTTTCTGCTGTAGCATTGTTATTTTGTAGTAGCTGACACTGTAATTTTAGTAACCGACTTCAAGATTTCAAAAGAGGAGGTTATCAATTCGGTTGTGTTTTTTTTTAATGTTTGTTACTCCATAACTCCGTCATTTCTTAACCGATTTGAAAAATTCTTTTTTTGATTGTATGTATATATATTCAAGTTGGTCCCGTTTTTGTCAAAAGGCAGTTCTGATGATGGGATTCATGAGGAATTGAGGGAACTCCTCAAATCTTTAAGGCAAACATATAGTGATTTTTGTGTTTTTATCAACAAGTCAAGCATTTGCATCCAAAAATGTGACATTGGATGAAGTGGAACTGCTGATGATGATCAGAACAGAACTCTTCAACGACGAAAAGTTCACGTTTGGCGATTTGTCCTCCTAGCTGTGTTTGTTAAGCAAGTTCTTTTTTCACGATTAATTTTTGTCATGCTCGAGTTCTGATGATGGGATCCATGAGGAATTGAGGGAACTCCTCAAATCTTAAAGGCAAACATATACTGATTTTTGTGTTTTTATCAACAAATCGAGCATTATCATACAAAAATGTGACATTTGATGAAGTGGAACTGCTGATGATGATCAGAACAGAACTCTTCAACGACGAAAAGTTCACGTTTGGCGATTTGTCCTTCTAGCTGTGTTTGTTAAGCAAGTTCTATTTTCACGATTGATTTTTGTCATGCTCGAGTTCTGATGATGGGATCCATTAGGAATCGAGGAAACTCCTCAAATGTAAAAGGCACACAAATAGTGATTTTAGTATTTTCATGAACTAATCAAGCATTTTTATTCATAAAAGTGACATTTGATGAAGTGGAACTGCTGATGATGATCAGAACGGAACTCTTCAACGACGCGTAGTTCACGTTTGGCGATTATTTCTCTTCGTTTTGTTTGTCAAGCAAGCAAGGTTTTTCCATGATTTCATGAGGAATTGAGGGTACTTAGTCTTCTACCATTATAAACATACTTATAGCCATTTTTGTATTTTATTGTATGGAATCTAAGAGTGCACCATCTAAGATTAATAATCTTTCACCGGACTCCCCCATTGAAGTCGGTTTATTTTCTTAAAAATTATTTTACAACTAAATGGCGGTAGTAGGCCCAATATTATCCGGCCCTGAAGCCTATATAAAAAACAGCACATCATGTAACATGTTGATAATAATATATGGAATATATTCCTATAGTGTAAAGTGAAACCTGGGGCATGATAATGTATTTGATGCAGTTGCCCGATCCCCGCTTGATATCGCTGTTACGTTCGAAATTCGCCGATACTAAATCCTACATCGCGGTGTTTAGATTTTTCCTTATTTAATGACCCGAGGCACCTACCAATGTTGTATTTGAGTAGTTAGGAGTTGAGCTGTGTACGCTTAGTGTACCGTACGGGACCTTGGCGGACCTTCTTGGCTATTAATAAAAGTAATCCTTAGTTAGTATAAAATCCGGCTCCCTTTGTGTTCGGCAGTTGTACTTATTGGATGCTGTTCGGCCTTAGGAGATAGCTGTAACCCTAGATAGCAACGCCGACTGAATAAATTGCTGTCTGCCATAAACGCCGTGTCTACTTCATCTTCACACTACACGCCCCCACTTAAACGAAGAACCTACTTCAGTTTTACTTTCATGTTTTTTCATATATTTTGGACCCATACTTAACTTTAGGGGGAGGGGGACACACTTTTTTTTTCTTTTGAAGTGATTATATCCGAAAATATTCACTTTATAAAAAAAATGATGTAAACGTATTCATTTTAAAATACCTATCCAAAAACACCCCACACCATAGGTTTCAAGAAAAAAAAACATCCCCACCTTACGTGTAGGGGAATAGAATTGAAGGTTTTATTTTACCACTATGTCAGATTTATTGATTTGTATATCCATACCAAATTGCAGCTTTCTAGCACTAACCATCACAGAGCAAAGCCTCGGATAGACAGAAAGACGGACATGGCGAAACTATAAGGGTGCCTATTTGACTTCGGAACCCTATAAAACAGCAATTTTATAGCCGAATAAGAGCGGTGTGTTCAAGGGCGCGTGCCGGGGAGCGGCTCCGGCGGCCCGCCCGCCCCGCCGCGCCGCGAACACAGGCGTCAGGCACTCAGGGATGAACATATTGAACATCCACAGCAGGCAGTTTCGGATTGGTGAACACCAGTCCATAGTCCATAGGTACAGGTACACCTCTCTTGACATGACTTGTTTGTAGCCATCCAGATAAACGTATTTGCTAGAGGACAAGGAAGGCTCGGGGTTAGGTTAAGTATTAGATTAGATTATTTTATTTAATGATAAGGAATTACAATATAAATTTGCATACATGTCAAAATTATAGGAATTGCTATCATGATAGTCATAACAAGGAAAATAATGATAATAATAGCACAATGTCAATAAAGGTAGAAAAAATACACGATAAAAAGTAAAAAGAAAAACAAAATGCATCTTCCAAATACATTTAAAATTAAATTGATTTAATATCATATCATCATACATATTCAATTCACACAGATGAAACACAAGTTACGTACCTATTGATTACTAAACACAGTCAACACCCTAAATTGAGGAGCTGCCAAAATGGGCATATGAATGTTTATAGAGCTGTTCTGATACTTCTGGTCAAAGATTTTGTGTAACATGTACCGTCATGAGATTAGAGTATTGACTCGAATTCCGCTATATTACCTGTGTTCCTCGAATGCAGACTGTTTATAATGCGCCTCTTAATGTTGCCTACCTTACTGTGTCTCTCATCACTAGGCAATGTAGGAAAAAATCATATGAGTAAAATACGCCAGCCCTGCGAATGTCCTTCGGTTCGCCGACAAAGGACTGACGACAATACGAGACGCTTAATTGAAAAAGCGCAGATTGATGCTTCTTGCTCTGCGTCCGCGCCGGCCGAAGACGACCGGAATGCTGCCGAATGGCCCCCGGCAAAAACACGCGCCGGTCGAGTGCTCTATGGGCCAGTGCCCAATATGAGCGGCCAATGTGGTCATACAGATCAAGAAATCTATTTGAGACGCGCCATGGCAATCAAGCAACAAACAGACACTGATTACATTTTGCATTTACTGAATCATTTCAATCTTTTCAAAAATCTTGTAGTGTTTGTATTAGTGCCGCACTAGTCAAAATTATAATGCTTGCTACAAGTCTACAATGATCCTATGTTGTTACATACCCACCTACATGTTTCATGTGTGGCACAGGTTAATAATAAAGACAGTCAAATCCTCTTAATTACTAACTTGTATGAATTCTCATTCTCAACCTCCCGTTAGCGAATTCACAAAGTTCCACTCATTTAGCCGTCAACAATACCAAGTTGCAGACAATGAGTGAAACAGATCGCTCCACTGTCTAATACCGCCGCGGTGACTCTAAAAGGCGTATGTCACTTCACGCGTATGCAGATACGACTGTTTGGATTAGGGCGTGGAGTAGAGACTGGCAAATTAGTGTGTAACGAGAGAAACCGCGGGAATTGTGCGGATCATTAGATCTGTAAGAATACTCGTAGTTGTGAGTCGCATGCAGATGGTTGTATCGGAGCACCACCGCTCGTCCCGCGGGCTAGTCGGCGCAGCGGCGCGAGATGATGTTGATGGACGGTAACAGCGCGATGTTCAGTGCACTAATTGTGAGTTATGCCAGAATGCACGGAAGGAGGTCGGTTAGCCGTAGCTGCAATTAAAGCTCTTGAGAGCAACTGGCAGTTTCCACTACTTAGTCTCTTCATGAATAGTCCCATATTTAATTTTTTTGCGAATTCTTTCACTCCATTTTATGATGTTGAACACTAGTCTACATCATAACAGACATAATGATGATGATGATACACCCTATAATGGGCGATGCACTCGTTTATTTTGTATTATGGCAACATTTATTAGAACGAGATTTAGTAACTGTGGTAGGTACCTACAGTGGAAATGTGGTGGGTGTACCTATACTAAGATTTAAATGCCAACTTAAAAATTGTAATTGATGGCATCAATTTAAACATACGAGTAAGCTACAGCAAGATTCTGAGGAAAACGGATGAGTGCAATGTAGGAGTGGATTTGACTACCTACAAGTTGCAGAGCCGTGCCAGCCTATAACAAGCACGATAGCCTATACCGTCAAGGTTTATGTGACGCTTTAGTACTATTTCGGGCATAAAACGTGACGATATCCTGCCTGTATAATTACAATACCTAAGTATACTTGACATTGTCACCTTAGTACCGATGAGTTCACATTATTGGCGACGAGCCGTTTCCATGTCATTTCACATGTAGGTATTCCAGTTAATTTAACGGCTATAAACGCGACCGGACAAATGTCCAAACAAATTAACATTCAAGTATGGCATTTTAATTCCCCGATGACATCCATGTAAGTGCCGCGCCGGATAAATGACTCGGTACTGCTGCGTTAGAATACCATTTACATGAATGATTAGTCGTTAATGCTTCGGCGCGGGTAATTAGCATTGCTCATGGTAAATTATTGCAATGGGCTGATCTGCATGTAGTTTAGTAGACGCGGGACGGTTTAGTGCCGTTGTCGGAGTGACCTACAGCGGGGAATGTGGTCGTCTGGCAGATGCCCGCCCCGCGCGCCGCGCATGACGCTACAACGTCAGGCTATTTCTGGTGAAGGATTCCGTGACCTGTGGTGATTGGGAGCCCTGTTATAATGGAAGTCCTATAAACCTTGTGGTACCTATCTATGACTATGACCGCCGGCGGCGGCGCACAGGCAAATAATCAAGAAAGAAACGCATGAACCAAGACGATTCACATAATGACAGGGCAGGGCAATTCATTCATCCTCACACCTTAGAAGAAAAATGGTCCAGTTGTGGAATTAGCTCCTGGCCGACGTTTTCCCTTAGGGACTACAGTATAAGATTCTTCAAGAAAGGAGTGTACAATTTTTTTAAGGGTCGGTAACGTGCATTTGGCACCCGTGCAGGCGTCCATAGGTTGCGGTGACCGCTTAACATCAGGTCGGCGGTACGCTGCTTTGCCACCGACGTGATATAAAGAAATGATTACACATGTTAAATCCCCGTTCAGCATCTCGTAGGTATTTTGTGACCTCGCGAGCAAATGTTCATTTAGTTCAGTACCCGGATGGGAGTTATTTATATCTACTTAACACTACCTCCCAACGCAATTAATATCACTCACACTGTAACAAGTATATTTTTTCCAATGTGTCATACATTTAGCTCGTAAGTATCTATATCTATATTATCTATATTATTATTTGTGTTATTATCTATATTGTCCACAATTTTGGTGTCGATACAAACCCGATAAGGTTTAACGACACTTTTCTGTCAAACCACTGTATAAATTTTCTATAAAAAAAAATTGAGCGGAGCAGGTCGGTAATGAACGGTGGATGATCCTTACATTACGCGCCGCGTGCTGATACTTCCATTACGCGCCCTCGGCCTCGGGCGCGGCGCTGACGCGCTGACTTGCAGGTATGCCATGTACTTACTTACGAGTAACTTAATGAAAACATTCTCTAAGTAAACATGTTATTTGTTGATTGTTTTATTCTGTTTCACTGCGACTATAATGACATGTTGTACCTACAATGCTTAAACAACATGCTACCACATGCTACCAATGAGCTCCTATTTGATTTTGCTGACTGACGGAGAAGATAGAGACGGTGTTACGAACTTATGATATTCCTGTTTAGTAGGAGCGTCAGGACTGTGTCAGGAGTAAAGATATTTTATCAGCTGAGTGTACCTACTTTAACAAGTTTATAAGAAGTAATTTGTGGAGTTCCATCCATTATAAGTTTCTAAACGTACCGTCAGAGCTAAGTGTATTCTCCAGGCTCAGAAAGCTTCCCTCTCGATACCCCTGAGCCGCGCCGGTGCGGTGGTGTCCCTGGCCGTCTAGTCATTCTAGTCATCGCCTGCCTCGCCTGCCTCGGCTGCCTCCTGACTCCTGCCTCGACAACATACTGCGTACAGATGACAGATGCCTGGACCTCTCAGCAATAGCCTACTTTTAGAGCAAAACTATACAGCACTGTTATAGTGCTGTATAGTTTTGGCGCGGCACTCTTTTCCATTTACCTAAATTAGTCTTGACTTACGGGTCAACTACGATATGGCCGTGAATAGGTTCTAGCAGGGGGTTACATTAAGGTGACCAGATTCGATTTCCTAATTTTCGAGACAAAAGTATTAGAATTTTTGGATAAGGGTAAATTGCGATTATTTTAAACATAAATGTATACGGACATAAATATGTCTACATTTTAATTGATTCCTTTGTGTTGCTAAAATTAGCCATACAATTTACATGGGTAACTTTCGTAATGCAAAGGAATTAATTAAAATGGTAATAATAAGTCATTAACTATGTACATTTTTTTGCAATTATCCCATAAATTGTCTTAAAATTAACGTTTCTTTCTCGTTCGTTTCTCTGTAATAAAATCCGAAACAATAGACTACTTATTACTAACATATCAAAGAAACTATAAAATACCAGAGAACAAATAAAAGAAAGGAAGGAAGGGTTCACCGAATTGCAGACATGGCCAAATACGAGTACCAACGCTGAAAATCAGGACGTTCCGAAAAATGAGTGAGATCTAGTTGCCCTATAACTATAGTATCCAAAGGGACTATAAGAGATAATTACTGATATCCCCACGCACGCCTATCAGATGAATGGGTTTACCCTGTGAATTTATTTACAAAGGATAAAAATATATTCCTTAGCGGAATAGCAATGGAATACCTACCTATTGTTTAGGAGAAATTTATAAAAAGCCGATACTTTTTGTAATTGAAGCTTAGATATCCCAATCCGTCTCGTAAAACTATAACACGACTATCTGTCATTCATTTCAAATAGAAAGTCCGTGACATGTTTTATAACAACTGTCACTTGTCGATTCGTAAAACAATGACATTGGCATTGGCCACATCAGCCGGCAATGTCACCCCAATCAGCCGTGACAAGTGTCCGCAGCTGACCACCGCCGTCGCGGCGCCGAAAGGACGCATGCGCAACGACCGACACATTCACAAAGCTCCAACGATCGCCCGCCGCGCACCAGTGTAAGCCTGACCTCCCAATCCCAACGCACAGTCGTTGCGAACTTCAGCGTCAAGATACTGTGGTGAGTGCGAAGGCGAGGAGACAGAAAGCGAATAACGCATCAGTGGACACCCCAGCTGCTGGAGAGTCGGGGCAGGTGCTCGCGCGCATAAATATCGGCGCGCGGACAATGGCCGCTGAAACAATGCAGTTCCGGTTCCGGGGACCTTCCGGCCGGGACTCCCCAGTATAGTATGCTAACAATAATAATGTTTGATATCCATACTAATATTATAAATGCGAAAGTGTCTGTCTGTCTTTCGGTCTGTTCTTCATGATTAAACCGTCAAACCGATTAAGATGTGGTAAGTATAGTTTGAGTCCTGAGGAAGGACATAGGGTTCCTTTTATCCCGGAAATCATCCCTTAAAGTTTGTATGGAAGAGGGATAACTAGATAAGCGCCTCAAATAAAAGAATAGCGATGACCCAGTTGTACGCAGACGAAGTCGCGGGCAAAAACTAGTTGTAAATAGTTCAATAAATTGATCGCCCACAGTTGCCCACACAACTTAGTACCTGCCTATCACCTAGTTCAAAATCAAGAACGAAAAAGAAGCGTTTGTTCCTGTACAAGGCAACAGTTTAACTAACTACTTACATGTGTACTTTTAAATAATGTTCCGATCAAACAAGTGTCAACTAGCAGCAGCACCGCACATTCTGAATGGGTCCGGCAACAAAATTATAAGCTTTAAATTAAAAATATTACAATTTTATTGCTTGCACTCAAACTTTGGATGTTTCTGCAGGAAAAACGAACACGCAACTAGGTACAAATATACGCATATATTATTTATGTATTTATTTGTCTTTTTATGCCTAGTTTACACATTGCTGAATTTGTCTAAATTTGTTAATTTCTTCTCTCATCTACTCAAAGGTTAACTGGAAGCGATCCCTTAAAGGAATAAGTTCGCCTTTGTACTTGCTATGTCCCTTCTATCTTTCACTTTGTGCTATTGTGTACAATAAAGAATTGCACTCCTACTACCTATTACGACAAATAGGTAAGAGTTTTGGTTCACTTACTCTACCACTTATAAACTTCAATCAATTCATTATTACACTAAGCTACGGCTACTCATACAAACTCCATAGACATCCTGATCTCACAAAAATAGCTAGTGGGTATGGTATAGCCTAAGCTGTCTAACAGCCGCTACAGACTAAGCTGTCAAACAGCCGCTACAGCCTAAGCTGTCTAACAGCGGCTACAAACTAAGCTGTCTAACAGCCGCTACAGCCTAAGCTGTCTAACAGCCGCTACAGACTAAGCTGTCTAACAGCGGCTACAGCCTAAGCTGTCTAACAGCCGATACAGCCTAAGCTGTCTAACAGCCAATACAGCCTAAGCTGTCTAACAGCCGATACAGCCTAAGCTTTCTAACAGCCGCTATAGCCTAAGCTGTCTAACAGCCGATACAGCCTAAGCTGTCTAACAACCGCTACAGTCTAAGCTGTCTAACAGCCGTTACAGTCTAAGCTGTCTAACAGCCGCTACAGCCTAAGCTGTCTAACAGCCGATACAGCCTAAGCTGTCTAACAGCCTCTACATCCTAAGCTGTCTAACAGCCGCTACAGCCTAAGCTGTCTAACAACCGCTACAGTCTAAGCTGTCTAACAGCGCTGTTAATCTAATTAACCTGCATCACACAAAGCAATAAGTGTTTTGTGATGTCACAATCTAGCTGCTTTTCGGGGTCATATATCTATCAATAAATCGTCCGTTCGCAGCTTTCGCGCACAATGAATTGCTATCTCAATTGAGCGCAGGAATGCTGCCTGCATGATGGTCACCCTGCCTAAGGGGGCAAGAATTTCTGTAGGTGCCGCAAATATGCTTTCTTAAAGGATAATTACGTATTTGCGGCGCTTGCAGTGGAGACCCTGGGACCTTGGTCTTCACACACTAAAGAATAAATAAATAAATAATTAAATAAATAAATAATAAATAATATTAGGGGACATTTTTTACACAAATCGAACTAGCCCCACAGTAAGCTCAATAAGCCTTGTGTTATGGGTACTAGACGACGAAAAAGAATTAGTGAAAACAGTGTCTAAAAAACTGATCAGGGTCTCAGGTGATGTCAGGGCAGGCTCTAACTTCGCACAGAGGCTGAGCTTGGCTATACAACAAGGTAACGCGGCGAGCGTTCAGGGAACGATGCCCCGGGCAACTTTAGGTTGTGTCGAGGGTGGGCAATTTTGCTTATGAATGGTTACTTTTTTATTATTATTAAGTATGTACTATAATGTATATGTTGTGTTCTTAATAAAGTATTCAGAATAAATATTATCTTCTCACTTCAAAATTCGTCCAAGTGTATTGGCAGCGGTGAAATGAGTCGGTGGAAGGATATTTAGTGCGACACGGCGCGGGCGAACGCGCGCAGCCGCGCAGTCTGCTGCGCGCGTATTTTCATACAATGCGCGGCAGATGGCCACCAACTGACCCGCACCCACCATGCCGCTTACATATTTACCTATATCACACATACATAAGTCTTAAACCTAAAATAATGCTTACACCCACAACATTAAAGTGCCAGTACAGTATTTCCGTGTTCGTCGCAAAGTCCCACGTCTCAGAGTCCCTTCAGAGGACAAAACGGAGAGACAATGATTGTTATCTACACTTATTACCTATAATATACAAGGCCCGTAGCTGCAGTGTGGGCACAGCAGCAGTATAGCAAAGTAAAAAAGTAAAAGTAGTTTATTCTTCAAATTAGGCATATTACACGCACCTATGAACGTCAATAAACTACCACCGGTTCGGAAAAATATACCTCTGCCACGAGAAGAACCGGCGTAAGAAACTCGGCGAGGTGTCATTTTTTCAAAACAATATACATTGTATAGTTAAATATAAAATTACAGTGTCAGCTACTACAAAATAACTTAAATAACAATGCTACAGTAGAAAATATATTTTCGCGATAGATTACCCGTGCAGGACGCTATCACTGCCAAACATCCCTATCCATGATGTAATCGTTTATCTTATAATATGCTCTTGAAATAAGTGTTTGTTTTACTACAGATTTGAATTTAGAATTGCTAAGTTCAGTAATGTGTTTAGGAATTTTATTGTAGAATTTGATACAATTTCCCAAGAACGACTTTTTCGCCTTTACTAGTCTATAGAAGGTTATTTTGAGTTTCCCAGTATTTCTCGTGGCTATTGGTTTATCAGCGTTCATTGGAAAATTGCCCAAATTCTTCCTAACATACATTATTATTTCAAATATGTATAGGGACGGCAGGGTTAGAATATCTATTTCTTTGAAAAATTCTCTTAATGAATCACGCGACCCCAAGTTATAAATTGCTCGGGGAGCCCTTTTTTGCAAAATAAAAATAGTTTCAATATCTGCAGCTGATCCCCACAAGATAAGACCATAAGTAATTATACTATTAAAATAAGCAAAGTAAACTAACCGTGCCGTTGCCACATAGCAGAATGTAAAGTCTAACTCTGGTAGTTAAAGAGGAGTGATTGTGTTATCTTAGGGTGGCAACAATAAAAAAATCGTGAGCACTCAGCCTTAACGAAGACCGTAGTCAAAGATTAATATAATAGTTCTTCGAACCGTAGTCTCTAGAAGAACACTTTTCTCTACTTATATATACATATTATGTACATTTAACATTTATAGTATTTCCTTGCAGCGCGACGTGTGCAACTTCCCTGTGGCCTGTGGTTGTGTTAGCCTGTGGATTGTTTGCCGCCACAGTGGTGTTGCTGTACCTACTAAACACCATTACAGCATTTACGATTACATATGTTACAGTCAAATTTTAAATTAAAGCATTCAAGTTCATATGTCAGTGTCAAAAGAATGAAAACCGAATAAACTTACAATGTTGTTAGTAAAAACGTAGCAAAACAAAATATCTGAAATATCTACATGTAAAATATGTTTAATTATACGAGAACACAGCGAAATTATTTGATACTACTTGCTAGGAATTCTGTACTAATCGTTTGATTTACGTAGAGTGATGCGAGCTGGCGGAACCATCGCCGCGCCGTGAAGACAAAATCCGCGCATTCCGAACACGCACCGACCTCATATTATACAATTCATCTATAATACTGTAGGTATCCTCGACAAGGCGGAGCCGGCACTCGTTGGGGTTTTAGTTTTAGACGGTAGTCCAAGGCGTTTGCTGCGGTTAGTCCGTCATACCCGTCCTGGTCCCTCCCAACCGGGTGGGATGCATAAAAGCATTTCCCCAACGTTAAAAATAAATAAAAAAAGGTATGCGAGAAAAGAAAGTTTAAAACGTAAAAAATAAACATCGAAGTCGTATTCATCTACTGATAGGTTAATAACTATTAGTCCAGGAAAAAAATAACTACGAATGTTACCAAAAAAATGTTCTTGGATACATTTTCTTTAAGTTTGAACTCTATTTGTAAGGGTTTACAGACACATCCTTTCAAACGTATACTCTGAAGAAGTATGAAGCAAAGCGGTTAACTTAAACGAAAATATTATATTTTATTTAAATACGTATTTACCTACTTAAATCAAATTTCAGTCAATCTTGTCTTGAATCACAAATGTCTGAAAGCACCGCTGAAGACCGCGGTGGCGTCCCCCGCTCCCACCCCCGACCCGCCACCGATCAATTACTAGCTCCGCCCTCTGCTCGGTCCCGTAACTCGCAGACACAGCTTATCTACTCTCCCTATAGAAAAGCGAGGAACCAGCAGTCTCCAGGCTGCTCGTTATTGACCCTCGTACGCTGTGGCGCGTGATTGGCAGGCAGGGCTCACTCAATTTGCGCAGTTAGGTGCAGCCTCAATTTTTCACAGTTATCGAACAATCCCCGAACGACGCTAAGTGAGAGTTGGAAGCTTTTATGAATATTAAGTTGTTTTGTTGGTTTTTGCGCCGCGCTTCCGCGGGCCGAGTAAATAATTTATAAGAGAGCGCAGCTAGCCGCCGCTAAACTGGTATTGAGTGCAGTTTGCTACTTATACCTCTGATCGTGACATGACTTTAGTGTTACTTAAATAATCCTTTGGATTTTAACAATTTAGAAATTTAGGGTAAAGCTACCGGTGTAAGAACAGGATAAATACATAATTATCAAACGAAATTAACATTTCGACGCTTCCTCAACCACCTAGTATTGTACCTTTTTACGTGGCAATAAAAGATAGAGTTTAAAAATGTGGTTGTAATACATTCAAAGTGATATCAAGATACTAGAAGGTAGTAGTTATAGACACAGCAAAGTGGTGTAGGCGAGATAGCGCGAGAGCAGTCGCCATTTTATTGACCGAACGTACGAAGCGTCTCTGTTTCAGCTTGGGCACAAATGCTTTCATATGATGTCTGGCGGATTATCAGATGTTCTCCTCTGCAGAGGAGGAGTGAGATTCTCGTGAATTGTTTTACAATAGGTGCTGGATTCTTTTATAAATTTCCAAAAACGAAATCGACATAAAATGTCATATAATTATCGAGTGGCGAGGCTGGTTACGAAAAGTTATATTACTTAGGCTATAGAAGCTAACAAAGTCTCGCTGACAATATAAACGTATAGAGCCAAAACCTCTATGTCTCTAATCACTGCATCCGAGGTTTTTCTCCGTGCTCTCAGTACAACCTATACCAATGTTTTACTGTGTGTGATTTCGACTGATCTTACGCCCTCTTTGAGCATCGGATGGGGTGGAACAAGAACATATATGGTAGGCATGGCATACTTGATTTTTTATTTGTTCTAATGGTCCCTAATAATTGTGATTTTAAAATATGCGCTCTCGAGCCACCATAACCGGCCAGCAGTTCGCCTTGCTCAATACTTACTCGTAGCTACACTAAATACTAGCATTTAGCAGAACTGCTCGATTAGGACAAACGAGTATGTGCGAAACTAGAAGCTATCCCAACTTGATCAGAATGTTTACGCACGAGCGTAATTGCGCGCTACTCAGAAATGTATGGAAATTTTTAGCGCTTGACAAGCGCGCCTGTGCCTAAACGCGGCCTGAGTTGGTACTATAGGTAACCGGTAAGGTAGGTGGTAATTGGTAGGTTGGTACCTATCAATTTACTTGGATATGCTTAACGTAGTATTAGCTAACTGGTTCCGTGACGAGTATGGATGGACACGGCATAGTCCAATTCAAGCAAACATTTTCACTATTAATAATCTGTCAACGACAATTTAACTCTTTATCACTTGACTTAGATTTCAAGTGTGAAAGAAATGTACATAAGATCTCTAGTTTTCAAAAACATGTCATTATTTTAATAACTTAGTTTATGTTGTAATCAAGGAAGTTTTTCCAGTAATTTGTATGCTGAGCGTCATTCTGCTTTTTTTATTATTTAATGACTTACTTATAATGAAATTACTACTTTTGACCTAATTTATGCGTCTTTTGCTAATACTTAAACATGCAATGCATGAAATGAATATTAACATATGTTTTTACGCTTTGCCCTGGTCACTTTGCTTGTTCCTGCCAGTGTCTTAACTATTTGTTATTTATATTATAAGTAAGACCAGCAAGTTGCTCCATTCCGTTAATATCATCTAGACTGTATCGGAATACCTATCTTACAACAAAGTGGATTTCATTCATGTTATTCAATGTGTGTGTGTTTCATTATTCCGTATTTAGAGCGCAGAATGCGGTCCTATTGCCATTCTCCGTGACCTCCACACGTCAAACGTACATCTATTGTGAACCCACTAAGCGATATGGACGTAATGTTGCTGGCATCGGCCCTCTTCGTATTGCGCAGCTAAGAACTAAACGTGTCGGAGAGATGTGGTGTCACAAGTAGGCGCTGCAGCTATGACGTGAAGGCTGCGCGTCGCGACTTCTTCCGCCGCGTTTTTGCCTGATTGACTTGCATGCGCACTGGATATTGCCTTGCCGGGCGCGCATCTGTCATCATTACACGGCGCAGGCGCGAGCTAGCGACCCACCGAGCTCAATAGCGAGCACCAGAACAGATTTATCGATGGCTCTCACTAGTAAAAACGAAGTCAAGCCGTGAGTCTTGTAAACTGTTCTTATGAAGAGTTTCTTAGCTTATAAATAGGCAGTTAAATATTTACTATCCGGTTTCGATTGCAATCGTTGTTTCTGTGGAATATGAATACCTGTACCCATAATATGATTAATGTATGATTAGTAAAAATAAAGACATATCATATCATATCATAATAAGCATTACGAGCACGTTTGTTGTCATCAGAACAGAATACCTTGCATAGCATAGCGCGTTATGAATGTTTGAAGCTAAGTAAACTTTCGAACAAAACGAATAGCTAATTCATAGCTTCACTTCAGGTAATGACAGTTGATATTTTGCCATGCTCGTTCCATGAGGTGCCTATCCTTCGTGAATATAGTCATGTTTATTTAGGAATTCCAAGTGCGTAACATTTTACTAGGGAAAGGACACTCGCGTAAGTGTACCTTACCTACAGTCCTACATCTAGGTACAGTCAACCTATTTGATGTCTGGGCCACTTTGTATCTTGTCACAGTGATAGTAATATGCTGAGATCTCTTGCAGATTTCATATTGATTTTCACTATTCATTTTTATTTTCACATTCGAGAAAGCCCGACTACCTACATCATATGAACCTACCAAGTACACTACCGTAACATTACATATATTAACCCTTGTAGAATTTTTAATTTTATAAAAATATATGAATTTTAATTTGGTCCTTCCCTGCTAAAAATGTCACGTAAGCACTTTACATATAAATTTCAGATTGTACATTAGCAATAGACAAACACACGAGTTGTCAAGACATTACAAAGTCAGTTAGCCTCGCGCGGAAATAACGCTACAACCGAAGAATGCTTTCTGCGTTCGCGGGGATATGATACGAATTCTGCTCATTGCTAATCTGCAATGAAGCGTCTATAATCTATCGATTGAGATCGGAAGCATTTTGTGAATTTCAATGCTTCGGTCGGAACATAGAATTTCTTGATCATGGGCTTAACTAATTCATAACACCGAGTAAAGTGGGTAGGTATTGTACGAAGGTAATTCAATCACCGTTCCACATTATCACACAGATCTTGGTCAACTCAGCGCCCTGAGCTGATCGTCATTTTTTTCGCGTAGAAAATTATACCGAGCCGCGCCCACACACTGCTTCTTGAACACAAACCATTCAGTATTCGACAGCCTGTTTAGCCTAGTTGGTAGTGACTCTGCCTCCGAAGCTAGAGACCTCGGGTTCGAATCCCGGCCAGAGGATTATTTGTGCATTTAGCACGGATTTTGTTCTTGGGTCTTGGATGTTCTCTATGAATTTAAGTATGTATATCGTCGTATAGTACCCATAGTACAAGCTTTGCTTAGTTTGGGACTCTGTGGGTTGATTTGTGTAAGATTGTCCCCCAATATATTTATTATTATTATTTATTGTTTATGTGAAAGAACGGCCAAAATCAAAAATATGTAGGTGATGAAAAAAAAAGAAAAAAAAAACGTGATAATAAGATACTTACCTGTTAAAACTCGCTTTTTGTATGATCATCAGTAATTATGATCACTTAACGTGTACAGTAAAGAAAACGTAAACGCGTATACCTTGTCCTTATTGTCATTGCGATAAGAGCGAAAAAAGTAAGCGTTTCAGTTTCTTTGACTATACTTTTGACTCTGCACGCGGCTAGCACAAGACAGCGCGCGAGCTATATCGCGCGCGAGATAGACTATCCGTCTCTTTCCGTGTGTACCCATTAGATAGAGACGGATAGTCTATCTCGCGCGCGATATAGCTCGCGCGCCGTCTTGTGCTAGCCGTGCTGACCGTACTGCAAAGTACTTACCTATACTTAGTGGTATCAGTGGAGCGATATCTCCTGGTATCGAGCCCGCTGCCGTCGTCGTTGCCATAACCGCTCGCCGTCACCGCCATACAACGTAACATTGTTGCCAATAGCTTATATCATCGCAGGCAATCTCTCTCAATGAACAAAAACTATTCTCCGGTAACAAGGCTGTTGCCGTAAGCGGTAATTAACATGCGCAAGGCACGTACAGAGGAAATGGAATCATAGCCTACTCGGTATCTTGTCACGATGTTAATGAAGCACATCATGGTGCCTGTACCGCTCCTATATTATCATCTACTTATGCGTCCACTTTGACCAGGCCTCAAACATCGTAATGTGTATTAGAGGACTGAAAGTGTAACAACTCGTAGATATCCAAAAGTGTCTCGTCAGCGTCGGCGGGGCGGGCGCGGTGCGGCGCGTCGCGCGTCTCCATAACTCAGGCCGAAGTGGACTGAATCAATCAGCCGGACGCTTCATGATGTATACGGCGCATAATGCTACCAGTGATTGATCCAGCGATACTCACACGATCGACTCAGGCGCAGCGCTTCCGGCTGCTGCGCGTTGCGCTCCGATGCTCCTTATATCCTTGACAACTCGGCTCATATCTCATTGACACATCTGTTTTTACAGATACGGCTATACTTTAATTAAACGTACATAAATTACGGCGCGCCGGTAAATCACTCGACGCGAGACGCGGAGGGGACGGGAGACAAAAGAAGAAAAGGAATGTATAAAGTAAGATTAGAACATGCGCGCAGGCGACAACACCGGTAGACACCTCCTTCATACATAAGCATAACGCATCATTTCGCCGCGCTGATATTGGGATTCTTGGCTACTTCTATAGACATCATGTCAGGCATAATGTAACTCCGCAGTGGAAAAAGAGCGGGTGTTTATAAATAAAACATGACTCTACAATTCATTTCAATATGAAGTGAAGTATTGAGCGACAACAAGAATAAATTAATTGGTCTCATGAAATGGCTGGGATGCCTGTCAAATTTGACGTGATCAGTCATTTCCAATGCGGCGTGAGGCGATCTTTCAGCGGTGACAGCCCTGGCTATAATTACCGCTGAATGGCGGGTGCGCGGCGCGGCGCGGGGCGGGCGGGGGACTTCAAACGCGCGTCGCTGGCATTCTAGCGCGCTGCCGTCGGCGGTCGGCGCGGCGCAGGCGCACCGCCCCGGACCAGGGCTGCTTCAGCACAGGCAGCGGTTACCTTACAACACGAGACAAATTATTACTAGGCAGTCGTAAGCAGGGTGCGCCCGACGTAATGGAGTAAAGCTGTTGTCTATAGGTAACAGTCTGGCCCGCTACGGTATGCATCGCTAAATTCGCTAAAGCGGCTTAAAAAATAAAATAATTGCTGTGCCCTAATAGAGTTCGTGTTTCGAACCAAATTTTATTGTAAGACCAGTGAACGAAAAAAGCATAGAACGCGAGCTTCCTACAAAAGTCTACTTTAAAATGGGGCATTTATTCGTAATACGCACGCGCGGTGTTGTACCTATAGGAATTGCCAAAAATGTCAGCCGATTTTCCATTACCCAAAACAAAAACACGTGATTGGTAAATTTCAAAATGACTAGCTGTGTTTGGTATCCTAGCGCTGACGTTTTATGAGTCAAAATGGCGGCGACAACGACAACGCTTAGCGGGTAGATGGTTGCATGCAACAAAAAGTCAACTTCATACGCAAAACCGCCGTATTATTTAAATTTGAATTTAAGCTTTATTTTATTTTTAAATATCATAGGATAACCTTACGAAAATCTAACTAGTCGCTAATTAAGCTGTACCAGACTCATACTATGCATATTGGACGACCATGTACATAATTTATAGCTTGCTAAACACTGTTAGACATAGAGAACAGTGGTTACTCGTAATCAAAACTTTTACAGTATATTCAGACAGCGCAAACATTTTACATAAGTACGTTAACTCATTTTTTACAAGTTTTTATTTAACTTGCCGTGTCAGTAACTTATGTCTTTTTTGTTTGTGTGGGTCAAATCTTAGAAGCTAAATTAGACGCACTTCTCGATTTCCGAATGAGCTAATATTTGACGTTAGTACGCTCGGCTGAACTCGATTCTCCATACAAACGTAGTTTCATTCACATTTTAAACCCCTTGCTGAAATAACATGAAACGTTCTATACACAATGGGAGCCGCCATATCTAAGTCGGAAATTAGTTTCTGTTGCAACAAATTGTAAAAGAAAAAAATACAGCGATATTTTGGGTTTTTTACGTCTTTTATGAAAACCTTAATAATCGCTGTATTTTTTCTCCATTATAATTTCAAGCAACAGAAACCAATTTCCGACCTAGATATTCCGGATTCCATTGTGTATACAAAGTTTCATGTTATTCTAGAATGGAATTTTAAAACGAGAGCTAAACTACGTTTGTATGGAGGACTGAGCTTACTGCATATATGTAAATTCAGTGACAATGCAATATTATGATAATATTATTATCGAGCTGATCTGATGATGGAACCGGAAAGTGGTCATAGGAACTATGTAATAAGTTAACACAATCATACCGAGTTTGGGCTCTTAAAATCCACTCTTTGAGTAGTTGATAATAATTTTATATATTGTATGTATAGCGTAGTTACACACTTATTCTTTTATTTTTATTTCGGTTAAAGGTCTTGTTAAAAATATATTTCTTTCTCGCTTCCCTCTTATAATTATATAGTCTAATTAGAATCAATAGTCTAGTTGTAATTGTACTAAATGTCCCCTAATATTTATTTAGTATATAATTAGTTTACCTTTTTCGAACATTTTAATTTGTTGAGATACAGCTTTCATACACAAATTAGTTATGTGCATGAAAGCATGTATCTCAACAAATTAAAATGTTTAATAGGTATTTTAGGTACCTTTTCATTCACCTATTAACATTTTGATGATGTAAGGTGGCATAACACCATCCCTATACAAAATCGGTTCCGACTAAAAAAATTAAACAAATATGTTTAGCGTTTTACTTACATATGAAAAGTGATTCCATCTTTTTTTTATGTTTTCTAGAGTGATTAACGCACCACTTCACTGCACAAAAAGGCATATTTTTTATTTTTGAGATTTCAGTTAATACAAATTCTACTTTGCGCCGCCATATTCAAACTAGACAGCCGTTGGACACAACTTTGACGCCCCGCCTTAGTGGACACAAGTTTGATGGTGTCATTTTGCGACGCTAGTTGTGCTTCTATGTTTTTTTCATTCGCTGTGTAAGACCTAATGTACGACATGGTTATTATGCAATCAATGAATTATGAATTAAAAAAATATATATTTTGATTTTATTCTGCTCAAGCGGCTGGAACCGGCGAAAAAAACCTCGGCGACTATCAGTGTGGTTTCCGTTCAAATCGTAGCACCATTAACCAAATCTTTCTGCTTAGGCAGATCATTATTCATTATCATTAATATTCATTGAAAAGCGATGGGAATACGCGCAAAGCGTTCACGTATTGTTCGTGGACTTCGCTAAGGCTTACGATAGTATAGATCGCGGGGCCCTGTACACTATATTAAGGAACTTCGGTACTCCATGCCAGTTGGTCAGAATAATCGAAACTGCCACGAGGAACAGCATTATAAAAGTAAGGGAGGTGATCTAACAGAAGCCTTTAATGTCGCCACTGGGTTGAAACAGTGTAATGCTCTATCACCAATGCTCTTCAACTTAGTGTTAGAATATGTCCTAAGAAGAGTCTTAGCTCTAGACGTGGGGCTAGAACTAAACGGGAAGCATAAGTATGGTGGTTGGGTATGCGGATGACCTGGCCGTTTTGGGCAAGACTAGCTCCGATGTGCAAATGACGACCAAGGTCCTAGGGATCGAAGTGAAGAAAGTAGGCCTACGCATTAACCACGACAAGACTGAGTATCGCTACATGAGGCTTTATAATACCGCTCGCGGTAGGCCAGGAGATCTACATGTCGAAGATATCGAGTTTAGAGGGGTCGCCAAGTTCAAATACCTGGGCTTTATTGTCACTGACGCCAATACTCGGGGTGAAGAAATAGATGCCCGCGTCCAAAACGCCTTAAGATGCAGCGCCACCCTACAGAAAGTGCTAATTTGTAGGCTTCTCAGCAGAAGCAATAAGATCGATATATCGATATCGAAGAAGATATATAAGACCGTAATACGCCCAATCTTAAAATACGGATGTGAGGCCTGGACACTAACACTAACGGAGGAGAATAAGCTGCTGGTGGCTGAAAGGAAAATCCTCCGTAAAATCCTTGGCCCAATTCAGAGTTGGAGAATTCGCAAGAAGCCGAAATTGAAGATCCGTACCCGCGGAACCGAATATCATCGGGGTAACTAAAGCATATCAACTTCATTGGCTTGGTCATCTAGAACGAATGGGTGACGACCGTGCCGTCAAAAGAGCTCGTATTGCAGGCCAAGTGCACTCGTATTGGAGGCCAAGACACACTTTGGGTCGCTGCGCCAGGGAGTAAGTAGTAAGTTTTTTTTAATTAAAAGCCTATACGCGGCGTTAGTGTCTATCGCGGTGGTAAACTTGGTTATTCTATACCGTATGGTTCAGGTGGAGTAGAGCTTCAACGAGATACTCGAATTGAGGGTTGCATTGGGGGTGGGGTTTTCTCCTAAATAACTGAGTTTCCAGTAAACCTATGAATACACATCACAAAAGCGACAGTGAACGGCAAGCCAAAGACACCCTTCGACCATGACGCGATATGAATCGCTAATTTGGGTTGAAGTATTTTGATAAATGACTAACCTTAACTCTAGGCAATATAACGGCAGCCAACCCGACGATAAGTGCGGCAACTGCATGATTTTTCAATCGAGATAGATATGTCTTGACGCGCGTTAGAAAAGTTACGCGATTACATTATATACGCTGTAAAAATATGTTTAAGAGGTACCAAACAGGTGTAGGTTATCTAAACTTTATTGCACAGTAAAGTAGGTACCTATCTGATTTTAAAAGACGGACACAATGCCTCAAACTCTACAAGATTGGAGGAATGTCATTAGACCTTTAGTTATAACCACGCGAATGCTGGGTGCTTAAAAACATTACTTTAACCCCAATGCACTTCTAGATACGTAACTTGCTAAGGCAATATGGGACTCGTTCTGGTTTGAGATCAATGTTAATTCGATGCTATGTGCGATTACCGAAGATATCGGAATTTACAAACGAGCAGTGCCGACAACGACTTGGATTCTGCACATGCCTTGTAATGTGAAAATAGTTGTACCTAAGATATTATACATAGGTACTCGTACTTACGAGACTGCTCAGTAGCAGTGGGCAGAAAAACACTCGTGTATACCGGCAAACTATAGATCCATAAGAAAGTCGGTAGAATAAAGGTTCTATATTAAAATATGGTAAAAGTAAACTCTTCTTTCAAATCTTAACTTCTTTATTTACTATTACTTTATGTTACTCTGTCCAGCTACACAAAAACAGTTTTTTCTATTTTAAAATAAATAAATAAATAATATTGGAGGACAATCTTACACAAATCGACCTAGTCCCAAACTAAGCAAAGCTTGTACTATGGGTACTAGACGACGATATACATACTTATATAGATAAATACATACTTAAATACATAGAAAACATCCAAGACCCAAGAACAAATATCCGTGAAAAATGCACAAATAAATGCCCTGGCCGGGATTCGAACCCGGGACCTCTAGCTTCGGAGGCAGAGTCACTACCAACTAGGCTAAACAGGTCGGCATTTTCTATTCTTACATACTCAATTGTTCACACGAAAAGTTCCCTACAGTCCTCAGAAGAATTGTGAATAGGGAGAAAGGATTTTGTGTAAAAATGAGCAGTGTGAAAAATAATGAATGTGTGTTTATGCGTCACTGATGGTCGGTACAGACTCGGTACTACGAGTATCGTAACAGTGGCAGCCCTGGCTCGCGAATCATGCGGTGTCATTGTAATCTACTTGTCATTTAATTTAATGCTTCCACTCTGCTAAGCGAGTGTTTTATTTTCTATGCCAAGATTGCTGTTGGAATTTTCCCAGAGCTAAATGGCTTCAATTTAAATACATGAATGCAATTTAGAAGAAGGAAACTATAAATGTTTTGTTCTTTATCGAAGAACGCCGATCCAATGGCTTTGAGCGGGCGATTCGGCCCACGGCGATATATCTTCCTTATGGATGTAGCGGGACGTTAAGTACATACCTACCCTATCGAACATTCGGCAATTACAAACAATTTCTAACTTCGTATACCCGCCGCTAGTTGAAAATCTTCATATTAAAATATTATATTATTTAACAAATCTAGGTACATATATTACCATCAGCATTGGTGACTTCCCCAGTTACAAAGTATGTATGTATTGTGACTAGCTGCTTGTTGTGCTAATCATTGAAGATGACATCTTTTCAAACAGCAACTAACATGAGTAGTACTATACTCAAAATCAAAGAGAGCACACTTTTGCATGGAAAATCTACGTATTAGGTACCTACGAGTATATACTTAAACTTTGCCCTTTTTCACGACTCCTTTATACGTGCTGTCTCACAATCAGGAAGACACCTCAGGGGGTAATAGAATCCAGATGCTTCTAGAACGGACGACAAAATGTCCATGGAGAGAGACTCGCGGGGTGTTATGTGCTGAGGAACCAAATTTATCGGTCTACTGGTAACACTGTGTGTATAGGACGATGTACTATCTATCGTCTAAAGCTGTAGGTTTCCGGTAATGAATGCCCGAACCCAGGGTTGAAAGATAATGAACCATAGTATAGGCGACACGTGATTGTGGCCGGCGGAAGGCGGAGGCGGGGAACATCATAGTCGCCCGAACGTTCGCGTGGCGTGTAGCGCAGCAGGTGTAGCTGGCACATACGTGAATGCGGCCTAAGTAGCATACAAGTATATCTGGTATTGAAACTGGTTGCGTTGATTTGATTCACTTAATAAGGAACGTAGTAAACTCGTCTCTGCAGAATTATTTAAAAAAATATTTCTCAATTTAATATGGCCGAGCGTTTCTATATATACAGTGGTTCGGTGAGAGTACTCTCTAACGTTGTTCTAGGTATGGTATCTCACTCAGCTGAAATTAATGAAAGCCTGCGATTGTATATTTCCTGTGTGCAAAGCTACGTTAGGCCAAATGGATTCCTATTAATTTGTCCCCCAATATATTAATAATAGACTTTGGGTAGGCTTTCATTTATTGATCGAGCGAGCGAAACGAGCGAAGTCTCCGTTTCAGCTTTCGACAAAAACTCTTTCGTACCTATGTCTGTCTGTCTGTCTGTCCGGATGTTCTCTCTATAGGTCGCTTTTCTCAACCGATTCTCGTGAAATTTTGTGAGCAGGTTACATAGATAATTATATAGATTTTTTTTGTCGAGTCAGTTTTATGAAAATGTTGAAATTTAAAAAACAATATTTTTGCGAGGTCTACAGCTCAAAGAGCCACTAGTTTCAGCTGAGTGAGATACCAATAAGTGCTTTCATCATATCAGCTGGAAAACATCGTCCACTGTTGGACAGACGCTAAGAATCGTCACAATGAGTGGGCGCTTGCGAGACCTCATCCAACGGCTCCCCGCGATCCTGTCCGGTGTTGAGTGCTTTATGTCAATCTTAATTTCCTGGATTATGTTGGAGACGCACCTATTTCAGCCTAATATTTGTTTGACGCCACCGCAAATACCACGATAGCGACAACCAGACATACTACGGTAGCCGACACCGTAGCCTATGGCGCCCTTTATTGATTTTAGAATTTGTTGAGTCAAGACACATGCACGTCTCTCACTTTGAATCCCAGCAAATCTTCGGGTGCTGTAGTGACCTTACTCTCTTAGGAACACATACCTTCGTCCTATCCTGTCTATGTGTAGAGCGAGTACTGGTGACGGGTGTCATTATAAACATGGTCTTCTCTGGGGAAGTACTTGAATGGACTGCTTTAAATATAATTTTTCAATGTTGTTCTAGTTTATGTAATAACATGGGGATCATTATCATCATCATTTCAGCCGAATGACGTCCACTGCTGGACATAGGCCTCCCCAAAGACTTCCACGATGACCAGTCCTGCGCCACTGGCACCCAGCGGACACCCGCGACCCTTACCAGGGAACATGGGGATACTTATCTGTAATATATCTGAATTTATTGGTACATGCTTTTCCTTTTGAAACTGTAAACGTGGCCTTGTGTTGGTAGGTATTTGCCAAAAGAATATTTATTTATTTATTATTATTGCAATCCATGGTACACATAGACACAGGTGTTACATTAAGACGGCGCAGTACGATAGGTGTGGATCGGTTCTCCATACAAACGTATTTAGGCTCTCATTTTAAAACGCCATGCTAGAAAACCATGAAACTTTGTATACACAATGGGATCCGGCATACCTAGGTCGGAAATTAGTTTCTGTTGCTAGAAATTGAAAAAGAAAAAAATACAGCGGTTTTTTTGATATTTTTACGGCTTGTATGAAAACCTTAATAATCGCTGTATTTTTTCGCCATTATAATTTCAAGCAACAGAAACTATTTTCCGCCCTAGACAAGCTGGATCCCATTGTGTACACAAATTTTCATGTAATTCTAGCATTGGCGTTTTAAAATGAGAGCATAAATACGTTTGTATGGAGAACCGAGCGTACGCGCCCTCTTAAGATTAGAACAGCATGGACCCTGAGCATATAGCATATAAGATATTAAGTACTACTTAAAACTCTTTTACATTTAATTTATCATTCAGTATTTATTGTTATGATTTTGATTATGTGTTTGATAGTTCGGAGAGGCAGGACGGGAATGACAGTATGACGGACTAACCAAGGCAACCACTCAACAGCGTTGGGCTACCGTCTAAACCACTGACCATCATCGACACTGCCTTGTGATCACGCCTGGGAAAATATCAAGCTGCATCCTCGATTGCACAAAGACGGAAAATCATTATAACTGTGTTAGTAGCCGCATGTGTAATGCAGGTGCATTACCGACGCGACGCTGCGTAGTGAGGTGACATGCGCGGGCGCAGACGGGACGCGCCGAGATTTATGCGTGTGCGCGTCACGGCCGCCGGCCTCGCGCTGCGCTGCCGACTGCCGCGCCTTATACGGACACTATTCATTTTATAAGCGGATTAACAGCCCAGCTACTGTATAAATGTCAGCGCTTTGATGTGTACATGTTGGCACCTATCTCGGGTAAAGTACGCGGAAGTTGAGTTACTTTTGAATAACGAGATATCGGCTGAAATGTGAACACTATCGTGCGATCCCCATGTGGGGCCGGGTTGGAATATCCCGGGGTGGTGCCGGGTTAGAATAGCACCACCCCCTTTCTTCCCTTGGGTGTCGTAAGAGTCGCCTAAGGGAACTAGGTTGAAGTGTGTTGTGGGCGATGGGCTAGCAACCTGTCACTCCAATATCACATTTTCTTCATCTATAATCCTACAATAGCTAAAAGTAGTACGGATAATTAATTTTCGTGTGCTCTGCCTATTCCATCTGGAATATAGGCGTGAGTTTATTATAGTGCATTTTACTAGGTACTCGTCGTACAGCTGGTGGTATGGCCTTAGATCACCAATATCAGTAATATTTGTGACAATGTACATTGTCGGGTCAGAACAAAAGGCACGCGAAAATTCTAAAGTTTAGCGAATAAGATACCTACACACGAGTGAATTGATTTATCAGTACCGTGTTGTTGTTGTGTCCCGTATTTAGATACATATAGGTATGTAACTAGCTTTTGCCCACGATTTCGTCCAAATGTCTTTCACTCCCTTAGCTCACTTAGGGTTTTTGTTTTCGGGCTAATAACATTAATAACTAGCCTATATTCTTTCCCGAAACTCAAACTATCACTATATTAAATTTTACCCAATACGGTTCAGTCTAAGGCTGAAGGGGTAACGTAACACACAGACAGAGTTACTTTCGCATTTATAATATTACTAACTTTTGCCGGTGACTTCGTCCGAGCGCAAGTCGTTATATTATGAAAATAATTGCCATTAAATTGTTGTAGGAGCAGGTTTAAATATCGCTCGCCCATACAAACTTTTCACTCCCTAAGAAATGATTTCCGGAATGAAAACTATCCTATGTCGTTTCCCGGGACTCAAACTATCTCGAAGTATACCAAATTTCATTTAAATCGGTTTAGCGGTTTAAGCGTGAAGAGGTAACAGATAGTCAGACAGAGTTACTTTCGCATTTATAATATTAGTATGGATAGAAAACAATATCAGTTCTGAAAAAGTTTATTTCGACTACTGTCTTACATTGGTGTCACTTTCACACTAAGTATAAAAGAAATAATTTTGTAACATCGATGTAAAATTTCATTTGAGTTACATTTTTGGTTTGGTTTTTTCCTCGCACGCACAATAATAAGGTAGAAGGAAGCGGTGACAGGGAACTACCAACTTTTCAAACGAGTCACCGCATTGTTTTATTTTTAGCGGCGACTAGGGCTCTAAATTATTCCTTGTTGGGATCCTTTTTAGCTTTATTAATGGGCTCTCGTTGTTTTATTGTGCTCGATGAGCTGTGGCGAGGGAGCTCGTACTTACACCGTCTAATTGTGTCGCAAGTTTTTGTTTAGAACACAACGCCATTATATATTTACTGTAATTCGCTGTTGAAATTCAGGAAGTTGGCTTACGCATAATTAACTCTTATATTTGATCGATTAATTTATTATAAGTATACAAAAAAACGCTCCCAACTAGGTATTATACTGTACCTACTGTATCTATACACGAAAACTCAAGGATGTCTGTCTGCCTGACTAAACAAATGGAGATCCTACTTTGACCTGCAGTCTACAAAATTACCTACTATTTTAAGTAAAGTTAAGTGTAGCCAGGCGATTATCCCGTAAATATAACAGATAATATTAGACAACTTCAAACTGATATCGAAAGTGCGTTACCCAATACAATACATTATTAACTTTTTTTGATAAAAGTAATAATATTAAAAATATTAAGATTAAGCGCTTCCATGCGTTTAGTACGCCGTCCGTTGAAAAACTAGTTTATGCGGTCTAGTCATTTCACCGTTATCAAATGATATGTTACATTTATTATTTCAGAAACGGTACTTTTATTATTATTATTAAATACTATATAATACAATACGCACACCTCAATAAATTACATAGATTATTAACAGATAATATTTGAAAACAGCGTATAAAATTTAAAACTAGAGGTAAACAACAGGCGGTCATATTGCTAAAGAGCATTCTCTTCCAGAAAACCTAGAGGAAAAATAGCAACAAACGTAATAAAAATGGGTGGCAAACAAAAGAATGACCTAACTCCAACTTATATACAATCACGTAAATATTAAAGCATACATATATAAATCATACTAATAAACACACGCATCAGTACATTTTTACAGCTTATTCGTGCAAATAATCAATCTCAAGCAGTTTTATCCTCTTACGATACCGACGTTCTTTGAGGGGTGAGTCGTCGTACTAAATTTATGGGAGCGTTTAAACTTAACATTTTTAATATTACTACGATTATAAAAAAGTTATAAATGTAATTTTACTCATTCGGTAACGCACTTTTGATATCAGTTTGAAGTTTTCTAATATCTGTTATACCTATTTACGGAATAATCGCCTGACATCCTGTATATACACAGGGACGTCCGGACTCGTAATTACAACCGGTAATCGGAGGTCTGACGCATTGGTTCGCCTAGCTATAGTATAGTATAGAGTGTGGTGACTACTAAAATAACACTGCTAATCAATATCTATAGATGTATTAACAAATTGAGAGCCATGCGTACCGTACTGGGCATACCAGGTCTAACTGATGACTACTCTACACTGTCCGTGTGTTCTAAATGTGAAAGAGACCTGTCATTTTACTCTAGCTCCGCAACTCCGCTGAGGTTAAATTTTAATTACTAAAGTAATTCAATACAATTCGATTCATAAATTATATTGTTTGTTATTTAATAATTAAAAACAGTAAGATCCACGGCGTCCTCGCGCTCCCGACACATTGGAGAATTGAAATGCACAGAAAGAGAAGCCCAGTTGAAGTGAGAGTTGATTGAATTTTGTTTACTACACACATGCACATGTCTGGTCTAATATCGTTGACATATCGAAGTTCGCATATCGTTGACATATCGCCAGCAAGAGTTGGAGTCGTTCGGAGGCAAACATTTCATAAACCTATTACATTTCAATATTTTCAATATGTGGCACGCATTCACTTCTCGCGCGCCCAGTTATGTATCACAGCTAACGAAGAAACCAATTCTAATGAATCCAATTAGAATACTATACGTACGTATTTGATCGACCCCTAGACGTGTCGCGACAGATTTACAGCGCCCGCGCCGCTTCCGCGAACCATGAGGAAGACTAACTTACGACTCACACAAGGATTAGGCTTCGGAGAAACAACGGCTCCGCTCACATAAAGGAAACTAAACAAGTCCAGTTACCAGGTAATCTTAAATTGGTTGCGAATGGTACTGTTTCAGAGGAGTTTCCTCCCATCAAATGCTCCGGTTGTGGAATGAGCTTGCAAAGGTTTTCCTAAGGAACTACAGTATAGGGTTTTTCAGCACTTCTTACTCCTTAGTGTAAAAAAAATAATGCGCATGCGTATGGTGATACTCGTATCCCTGGGGTTGTAAGCGTCCATTAGGCTACCTATGGTGACCTTTTGCCACCAGGCGGGTCATACCTTTGTTTGTGATCGGCGTAATTTAAAGAAATAACATACAAAATAATCGAGTTCTGATTGAGATGAACTTGAAAGAATGGTAAACAAATCTTGGCGCCCAACAACATGTAATGACAATCAAAAGGAACTGACGTCGTTGAGAACGTCTCGCAATCAATCCGCAGCCCGCTGGCCAGTGGCTAGTGCCGTATTCTGGGAAGCTGCGCGCGCCGACTTGTAATGGCCGCCGTTCCCACGACATTTATTCGCGGCCTCTTTGACATTCCACCACCTCTATTTTTATTTCATCCCAAAACCAATATAAATTTATAGAACTACTTTTGTTTCCTCAGGAAAACGTTCACATAATGTGAAGGTCTGCATCAAAAGGCACCGGCGAGCTCTAGCGTCGGAAACCGCAACGGGGAAAAAATAACAACGGTGAGTTCATCGGTCCCGCCATATCTCGGAAAAACATAATTCGTGAATATATTCTACCTAGGTTTATTTAGATGCTATGGCCTAGTTTATTTTATGCTCACGAGTACAAAATGGCGTTTACTTACAGTTCAAATTAGAGGTTACCGGGAAAAATGACGGCTGTCACAAAATTAGAATCATGTTGTAAACGCGCTACTGTGTTTGTTTTGCTTTGCCAAATCGGGCACAAGTAGAATACTCAAAGAGGAGATCAACTGGATGCGTTTATGGAGCATTTAACCGAAATGTAATGAGCGTCCATTTCAAATTCATCTCGAACGTTAAAACATCATTTTCATCCAACAATGTCCAAGAATCTTCTCTGAACAGAGAGCAAAAACCGGCCGAACGAGTCGAAAGGCAATTATAGAGACATCCGATATGAATCAATGCAGCCACGCGGGCAAAAACTCCGCGGTTCATGCCTCACTCCCGCGGCGAGTGGGTACTTACTTACGTGTATCATATCATAACATAGTGCACTTCTGGGATAGTGGCACACGCACCCTGGCGGATACAGTCCATTAATTAATAGTTATGTGAGCATACTACAAATATACATGTGAAAAGGGCACAGAAATATACGAACAGTATACCTACATACACTAATAAACTAATAAGTAAAGAGTTTTCCTTTCCAGAGCTGAACTTCCGTAAGTCGAATAGGCACCGGCCGGTTCCAGAGTTTTCGCGCCCACGTTCTGAACTTCAGCGGGCGGCGAGGCAACAAGATTGTCGTGTTACGTCGCCTTCCAGCTTTTCCAGTAGTATTAATTTGAAAGTTGAGGTGAACAAACTAATTGTAGAGAAAAGGTTTGAGTGAATATGATAGTAAACTAAGAGGTCAACTTTTTATTTGGACACTTTATTTTTTTTACAATTAGTTGGACACGTTAACATTTTTTGCAAGTGGCTCTTCTTAAAGTAATTAAGAATAAAAAGTTAAAAATCAATCAGATTGGATTCTCAGTATGATTCCCGTTAAATTCTCGGATCGGAATGACGGCAGGATTCCCGGTAACTTCCCGGATCGCAGTGACGGCAGGATTCCCGGTAACCTCCCAGAACGGAGTAACGGCATGATGTCCGGTATACTCCCGGTCGGTACGGAGTGACGCGGGATACCCGGTAACATCGCGATTTGGAGTGACGGCGGGACTCCCAGCAGGATGAGGTGAGTTCAGCGTCTCAAAGTGGGATGGCTAAGAGAGTCAAGATATTAGATTGCCTATGACATAGGCAATGCAGGGAACATTAAAATTTACGACATCTAATATTTAGACAATATTTCCCTATGGTTACAGCACTTACGTGAAATATTTTGTGGCAGCAGTGATGTAAGGCAAAGGTAGCTGATCTTCAAAAGAGCATGATACCCAAAATAAACGCAAGCCCGTTCATATAGTTTGAACTGGATCAAATATATAGACAACCAAATATTGCATCCAAAAATTATTATTGAAAGGCTTATTCAGGTTTTAAATGCCTTTAACCCAGATATTGCTGCATCTTTATTTGCACATATGTTTCTGAAGGCATGTGAATATGCTCTACGTGAACATTGACAAGCTTCATGCATGAATAGGTATATGTCTGGCGCGCGGCCAGGCGCTGAGCCGGAGCCGTGAGACGCGCGGAGCCGCGGGCATAAGTGACGTTGACTCGGGACTATCCCAAACATCTGCATGCCACGGCCGGCGGCAGCGCCCGGGACTTCGTGACATGCCGAGTATGAGGGACAATGCCGGTCAAGGTGACGGCGACGGCTGACAGCGGAGTTATGTCGTCAACAAGGCTTGAATTAAAACCGCTGAAGCTTTTAATTTAAGTGAAGTAGATCGGGAAGGCGGGGACAATAGAGCGCTCGAAGAGTTGTAAGGTAAGTACGGGTTTGAGGGAATAAGATTGCAAGACAATGGTTCTCTTTGGTTTAGTTTATCCTGGTTAGGTTAGGTTAGGGCGTCTATAACACTGCCGATGTAGTTTGAACCACAGAGAAAAATGGTGGCACATTTTGCCACTGTAATATGCTAATTTATATACAAAGCTCAAGATTTAGTTCTATTTGTTATTTCTGTCTCTCAAGAGCTAAATAATGGAACGGGAAGGTGCATGACTTAAAATCCACCATCAACAAGAGATTACACAACAATGGGTCACGGATCGCCGGCTCCGCGCAATATCCCGCGCGACATTAACTCGTTTGTGCTTCAATTTGCGATCTAAGGATCATAATGGAGCACCCGACAACAATAAAGGCGATTGTCGGAGGACGCGAGAGGGAGGATGGGACGGATCATCAAAGCAAATATGCGGAGGGTGCTGTCACCGCGGAAAAACTAATAAAAGACGCGGCGGGCCCCCTGCGATGGCACATATTGTGCCTGTTAAGTCAGTTATGCGTATGTGGAGATGTGTCGTCGGCGTGTGTGCTTCAATATGTGCATGCCTATTAGGTGTGGAAAATATGAAATGACGCTCGACATTCGATAGGACAGATCAAGTTAGATTCTGTGTAACTTCTCGGCAGTGCGGAGAATAGAGAAAAGGGACTTGCCTAATTAATTTAAGCATTAAGTTCCATTAAATCTATTTATAAACCAACAACATTTAACATAATTTAAGTAAGAATACCTTTTCTTAGTCGTGTGATCCTCATTGATGAGGGTCGGTCGTGACTACCACTGACGTCTTGTTACCACCTTCCTCCAGGAACCCCCGTGCTGAGCCTTTCGTAGGCAAGCCTGGCCGCTAGTTCCCAATCCCATTGCGCTGCTGCCTTTACAGTGATGTTCACTGGGTAAAAATACTTAAATGCGGACGGGGGCAACCAAGACGAAATGGTCAAGATATCCTCTTGTACCCATTGAAATGTATTTGATGATAAAAATAATAGGTAATTATATTTTTCCTGTGATATTTTGTTTGATATTAACGTTGTGTAATAATTTCATGGTATTTTTTACATTTTCCTTCATAAATGGAAATCTATCCACAATAAAAAAAAATAAAAAATGTTTAAAAATGTGTAGTTCAAGCCTCTTCATATGACACTCCCTTGACACAGCCATCAGACTTTGAACCTTTGCCCTTTTAACGGTAAATTTTAACAGAAAAAAAAAACAATGCATCTAAGTTAGACTTCTTTATAAATATTCCAAATTTCAAATCAATAGTATATAATTAGTTCTTTAGCGATGTGACAGACAGACAGACAGAGCGGCACCACAAGGGTTCCTTTTTTACCATTTTGGTATGGAATGGAAGCCTAATAAGTATATATAGGTAGTTACTTGAAATGCTAAATGAAAGTAATGAACATACAGAAAAAAACTTTTCTTTTTTTAAATATTCCGACGAATTTAGAACCGCCTCCTTTTTTTGAGGTCGGTTAAAAATTACACCTCGCCGAGTTTCTTACGCCGGTGCTTCTCGTGGCAGAGGTTTATTTTACCGAACCGGTGGTAGTTTATTGACGTTCATAGGTGCATGTAATATGCCTAATTTGAAGAATAAACTACTTTTACTTTTTAGTTTTACTTATGTTCTTCTTCCTGATAAAAACCTGAGAGGCAAGCTACCAGAACATTGCAGTTTTGCGCTGTCGGAGCCGACTTTGCGAAAAACTCCCGCAAGAAACGGGGCAAATTAGAATGTGTGATTAGTATTGTAATGAGGTAATTTGTAGCGGATTTTTGAGTGCACGGTGCAGTGAGGTGCTGCATAATGAGTGCACGCGGTGCGGGCGCTATCGGCCCCGCGTGCGGCGCGGCGGAGCGATAGCGCTGAAGCGGGCTGTAAATCACGCCTGGCGGACTGCAGTTTCACGAGTTGCTTAACTGTAAAAGTTAACTGCGCCTAGGTACTGAAGTAATAATTCAAGCTTATCTTTACGCAAGTTCGAATAAAACTCGCTTATACGAATGCCCAGCGTTGTAAAATGTGAAACAGGACGTTATCCGATCTTTAACGATCCACAAAATATACAATACTATTGAATAAGTATAGATATGATTATCATGTTAGCAACAATTATAATTTTTCAAAGCCATATCTTATGTTATCACCAAAATATGTATGTAGGTAAGATGCTTAGTATAATAGTGGTTAATTTCCAATCGAAAATGAAATATTGATCACCCAGGGCGGGATTCCGCTAAGTGGACGTTTCCGCTTGTAAAAATAGTTAGTTTTGGTACCTACATACTTAGTACCTATAATATGCAGTAGTAGTAGCCTGTATAACGCTCTGAAACTCAACTCAACAAAATACTGTATAAAAGTCATGATTGGCAATTAAGAATTTAGTAAAAAAATCTAGTTCGTTACCTATTGATGCAGGGGCAGGCAAGGTACAGCGGTATCACGTAATTATTGATTGAAGACGGCAACTTACCTAATTGTGTTCTTTGTTATACAAACTCAGACTTCTCTCAATGATAATAACATAACGCCGGGCACCGCCAACGCTTTATGTACATAATATAGTTTGCTTACCAATTACACGGATAGACAAAAACACTCGAGAACCCTATATTTACACTAGAAGGAGTTCCCGAGCGTTTAGAAAGCCGAGGGGTCGGCAAATGGAGCCGCTCCGTGCGCGATCCGCGCGCAATTAAAAATCAAATAACGCCGAGAGGGTTGGCTTTTTGCGATGTAATACAGCAGCTGCGTGCTGCCGCCTACCTCCGGCGCCAGCACTTGGTGCGCTTGTTCTAACGGAACCTGACTGATTATAAGTGATAATGATAAGTTATATTAGCATCTGCAGTGGCGGTGTTTCATTCACACATTGGCAGGGCAAGGCTGTCTGTAAACATGGCACAGGGGCTGATCGTAACAAACAAAGCGATTGTTGAGTTAGTCTTACCTACTTGAACTTTATTATAATTGAATTTGATAGTATTAATTAGGACGCGGAGAAGTCTTATATCCCAAAAATCTCACTGCTTCCCTGGTTTTGTGTACCTTTTGGCCCGTACAAATGAACCTATAGGATCTCTTAATTAGCAATTGAAACACAGCGTAATTAAATGGCTGCTAATGGTTGGTTGAACAGTGAATGTCGTGTCCAAGGGGGGGATGCTGGCCGGGTGTAGGTAGCTTTAACTATTCCAAGGTATAACAACTGTTTCATAGAATCCGCCCGCGTTTTTTCAGATATCAGCGGTGGAATGTACGAGTAGATTTCTTCCGCTCAACAATGCGCGCAAATTGATCCAGCACTGCTGAAAAACTTGAGTCGACTCGACAGACGGGTAGCGTCGTGTAATAACGTGTAAACAAACAAGAATAACCCTCTCAAATATGAGAAGTTGAGTATTCAAGAACATACTTGGTCGGACCCGGAGGTCAAAGGGAGCACTCACTTACCTTTCCTCAATTCCGTTTCAACAAAGCGGACGAGCACCAGCACCAAATCCATCCAAAGAGGACTTACATATTTAATGAAACGCTTACGCTTACTCTGTTTTCGTTCCGAGCAAGCGAGTAATGAAAGCCGGCGACCCTTGGCTAATGAAAAGTTTAATATCCACGCACGTGTCCTCGATGCACAATTTATTGGGAGTAATTTCGCATGTCATAAAACCGAATTAATATTGGACCCTAGCGGGGCGAATGCGAATTACTCGGATGTATTAATCTTTTTAGGGCACTTGTCGAGTGCGTGGTGCGGGTCGCGGGGCGGGCCGCACGTGCGGGCGCGTACCACGTGAAGCGAAGACGATCGCATTTGCCTGCACCATTTGTTGGAGATGGAGGTTGGTTCGGGTTCGGACAGTCGATATTCTGCAAGTGCAGCGGATTGATTCGCTACGAAAGTTCAGCTGTGACATTGCCTGTGCTAATCAATAACTACACTCAGCTGCATAAATGTCTATTACGCTTATCGACTGTATTTCAATGACATTAGAGCCGGTATCAGTATATTTTTTGATCGCAGGGCAGATTTTTTTGCAGTAAAACTGCATGCGGTATTTGATTATTTATTATATCGTAAAACCTTCTAATTTGTGTTTATTAATATCTATTGCGGAAAATATGTTCTTGCTCACCTTAGCATGAAAATTATACTAACAAAGTTTATCTACAACAAGTTCATTTAGTATGGATATTTTATCTACATCGTTCTTATTTACAACCCAATAGTAATATGTAGTACTATTTTAATAAGCGCAATATTTATTAACTGAAATGAAAAGCGACGGCCCTCTCGCTCGGCTGAGTCAAACATAAATCATCAAACAAGTGCACGCAGTAATTTAATTTGCGGATTATTGTAATACCCTATTGATGGAGTTGACCCCGGACAGACAGCGCCCGTGCCGCCGCGCCGCGCCGCGTCGGCCGGTGGAGAATTAGCGTGTCAATGGTTTTATTAGTTTTGAGAGCCGGGCCGGGGTGCGCGCGCGCAGGGTCGCGGGGTGCGCCGCCGCCGGGGCGGGCCGGCACCTGCTGTTCGACAAACACTTTTAGTGTTTAGTTTCAAAGTACTTGATCAGATCTTACGGGATCATCTTCTTCAAATGCACATCAATCAGGCCAAGATAGAGTGTAGTGTATTCAGGATTCCGGTGATACTGAAAAAAGACCATTTTTTAGTCAAGATGGCAAAGACGGAACCCTTATAGTTTCGTCATGTCTGTTCGTCCATCCGTTCGTCCGCATGTCACAGCCGATTTACTTGAAGGAAGATAAACAAAATGGTTATGATACGTCCCACATTTCTCATATTATTACGCATATACGAGTATATATATGCATGTTCTAGGAGGTAGCTCACCATTCCTCTCGCAGTAGAGAGCTCCTCCAGATAGCCTGTCCCGATTCCTGTTGGCAATATTGGAGATTTACTTGGCATATGTTTGTGTGTGTGTTTGTGTGTATGTGTTTGTGGAGTGCGTGTCCATAGTGTCATAATGTGTGTAGTGCCACTGTCCGCGCACCTTTACTCGGAGAGTTCACTTCCGAAGACATCCATACCTCCTGTCTCTTCCATATGGATTTGATCGGTTCAGCACTCCCCTGCTCCGGTTCAAGCTCTTCCTTTTTCGGTTCCTTGGGCCTGTCTTGTGGATTTGACCTCAGAATCCAAACTCTAATACTGGTGACTGGTGGCAATAAAGTCCAGTATTTTGTTCTCTCTTCACCCTAGCTCTCTTCAACCCCTCTGGCACCACATAAAGTCAAAGTCAAAATATTCTTTATTCAAATAGGCCTAGCAACAAGTACTTTCGAAAACATATAACATGTTATTATCATATCCCCTATTCTGTTGTCAGCATGTCCGCACCAACCCCGTCTTTACAATCAATTGTTGCCGCATGTAACTTGAACATCCTTCCTTCACAGACCACACATCATTTTCCAAATTGTTCTCCGTCACTTTTAGATCTCACCCTGATTTCCTCCGTTTCTCATGTCGCCAAATATGGCCAATGCTCTGCGGACGCTTTCTCATATCATGATTTACTCTATCTGTCCGACAAAATCCGTCCTCCTAAGTTAAAACCCAAAATATTACTTCAGCGCAGTTTTGGTCGCATGGATGTGGAAAGGCTTCGTAACGGTGCCTTGAAGGTTGATTGGAATGCTATCTCCAATGCAGGCACTGTGGATGAGCAAATCACACTTTTCAACTGTTTTCTGACCCAGTTATACGACGTGCATGCCCCAGTCCATCCAGTGAAGGTCAAACATCTTCCTGCTCCTTGGCTTACAAAAGAAATCAGGTTACTAATCGAAAAAAAGAATTTCGGTAAAACTCGATACAAAGGTGATCCTTCTGACAAAAATAAAACCCGGTATCACAGATTGCGCAGCCGATGCAGCGCCATCTGCCGCGATGCACAAAGGCGACATATTCACCAGTCTGTTAAGGACGGCGACCCCGCTAGAGTATGGAAGTTTCTAAAGTCACTCGGAGTTGGAAAGTTTCAGCAAAACTCCTGTTCCAATAACGTCGACATCGATTTATTAAATCATCATTTTTCCTTTTCTCCCACCTTCAGTGGTCCTGCTAAATCCAGGACACTCGATTATCTTTCATCTCTTCCAACTCCGGACTGTACTCCATTCTGTCTTTCTCAATTTTCCGACAGTGATATAGAGGAATATAGTATCCATTACTTCTAACGCCGTAGGTGTCGACTGCGTAAGCCGTAATATGATCCTTTACGGGTTTTTAATAGATTTTGACAAATAGTACTACATTTTGGATAAATGCCATACGATTATTATTATTAATATTTTTTGACAATTAGTACATTATGGATATGTGACGTTTTGTTAACCGCAGCAAAAGTATCATCATGTCAGCCGAAAGACGTCCACTGCTGGACATAGGCCTCCCCCAAAGACTTCCACAATGACCGGTCCTGCGCCACCCGCATCCAGCGGACACCCGCGACCTTCACCAGGTCATCAGTCCACCGTGTGGGGGGCCTGCAAAAGTATACTATATTCTTTTTTTTTTAAGTCATATATACATGTAATAATTTGGAAATTACAAAGTTATTACATAATTCCTTACTGACTAAAGATAATAAAATAAACTATACTTATCAAAAAACTTACAAAATAAATAATTTAAAATAAGGGGTCACCCCGCGGCATCGTACCAAAGATGCTGGCAGCATTTCCTCGCTGTATAGCAACGCTGATGCGTTGTGCGAGGAAGCTGTCACCAGTCACCACCACCACCAGTGGTGTCCACTAGCCTCTTTGCCACTTCTTTAAAGAGGTCATGGGCCCTGGGACCCCACGGACCGAGAGTCTCAACGCCGAACGGAACGAAGTTATATTCGGCGCCGAGACCCCTATATTTGCTTTGCTTAGCCTTTTCGGCCGCCTCTGCCGCCGCACCCGCTCTGACTGAAGTTCCGTGGAGATGGGAAGGAGCTAACGTGTCCACACACGTGGCGTCCCACACTAGCACACGTCCCATCTTCCACGGAATCAAATACATATATTCTTTATAGTACATATGGTGCTATATTACCGCAAGAGTGCGGTAATCAGCAGATTACGTGCATATGACGAAAATTTAAAGAGCCATATGTACTGTAAAACGTTGTACGATACACGTAGTGCGAACAGGTAATTCGCACCTAGTGTCGATTTAAAACACTCCCTTCGGTCGTGTTTCTATTTATCACCACTCGTTGCGAATTTTCTGTTCTCTGCACTTATATCGTAATGTACTATAATACCCGTTTGGACCCGGGTATGTCCTAAAACTACGACCAAGACCACCGGGGGATGGGCAGCAGCATCCCTGGAGTGCGGTGGAAATACTGCGATCGCCAACCCGCATGCCAAGCGTGGCGATTATGGCATATACCCCCTGTGAATTTTAGGGAGGCCTATGTCCAGCAGTGGACGTCCTTTGGCTGATATGGTGGTACTATAATAGTGGAAGTATCTGCATTCTGCAACGGGGAGGGGAAAAGTGTAAAGACTTTGAAGGTTATAAGCTGTTACAGTATTTAATGGACTGATGATATGTATGGAAATGAAGGTAAATTCGTACTACCGATACCGTTTTTATTTTAAGTAAAATATAATTGAGAAAAGAGTTGTTCAGAGAGACAGACAGAGCGGCACCATAAGGGTTCCTTTTTTACCGTTTTGGTATGGAACCCTAAAAAACATAAGGACTCTTTCGTTAGGTTTTTGTTTACGAATTTGGCAGTTGCTTTAAATTATAGTGATGGTCACGGAGTTCAAGCTCTTCCAAGGAAAGTAAAGTTCTTTGAATGTTTTCTAGTCTGTTGAAATAGATTTCTTTGACCTTCTTAGGTATACCAATTTAAAGGTGTTCCTGATAGAAAATCGTTATATGTAATTGTAAATAATCGTCATTCGTGACTATTGTACGTCGATATGTATTATATGTTTGTTACCTACTATTGCAAACTCTTCGAGGTTGATATACCTAATCACGCAGACAACTATCACCTTTGTAGATTTTTTTAAGTCATTTGGTTTTGTTTAGGTAAGGTTAGTTAACTTCTTGCTAGTAGAACAAAATTTATACTACTCGTAGTGTCTACCAAAAAGATCGCTGGTGCATAGTTTGACGTTGTTGATGCCGTTTGTGAAAAAATATATTTTTCTTTGAGAAACTGTCTTTCAATCGCTTACAAACATCTTTGTTTTCTAGAAGGGATTTCACTGTGATAGTCAAATCAGCAACTTTTTATAAAACGTCAATAACGCTCGGACAGTATGTTTTTTTTTTTGGTTCAAGTATTTTTTAGAGATTACTATTTAATGATTGTAAACAGAGGAAGGGATTATAATATTAACTACTTATTTAATAACTAAAAAGTATATAAATACGTAAGTTAAATCAATTACTTTAGTTAAATCAAGAGTTGATAGTGTTTATTCTATTTGGTGTAGTATATACTGATGGATATGCTCCAGCAGTTAGGTATGCCGTGAAGTGAATATTGACTCGTGATGAGTTGACTCGGTAGAATTTTAAATACACCAAAGGTAAGCCAATATTGTTATAATGTTCATTGGAAATCTTGGGTAGTGTTGTTGAATGTGAATGCATGTGCTGATTTTGTTGTGTCTTGTACAGAATCGCAAAATTAAGAACAGTGATCAAACAGAAAAACAGCCAGAAAGTTTTATATAGTAACTCCCGTGAATTTGAGACATATTCAATAGACATGTTAAACATGTCGAGCGATATTCGACCTTAAGGACGTGAGTGACCCGTTTCATTATATTTAATAAGCCAGAAAGTTTGCGTGTAACGTGCCGATACAGGCAACGTTACAAATATTCCTACTTGCGGGTGTAGACTGTAGATATATTGATCTGCAGCACACTGGGAGCCAGAGTTGTTGGAATGCAACTCCCGCCTGAGAACGCTACCACTCTAATAAACAATGCGATCTGAATTAATGCTACACAACTATTCCAAAACTGTATACAGAGGCCCACGACCGACATGCTCTTTTTTGTTTCAAAACAAAATACAAAAAAAATATACATCTTGATAAACATTAAGTCCCCATTAGAAATAAAATCAATTTCTAACATAGATTCACGACCACCAAATTGTAATTAATAGCGCGGTGAAGAGGTTTCAACACGCGCTGTTATTGGGACGATAAATTACTGTTACTTAGGTCTGTTGGTACTACAGACGAGGGACAAGGGTTGTTGGACAGGCAGCGGTCGCGGCGGCGCGGCTGAGGCGCCCCGCGGCGGCTGGGAACCATCGCGATAAAAACGCAGATCCGTATCCTCTCCCGTGACATCAATCACCGCTCACCAGTGCCCGACACCCCATCGTTTGTCAAGTGCAAGAGAAATGATTCCATCACGCATCGACAGCCGGGGATGACGCGGCACAGCACGCCCGCGCCCCGTCCCGTCGGACGCATAATTCGCGGCCGGACACCGACACGATTTCGAACTTTAAAAATTAGGAAGGTCAATTAATCACGGCGCGGCGTGTAGTCGCCGTAATGGGCTTTTAATTGGATCGGATAAAGCGCTGTCCGAACCACGTTTAATTAAATTAGTACGGCTATACGGCGCATCATCGATTGGAAATTTATTCGCCGGTTTCGGCCTGCCTCCGGCCGGCTTTCGCGCAGTGTTCGATGGCAAATGAGTGGCACGTGAATCAGGGCCGCGGGGCATAAATCAGCGGCAGCCGCACAATGAAGCGGGAAACAATCGCAGCACAATACCCAATTGAATCGGCTTTGATGCCTCACTCGCGTTTTTGTTGCAATTTGTTCAATTGTCCACCTGTCCGCTCCGCGCGACCGCTTCATCCCCGAGCCGAGCGGGCAGCAGCGGCCGGTTCTCACGGATATACAGAATTCTAAAAATCCGCGCAGTTCTCGGTCGCTCGCGGTGTGAGATGTGGAGAGATAAGGTCGATAAATTTAATTAAACGTTCTGCAGTGTCTCACGGGCCGGGGCGCGGGGGCGGAGGGCGGAGGGCAGGCAAATTTGTTGGTCCCGGCGTCGGTCGCTTGTCGCTTGTATTAATTAAGTGCGGCGGCGGCTCAAAGAGCGGCTTCGTAAGTCGCCTCGGGAAAAAACGTCCCCGGGGAGCGGTCACCGCGCGGTCACCGCCGGCGCGCTTTGCGAAAAACTGGTAGCCCTTTAGCTCGACCGCTAAATTCATTATACTGACCCTTTCTTCTCCTAAACAAGTGTCTATTAAAAAGATGAAGCCGAACGTCGGTAAGAATTCCAATTTAAGGGCCCCCATCATATGAGAATTTGTTGAAACGGAGGCGCGAGTCACGGCTCGGATCATTATGTTTCCCTGAAAGTTAATTTGTAACTTCTCACATGAAGTTGTCGGGCGCCCGGCTCTGCACGGGCTCCATCATCGCGTGACGCCTTCAGGAAAATTAGATAAACTTACCCGACGTTCGTTTCCCAAAACACATTTAGTTATAATTTACTCGAGCGAAGTGTCGCGAGCACCTGAATGTAGCTTCCGGTGCTTAGATAGGGTTCATAATTACGAGTATTTTTTTAGGCTCTCAGCACGCGTCTTGAGCTACATATGTATAAGGTAACAAATCTATTTAAATGCGAGTCGTGACGTATCGAGTGGTATGGAATGCGCGGCGGGTGCCCGAGGGATGCCGAAGCAAAGTGACCTTTGTGTCAATTCAACAGGGTTGAAGAGCCTGCAGGGCCTTGTGATATGTTCATCGCGGGCGGGGTCGGCAGATGGCTCGCTGCCTCGCTCCCATATCACGCATATCTGAATAGATATCCCTCTAATATCCTACCGCCCAAACTCAAAACGTTCCCCAATGTAGGGAGCAGCTCCGCACTACCGACCTCCTCGCGGTGCGCGTCGTTGCTGGTGTCGGTTTTGTTTTGTGCCGTTCCACGAACGGACCGGTTTAATCGTTTCTAATATACATATAATTTGTTTCGATGCCGTGTCGATAACAATTGTGTCGTTTACATATTATTCGGGAATTATTTTGATTGAAATTCCTCGGCCGCTACCTGAATACGAACGAGGCTCGTGAAGATAATCAAGGGGCGAAATTCCATATGTGTTAATGACAGCTCGTGATATCACCGATATGCGATCGTCTGTTGTTATATCATATTTTCTCTTCGTAATCATACCCTTGTGGGATGTGTATATCGGATTGAGATACAGGGCTCCAGAACGGCAGGTGTTAACAATACTTATAATGTTACAGTCGATATCATAAATATATGAGCAAATCCACGCCTTCAAAATTAAATGTACATAGTAAAGTACAAATACATCTAAACAGATTTATCATTCGAAAATATATACACGTGTCATCCGTCATATTCATCTGAGCAAGCCTCTCAATAATGTTGAAGCAACTGAAACATAATAAATATCTGTACTACGATTTTTACGAAATTATTTAAACGAGTGGAAGCACATGGCTATTGAGACAAGGGTTATTTTCAAATATTTATAAACAGGCAGTGGCACATAAATATATGTAGTAACATTTTCCAATTTGTTGTGAACAAGTAGGAGCTCATATATATCTGACAGATAAAACATTTCACTTAAATATCAAATTCTGCAATAAAGTTTGCTAAAATTATGTGAACAAGTAGAAAATCATAAACATCTGAACAAAACTGACAGAAAAAAGAAAAATATTCAGAAGCCAGTAATGAATGTTGATAGCAAACCTCTTAAACCGAGTATAAATCACAAAATAGTAAAAGAAGCAGCACGCAGATTAATGACAGTTCTATGACGTGCCACTCACACTGAAAGACACAAATGTATCATATGACAGTATGGTACTCTTTTCGGTGATTATCATTTGAGACAATTCAAAATGTTTTATCTGTACAGATATTTATGAGCTCCTAATTGTTCACAACAAATTGGAAAAAGTGAGTACATATATTTATGTTACCTGTTTACAAATATTTAAAAATAACCCTCGTGTCAATAATTATGTGCATCCATTAGTTAAAATAATTTTGTAAAAATCATAGTACTGATATTAATTATTTTTCAGTTGCTTAAATATTATTGAGAGGCTTCCTCAGATGAATATGACGGATGCCACGTGTATATTTTTTCGAATCATAAATCTGTTCAGATGTATTTGTAAGTTAATATGTACATTTGTTTTTGAAGGCTTGAATTTGCTCATATATTTATGAACTCGACTGTACACTATGATTATTGTACTTACCTGTGTAGTAAGAGTACAAGAGATGTTTCTCTTCAGGCGGGTGATGTGTAAGATTGTAAGAAAGCCTTCGAGCGTGTTCGCCCTGATTGGGGTAAACGGCGGGTGAATTTAGTAGCACAAGACGGCACGCGAGCTATATCGCGCGCGAGATAGACTATCAGTTTCTATATTTCAAATTTCGTTAGCAGCGTTACTGCTTAATACAAAATTAATATCAGTCTCTATCTATTGGGTACAGATGGAAAGAGACGGATAGTCTATCTCGCGCGCGATATAGCTCGCTCGCCGCCTTGTGATAGCCGTGCTGGAATTTTCAAACTGTACTTGTTGTCCATATATAGGTATATAATGTATATATCCCATTAAAAACATAAATGTGAAAATGGGATCCAAATTCAATATTAAGAATATGCGATTCTTGGTTGTTGTCTTCACCGACAAAAGAACTGAGATCTAAATGGTTGCCAAGTTCCGTAGATTCACTGAAATGGTGCCAAGTCCGGCACTATATTGTTTACAGTAAAACTAATTTACTGCGGCTTAATGGGTTTTGAGCCTTAACTTGGCAGTTTTTTATGCAGTATGTTATAATACCATAAAAGCTGTTGGATATTTACCGTTTCAAACAAAAAAAGAATTTTCCAAATCGGTTAATAAATGACGGAGTTCTGAGGTAACTAGCATAAATAATAATAAAACTAATAAAAAAATCACTGTTTTCAGATTTTTTCTGGTGTACACATACAATTACCAAGCTTCATGCCAAATTTCAGCTTTCTAGGTCAGCTGGAAGTGGGTTAGGTTTTTGTTACTAGTCAGTCAGTCAGTGGTAAAAATGCCGTTTTTTGGAATTTAATATCGCAATAACTATTAAACCTATATTTATGAAATTTGGGGTTCTAGTTGTTCTAAAGGATCTTAATACATGTACCAAATTTCATTTTTTTATGTTTGATAGATTTGATGTTATTGGGGGGTCAAAAGTGGCTTCAAACGGTTCGTGTAAAATAACACACGCTGTTCGCCAGTTCCTGTGGTGAACTTGGCTGGGCACGCTGCCGCGTGTCTAGACCGTATATATAATAAGAAATAAACTATGCAATCTACTTAGACAGCATTAAGAAGGTAAGGTTAGGTTACCATGTGGTGCGACTGGTATACGACTGCGTAATAATTACCCCCCCCCCCCCATTTTAAAAAAAATATGAGCTCTCATTGCATGTACCGCTCGATATTTTTCGTATCTTGCTTATTATTAGCTACCCCCATCTAGGTATATTTTTTATACCGTGACATTGAACGTGATAAATCAAATTAAAATATTACACAATTTATTACGCGTTATCTGAAAACTAATAACTCATACAAATACCGAAAAGATCACGTTTAATTAAGACGCTAGTATAGTGAAAGGCGGGCCCGTGTCCCGTGTGTATGTATTAGTCGGCCATAAATCATGACTCGTAGTAATGTTTAAGTCGAAATGTTTTACTTGACGTCATATTTATGGCGTTGGGGCAGTTGATGAATAAAGTAGTGTCTCTTCCCAGAAAGCTACAGACAGCTACCAAAATATGATGACAATGGAGTTGCCATTGCCATCATCTGGTCATCGCACCAAGAAATCAGACTCAAAAGGTTGGTAATAATTGCGAAAAAAAAATATAGTAAATACTTTCTTACAGCTAGCTTGCTTATAGTAGTACATAATGTACCTATTGCAATAAGATAAGGATTATATTATTTTCATAAAATTCACAAAGAAGCTTTAAAATAACTATGATAACTCCCAAACTATCGGAGATAACGGGTGATAACAAAAAAATAAGAATACATTTGGGCAACAATAAAATTAATACTGTCAACCCAGAAAAAAAAAGTTGTTCGAGAAGTTGTTGCTACCTCTTTTGAGAATCGTAGACTTCATTTGTTTTTTTTTCATAATTTTATATTTGTCGAAAATGGCATCAAAACCAGAAACACTGAGACTACGCGTTGTACAGTTTTACAATTTCAACATAAGCTTGGGTAAAAAGTTCACAGTGGACCGTTTTAACAAGGAGAATGTGCCAATTTCTACTATTTACAGATCCTAGCATCCTTGACGGTAGCTCGTAAAAGTGGCAGCGGTCGACCAGCGAAGATAATGACTAAGAGAAGGCTGCAGCTGCTCCACACTACTTTTAACGATAACAAATCCATAAAACAACGAGTTGCCGCCAAAAAATTTAAATGTACTCGACCATACATCTGTAGCACGTTAAAAAACATAGGTCTGGAACGCAGAAAGAAGATAAGGGCACCAGAATACACTGATGAGCAAAAATCGAAGGTTATGTCACAATGTCGCTGGATGACCCGAAATTATAAAGGAAACACTTCCTTTAAGTAAAACCCATATTCCTGGAAATGATCGATACTATATATACCAGCGATGTTTCTACTACACCAGAGGACATAAAACACCAGTACAAGCACAAGTTTGAGCAAAAAGTTAAGCTATATATGGCTATTTCTGAACAAAAAGTGTACGAGAAAGAGTGTTTGAAAAAAATATTGATGCCTTTTATTCGTAAATATCATTCAGATGGACAACATGTTTTTTGGCTTGACAAAGAATCTTCGCACTGCCAAAAAAACGATACATTTCCTAGAGGCCAATAACATTCCATTTGTGCCAAAAACACGTAACCCCACAAATCTTCCACAATGTCGTCCGATTGAAAATTTTTTCTGTCATTTGAGCAGTTTGGTTTATAAAAATAATTGGAGAGCTGAAAATTGTGCCCAACTTATGAAAAAAAATCAAGACATGTGTTCGAAAAATGGACAAAAATGTCTTGTTCCAACATCATGTCCAGACTGCGACAAACAGCTGATCCCGGGCCTTATTTAAATGTACACTAACGTTTTTGTAAATCTAGACACGCGGCAGCGTGTCCAGCCAAGTTCACCCCAGGAACTGGCGGATAGCAGCCGTGTGTTATTTTACACGAACCATTTGGAGCCACTTTTGACCTCCCAATAACTCCAAATCTATCTAACATAAAAAAACTGAATTTGGTACATGTATTAAAGTCCTTTAGAACAACTAGAACCCCAAATTACATAAATGTAGGTTCAATAATTATTGAGACATTAAATTCCAAAAAACGGCATTTTTACCACTGACTGACTGACTGACTAGTAATCAAAAACCTAACTCACTTCCAGGTGACCTAGAAAGCTGAAATTTGGCATGCAGCTTGGTAATTGTGTGTGTACACCAGGAAAAATCAGAAAACAGTGTTTTTTAATAGTTTTATTATTATTTATGCTAGTTACCTCAGAACTCCGTCATTTATTCACCGATTTGGAAAATTCTTTTTTTGTTTGAAACGGTATACATCAGGGGTAGTCCCATAGTTATCAAGTAAGAATCTGATCATAGGGTCCTGGAGAAATCGAGGGAACTCTTCAAATATTTGAGGTGCACCTATAGCGATTTGGGTATTTTGTATAGTAACTCGTGCATTCGCATTCAAAAAAAAGCATTCATTTGTTGAAGTTTGACAAAAAGTAATGATATCCTATCAAAAACATAAATGTAAACAGGGCAGCCAAGTTCAATATGCGAGGCGTGGTTGCCGTCTTCACCGGCATAAGAATTGAGATCTAAATGGGTGCTAAGTTCCGTAGATTATCTGAAAAGGTGCCAAATATGGCACTAATTTATTGCGGCTTAATGCATTTTGAGCCTTAACTTGGCCGTTTTCTATGCAGAATATTATAATACTATGAAAGCTGTTGGATATTTAAGAAAACTGCCAAGTTAAAGCTCAAAATGCATTAAGCCGCAATAAATTAGTGCCATACTTGGCACGTTTTCAGATAATCTACAGAACTTGGCACCCATTTAGATCTCAATTCTTTTGTCGGTGAAGAAGGCAACCACGTCTCGCATATTGAACTTGGCTGCCCTGTTTACATTTATGTTTTTGATGGGATATTACTCTTCTATATACATTCTACAATTTAACCATTTTGTACTAACATCACAAGAGTTTATTTTAAATAACTCCACAATGTATTCTCTTTTTTTTTGTTATCACCCGTTACACTACTCATTCATTAACTTTGAACTGTTTGAGCTGACGTCATACGACGATTACGACGTCCGTGATGGATGCGGCGCGGGCGCGGGCGGCCATCCGTCACGCGACCGACACGACACGATGCCGGCTCGGGCCCAGGGCGGGCGCGCCTTGCGCCGGCGGCCCCAAATAGACTCGGAAGTAAATTACGCGCTATCGCGCCAAGCGCTGATTTATCGCTCAGTTAAGACACTTATTCGGCTCTCAAGTTGCATCTTGTAATGTATTTGTCAGTCATAAGTCAAAAACGTAACATATATATGATGGTTCTTCTCGGCGTAGTTTTTAAGGTTCCGTACCTCAAAATCACTTCGTTGTTCGTTTGCCTAGCAATGCCTTTTTTCTCCAGAAGGCGGAGTGCACTGTCTGCAGTACCTTGGGGCTGTGAAACAATTAAACAAACCGAACTTCAAATTTAACGCATTCCACCATTGATGGCGCATATTTTCATTAAATATTTATATGAAGCAAGTGGCAGGTAAAGGAGTAATTTGGAAAACTGTGACGTTGTAATCTGTTAATCGCATAAAATTTCAAATTGTATAATTTTTGGATTCAACCAGCTGACGCCGGTAAAAATGCCGAATGCAGGCGTCACACTAGATATGCCCCAAAATTATGTTAAATTAAGTATGTAGTTTCCAATCATGCGAATCCGACTCGCACTTCGCTGCTTTATTGCTTGAGCCAGGCATTCCGGGCAAGGACATATGTTTACATTACAGCTACATATATTAAAACAGAGCAAGAGTGTACTTTGTCTTTTTGTGGTCCATAATCCAATTATGACGTAATACAGGTATAGGTATTTATTAAGCAGAGTCCAATATGATGAGCGTGAGTTAAGGACACACTTGATTACTTAAAAAATACGCTCATCATCAAATGGTCATCATCTTTATTAAGTGTATGCAATGCCACAATACTTATCGCTAGTTCACATCCTGCTGTTGTCTCGCTTCAGTGTCTCCGTTTAAGTGCATTTATGATAAATATCACGATGATGACGTAACAAAATATAGGACATTTCGTTTAGATCAGTGAAGAAGCCAGGTTTAATTCCGGCCTGATGACAACGTGATGCAATAACATTTTACTTGATGATTCGCCTTCCAAAACTGAAGCTCTAACTGGTGTGAAATGTTTTAAGAAATGACTTAATAAAGGTTGTAAAACTGTAATGTTTTTTTGTGTGCTTGGCCTAGGCCGGACCGCGGGGCGCCGGGGACTGCGGGGACGCTGCCGGCGCCGTAAATAATGACGTTTGATAATTGATTAATCGAGCTGCCGCGTGCGCCCGCGCACCCGCGCGCCACAGTTCAACGAGTAGATCATCTTTACACACGGAGCAAGAGGCTCATCTCATGTTGCAGATAGTAACTAGGTGTATCCAATGGTGGATCCGGATTTTTGTTTGGAACCACAGAATATCGCCGCTTCATAGTCAATGCATCAAATTCATGCCAATATTTTGTGTCAAGCACCGTAACTTACAGTTACTGAAGAACTAAGGTTAATAATCTTCACTGATCAAGCGAGCGAAGCGTCTCCGTTTCAGCTTTCGACAAAAATTATTTCGTATGTCTGTCTGTCCGGATGTTCTTCTCTACATGACGCATTTCTCAACCGATTCTCGTGAAAATTTGTGAGCAGGTTCTATAATTATATAAAATGTTTTTGTCGAGTCAGTTTTTTAAATTATAAAAAAATGCGATGTCTACAGTTCACAAGAGAAGAAGAAGAAGACAATTTGTAATGAAAATTCCAAAAAATAAATGTAAAATCTGTGATATTAGATCACTATAGTTCTGTACTAAATACATACAGTCCGGAAAGTCTTAGATTTCCAAAAGCCTTACTACCTTTTCGAGAAACTAAAATGGGTCAAAGATACAAGGATTAGGTCACTGAGAAGATGCACCAAACTTGCAATATCACAACACAAGTCAGCTTTCTATAGAGGGAGTTTCAAATTTGCCGCCGCCAAAGTTTGGAACGATCTGCCACCACCCCTAAGAGAACCCATATCTCTGACAAAATACAAGAGGTCAGTCCAAACGCATCTAATTACTGTACAAAGCAAATTCTATACTCCCTCATAGCAACAAGCACGCACACAAACACTCACACACACACACACACATACACACACACACTCACAGTTCACATACACGCTAACACACACACTTGCACATACATACAGGTACATACTCTAAAGTCCGAGTTAAAAAAAATATTTCTTGGATATTTATTAATTTTTTTTTTGTGTTTAATTTTTTTTTTCATTCGTTAAGGTTTTTATTACCAAGTATTCTGCAACTGTTTAAGTGATAAATGTATTATATTTACTACATGTTATATCAGGAACGAGCACAGACTCACTAGCTCCGCGAACATTTTGTTTAGTGTTTGTGACTGACCGAGGTCCAGAAAGGGACCAGTCTGAAAACCAGCGCCGGGCCGCTTTGCCCAGCACATGCTGAGACTGGGGCCCATTGCCCACTATACTTCCTTAAATTAGTTTTTATTATTATTATTGTACAATTTGTTCTAGTTTTTTTATCTTTTTAATTATGATTCTTTGTTACATTTAAGGTTCTTTTTTTTGTGGCAATAATTAATTTTCTGATTCTGATTCTGATTCTGATACTATGTAGTAAAGTAACGAAGAGAAAATGTCAAGATACGATACGTGTCATGTCAGTTGACCTAGAAAATAGCTTAAATAGATGAGCATTTTAATTGATAAGGTCCCTTGTCCCTTTGCCAGAGATTATTTATTTATTTATTGGTACGGGACACCAACAGAGTACATAACAATAAGTGACTATTCATGTTAATTGTGTTTGGGCTATTATGCACCCCAATTACAGGTGAACATATCATTGGTCAGTACTTAATCATTAAATTGCGATACAACTACACATTTTTTTAAAGGTTTATGTTTGAATATGAGTTTAACTTAATTAATAATTACACAATAAATTTAAAGTATTATCCATTACATTTCAGTTTCCATTCACATTAAATTTAGATTGAAAATTTATCGAAGTTTCAAAGTTATAAGTATTTACTTTATCAATAATTTAGTTTCTAATTATATCTTTATTTACATCGCTGCTATTGGTAACGAAAAGGGTTAACTTATTTTTAAAACTACTACTAAAATTATGTTTCATTGATATTATGTTTGATCGTTTATACATTAAAAACTGTTAACAAAATGGCCTGTAACTTTTGATTATATTTTGAAACCCTGGATACGAATAGTCGAAATAATTATAAAGGTCGGGAATGTTATAAAGGCCTTTAAATTATTTACTCGTACATCGAAGGTATTAATTTTGTTCCTCGCTCGGATCGAAGGTACATATGTCATGGTAAGGATTCACTACTTGTTTTCGTAGACTGTGGCCCCGCCGCGCCGGCTGCTGATGCTATCGCGACATTCCGCCCCCCTCATGAGCCTATCCATTATCATTTGGGCAGTAGACCGCCCGTCGGCACCCACCCTGCCCAGGTTCCCAACGTTGCTTTACGTACCTAGATGTTAGAGACATGGAACAGCTAGTAACAGAAATGCCAAGAACACTAATGTCTTACCGTTTAGTATACCTATACCTACCACATGACGAGTATAGCGGTGACACTATGCTCTCGGCTGAGTGCTTGACCGGTCTCGTCACTGAGTGCTATTAGCCCGAGAGCTCGCGGCCTGTAAAAAAAAAACACGACACTATTGGTCAAATTAGCAGCATCTTCTCTCGATCTTTTTATTTTTACACAGCGACTCTGCATTCTCGCTGCTAGACATAATACTCACATTTACATATAACAAAAGTATAAATTATGATTTGAAGAACACTAACTTAGATACAAATATTAAACTTAATGGTCAAACATTAGAATTTGTTACTTCTACTGTATTCTTAGGTATTACATTGGACTCAAAATTGCAGTGGGGTTCCCATATAACAGCGATAGGAAGTAGGTTGAGCTCTGCTGCATTTGCAGTCAGGAGAATAAGGCAGCTTACCAATGTGGCAACGGCACGGTTAGTTTACTTTGCTTATTTTAATAGTATAATTACTTATAGTCTTATCTTATGGGGATCTGCTGCAGATATTGAAACTGTTTTTATTTTGCAAAAAAGAGCTATCCGAGCAATTTATAACTTGGGGTCGCGTGATTCATTAAGAGAATTTTTCAAAGAAATAGATATTCTAACCCTGCCGTCCCTATACATATTTGAAATAATAATGTATGTTAGGAAGAATTTGGGCAATTTTCCAACGAACGCTGATAAACCAATAGCCACGAGAAATACTGGGAAACTCAAAATAACCTTCTATAGACTAGTAAAGGCGAAAAAGTCGTTCTTGGGAAATTGTATCAAATTCTACAATAAAATTCCTAAACACATTACTGAACTTAGCAATTCTAAATTCAAATCTGTAGTAAAACAAACACTTATTTCAAGAGCATATTATAAGATAAACGATTACATCTTGGATAGGGATGTTGGCAGTGATAGCGTCCTCAACGGGTAATCTATCGCGAATATATTTTCTACTGTAGCATTGTTATTTAAGTTATTTTGTAGTAATGTAATTTTATATTTAACTATATAATGTATATTGTTTTGAAAAAATGACACCTCACCGAGTTTCTTACGCCGGTTCTTCTCGTGGCAGAGGTATATTTTTCCGAACCGGTGGTAGTTTATTGACGTTCATAGGTGCATGTAATATGCCTAATTTGAAGAATAAACTACTTTTACTTTTTTACTTTTTACTTTTACTTTTACAATTTTAAGGTCCATATTAATTTAAGTGCTTTAAAACATGTTCCTCTAGGTACTATTATACTTATCGTGTGCCTGAAAACTACGAAGTACCGTCTCACCATTCCTCACCATAGGAAAATTACAAAGAGCGCATAAGCATGTCGACAAACCATCCAACACATAATGATATTGGAATAGCTGCATGTCACTTTGATAGGTGGTAGTGAGTGACAAAACCTACCTATAAATAGATAGTGCTCCCGGTCGGTAAAGCACGCAAAGGCGCCGCGACGATGCTATCACCGCGCTTTAAGACGAGATATTTATTGGGAAACAAAACTGTTTGACGTCGCATCGGTTAGCTATAAATCGAAGCAGCCATCGTCGCCGGCGCACGCGGAGGCTAGAGCGGGGCGCCCGCGTCGACTCTGATAGTATTTGGTTTAGATGATATCGCCGGCCCGAGATCGACCCCCGATGTAGTGCGACTGCGCAGTTTTGGCACTGGAGCCGAGTCTTTTCATACAAGTGCTTGTTCAATTTGCAATTTTGCAATGGTCTGTCTGGATGCTTGTCATTCACAAATGTCTGCGTAAGTGTCAGTCGTTTTAAAAATCGTACTTAATCGTAACTTTTGTTCAAATCTGATTGAATTCATTGAATGGAAAGCTCGACATTATGGTAGATGACACCAGTATAAATAAATTTATCTTGCATTATCAATAAACCAAACTAGCGAAAATACTTGAAAAACAACACATTTGAATTCCTCTTATGTTATAGATTTTTAAATACACGAGACCTAAATACACTAATCAAAACAGGCCAAGTGCGTGTCGGACCGCGCACAAAGAAGGGTTGCGTACCGACACCTAATCTACATTTAAAACCACTATACAATACTTTGAATCAAAAAAGGTCGTATCTTCATAGGAAACTCATGGCACTTAAGCCCTTTTGTTTGGACAAGACAGTTTTTCAGCAATAACTCAAAAACTGTTATCTATCTTGTTCAAACCAAAAATCGTTGAAAGTATTTATTAATGTACATCATCTTGATTTTTTTCAGAATTTTAAACTTCATAGTTTGGAAATTAGAGGGTGGGGGGAGGGACACTTTTTATGACTTTGACAGCTAATATCTCACCAACGATTGACTTAAATGGAAAAGTTTTTTAGATACCTCTAACCTCTATATCATTTTTGAAGGCCTATCCATAGATACCCCACATGCGTATGTGCATTGAAAAAAAAATGTTAACCCCCCTGTTACATGTATGGGGTGCCCCCCCAGTTTAATATTTTTTCGTAATTTTACATCATATTTCTATAGCGGTTCATAGCATACAACTTCCTACCAAATTTCATAATTGTAGTGCCCATAGTCTCCGGGTAAATCGGCTGTGACACACGGACGGACGGATGGACAGACATGACGAATCTACTACCCTCTACCCTTATGGGTTCCGTTTAAGCCATTTTGGCTACGGAACCCTAAAAATCGTGACCACGAAAAGACATCGCGATATTTTTTCTAACTTCAATTTTTTTAAATTGTTTCTAGTAGAAATTCTAGACAGCAGAACAGCCGGACATATGAAAGCATTTTTACCATAGCTGAAACGGAGACCTTCGTTTCACACGAAGTTTCGACTACCTGAGTGACAGAAATGCATGGCGCAAACCAGAGACCTAAGTATCATTAATATTCATATATGTATATTTTCGTTGTGTCACGTCTAGGAAACTAGTTAACACAGCTATTGCGAGACATCATTTTTGACATATAAAAGTGCCATTGCGGCCTAGTTGCAGAATAAGTTTTTTTTTTCATTCATATATTTCACGGAAAATTATCGTAGGTAGGTACAACCAAAGGGTATCTATACTTGTAAAGTATCAAGAACTGACGTTCGCATTATCGAACAGTATCGGTACATGCATGCTGCGGAAGGCTCGACCGCCGACCGACCGCCCAAAAAACAATCCTTTATTGATTTACTATTAATGGCGACAACTCGGTGAACACACCGCCACCGCTACCTGAACACTACAAAAAAACCTACAAATAATTTTTCAACATGTTAGTCGTTGTCATATGATTGATAACATGAGAGTTCGACCGCACCATCATGGGAAATTAAGCAGCCTAGTCATTCTCCAATCGAGTTCATAATAACGTTACTGATAATTTTGATCAAGTTTCGTATGTTCAGCGAGAAATACTCAGAACACTACGCAGAACATGAATCAAACAAGTACCACGACAAACATTGTGTTTTAGGGTTCCGTAGTAAACAACTTCAGTAAACGTTAGGTACTTCTAGAAAGGTCTAATTTAGTACCTATGAGCGCCTATACATATCAATACCCGAGATAAAACGGAATAATCTAATTTAGAAAAAAAAAAATTTTTCTGGTGCCTCCCCTACACTTATAGTGGTGATGTAATTGTTTTTTACCGACTTCAATAGAAGGAAGGAGGTACTCAGTTCGTCTGCATGATTGCTTGTTTTTTTATGTATTGTTCCACGATAACTCCTGACCACGTTAGCCGATTTTAATATTTTTTTATTATTAAATCACAAATTGTGGCATAGCGAACAACAAAATTGAAGTAGTTTTTTTTTGGTATAAATTATTTCTTGCAAAACTCGTTAGATAGCTCATTAAAAGAATACTCAGAGCTAAAAAGCTCTGGCTGGATGGTTTTAGAAAAAACATTGTTTGATTTAGCTATTCGTTTGCGTAATATTACTTATAATTTTTAAAGTGCTAATTTTGTTATAGTCAAGTGTCGTCCCTCTATCAGCTACGGTTGCTACGGGGTATGTGAAATCAATCATGGTAGTTGTATACAGGGTGAAAAAAGGACCCTGAAGGGGAACTACATTTTTTAACAAAAAAAAATAGGTTTTGTTATGCTGTCTGTACATTTTTTTAAAAACCTGTGAATGCTGTTTTATTGTTTAGGAGAAATCAAATAATGTTTCCTTCCAGCAATTGAGCTATCTCAACATTTTAAGGTACTTGTATGTATGTATCTATGTATGTATGTATGTATGTATGTATCTATTTATGTATGTATGTATCTATTTATGTATGTATATATGTATTACTTTATTGTACATAAAACACGACAAAATGATAAACGTAAACAAAAAGTAGACGTACAAGGGCGAGTTTATCCCTTCAAGGGATCTCTTCCAGGTTACCTTCTTCCACTTCTTCTTCTTCTTCTTTTTTCCTTACTTCTTTGTCTAGGGCCCATATTTTTTTCTACGCTGTATGATTAAAGTATATTATAAGTTTTTTATAATAGTTGCTTCGATCTTATTCGATGGTGATGGGGTGGTAAGCTGTATGTATTTTAATGTTCCTTTATGACCTCAGCTAGCCAGTGCTACGGCTCCCACGCAGATACCGTCACAACAACTTCGGTACCTAGAAGTGCTACCTATAGCTATCTAATTACACAGATCCTATCGGTAATGAAGTAGCCCCTGATCTTTGTAGTTTGGGATCGCTGATAACCATCTAGCCACAAACAAACAATTATTTTAAATCTTATCACAACGGGATAAAGGTGACAGGCCAGCCCGATGTGTGACACCGGTCCTTTGAGCCGCCGGGAGCGTGTAAGCTCACCTTTTATCTTATCGGCGACATTAAACTGCTCTAAACGCGTCAACAGTTTACCACAGTATAAAAAGGAGTAGTGCATCTTGGATCCTTTGGCTGTTATTGTGATCTACTAAAGATAAGACAGTTATTGTGATCTACTATAAGTATTTAAGATGATTATGTTTGCATAAAAAAGTACCATGAAAATGAGTGCTATCTCGCCTATAAACGTAATGTTTGGCGATCTTATTGTAAACGGGTGTACAATGTTTTAAAATTAATAAAAAGGTCGTTATTTTTTGTGTGGTAATTCAGCATGTCTAATCGAAGCATCTAAAAAGCTCTAGGCGTGCTCAATAGAGCGAAGCGGTACTTTACGAAGGGACAGAGACTTCTATTATATAAGAAACAAGTTCGTCCCCACATGGAGTATTGCTGTCACCTCTGGGCGGGAGCACCTGGATACCAGCTTGGGCCTTTTGACTCGCTTCAGAGACGTGCTGTATGAATCGTAGACGATCCCAAACTCACAAGCGATATTGAACCGTTAAGTTTAAGAAGAAACTTTGCCTCCTTGTGCCTGTTCTATCTCTTGTACAATGGGTTGTTTTCCTAAGAACTGTTCGACAATACCCACGGCCACTTTCTACCATCGCACCGCTCACCGTCAGCAGGGCATTCGGTGTCAAAGCAATTTCTTCTCTTGGGCGTTCCGGTTATGGAATGAGCCGAGGTTTTATATATGATGGGGTTCTTCAAGAAAGGAGGGTATACATTTTGAAAGGGTCAGCAACGGGCATGTGACACCCCTGCAGTTGCAGGCATTCAAATAGGCTACGGTGACCGCTTACCATCAGGTGGACCCTACGCTTGTTTGCCACCATCGTAATATAAAAAAAGTATCTCGCTTCCGCAACAGCATCAAAGTGGGTAGCGTGTGCGCACAAGTAGGTAAATTATGCACGCATTCACATTTCGTAGCATGCTAAACTCAAGTAAGTTAGTAGCGGAAAATTGGGCATAGCATAATAGTCATGCAAGCCCAAAGGACTAAGCTTGTTATTAAACAGAGGTTTGTTAGGTTTAGTTTAGGTTAGGTTATGTCCGAAAACTCCTATTTAAACTAATGCCGGACGACTGAACAAACTCTCATACAACCACGAATGCAGCATCCTATGTTCATAAAAAGGGGTACGATAGGCGATTGTTTGTTAGTGTGCGAAACCATATAATGTGACAGTACTCGTAAGCGTTGCCTGATTCACACAATAAGTAATAGTACATACCTGATTGCAGATAATGTGACAGTAAATACAGGAGTACAGGTATTTACCAAAGACTACTACTATGAATATATATATTTAATTAATTTATTTATTTATACGTACTTTATTGCACAAAATGTAATTGTACAAATGGCGGGCTTAATGCCAAAGCCAGCCAATCATTGGTCTAAACAGAGATTTATGAAAGGTGCAAAGAAAAAAAGTTTGATAATATCTGCTGAGAAAATGCGAAGACAAAATCAATATAAACACTATAAATAAACATACATAAATACAACATATTTACATACATACAAGAATAAATATACTACTTCATATTCAATACATACTATTATTATAGGGATATATAGAGAGTAATTCCTATGGCGAAGCGTAGGTACGAGTACCTATGCATTTTTCGCCCAGTAATGAACCACGAACACGATTAAAGACTACTATAAGTAGAATTTCGCGTACTCAAAATCCGAATGATGAATATCTATTCGCGAACGTGTTTCCTTTGCAGCAAGACATAAGACATAAGAAGTTTATTTGTACATAAAGGTTTACACGTTGAGCATGATATTAATTAGCAATGTACTGCGTGGGCTTTTCATATGTGGTTAGACTGGCCCCAACACTAGCAAACGCCACAATCGTGGCAAATCAAATTCTCTCCCTACTGGTTTCACTGCGTGTTGCTCCCGGCGCGGGCGTCGTGGGCGGCGGGCGCGTCGCACCTCGTAAAAACACCGGCACACCGCCACCGTTTCCACCATTACCTTATCTCCAATAAGGACCTCAGCTAATTAGGCCCTCGATGTGGCGGCGGAGACTTGCGGACGCTTAAAGCGCGATTAGAGCCGGCCCGGCCGTAAAGTAGCCGCATTACGGCCGGGACAAGCCCGCCGTTGTCGGGGTCATGAATTGATTGCATCTCATTCACTGGTGACTCACTCGGAATACTGATACCACAATCCAGTTTGATCAGAGCATGGGATGTCTTTCTTGATTTGTTATTCATAATTCATTTATTGCGTAATCATGACGTACATACATTAGATTAGATTTTACAATAAAAGGTTCGAAACATGAACCCTTTTAGGGCACAGTAATTTAGTTCTAATTAGTTAATATAAAAATCTAATGTATAATATTGGAGAATGAAACTAATACAAACAAATACCTAAATATACGATGTATTCTTATAGATACCCAGAACCCAGTTGATATTGTCATACCTCGAAATGTTGGGGACTTTGATGAAATTTGGTACGAATGTCCATCGATGCCCTTATTTTCGTCTTCCAAAAGTCCCCAAGCCAGGACCTGTTAGAACCGCCGCTATTTTGGAAAATGTACTTATACAGGTACTCCATCGCATTTTGAGCGAAATCTTGCGTACCTTACTAAAATATAATCAAGGGCTAATTGAGGCTTAGTTAATTCTGAACTTGAAGCTTGATGGAAGAATTTCAAACCTACTTAGGTTTACACAATAGGATATGAGCTATATTAATATTAACATTTTACCCAACTACGGCTAAACCAAAAAGAAGGAGAAAGGTTTAAGTTTGCTGCCCCCTCCAAGACAAAATGCTTGATGAATACCAACGATTGAAGTGGTGTTATATGTCTCCTAATTCTGACTACTGGCGCATACAATACAATACAAATACTCTTTACAGTACATATGGTGCTACTTTACCGCACGAGTGCGGTAATCAGCAGATTACGTGCATATGTCGAAACTTTAAAGAGCCATATGTACTGTAAAACGTTGTACGATACACGTGCGAACAGGTAATTCGCAACTCGTGTCTATTTAAAACATTCCCTTCGGTCGTGTTTTAATTTATCACCACTCGTTGCGAATTTCCTGTTTTCTGCACTTGTATCGTAATGTACAAATGAATTAGTTATAAACAGAAAGAAAACAGCCATCATGTAAGTAGGTAGAGGTTAGAGCTAGATAACAGGCGGTCTTATCGCTAAAGATCGATCTCTTCCCGACAACCTAGAAAAGAAAATCCTATCTATGTTTCCTTGAGTTTAAGAAAATTCAACATGGCGGGCGTGAGAGGACGTCAAATCTGAAATAATATTGGGGGAGGGGGACAATCTTACACAAATCGACCTAGTCCCAAACTAAGCAAAGCTTGTACTATGGGTACTAGACGACGATATACATACTTATATAGATAAATACATACTTAAATACATAGAAAACATCCAAGACCCAAGAACAAATATCCGTGAAAAATGCACAAATAAATGCCCTGGCCGGGATTCGAACCCGGGACCTCTAGCTTCGGAGGCAGAGTCACTACCAACTAGGCTAAACAGGCCGTCATAATTATCGCGCGGATTTTAATAAACATGACTTCAGTGGATAGTCTAAGAACACGCCAGTGCTATACATTATACATTGAAGGTGCATAATTACTGCGTATTTTAATGTTTTGCGTTGAAATTAACTGATAGGTCCTGTAAGGTAAGCGTCCAATCCCAAAGTGTGACACCTTATTTTCATAATTAGTACTTTTTATTGCTTCAAATAATAAGTTAGTGCCTAAAGACAGGGCCGAGCACTGGGAGATTTACCTCACCTGTAGAGAAATAACCTCACTGTAAATTCCAACCGATTCCTATTGAAAAATTATCTGCGCTACATCACATCTACATGCAATCTTACATAATTTGAGCTCACGAGTGGCCACGACGCAACTTTTGACGGAGCACGACGCCGCCGCCTCTAGGTACCTGCTGAGATATCAAACCTGCAGAAATATCAAAGTACTCCCTATATAGGTGCTTGTCGGCCTGTTTAGCCTAGTTGGTACTGTTGGTAGTGACACTGCCTGCGAAGCTAGAGGTCCCGGGTTCGAATCCTGGTAAGGGCTTTGTTTCTGTAGGGAGCAGAAACATGTGTTTCTGAGACTTGGATGTTTTCTATGTATTTTTTAGGTATATATCTATTAAATATATTGTCGTCTAGCACCCATAACACAAGCCTTATTGAGCTTACTATAGGACTAGTTCGATTTGTGTAAATAATTGTCCCCTAATACTTATTTATTTATTTATAAATTTGTGGTACTGTGTGTCTGAGGAGTCCAGGACAAGTGCACCTTATTCGTGTAGCTCGGGGGCATGGCCCGGGAGCATGCAAATTGCAGCAGCCATTCCATCGCCACGCCGGCGCGGCCGTTCCTTGACAACATATTTCCATTCGCTTATCTATCGGTATTCACAATCCAGCACAAAGAAGTATGAACTCCGCAAGAAGGCCTGAAGAGTTAATTCACAAGACTGAAAAGTGTTTTTCTCAAACATCCAATGAAATTTCGTCATTACGTGCATTATAACAGGCTTCAAAGTATCACGTTGCAGGCGGAACGAATCGGGAGAACTGTAAAGGAATTTCATACAAAATTGAAGGCCTAGGCCGGGAAGCAATTTTTTTAATTTAATTTTATTTGTTTTTTGAGTGGTGTTTTTTTTTTATTTCATTACATATGTTTGAGAAAAGCACTATACAAATCTCGGCGAGAAACGTCGACCGCGTATTCCTATCCGTCTCTATATCTACTTGGCCTGCAACCTTTCGTTTCCCGACCTCGATACTAAGGTAATATGACGAGACGTTTGGCGAGAAGAGAACTCCTTAACCCAATTATTTCGCTTCTGTTGTGACGCGGACTGTGTTGTGTCTACGACAAGATTGTAATTTATTTTCACAAGCTTTTATTGAACTTGCACTGTTCGTATCGTATGTAAGTACTTTTGTAAATTGTCATCAAAATTTTCAATCGCTTTTTCAGCCGCTTGCCGGTATCCGATTGAGCTGAAATTTGGCATACTTATGTCAGTTCGGTGGCAATGCAATATTATGGTAAGTACCGCCGAGCTGATCTGATAATGGAGAAAGAAGATGGCCATAGCTGAGCAACTCCTAAATAAAACTGCACAAGACAAACCTATCGGGTTTGGGCTCATTCGAACCATCTCAACGAGTAGTTGATAATTGTGGAAATAAGTCCAGTCGACAATAAAAGCTTGAACCAAGATTTTATTTTTGACAGTGACTTATTTATTATTTTTCTCAAACATGCAATGAAATATTGATGTTATGTGCCTTATAATATTAGGCTGCGAAGTATGACGTTTCAGGTGCGGCTAGGACAAGAGGTCGTTAATGGATTTTCATACAAATCTTGCAGGACTAGGCCGGCAAAGTCGTCTTTTTTAATTTCCATTCCACATAAATTTGTGGCACAGGCATCATGACATTCTGCCACTATGCGTATTAAAAATAAAACTCTGATTTTTTGTTGTTTATTTCATTGCATGTTTGAGAAAAGCACTATACATACCTCGGCGGGAAATAAGGGGTTGCCCGCCTGAGACCTATCCGACCTTGCTTCGCTCGGCCGTCTATATGTCTTCGGCCGGCAACCCCTTTCGTCCCGGCCTCTGTAGTAATGTACTATTATGTTTTATTTATAAGTTGGATTTCAAATCATTACAGTGCACAAATGCACAGCGATAAAAAACAAACAAAAACACCAGATAAACAAAATCGTAATATAGTGCATTACGATACAAGTGCAGATAACAGGAAATTCGCAACGAGTGGTGATAAATTAAAACACGACCGAAGGGAGTGTTATAAATCGACACGAGTTGCGAATTACCTATTCGCACGTGCAGTATCGTACAACGTTTTACAGTACATATGGCTCTGTAAAGTTTCGACATACGCACGTAATCTGCCGATTACCGCACTCGTGCGGTAAAGTAGCACCATATATAGGTACTGTAAATAATATTTACATTGAAGAAGGCATCTATTTTCTCAAAGAACTTCAAGTAATCATCAGATCATCACACACCGCAATAAATCCGTAGGTATTTAAAAATGCAATAATACAATAAAAAATGTGAATTGGTTAATACTCCTACTTACAAAAACCAACCCACCACACCACTTCAGGATTTTTTGGATATTAGAATATTTCTAAGTACGATTAATTATTATAGCTAACTGAATTATTTTTACTACAACACAAAAAAAAATTCAGGCATCACCAAATTATTTATTTCAATAGTTTTCTGAAAACCATTTTTTGCTGAAGGAAAGCTTCTATGTAGATAAATGCTAACAACACTATATGGTTTCCCAATAACTTGGGTTACCTGGATAGTATAAAATAAAACAGACATGTAACATTCTCTCGCTCGGAAGTATTTAAGTACTGTCAGCTGCAGAGAAACGTGACCCACCCCCCCTGCATACAAACTGCTATGCAGGGGGGGGTCACGTTTCTCTGCAGCTGACTGTACATAAGTAGGTACTTATCAACTTAGTTATGTATTTACCTACCCTCGATCCAATTATCCTCTATATTACTTTATTGTACGAGCACGTCGCTCGTGATTGACAGTTCCCCTCAAGACGTGGGTTGTGGTCGGATCCCGCGAAGTCCGGTCGGCGGCGCGGGCGCATGGTAATGGCGGCGACGTCCGTATTGTCCGCAAGATGGCCGCCGCCGGACGCGGTAATTGCCTTCGTGGAAGCGGCAGATTGCGCAAAAACCACCCGCGGCAATTAGACGCACCCCTCGGCGCTCCCACCACACGCTGCCAAAGCCCGGCATCGTCTTAGATAACTTTCCTACATGCGGGTACGAGCTATATTGTATTAGAATTAATTAGTAAGCTGGTTTTTAAATCATCAACAGTTCCTGGTAAGCGGAACCAGCTCGCGACAATGTTGCGGGCGTCGCCGAGCGTGTAACTATTGCAAGCGACGACGACGAAGCATGCGGGAGAGACCACAAAAAACACCTCTACTTCATATCTATTAATTGATCTCTTCTCCACCCTGTTTACAGCGACAAGTCCATGAACATATCCTCTGAGAAGGTTATATAGGTATAAGAAGGTTATTTTGATAATTGAGTATCGACAACCTTCACGACACAAAAATGAAAAATATTTTTAAATTACTGGCATATTTACCGATTTCTAACTGCCAACGTCGTTTCGCTAATGGCCGTACACCGTGAAAATGGATGGTTTACTAATTAAATACAATCTGAATGCCAACCGACGCATGAAGCACTGAAGAATTCGATGCGCGCAGTGTGTGATGGGTTGAGCGTGTGAAGTTCCCGACAGTATGGAAACTTCATTCCTCTTGTCTCTTCCACTTTGTTTTTAAGATGGACAGCAGTCTCTAGATCTTGTAAGCCGTGGCTTGAGCGTGCCGCTGTACTGCACAAAATAACTGCTTGTTTATGTTGGCGAGAAGTTAGAAGGGGCAGAGAGTGTTCTAACGTTCTTCTTGCTTTTTGGTTTGGCCACGTCGAAATTGGTACCGTATAAAAGTGATGCTGCAACGTAATGAAAACGGATATGCTCATAGTTGACTAATATAAATAAGTATTCATAACCAACTTTATAATAGGTATATCTCGCAAGTCATGCTAAAAAGAGAAGCCACCAAGGTTGAGAGCTGCGCGGTGGCCTCCCTATCTTTCCCTATTAGCTTTACGAATCCGCAATTATATAGATAACTATTTACTACTTAAATCTCTCTCTTTCTGGTTATTACGAGTAGAAGGCACGTGCTAACCCGCTAACAGTATTTTGATTCGTATACTTGCTCTCCAATTTGATATCAATTGGGTCGTCGCGAGCTCGGTTCACAATAGGTATACCTAACGCATTAGATCGCGGAATACTCCGTGTTTGAAATCGCAAGCTATGAATAAAAATAGATCCTCTGTTCTCTGTATAGTGGCTGGCTGTAGCCTGCACAGGTACAGCGCACCAGCGGCCGGCTAACCTTCGCCGATAATTGCGCTCCGCGGCGCGGCGCGCATTCCGCGGCCTGCTTCGAGATTGTCAAAACCGGGGGCGCATTCCCGCCTTTCAAATGGCCACCTAATTGTTCCACTGCTCCGCAAAAAGATAGATAATTGCTTGTAGATATGTCTCTGCGCAGGAGTATATTCAACTGTTCTATTGTACAACAGCGGTGTGTTGACCAGTACTTGATATGCTCATCAGTGAGCATTGACTCTTAAGTGGTAGTTACAAATGCTCCTAATCGTCTCATAATCTCGCTCATTACTTCGAGTATGATTCGTTATGAGTTCGTTTATGATTCGTAAGTATCAAACCTCAAATAAATTATTCGACAACTGCTTTTGACTACCTCTTTATGTACCGCACTGTCGTAAGCGGCCCGCGTGTTGCTTAGCTCAGTCAGATACTGATTCATGACTATCTTCGCGTAAGTCCAAAAGCTCAATGTGTTAATTACGTTAGTAAGTATATTCCAATTAGATTTCAAACTGTTTCGCGTACTCGCTTCCACGTGCGGTGTCAGAAGCGCTCCAAATTCATTGAAAATTGAAATCAAGATGGAATGGTGAATCGAGGTGTCAGGCGGGCACCGTATGGGCGCACAGACCACTAAACCTGGTTGAGTGGTCTGTGTATGGGAGTCACGTCGCGAGGCGCGGCCGTTCGCGGAACGCGCGCGCGCCCACTTTTCGCAGAAGCGGCGAAAAACCTCCGCTTCGTGGAAAATTATATACTAGAGCTACCCTCGCCGACTATTGAAAGCTTGCTACATTTTAAACCTTTAGAGATTGGTTCACTACGTTACGACTTCTAATAGAGGATTTAATTTAAAAGGCGCAGTACTAAGCCTGAAGTTTGGCGCTGTGTTTTAATTTATATTTAGTTTACTCGTCCAGTGTGCGACATTACACATACGAGTACTTTAAATATTTGTTGTATCTGCGGCTCTCTCTGACAATCGCAATACAGGAACATTTTGATTCCTCCGTTCTTAGACTCCGTAAAGACATAGTAAAAATAGGGATATTTAACTAAACTGAGTAGGTACTTTAGATTAAAGGAATGCGGTTCAAAGGTGTCTCATTAATTTAATGTAATAATCTGATAGTCTATCTACTGGACCTTTAACTAAACCCATCCAAATATTTAACAATTACCTACTTTTCAAGGCAGCGTAATTTGATTCCAATTTCTTATATGTATAGGTATATTACCATACCTATTAGGTACCTATATTAAAGAGTCAAGCACTGCAAAAGGTAAGTTAATGTATGTACCCACACACCCACACCTATTTTACTCACTGATTTTTCGCAGCAGCTTGTTCGTTGCTTGTGCTACTTGTAGCACGTTCACTGCGTAAATGACCTCATCAACCTATCAACCCATCGTCGGAGTCTGATAGTGGTGCTATGATATCAACGCGATGGAGCCGGTAGAGCATAATTAGATGTTACAGTAGGTGACTAGATGGTAGCAAAAAATAGTTTTATTTAAATGAGTGCATAGTTAAGTTGTGCCAGATGGCACGGAGACGTCTCGTGCGGGATGCAAAGCACCCGCGCCGGGCGCGCACTCGCGTGCTATCTGCGACTGGCACCCGGCTTCTAGAAAGTAGGCCGCATATTATGCTAATCGCGCATTTTGCTATCACCGGGTAATCAATACCCGTGCCTCTGGTTGAATGGAGCTGCGGGCCCGTGGTATAATAGAGAATAAGAATAAGAATAAGAATAAGAATAAGAATCGTTTATTCGTGACCATACAAACACATACACATTTTATACACAACAACATGGAATTACAGTACACCATCACATATTATTAGTATTGTCACGAAACGGTCCCATCTCAGCATAATGCGGGCATTACTGCCAGCGCTGGTCTTCCGATGGGACCGTCGAGTGAAATCACGGTAGGCAACATAAAAACAGTAAATAAAAATTAAAAACCAGGCAGGCGTAAAAAAGAACAAAGCAAAGGTTAGCAATATACACAAAGATACCTATCAGAGTAAAAGAGATCCGCTCATTTAACCTGAACGATTTCTGTAAAAACTGATCTAATACTCATGCACAAATCATCAAGTTCTAAATACAGCGGCAATATTGACATCGCATTATTGTGGTAATATAATTCGTGTAAAGGGCCCGAATAAAATATTTATGAACGCAGCCGTTTCATGTGCACTATCTTTTGCATAGTAGCTAGCGCCATTGACAGTGGCAGTGGCAGAGTAGAGCTGTAACTATTTGCAAGACACAAGGGATAATCATTCTGACTTAGAAAGAGTTGGATGCCATGATCTTATTTTTATCACAACCTTGATAACATTTGCCTTCAGATTTATTTTATGTTCCGTGTTATGGACAAACAGGCACATCGTTCGATTCAATTGTTTTCAACCTATCATCGAAATGAACAAAAAAGTTATTAGTTATCGTCTGAATCATGGAACTTACTATTAAGTATTAATTAGGCTCGCGTTTCTGCCTCGCTCGATGCGCCGTGAACAATAGGCCCGATGATCCGAGCGGCTGGCGCGGGTAATTAGTGCAAAAAGCACGTGTCGTTAGCCGACGTGTGAACACGGAACAATTAGCGCACCAGCTCTGTAACTAGCATGAGTAGTGCTCAAACGCGCCGCTTCGCGGAACCCTGCGCCCGCGCCGCCCGGCCGGCGGGGAACTGCACATGGGGGAAACAATCATTAGTGATGATAAGTTCCCTGACCTTTGCAGGTACACGTGATGACCATGGAAGGATGGAAGCGGTTCAAAAAACATCTAACACTAGATAAACTTAATCCCGCCAATTATAGGCAACTGTATACGGGTTTATTGTTTTCGTTGCATTTTTAGTAATGGTGGGCTATACGAGTGTTTATCATACGGCCGTGTGCATATACATAGTAGGTAGACCTTGTCAAATGATTTACCCAAGCAGATTCTATACGAAAGGGACATTAGTGTGACATTAGGCACAATGGTACCTATACTGAGGTACCAGTGGCAGTATTCCCATGAATGAGATATCTTCTCGGTTCCTGCCTGCGATAAATAATAGATCTGCGTTCGTCTACACCGGGCTATTTTTGTCAGACTTGGTGACTAAATTATTTGACTGCTTCTAAAGATTATGCGGCGACTGGCGGCTGTCTGCCTCAAAGTAGGCGGCAATGTTGCCTTTGTGGCCGGAAAAGTTGGCGCCCGTGGAAGTTTCCTGTGCTTCCAGCAACGGCACAACATTTCTCGCAGCTATCCAAGCCATTTCCCATCAAAGTTAGGTACATAAGGCCAAAGCATATAACGTCCAAAGCTAGCGGAGGGTCTAGATTGCTTCACGCAAGAATTCCCTATCTTTTATTTATGTGGGTGCTGGGAACAGTTTATTCGCGGAGTATTACCGCGGCGCGTTCCTTTGAAGGTTTCCCAGGAAGCGGGCAGGTGAGCCGCCCGCGCGGGTGGAAGTTCACTTCGTCCATAAATCCGCGCAATTACAAGCAATTAACAGTGTTCCTTAATCGCGTTCATTAGTGGTAATTGCGGGGGAGGGGGCGGTGAGCGAGGGGGGACGGGCGAGTTGGGATTAACCGCGGAATAGTTCGGCGGGATCTGAGGGAGTGAGGGCTACTTTATTACTGGCATACCTACCTGCCTGTATGCACTTGTTATACCTAGAGGCATTCACATTCATGTCTTTCAGGATAAATACGAGTAACTATCTGCCTACGTGCCTAGTGCCTACAATACAATAGAGTACCTCAGCTGACTACTTCGAGGGCGCAGTACGATCGGTGTGGATCGGTTCTCCATACAAACGTATTTACGCTCTCATTTTAAAACGCCCTGCTAGAATAACATGAAACTTTGTATACACAATGGGATCCGGCATATCTAGGTCGGAAATTACTTTCTGTTGCTAGACATTGAAAAAGAAAAAAAAGTTTTTTGGTTTTTTGAGTTTTTTACGGCTTGTATGAAAACCTTAATAATCGCTGTATTTCTTCGCCATCATAATGACAAGCTAGATCCCATTGTGTATACAAAGTTTCATGTTATTCTAGCATGTCGTTTTAAAATGAGAGCATAAATACGTTTGTATGGAGAACCAAGCGTACTGCGCCCTCTTATAATGTTAAGGTGCACAAATCGTGTAATATTGGTGAATCTCGCGCACACGCTTATTGCTCATTTTACAAAATGCTTCCGTTTTAAACATTCAGTGTTGTTTTCTTAATGGTTAACTTACACTATTGAGAAAGGAATTCCAGCAATCAGTCCTTAAGTGGCATCAATCGAAGCGCTCCCCGGGCGCCGTAAACGACACGTCTATATTTACAGGCGTTCTTCAGGCGACGGCTCCGAATTTGTCTATTCCCCAAATGGCCATTGTTCCCGCGCCCATTAACAGTGTAAACCGAATATGAAGTACCTATTTATATTTAAACCGCGGCGCGGGCACCGCGCGCTGCTTGCTGAAGATTTATCGCGCGCGGCCCGCGGGAGCGCTGTCTTTTTTTTTACTACGACGGTGGCAAACAAGCATGCCGTTGCCTATGGACGCCTGCCACTGCAAAGCAATCATTAAGCGCGCTGCCGGCCCTTTTTAGGGTTCCGAGCCAAAAAGGTACAAATCCTTTTGGTGCGAGTCTGTCTGTCTGTCATAACGTTAAATATCTCAGAACCTACTCTATCAATTCGAAATTTGGAACAGTTATGACCAAGGCTAATTAATCCACGTGTATGGAGAATGAAAAATTAATACACATATTTTTATTTTCTATGAGAAATGATGGATATGAAGGGGGAATGAATTATAACACAAGATTAAGATTAAGTAACGTAAATTTTACATGAAAAATATATTTTTTTTAATCTATCTAGGTTACTTTCTTTAAATCACCAAATAACTTATGAACGTAATTTTGTACGGAACCCTCGGCGCGCGAGTTAGTCTTTTTATTCAAATAAAATTCGTCGTCTTGGCAGTTAGACATAAAATGCAGCCTTCCCACTCTCCACCACCAACCATGCTTTAGTTTTTTTTATACCACCGTCAGTGGCAAACAAGTGTAGGTACGGCGATCGACGGTAAGCGGTCACCGCTGGGCGGTCACTCCAAAAGTGTCGCATGTTCGTTATCATGCTCTTAATGCTACCTACAGGAATATAATGGATTTATATGTTCAGATACATAATCTGTCTGTACCTTGATTAACACTAATGATATTGACAGATCTCCGGGCATTGACGTCACCGGGGATGTCTCATAGTTGTGGACATGTCAAGAATGGTAAGGGTGCATTGGTTGTTCGACATAAATAACTACTGTGTCATTCTCGTAATTTAGCAATAGGCTAACGTTCTTCTAGTACCCACTTACGCTATTGTCATAATGGGACGTTAATTGAGTGTTTACATTAAAAAGTCATAATTACAGTTTGTATCGATTATACCTCTAGGCTCACATCTGCGGAAAATGACGACAAGTAGGAAATTGCAGGTTTTTACACCTTGAAAACTATTTTTTATAGCATGTAGGTATACTACATCTGCGGTTTCAAATTTAGACATGCGTTTTTATAACACCAACTACGTAACAATTAACCATAATTATTCTCATCAGTAATAGAACCCGTTAGCATAAAATTTTGTCACTTGTTACATACTTGAAAGTAAAAAATTATAAACAACGCCTTGACAGTACTACTTACTATGTATTACTATACCTTACACGGCACATAAACGAATATTATTGCATAGTGAAATGGCATGTTTTGATAGAAACATCAAACCGCAAAATGCTTGGTTATTCGCGTCGGGGCGACCTTGTCCCATACGTCTTGCGTCGCGTTGCTCGCGCTGCGCCCGCGCCGGCAGGGCTGCCACCAGACACATTTTAAATGTCCATGAAATGTCCTCACTAAATCCGTGATCCATCCTTAATACTCCAGAAACGCGGATGAATGGCCAAGCTGCTTAGTAACAATTTGACAAATCTTTGAAAATCCTAAAAGCCAGGACTGGAAATCTGTCTGAAAACTTCCAAGTTCTACGTCGTTTGACTTGTCATACAAGAAATTTACTCATCATCCTCCTAGCGTTATTTCCAGTACAGTTGCATCCTGAAGAATGCCTGGGGTCCGCTACCTGATCCCAAGAATTGGCGTAGGCACTAGTTTTTACGGAAGCGACTGCCATCTGATCTGACCTTCCAACCCGAGGGGGAAACCGACCTTATTGGGAATAGGCTTGTCAAGTGAGTGGGCAACTTGACTGTTAGAAGTTCTCAAGCCGCCCTGAGGCCTTTAACTTGGCTTAACGATTGCTATCATAGACAGCAACCGATATCAACGGCTTAACGTGCCTTCCAAAGCACGGGAGCGCTCAGTTAGTAACCACTCAAAGCGGTCACCCATCCAAGGACTGACCTCGTCCGACATTGCTTAACCTCGCATACCGCACGCAGTACGCGGGTGCCACTGGGCCACGAGCGCTCCATACAAGAAATTTACTATTTTGGTAAAAATACAAAGATTCGCAATCATATTCGAGTTGCTCAAAATAGCGTTTACGGCATTAAATGGCTCTTAAATAAAAATAAACACTGATGTGATAATCTTTTGTATTTTTTTATTTAATGGCGCAATATTTGAATTCCTTTTGGCATTAACTTTTTTTATCACACGTGCATTTAGTGCGGGCGCAGGCGCACGGGCGTAAGAAGAAAATAAACTATCATGTCAGTTTGTGAAAAATAAAAGTCAAGCTATGCGTAAGCCATTATAATTATAATTATCTGTTTATGTTTAAACTAATATAATTGTCGTCCCGCGAGCCAAGTGTACTAATTATATCTCTGTCAATTAAAGTACTACTTTTAATGCCTCCGTCAAAATTTCCGCGTATAAAATAAACTTTTTCCTTTGACTACCGACCGCTCTAATAAAACAAGTAAATTTTTAACAAAAAAAACACCGACTCCCAACTTTGCTGCTATATAATTTGAGGAGTTCCCTCGATGTAGCCTTACTTACCCGATCCTCTTGGTATATAATTTGAGGAGTTCCCTCGATTTTTCCAAGATTCCGTCATCAGATCCAGACTTGGTGACAATGAGATCAACTAGAAAACACACCCTTTCAAACAAAAAAAGAATTTTTGAAATCGGTCCACTAGTCTCCGAGTAATCGGTGAACATACATAAAAAAAAACCGACAAATTGAGAACCTACTCCTTTTTTTGAAGTCAGTAAATAAATAGGAAATAGTTATTTGTTCAACAAGAGAGCAAAGTAGATTTTTGCTGCGAGTGTTGATGTTGAGTCCCGAGCAAGCGAAATACGCTATAATTGAATCACGAGCGTAGCGAGTGACTCAAAATTAGAATCTTGAGCGTAGCGAGGGACTCAAAGACACGAGATGCAAATATCTTTGCTCTCGCGTGATACATACAACTTTTCACTTTGGCGGCGAGAACATATAACGCAAAGGAATAATGATAGAGAGAATGAAGTTACTTAAACTAACCTACGATATGAAAAATTAAGATATTTTTTTTTGACGCTCGCAGCAAAATTGCCTTTTGCTCACTGGTTTCAAGCAGGAAAAGTCGTTTTCATGCTCGCAGCAAAATTGCATTTTGCTCACTGGTTTCAAGCAGCAAAACCGCCATTTTCGAGCCGCTGAGGTGAAAAAGCCTTTTTATTTCTTTCAAGGTAAAATTACAATAATAAATATAAATATAAGTACTAGTATAAAATCTTAAAATAGTTGTGAAGGTTTTTATTTTTCTTAGGTTTTTTCTTTATTCAGGTAATATTGATAAATTTAATAATTATTAATTTTCAGCAAGAACCGCTTCTGTGAGGTTAAAAGGCTGCCTATAAAGGCAGACCATTGCTTTATCTTCGGCGTTTTTCATCTACTCTTTGCCTCCTCGTGGGTGAGGTCGTCTGCCCATCTCGTGACGGGTCTGCCGCGTTGTCTACCTCTTGGTCCTGCCAACTATGTTAAAAGTATTGTCCGCTCTATGTATATTTTTTTTTTACAATTTATAATATTTCTTTATTTTCCTCTCAATGCACTTTGAATCTCATTTTTTTTATTTACTATTACATTTTATTTACTATTTATTTCAATATTGATTGTGATAGACTGCTGTATGATTTATTGTATTTTTTAATTTGATTTGTATTATTTATTGTTACATTTTACCGGTTTTTTGTTATTATTCTTTTTTTTATTACATTGATTACCTATGTTCAAACACAATGTAAATTGTTCACAAATAAACAACTACGAGTATTAACTATGAAACTATAAATTGCAATTAATATTAATTTAAACAAATAATATAAGTATTATTTACAAAGAAAATATATACAAGACTTACCAAAATAATATAAATAAAATTAAAACTAACTTAAATCTGAAACAGGCCCTTGAGGCATTAATATTAAAAAAATAATTTTACTTCTGAGCTCAGCTTAGGTCAGCTGGCGACCAAGGATATTGTGTTGTGACACGTTCTAAACGTCGGGTAGCCTCAAAGAGGTAAAATAAATTAGATTTTACGAGATAATTCCCTTTTACTCATATTATAACGAAAAAAATTGTGTTTTTCATCAATTTCATATCTTGCGTCCTTTTTGGGACCTTTTTGGGATAGATGCAATGTCAAATCGATATATTCATCGCTTGCGTGAAGCTTTGACGTAGGTACTAGGTAAGAATTACGGTCAAGGTGGTCTCCTTACGCGAACATTAGGTATTTATATTCGAACTAAAAAATATACCTAACAGAGTTTCCGAAAACGGAGGGTATGCGTTTCCGTCAATCCCATGCCATCATTAGGTTATTAACACATTGTTCAAATTTGTAATGAATGGTAGATATGTGGTATTGCTGTGTTCCTTAGCGGTGAGTAGGTGCTTCAAGATCCAGAGCTCCCGAGGTTGCGCTATGTTGAGATGAGATCGACAGACCCGCAATGATCTCTCATTGCTGTCAACACGGCGAATCCTGAAATCTTACATTGCCACCATGAAGGCACACGCTTGGTTAACATCGTCATGGATACAGAGATGCTGTGAAAAGTCTTAACCCTAGTGATGTGTGAGTGTCGATGATTCACGAGCGCCCGTCCGCAGCAGCATCCTCGAATTAGCGGCCCATAAACCAGCCCCGCGCCTGTATCACTCTAATGGATGCCATTAATAATCACCGCCGCTTTGTACTATCTTTGGACAATACTATATAGATTACGGCTTCTGACTTTGATAGTCCTACAAAGACTACTTTATAGTTTCAAGTTTGACATTGTTATTACGACGTGATTATTTATCTAAACACGTGACGGTGCGACGAACAAAGTATCATCCTTGGTGTTATGTGTAGATGTGGGTACTCCACAGTACATTACTGTTCCGTGGTGTACTCGTATCAATACAAACATACCTATATTGAATTTATTATATGTTCAAGACAAGAATGCCTTATGTTTTAATGCACAATTTATCTTCCGTTGAATACCTACTGCTGCATCCGTGGACTTTGCCCAATGTATATCTTATCGAACGATCTTATCGAATTCCTATTCACTAAGTTCCATTTAGTGCCTACGAATTATAAATCACATAGTGTCACTATACCTAAGTCACGAAATCTAGACACGCGGCAGCGTGTCCAGCCAAGTTCACCCTAGGAACTGGCGGACAGCCGGCGTGTGTTATATCCCATCAAAAACATAAATGTGAAAATGGGAGCCAAGTTCAATATTAAGAATATGCGATGCTTGGTTGTCGTCTTCACCGACAAAAGAATTGAGATCTAAATGGGTGCCAACTTGCCAAGTTCCGTAGATTCCCCGAAGTAGTTCCAAGTCCGGCACCACATTGTTTACAGTAAAAATAATTTACTGCGGCTAAATGCATTTTGAGCTTTAACTTAACAGTTTTCTTAAATATCCAACAGCTTTTATGGTATTGTAACACACTGCAAAGAAAACTGCCAAGTTAAGGCTCAAAATGCATTAAGCCGCAGTAAATTACTTTTACTGTAAACAATGTAGTGCCGGACTTGGCACCATTTCTGAGAATCTACGGAACTAGGCACCCATTTAGATCTCAATTCTTTTGTCGGTGAAGACGAAAACCACGCATCTCATATTGAACTTGGCTGCCAGTTTCACATTTATGTTTTTGATGGGATAGAATTTAGCGCGTTCCTTCACCGGCCGGTCTGTACGATCAGACGCACAGACCAATCCTGGGTCAATTTAGTGTATCACTGGGTTTGGAGACTACTGTCTACTGGTTAATTATTCAGTTAATGTGTTCAGTCGAAATGTAAGTGTCCCAGAGGGTAACCTATCATTTGACAAAAACGATTGGCAAATTAGTCTTCTCATACAACGTTGTTTCATCAAATACGTCAATTGACAAATGATCACTATACAAAATGTCATATTGTAAAACAATAATTGTGCAACTGTTATTAGCTGAATGAATAAAACAACGCGTGTTACCTAAACCATACTTTTGGTAAAATGCGTTGTTTGATGAACATTACTGTAAAAATAAGAAACAATAATAGTTGGAGAAGTAGATTAAACTGTGGTAGTTCACCTGCGCTGGATCGAAGAACCAAACTACCCAGAAATAGGAGCCCGCGAAGCGAACAACCAATAGAGAACCGTCCCACATTCCCGACGCATCATTGACTAACCCTATAATAGTATTAGGTAAGTAAACCCACTAAACTGCTGGACACTAAGTGACGTGTTATAGGTAAATAAGAATGGATAATTTAAAGCAGTAATTTACCACCATTAGAAACAGTTTAATTAAGAAATTAACAATTGGGTAAATCTTTCAATGGTCTCCACCCGATTAATATTTCATATAATTATTTAGTGCGACATTGTTGCGGCAGATGCGCGGGCGCACAGCCGCACGTGCGCGATTGTTCCCGGGATTTATGGCCGCTATTTGCGGACAACACTCACCGACACCTAACGGCTTTATGGACGCATTAATCCGGGGAAGACAACGCTTAGATTTGGGGAGCATGCCGACGGTGTCCCGATTAGAAACGTTTTAAACAATTGTGTTGGTTCCGCGCTTGTAATTGGACACAATCCGTGCAACGATCTCGCGATGGCTCGAGTGACAACTTTTTACATTCTTCATGTTAATTGTACATGAGTATGCTTGTAAGTTTTCTGATGAGTGACGAAGCTTTATCGTAGGTCATCATATAATTAATATGTAAATTAGCATTTTAATTAGTATTTACTTATAAATATTTCGGCCCATAGGTATATTTTTTGTTGAAACTACAAGCTTACTTACATAACGGACCTACGTATATTAAATACGCCCGAACCACAAAACATTGACTTAAAGGTTCTGTGTTCCGAACTCTCCGAAATTTCCTTTTAGGAAACCATTAAAGATACAACATGTAAAGTGTTTAAACTGTCACATATGTAGGTATAAAAATCCCTTCAAGCAAATTAAACTGTAATAACGTCAAAACGACCATAATAAAATACGTCATTCTAAAAACAAAAAAAAAGGAATGAGATGAGTTTTCTATTCTGTCAAGAAACTACGTGAAATTCTAAACATGAGGGTCATTAGCCAGGTAGACTTCTTTCAAGATTGGATGTTGCGTCACGACCAACATGTCAGTGTTTTTTTTTTAATAAATTTATTCCTGTCAGTGTGGCCAAGATCCTTTGGTTCATCGAGCTTAAGCACACTGGCTAGATTACATAAGTTCTTTTTAATTACAGTACCACTGTAAGCCAGCAGTACTGTTACGCAGTTTGGCAGTATACTACCATATTGTAACCATAAATGTGTCTTTTATGAATAAATGATTAAATGAATGAATGAATGAGTAATGTCAAATCGGTTATGATGTAATATGTAATGCAGTACTAATGCAGTGGTCTCTGCGCGTGCGCACGCATGAAGGTGGATGCCGAGCACAGTGCCGGGTATTATTAGCGCGTCGTCAATGGCCCCTGATTTATCGAGTTAGCCACACTCGTCTTATTGCGATTATTTCTGTGTGGACTCGTCTTATTGCCATTATATCGGTTATTGACATTCCAGATGTCCACATAAAGTACCAGGATAACGCCTACCTTCAGCCCCTTTAAGTTTAAACATAGAGGTACCATATTTGGCGGAATTATTATTTGACATCACTTGACAGGCTTAACATTGACGTAAGTACTATTCTTATTCTATGTCATTGAATTAATTTTGAACACTTGCGGGAGGCTATATGGAAACGACTAAGATATGGACGTATTTCTGTGCACAGATATGACATAACCTTAGAGTCAGACCAGTATATCTCTTCCAAGCAAATGAACTGTCAACCATTTAAAAGATACGTATGGCAATGTTTTATATTTGACGCAGATGTCAAATGTGAATGTGTCATACTTAAATTGAATTAATTTGTTTACGATTGTTAGCACTAATTATGGGCAAACCGTATAAAAGTGGCGAGCGAGAATTATTATTCCGAATGCTCAATAGTTATGACACCGTGAGAGAACAACGAGAGGTGGTTATCGCAGAAAAGAGGCAATGTTTACATTTCGTCATGTCTTTTACCGGTGAGTTTATCAAACAATATTGGTAGTTTTTCAATGTTTGTATGAAATTCCATTAAAAACCTCTCGTCTACCAGAACCCGCAACGAGAATTTTGTTGCAGCTAAGCTAACAGTCATACAGGATGTAATCCCTTTTTTGTAAAAGTTACTAAATTTGACGATTTTTACAATATATACAGGGTGTTTGGTAACTAGGTGCAAATACGTTCAGGGATGATAGAGGAGGTAATTTGAAATATTTTAGACACAACATGTGTTAGTACAAAGTCTATTAGTTTCCAAGATATGCACCATTTTATTTTGAAAATTGTGTTTTCTATACTAAAAATCTATACATTTGGAAAATGTTTAGATTTTTTTATGTATATGTTGAACGAACTTACTCAAAGTAAACACTAAGTATTATTTTTGTTCAAATTTCCAGTGTTTTACTGCTTGTACGTGAATTGACAGATAAGGTCTCGAAGATATTAAGCAAGTACTTACTTCAAACTATCTTCACCCCCTACAGAAAAAAATCTCAATATCTTTGGTCACCGATCGACAATTTTCTTCTGGGAAAACGTGTGTATAAGTAATAAAAGTAAGTTGAGTGGTGTGTAAGTTGAGTATAATTGTGGTAGTTTTGACATAGGGCAAACAAAACGCACAATAAAATGAAAATTATTTTTAACCAACATCAAAATTACGTGGCCTAGTCAGTGAAACTGCCATAAAAAAATATCTTTTCAGTGATGCATGAGAAAAAACGTACGATTCCAGCACACGAACATGCAATTTTCGAGAATGACAGGAGGCTTGTACGAAACAGTGGGGTGTAGGTATATAGGCTGACATACATTATTTATTTATTTATTTATACATACATACTAATACTCACTACTACTACTATTATTTTCACTTGTTTAAATATTAAAGATCATACACAAGTATCAAGACTAATTAGTTCCCTATCTTCAGTGTTATCATATACCGATTTACAGACAATAAATTAAAATTGCTGGTGCAAACTTATGCTAGTCAGACTCTAATCGAGTTTTTCCATTTTCACCTAGGTTGGTACAACGTCGACGACAAGGAGAATACGTGGCAACGGATGTCTGTATACCTACTTCAACATGGCAGGCCGAGAGTCCATGATGAAATAAATTATTCTTAACATTGCTAATGATTTCCACAGTGAGATATCCTCCGATAAGTTGCAGCGCATGCTTCAGCGAATGCACTAAAGCTTCGCCCCATTCCTCCGCGTTAACGACTCCCCCGGGCCGTATTTCTCGATTCTGGCCTCGCGAAGAATTCCTTAGCGCCCATTTAGGGCATTAAAAATTACTTATAGCCAATTAAATTTTATGATTTTGTGTCGTATGAATATAAAGCGAAGTAATTACCATACGGCGCGCTATCGGCTACCGTGGCTTGTAACCCACATAGCCGGCACCTCAGCCGGCACTCACTGCAGCCGTAAACCCGGGCAGCAACAACGCCATAAACTCAAATAGGTACTTAGATAAGAGTACTTAAAGCAAATGCAGCAATGTACTACCGATTGTTTAACTTATCGACGATTACGTTGTTTAAAAGAAATACGAAGGAAAGTTAATCAGATACGTGGGCGAGTGTGATAGCAATAATTTTCCAGATATCTATAGATTGGATCTCCGAATGATACCATATCACATCATGCCTCTGAAAATGATTTTCCGAAACTTACGCGAAATAGATTTTCGCCAAAGAGGCGATGTCACGGGCGAACAATCAAATTGGCTTTTTGAATTGGACATAATTTTGTAGTGTGTCGAATATGTCTGCAATATGCCAGCCGATTGTAACAAGTCCTATTTGTTTCCATACGTTATTTCTTATTTTCCTTATCAAAAAATCTTCACCGACGTTTCCTCCAAAGAAGTAAATGAGCCTGATCTTTTTCTTAAGATTTTCGGCAAGGTAATATACCTAATGGATTTGTAGAAATTACCTTAGTTTCCTGTTGCGTAATGCTGCCTAATTGCCTATGTATGTAGTATTTATTAGTCGCAGCGAACGTATTGCCTAACTATATCATATACACGCCAATATTATAAGTTATTTACGTTTACAAAAGAAAAATAAATTTAACTTACTAATAAGGTGCCCACCTTGGTATTTTATTTTGTCACATTAATCTTTTGACTAATTAGTTGCAATTCAAGTTTTTACTTGATTTTCCATATTAACATACATAACTCCAACATCTTCGTCATGTTGATTATTTATGAGAAAACCTTTTTTGATAAAGTTATGGATGCCAAATTTGTGCAGTTATTTTGTAGATAAGTATATTAAGTATCCCATCAAAAACATAAATGTGAAAATGGCAGCCAAGTTCAATATGCGATGCGTGGTTGTCGTCTTCACCGACAAAAGAATTGATATCTAAATGGGTGCCAAGTTTCGCAGATTATCTGAAAAGGCCTAGGTCTGGCACTAGATTGTTTACAGTAAAACTAATTTATTGCGGCTTAATGCATTTTGAGCTTTAACTTGGCAGTTTTCTTAAATATCCAACAGATTCCATGGTACAGTCGAGTTCATAAATATATGAGCAAATCCAAGCATTCAAAAATAAATGTACATAGTAACGTACAAATACATCTAAACAGATTTATCATTCGAAAATATATACACGTGTCATCCGTCATATTCATCTGAGCAAGACTCAATATAATATTTAAGCAACTGAAACATAATAAATACCTATCTGTACTACGATTTTTACGAAATTATTTAAACGAGTGGAAGCACATGACTATTATTGAGACAAGGGTTATTTTCAAATATTTATAAACAGGCAGTGGCACATAAATATATGTAGTAACTTTTCCAATTTGTTGTAAACAAGTAGGAGCTCATAAATATCTGCACAGATTTTCTCAAGCGCTTTGCCCAATATGCAATTGACCTGGAAATGTACGCGGAAAGTACTTAACATTATAGTCTGCGAAGTCACGATCTTCAGCAATGAGAGGCTATTAACAATATCTGTGCATGTTTGACAGATGTAACATATGTGGTGTTGAAGCCGTGGCGCGACCCCTGGCCCGCTAAGCCGCGTGCTCCGCGCTGACGGGCTTCCCCGCGTGAGCCGGCTTAGCCCCGCGTGCGCCCGCGCACCCCGGCCGGATTAGCGGGTCACCAGGGCTGACACTCAACGACGTCGGAAGAAAGCTGAGTGTCAAATATTGTCAAGGCTTAAAAGGTGTGAATAATACGCACTATTAGTCTACGATCTTTTATGTTAACCAGAAGCATTGCATCGGTTATTTTGGGTAAGTTACACGAAACCTATGCACGGTAAGTAAGCAAAGTAATTGTTTCTGGCTGCGTGCATAAGTCACACCACACTTTTAAGAACTATTTGTGACTAGAACTTACACATAATTAGGTATACCTATTACGAGTAGGTAACTAACTCGAAAATGGTTTCGCGCAAGTGATGAACATTTTCAATCCTTACTCAATATTAACTCACCGTTATGATATATTTCCGATTTTTTCAAGCCGTGCACAACCCTGAAAGCGGCGAGACCAGGTGATTGCGCAGACGCAGGCGACGACGCGCAGTTGACAAAACAAACATCCCGCAGAGCTGCTAACTCCTCTCCAAACAACCCCTCTTCCCCTCCTCCGCCCGCGGCACTAAGCCACTTAACTCCAGCTACCAGCCAGATTAATTGCTACACAAATACAGAATCTATTTCTGGTAAACGCCGACTAATACTGTCTCCAATTGCTTTAAAAGAATTTGGTTCTGTAAGCCCGAGCCGACGTTAGGATGAATGTTCGGACGGATCCGTTTAGATTCAGAATGTTTACCCACGATTGTGTAGGCGACGCGATCCGAGGGACAATCCGGGACGACAGGGATACCGCTTCTAAAAATAGGAAGCTATATGTCTATACCCATATGCCTATTAGCATTTATATCATCATATTTATTTGTCAGTGATAGCGTCCTGCACGGCTAATCTTTCGGGAAAATAGGTTTTCTACTGTAGCATTGTTATTTTGTAGTAGCTGACACTGTAATTTTATAGTTAACTAAACAATGTATATTGTTTTGAAAAAATGACACCGCGCCGAGTTTCTTACTCCGGTTTTTCTCGTGGCAGAGGCTTATTTTTCCAAACCGGTGGTAGTTTATTGGCGTTCATAGGTGCATGTAATATGCCTAATTTGAAGAATAAACTACTTTTACTTTTTACTTTTACTTTATTAAGTATAAGTTATCATTAAGAAGTTTTGTCTATACATCTTCATAAATCTTATTCTTAATAGGTAACCATCCTCTAGGTTTACTCGATTGCAGTTGGCTATTTGATCATTTTTTATGGTGCCATTCAAACTGCTTTTTAGAGACGATTAAAAGTCTTTATGGGACCAACCACAATTAGAGCACAACAGAAGCCAAAAGTTTAGGACATTATAATGTTTTTTTCGTTCACTGATTATAACTCGCCGCTATTAGGGACCCTCGAAACAGCTCCTGTACCTATAGGTATATTTTAATTTGCTCTTGGAGACTTAAAAAAAACATGTTTTTTCGATTTTTAGATGTCTCATATCACTTTTGTTATATTGTGCAATAAAAACTCATTCTCACGTGATAATATTATATTTATTGCTCCCAATAGTCTCCACTTCACAATCTCAGACACCTTCACTTGCTTTCACATAATCATGTCAACACTAGCAATTCTCTTGATTGACTGCCCCATCGTCCACCATGCATTTGCATTGTTTTTATACCCTCACTTTTAAAGTTATAAGTTTCAATCACATTACCCCTTATTTCTCGATCCTCGTATTTACTTTATATTATTCATAACAAAATACAGACATAATTTTCAATTAATATAAATCTTACAATTGATTTTTACCCACGACGGAACGGAGAAGGTATATGCGTTTATTACCCACGACGGAACGGAGAAGGTATATGCGTTTAGGGTGAGAGGTTGTTTGTTTGTTTGTTTGTTTGTGTGTGCACCTCAATATCTCCAAAACGGCTTGACCGATTTGAATACGGTTTTCTGCAATGGGTTTGTGGTTTATTCGGGACGAACCCCCAAAAAATTTCACGGCCATAACTCGCCAGGGGGCGCTGCAGTTAACATTTTCCTCTTGAAAGTGCGTTTGAAAGAATTTTCTCCGGAACTCTGCTTGATCAGCATAGAAGATTTCGATAGCGCTTGGTGAGGAGTACATGTTATTGAACTCTGAGGATCATGATGGAGCAGAAAAACATGATAGGGAACTGTTAAGGGGTTAGATATCTTGATGACTGTTTTTGGGCGCTTTTGTTTATATTTGCTTAGTAGCCGTTGTAAACGAACTTCTGAGGGTCTGATGATGGAGTAGAACAACATCACACAGAACCTTTCGAAGGCATATAGCTACTTGACCGTGTTTGGGCTCATTTCATCGTGTTTGCTGAGTAGCTTCTGTACATGATCTGCTGAGCGTCTGATGATGGATCAGAACAATATTGCAGGGAATCTTAATCAGGTAATTATTCAGTAAACCGTGTTTTGACTCTTTTGATAGTATTTATTGAGAAGCCTCTTCTCCTGAAATGCTGAAGGCCTGATGATGGAGCAGAACATCACCCTAGGGAACTTTGTATATTACTTTTTTACACATACTTTGTATACACATATGTATATTACCGTGTTGTAATTATTTTGATAGTGTTTTCTCGGTAGCTTCTGTGCACGAACTGCTGAGGGCTTTAGGTATGATGAAACAGAATAATGTAGGAAAGAACTTTGTGAAGGCTCATAGATAGAATACCGTAATACGGCTCTTTTAAAGATGTTTAGTGAGGAGCTTCTCTACAAGGACTGCTAAAAGTAGAATTTTTGCTCTTTATACCCGTAACGGAAGGTTAAGTGTAAGCAGTATGTCCTCCAAACACATCTGCCGATTTAAATATATAATCATATTATGTTTTTGGTTTCAGTATTATTATGGGGTTAGTAATTTATCGGCGATACCTGACGTAAATATGCCACGGGCCACTAGTAAACCATCGTGTTATGCTGTATAAAATAATTTCAGGATCAAAACGGCTTTAGTAATTTAGATGTACGGCATACTTAATTATTTCCAATTTGCCACTAGTTGAAGTTTAAAATGAATGATCCAATTAACTATTATACCCAAAATTTCTTGTCCTTGTGAAAGAGGCATATGAGTACGAGCTTCTAGTGGGTTCGCATTTATAGTGGTCTCGCATTTACTCGTAGTGCGCTTTCTGAAGGGAAAATCTTCGGACCTTCGGCCCTACGCAGAACTCGGCCTCCGTCTTCGTGTGCCTCCTCACACACCTTTGGGCATGCGGTCCTCAGGTTCTCTTTTAAGACATTTTGGGATAGAAAGTATCCTTGTGGGCACGCCCCTGCATCAGGCCTTCGGTCTTATAGCTATGGCTCGCATTGTAAGCGCGTACTGAAGGGATACTGGGACACTTAGGGCCTCGCGGTAGTCGCATTACTTACCCTTACGTGCCTTGCTGCTCACGCGTGGGCTAGACCTTCAAACCTTTAGCTCGCCGGCTGGCGTAGAAAGCGCCCTGGTGAGACACTTCGATCTTTCAGTCCCACTAACCCCGACGCTCCCCTTTGAACACTCGGTGATAGTGAGAATCCGCGTAGGCTCGCAGAGAGCGTGACCGGAGGCAGGCACAGGAACTTGGAGACGTTCGGCTTTTAGGCACTTCGGGCCTTCTGACCTCTGCCTTTGGTCAGGCTCTGCCTTTGGTTTGACGTGCCTCGCCACTTACCTTTCGGCTCTCAAATTCTATTTGTAAGAACTCATAGATAGTGAGTGTCCATGTGGGCTCGCCTTTTTGACCTTCGGCCCTCGGGCTCGCGTATTGAACTCTCTCAAAGGAAGCTTCGAGCCTTCGGCCCCAGGTTCTCTTTGTAAGTCACTCGGGGGTAGGGAGATTAAGGATGATTCACAGGACGGCCGTTGCGCGGCCGGGTCCGGTGATGCTCGGAAGCGGTCCGACCCGGCCGCCTTTGTTCAACCCAAGCATTTGACGGCCGACCCAGCTACGGCCGAGGCTCAGAAGGCCTACTCCGAACTTCGAAAATCGAACTTCGTGTCGTGCCGTCCCTTTAACTCTCGTTTTATACAGTATATGACGGAAAGGGAAAGGGAAGCTCGGTCTGGGCCTAGCCCGGAAACGGAACGGTCTAATTCGAATCATCCTTTACACGTGGGCTCGCCCTTAGGACCTCCGGCCCTCGGGCTCATGTAGAGAGTGCTCTCCGATGGAACATTTCGGAACTTTTACCCTACGCTGAGCTCGACTTTCGGTCTACTATGCCCCTTTCGCCGGAATATATAGCGTTAGATGAAAAACAACTATAGTTTTTTATACCACATCGGTGATATACAAGTGTATCTACGGCCCGCTTGGTGGTAAGCGGTTACAGCAACCTCCAGTTGTGGAATGAGTTCCCTGCCGAGGTTTTCCCAAGGGACTACAGTAAGCGTCCATCTTGTAATTCCAGGGGTGTTAATGCGCGTTGCCGACTCTTTAAAAATGTATACACTCATTCCACAACTGAAGCGTGTTAGGGAGGAATCTGTATACATTATTCTATTAAAATAATAAAATAAAATAAAATTAAAAATTTTGAAAAACCCACGACGGTTTTACCTAATTGCAAAATAATAAAATAAAACAATTAAAAGCCCCCGACCATATACGAAGTAAGTACATAAATATAAAAGTAGATTTCAAAAACGGTTGTATGATTGCGAGGTATAGTTACAAACCCAGAAAAATCCGTCGGGGGCTGCCATTGCCATGTCTGTTCTTAATTTCATAAAACTCAAGATACATTACATAATACAGCAATTTAAATCGAGGTGCCTATTACACAGACCAAATAATCTTACTTCATTTCAGGGCAGGCAATGGCAGCCCCCGACGATTTTTCTGGGTTTGTAACTATACCTCGCAATCATACAACCGTTTTTGAAATCTACTTTTATATTTATGTACTTACTTCGTATATGGTCGGGGGCTTTTAATTGTTTTATTTTATTTTTTTGCAATTAGGTAAAACCGTCGTGGGTTTTACAAAATTTTTAATTTAATTTTTTACATTAATAATTTGCAATTTCATAAAGTTTAACAATAATAATATTTATTTGTTTTATTTGCAACACTTCCTCAGTTATCCTGTAGGTAGCTATAGATTTTTTTGAATTACTAAATTACTACTACTATTAAATTAATTACTAGTACTATTATATCACATTTTCTCTATCTATAAACCTACAATTGCTAAAAGTGGCACTAAAAATTGGTTTTCGAGTGCTCTGCCTGCCCCTTTTGGGAGTATAGGCGTGAGTTTATGTAAAATTCAATTTGTTTGTCAAAAACACGGAAACAAATGAATTGATTCTTTTATTACAAATCCGTTTATTTTTAGCTTTCATCAGTTATCTAATATAAATAGTTAATACTTTGAGATGAAATATCTACTAAAGTTTTCTAGAAGTTATAGTACAATCAAGAGCAAAAGTAAAGTTAAAACTTTTTCACTTGTGATAATGGAATAAGATGCAATACTTATTGTTAGTGTTAACATACTTCTGCTTTCTACTGCTGCTATATGTATACTTTTTCATATTTTACGTCAATGTATACCTAGTAATTAAAAAATAATAGCTTATTTATAATATAAGTTACAAAGGGAAAAAAGGCTTGTTCAATACCTTTGGCCGAGGCCGTATGTATGATCTATTTCGACATACAGTGTAGCATGTATGACATATTTGAAGCTCGAGGAAGCCATTTCCCTACTTGTAGTTTATACCCGCACAACTCCCACCCCCACGCAGCACACACACCCTCCGACCCCGCGCCTGCAGCCTCCCCGCGACAGCCTCCCGCGTGATGAATTTATTCGCGAAATGAAGTGCGGGGGGCGCCGCCAAATTGCTCGTGACAATTTGATTTAGCGTGAGGGCCCGTTTTATTACCGCCATTCTTGAGATTCTGCCGGTGTAATTGAAAGAATCAAGAGGGAACTAAATTTTCCATGAACAATTTTACACAACAATATTAGGAGTACGTTTTTTGTTTCAGTAGGTGTAGTACTTAGTAAGTAGGTAGTGTGGCGAGTGGCAGGGGGCGGGGCGGCGCGAGGCACTGCAATCTCGGCCGTCAGCGCTGCACAGAGCGCATCTACTCGCGAGTGCACGCACTGCACAGCGCAGGCTGCTGAAGGCTGCATGCATGCACTCGCGGCCCCGCCTCCCGCCTCCGCGGCAACACTTCGAGTATAATATACGCCGGTATTGTCCGATACTGTTCATAGACGATTACGGAGATAAAGAGCCCATTGTTCCGCTAATGGCATCGTCGTTATTAATTTAATCCGTGCGAGCGGTTCTGAGACATAAAACATAGTCTTATATTACACTTCTCGGGATGAGATAACGTAAAAAGTAAATAGCTAGGGTAAAAAGCTGATCGCATATGTAACAGATGCGTGAGATGTGTCTCGCGTGTAGCCGCCGCGAGATCGATGCCTCATTAAAAGTAGGTACTTACCTATACCTAGATACTAGAGGTACCAAGATTATCAGGTATACAGTCGACTAAAAAATATACAGTATACATATTTTTCACCTCATTACCCACAACACAACAAGATGAAAAAAACAGATACATATTTTTGCAGTCGACTGTAGTAATTCTTTTTAGGTAGGGTTTTGAACCAAACCGGGCCAAAAGGAACCCCTATGATGCGACTCTGTTAGTCCTTCTGTCTCATTTATCGTATAACTTATTAGAAATTTGGAATAGGATAGATTTGGAACAGTAAAAACAAGGCTAACTTAAGTAAGATTTTAAATGAGAAACTTTAATAAATATATATATATATTTTCTTTGAAAATTTACTGATATGAGCCAGATATGACCGGGAGCAATAATTCAAAGTTTAGTTACGGGGTATTCATTTATTTATGTACAACGAAAATATATACAAGAATACTTAACCAAAATAATATAAAGAAAATTAAAACTAACTTAAATGTAAAACGGGCCCTTGAGGCATTGTACCGAGGATGCTGGCGGCATTTCCTCGCTGTATCGCAATGCTGATACGTTGAGCGAGGAAACCGCCAGCTCTTCGGTCACCAGTTACGTCAACCAGACGCTTCGCAATTTCTGCAAATAACTTATGCGCGCTGGGACCCCATGGACCTAGAGTTTCGACGCCAAAAGGTACAAACATGTACTCTCTGCCGAGGCCCTTGTATTTATTACGCTTTAGAATTTCGGCGTTTTCCGCCGCTGCACCCGCTTTTACTGTAGTTTAGTTACTAGTTCAAAGGAGTAAGGTCTCATAAGCATATTAAATCAGCAGATTCTAAAACAATTTTTGTTTCTCATATTACAGTGGTTACATTTCGATTTATTAAATACTTATTAAGAAAAATGTTGAATTCAAATGATGACTTAAATGAAGTAGGTAGATCGTTTTCTTTACCGCTAACCTACGTGTAAGGCGAGTACATTCTTACTCGTATTTCTGCGACTTTGAGGAGCTACGCTGCGCCCGCTACGAGGCGCTACGTCTACGAGGGCGCTCATTTGCGTGCCAGCCTCCGGGGTCGGTGTCCGCTTACACAATGTGACATATCCTCGATATGTCTTCAGTTTCATGTCTCTGTCGTTACATGAACACATGTTACACTTTAAAATAAACATATTATGATACCACCAGGGTACCAGATACAAATTACATTTGGCAAATAGATAGGTATATATAATGTGTTCTAGTGCCGCATTCCTTTAATGCGCTTATTATTACATATTACTTAGTGGTGGTTTCGTCAACTACGCATTTCATTTAAACTTCTTCACATATGAATATAGTGCACTTTAAACTACGGTTGTATATTTCGTGCGCGACAGGGATAAACAGCTTCGTATCCAGGGAAATGTTCGCTCGATAAGGATCGGTCCGAAAACGATCCATAACTTGGCACAAATAAATAAACGGGCCGTAAGCAAAATAAAGGTGATTTTAGATTCGGGTGCGATTGTGTCGCGGTGCGGCGCGGGCGCAGCGCGACAAAGCGACGAGTTAATCGCGCTATCATCGCACCATCTGCGCGCGCAGGGCTGCCACCTACAGGGTTCCATCGTTAGAGAGCTAGGAGACGCGATCATACTTGGAGTAGTCAAATATAATAGGGAATTAATTTTGTACTAAGCAGTAACGCTGCTAACGAAAATTCCGAATTTCAAATTAAAGGGAAAAATTGTAAAATTTAATGCTCCGAGCAGGATTCGAACCTGCGACCTCTGGCATACGCGGCCAATCGCTCTGGCCTCTGAGCTATCGAAACAACCAAGCTCGTGCACGAAATCCTTCACTAGTTCCCTCTTACTCGTACCCTTTCCCCTCTCCCCCTTGGAGGTTAGGTTTTTTCCCTTTAATTTGAAATTCATAATAGGGAAGTACCTTACAGAAGACCGCTGACGGCCGACAGCAGAGGTCTTTTTGTCTGAGCGCGAAGGACGCGCTCTGTATTTATACATACGGTTCCTGGTGGCTGTTAACAGTCAGTATTCTCGTCCCTGCGCAGGTTTTGTGTCCCCGACATCTTGACCGAGTGAAACGGAGGTCTCCGTTTTCGTTCCCGTCGTTGTCGTGGTGTCGTCGGTTCTTCCGTTTCCGTTAAAAATGCTTTCGTATGTCCGGCCGGTGGATGGCAGATTTCCGGTTTTCCCGCTGTTCTCCTCTACAGGTCACATTTCTCAACCGATTTTCGTGAAATGTTGTGAACAGGTTTGATAAAAATATAGAATTATTTTTTCGAGTCAGTTTTTGGACATATTGAAATTTGAAAAATAAAATCGCCAGGTCTTCAGATCACAGAGCCACTAGTAGTAAATGTTTAGCCAGCTTGGTACGGCGGTGCGAGTGGCAGCCCTGGCGGTGACACTGATATACGATCTCGCGGCCTCCTTATCTGCGCTCGCGCAGCGTCGCGCCGCCTAGTTAATTGTGCGCACAGCCACCATTCTGCATCTCTTGTCGAACAACTTGAACCGGGCTATTAAATCCAAATCTATGAAAATTACTGTAGACAGGCTATAGGATTAAGGCACTCAATGTTTCAACCTCTAACATGGTATTGGAATTGGTTTGAAATTCTTCCGAATAGGTTTCAAGCTTTTCCAACTGCTTGGGGCTGTGTCGAATTCAGTTCATGGAAACTATTTCAAGTTTTTATTTATTTATGAACTTAGCTTTAGCTAGTATCGTAAATGACTAGTAGTTGACATTTTTTTTGTAATTTGATATAAGTACTCGTACTAACTAATATGTAGTAGGTACTCTGATACACTGGCTAATGTGCAGTATTTTTATGGCATGAGTCATGACTGTCATCAGATCAGTCATAGAAACCTGCCTTCATTTAAAAAAAAATAACATGTCCGAATGCCATCTATTGAATGTTTTTCATATCATACATGCAAATGACTGTTATAATTACCCGTATATGAATGCAACCCACACATTTATCATACACAATTTCGCGTTGGTAATTTTTTTGCTGTAGGAAATCAGTTGGAAGCGGCCTTCTTGATGTGGTCCCTACTCTGCATGCTGCCCGCACGTGGGCCAGCCCTCCGGCCATTAGCTATTTCGCTAATGAGGGCTGGCTCGTTAGCCCTAGACCATTAGCGACACCGATTATGTCGGCAGGTGTCACCAATGTCAGAAAAAAGGAAATTACACCACGTTCATGTAAAACTGTGTCGACTGTCATTCATGACGTTCATCATAGGAAACACGGTTTCAGAGTCGCGGCAATGGCTCGCAGTTCGCTTTTCATTAGGTGGTCTGTTATGCTCTCAACTATAAGTAGGTACCTAAGTCCCCAACAACCTATAATGTTTTATACTAGATAGAAGTGATGGTAAATATAGTAATTATAGTGTTGTATTAACGTCATTAATTGAACGAGCGAGCGAAGTGTCTCCGTTTCAGCTTTCGACAAAAATTATTTCGTATGTCTGTCTGTCTGTCCGAATGTTCTCCTCTACAGGTCGCATTTCTCAACCGATTCTCGTGAAATTTTATGGGCAAGTTCGATAATTATATAGAATTCTTTTGTAGTCATTTTTTGGAAATTTTGAATTTTTTTGCGATGTTTACAGCTCATAGAGCCACTAGTTTTATAATAAATCACCTTTTTTTACATTATTATACAATTTTAATATTTAGGTAGGTAAATATTTTACAAGTCAAAATGATCAACTTAAACTAGACCTAAAAATAAAACTAAATTAAAATTAAATATGTCTTAATAACTAAACTACAAAATTGGGCCCTTGTGGCATTGGTACGGTACAGTGGGTGCGGGCATTTACTCGCTGTATTGCAATAGGTATACTAATATATGCGTTATGCGAGGAAGCTGCCAGCTCTTCGGTCACCAGTTGTATCAATCAATCTTTTGCTCAGCTCTTTGAAAAGGAAGTGAGCACTGGGACCCCACGGGCCAAGGGTCTCGACGCCAAAAGGCATAAAAATGTATTCTGGACCGAGCAACTTGAAAAAAAAAACTGAAAGTACGTAGGTAAGTTATAACGGGGGGTGTCTATAAATCTATAAAGCGGGTTTGCAGTCGCATTGATGTTTACAGGGCCAACATGCGAACTTTCCGTTTTAACTAGGCGCAAATGAGCCACATTTGTACAACAATTAATCAATCAATTTTTATTTGCCGAGAATACAGTCTGATAAGATCTGCGATGTATACGGGCTTATTCCAATGGGAATTTCCTTGTCTAACCAATCCTTAAACTTGCTATCAACCGAGCACGCAGCTACAATGTTTACACTACCCGGACTTCCTTTGTCTGATCAATAAGCCACATGTTGTTGGCGACGGTAAATCACGGCCCGTCACATTATCCCATTACCTCGGATCGTTAGTCGCAATAGCTTGATGTCACCGCGGTTTGACAGCCGGCAGCTAAGCGGGCTCATTAAGCAGTCGCGCGATTAGCGGCGCGACTGAAACGCGACTCGCGCAAAAACGCAGGATGTGCGGGGCTGGGGCTGGGGGTGTAAACCTGGTGTAAACAAACCGTTACAGCCAGCGAGCCGCGCCGGCGCCGCCCCCGCCCCTACACTCGCTATTCATCTTTTGCGCAATATCAATCATAATTTTAGGTTCAAAGTTGCTCATCAGCGTGCTGTGGAGTGACATTCGTGGTACTTATTTCTTCAAAAAATATACGTTACAAGCAATAGCTAATACAAGCTCAGGAAGGTCAACAGACGAAAGTTACCGGCAATAGGACGCTGAAGTGGCATTGAGCTGGTCATGTTTACCGTAGAACCGACAACCATTAGAGCAGCATACACTGAACATACAAGTGAAGAAACCTGTATCCAGCAGGAAATCGAAAACTAGGAAGAAAGAAGAAACTCATAGGCATAATAATTCATAAGTTTATTAATTAATAGAGTTGCTCCGTGTCAGCGTTAATAGAGCGGAGCGGAGAGCCTCCCGTCACTCGCCGCATAGGTAGAGCTGATGCTACCGCGAAACAAAAACGAACAAAGTTCGTGTATCTTTCTCCCTTTCCCTCGAATAAGCAAGTGCAACAGAGAGGGAGATACACAAACCACGCTCGTTTTCGTTTCGCGGTAGCAGCTCTGATATTTTAAGTATTTTCTTTGTTTCCGACGATTCGACGCGAGTTGCACCGATCGTGGTCGTGGCTGACTGAGTCTTGGCGTCTCGTCTTCTTGACTACGAGTTAAGGATGATTCACAGTAGACTGTTCCGTGTCCGGGCCGGCCCGTTTTCTAAGACAGCAAACGCAACGGCCGCCGTATTTCTCTAGAAGAAAACGGGCCGGCCCGGACACGGAACGGCCTATTACTGTGAATCATCCTTTAGAGCCGTCAATTAAAATCTTTAACTAAATATACATGCACTTAAGTGCTTATTAATATATTGAATTTTTTGAACGTGTTTTTAAATAGCCGCCTTTACTGAAATTATAGCGGTAAATAATAAAAATGATTTATCAGTCTACCTATATGTGATATCTATCGTGAAATCTTTGTTTTCGTTACGTAGGTACCATACGTAGTATCTTCTTTAGTAGTCTGTGTAGGTACCTATCAGATAGGGATAGTATACAGTGTGTTACCGGCATGCGGACTTTTCTTCAATTAGGGTATGGAAACGTAGCTTCTGAACCTAATCATGAGTCTAATTTGATTATAAATCTAAAATTTTGAGATCATTATAATATAATAATATAATATTGGGGGACAATCTACAGCAAAGTAAATTGACAAGACAGTAAAAATGACAGCCCTTAATGTTCTGTTTACTAGGACGTCATCTTAAGCAGTGCACCTAGTAAGTACATTGAAAGTGCGCATTTCAGAAATTGAAATGTACAGTTAATTCAAATAATTATAATTTGCTAATACATACAAACAATTGCTAATAAAACGTACTATTATCCATTTTAATAAAAGCCCGCGTGTCAGTAACGCACTGTATACCTATTGCGTATGCCGGATCTAACTCTACGTAAGTTGAACTGAAGTGAAGAAGCGAAAAGAAGAAAATCTTTGAATCGGTATTTCAGGGGGATGGTGTAACGATCCCCCCCCCCCCCCCCCTCTTAACATAAATAAACCCCCACTACCTCCCTTAATATGAATTAATTAATAAATTAAAATATTAAAACTAATGACTGTTAAAACCCAGGATAAAATTACGTATTGGCCAAAGTGAATCGTCTAGGTAGGAACCCGAAGAGTTGTGAACCGTAAGAAACCCTGAATCTTTAATGCGAATATTTGTCAGGTATTGAACTCCTCTTCTCTTTGCTGAAACCCTACTATCGTTTCCTAGTACCTTACTCAGCCTATACCTCAATGAAATTACGTTAATACCGAAGTTAAGAGAAATATAAATATATAGGAATTATTAATGATAAAATAGTAACCAATTATATAAGATCCTTAAGAGATTTACCATCCCTACAAGCTCTATGTACCTAGCTTCCGAATAGCTCATATCCTGTTATGTATTGCTTATTTACAGGTTCGTATAAATATAATCAATTTTATTGATTGGTGTAAGGTAGGGCTCCTCCAGCCGCCCTAGGGATTGCTATCCCCCTCCGGTACTAACCAGAGACCCGTGGCTCTCGACCTTAGACATGGACAAGCCCCCGCCAATCTTTTATTTCACTATGCGGAGTGTAAGACAATTTCGTCCAAATGACCTAAGTTACTTTAACAGGAGTACTCTGCTAGGCTTATCCGATCAATTCGTTCGGATGGCCTTTAGGAGCGCTCGGGATAAAATCAGTTTGTAAAAGAGACTAAACCATAAGAATATGGTTCTACCTAGCAAATGCATCTACTAGCGCTTCGGAAGACGCGCCGTATGATGAGGAGAATCGCCGCAAGGCCTCATCATCGGAAGCGGGCGAAATCCTGGTGATTCCTCGCCAGAATCTGGCCCTGACCCTGAATAACCTACCCTACTCCTAGTCCTCGTTCCCTAATACCTATGAACTACTCTGCCAGACCTTTACTAAAAGAAGTGAACAGCTCGGCTCGTCACTTAAGATGCCTGATTCAATGAACTGCTCAGCTTGTCACCGAATAGTCTATCAAGTGAACCGCTCTGCTCTTCACTTGAAGGGCTTAATTCAACGAACGGCTCAGCTAGTCATTAAATTAGCTTATTCTGAGTAAATTTTAATCATTTAACTAGAAATCGCAACTTTAAAGATACTGTCCCTTTTATACCAAACATGACTAATTTTATCACAACTATTCCCAATACTCCAAATTAACGACAAACCTAAAATAAATTATTAAACCCTACTTCCCTAATAAATGTGTGTGAAGCTACCCTACTGTTCCTCAGGAAACTTGCTAAACTGAAAGAGCATAAATCCCTTACCAGAACCAGCTCTTTTGACTGCGAATCCCTAACCTATGCAGCGAAAGTTCAGTCGGCTAAACTGAGAATTGCAATGCTAAAGGCCTGTGTTGGTTGTCTCCCCCCACTGCGCCCGCAGGCTAGGATACAGTGAGTAAGACGCCCTATTGTGTATATAAGGTTTATATATAAATATATTTAACAAGACCGTTCCTCAAATACTGAACAATTTCGACAAGCGAGGTATACACCTCTATGCTGAGACCCCATATTGGCAGCCATGTCTACGTTGTCAGCTGGGCATTGAAGGAACGTAAGGGATTTGATTCGTCTCCATGTAGGTAAAAGGTAGACGCCAGACCACCCTTAGATCTGGTAACTAAAGACTCTGAACCCTGCTCATTGGCACCGTTAGGCGAGCAAGACCCCTCAGGCAAAACTGGTGCCTGGACAAGATTCTGGTCATTTAAATCAAATTAAATAAACTCTTAAACCCCGAGGAAATATTCGATATTTTACTTAAAAACTGATTCCTCAACATGAAGAGAGTCCCCTCACGAAGAAGAACCACCTTTAAATCAATAGAATAACCCACCAAGTATATATTATTGCGAAGACCAGAGACCTTGTCAGTCTGAATGTCGAATTCTAAGTGCCGTCAATAAAACTTCGCGCCCCTTTATATACTCTAATATCTCAGACAAATGCACGACACATGTCCGACAAATATCGGACAAATCCCCGACACATCTACGACAAATCCACGACATATGTCGGACAAATCCCCGACAAATTCACGACAAATCTACGACATATGACGGACAAATACACGACAAATCCACGACATATGAGGCCGAAGCTAGTAGGGTAAACGTTACTATGCTCATCCAGCTTATTAAAACTACTTTTCCTTCATATAGGTATTTTAATAACACGTGTTTTTGTAGCCTAATTGTGTTCCGTTACAATGGGCAGCAGCATCCCTGGAGTACGGTGGAGATACTGCGATCGCCAACCCGCATGCCAGGCGTGGCGATTATGGCAAATACCCCCCGTGAATTTGGGGGAGGCCTATGTCCAGCAGTGGACGTCCTTTGGCTGATATGGTGGTGGTGGTGGTGGTGTTAACCTAAATAATTAATAAATATTGAGGGATAATTTTACACAAATCGACTTAGTCCCAAGCTAAGCAAAGCTTGTAGCATGGATACTAGACGACTATATAGGTATACATACTTATACAGATAAATGCATATAAAACATCAAAGACTCAGGAACAAATATTTCGTGCCTTACCTATACACAAATAATGCCCTGACCTTGATTCGAACCCGGGACCTCCAGCTTCGTAGGCACGATCACTACCAACTACGCCAATGTGGTGTTCAAATTAAATCATTTTTTTTAGTATAATCTTAACCCGTAAACTAACAGCGGTCTCGGTTGATCTGTATCGAGTTGCGCCGCTGGCTGTGAACCCTCGCGGAAGCGGCGACCTCTCCCGGGCTAAAACAGTTGTCTCCCGTTGGCCATATATTCCGGGTAGAATCCCAAATAAACGCGGTGTCGCGGGCGTTCCCACGCCGCGCCGCTTCGCGCACGCATTCCACGCCCGGCATTCATCCTGCGCCTGCGCACGTTGTGCGCGGACATTCCGCCGAGGCCCTGCCAACCTTACATACAGTATTTAATCTGTTTATCCATGCATCCCGCTCTCACGTACATTACACCTCTTCTTCCGTGCCTTATTTCCCATGTCATATCCGTGCTTCAATAATCTATAAGGAACTAACTGTCAGCCGTATTAGCGATGTCCCTAGATATGCGTAAGCGACGGCGGTTGTTTTTCCCTGCAACTGACTGTTCCTAAATCTTTACCAAAATACTTGATACCTATGTCAATCTTTTTATCGTTTTGTACTTTTGTAACAACGTGTTAAGGTAAGAGTAATCGTAAGGGCGGACCGCGGACTCCAAACGGAAGCAAATGGCTGAACATGTAACTGGGATTCACCTACGATCGATGAGGGAACGCCAAGATCATAAATAGGACGACAACGATACTTTGGGGTTTCGTTTGTTTCTCCGCTCATGGCAAATCAATAAAACGCTTAAATTTTGCATTCATCCAAATTCTTAATAACCTACGAGTCTGAATAAAATAAATTGCTGGGTATTATTAATGATAAAACGAACTTACCTGTACGTGAAGTTCTATCATAATTATGCGAGCTGCTCAATTCGAAGCCGTGAATTGGAAAGCAGTACAACATGTAAACATTAATCGTGAGAATTGAGCAGTGAAGCATAATAAGTACATAACATCACATTGTTAGGTTTAGGCTTTGCCTAAGTATTTTAGGTAGTGTTCTGATTATTTTATATCCTATACGTACTTAACTTAGATTAAGATACAAACAAATTAATACATATCATCAAAGCTAATAGTTTTATTTTATACCTTTCGTATGCTTGTTAAAATAAATAAGCTTCGGCGGGCAGCGCTCCGCATACCGCTCGATCATCGCTATCAGAATGTACGTGTACCAATTTATCTCCATAATGTTGACTTCTGTAATCGATACAATATATTACCTAATATATCATAGTATCGTATAAGTAAATATATTATTTACAAGATTAGGTACAACTTGTTCCAGTGTGTTTTATGTTCTTGAGTGCCCGGTATCTGCCTGCCGGTAATCAGTGTAGGCACTCTGAGGCATTTTCATTTAACTTACTCAGTTTGGCGATTCAGCGAGGAAACGTCACCAGCATCTTCGGCACAATGCCGCGGGGCAATTTTTAGATTTAGCTTAGTTTTAGTTTAACTTTACTTTGTTATAGTTTAGTTTTATTCTTAGGTTTAGTTTTACTATAAGTCTTTTTAGTCAAATTGTATTATTGGTCTCCATAACCAATAAATAGGTAATTATTAAATGACTTACATTTTATCATCATATACACATTACATTACATGTTTCAGTACCTATCTTGGCTAAGCGCATATTAGCAATGCGTTGCAGGTATATTTTAATAATAATTAATGACGTCGCTTTAGCGATGACTTATCGCCTCATAGAATTTTATGCTGTTCGTTTATTGCTCAATCCGCGACCGTCGTCGGAGCGACGCGACACATCACCACCTGCTTAGTATTCCCCGAGCTCCCTCGGGGGTGCCGAGGACACTCGGACCGATATTTACGACCGTTAACTCGTGCTAGATTACTGAACAACTGTGTCAACGAGAACGTGGGACACAACAAACACTGCTTGTACCGTTTTAAAATAAAAGGATTCGCTATATTGACATTTCTATATCAAGCTTAATATGCTTATAGCTAATATTTATATATGCAGAGCTAAATATGCATGGCAGAACCTAACCTGTTATGGTACTCCTATAACTAGTGGCTCTGTGAGCTGTAGAGTACCCCTCGCAATTATTATTTTTTTCAAATTTCAAAATTTCCAAAAACTGGCTCGACAAAAAAGAAACTATATAATTATCGAACCCGCTCACAAAATTTTACGAGAATCGGTTGAGAAATGCGACCTGTAGAGGAGAAAATCCGGATAGACTCGCTTCGCTCGCTCGGTCAACAAGAGTTGAACTAGGTACGAGGGCTCCCGATATACGTGTCTGTAAACTTGTCCGTGCACGAACGCGGTTCTAAGCGCCCGGTCCGTCCGGACTCGTATGATTAGTGCTCGTATACCCGTGTACCCGGGTAAACAGGTTACGGAAGGGTATCCGGGTGGGCGTGTAATGGATGATTCACAGTAGGCCGTTCCGTGTCCGGGGCGCCCCGTTTTCTTCTAGACTAATACGCCGGCCGTTGCGTTTGCGGTCATAGAAAACGGGCCGGCCCGGACACGGAACGGTCTACTGTGAATCATCCATTACACGCCCACCCGGATACCCTTCCGTAACCTGTTTACCCGGGTACACGGGTACACAAGCACTAATCATACGAGTCCGGACGGACCGGGCGCTTAGAACCGCGTTCGTGCACGGACAAGTTTTACTGGGCACGATTACACGAAACCCGGGCAAGATCTCAAGCCCTACTAGATACACGGTTAGTTTATTCGGCCAGTTGTTTGTCATCAGTCTACTGGCTGTCATTTCTCCTCTATTTAACTAACACTGATTAAAGCGTGTTATTATAGCGAGTGAGTTTAAGTTTTTTTTTTTACTCCGGATAGGTTTGCGCTTGACCACAAATCACCTGATGGTAAGCGATATTGTGGTCTAGGATGGAGCGCGTTTACCTAGTAAAAACCGGTTCACTCTCGTCTTGAAGACCGTAAGGTTATAGTTTTCAGGGAAAAAAGGTTCCGGCAAGGAGTTCCATAGCTTGGCTGTTCTCACAATAAAAGAGGAAGCGAAACGCTTCGTGCGAGTTTTTGGAACTGCCACCGTAAAACGATGTCGTCTTGTCGTCCGATGGTAGAAGGGAGCGGGAGGTATTATACTGTGCAGTTCATCAGCACACTTCCCGAAATGCAACCGATAGAAAACCGAAAGACTAGCAACTTTGCGGCGATGTTCTAAACTGCACAGTTTCGCATTGCAAAGAGAGTCCTTTCCTATGAGCTTCTTGGCACGTTTCTCGATTGTTTCCAACGCGTCAAGCTGGTATTTAGCCCCGTCCCATAAATGCGAACAGTACTCCATGCACGTTCGTACCTGTGCTTGATATAAAGTAAGCAACTCTTTCGGCTTAAAGTACCGTCGCACTTTCGCAGTCGCAGTTTAATTACCCTAAGGCCGAAATACGTAACCATCATAACAAGACTCAAAAGTGACAAGAGCAATGGAGAGGGTGTTGGGAGTTTCTCTGCGTGATCGCATCAGGAATGAGGCCATCCGCAGCAGAACCAATATAACCGATATAGAATCGCTAAACTTACCTAATTGGCAGTGGGCGGGGCATACTGCACGTAGAAGCGATGGCCGTTGGGCGGAAAGGTTCTCGAGTGGCGACCACGTACTCGTACCGGAAGGGGCAGCATGGGTTGACCCTCCGCAAGGTGGACTGAAGGCCTGTTGTCGGTCGTGGGAGTCCGCTGGATGCGGGTGGCGCAGGACCGGTCATTGTGGCACTCTTTGGGGGAGGCCTATGTCCAGCAGTGGACGTCCTTCGGCTGGTATGATGATGACGGCCCTGCAGCCGCGGTCTGGACGCCACAGTAAGCACCGGGGCTGCATACGTCGAACCCGCTCAAACTTATACCCGCTTAACCGCGGCCTGAATCTTGTTATCGTAAGCAGTAGTTTTATTAATAGCTAGTTTATATTTACAGTTGACAAATTGTAAGCGACTAAGTGACGGCCGATGGAGGCATAATCGGCATCATTAACGCGCCATTAGCGTAAATAACGGCGTCTATTCGAGTCATACTTATGCATTCCGCGTTTGATTTTGATTCGATTTGAAGGTGTTTTGAGCTTAGTGTGTCAGAACAAGAGCGCGCAACAAAACATTCAAATAAAATCAAATTCATTTTTATTTGGAAAGCGTAAGCTAGCGTAGCTCTATGTCTCGAGCAAGCCATGACCATCTGAGACCGGCCCCTGTAAACATCTGAACTCAGACTAGGTAAGCATTTTTGACAATTTCAGTGTAGTAATTTAGTAGAGTCGAGATAGTGACGAATCACTTTAATGAGATCAGTGCTGGAGATGCTTAATCAGTTAATCACAATCAATGGCTCAAAAAAGCCCTTCTATTTATTATACCACACAGATAGATTCCTTTATTTTTTTTTCTTATACAAAAAAAAAATGTTTCAGCACTCCCCTCCTAAGTCAAGTCGCAGTTTCAAGAACTGCGGGTTAAAAAAATTTTTTGACTTCAATGTATCCGTGTGCCAAATGGCAAAACTGTACATCGACTTGGTGTTTTTCTTCGGAATTGGGCTCGTACGCCGTCGACTAGGAAGTTAGGTAAGTACAGTGAACAGCAAAAGTACATGATCATTTTAGTAGTCGTCTACCTTGTCACTTTCACTACTATGAGGTCGCATATCGCAACTGTCGCAGTAGGTATTGTTACGTTAGTGCAACAAAGTACCAAAAGGATCATCTACATTTGCTGTTGATTGTACATCTATAGTTTCCAGCCTTGACTATTTCTGTGGACTCAGATAGGGGTACCTACCCATCACAACTAAGAAAAAACAAACCTAATACCGAATAATAAAATTCCGAAAACGGAACGACTTCTTTCAGTTTCCATATCAGCCGAAAGACGTCCACTGCTGGACATAGGTCCAATTTCATGGGAGGTAAATGCCATAATCGCCACGCTTGGCATGCGGGTTGGCGATCGCAGTATCTCCAACGCACTTCAGGGATGCTGCTGCCCATCCCACGGTGGTCTTGGCCGTAGTTTTAGGACATACCCGGGTATTTCAGTTTATTTTTTGGTTTATTGTGTGTTGTTTTATTTTTTATTGCCATTTTTTTTATATGGTCACAGTTATGATATATTACCCGTTTGATTTAAAATCACAATGATTCCGTAATTTTTCGCCGTTTTATTTGTGCGGACGGTTAAAATTCCGTAAAGTCAGAATCCAGTTATTTCTAAAGTTAACAATGTTCGGTTTCCTGGAGAAAACAACTGTGATGTTAAGCAATTTCGACCCGCCAGTCAGTCAACAGAGGGCACCTATTTTCTGTAATATTTGGATTGATAAACTCGGCGAAAGAAAAATATTTCTTAACATCAATAGGTTACCGCAAATAAGAAAATAGAATCATAAAGCTCATCTAATTTCCGACTTCCCAATTGTTGACTAAGGCATTGACGGGGCCTAGGTAATGCACCAGATGTTTGAAGCTGCGTCACTCTGCTTAGGCTGTCGAGATGCTAACACATTAATAGCAACACCTGCTTGTAGGAATACTTAAGACAGCATCTCGGATTGTCACCCATAAATAACGGCGTAAATGTCTCATCCAAAACCAGCAGAATGAAAGCAGATCTGAAGAGCCGTGTTTACGAATACCACCGCTAATGGCTGACCGCGGCATTGTGGCGGCACGGGGCGGGCTGAGGCCAGAGGGCCTACTTCGAACTTCGTATCGTGCCGTCCCTTTCCGTCATATATAGTGTATAACACGAGAGTGAAAGGCATAGCACGACACGAAGTTCGATTTTCGAAGTTCGGAGTAGGCCCTCAGTACCTAACTAGGTACCTACTGTGAATCAAAAGTTGTTCGAATACGATTTCGTTTCGAGTCGTGTTTCAATTGTTTCTTTGCTTAGAACTCTGTTTTGCTGATACTTTAGGTGCGTAACCCTACACGGAAAAAAAGGAATACTTAAGTCAAGACTATTAATATTCTCAGGAATATTGTTTAAATCCAAGTAAATATTCTCTTTAGAGAAGAATATATTCTTAGTACAAGAATCCTTGCTCTCTCTTATGAAGAATAATTTATTCTTCGATTTTTTTCTTGCTGAAAGAAAATATTCTTGACTGAAGAATATTGCGTTTTTAACTGAACATAACTATCTTTGTTAAATAAAGATCAGGAAAAGTTTTTGATTCAAAACAATGTAGTCTTCTTGCAAAATAAGATTTGAGTTGGTTTAAAATATGAAGGTTCTTCTTGGGTTAAGAAATATAAATTCTTCAACGAAGAGAATATTCAAATTTAAAGAAGAAAGCATTCTTAACTGAAGATAACCATCGATTTTAAATAAAGACTATGAAATGTTTTTGGTTTCAAACAATGCAGTCTTATTTCAAGATAATATTTTACTTGGTTTAAAATTAAAATATTATTCTTGTCTCAAAAATAATTTATTCTTTTTTTAAGTATAAATTTATAAAAAGAAGAAAATAAGGCAGTCTTGTTTCGAGAAGACGCATTATACTCCATCTATCGGTTTGACCGACCTCTAGTATGCGTGTGCCAAACGGCTAAATTGCACATCGATTTGCGGTTTTGTTTTTTTAGTACACCTTCCATTACAACCAACTGCATTGTAATAATAAGTGTTTGAGGAGGTGTCCCACGGATGATCCTCTAACTTAGCTTCTTTTCCACCAAGTAGTCTCCTGGCTAATGCCTAAACCCCACCTCAAATGATAAATATTTTGTTGGTAGTTAAATATTAGTTTAGGGTTTAGTATGATACCCACTTTCGCTACATTTTCTTCTTGGCTAACAATATAGACCGAGGTTGGGGCACATTGAAAACCATCAGTGGTGGTACATTTATGGGCCACCAGCAGTCGCTGAATGTGCGCCTTTTGCCTTTTTTTTAAATTACAGCTTATTTTGCATCGTAATTTTATTGCATTCTGCTTTAAAATAATGTGAAGTCAAGGCAATAAACTTCTTCTTATTCTTATTATAAATACTTATTTTGTTTTACACGAATAGGCACTCCATTCGTTTCCTTAGTAAGTCAGGCAGTTCTGTGTTCTTTATCGATAGTTAAAAGCTTTCATTCCCCATCTCCGCTATTGTTTTGTTAAGTGAGTGCGTGATTAACGCCGCAGACAATGCGGGCGCCTGATTTAGCTATCGAGTGAGTGTCGTCCAATAATAGCACATCCATAGTGAGATTGTCACCGTCAGGAGATGTAGGACCATTGGAGAGGTACATTTTAAACTATTACGTAACCGAACTGTGAACTCTCGATGTACTTACTCCACCTTCCAGCGCCATCTATACTGGTATTTAGTAAAACCATGTTTTCAACATATTAAAGGTGCGACCAGACCGCAGCTTAAAAAACGGTCAGGATACGGAATCGCAGTGACGCGTCGTATGCGTACCGTTTTTGACGCATGCTCCCCACACCGCTGCTTAAAATACGCTGACGCACCGTAAATTGATCCGCGTAAAAATCGCAAACAATATTACACGGAGATCTTATGGCAGACACCACACCGGTGACGTAAAAGACGCAACTGTTTTGTAAATGCAGCGTTTTTTACGCAAAGATTTGCGAATCGGGGTTTCTCGGTTATTGTCGGTAACACTTCTTTTTTCACATAGAGATCATCAGATTCTAGAAATACTGATTGGCACATCAAATAATCTGAACGCAAAAAAAGACAAAACGCTGTTTTGGTGTACTTAAATTTGAATGATTAGCTGTGCAAATCAGTATTCTTAGGTTTTTTTTAAATACTATCCTTTAAATTTATTAATATAGGTATCTTTATTAATATAGGTATCAGTTATTCTTTTTATTAATATAGGTATCTGAAGCATGATTTTGACGCAGTGTATTTTAAGCACCGGCTTGGAAGGTTTGCGTCAAAAAAGATTCGCGTGGTAAAGCACGTCACTGCGATTCCGTACCGTCACCGTTTTTTAAGCAGCGGTGTGGGGAGCATGCGTCAAAAACGGTACGCATACGACGAGTCACTGCGATTCCGTATCGTGACCGTTTTTAAGCTGCGGTCTGGTCGCACCTTATCAGCCCCTTTATCGCCCAATGTGGAGATCTTTTGTAATAAAGGTTACTATAAAAATTGAATCGTGTCGATGTACAGAGCTGGACGTCAAACGAGATGAGCTGAAAGCCCGACCATCAGCGGCAATCAGCTACAATGTGCCGTGTGCTCACGTGCCCGCTGTATACACGGGTCTTTGTGAATAAGATCGGCTACGTAAGCCACACGAACAGTGCAGGCGAACGCAACCAACAGCGGAGTTGAAGCAGTCGCCGTAGCCGGCAAATGACTGGGAGAGAGGAGTATACGAGTAGTAGTACATCTCAGCGATCCCTGGACCAATTTAGCTCATGTTTGAACTAAAAAATCATTCTGTGATAACGATCGGTATACTCGAGTTAGGTATCACCGAAAAAATATTTATTTATTATTTATTTATCTATTGCACGGGACACCAACAGGGTACATACTCGTAAGGTAAGATTATAATTGTTTATGGCATAAAGTGTGAGGGGGCTTACGTACCCCAATTATAGGTGAACACATCATTTTACAATATAAGAAGGTTGTTACTAAAATAATTTGATTGAGATTTTATACAAATTATAACATATGAAATAAGTTATAAACTAAATTTACAAATAGCACAACACAAAAAATTAAATTATACTAAGTTAAATGAGTAAATTGTTAACGTTAAGTTGTTGCTTATAATATAATTTATGGAGACATACATACATATAAAACCACGCTGTTTTATTCTAGCAGACTCGGGGACCTTTGCTCGCTCGTTCAATGATATGTCATTATAATGGGGAAAAAATACAGTGATTATTAAGGTTTTCATACAAGACCTAAAAAATTCAAAAACTCGCTGTTTTTTTTTTCATTCCAATTTCTAGCAATAGAAACTAATTTCCGACCTAGATATGGCGGATTCCATTGAGTATACAAAGTTTCATGTTATTTCAGCGTGGCGTTTTAAAATGAGAACGAATCTACGTTTGTATGGAGAATCGAGTTCGGTCGAGCGTACGGGGGACGCTTAAGTCTTTTGGAGAATTGACAAAGACAGAAACCCGAGTGCGGGTGCAGCGGCTGCATGGCAACTTCTACATAGAAGTCCCGCACCGCCGCCCAGAAAATGCATATAAGGCCGCGGTTAGGATGCCACCGGGCAGCGGGGCGGCGAGCGGGAGTTTACACATTTGAGCGGGTTCAATGTATGGGCCCCGCCGCCCGCTGGCATGAAGATGTCGCGAGTAGTGGACAGCTGCCGTCCTTATACTAATCTTCTTCTTTGTCATTCCCTCATGACTGAGGATCGTGACCAATCACGAAGTCCTTCCCTACGACGCGGTCAAGGGCCATGTGAGTATAGCTTTATGCATGGAACCACAAGCCTTCTTGATGCTGTCAGGCCACCTTGTTGGAATCCTACCTCTGGTGCGTTTACCCTTGACTTGGCCGGAAAAACGTAATAAGACAATGCTTAGGCAATGTTGATTGTTTGAAAGGTTATAAATAATTAACTTACAATTACCTAACAGCTAGTGCAATCATCAATCAATCTTGCGGTTCATGAGGTAGAAAAGGTGCTGGGGCATGAGGGCACCATTTGATAAATATTGAGAAGTCAACCTAATATGACAGATAGTTACTACATCATCATCATCATCAGTCGTTCCCTCAATGCCGAGGATCGTGACATCATGTCCTTTTATTGCTGGCCAGACTTCTCCATAGGCTCCTGTCACACGATAGTTACTAGATACCTACACATATAAATAGGGTATAATAGTATCACATACCTACTTAAACGTCACAACTGACCTTTAAATGTCGAATGAAAAGAAAGTCCCAACAAATTGCTGAGCATTAAGTAGTGTCTGGCATTAGGCCAATACAGTCACAGTCAGCATCAAAAGTAGCTACGCATTTGAAGGGGTCAAAAGCTCTTATTCCCTTGAAATAAAGACGAACTTTTCAATTGCGTAGCTACTTTTGATGCTGACTGTAAGTACATTAATTAATTTCATGTTATTCCCCCCTCTGAAAATTCTTGTAAAGATCATCATCATCATCATCAGCCATAATCCGTCCACTGGTGAACGAAGGCCTCCAATCATTCTTGCCACAATACTCGATTTTGGGCTTTCCCCATCCAGCCCCTAGCAATGCTCTTAAGGTCTCTGCCCACTACACCGTATCATACCATGGCCGTAATAGGAACGTGTCAGGCAAAAAAATATTCTTTGTACTGTAAAGTATGAGACTATGCCCACTAGCACGTTTCGTCACCGACCAGCACCGTCGCGTGCCGTGCACGGAGCGTCAGCCGGCGCCGACACGCTCCGTGCACGGCACGTGACGTTGCCAAACCGGTGCCTGCGGGTCATAACCGCGTAAAATGACCGTTATAAATCCGTTATAACCGCGTTGCCAGTTTTCAACCTTTTGTCTTTTCTCTTGCTTTCTTTGCTCTTACCAGTGGTGACAACTTAGGGGTTGAACAAAAACGCGGATGCTACGGGGATGAAACGCGGATGCTACGGGTATGATACGCGGAAGCTACGGTCACTAATCCCGTTATGCACGGGTATGAAACGCTGATCACACGTTCTAGTGGGCGTAGTAGTTCGTGTCGTGAAATTCCGTGCCTGATACGTTCCTATTACGGTCATGGTACACGGTGGGTATGGTATACGGTGTAGTGGGTGACCTTTAATGTCATAAGTCTAACGGGGTGTGAAGAATAGTTTTTTCTATTTTAACATGTAAGAAATAGCCATAGGTAATTATGACCGATTTTTTAGAATTAGCCATAATTATGACCGGTATTTCATTGTAACATGATTCCATTTTGATATCTACTTGTTGTGTCCTCGATTCATATTTCCAGACTCGATATCTATAACAATTCTGAGTAATTACAGCAGAGATAAATTATAATCAACCCTTTACTAATAAATTGAAGTGGGTAAATAATTTTCTGTTGAAACGAATATGGAGAGCCCTCGAGCCAATGGAGTGGCGCAACTCTTCCGCGCTCGGGAGTCGGGAGTCGGGGACTCATTACCGCGCATTAGCGGACGCCAGGTGAAGCCTCTTCATTACAGCGCCCTTACGAACTACGTCGGATTAACAAAACGTTATAGGTAAAAAGTTTAAGGGCTCCGCTTCAGCTTCGACAAAAATGGTTTCGTATGTCCGGATTTCCGGTTGTTCCCCTGTGAAGGTCGCATTTCTCAACCAATTCTCGTGAAATTTTGTGAGCAGTTTCGATAATTATATAGAATTTTTGTGTTGAGTCAGTTTTTGGACACTTTTAAAGACATTTTTTTCGACCGTTTGTTCTTTTGTACAGTTCGCATTTCTCAACAGATTCTCATGAAATTTTGTGAATAGGTTCGGTAATTAGAATTACCTACCTATATTGATTTTTTTGTAGTTAGTTTTTGGAAATTTTAATTAGAAATAAAATTTTGTTAACGCGTTGTCTCAGCTCACATACTAGTGTAGGTGGGCATGTATGTAGTAGTGACGTGTTCGAATAGGCATTTGTTCATTGCGTTACCTACACATTTTAAATATATAATGTGACAATGTCTATTCAAACATAAAACAGGACGTATGTACCATATGTGAATAAATTTTTCTTCTAATATAAAAGTTTCGGCATTTCTTATCTCTGGAATCCTAAATTTCCACGTCATCTGCTTACCACCGGATATGCCGTGTGCCTATTTGCCACCGTCGGGGTATTAAAAAAATATGTATGTATGTATGTATGTAAATACTTTATTGTACACAAAACACAGGTAGAAATACAGACAAATTCGGTTATATCGGTACAAAGGCGAACTTATCCCTTTAAGGGATCTCTTCCAGTTAACCTTTGAGCAATTGAGTGACACAGAAATACATACTTACCATTAATACACAAGACCAAATGACGTACTTACACTGACGAAGCAGACCTGGAATCAAACCCGGCACCTTTGGTATACGTAACTATTCCGGGGCACTGCGTTCAATTCCACCTCTCCGCGCACCGCTATATACCGCTACTGCTAATACTGTAATGCTACCTAAGGCGACTTCCTGATTTGTCGATGCGGAGGAGGTACGATATGAGAAAACTATCAGCGTCAACCGATAAGAATGCAGTACTGGTCCAATTCTGCGCATGGTATTACTACTGCGCAAACGTAATAGGTACTGACAGTATTTCGTCAAGTTAGGAAATCTCACATCAAAGAACAAACTACCTATCACATATCGATCCCACCCCTCCAAGTCAGGAAGGCGCCTTAGCTTACCGCTTACGCCCATACTCCTGCTTCTTTTATCGATTGAATCGATTCTTATACTAATGGTACGGGTGTTTATACCACACTACAACATTATGTACATACGACACAGAAAATAATTACTTATACGTCGAAAATAATATAGTTGGTACCTTCATTTTTATTCAACTCATATTATTCTTCAAAAACTGAGTCTGATTTTACCTAATTGGAATTAGGACTTCATTGATATTCTGAATCCCTTAAATTATATCGTACTAATTTGGCTAACTTTTTAGTTAAATAGCGATTAATTGAAACAGAGATTGTAGTATAGGATCCGGCGCACCTAGTCTTAATCTCGTCTTTTATTTCAATATAACAAAATTTCTAAACTGACCTACATATATCTCAGGAAAATAGATAGTTACCATACAAGGGTTGTAAAAAAAAGAAAGGCCGATATTGCAGATGTGTTTGAGGCCCGAGCCGCAGGCGAGGGTCATAAACATGCGAGAGAGGGCTTTCTGTTTTACGACTCGTGTTTTGTACACAATTTTACGTCACTACTTGGCCAAAAAGTGCGTTTTTCCTGACGCGCAGCGTGCGGGAAAACGCACTTTTTTGCGAGGTGTGGTGTAAAGAATTAAGAGTGCGCAGTACGTTCGGTTCTCCATACAATCGTATATACGCTCTCATTTTAAAACGCCATGCTAGAATAACGTGAAACTTTGTATACACAATGGGATTCGGCATATCTAGGTCGGAAAATAGTTTCTGTTGCTTGAAATTATAATGGAGAAAAAATACAGCGATTATTAAGGTTTTCATACAAGCCGTAAAAAACTTAAAAAACCGCTGTATATATTTCTTTTCTTTTACAATTTCTAGCAACAGAAACTAATTTTCGACCTAGATATGCCGGATCCCTTTGTGTATACAAAGTTTAATATTATTCTAGCATGACGTTTTAAAATGAGAACGTAAATACGTGTGTATGGAGAACCGAGCGTACTGCGCCCTCTTAAGCCTACCTACTACTAATGGTTACGTGAACTGTAGCCTCGCGAAGTCGATAATTATATGGAATTTCTTTGTCGATTCATTTATTCATATAATTATCGAATTGAGAATCGTTTGAGAAATGCGACCTGTAGATGAGAACAAAAACTTGGAATTTCTTTGTCGATTCATTTATTCATATAATTATCGAATTGAGAATCGTTTGAGAAATGCGACCTGTAGATGAGAACAAAAACTAGCCAAGTGCGAGTCGGACTCGCGCACTAAGGGTTCCGTACCATTATCTATAAAAACCGACTCGCACTTGGCCGGTTATTAATATTTTTTGTTATAGCGGCAACAGAAATACATCATCTGTACAACATTCAACTGTTCTTTCGCGGTTCTAGAGATACAGCCTGGAGACAGACAGACGGACGGGTAGTCAGCGAAGTTTTAGTAATAGGGTCCCGTTTTTACCCTTTGGGTACGGAGCCCTAACAATACTTTTGCTTATTTTATTTTGTAACTTCCCCTTCTCCCTCTTTTCGAGAACTTTTTATTCACAACAACCTGTAGCGTCTCAGGTATTTGATATTTCTTGTGAATAATTTGTAAAACTACAGCTAATTTCCCTCCAATCGAGGAAAATCACGACAAAAAAACCATTAAATCGATTAATACGAACCTACGCCAAGTTTCGTGGGGATCACTTCAAAAATGCTGCCTTTAACCCGGAACAAACATCTGGACAAAAGCAAAATCAGCCAGTCCTGAAATAGAGACTTCGCTCACTCGGTCGATTACCTTTATTTTAGACCTACATTTTTTTTTTTAATAATGACGTGTTTGCTTTTTTTTATATAAGTACTTTGTATTGCCTGCCTCCAAGCTTAAAGTGGTTAACCGTGGCCTCTACGGCATGGCAGTTAAAATATTTAATCAAATTTGCCAAGCAATAAAAGATGAACAAGAACCTTTACTAATTCAAATCTAAATTGAAACAAAAGTACTTGTAAAAAAGGCCTTTTGAACGACAAAAAATTTATTGCTTGACATGATTTAAATTACTAATATATTATAGCAATTAAAATAATTAATCTTGTAAATTATCTCACTTCTTTAATGGAAATGTCTATGTAAATCATATTTAATTTTACTTCGTCAATTATTTATTAAAAAAATATATTATTTGATTTACCCCGGCACTAACAGTGTTTTTATAACACGGCATTAATTTTTAATCTACATTTTATTAACAAACACTATGTAATAGTCACAAATAATAATTAATTTTTAATGATGTTTACTAAGATTATAAATTACAATTACAATTGTTGTGCCCTAGCAGGGTTCATGTTGCGATCTGCTTTAATCATTATTTTGTAAGACCACTTGAAGTAATACATGAATTATTCAATTAGTAGCTAATACTGAAAAAAAAACTGTAGTTGTCTTTATTTTTCTTTTTTTCTTCAGTCAGTAACAGCAAATTATTAAACCACATATAATCAACTTAAAATTATGATATTTTTCTTGATCTGAACTCTGACAAGAGGAAATATAATTAAAATTTCAAACCGTATGATTGTTATCGAAATTTGTCCAAAAGGCCGTTCCCAAAGAGCATCTCATTTTCTCGTGCGCGGCGGATATATGCGTATCTCTTACACGGGGGGCGTGGCTTAAATAATCAAGGCATCCCCTTATGAGCGATGCACGGATTTTTTCACTTTGGTTAATTGCCTAAAACATGCCACAATATGAGTTATGATATCATAAGCAACGAATTGACATTTATTATAACGATAATGATTTTAATTATAAAGCATATTTCCAATCAACTTTTATTCAGGAAAAATAATATTTGTTATTACGGTAAAAATGATTTCCATCCAATAGTGAATTAGAAAAAATCAAGTAATAACCATCTTTTAAAGGTAAATGGCCCAGTGCTCGACACTGAAAAAGTGTTCACATAGAACTTTCATTCTATCATTCTTACGAGTATGTCATAATAACAGAGATGATCAATAGTTATAAGTACCACTTTATTATCTTTTTGAAATCCGAAGGCCTACAATTTGCAACATCGGATTAACTGCGCGTCGAGCTCTCACTCACATGGTTATGCGCCAACGTAAAAAAAACCTATATCCTTACTCTTCTCCTGTTAGTTTTTGACTTTACTACACAGTCCCTACATAGAGGTGTGAAGTGCTATAGTTTTCAGAGGAAACGCCAAAGGACTAAAACTGGAAAAGCATAATGAGACAACAAAAGATATTTCAAATTGTATATTTAAATAATGCGTCTACGTACATGAACCCTCGCCAACACTGCTAAACCTGCAACCTATTTGCGAAACAATTTGGACCGCCGACAACGTCGATTCGTTTATTTGAGAATGGTTGAATGACGTTTAGATGTATCCAAGCCAAGTTATGAACGTCGGTAGCGACACGCATGTAACTATATAAATAGGCTCCTGATTTTTGAGGATAGCACATTACATACTTAGCCAAAAATAATCGTAAACCAATAATTTTCTGAGACCAAACAACTGTAAAAATTCCCCCGTGTTTTAGAAATACTTTGGCATAAGGTTCGATTACCTAAAGAACACGTCAACCAGATTTCTTCCGAACTCGGGCACTTTTTAACATATCATGGACTGGAGCGGTTTTCATCACATTTTTTATGACTTGTTCTTGATAATATACTCTCTATTCGACTATTAGGTACATTAAATATCTCTTGATTGCGGAATCACATTTTAGTGAAGTTTATTAAAAAGCGCGGCTGTTGCGAAGTGTTGGCATGTTGGGCGTTTTTTTTTGACAAAACCATTTCAATAATACTTACACTTTTATTAACATTTAGCTCACTAATGCACTTGTAAGTGCCAAGCACTCAACTCTTTATTTATCTATTCAATTGAAATCGGGTTATTTATTGGATATACATGCTGGAATTTTAATTAAACCAAATATCACAAAATTATCATTATTAGGTAGTGTCATGTTTTAGTCAGTGATTTCCAGGTTTACATTAGTCTAGGATGAACACCCAATAAACCCCCGCTTCGGTAAGTTCCTTGATAATGAAAAATAAAAACTCATTATACTTATTTTCTTGATTCTTTCATGAACAGTAAAGATTTCTACATGAGTTCAGCAATATTTACCTTTTCTCAAATATATTTGGGTGGATAAAATGTTGGGTAAACAACTAATAGAGTTACACTTTTTTGTTAGGTTTAAGCCTAAAAAAGTGCTTGTTAGGATCTGAAACAGCAATAGCATTTTTTTTAATTAGTACAGTTTTGTAATAATTGTCATTTAAATCCAACATTTTATACAAAACAGTGTGGATCTAAAAGTTAATTGGCCTGATTACAGATGCAAATGAAGCACAGTGTATACATGTTACTAGCCAACTAATACATAGGTGGAACATGTCAGGGACACAACACTGGAGTTGGTACTGGTATATGGATACTGTAATATTATTGCACATCTATGTACAGCCTGTAGGTAAACGCGGGCCGCCAATGCACATCACCGCCGCGCTCGGCAACTGATATTCATTTCATACACAGGATACATGGACGTAGCGTGGACGTGTGTTGATCAAAGACTAACGCAGCGGTGAAATTAAAAACGATAGCTTCTAACTAACTTCAGAGTAATTAAATGTCATGTAACAATGCATGTGCCGACGTGTTTGTTGGCGATCCCACGACGGGGCTCCCGCGGCGCGCACAGATCCGACATCACTCATCCTCTGATCGCATTATCCGACCACTGATACGGCGCGATAGCATCTAACATGCGATACCGGGGCACCATGACTTGCTTGGACTAATGATACTCCGTGGAAGCCTCGTCGTGAGACAACGCCGTATCTCACTTCTAATCGGTAGAACTGCTCAATTCACCGTTACTTGATTTTTTAACCGAGTGCAGAAGCTCCTTCGAGCCCCTGCTATTTGCGCCGTCGGCGACCCGCTCGCGCGGCCAATCCACGCGCGTCACCTATCACATATCCTCTATCCTAAACTACTTAGCCTAGTACGATCTATATTATGTACACGTCATAGTTCTAGCTATCACTAAATAAGTCACTATCTAAAATATTTATAAGGGTAATTCTGAAAGACATATTTACAGTCTAGTCAAGTCAATCTACAGCGTCTGCCTGGGACCGTGACTTTGTTGTTTGAGTGGAACAGACTCGAAGTGGTGCCATCGGCCAGTGAACCACCGTCTCAAGGTGAAATCAGTAAACCGTCACGACGGTTGCTAAAACTGACGCGGTGAGCGCGTTCCGTAAATTTGCAACGATTTATTGCACCCCGCGCTACACTTTAGAAAAGATAATCATCACGCGATGAAACATAAGTTAAGACTGGGATAAAAAACGTTGCAAGCGTTGTTATAATGTGCTCATAAATCACGTTTGTCTAATTCAAAGGTAAATTTAAAGTAACTGGCATGAATTCAAAACGCGCTGTTTTAAAAAAACAGATCTTTCACATAGCGGGTGACAGAAATGTATATGATCGTAGCGGGGTCCGATATCTTTAATATTTATAAGTTAGGGTCGCGAGACAAAAACCCTCATTATCTGGCAATTTACGAGCGCGGTGCGATCCACCTGCGCGCGACATCCATACTCGTCACCCGGCACCACTCCCGAGCCCGACATGATCGCAGTTATCGCATGATAAAGGCGGCATAAAGCATATTTGACACCGCTGTATATAAAAAGGCCGGTGTACCTTCAGAGCCCACTGTTAGACAAATGAAACCTTGCTAATTTGTTCCCATATTGTCTAACTTTGTGACGGAATTACTGCTCACACTGAAACGTAAATAGTGCCCACCTATTTACGGGCTATTATCGCACACATCCCTTCAAAATCAAGCGGGTTGCCCCCTGCAACTGCACATGACTCCGCCAGCATCTCCGTAAGTCAAGCATTTTGTCACTATACAGAACTCAATTTCGATAATACATACTTGGGAAACCTCACGAACGTCCTATTTGCAATGCTTCAAACCTATCACACTATCGCACTAGAAACACAGTCAAAGTTCAGAGTTCTTGTCTTCAACGTGGAAATGTAGTACAGGAACAGGAGTCACAAAACTATCACCCCGTTGTTCGCGGTCGTTCGTCGCTGCAGTTTGGGCTCACAGCGGAGTGCAGAGCCGCTAGTGCGCGCTAGTGGCTGTCGAGACCCGGCCCGCCGGGCCGCCGGCAGCGGCCGTGTCTCAGAACCAGTACAGGTCTTTGGACGTGTCCTGCACCTGCGCTTCCAAACCTGCAACAAACACACAGACGTTACTATTTATGAAATGTCTTTAGTCATTTTATACTTCAGTTGTACTTTCAATTCGGAACAAACAAAAAAAGAGACAGACATCGGTTAGAATAAAATAATTTCACAATAACTGTAGTTACCCATAACTACTTCCATATTTAACTATTCAAGATATAACTAGGTCCTAGTCAACAATATTTAATGCAACATAAAAATGCACAAGTAATTAAAACATAATAATAATAATGATAACCCCCAAACTAAATGATAATATGTGTTTACTATATTGTCAGCAGTAATTTTAAGCCAAGTACAGTTACGAACTTTAATTTGGGACCCCCTTAAGGTTGACAACCCCGTCAAACCGTATAGAAAGTTGTTTTTTTTTTTTGCGAAATGGGTCACAAATTAAAAAGCGTGACTGTCAGTCATGCATTTTAAAAATAGGTTAATAATATGTTATGCTAACATATACAGCCACTGAAGTGCGTAACCAGAGCTTATTAGTAGGTACGAGAATCTTAATTTTAATAAACGAGTAGGTATCATAATATATAATGCCCGTAAACGTTAATTTGCTGAAGATTTATTTTATCGTCGTCGTCATTGAGGTGATGAATAGAGTTGTCTTTTACTAATATAAAACAACGGGTCAACGGGAGTGTTTAAAGAATAAAAAGATCAAATAAATCAGAAAGATCAGAGAAAAAGTTCTGTTCATAGAAAATTGTATGCCATTCTGGTAATTTATTGATTATAGGTACTATTTATTAGGTGCATTGTCTTGATTTTTAAATAACCAAAAACATTCATTCATAACGATCTATTTTATTATTATTTAAAATATATTAATAAATTTCTTCAATAGATGGATATCAACCAATAACAAAAAAGGCAAATACCTAACGAAAATAATTTTCGTATTGAAACATTAAACTTTGTAAATTTTGAAAAGTACCTACTTATCAGAATAAAACTACAAAACTTTGTAAATATAGAACTTTGTACATTTTGACAAGTACTTGTCAAAAGTTTCATATTTCAATAAGAAAATTATTTTGCAGGTCATGCTGTAAACACGGCCGGTTCCTGTACTAATGCATTCCTAGTAGCTTTTTATAGTATTCGATATAATTTTTCTTTTCAGTAGCGTATTTGTGTCTGACGCTGATGGGTAAGACATCCACTTTCCTTTTCCACTTCTCCCTTCTGCTGAACGAGGTTTCACGAAACTTATTTAAAATAAGTACCTACAATATTTTATAGGTGCATACTGCATATAAAATATTTTTTCTGCTGTTCTTTTATCTGTCATTTACATAGTCGCTCTGACTCATATACAATGACACGAATAATAAGTCGGGGAAAATTCTATGCTCGATGGTCCATAAAAGCATTGTTTAGCGTGCTATATAGTTCATACATTTTTCATAAAAGCACTGTTAACTCTTATTAAAGTAAAGCCTTCGGTCCTGTCCAATACTTAGAGAGTGGTACCAACTACAAACAAAATAATACTTATATATTTTTTATTTACCACCAAAACTCCAATGGATAGCGTAAATATTCAAGCTGATTTATTTGTATTCTTGAAGAACATAGTGAACGTTGTTTTATTTTATACTTCTGTACTAAGAATAAACTAACTGTACTCCCTAAAAAATTGCGTTCCTCTTCCTACCTAAGTTGCAGATTAACTAAGGGGAAAAAACATGATGAGTGAAATCTCAAAAATACTATTAAATTTGAAATGAGTCGTAGAGAAAGTATTGCATAGGTACTTATGCAACGGTGCATAAGTGGTCTAAAAACGCTCGTAGCGTCTTAACTTGTGATGCTCGCCCAGGCTCGCATCGCAACCCACGCCACTCACGTTTTAAGACCATTCTTATACAACAGTTGCATAAAATACTATAATTAAGTAGGTATGAAATTGAGGATAGCCTGTTTCTTCAACCGAAATAAAGTTGATGAAGTGCGAAGCAATCAGTCACGTCATTTTGCAGCGACTAGAGTGATGTGACTCTCAAAGATGGTATCTCGAAATGATTTATATCTTCATGTCCGAGATAGATCAGTAACAATAATCTTAGTAGATGCTTGGCGAGATTTATTAGAGCGGGGGCCGGCGGGCTGATTATTATAAATGATGTCGCGGGCGATAGCATCGCCGTGTCGTGCCGCATCGGGCACGACCAAACCGTCACTGTCATACCATTTAGCTGGAAAATAGTGTAAATTATCCCGCCGGAACCATTTCGGTCCATTACGGACCAAGTTCGTTATCTGTGTCCATTTCGCATCAAGTTGCACGGCGCATAGAAAAATCCTGTTCGTAATTAATACTTAATTAAAACCCTTCACAGAGATGAATGACAACCAATATCAATAAAACCTAGTCTAGGGCTGGGGGCGGACGAAACCGCGCGGCTTTATGATAGTTAATTGCGACGCGCGGGCACGCGGTGGCGATAATTGACAGGAGCTTGTGATTTAGTGGGGGGGCGGGGCGGATCGATGGTCGAGGGCAGTGGTCAGCGCGCGCTGATTGGTCGCCGGAGACCGCGCCCCGCCCCCGCGCCATCGCGCCGCCGTGCACCGCCGCCGGCTTCTGCACGCCTGGTCCCGGCGAGTCACTCGCATGCCGGACAATCTTGCTGAACGTTCCATTCAATGAATGAACCGTTGGTTAAAAATCCAATAGTAGACTTTTTTTTAAGAATTTATTTTAATCGATTAGCTCTTTAATAGCTTACGAGTATATACACTCACGTTTAATGTAGCTATTGTTACACAAGACGCGAATAACTAATTAACAATAAAATGACAGTTGAATAAGGTATCCATCTCCGGGAATCCGCCGTTTAGTATATAATAAATATTAAATAGTCGAGGAGCCAGGTGTTTGCATTAATAATTCTATCAGCGTGAAGGTATTAGGTACCTTATACTACCATCGGATAATATCTCAGCTGCTAGACAAATATTACAACAGATTATCAAGAAAAAGTTTAGCTCGAGTCAGACATCAGACTCCATCCAAGCATTTTTTTCATAATACGAGTATTTAACGAAGATAAAAGGAATTCCCTTGAACCTTAAATAATACGAGCCTCACAGCGCCCATTGGCAATAAATCAATACAAATCCAAATTATCGTTCAAACGTCGTTTTCTTAACATATTTCAGATAAAAGAGAACGATAATTATTGTTTCTGTAAACATTATATTAGGGCTGTCGCGATCAAAGATGGCGGATGACTGGTCGTAAATAACGCGTATTCAAATTAAACAATTTGCTGCGTTTGACGCGGTGCCGCGGGCCCGAGGAGATTTACGGTGCAGCTTGCCAACGAAACACTCTTTCAGTCTTTAAAGAAACGGTCAAAAGGTTTCTAGGCAAGTATTTGACAATCATAACAAATCTGACTTCAAACAATCCTACCTAAGTCATGAGAAACATACATATTACCTACCTATTTCTATTCTATTTGTCTATGACGAAAAACATGGAATTTATAACGGAGATTATTCCATACGCCCTTGTAAAGTTAGGTAAGAAACTATCTTTAACGCCAATCTTACCCGTTTGGCCTTTAACCACACAATTAGCCTTTAGGATCAAATTGCATTAAAGCCACAATTATAGTCCACTCCACTCCGCACAAAGGAAAAACGCTCCACATGCATTAATTAATTAAATAAAAAATAGATAAGTAGACGTAATTCGTTTGATTACCAGTCTATTGAAATAATTGGAATCAAATACCTAAGTAAATAAATACGATTTAAACAAAAAAACACAATTGTAGTAATCTCGCTTATCCATTATTAATTTTCTTTTATTAATGGGGTGGTTACGTTTTTTATGCTTGTAATAATAGATCCCTTAAATGTTTACTAAACCTACACTTGAATAACTTTAATGATGCTTATTTGCCCCCTTTTCTTCATAAACATCCATCAATTTACACTCAATCCCTCAATGTTAACTGGAAGAGATCTATCATAGGGATAAGTTCCCCTTAGTAGTAGTAATCTTATGTGGCATTTAACTTGTTATTGTGTGTAATAAAGTACTTATACCTAAATATATAAGTAAGTACATATAATACAAACTTATTTAAAATGCCGCTGAAATTCGTTTGTCCTTTTCTGTCACTTTGACATTTGTGTTAGTAAAAAAGGAACAAAACATATTTTAGTTAACACAGGTTTGTTAAGTTTTAAGAATGAGGGGGTTAATGTCTAAGTGTAATCGTATGAGGGTGAACCAGACGTAGGATGGATCCTAGACTAGGTAGGTATGTTCTCACAAAATACAAAACACCTGAAATTGCAGATCAAATCAATAAATCAAATATTTATAGCGAGAACATACTACATAAGATGACAGGATAAATACAGAGTTGCTTATGTTCTACCAGAAAAGGCATGCAAATTAACAATTTACCAATATTTAAATACTTCAGTTTTTATGTCATAATATTAAAACAATTATTGGATGTTATAATCAAAATAATTTATACAAAAAAGGGACTCCAATTTTGTACATGCTATGCCACGATTTGTGGATTCTGTGAGCCAATGCTTGGTTACCTACCTACAGAAAATACCGAAATCGGCATATGCGTGCATATCAAATTCGAGGAGTTCCCTCGATTCCTCCTAAATCCCATCATAAGACCTTCACTAAATTTATATGGGACCAATGTCGGGGTACCTGCTATTAAAAAAAAAATATTATCAAAATCGGCCAACGTGGTCAGTTATCGGGGAACATACATACATAAAAAAAGAACAAGCAAACATGCAGACGAACTGAGTACCTCCTTCCTTCTATTGAAGTCGGTAAATAAAGATAAATATGTTGCATTAATATTCATAGTAATAAAATAAATAATAATTAGAATTACAATATTTAATGTGAGGATAAATAAAATAATATTAATTATATAAAATGTAGGTATTCGATTTAAGAATGTTGACTAGATATTAGACTTGTAGGCAAAATAGTCCTTGATAGAATAATAACAGCCATTCTGTATGCATTCCTTTAAACCTATTCTTTAATGAATTTTGGTAACGCATTTAAATAGCCATACATACAGTACAAAGACCGCCTGTTGCTACCATTACTAATTATGTAAGTTTTTTTATGTAACATTGGTCTCTTGTGTGGTGCAATAAAGTATATTTATTATTATTACAATATTTCTTATGAAGCTTGACTCTACAGCGAGGCAAAAACAATTTGTTTCTATCACTGGTCGATCTAAACAGGATAGAAGGTGCTCTTTTAGCCAAAACATTGAGGGCGTTCTCACACAAAAATGCATATTTGTTTAGTGTTACAAGCATGGAAGTGGTAAGACTTTAAATGCTTTAAATAAGGGCCTAACATGGTTCTAAGTAGTGAGTATTACGCACGGCTCTTACACATTTTTTCTGTACCAAAAATACATTTTGAACCTCTACGGAGTTACCCCAGATAATCAAACCGTAGCTAAATATAGAGGGCACATAGCCGTGGTAAGCTGTTAGGCTGTCTCTAGACGAAGGTTCTACTTAATCTTCTTAAAGCAAACGCATTTTTTCAGTCTCTCGCAAACGTAGGCAACATGAAATTTCCAACGACATAAGTAAATAAGTATACTTAGGTACTTACGAACTCGACTGTAATTTGTATGTACCTGTAATTTGTAAGTACATACTTAGTGGCTCTGTGACCTGTGTTTTTCCCATTAAAAAAACTGAATTGTCAAAAATTCCGAAGTATCATCATAATCATCCCAGTACAGTTGCATCCTGAAGGATGCCTGCTACCTAATCCCAAGAATTGGCGTAGGCACTAGTTTTTACTAAAGCGACTGCCGTTTGACCTTCCAACCCCAAGGGGTATACTAGACCTTTTTAGGATATTACTGCGCCGGTAAAAAAATGCCGCAGTTGATCAAGAGTTGGACCGCAAGAGAAGTGTCCTGAGCCTGCTGCTACACGCGTAAAGAATGGACGGAAAATACCGGCTCCATCCATGTCTGTCCATTATTGAATGATGGAAATCTCCATCAGCAACCAACATTTTATGGGACTCTCACTAGATTCAGAAATCTAAACCCAGAGGTTTAGGGGTCAGATACAGTCATAGGCTTTCCAAGACGTTGATATTGATGAGTGATCAACATTATTAACATAGTATTGATGGTAAAAAACAGTTATTCTATATACAGGGTGTTGCCTGTAATAGGAGCAATAAAGTTAAAGGACGCTTCTTTAAAGTAACCTCTTGTGTCAAAAAAAAAACTTTTTTCAATTGGGAGAAATTTTGATCTAAAGTTATGACCTCCAAGTAATGGATCTTGGCACCACGAGATTATAGCGCGGCAGTCAATGCTGATTTAAAGGTTGCTTCAAGTTATTACTCATAATCGTTGTCGCATTTTTTGTTCAAAAGTATATTTTTGGGATTTTTTATATTTTTTTAGTATTTTTTTTAATAAATAGTTATTAATATCACTTATAAGCTACATTTGCGAAAAAAAATTTTTTTTCAATTAAACCATTTGAAAATAATTGCTGTAGAGCTCAATAGTGTACCGTTTAATTTATTGCTCCTATTAAAGGCAACAACCTGTATTACATTTTAAGAAGCTTTATACCTACCTACAAACCTACAAACGCTAAAAATGACACTGAAAATAAATTTTTGAGTGCTCTGCTTACCCCTTTTGGGAATATAGGCGATATATGAGTTTATGTATGTATGTGTAAGAAGCTTTCTTTAATTTTGATCGTCTGTGGGCAACTTTGACTGTTAGAAGTTTCTCCAGCCGCCCACAAGGCCTCTAACTTGCTGTCATAGATAACGGCCGCGATCAACGACAAATTACGTATTAGGTTACGAGTATCCATTGGCGATTATCGAACCTCTTCACAAAGTTTCACGAGAATCGGTTGAGAAAAGCTACATGTAGAGGAGAAAAGCCGGCCATCTGGACGTCTGCTGACATAAAGACAACATTTTTTCCAAGTTGAAACGGAGATGCTTTGATTTTCCAAGTTGAAACGGAGATACTTTGATTTTCCAAGTTGAAACGGAGATGCTTTGCTCGCTCGGTCAATTACAAGCGTAATAATGTACTCAGTCATATTACCTACACTTGTAAGTACAAATTACAAGCGTAGGTACTCGAATCAGTATACCTACGAACAAAAATAATGGGTGATATCGGCATCATATCACTCGAGGCAGGCAAAGCTGCTGTCCCTTATAATTGGCATAATTAATTGGTTAAAAACCCAATGACGGGGTTTGTGTAAATGTGGCATGAAAAATCTAAAACACGGCACAGGTATACAGAATTATGCTCACCCACCACCACCACCATATCAGCCCATAGACGTCCACTGCAGGACATAGGCCTCCCCCACTTTCATGGGGGGTAAATGTCATAATCGACACGCTTGGCATGCGGGTTGGCGATCGCAGTAGGTATCTCCACCGCATTCCAGGGATGCTGCTCCCCAACCCCCGGTGGCCTTGGTCGTAGTTTTAGGACATACCCGGGTCCATAGCCCGGGCCCGGGTCCGGGTATTATGCGGACGTGTGAATAAATTAGCAACAACGCCTAACAAGGTCTAGTTTCCCTCTAGGTTGGAACAGACAGACAACAGTCACTTCCGCAAAAACTAGAGCCTGCATTTAGACTTGGTAGCAGGTGACAGGCTGAGCCCAAGATTTATTTATTTATTTATTTAATCCTTTGGGAAACAAACAGGCAAATATAACACACATAATTAATCATGACACAAGTTCATAAGCCAAATAGTTTCCACTACTAATCAATAACATCTGTTGCTCAGATCGAAATAACAAAATAACAATTTCATGCAAATTCAAGACGAGACTGTAGACATTCATATTAATATTAACAGGGGAAACATATATCAACAACTGTAATATACATAGAGAAACATTTACTCTAGAATACATCTGTAATTCTTTTATTTATTTATTTATTTTTTTTTTTTTTTTTTTTTTTTATAGCAGAAACAAATTGTTGTAGAGATAGGTGGAAAATATCAATATCATTGAATTTATTATTGTAAGATTTGCAAGCTCTGGATAGAAACTTATTTCTTGCATATGCGGTACGACCAGAGTTAATTGCGAATAAACTAGAGGAACGCGTTAGATGCTTTAGGATGCAACCGGGCAGTGCTTTAAGTTGACGAGTAATTATTTAAGTACAATGAAATTGATGTCGTAATGTTGTGCCTTCCACACAGAAATCGGGTGTACTTAACTAAAACTTATATTTTGACGTTCCTTATTAGCTTACCCGCTTTGGGCTCGTATACCCTTGGTACACACCTTATTGTATATCCCTACTACATCGTACAGTGTGCTCCTAAAATGTCCCTCCGTATGTTTTTCGGGTCGGGAGTCGGCCCCGACGCATGTCCCCGCGACAGGCATGTGCCGCACAATGGGGCCGCGCGGTATTTGTCAATAAAGCCCGCCACCCCCGGCCCGCGCCGGAATGCGGCCCGCGCCTCCCTTTGATGTGACCCCCGCCCCCCACCAACCCTTCCCGTGTCCAGCGCGAGAAACATTCCATTACGATGCAGTTTGCGAGCCCTCGCCGCTAACTCGCAATCTGATTCAAAACCCTGCTCAGTCCAGATACGCTCCAAGTTGCAGAATATCCTGAGTTGATGGGGCTTTGAGACAAGTTCCCTGTAGTCACGACTGACGGGCGTCGGTGTAACAGGGCCGGTACTGTAATAATTGCCTGCGACCGTCAGCCCTGATCCACACGATGACAGCCGACAACTGAAGCGGTTGAAGTCGAATAAAAATAGTAAAGCGGCTGTTACACATGGAACTGGCGAATTAAATTACTTTGTAGCGTAGAAGGTAGTTTTAATTAATGATTAACTCTAAATAAACGAGTAATTTATTTGATTGCTAACTAACATAAAACGGTAATATATTTATTACAACTATACCGCCTACTTTTAGAACCTACCAATAAAATTCTAGCCCAAATTTTACTTTTGGGATTTATTTACCCATACCATAAAAAACTTCGAGAGTTCAGTAGCCAAAATATACCTACTTATGTAAAAAAAAACAGCGGGTTCATGATTTCATACTTCCCATAGTAAATTTGTTCAGTGTAACCTACGGATTTATTCTTAAAAAGTTGACCAGTGATAGAATCTGTACTATATTTGGCATACCTACATACATACATATGGGCATAGGTACTTAGGACCATATCGTCGTTTATTGTAGTTACTACAAGAAATATATATTACATGCATGTCTTGTGGGGCTGACATAATATGTCGGTCCAACGTATTAAGATTGTTATACTTATTTACTGCCTATGAAACAGCGTTAGTTTTAGCTATAGCAAACTGGCAGGGAGTGCGGGGGCGAACATAACTCAACCCGCGGAGCACCGCGCGTTATCAATCAACTGGATGGTGCGATTAGACGGAGGCCGAGGCGGAGGACTCCCCTCCCGAGGGGAGGAATTTAATTTGGCAGGCGGGGCAGGGGCGGGGGGGCAAATTAATTTTAATCGGCGTCATTAGACCGCCCTTTCAACTCGCCGCCGCAATTACTTCGGTGAATCTAAAAATGGCGGTGCACGCGAGGTTTTTGCGGCTGCAGTGATGCGCCATTACCGATATTCTTGTTCCCAGGAAAACCCTTGGCAACATAAAGAGTGTTGCGAGGCTTTAAGATGTTAAAGCACTTCCTTTTGAACCACGTTAAGGTAGTATGTATGTCTTTCACGCACGCGAGAAAAAGATGCAACACTAATAGTTAAAGGGAAAACAATAATACCTAAAACTATGGACTAACTTTTTTATCTCAAAAAATAAAAAAACGTGTTTTTTGGCTTCTAATAATAACATCAATATAAAGTCGGACACATACCTAGCTAGGTTTATATCGAAAATGTATTCTTTCGCCATTGGCATCTCATAATTTCCAGTGCATTCCCTTACGCGATGTGGTAGATAACTCGTCAATTGTTTATCAAAAAAGTTGGCGTTCCCGTCGAAGCTCGATGACTAACCAATCTTATTAGTTATTTAACAATTGAATGCATTGCGTTGCAAAGCGGGAAAATATGACGACTTTCTTCCCAGCTCGGCAATATGCCCGGGGCCGACGCATCGCACACGCCAGCTTTAATCATCACAATAAAAGCTGCCGCGGAATTTCTTTGATGATAATTAAAGTAGGCTGGTAGTCTGGCGTGAGAATCCAGCTGATATTTATGGTGCTCTCTACACTCGTGTTCTATAAAACTGTATTTTTCTGGAGATCTCGCATCTCAGTGTGGTTCCAATATGTATCTCTGAGCTCCGAGGGAACTATCAGAACACCTTGGTTCCGTTATCATACTTTGATCCTGTGGGGTAAGTTAGGTACGCTACGTTTTCTAGCCAGCAGACCAACCTTACATGATTAGCCTTTGCTCTTCAAGAAATAGTCTTCACGATACCGGGCCGGACTCTAGCCTACTATGAGATTCAATGTCACTAGTATAAGTAGTTAACCATACAGTTTTTCAATTTGTACATAACGTGTAAGATTTTGATAGATTTTTTTATGTAAATACAAAATAGGTATGCGCTTGATGCAAAAATCACCTAAAGGACCTAAGCGATGTTGTGGTCTAGGATGGAACGCTTCCCTGGTAAAAAACGGGTCACTGTCGTCTTGAAGGTTGTAGTTTACGGGGAAAAAGACTTTCGCCAAGGAGGTTTACAGTTTGGCTGTTCTCACAATAGAGGTAGAAGCGAAACGCTTCGTGCGACTTTTCGGAACTACTAGTACCGCCGTAAAAATGGTCTCGTCCGATGTTAAAGGGGCCGGGTGGAATAAAGTTGTTTAATTCCCCAACACACTCCCCAAATACCACCACGGCGATCGCAGTATCTCCACCGCACTCTAGGAATGCTGCTGCCCATTCTCCGGTGGTCTTGGTCGTAGTTTAAGGACATACCCGGGTCCAGTGTCCCCAAATACACAGATGAACATTTTTTTTTTAATTTTGTCAGATCGAGTATTCGTAACACGATGAAATTACATTGCGAAGTGACGAGCCAAATTGACATCATGTGGTTTAGACTGCGATTAGCCTCGTAGCCGTAAGTAATGTGTGTCGCGAAATTGCGAATAATTAATTTGGCGGCCGTCGCCGCACATGCTGCGAGCTTGTGAAGCTTGTGCTAATTGATAGACAAATTACCCACACTAAAGTGCACATAACTGACTATGTACATACTAGAATCCCACATCTTATGCTATACATATAGTGCTTTATGTGTTTTTGTTATTATTATATTTCATTTTATTTCTAGTAGATTCTCCTTTTTGTTTGCACCACCCACATCATGATCACGTTTGATAATTTATTGTCCGTTACCCAAAGGTTGTCTGGAAGGAATCGCTCTTTAGCGATAAGACCGTCTATTGTTTACCTCTGCTTGTATCTTATTATGCTGTTTCTATTACCTATGTAATTATTTTTTGAGGTGTGCAATAAAGTGTATTGTATTGTATCTTACTTTTAAATAGCTATTTACGATACAAGGGTTGTAAAATAAAGAAAGGCCGATACCGCAGATGTTTGAGGCCCGAGCCGCAGGCGAGGGTTATAAATATGCGAGAGGGGGCTTTCTGTTTTACGACCCGTGTTTTGTACACAATTTTACGTCACCACCTGGCCAAAAAGTGGGTTTTTCCGGATGCGCAGCGTGCGGAAAAACGCGCTTTTTGGCAAGGTGTGGTTTAAAAGTGTTTAACACATTAAAACGTACCTGGTAGAATAGAATCGTACTGAAGTCGACCGTATATAGAGAAAAGCGCATACGAGACAAACGCCCTATAGATTTATAGCGGATTCCTGGCACTGAAAGTGCAATAACAATTTTATCAGGTATATCCAGCCTAAATGAAAATTGTTGTTCAAACAAGTAGGTACCATTCCGGCGTTAGATTAGATGCAAGCAAAAATCAAAAGCCAAGTTGAAGGTTTAGGGGATCGTACATTAATCACGTGACGTTCGGAAGGGGGAAAGGGGGTCCAGCTATAATCATCAAATATGTGGTCTAGTGAGATATCATGAGTATATATTTTTCGTTTAAGTGAGATTTCAAAAAAAATACTGATCAAAACGGAACTGAACCGCGTAAAGCATCGTATGTAGTATATTATGTGAAGCCGATTAGCCAAAGCAGTGTGTGCCTTTTGTTCACTCCGCAAGCATGTTTAAGTTAAACAATAACGTTGTATAACAATAACAATAAGGCTTTCTGAGCAAGTCGACTCGATCGGATAGGACCCCTTGCTAGAAAAATAAATACTTACCAGATATATTCACCCTTCAAGCATTGAAGTTTCTGACTACTCAGGCTTTCTGAGCGAGTCGACTCGATCTTACAGGACCGCTGATAATTGATAAACAAACATTTACCATGTAGCTTTTGATTAATCACTCCAATCAGGTTTTCTAAGCGGGTCGACTCGATCTAACACAGGGGTTCCCAAAGTGGTCCAGGTGGACCCCCAGGGGTCCACAGGAGACTCGACGGGGGTCTACGTTGGCGTGTCAAAAAAATTGGGGCTTTGGGAATATGGTAGAAATGTGGTGTAGGGGGTCTACCGGAACCAGTTAACTTTTGAAAGTGGTCTATAAGTAAAAAAAAGTTTGGGAACCCCTGATCTAACAGGACCGCTGAAATACAAACTCTTACCAGGTACGTTCACCCTTCAAGCATTGAAGCTTCTGACTAATCACGCTTTTTGAGCGGGTCGACTCAATTTTACAGGGCCGCTGATAAAAAAAACATTTACCAGGTACGTTCACACTTCAAGCATTGAAGCTTCTGACTAATCACGCTTTCTGAGCGGGTCGACTCAATCTTACAGGACCGCTGATAAAAAAACATTTACCAGGTACGTTCACACTTCAAGCATTGAAGCTTCTGACTAATCACGCTTTCTGAGCGGGTCGACTCAATCTTACAGGACCGCTGATAAAAAAACATTTACCAGGTACGTTCACACTTCAAGCATTGAAGCTTCTGACTAATCACGCTTTCTGAGCGGGTCGACTCAATCTTACAGGACCGCTGATAAAAAAACATTTACCAGGTACGTTCACACTTCAAGCATTGAAGCTTCTGACTAATCACGCTTTCTGAGCGGGTCGACTCAATCTTACAGGACCGCTGATAAAAAAACATTTACCAGGTATGTTCACACTTCAAGCATTGAAGCTTCTGACTAATCACGCTTTCTGACTGGGTCGACTCGATCTTATAGGACCACTGCATGAATTACAAACACTTACCAGCTACGTTCACCCTTCAAGCATTAAAGTTTGTGACTAATCAGGCTTCCTGAGCGGGTCGAATCGATCTTATAGGACCGCTGAAATACAAACACTTACCAGGTACCGCGGGGTAGGAGTAGGGCGAGCACGCGGCGTGCGCGGCGTGCGCGGCGTGCGGCGCGTGGTGCGGCGCGTGCTCCAGCCCGTGCTGCCACTCCACGGGCTTGTACTGCGCGTGCAGCGGCGAGCGGCCCAGCAGCAGCGGCGGGTAGCCGGCCGCCGCCATGTTGTGCGCCTGCGCGGCCTGCGCCGCCGCCGCCGCGTGGTACTCCGCCGCGTGCCGGTGCGCCGCGTGCCCGTACCTACACAACAGATCAACATTAGCAACCTAATATGCTGTATAGTAATATGCTGTGTGTGTGTATAGTAGGTTATGCAACTATTACGTAATGAGAGGCATTAAACACGAGTGTGGTTTTATGAAACGAGCCGCACGCGGGGGTATGTGAAAAGCTGATCTTTACGCATTGTTTTTGAACACATTAAGGATGAGTGGCACCAACTTACGATTACAAATCTATTACCTAACGTTTTTGGCGCTGCCAACTGTCATCCCATAGGAACTTATCAAACTTTCCGTACAATCAGATTTTAACGAACCACAGTTACGATTACAGACTGTCCGGCGCTTCCCATTCCAGATTGTTTCTGCTTCCGCTTCTGACCAGGGCGAACTAAACTTTTTTTATTTAATTTTTTACCTACGAACCAGAACGAGGACCCAAAACTTTTTAAAATCAATTTGGAATGATGCTGATGGTATTATGATTTGAATCAAGCCACATTTTTGTTCGTAGCTTGTGATCCCAATTAAATTACTATTTGTTTCGCATATGACTTGATTCCCACCGAGGCTTCCCTATTTGAAAACAATAGGACCCTTTCCAACAGGTATTGATGATCCTATACATTGGACAAGAACACAAGTGAAGTCTCCTTTGGTAGTAAAAAGCGACAATGGGATCACAAGGCCCTAGACTGCCTTTTATGGCTCAGGCCAATACACAGTGACCCCGAGGCTCGAGAGTGGGCTAATAATAGATTAGACCCAATCAGGCACGATTGTGAAGTAAGCACTCTATTGTTTTATCAACCTATTCTTATAGTTTCAAGATTATTTCACGCAAAGCACCGCGGAATTTTGGTGGCTATATTACTAACTTAGATATATAACTGATAAAAATTTTGCTTCAATATTGAAAACGAACGATGTATGTATACTTAACTACCTTTGTTTTTTTGTTGTATATAAACATTTGTGGTACCATCCAGTTGGTTGCATCTCTGACGCGAGCTTGTGTGGAATGTTAACGTCGCCTCCATGGAATGTAGATCGTAATTGGGAAATGCATCTTGATGGAACAGAAGTATTTGGTCTCTGGTTTGCCGCGTTCATCTATTTTGAATTGAGACTTTCAATTATGTTGAATTTTGATGTGTAACCGTCTATTACCTAATGAGTACGCTTGCTCAGCAGTCAGCGATCCAGTGAATCTTAACCTCCGACACTAAGACACTCCATTGCGCTCTGTTCTGGGCAGCTATATATACTTATAGGGATGTCATTGGGTCAAAATTTGGTTATAGCCAATCGGAGTCGGCTGTTTCAAGCCGGCCAAGGTCTTTTTGGAATTCGTCTATCTAGCGATTGGTCGGTCGATCGGAAGTCAACCATTTGGATTCCCTAAACCTGTGTAGTTGTACTTTATAACCTAGAACTGCAGTTTGTATAGTATTCTGTTAGACGAAAATGAGTGATCGTTTCAAAATATGATAATGATATATTAATGTTTGTTGAAACGTGTGAGCGATGTCATATTCGCTTCAGGCGTAACTGCGCGCGTCGCTCGTCCATGAACAAGGCCTAATGGGTAGTTGGGTACTAGGGGAGCATGTTACCCAGAGTAGTGTTGGTGCCAGGGGTCGTAGTCGTAAAGGTCGACGCCGCAGGCCGCGCCGGCCGCCGCCGCGTTGAAGAACGACGCCGGCAGGTTGCGGGACACCATCGGCACGCTTTCTGCATAAAGGAAATATAGCATTTTTAAGCTTAGTAAGTACTTTACATTAGTCATCAATAAGTAAAGTACGAGGGGTAAGGCACGAGTGAATAGGCATCTTTTGGGTGAGCTCGCTTCATCGGCTGCCTCATCTTTGCCCCACGGCTGGATGCTGGCCAAGAGCAATCCCATTTTTAATAAAAAAAAAGTACTAAAGTCTGAAATGGTATTAGAGATCAAAAATGTAAACAAACAACTGTCACGCCTCTCTTAGGCGTTGTAAGAGGGAACTAGTGAAACAACTGTCAATCTGACATGACTTTCCTTTTTAAAACCTCTTGTCATTACCAGTAGCATAAATCATATCTCCACATAAATTTAAAATTTTAAAGGGTCGGCAACGCGCATGTGACACCCCTGGAGTTACAGGCGTCCACAGGCTGCGGTGGCCGCTTACCATCAGGCGGGGGGCCGTACGCTTGTTTGCCACCGACGTGGTATAAAAAAAAGAAAAAAATTAAAACAACACCAATACGTTATTAAAAACGCTATTTAATTCAGAGTGGTTATTTTTTGGAATTATTTAAATTTATTTTGCTTCAATTTTGAACGCGGCATTTTTTTTTTTCAAGTATTCAAATTATTTTCAATTACCCACTGCATACGTTAATTTTTTTATGGCGGCAACTCACTTGCTTACCTTTTTGATCTCTAAATCTATCACCGATTTTAGGTATGTATGTAATGTAAATTACATTATAGTGTTGTGTTAGGTTTCTATGATGAAGTTTCATTCCCATACTAAATGAAATTGTTTTTTTTTTGCTTTGATTGAAATCTTAAGTAGAATCCCTTAATCAGCAATTAGGCTTATGTTCTAAAAAAATATTATGAGTCCGTCAGTTAGTTTATCCAAAAATATTAAACAGGTATTTTTCTTCTTTCAACTATACTTAAACATAAAATGATGAAGATGTATTAGTCCATTAAAGTTTCGCGTGACGTGAAAACATGTAGCACATGTAGCAGCGGCGTAACGTCACAATACGAGCCCCCAATCCCAAACTTTGACGCGCTTTATCTTTGTCATTTTTATTTGATGAAAGAAAAAAAAAATTTTGGCCAATATTTTTGGACTAATCATAAATTATACCTATTTTTACCCACGACGGAACGGAGAAGGCATATGCGTTTAGGGTGAGAGGTTGTTTGTTTGTTTGTTTGTTTGTTTGTGTGTGCACCTCAATATCTCCAAAACGGCTTGACCGAATTGGATACGGTTTTCTGCAATGGGTTCGTGGTTCATTCGGGACGAACCCCATAATTTACACACAGAACACTAACCTAATTGTTTCCCTAAAATGCAATCGTCGTCTACCCCCTACCTATATGCGCATATAAACAAGACTATCCTCACGCCACCACGAGCGAATGACTGTCTAAAATGCAAGGAACAGTAGTAAGTATAGGAACAGACACAGTTTATTTTTAATAAAAATATTTTGTTGCACAACTCGAATAAGTAGTGTATACACATACAAAGGGCAGCCATAAGGCACAGTCGTCGCAAGGCCGGTTTCAATATGTAGTTCCCTATACACAGTGTAGGCACCACACAAGTAGCAGTGAGGATCCTTTCTCAATGCGGTTTACATCCAAATGAACAGCCTCCCGCCGTGCCGAAGCCACTTCATTTACACACGCAGAACAGGCTCCCAATATCGCTCAAGTAGTATTATAATTTATCTTCAATCATACGATGTACCTATCGTCTTTCTATTAAGGGCGATATCTGCCAATTGTAATTATTGTAGGGAGTCAAAATTTCCGCACGCCGAAATAAGGATTAAACTGACGGTGATGACCCGACACCCGATATGGCACGAAAAAGAGTTGTAAATATACCTATTATAATTATTTCAACAGTGCTTTGAAGTAAGAAATGATGTTTTGTATCCTCAGAGCAGAATGAGGACAAGATCCATTAACTTGAATCATTGCAGGTCACTTGTTTAAACGCGAGTCACGAATGTCACGATTATCCGGTAATGCTAATATACCGTAAATGAAAGCGTAATCAACGGGCGTCGTCAATTCCGAGTTTTTTTGTTGACGTTACCGTTCCCGACGCAGCCTAGGGCCGGTAAAAAGATACCATCGGTGGACTATCGATTCCGAATAACTCGTAAACGCGGTTCGTGGAAGCGCCGTGGGACCGCGCCGTCAATGTCTGCCAATAGCCACTTCGGTATTAAATTCTTGATAAACTTAACTCATTCGTTTCCCCAGAACGCTTCACGGGTGAGACAGTTTATCATTGTCATCATTTATTGTGTATTCATCCGTGTACATATAAATAATAGATGGTCAAATCGGCGACGGCAGGTAACCTATCAAGTATGAATTTATTAACTACCTAACACAACTCTTATAATCAATTTTATGGGATCAGACTCAACTCAAACACTTTACACTTAAGGTAAGTAGACGTATAATAGTAGGTATTACATACTGAGGCTATATTTGTACTATTACTTATTCTGTGGCTATTGGCTATGTGCGAAGTAGGTGGTGGGGGTAAGCTAGGCGATCGTAGCGCACACCATGGCAGAAATGTGCACTTACCGGGGACCACTGTCAAATTTACTTTCACGTTTTCTATTGGTTTCTTAACGGTTTCCTACGGTTCGTTTCGTTTGTATGTATTTATTTATTCTCTTATTTATTTCAGTAAAAATTCCAATACGGGGTCTTTCTCGTTTACTAAAGTAAATAAAATATTCATGTGACATTATTTGACATCTCCAAGTTTTGACATTGTCTCGGGACCTTTGACGTTTGATGTTTCAGACGTGCACATAGCCAATATCCATCAAATTCATTCTGTCTTCGGGATGGTCAAAAATACCTAAACATGCCTAATGCCTTTACTTACAGTAAAGTCAAGGTCAGCTCAGATGTTGGTAAGGACCTTATTGTTGACTGCGATGTATCTAACAGCGGCTGTACCCAACATGTCCTAGTATACAATATCGACAGCACATCAAACTTTTAATTGCTGCTCACAAAGGCCACAAACTGTCAAGAGCATGTAGATGGACAATAAAGTACCAACAACAAAAAATAGTACATTACTACAGAGGCCGGGACGAAAGGGGTTGCCGGCCGAAGACATATAGACGGATAGGTCTAAGGAGTGCAACCCCATATTTCCCGCCGAGGTATGTATAGTGCTTTTCTCAAACATGCAATGAAATAAACAACCAAAAAATCAAAGTTTTATTTTTAATACGCATAGTGGCAGAATGTCATGATGCACAGGCATCATGACATTTCCATTCACAAATTTATGTGGAATGGAAATTAAAAAAGAGGACTTTGCCGGCCTAGGCCTACATGATTTGTATGAAATCCCATTAACGACCTCTTGTCCTAGCCGCACCTGAAACGTCATACTTCGCAGCCTATTATAAGGAACATAACATCAATATTTCATTGCATGTTTGAGAAAAAGGATTTTTCGCTGAATTAGACCATAGAACCTTTCAATGTGACATGGTAATGACTCCTTTACCAAGTCATTACCCTATTGTTACGTCAGGAGGGGAGTTAGTTACCTGCCGAACAAAACAAACGGGAAACAGCCCTCTCCCCCGCAGCCCGCCTGCTCGCTCATTCGAGGAATCTCACAATTATTTAAATGAAAATACCGATCTCTAAATCGAGTCGGGCCGTACTCTCAATTTAGCCATTACGATGCATTCCTCATTACAAATTAAAATGCGGAGCCTGCCCGTCTGCGGCGGACAAAGGATGAAATTAAACTAGATTCAGTTTAATAACACGCGGGTTTGGCTAAACAAAGGGTCGCGAAAAACGTCGGTGGAGTCAAAGCGAGTTTGTTTTTGCGCGGCGGGCATCTTGAGGTGATTTGGGGCTCTAATCGCGTCCGGCGCGGCGCGGCGGCCGGCCGGTTGCGCGGCTCGCTTCGCCGACATCTGCCCCTGCTTGATTGTAGCGATAATTTTATAATCACCTGGCAATGAAATGAAATTTAGCGTGTGTATAATAAACTGTCCTTACTTTTCACTAGGTTTAGATGCCACCTACAAACTGCAGTAGGTTACCTACACCATTCACTGATTCATTTTTCCGACAACTTATTTGGCATTTCCTTATCGTATTAATATTGCCGTTGCCCACTCACTTCCCAAGACTAATCCCAATAAGGTCTAGTTTCCCCCTTGGGTTGGAAGGTCAGATGGCAGTCGCTTCCGTAAAAACTAGTGTCTACGCGAATTCTTGGGATTATTATAGGAAGCGGACCCCAGGCATCCTTCAGGATGCAACTGTACTGGAAATAACGCTAGGATGATGATGATTAATTTTGCCGAGCATACCGAAAAAGCCGAAAAAGGTTTACCAATGATGTATCGCTTGTCTGAGGTATTATAGTTACTTTATCATTTTTTGAAAGGCGATGACAGATGACAATCAAGTGAAGGTGTGTGATATGGTGGCGAGATGTGGCGCCCGGCGCCCACTCTACCGGAGCGGAGCGCAATGGAGCGCGGGTAGTTCGTAATTAAACGGGGCTTAATTAGGAGCTGTGTTCACGCGCCACCGGCCGATCGTTCTCCCGCAAAACCGAGGCGAGAGTATCAGTACACTCAAATAGGTAACTCAAGGGCACGTATTAGAAATATTAGAATATCGAAATTCAATATATCGACAGGCAAACCATCGAAGTTCAAAATATCGACCCCATTCCACCGCCCTTGCGTAACATAAACGCGACTACCCACTCTAAATGGTGGTAGTTGGTCGCACACACAGTGTGTGTGACACACTAGTTAGATATTTTAATCAAATTAGTGATCTATTGAAGATAATGCAATGAGCTTTAGGTTGGCTTACTTACGGTGGCTCAGGCAGCAGTGAGACTCACCTTTAGGCTTGTCGGAGGCGAGCGCTCGCGCGAAGTGCTCGTCCACGACGGCGGCCACGTCGCCCGAGTAGTGCGTGAACACGACGCAGTTGGCGCTGACGTACTGTGCGCGCGCGCGCCCGTTCGCTGCGCACTCGCCTTCCGACTCAGAGGATCCGCCGCCTGCGCACATTACACAACGTATTCAGTCAGGATGGCGAACAATATAAAAACGGATGTACATTTTGTACGATCGTATCGTAGTGTAGAAACCCCTCCTTTCTTTAATCCTAGTTGCATCATCAGCCGATTTCTTGAGAGGAAATTTATCTATAACCGTATGGTGTCTCCGGCGACTTTTGTGACTGGCGGGGCGGGATCGGTGCGTGTGTGTTTGTGGTATTTTGTTATTAAACGAGAGTTTACAGATTTCCTCATTTTACGGGACTATCCGTAATGGCAGTATTACCTATACCGACATACATTTATGCAATAAGTGCATGCAGGGAAGCGGGGAAGATGGATACGGCTTTTGCATCTTAATACGTCAGTCAGGAATACTCAGGAAGCACTCATTTAAATTTAAGGTGCGCAGTAAGGAAGCGGTACTGACTCGACGAACAGTTGACCCCGACAGCTTTCTGGTATTTACACCGACAAGTGGGGAAGTTGCCTCCCTCTTTTTTGACGATTAGGTATTTTTACAGCAGCCATTTGGATTTCGCTGCTCGTCATGGCTGGTAGTGGGTGTCCACTGGTGGACGGTGTCCTTTATGGGCCACCAGAAAGTTTAAAATTTAGTGTAAGTTGTTATCCGTGTGAGTTTAATTTGAAATGTCATCTAATCTTATGTGGAGTGTATATAGCACTGAAACGGCTCGGAACATGTTTGTACCGGGCGGCGTAATGTGATGTTTTGGAGTTGTATTGAGCAGTGCGCGGCGGGAGCAACTGTGAGTGTTGTCATGGTCGTTTTTGTCAACGGCGTACCATACATCAATGGCCGCCGTTATTTTGCCGGGGAGAGCGCCTTCCTGAAACATACCGTCGGCGCTGGCGCGGCCGTGCGCGGACAGCTCCTCCTCCTTGGCGCGCAGGCGCGGGTGCGCGTGCGGCGGCGAGCCGGGCGACTGCGCGCCGGACGACGCCGAGCCGGAGCTGACGCCAGCGGCCGCGCCGTGCCCGTAGCCCTCGCCGTTGCCCGTTTGCACGTTAAACTGCAACAACCAATTGGCGTCAAAATAGTCTGGCGCTGTTTATGCACGGGCGACACGTGTCAGGCGACTATAGCCCCAGCATCAAGAGCTCTTTTACAACTACAACCAAGCGGCACGAAAGATACATAGCAACTTCGAATATTATGTTTGTTTCCACCTGTCACCTGTCTATTATGTTTGTTCCCAATCGCTCCGCTTGTCCCTAAATACGACCCACAATTGTTATAGTGCATTCAATATTATCTGTCATGTTTCTACTTGACACCGTCATTATTAGCAATAACAATTAATTAATTGAATTTCACTGTTTTTTTTTTACCTGTGTTTTGTGTACAATAAAGTATTTACATACATAACAATAGGCTATAGTCGTAGAGGTGGTTTTTATGGAAACACTTGCTTGCTAAACACGTGTTACACGTGCGGCAGGCGGTGCTTTAAACCAATATTGACATTGTACATTTTAAGACTTGTAAATTATTGTTATGAATTACCAATAAAAAATTTAAATCTGAAATTGATACTTTTGCCATGTTATCTTTCCGTCTAATAATATTAGCAATATACCTAACTCAGTTGTTTTTTAAATTGTCCGTTTTAGAAACATTAGGTTCTTACTTTGTAATAAATGTTGAAAGCGACTTAGACACAGAAAGTATCGAAGATAATTCGGAATAAGAAGAAGTTATTGACTCATCATAACTTAACAAAAAACATGTACATAATTAACTTAATTGAAATATAAATAAAATAATTAACTTGTTATAGTATTTTATTCAACACACACGCACGTATTTTTTTATTATTCTATTAATTTTGAAAAGTATCAATACCTACTTGTTGGTTCGCACCAAATAGAGTCTGCCTAAATGGTTCCTTTAAATGTTTTATGGTTTCTAATGTTTGGTTCATAGTTTATTACCCTAATGTTTGCGGCGTTCAAGTGGAAACAAACCAGTTAATATTGAATGGACTAAGTATATCAAATTGGGCTCTGCATATTTCCAAAGGATTCTCATATCTACAAGTTCGCAGCTATGTACAGACTTTTATGTCCCATCAGGATCCCGTTTATTTTCTCCATCCGCGGATTTATATTCACCATACACATTTTCCTTAAGAGTGCGCAGCAGTACGCTCGGTTCTCCATACAAACGTATTTACGCTCTCATTTTAAAACGCCATTCTAGAATAACATGAAACTTTGTATACACAATGGGATCCGGCATATCTAGGTCGTAAATTAGTTTCTGTTGCTTGAAATTATAATGGAGAAAAAATACAGCGATTATTAAGGTTTTCATACAAGCCGTAAAAAACTCAAAAAACAGATTTTGACGCTTTATCTTAAATAAAAGACCTTATAACAATTATAACCACACGTCTGACTCCAGCGGGCATTTCTGTGGCATGTCAGAATGATAGTTAAGGTTCGCAAATCAATCAATTCACTTTCGAGTATTTGTACTTAGTATTTGGTACCTAGTATTTATAATGTGAAATTCCAAATATCATAGCAAGCAAGCAATTTTTAAACGCGTTAATTATTTTGTAAATTTTACCTTGCCCTCAAACTGCCCCCTATAGTCCGACGTATGGTTATAACCACCTGGCGTTAAGCAAATCTGGCAGCCTGCGAATCTGGCAGCCTGCGAATCTGGTATTATGAGAATCTGACATTATGAGAAACTGACATTTTGAGAATCTGGCATTCTGCGAATCTGACGTTCTGAGAATCTGACTTTTTGCGAATCTGGCATCCAGCTAATCTGACATTCTGCTTTCCTGACATAAAGCGTCAAAATCAAAAAACCGCTGTATTTTTTATTCTTTTACAATTTCTAGCAACAGAAACTACTTTCTGACCTAGATATGCCGAATCCCATCGTGTATACAAAGTTTCATGTTATTCTATCACGGCGTTTTAAAATGAGAGCGTAAATACGTTTGTATGGAGAACCGAGCGTACTGCGCATTTGGCTACTTTCGTATATTTTTATTCAAATCAGCTCAGGCGCTTAATTTGACGATCATATTGAATAATTGTATTGTATAGTGTACTATTATGCTCTCCCGATGTTGTAAAATAAATCTTTTGATTACCTGCTGTCATGCAGTTATTTGTGTTATTGTGTAATATAGATTCCTTCCAGTGTAATACAACGTAACTGTAACAAATGGAAGGCGTATGACATCGTCAAGGTCATTGCTCGGCTGGCTCACCATTGAGCATTATTGCAAAGCATTAAGGTGTAGTATTGCTGAGATGAGTGTCAATGTATTAAGTAGGTACTACTACTGCGCCGACGCGCCACACATTCCGCGCGCGCCGCGCACGCGTCCTATCCTAGCGATCTGCTGAACCACTAGAGACATCTCGTGGGTTTCATTAAAATGTTAACCAGCTTGTAATTACAGCGGGTACACGGAGTTTTAGGGTCGCACCACGTGATTCAAATGTCAAGGACCATGGATCATACACTGATTTAGGTTTCCGCGTCTTTCCTTTGGACTTATCAAAACATAAGGGATAGAAAGCGTAATTTTTGTTAGAAATATATAATTTTTCCACTAAGTACTCTAACTAGGTATAGGTACTTGAATGGGTCACCGACATGAAACTAGTCTTGGCCTCCGACGTGAGTTTTCGCCACTAGACTTTCGTTAAAGGAGAAGGACCAGTGACATGAGCACATAAGCCCTCGGTGAATGAGCGCGGCATAGCGCACGTCGCGTATGTGCCACCGCATTCCGCACCCAAAAAACTCGCCCCGAAGCCGGCGCGCGCGTCGACGGCCGACTCATATACACTTGAGTATGTAGCTGGCAATGTAAGCATACCTACTACCGGCTATTGTCATAGGTACAGCTACATTTTGAAACAATTTACTTTATTCTGCAAGTAGACAATATGTTTTACTAGTGAAAATCTACTAGCGCTTCTGAAAAAGACCACTGCCGAGAAGAAACGAAAAAACAAACTCGACAGTCAGTCATATTCTCCCAAAAATCTGCTGATTACAGCGGTGGACTAGTACTCTACGATTTATAAGGATCCAGTCACGCTAGGCTGGCACCCAGTACCTAGCCAGTGGACTTACAGCAAGACTGCCAGCAACTGCTGGATACCTACGTCTAAAAGCGCCTTTACGATCATTCTGACACGTCAGACCGGCGCGCACGCGCAAGGAAGCGAACGAGCCACTTCACCATATATCAGCCCTAGGACGTCCACTGCTGGACATAGGCCTCCCCCAATTTCATGGGGGGTAAATGCCATAATCGCCACGCTTGGCATGCGGGTTGGCGATCGCAGTATCTCCACCGTACTCTAGGAATGCTGCTGCCCATTCCCCGGTGGTCTTGGTCGTAGTTTAAGGACATACCCGGGTCCCGGGTAACGAGCCACTTATTAAAATCAAATTGACTGGAACTGCAGACTAGTTTGTTTTATTTTATTTATTTATTCTAAGAGTCCAGTTTTAATGATATATTACACGCCATAAAAAGGAAAACAGAGCCAATTATGGGAGCTAACAAACAGAAATAAGATGTAAGTAATACGCACTTAGTTGCCACATTTCTATCACATATTTACTTATAAATAAGTAAACGCTGACTGACGGTTGAGGTGACGCGGGCAGGAAATACAACCAGCCACCATAAACTGCTAATCATGGCCCTTTGGGAAGCTGTTAGCCGCTGCTTACATATACGTAAATATTAATGTGACCCTAGTGAAAAAGGGTATAAGTGCCGTACAATTGTATAGGACTTATACCCCTTTTCACTAGAGCCACAGTATATATAAGAGGTGTGCGGACAAATAAGCATGCAAGCATAACCTTCTATAGACTAGTAAAGGCGAAGAAGTCGTTCTTGGGAAATTTTGTCAATCTCTACAATAAAATTCCTAAACAGATTACTGAACTCAAGAGAGAATTTTTCAAAGAAATAGATATCCTAACCCTGCCGTCTCTATTCATATTTGAAATAATAATGTATGTTGGGAAGAATTTGTACAATTTCCCAACGAACGCTGAATGCTGATAAACCAATAGCCACCAGAAACACTGGGAAACTCAAAATAACTTTATATAGACTAGTAAAGGCGAAAAAGTCGTTCTTGGGAAATTGTATCAAATTCTACAATAAAATTCCTAAACACATTACTGAACTTAGCAATTTTAAATTCTAAATCTGTAGTAAAACAAACACTTATTTCAAAAGTATACTATAAGGTAAACGATTAAATACATCATGGACAGGGATGTTTGGCAGTGATAGTGTCCTGCACGGCTAATCTATCGCGAAAATAGGTTTTCTACTGTAGCATTGTAGATTTGTGGAAGCTGATTTTATATTTAACTATACAATGTATTGAATGTATATTGTTTTGAAAAGATGACAACTCGCAGAGTTTCTTACGCAGGTTCTTCTCGTGGCAGGGCAGAGGTTTACTTTCCGATTTTAATAAAATCATAAAATGACACCTCGCCGAGTTTCTTACGCCGGTTCTTCTCGTGGTAGGATAAGTGGTGTGTTGGCAGCAATTCACGGTGCCTTTTGCTTATTCGTGGTAGATTCAAATCCATACTTATTTGTTTATTTCATGATATTAGAAATTACAATATTTACTTAGTGTCAAAGGTGGATGAGATTAGCTCAGAACAGGGCATGCAATTTTATGAACGTTCGATTACAATTATAATGGATTTTTTAGTCAAACCACCACCACCACCATCATATCAGCCCATAGCCGTCCACTGCTGGACATAGGCCTCCCCCACTTTCATGGGGGTAAATGCCATAATCGCCACGCTTGGCATGTGGGTTGACGATCGCAGTATCTCCACCGCATTCCAGGGATGCTGCTGCCCATCCCCCGGTGGTCTTTAGTCAAACAAATTTTACGAAATATTTCAACTTTTCAAAGTTTTCAAAATGGCGGTGGCATGGGACCTCGCGAGGTTTCACACACAGCTCACAAAGCACCTATTTATTCTGTGCCATTAGCACGGCTATCACAGGACGGCATGCGAGCTATATAGCGTGTAGTAAAATCCAGGAAAAACCTCTGACACAACCACGCGGGCGGGTTAAATAGGTACTAGAATACTCTAAGAGTTTGCACTCCAGTGCGATTGATTTTTTTGAGATGACGTTCCGCTGATCGCGCTATATCGCGCGTCGTCTTGTACTAGCCGTGCAAGCAAGGCCGCTTGTTTGCCACCGTCGTTGTATGAAAGAGAAGGTGATACTGAATACTGTACTGACCCGGTCATACTGGAAATGCGGCGCGTGGTGGAAGGAGCGCGCGGCCCCGCGCCCGTACAGGTAGGGGTAGTAGGCGCCGTACATCACCTCGGGCACGCTCACCGCCATGCCGCGCGCGCGCGCCGCGTCATGCCGCGCCGCACACGCAGCGCGCGCGCGGCGCGTCCGCTACCGCCCGCTGCAACAAACAACACTATTAAGGGGATGCATGATGCATAGATTCTTTAAACCACGCCCCCGTGAAATAAACACGTTTATGTCTTTCGCGCACGAATAAACGAGATGCTCTCCTAGGGAATGGCTGTTTTGGACAGATTTATAAAAAATTACAGACTTTGTTAAATTTTATTCATATTTCCTCCTATACGAGAGTTATATCAGGATAAATACCATCATTTTAAGTTGATTATATCGTGTAATAATGTATTGTTTCAGTAAGCTGAAGAAAAAAATGCAAAAAAAGACTCAATATTGTTTTTTTTTCTATACAGAAGTTTTATAGTCAAGAATGATATATTTGAAAATTTCTTCGTATGATCAGAACGGTATATCGTGCCTCCCAAGGCACGTTATTCTGCTGATTCCGGTTGCTGTCTATGATAGCAGTCGTTAAGCCAAGTAAGAGGCCTTAGAGCGGCTTGACAACTTCTAACAGTCAAGTTGCCCACTCACTTGACAAGCCTAATCCCAATAAGACCTAGTTTCCCTCTCGGGTTGGAACGTCAGAGCGAATTCTTGGGATTAGGTAGCGGATCCCAAGGCATCCTTCAGGATGCAACTGTACTGGTATAACGCTAGGATGATGATGACGTCAGGCACCGTGACCTATGGACACCAGCGACTCTGAAGGTTAGCTTCAGAATCAGCTCCGTCACACTCAACAGTCAAAAGCGCATTGATAAGGAGGGGTTACCAAAAGTAGAGTAGGTATGCTATGGTCGGCTCGATCACTTGTGCCATTCTGTATTGCATTAAATGTTTTGAATTTGATTTTTTTATGATCAGCTAGAAGGGAGCGATAGTTTTCCCGATATTTATTTTTTAACTTGTCTTGATATTGTAGATGCTTGACCTTGACTAACACAGTTCATTTACATCAGAGAATTCCAATCCAAAATAGCATGACAAAGGAGTCGGGCTCGGAATTCCGCGGCGAATGTAACTCTGTAATACAGACACGAGAAACTTTCGTGATCGGAATCGATACACGTGTACGAGGTTCTAGTCTACGTAACTAATACACAATAATATGCTAGTGGGTAACACGTTGTAAAATTTAGTGCTTACCACCATTTGTTTGTTAACCTGTTGCTACCGGTGGGAACCTATAATTGGCTCTCTGCTACCTAAGTTATATAACTAGCTTATATTATTATTCTGAATTGTTAGCTGTTGGTTCTCCAAATAATAAATAAAAAATAGCCAGAATTTACATCTGTCTTGTCTTGCTCATTTTGCACATGCTGCCAAATTGGTATATACAGCATGTCATGCCAATTCGAGCAATACGCGAAAAAAACGCTCCGACCGCTCAGCCTCTAAATATGCAAAACGTAAGTACTTATATTGTATCATCAATTAAAGTAAAGTAAAAGTAAAAGTAGTTTATTCTTCAAATTAGGCATATTACATGCACCTATGAACGTCAATAAACTACCACCGGTTCGGAAAAATATACCTCTGCCACGAGAAGAACCGGCGTAAGAAACTCGGCGAGGTGTCATTTTTTCAAAACAATATACATTGTATAGTTAAATATAAATTACAGTGTCAGCTACTACAAAATAACTGAAATAACAATGCTACAGTAGAAAACATATTTTCGCGATAGAATTCAACATGATCATCAGGCCTCCTCTCCTAATAAATTGTATCAACCCCCCCCCCCCCCCACCTGCATAAAAGTTCGTATGCAGGAGGGGGGTCAGGTCTCTCTCCAGCTGACTGTAGATAAGTAATTAAGAACCTGTGACCTGAGTCGTACAGGAAGGCGCATCGTGGGTAGACCACCACAAGGTGGACTGATGACCTGGTAAAGGTCGCGGTAGCCCGCTGGATGCGGGTGGCGCGGGATCGGTCACTGTGGTACTCTTTAGGGGAGGCCTATGTTTGCCTATGTCCAGCAGTGTACGTTCTTCGGCTGATATGATGATGAACCGGAATCTAACGCGTAGGTACCTATAGGTCGATTCACAAGAGCTGGCGCGGTAAATGTACTGTCATTAATTTCATAGACATTCCGCGCCAGCTCTTGTGAATCGACCTATAGATATATTATACATTTCGCGAAATGATGTATAATTATGCAATATACAAATTTGCATTCATGTAGGTACATACATTTATTGTTTCTATAAATCTACATACTACAGAATGCGAACGAATCACTCAACGTAAAGTATCTAAAGTATGTAATGTTACATACCTACCAACCTTACGCGCATGTAAGTCATTTGTTTGCATTCGTAATTGGGTATGTAGATTATAATATAATATAGTACATTATGCTAGCGCTGTTTTATGATAAATACCAAAATTTCAAGTTCTGCGCCGAGTTTTTATGTTTTTATCAATAATTACTTTAGGTAAGTATGTAATGACAGAGGACCCCTTATTATCTATACAAATTTGCCGTGGCGAATCAAAACTAAAACATAAATGAATACCGAAGTTACAGAACGTTAGGTAGTCGTAGGCACACTACGCAAAATAAAAAAAAAACCTTTTTTGTTTTATTTTGTTACCTATTCATACACTTTATATACCTATTAGTTTGTTGTGAGAAGTCAATAGTTATTTTGACATATACTTGTAAATATTTTATTATTATATAATTTCATAATTTGTTTAAAGAACTGACGATCACAATATAAACTCCTTTCAATTGACTATGTGTTTTTAAGTGACATTGTATAGGTATTGTGAAATAAATAATTATAATCTAATCTAAATCTATTTGATTTATTGAGTCTTCAGTAATCTGTGACTACAAGGACACAAGCCGCATCGAAACCACAGAATAATATAGGTAATAGTATATTACTTAGATATCGAAACGTTTGGTAAATATATATTCGAGCACATCATATTATAATGTTAATTGTTTTCATGAGTTTCAGTTACTATATTACAAACGATAGCAGTGAAAGAGTAATATGACCTTTTTATGTTGGCAATACTGATAGATTAAAATAAAAGATTAGGTTATAAGTTATAAGCGGGAGCGGGTATTGATAGATGGCGATGAGTACAGAAATAAATTTCTGACGTTAACAGAGTTAAACAAGCAATTAGATGAAGAGACACATGTTCTATCGAAATGCATGATATTAACTTGCTGGCATTGAACCGCGCCCGCGGGGCTCGGCTCGGAGCCGGCGCGGCTGCGCGGGAGTGGACGGAATGCGCGCGCGCGGGTTTTTCTGCGCGCTAAACGGGTTCGCGGGAGCCGGGCATAGTCGTCAACCAACGCAGGACAAAGCTGCTAGCTGGGTTGGAAGGTCATACAGTCGCTTCCGTGATAATAAAATATAATAAACACGGCTACCGTGATTAATTGGAGGGTTCGTGGAGGTTTGTGGCCCAGCGGCGCCCGCGCCGCGTACAGTGAACCCTTATTTACTTCACCTGTACTGTATTTGCATTACCGCTCCAGGTTCACTTTCTAATACAGATGAACTAACCCGGGACCTCTAGCTTCGGAGGCAATGACACTACCAACTAGGCTAAACAGGCCGATAAAAAAAATATGCGTAGATACTTTTAATGCTGACTGTAGGTTTGTAAATAATATACAGGATGCTTATTGAGTTCCGTTAATTGCGAGGACACATTCCTGTGAGATGAAATAAAGTAATCTTCTCCATTTAAGACACTAGTATCCCAATTCGTACCATTTCGAAGATTCATTATCGTTAATTAACACCACTAGAATAGTATAAAAGATCCTTAACGATTAAATAATGTTGACGTGCGTGTCATTAGAATTCCGAATATTGTCATACTTGTGACATTAACTTTTGCTTAACTCCACGTTAACTCTTATAGCCGTTTTGCGTTCACTCCTGGTGATATAATTAATTAATTCTTTTGTATGAAAATAAAAAAATTCATATTGCACTACAGTTTTTTCTAAACTACTACTTTCTGGCGTTTCATAATCCATCGACAAATGACGGAGTCGAGGTAACAGGCATAAAAAAATAGACAGACGAACTGCGCAGGTCGTCCTCATTAGGAAGTCTTGTGATTATAATATAACTGACAAGTTGTCAGTGACAGCTTAAAATGTTGAAAAACCCCGATATTTTTATTTTAAAGTTCAATATCTCAAAAACGGCTAAGCAGATTTTGATAAAACATGTGTAAGAACCATCGGTGGAAAACTTGCTTTCAAATATAAAAAACCGCATTCAAATCGGTTGAGCCGTTTAAGAGTTACGATGCCACACACATCAGACACACATATAGAGGTACAGATACATACCTCATCACATGTTTAACTTATAACACCCCGCGTTCATCGTCGGGGGTTAAAAAGAGACCAAAGTGTACATCAATGAGAATACGATTAACCGTTTGTACGCCAAGAATGCCTGTAGGTATCGCGTGTTGTCATGCCAACGGGCGCCAAGAACGACTATAGTTTTATAGTTGTTATGACGTATACGTTGTCAAAGTCACTTTCTTACTTTACACTAAGGTTCATATTTCAAGATGAGTTGCGTGTAAACGTAGTGACATTTACACGCAACTCATCTTCCATAAGAAATTGAATATGAACCTTGGCCAGTGGGCCAGTGGGCCGTACTTGAAGAATGGCGTTCAAAGGTTTAAAACCTGTCTACAATCTATTTTCTAAAACAGTCAACACAACAGAGTACAAAGCCACAGAATAAGTACTGTAATGTTAAGTACGCGAACGAATAATTAATCCTTGACATAAACTCGTCAAGCTTGTTAGTTGTATGTGTAAGTATTGAAATATATATCCTATCCAATCCATACATACCTACCTTTATGTATACTCATTAAGAGAATTTTTCAAAGAAATAAATATTCTAACCCTGCCGTCCCTATACGTATTTGAAATAATAATGTATGTTAGGAAGAATTTGTGCAATTTCCCGACGAACGCTGATAAACCAATAGCCACCAGAAACACTGGGAAACTGAAAATAACCTTCTATTCTATAGACTAGTAAAGGCGAAAAAGTCCTTCTTGGGAAATTGTATTAAATTCTACAATAAAATTCCAAAACACATTACTGAACTTAGCAATTCTAAATTCAAATCTGTAGTAAAACAAACACTTATTTCAAAAGCATATTATAAGGTAAACGATTACATCATGGACAGGGATGTTTGGCAGTGATAGTGTCCTGCACGGCTAATCTAATCTATCGCGAAAATAGGTTTTCTACTGTAGCTTGTTATTTTTGTAGCAACTGAGACTGTAATTTTATATTTAACTATACAATGTATATTGTTTTGAAAAAATGACACCTCGCCGAGTTTCTTACGCCGGTTCTTCTCGTGGCAGAGATTTATTTTTCCGAACCGGTGGTAGTTTATTGACGTTCATAGGTGCATGTAATATGCCTAATTTGAAGAATAAACTACTTTTACTTTACTTTTTTTTATGAGAAGAATATGCAAATGACTTTTTTGGAATAGCAGATTAGAAAACTTATGGTGTTTTATTACTGCGTATTCTAGACTGACGGAGATGCCTATTTATCTTCTTTTTAACCGACTTCAAAAAAGGAGATTCTCAATTCTCTCAATTGGTGAACATATATATATATATATATATATATGTTCACCAATTATTTTGAGACTAGCGGACAGATTTCAAAAATCTTTTTTTGTTTGATAGGGTATGTTTTCTAGTTGGTCCCATTGTCACCAAGTCTGGATCTGATAAATTATTAGGTATTACATTGGACTCAAAATTGCAGTGGAGTTCCCATATAACAGCGATAGGAAGGAGGTTGAGCTCTGCTGCATTTGCAGTCAGGAGAATAAGGCAGCTTACCAATGTGGCAACGGCACGGTTAGTTTACTTTGCTTATTTTAATAGTATACTTACTTATGGTCTTATCTTGTGGGGATCAGCTGCAGATATTGAAACTGTTTTTATTTTGCAAAAAAGGGCTATTCGAGCAATTTATAACTTGGGGTGGCGAAAGCCATTATGAGATTTTTTGAGGGAAATAGATATTCTTACCCTGCCGTCACTATACGTATTTGAAATAATAATGTATGTTAGGAAGAATTTGTGCTATTTCATAAAGAACACTGAATAAACCAATAGCCATCAGAAACACTGGGAAACTCAAAATAACCTATAGACTAGTTAAGGCGAAAAAGTCGTTCTTGGGAAATTGTATCAAGTTGTACAATAAAATTCCTAAACACATTATTGAACTTAGCAATCCAAAATTCAAATCTGTAGTAAAACGAACACTTATTTCAAAAGCATATTATAAGGTTAACGATTACATCATAGATAGGATAGGGATGTTTGGCAGTGATAGTGTCCTGCACGGCTAATCTATCGCGAAAAAAGGTTTTCTACTGTAGCATTGTGGAAGCTGATTTTATATTTAACTATACAATGTATTAAATGTATATTGTTTTGAAAAGATGACAATTCGCAGAGTTTCTTACGCCGGTTCTTCTCGTGGCAGAGGTTTACTTTCCGAACCGGTGGTAGTTTATTGACGTTCATAAGTGCATGTACTAGTAATATGCCTAATTTGAAGAATAAATTACTTTTACTTTTATATGTACACACTATTTAAATGCATATGTAATAATTCACACTCCGTATCTATACTATTTAATATTATAAAGCTGAAGAGTTTGTTTGTTTGTTTGAACGCGCTAATCTAAGGAACTACTGGTTCGAATTGAAAAATTCTTTTTGTGTTGGATAGTCCATTTATCGAGGAAGGCTTAAGGCTATATTACATCACGCTGCGACCAATAGGAGCGAAGACGCGGACGAAGTCGCGGGAAACAGCTAGTAATTGATAAAAAGGACTAAATTAGAATACTTAGGCTATTCGAATTTCAAATTAACAAAAAATCTCTACAATGTGGTTCATTTATTGCAATTTGATAATGCATTGTAATACGGTATCGAATAACATTGCAATATTTTATAAAGTTAGAAAGCGTAAAGTTGCTTACAGCTGTGCAGTGTTCTTATTAAACATACATTATAAATAGGTACGATATTTACAACCCATCATCTCTACCTCTATCTACCTAATTAATAATTATACCATACAGGTATATATGGATGTGATGGTTTGTAAATTCAAATGTAGGGAATAATATTTTCTCAAACATGCAATGAAATATTGATGTTATGTTCCTTATAATAGGCTGCGAAGTATGACGTTTCAGGTGCGGCTAGGACAAGAGGTCGTTAATGGAATTTCATACAAATCTTGCAGGCCTAGGCCGGCAAAGTCCTCTTTTTTAATTCCATTCCACATAAATTTGTGGCACAGGCATCATGACATTCTGCCACTATGCGTATTAAAAATAATTTTATTCTTTTTTGTTGTTTATTTCATTGCATGTTTGAGAAAAGCACTATACATACCTCGGCGGGAAATTTTGGGTTGCCGGCCGAAGACATATATATACGGCCGAGAGAAGCGAGTTCGTCCCGGAGTGATGTACTATATCTACTTACGACCAATGAAGAGAAAGCATACATATCTAACCGCAAATGGAGGTTATGCTATACAGGATGTAGAATTGTTAGGAAGCTGAGTGCAAAGTTTCAGGGCTCGCCGGGGATGGTAGAGGTCATTTTGAACATTGACTATTGGTCAATGTTCGTCTACTATTGGTCAAACCTAATACGTGTTTTCTCAGTTGACACGCTTTACCACGCCGCTCTGTAGATAGGTCTACTAAGTATTAGGCACCTATTAATTACAAAATACACGCCATATAATCCGCTCCAACATTTTTTTTTCTTAATATTCTTAAGAAACTGAGAAGTACATTATTTTTAATTGATTGCACTGACATGATATTCGGTTCTGATAGGGTACAATACGGTATTTTAGGTACCGATAGTCAAATCAGCAACTTTTTACTTAACCACAGATAATTGAAGTCGTAATTTTCTGTTGGAAACGCAACGTTTTTGTACGTGTCTGAAATAAATTGCTGTTTCGGTGGAGAAATACACTTCTGATTCTGAAAATAAACGGGCGGCAGAGCATGACCATTTTGACGTTTTAGGGTTATGTAGATATTTTTTTCAAAACTTAATTCCAATTTAGTCTATTTCCTCCATTATTGTGTAAAGCTTAGTGCTTTACAGCCTCGGCTGGAATGTCAAATGCAGGTTTCGTATTAATCAAACGGACTCCCAAGGTCATCCGTTATAAAACGAATACTCCGCCTGTTATTGCCTCCTTCCATGCCTTGCCAATAATGTACTATTTCATCACCCTCCTAGCGTTATTCCCAGTACAGTTGCATCCTGAAGCATGCCTGGGCTCCGCTACCTAATCCCAAGACTTGGCGTAGGCACTAGTTTTACGGAAGCGACTGCCATCCGACCTTCCAACCCGAGGGGGAAACTAGACCTTATTGGGATTAGGCTTGTCAAGTGAGTGGGCAACTGACTGTTAGAAGTTCTCAAGCCGCCCGGAGGCTTCTAACTTGGCTTAACGACTGCTATCATAGACAGCAACCGGGATCAACGGCTTAACGTGCCTTCCAAAGCACGGGAGCGCTCAGTTAGTAACAACTCAAAGCGGTCACCCATCCAAGGACTGACCTCGCCCGACATTGCTTAACCTCGCATACCGCACGCGGTACGCGGGCGCCGCTGGGCCACGAACGCTCCCAATAATGTACTATTTATTACTACTAAAATACCGTATTAAAAAAGTTGGTACAAAAGACTTTCTTTAGCGTCCATATTAAAGGTGCATAATTATTCGTATAGTAGTTTTATTAACGCCATTAACTTTTAAACTAAAATAACAAAAGTATACACATTAACAAATACCAAATGACAAACAAATATAAAATCTATTTCAACTTAATAAAAAACAAAACCTATTTCTAAAAGAGTTGGCAAAAATCGGGACCCCTTGGTAGGGTACCCATAACGCATGCAGGCAGCATTCCCTGGACAACGATTTTTTTTGCTCCATAGAGCGCAACAGGCGTTTGAAATCACGATTTTTTCAATTTAGAATAAAATAGAAGTTATTTATTCGGATAACACATTAAAAGTAATACAATATAACTTAAGAACTAAAAAAACAGAGATCTGCTACTGAAAAGGCCTCCACTCAGAAATGCAGTTGACACAGTGCTGCCAACGGCGCTGATTTTCAGGGGATCCAGTGTGGTGTGCGGGATAGGGTTAATACAAGTTACACTTACTTAAGGGTCCCCCGCACGCTCGGCTGAACTCGATTCTCCATACAAACGTAGTTTTCGTTCTCATTTCAAAACGCTGTGCTGAAATAACATTAAGTTTTGTATACACAATGGGATCCAGCATATCTAGGTCGGAAATTAGTTTCTGTTGCTCGAAATTATAATAGACAAAAAATACAGCGAGATATTGAGTTAGGTACGTCTTGTATGAAAACCTTAATAATCGCTATATTTTTTCTCCATTATATATAATTTCAAGCAACAGTAACTAATTTCCGAACTAGATATGCCGGATCCCATTGTGTATACAAAGTTTCATGTTATTCCAGCATGGCGTTTGAAAATGAGAGCGAATCTATGTTTGTATGGAGAACTGTGCGTACTGCGGACTCTAAAGCTTTGCAATGGTCTACTCTTAGGTAGAAGGCTCGACTTCGGGCAAAAACATTGAGCATGTGTACGTAAGTGCCTAGGCAGGTACTACATAGAACAAAAGGCTGATAAGAAAAATGACTAATTAATATTTATTGCGACTCGTGACACCTCGTGATCTAAAAGGGCAATATATTATTTGTGCAATCAGCTTACCTATTTGCTTTCCGATTAGCCACTACGATAAATGTAGGTAGGTATTGATGATTACTCACGCTTCAACAATGCTACCTGTGAGCTTGCTGTTAACTTATTAATAAGTACTTTATTGATATGTTTAAGGCTAGGCTAGCCGCGTTTCATATTTAACTTTATTAAATACTGTAAACTCGTTACGGTACGATAAAAAAAAGCCATTAATTAATTTAATTGTTCTATGAACGAATTCACAAAAGTCACACTACATATTTTGTGCTATGGTACAAGGTAGTATTTAATGTTGCTAAATAATTATGTGTTATTTTGTTATTTTAAATTATTGTATTGAAATAAGATTCCCCACACTGTCGCATAGGGGTTATCTGTAAAGATGGTTGTGAGTATGAAATAAATAAATAAATGATTATTTTAATAAGTTCAAATTCAAATTCAAAAATGTATTCTGCATATACTTATAGGCCACAAGGGCACTTTACAAGTCAATAATAATAAAATTTGGTTATACAATTTAAAAAAGACTGATCTGAAATAATAAAAATTATCTCAAAACTACAATGATTAACAAACTTATGTCATTCAATGAAAATAAAAATGAAAATAAACTTACGGACAATATCAAAATTTTAAGGTAATATTATATAAAATTTATTTCATACCTCAGAGATGTATATGGTCTCTGAGCGTCCAACTACAATTAATAATATAAATAAATATAAAAAAAGCCGCGAAGATTGTAATACAGTTATTAATTGACAGTTGTTGACGACCTGTTTAGCCTAGTTGGTAGTGACTCTGCCTCCGAAGCTAGAGGTCTCGGGTTCGAATCCCGGCCAGGGCATTTATTTGTGCATTTTTCACGGATGTTTTCTTGGGTCTTGGATGTTTTCTATGTATTTAAGTATGTATTTATCTATATAAGTATGTATGTCGTCGTCTGGTACCCATAGTACAAGCTTTGCTTAGTTTGGGACTAGGTCGATTTGTGTAAGATTGTCCCCCAATATTTATTTATTTATTTTTATATTATTTTATTAAAATTATTCAATGAAGTAATGCGCATAGCTAACCCAACATTTTGGCCGTAGGGCCCGTAGGTAAGCTGGCTTAGATCAATCAAAATGAGACGTTGCTCTAAAACTGAAATAAATTGTCCTAAATTAGAAAAACACATAATAGTAAATAACTTTTTATTGTTTACACCTATTTATTTACTATTTTAATCAATAAAGTACAGTTCAAGTAGATATTCCGCGCTTTTCGTCGCTTATTGACGCAGTCTTGTCACTTTTTTTCTTAAAAAACATAATGCCACTTGCGGCGCTTTCTAGTCCGACGTTATTTTGACACAAAGCGTTTATTAATTGTATCGATTATAATAGTACATTACGATACAAGGGTTGTAAAACAAAGAAAGACCGATGTCGCAGATGTTTGAGGCCCGAGCCGCAGGCGAGGGTCATATATATGCGAGAGAGGGCTTTCTGTTTTACGACCCGTGTTTTGTACACAATTTTACGTCACCACTTGGCCAAAAAGAGGGTTTTTCCGGACGCGCAGCGTGTGGAAAAACGCGCTTTTGGCAAGGTGTGGTGTAAAATAACTAAAACACATAACTATGTACCTACCTAGAGATCTTTATATCAGCCTGTAATTGTGTATGAACCTACAGATCATATGTTTTTCACCTTTCTTACCTAGTAGGTAGGTAGGTACACAATTTTTCATTTGTAATTCTCTGAAAGTGGGTCATTGTTCATGTAAATGGCACGCTGAAAGTGGTACGTTTCTGCTCTAGAGCCCCCTCGTAAAATTGTATTGAATTTAGACTGTGTTCATAATTATTATTGGGGCGGGGACCCGGGTATGTCCTAAAACAACGACCCAGACCACCGGGGGATTGGCAGCAGCATCCCTGGAGTGCGGTGGAGATATGCGATCGCCAACCTGCATGTCAAGTGTGACGATTATGGCATATACCCCCCGTGAATTTAGGGGAGGTCTATATCCAGCAGTGAAGGTCCTGAGGCTGATATGATGATGATGATTGAAGTTATGCTACCTAATAAAAAAAGTAAATAAAAACCATTATTGCTATTTGATGGTGTTTGAATACATTCAACACTTTGATGGACACTATTCCAGACACAATAGAAATAACAATAGAATAACGCCTATAGGCGTGTACTGTCCATCAATGCATTAAGGCAATTTATTTTACAATATCACCGCTTCAGAACAGCGCTTTAATCCTATCCTAAACTAAAACAACACACAGAATCTAATACAGCCGCACTACCATTAATTGTTGTAATGTTTGAAGCTCTAATTTGAAATGTTAAATTATGAAAATAAAAATGAATTTTATCGATACATTTCAATAAATTACATCCAAGCATTCTTTTGTTCAAAATATTATAGGTATAATCTCTACAGAACTACTTCCTGAAGATGGTCGACAAATAAATAAAAAATGATTTACTGTCGCAAAAAGAAACTAAATACATAACACAAACACTATTAAATTAATGTCAGTCAACAATTCCTGCCTAAACGGTCCATAGAGAAACGATTTTAAAATCGATTCGATAGGATTTGACTGATTCATATAATGTTTTCGCATAGTTGTCATTTTTTTTGTTTAGTCGCAGGTATTCGAAATGAAATGAAAAGCAGTGTGTTTAACTTGGGATAAAACCACCCATTTCAACTCGAACTATTATCGTAAATATCTCGTCAAAAATGGGTGGCTTTAAACCCTTGCCTAAGAATCTACTTATACTATTGACTCATTATCTTCACTAAACGGGACTTAATAGCAGATAATTATACGAAACGTCGAGGCAAATAAATATAATTATATGCGTTTAATTCCTGTTTATTTTTGCACCTGTTTTCATACCTACTAAGAACAATTACAAAAATAATTATCAGGTACCTAACCTATAGCTACCTAAGTACCTATAATTTAGGGCAGAACTAGGTACCTTCTTAATCTGATAAATTTTTTATTTTTTTATTTTATTTCAAAAGGTACATAAAACAGACAGTAATCAAAATTAACAAAGAAATACATATACGAAGACACTTATAACTAGATAACAGTCCAAAACATATGTACACATCATGGCTTTGAGTTACAATTTAGAGATAAAGATATATGTATGTATTTATGAGAAAAAGAAGGTTTTTTTTACATAGGTATTAAATTTCAAATCAATTGGAATTACAAAGAGAGTGATAAAAGAAGGCAAACAAATATCAGCACACTCAACAGTTAACAGTTATTGAAATAATCCAAATTAATTGCTTGTTGCTAAATATACAGATTTTTTGAATTGAGATATTTTGGAAACATAAACATCAAGATCCTTACAGACGCGAACCAAATCATCAAACTCCCGACACATGCGAACAATTGGATTATAATAAGAATGATATTTCGGTATACAGCTAGAGTAAAAGTTTTCGGACAACGAATCCTGTAAACTATGTTAATATTCAGAAGTGACAATAGATAAGGAGAATCAATATGGGAATGGATAATTTTATATAAATAAATAAGGTCAGATTGCTTACGTCTGACTTCTAATGATGTGACATTAAACTTTGCCATACGCTGACTATAGCCGGAGATAGACCGTCCATAATGGCAAATGATCAAAGAGAGTAAACGTAGGTTTCAGTCGACTACATTAATAACCACTACGGTAACTTATCGAACTTTCGAACAACACTTGTCCGAAAACGGTAAACCGAATTCTTATAATCCATCCATAGAGGTACTTTGTTTACCATACTTTTGAAATGTCGCTGATTTGCTTTCCCACATTAAACGTTTTCCCGATACTCAATAACCAGATGAATGATTGCCAACTTTATTATTAGACAACCGATTTGTTAACCATCTTTCATAATTCCTATGGCTAAAAAAATAAAAAGGAGGGCTCGGGGGCCAAGCTTGCTGCATGGAAAAAAAACTACTTAACACAACACAAAAGCTTTTTTTACTTGGATAGGTTCGTTATTAACCGTGTGTCGCTTAGAGCGGATTTATCGACATTATAGCGGAACCTATATTGCCACTGAATAATTTTAATTCGAAATTAAAAAAAAAATAGTTCGAAATTTTAATAATTCTATTAGAAACATAAGCGAAATAAAATTGCAACGAACTGTGAATTGGGAAAATAATAATAAGGGAATTGTAATTTCGGGCAAAATACGAGGGTAAAACTGAAAGTTTCGGGAATAGAAGAAAATATGCAGTATAAGTGAGTTTATTTATTTTTATTGTTTTTCAAAATATTCTCCTTTGTATTTCATGCACTTATGCATGCGTTCAAACCAGTCCATAAAGCACTTTTTGAACTCTGAAGTAGGGGTCGACAAAATGGCTATTTTATAGGCCTCCACTGCTTCTTCTGGCGTCTGAAACCGCTGACCACGCAGTTTGTCCTTGATTCTGGGGAATGTAAAAAAGTCGTTGGGACTTAAGTCAGGGCTATATGGAGGGTGGTCCAATATTTCGACTTTTTCACCGTCCAGGTACTCAGTTGTTGTCCGAGCGGTGTGTGGGCTGGCGTTGTCGTGGTGAAGGATGATGCGACGACTAGGGTTTGTTTTTCGGAGTTCAGCAAAGACGTTCGGCAAACAAATAGTGGTGTACCAATCAGCATTGACTGTTCTACGATCCTCAAGAGCCACAGTAGCTACGTGACCAGATTTAGAGATAAACGTAGCCACCATCTTCTTAGCCGTACTGCGAGAACGAACAACTTTTGTGGGTTTGAGCTCGTCTTCGAAGACCCATACTCGGGATTGGTTTTTAGTTTCAGGCTCATAAGCGTATATCCACGACTCGTCACCTGATACTATGCTAAAAACAGCATTTGAGCGTCCCTTGTTAAATCTTTTCAAAGTTTTGCGGCACCAATTGACACGGACTATTTTCTGCTCGTCAGACAATAGGTGAGGTATCCAACGGGAAAATAACTTTTTCACGCCTAATTCTTCTTTTAAAATAATTTGTATTTGACTCATTCCAATACCCAGGTGCTCTTGAATTTCCCGATATGTCACATGTCGGTCTTCATTTATCAGACGACGCACAACATCGACGTTTTCTTGCGTGACTGCCGATTTTGGTCGACCTTCACGCACTTCGTCGGTGAGGGATACACGGCCACGTTGAAATTCTGAATACCACCTGTATATTGTAGTCTTTGAAGGAGCTTCAATATTAAAAGCAGCAACCATCCGCTCTTCACATTGTTTTTGTGTTAGTCCACTTTTAAAGTCATAATAAATCATAGCTCTGAAATTTTCACGGCACAATTCCATTTTAAGCAGTGACTCGACGACTTCAATAAACAATTGAAACCGAACCATACTTTTTTTTTTCTAAGTGGCCAGTGTGTTGAGATAAGGAAACTTCAGAGATTATAAAAAGGTATAATACATGTTAAAAATAAATTAATAAGTATTCGATTCCCGCCACTTTCAGTGCAAGCCTCGTAATACCTATTAATACCATTAGATTACCTTCATACCTATTTACGTCAACGATTCAACTTTGTAAGAAGCTAAGCATGTGTTTGCAAACAGGTTCTTGAAAATGGTTCTGACGATGCTAATCCGTCAACTATGGCCAAAAATGTAGCTACCTACGATTTACTGCCGAAAGATTTGTTTTCTTCATCCGTAATAAGGCTAAATGCCTATTAAAAACGTAACGAAATAGGTATGAGTACTAATAAGTATCTAACAAGACTGGACTCAACCATCCGGCAAGTCATGACGGCTGGAATGTGGATTCCGATTTGTTAGGGACCTAGGTAGGTATATCACAGAATAAGTAATAGATATTTATTTATTTATTTACTTAGGAACACTGAATAAAAAGATTTGTTAACAGTAGCCCAAATGTTAGCTGCTAGTAACTAAATCGGAGGACTGGCAAACTGAGAGTTTACTACTAACCAAATTAGTTGTTGAAAATTAGCATAATTTTAGTTACTACTAAGCAAAATTTGGCTATTTCTCAAGTAGCTAAACTAGTTGAGCTATCCTTTTTTTTCAGTGAAGATCATCAGCTTAGATAATACACAATAACTTAAAGCAGTAAAAATCACTAAAAAAAGCTTAAAGCAGTATAAATCACCGAATGAGCCCGAAGCTATGTTCAACTAATTATTACTAGTGGCTCTGTGAGCTGTTGACATCGTAAAAAAAAATTATTTCAAATTTCATGATTTCCAAAAACTGACTAAACAAAAAAATTCTATTTAATTAGGGTTCGAACCTGCTCACAAAATTTCACGAGAATCGGTTAAGAAATGCCACCTGTAGAGGAGAACATCCGGACAGACATGCGAAAGAATTTTTGTCGAAAGCTGAAACGGAGACGCTTCGTTTGCTCGATCATTTACCTATTTGCAGCCTTCGTGGAGGAAACTCTCGGCCCTTGGAGCCCGGACGCCCAAAGGCTATTGAAAGCCATTTTTTTAAATACGGCTGACCATAGCTCTGGCTACTTCCGTGGTCAACGGATATTAGGTATCCCTATCCAGCGGGGAAATATGGCCAGCCTTATGGGCATCCTCCCCAGAGGCAGCGACTTCGGGTAATGTACCTATATATACCCAAAATACCTAAAGCTGTAATAACTTTCGGAATTAATGTGGCAGCCAAATGCACTCTGTAGACTATTCATGAAGGTCAAATTGACTACTACTACTACCTATTAGATATTTTTTTCTCATTTCCCGTTGCACATATTGGTCGATTCTGGTCGTAAGTATTAAAAAAATAGACATAAACATAGAAGTACTCATCATAAAAATACTGATACCCTTTTTGCTGCAAAAATTCACCAGTTTTCGGGCACATCCTTTATTTTCCAACTTCCGGTCTTCAGATTCGGAAATTTTAAAAATATAGGTTCTTAAATTCACATAGTAGGACCGTATAACAAAAATTGGCCAGTTATTGAATTATTTCCAAAAAAACCGTATCTTTCTCGGGCTAATAACATACCTACCGAATACCGATAGCCTACATGATAATAAACAACCCCTACCGCCGTAACCTACGGACGCTGGCACCTGCAGGCATGCCACATTTTACCTTTGCATCTCTTAGATTTTAGAACGAAGAGAGACGTTATAGGTACGTCTACCTACTCGTTGAGTGTAGTCTAATCGCAAATTCTTTATTTAGTCGGCTTGCCACTGCTTAGAAGAGTTCCTTAGTAGGTATTTAGGACACAGGATGCCTACGTTTAGTACTCGTGCATTGCGACGGACGGAACCGACGGATAACCTTTACTTACCCTTAATTACGCAGTCGTAGACCTAGCACAGCCTACTGGTACATACCTATATTAATATCCAAATGCACTTATATCCTTTCAATGACACTACCATCGGCACCGGCAAGTTTAGCACTTGGTTCGAATAGTAGCAACACTGTATTCCAACACTCTGTGACACTGCACTGGCTGCGGGGCGCGGGCACAGCGTCGAGACACCAGGGGCACAGCACACACGGCACTCGCGGGCGCGGAGACAGTCGGCCGCTGCGGCGCGGCGCGCGACACTGCCGCGCCCGCGCGCGCGCCGCCGGCCGCCGGCCACGCCCCCGCGCGCCATTGGCTGCGCGTGCACACCCCGCGCCCCGCGCAAGCCCCGCTCCACGACTAACTGCCCGCGCACGTGGCGGCGCGGGGGGCGGGGCCTCGCCGGATTGGCGCAGCCGTTATCCAGATATTCCACGTACCTAGAAAAATCAGATTACATTGCAGACGCGTCAAATAAGTGTTTTATAATATTGTATAGATTCTTGGGCGTATTATGGGCACTAAAAGTTCGTAATCGTCAACTAAAATTACATTTCTTGCATTGCTTTATTTTATTATTTTACAAGTTAGGTAGTATTGTATTGGAAGGCTCTAGCACAGAATAAGTAATAGTACATAGCTCTAGTGAAAAGGGATACAAGTCCAATACAATTGTACGGAACTTATACCCCTTTCCACTAGGGTCACAGAGTCTGTAATCCTGTTTAACTAAAAATGCGACAAAAAGAACAATCACCGAGTAGGTAAAGAACTGATTTAGAAATATTATGATACAGGCTGATGTAAAGGATTTAAGGATAAGTATCCTTATTTAGGTACACTATACCTACTTACAACAACACACTTATCTTAAGCAACTCTTTTAACTGCTTCTTCACTTCAGCGGGCGTATGGTGGTTGCCATTTTATCACTTATCGTCGAGATTAAGACGTCTGTCACTCTCGCACTCGCATACTTGTCAGAACGTGACGAATATCTCACGACGATGAGTGATAAAATGGCAACCATCATTAGGCCCGCAGCAATTTTTCATTTCGATAGACCTGAGAATGCCCATAAGGACAAAATGTTTATTACTTTATTGAATGAATAGATCTATTAAAAACCGGACAAGTTGCAAGTTGAACTCGGGTGGAGAGGGTTCCGTAATACAGTGGCCATCAGATAGGTAGATAGATACCTAATATGTATGTATATCGTAGAGGGCGAGGTGTTCAAATAGGTACCTACTTCTAACCAATAAAATTCCTTACAATATACACTACATCATCGTCATCCTATGACCAATAATATTTGAACAACCCACAAAAACCTAATATGAAGCGGTGTTCCTAATAATTCTGAACTGACAATACCTAGGTAAAGGTAACCTACCGTCGCGGTATTTTGAGCACTGGTGCATGTGGCCGGACCCTTACAGCAGAGAGTCCGGCCTTGAGAGTGCGCAGTACGCTCGGTTCTCCATACAAACGTATTTAGGTATGCTCTCATTTTAAAACGCCAGGCTAAAATAACAAGAAACTTGCATACACAATGGGATCCGTCATATCTAGGTCGAAAATTAGTTTCTGTTGCTTGAAATTATAATGGAGAAAAAATACAGCGATTATTAAGGTTTTCATACAAGCCGTAAAAAACTCAAAACACCGCTGTATTTTTCTTCTTTTACAATTTCTAGTAACAGAAACTAATTTCCGACCTAGATATGCCGGATCCCATTGTGTACCTATACAAAGTTTCATGTTATTCTAGCATGGCGTTTTAAAATGAGAGGGTAAATACGTTTGTATGGAGAACCGAGCGTACTGCGCCCTCTTAAGCCTGTCACAAACAGGCCGCGCGGTCAATAGTAAACTTGTCATTAGCTGTCAAATTTACTATTGACCGCGGGCCGCTCCAGTGTGTGACACGCTTTATATGGTAAAATATTGATTGACATCTCTTTGGGTCGAGTCTTAGGTTTCGAATTTAGCTGATAGAAAAGCATTATTCTCTATTCACTATGGTATTTGCATTCTGACACAGCCGTCATCCCAGTACAAATTATGTCATCATTGACGTTTATTGTACCGGGATGACAGCTGTGGCAGAATGCAAATCACAGAAATCAGAGTAAAGCAGATCCGCTCATTTAAGTTGAACGATTTTTGTACGTCTGATCTATTCTCACTAATGTACAAATCAGAAAGTTTGAGAGAGACAGACAAGTGACATCTGACACGTCTTCATCTGTCATTGTCTCCGTCTTCATAACTGAAAATTGTACTGAACTGACGTTATGGTGTGTTAAGTTTATATGGGATTTAACATCCTGGTGTGCTCACAAATCGAGACAACTTGTTAACAGCCGAAAATGATTGTATTATCTGTCGCATTCTAACTCATTTTCGTGCACCATAAGGATTAAAGAGACAACTATATGGAAAATCATCTGGCTTAATACTGCGAGTCTGCTTTTCTCTGATGTCTGTGATGCAAATACTATGCCTACATCTATACCTACGTCAATTTGACAGTAGGTACTGAGTAGGTATACCTACCTACTGACGAACGTCAAGCAACATTCAAAATTCGAAATCTGCTTTAAGTATTGATACTTACCTACTTACTTAGATACCTAATATTCATAGATGCTAATATTTAAGGAAGCGATCCATGGCACGGTAACGAATAATATATTGTATGGCACTGACTTAAGGTTTCTTTTTCTTTGGGTGTGGTGTGATTCCAGATATTTTTAACTTATTGTGTGTTTAGAAATTATTTGAAATCAGCCGTTAATTAGTTCGTGACGTATGGGGTGAAGATATAATAATTTAATAAATAAAATAATTATGATTTATACATAACTTTTGTCACACCACTTAGGTACCTACGCTGACAGCCTTATGTAAAGATATCAACTCTGCCTAACCCAATATTCACGTGTTTCGCGCCACAACAGAAGTCTTCAAGAGTCACAGAATTTCTCCATTTCAGGAAACCCGACGCTGAACAGCAGCAGCACCATGCAATGGAAGTGGACAGAGTCTTTATAAGATACAAAAAAGTGTGTCAGGATCATTTGTACGTAGTTCGTTCGTGGTGGGATGAAAATTTCGTAGGTAAAACTTATAATACTTCCTTTGCCTCGTCTATTACTTAAGAGAGATATATAATCCCATCAAAAATATAAATGTGAAAATGACAGCCAAGTTCAATATGCGAGGCGTGGTTGTCGTCTCACCGACAAAAGAATTGAGATCTAAATGGGTGCCAAGTTCCGTAGATTATCTGAAAAGGTGCCAAGTCCGGTACTGCATTGTTTCCAGTAAAAGTAATTTACTGCGGCTTAATGCATTTTGAGGCTTAACTTGGCAGTTTTCTAATGCTGTATGTTATAATACCATAAAAGCTGTTGAATATTTAAGAAAACTGCCAAGTTAAAGCTCAATGGGTTTAGGTTTTTGATTACTACTTAGTCAGTCAGTCAGTCAGTGGTAAAAATGCCGTTCTAAAGGTTGAACACGCCAAAACTGGGGCACACAAAATGTAGTACAAAATTATAATAAAAGTGAAAAAGTATATTATGTTTTACACATTTAATAGCATATTTAACGCTGTTTAAAATAACATTCCATATTTTAGATTTGGTCTACACAGTAAGCCATTTTTCTAACTTTCCTACGTACACGGCTCATAAGACTTTGCACCATGTTAAAAGAACACTGTCTTGACGCCCATGTCCACATCTTTTGTAGTTCAGGGACCGATTTTACTCCGCCGCCTTTCTTTTTTAAAATTCCCTTCATAATACTCCAGTACTCTTCAACGGGCCGCAGTTCCGGACTATTTGGGGGGTTGCACACTTTTGGTACCACCACGATCCCATTTGCAGCATACCATTCCATCACTGGTTTTGAGTAGTGGCAACTGGCTAAATCTGGCCAAAACAAAGGTGGTGAGTCATGCTTTCTTATGAAAGGTAGCAAACGTTTCTGCAAACACTCTTTTCTATAAATATCGCCGTTTATTGTCCCGGTAGTAATAAACGGCCGACTTCTTTTCCCACAGCTACATATTGCTTGCCAAAGCAGGTACTTTTTTGGAAATTTCGAACGTTTTTTTAATTTACACTCTTCAGGGGCGTCTACTCTACTTAGGCTGGTATAGAACTCTTGCCCAGGAATTTGTTTAAAGTCACCTTTTATGTATGTTTCGTCGTCCATGACGACGCATGCAAATTTGGTTATGAAATTCTCATAAAGTTTTCGAGACCGTTTCTTCGCGGATGAGTTCTGTTTCGAGTCTCGATCTGGTGCTGCCTGGGCCTTATAACTCCTTAGGCCAGCCCTACGTTTCACTTTTTGAACATAGGACTGAGACATTTTAACTTTTTTAGCAACATCGCGAGACGAAATCTTAGGATTTGAGGCAAACATGTTCACCACCTTCTCGTCCTTTTTTTTATTCTTGACACCCTGCAAGCCTCCACTTCCTGGCTTCCGATCTATTGTTAGGTGCTCACGGAACTTTTTTAATACGCGACAAACCGTAGATTGAGGACATTTCAGTCGTTTCGCGATATCTCTGTAGCTCAGTAATGAATTTTCTACGTATTCGTGCAAAATTCGCTCGCGTTGTTGATGTTGTTTGCTCGACATTTTGACAACGAATAAACATAATTTAAAAAAACTTGATAACATTATAGGCCAGTGTCTTGTGACCAAGTAGGTGCCATAAAAGTTTGTATATCTCTATTATTTGCATAGCAATAGTCGATTGTACATGCCCCAGTTTTGGCGTGTTCAACCTTTAGTTGTTCTAAATTTAAGGATCTTAATAGATACGAGTACATGTACCATTTTTTTATGTTAGATAGATTTGGAGTTATGGGGGGGGTCAAAAGTGGCTCCAAACGGTTCGTGTAAAATAACGCACGGCTGCTGTCCGCCAGTTCCTGGACTGAACTTGGCTGGACACGCTGCCGCGTGTCTAGATTTTGTCAGATCACATCACTCGTACTTTAAAACAAGTGTGCAATAAATAATTTGAGTTTGAGTTTGCAAGTGGCGAGGTTCTTGACAGGCTAACCAGGGTAAAAATAATGAAACTTTTATATCACCCTCGAAGTCACAAGATTATAGGAATACCTATAGACGTCTAAGCTATGGTACCTATATGTATGTATACTTACTTAAGAGTAAATATTAATGCCATTAATGGTATTTTTTCCATACCTACGTATATTTTCGACTGGTATCTCCAGATTCGTCTTTACCTATGGTGCAGGGTGTGCGTTGCACACGGGCGCAGCGGTCCTATTGGCTATGTGCACGTCTGAAACGTCAAACGTCAAAGGTCCCGAGACAATGTCACAACTCAGAGATGTCAAATAATGACACATGAATATTTTATTTACTTTGGTAAACGAGAAAGACCCCGTATTGGAAATTTTACTGAAATAAATAAGAGAATAAATAAATACATACAAACGAAACGAATCGTAGGAAACCGTTAAGAAACCAATAGAAAACGTGAAAGTAAATTTGGCAGTTGTCCCCGGTAAGTACACATTTCTGCCATGGTGTGCGCTACGATCGCCTAGCTTACCCCTACCAACTACTTCGCACATAGCCAATAGGGGGCGCCGAGTGCCGCTCGCTACGGAGCCCCTTAGTAGGGGGCGCCACTTACTAGGGGGCGCTAGGGGTTTGCACACGGGTGCTACAAGGGCTAATAGAGACGCCTCAAGTTATCTCCCTGGGTTTTGACCGCGGATGTAGACAACTGATTTTCTCAAATTAGATCTGTATCATCATCCTGTATATGTGGCCTGTAATAGGAGCAAAAAATTTAAAGGCTGCTTCCTTAGAGCAACTGCAGTAATCTCTTGTGTCCAAAATAAAAGTATCTTTTTTCAATTGAGATAAATTTTGATCTAAAGTTATGACCTCCAAGTAATGGATCTTGGCACCACGAGATTATAGCGCGGCAGTCACAGCTAATATTGAGGTAGCATCTAGTTATGACTCATTAATCGTTGATGCATTTTTGGTTTAAGGCGACGCATTGATAAACAATTAAACTCGAATAGAGCCCTCTTACCCTTTCCCCGCATCTACCCCTGTATTTTTACGCGGCTTGCGATCGCGGAGCGCCGGCTGGACAGAGCCCGGTCGTTCGACTCGTGCGCTGCGCGGGTGCGCGCTGGAACATAGACGTCCAAGGAGATTCTATGCTTTCACATTTATTTAAATATTTTTTAACTATACATTACTTTTTGGAATTTACAATGCTGGTACGGATTAGGTTGTATAAGTCTAATTGATAATTTTTTGATTGTCGAATCCAAAAGTTGATTTAATTTGCGGTAGGGTAAAGTGCAACAAAAAACATCCTTACTCTTTAGGGGTAACTTATAATAATAAACAATAACTTATAATAACAAATTAAATGGTCAGCTACATAAATATGCATACACTTGTATTTATATTCGAACCTTATTTCCCTTCCCTTTTTTAAAACCCAGTTTCAATCTAAGAAAATTAATCTTTTTAAGGAAACTTAGCGGCGATATTGTTTTTATTTTCAGCTCCTTCAATAAGGCTGAATGTTGTTTATCGAAAAGGATGTCTCTTGTCCGCCTGTTCTTTTTAAATGGCACGAACAGCATATACTTTTCCATTTTTCTGTTGTAATGTTGTATTTCTATTAAAAGTATACTGAACACCAAATACCAGTGTGGGTTTAGAGGATAATCTCGAATTAATTTGACTGTGGTAACCCTCACAACTGTTAGTAGTGCGATGAGTGTCTCCCGCACAACTTATCAAATTGTGGTTCCTGTTATACCATGTTTCATGGAAGTAATCAAAAAATAATTTCATTTTCTTCGTGGCAGGAGCAACATTTTAATAGCATTTTCAAGCTTGTGACATAAAAGTGTGTGGAAGTAAAACAAAATTAGAGCAAATTCTTGCAATGTTTCTTGCACTCCTATCATCACTAGGTTTTCGGACCCTTGCTATTTTCAGCACTTTTCCTTCCTCCAGATGGCTTTATTAAAGTGTTGATAATTTAAATAATAACATCCAGATAATTTAACGTTTGGAAAAGTCGATTTGACGGCATTGATCTGGGCAACCTCGTAATCACACTTAAAGGACTTCATGACGACAGGCAGTTTTTCTTTTATTAATTTAAATAATCTCATGTACGTTTTTTGTGTTTTATTTGGCAGAAATGCGTATATAACAGGGAATATGTTTACTGTTGTTTGGTCCGAATATATGTCTAGATGAATAATATAAAGCTGACTAAAAGGACGTGGAGCTGTTTTGAATGTGCCGTCACCACTGTAACTACACAAATTTGATGATTTTATTGCCGATAGTCACTTTGGTTCTGCTGCGGATGGCCTCATTCCTGATGCGATCACGCAGAGAAACTCCCAACATAGCTCTCTCCATTGCTCTTTGGGTGACTTTGAGCCTTCTTATGAGGCCCATGGTAAGCGACCACGTTTCAGTGCCATATGTCATCACTGGCAACAAACACTGGTCAAAGACTTTCGTCTTGAGACACTGCGGAATATTGGACGAAAAGATGTGCCATAGCTTCCCGAACGCTGCCCAGCCGAGTCGGATTCGACGATTAACCTGCTCTTTCTCGAAGTTGGACCTACCTAACTGGATAGTCTGTCCTTGGTATATGTAATCGTCTACAACTTCGAGCGTAAAGTGTCCGATTGTTACGGGAGTTGGTGCGACATGGGCATTTGACATGATCTTCGTCTTGTCCATGTTCATCCTTAGACCAACTCGCTCGGAGGCTTTACTGAGGTCATTGAGCATTGTACTTAAATCCTCCATGGTCTCAGCCAAGACTATAATATGGTCAGCAAACCAAAGGTGAGTGAGGTACTCTTTATGCTGATGCCTAGCCTTATCCAGTTTAGAGTCTTGAAAACATCCTCCAGTGCAGCGGAGAACAGTTTAGGAGAAATAACATCTCCTTGCCTAACTCCCTGCTGCAATGGAACAGGCTTTGAGTTCTGGTCCTGAAGTCGGACTGACATAGTGGCGTTCTCGTACAAACACTTCAGCACTTCGATATAGCGGTAGTCCACTTGACACCGCTGGAGAAATTGTAGTACAGCCCGGGTTTCAATCGAATCGAAGGCTTTTTCGTAGTCCACGAACGCTGAACCGAGGGGCAGGTTATACTCCTCAGTCTTCTGTATAACCTGACGGAGCGTGTGGATGTGGTCTACGGTGCTAAAGCCTCTTCGGAAACCGGCTTGTTCGGGAGGCTAGAAGTCATCTAGCCTGCGTGCGAACGGTTCGTAATGACTCTTGAAAACAGCTTATAGACATGGCTCCGAAGTGAGATTGGTCGGTAGTTCTTCAGTAAGACGTTGTTACCCTTTTTGAAGAACATCACCACCACACCTCTTTTCCATGCCTTTGGAATTTTCCCTTCCAGTAAGACGGAGTCGAACAACTTCTGAAGGGCCCTAAGGACCGGTTTTCCACCCGCCTTCAGGAGTTCAGCTGTAATTCCGTCTTCACCGGGTGCCTTGTTGTTCCTCAGCTGTTTAAGAGCCATTCTAATCTCGTACAGGCTGATGTCCTGGATATCTTCGGTATAGTGCCCGGTTAATCTAGCTCTAGGGTCTTCCACCAGACCAACTGCGGGTCTGCTAGTTGACGTGTATAGCTGTCCATAAAAGCACTCTATCTCACTCAGAAGCCCAGGTTTGGACGAAACGATTCTACCATCCTCGGTTTTTAATCTAGCGAGCTGGCTCTGCCCAAAACACAGATCTCTTGAGAAAACTTTAGAGCCCTTATTTTGCTCGATGGCCCTTTTCTACACGGTTTGTATTGAACTGAAGTTTAAAATTCAGAAATAATCAAGGTGATGTACATTAATAAATCCATTGAATGATTTTTAGTTTAAACAAGAGTCGTCTAACTGTGTTTGAGTTATTGCCGAAAATCTGTCTTGCCCAAACAAAAGGGCGCAAGTGCCGCGAGTTTCCTATGAAGATACGATCTTTTTTGGTTGAATGTATTGTATAGTGGTTTTAAACGTAGATTAGGAGGTGTCGGTACAAAACCCTTCTTTGTGCGTGGTCTGACAAGCACTAGGCTAGTTTTTCCATAATCATCAACTACTTGTTGAGACGGTTTGACGAATGAGCCCAAATACGGGTTTATCTTCTATAGTTTAGGAGTTGCTATGGCGACCTTCTGTTTCCATCATCAGATCAGCTCGATGGTACCATAATATTGTATGTATTGTCACCTTACATAAGTATGCCCACCGTGGGATGAGCTGTAGCATCCCTGGAGTGCGGTGAAAATACTGCGATCGCCAACCCGCATGCCAATCGTGGTGATTATGACATTTACCCCCCATGTAATTGGGGGAGGCCTGTCCAGCAGTGGACGTCCTTGGGCTGATATACCTAGTGGTGGTGCTTACATAAGTACGCCAAATTTCAGCACAATCGGTTGAAGATATCTATTTCAAAATCGAGTTACAAGATTCCACCCGAACAAACATACATACCACCGTATCAGCCGAAGGTTATCCACTGCTGCTCATAGGCCTCCCCCAAATTCACGGGAGATATATGCAATAGTGTTCGTTCTTAGCGTTCGTGCTTAGGGATCTACCTGTTGTAATTAAGTCGACTAATGAGGATACGCATTCTAAAGTGGAGCGAGAGTTTTGGGCTGGAAGTTAATCCCAACAAAGACCCAAGTTATTATTATCGGCAGTAGTAATATGATTTCCAGAATCGACTTCGCCAATCTCCCTTCTGTATATTTCGATGGTATTCAGATTCCTTTCTCAACCCAGGTGAAAAATCTAGGGATTATTATGGATCGCACTCTATCCTGGATGCCGCAAGTGAGCGAGGTCAGCAGGAAGATGTTTGCTGCAGTAGCTTCTCTAAGACGCCTTCGTAACTTCCTTCCCATCGCCACTAAAATTGCACTTGCCCAAACCCTTCTTCTCCCTATTCTCGATTACGTGGACATCTCATATCTTGATATCACTGAGGAGCAACTCAATAAACTTGAGCGTATTCAAATGTATGCATACGGTTCATATTTGGGTTACGCAAGTATGACCATGTCTCTAGTTTCCGTTTAAAACTCAAGTGGCTCCCAATCCGTCTTCGTCATAACTCTCACATTCTTTCTCTTCTCTTTAATATACTTTTTAATCCGGCAACCTCTCGCTACCTCAAGGAACGATTTAACTATCTGCGTTCAATTAGATCCTCTAATAAATTTCTTCTTGCTGTGCCTTCGTCCTCCTCTAAATTTTATAACAGTCCATTTACTTTTCAAGCAGTCCGACTATGGAACTCTCTGCTCCTTGATGTAAGACGGGCTAAATCTAGTGCGTCTTTTAAATCTAGTCTGAAAGAGCACTCTTTGTCTCTTCCATAATATTTTTCGATACTGGTCTGTAGTTTACTTTTGGGTCTCACTTAAGTTTGTGGTATATATTTATGTTTATTTATTTACTTATTTATGTATGTTTATTGTATATATATTTATATATAGTGCTTTATGTGGTTTTTATTATTATTATTATATTTATTTTTATTTCTAGTAGTTATTCCTTTTATTTGCACCACCCACTTATCATGTTTGTTTACTTTTTTTTTCTTCGCTACCCTAAGGTTTCCTGGAAGAAATCGCTCATTTAGCGATAAGACCGCCTGTTGTTTACCTCTGCTTGTATCTTTATGCTGTTTCTATCTGTAATTCTTTTTTGAGGTGAGCAATAAAGCATATTGTATTGTATTGTATTTTCCACGCTTGGCATGCGGGTTGGCGATTGCAGTATTTCCACCGCACTCCAGGGATGCTGCTGCGGTGCTGCCCATCTTCCGGTGATCTTGGTTGTAGGTTTAGGACATACCCGGGTCCAACAACACCGACCGACCAACATACATACCACCACCACCACCACCATATCAGCCAAAACACGTCCACTGCTGGACATGGGCCTCCCCCAAATTCACGAGGGGTATATGCCATAATCGCCACGCTTGGCATGCGGGTTGGCGATCGCAGTATCTCCACCGCACTCCAGGGATGCTGCTGCCCATCCCCCGATGGTCTTGGTCGTAGTTTTAGGACATACCCGGGGCCAACATACATACATACATTGCAAGTTAAATAAAAGCTTGTAATATAAGTAGGTATTATAATACCTTTAAATTAGTTTATAAGTACCTACCTATCTCCCAAATACTAACCTTTCTAAGGACTTATCTGACATAGTTTCGATTTCGCCTAAATCCGGAGACGACTCCATGGCTTTGCCTTGTTCTAATTATTGTTTTCTAAAATAGGCAAATAAAATTTATTTTTGCTTTACTTATAAATTTAAAAGAATATTTTGTCAGTAGAAACATCTCGATTTAGTATACACGAGTTTAAAAAAACGATTTATTTTATAATTGGAACATTATTTAGTTTGGCAAATAAAGTTATTTTGGGAAAATTACTTAAAAAAAATTACATTGCTCAATTGAACAAGCCTTCCTTTTTTTTAGAGATCTTCACCAATTATTTCATTATTTTTAAATGAATAAAATACCACTTTAAATCAAACAGTATCCATAACGCGTGGGAGCTCGCCTAGCACAGGCCCAACGCTGACAGTAGTCGGTAGCGGACTGAGGGGGCACTGATTGCATAGAAAACACGCGGGCGGCTAGCTGATACCGTAAGGGCGTATGCGACAAAACAGTCTTTTTCAGTTTAAATAAAAACCATTGGTAATTTCATAAAATCCTTTTACAATATTGAAGTGTTTGTTTAGACAAATTTAAATGGAAAACTAAGAGACTTTAACAAGTGCCGTTGATCTGTAAAATGCAAATCTCTGTTATTAAAGAGGTTTAAAAGAGAATTATTTTTGTGTTATGAAAGTTATCCAATCATGTAAAGCTTTTACAAAAGTAAAGCCAAAGATACTATGGATCATATAAAAAATAATCGGGTTCGTATGTTTCTTGGTTGCGGAGATAAATTATAATCCCTGTCGCCAATATTTTCAATTCGTCGTCTTAAAAGGATATTTTTGGGATTTTTTTTAATTTGTTTAGTGTTTTTTAAATGAATAGTCATTAATATAGCTCTAGAAGAGTAACAAAGGTAAGAAGTACATGGAAGCGATATTTGGGTTTCTTTTTTGCAAAAAAAAACGTTTTTTTTGGTTAAAATCATCATCATCATGTCAGCCGAAAAACGTCCACTGCTGGACATAGGCCTCCCCCAAACACTTCCACAATGACCGGTCCCGCGCCACCCGCATTCAGCGGACACCCGCGACCTTCACCAGGTCATCAGTCCATGTGGGGGGCCTGCCCACCCTACGCCTTCCGGTACGTGGTCGCCACTCGAGAAAATCATTTGGAAATAATTGCTGGAGAGCTCAATAGTGTTCCGTTTAATTTATTTGCTCCTATTACAGCCATTACAGGCCACACCATGTATATCTGTGTGATGAGTCTTTAAGTTTGGAATTTAATATTCTTTTTTATATTAGTTAGGTACAGTAGGTAAGCAGCAAACGTAGCTATGCGCTTTTGAAAAGTTCAGAAGTCCTTATTATAAGGTAATAAGAGCTTTAGACTTCGTATGCGTAGCTACTTTGATGTTGACTGTACTATTGCCTCGTGAGCATAGAACGTAAGTATCTACCGCGTGATATATCAATATCATTTAAGTTCTCCCATCTAGGTTTACAGAACCGCATATCGCAGGACTATATATCCGCATATCTTATTATCAAAACGCGCCATCTATTATGCTACGTACGCCCATTAGGTAGTATTATACACCTCGCTCCACTTATGGCAGATTTGCCCGCTTTTTGAATCAGCCAATTGAAACTATTTCGTCTTCCGCTGTAGACTATGCACTATGCAGTTCCCTTCAATATTTCGTTAGGCAAGTAGCAGCAAGTCATTCAAGGATTAAATGCTTTTGTGTATACTGTCAATAAGGCAAACTAGAAATTGTCTCAGAAGAGATCGAGTTTCTCTTTTTGGGAGCCCGCACTTCTCCGGCTTGGCTGAAGCAGGAGTAAAATTAAGAGGGCGCAGTACGTGGCAGTACGCTCGGTTCTCCATACAAACGTATTTATGCTCTCATTTTAAAACGCCATGCTACAATAACATGAAACTTTGTATACGCAATGGGATCCGGAATATCTAGGTCGGAAAATAGTTTCTGTTGCTAGAAATTGTAAAAAAAAAAATACAGCAGTTTTTTGGGTTTTTTTACGGCTTGTATGAAAACCTTAATAATCGTTGTATTTATTCTCCATTATAATTTCAAGCAACTGAAACTAATTTCCGACCTAGATATGCCGGATCCCATTGTGTATACGAAGTTTCATGTTATTCTAGCATGGCGTTTTAAAATGAGAGCGTAAATACGTTTGTATGGAGAACCGAACGTACTGCGCACTCTTAATGAAGACTTGGTCACGAGTCCAATTACGGCTCTTCAACGCCACGCTTTCCACAGGAATTTGACACTGTCAAGTCAAAGCACTCCTTGATTTGCGTCCTTTATTGCCCCTGAGTAACCTATGCCAACGATCACTCTATGTTGACCCCAGGTCACTTTTTGACACTGGACTGCCCACTCTGTTCTCCGTGAACATGCACAACAAAAGTTACTCAACGTTCAACGTTGGAAATTATTGCAACAGATGCACCAATATTTTTGGCGTAAATAGCATCTGGTGAATCTCAACACATTCTAACAAAGGAACAAAGATCTACCATAGGAGACAACCCTCTATTAGGAAGTTATGCTTACATTTCAAAATTCATTTTAAAAAAAATTATGCTCCTAGCAGGATTCAAACCTGCGACCACGGCTGTTTATCTACGTAGAACGAATTTCCTCCCTCGAACGCTCCGGTTGTGGAATGAGCTGCCGAGGTTTTCCCGAGGTCAGAGCAGACCGGCAGCGCAACGCCATCCATCTGTATGGGCGTAAAACTGGAGAGACCGCCGAAATCGCAGAACATGTGCTCTGTCTTGGATCTGCTAATCTTCAGGCCAACATTCTCCAGTCTTTGTCGCCACTCCTCCAGTCTGCTCTGAACCTCGTAACCGTCTTCGCCGACAAGAACAATATCATCGGCGAACAGCATACACCAGGGTGCCTCCTCCTGTATTTCCGACGTCAGAGCGTCCATAATTAACAGGACTTAGAGCCGATCCCTGGTGCAAGTGACGCTGAACCTGTCGGTTGTGCCAGCCGCTGATCGAACGCGAGTACAACATCTGTTTTCCTTTCAAGGCCCACCACAAAACCTCCCGAGGTACTCGGTCATATGCCTTTTTTCTGCGCATTTCTGTACTCTTTTCGCACATTGGGCAAAGGGCAAAAATGGCATCCGTGGTACATAACATACCCCTACCACACATAAAATAAAACCGAATTGGTTTTGCGTTACAGCACTCTCTTCTCTCAGCCGTCTCTCTATCACTTTCTCTCATACTTTCATACTATGTGACATGAGCTTTATTCCTCGATAATTATTGCGATCCTGTTATCTCCCTTGTTTTTAAAAACGGGCACCAGCCCGGCTAGTATGATAGCTTATACCGTTACGTTTTATGTGACGTTTCAGTACATTTTGGCCATATAACGTGACGGTATAAGCTATCATAGTAGCCGGGCAGTAAACTGTCGCACCATTCATCGGATACTACACTAGATTTGGAAAATGTTTAGATATTTTTAATATTCCCCTTTTTTGGCTTATCGTAATTTTTCAGTAGTTAGCTGTAGGAACTAAGAAAGTTTTTGACATCAATTGAATTGCCTGTATTCACATGGTATTCCGAACTTAAGTGGCAGCGGGCGGGGCACATTGCACGTAGAACCGATGGACGTTGGGGCGGAAAGGTTCTTCAGTGGCGACCACGTACCGAAAGGCGTAGCGTGGGTAGGCCCCCCACACGGTGGACTGATGACCTGGTGAAGGTCGCGGGTGTCCGCTGGATGCGGGTGGCGCAGGACCGGTCATTGTGGAAGTCTTTGGGGGAGGCCTATGTCCAGCAGTGGACGTCTTTCGGCTGACATGATGATGATGATATGGTATTCAGAAGCGAATTTCTCTCCTTACATTTTTATAGTAGGAACGAAAAAAAAATTACCCGTTATTTTCGAAGTTCTTCTAGTTCGAAGTAAGAACCTATAATATGACTTAGGATAATTTGGAGTGATTAGGATTTTATTTTTTTATTTCTTTTTTCTATTTACGCGTTAGTCCCAATTCATCTATATGTATACCTATAATTTAAAAATAAACGTATTGATTGATTGATTCAATTGATTTGAAAAACTTCCTTAGTTCCTACAGCTACTGAAAAATAACGATAAACTAGGAAAAAAAACGGGAACATTAAAAAAAATCTAAACATTTTCCAAATGTATGGTACCTAGTAAGGAAGGAAAACATACAAGTAATCAAAATAAAATGGTGCATATCTTGGAAACTAAGAGACTTTGTACCAAAGCACCTCCGCTATCATCCCTTAAAGCCTTTGCATCCTGTTACCAAATACCCTGTATGTGCAATATATGTACCCTATCTTTGTTGGTTTGCTCTTCCCAGTAACTTATTTCTATTCGCTATCTGAAGGTTGTCTAGAAGAGATCGCATTTTAGCGATAAGTTTGAATGTTGTAACCTACTTACCTAGTTCATGTTTTACCATTGTATTAAACATTTCCATATACCTAGTGCACAATAAAGCATTTTATATTATTACCACGGATTACTGTTAGGTACCTACACGTCCTGTATGCGCCAAGGCTAATGTTGTCTAAGTCCAAAATATCCTTCTACATACCTTGCCAGGGTAAATAATCTCTTAAGGTGATTCCACACACGAGTTAGTCTTCGCGTATCATTGTGAGCTTATTAGTTAGTACCTGGGTGACCGAGCTTTGCTCGTGTTTTTCCGAAGATGTGACCAAGCTAGAACGATGTTTCGCCCTCGTAAACCCCTATATTGTAAATTTCATTCAAATAGTTTGAGCAGTTTCCGAGATTTCTATTACAAACAAACAATGATATATACAAGTGTTGCTTGTTTCATATGTCGTAGGACGATTGTATAGGATATAATTAGCTTTTTAAGTTTTGTACTTACCTCACAAGATCAGCAAGCAGTCTTAACGCGGTACTCGACTAAATAAACATAAGTACATTATATATCGATTGCATAAAATACTAAACGATCCGTCCGTACTAATATTATAAATGCGAGAGTATGTCTGTCTGTCATCTCCTCACGCTTAAACCGCTGAACCGATTTAGATGAAATTAGGTATAGAGATAGTTCGAGTCCCGGGAAAGGAAATAGCATAGCTTATATAGTAGCATCTCAGGCAAAGCCTAGTGTGGATTAACAAACTATGGCATTTATTATATGTTAATTATTATAAATATCTGTTATCATTATCACATTATCTCATGTGAAGTGGGTGGCTTTCAGCCCTAGTGAAACAATTTGCTAATTACAACCTTTGTATGTTTATTTTACAAATTTTGAGAAAACCAAAAAGGAATAATACTGTATGTATTATTCCTTTTTGGTCACACAAAAATAGTTTAAATAGTTTTTATTATTTTTACTCTGATCTTTATATGTATCAGCCAATATACATTTGAAATCATACAATAGCTTATTTCCTACACAAATATAAATATATATTGTAGTACAATTTCATACTAACACATCAAAGTACATAATATATTGCATATATCATAGACACTGTATTTCATACCATCTTTTACATTTGTATAGTGCCTATATATAGTTTGATCACATAGAATCTTGCTTTTGCAATTTATTTACAGTCCATTGCACGGGTGATCGGAAACACTACTTATTACAGTTTGCTTGCTAAGACCACACCAGGAATATTATTTCGGGCACATTTTCATTGGTCCCCTAGAGCCTATACATGCAGGGAGAGCTCATGCTAACCTTGTTTTAAGTAAAGGAGAAAACATTATTATTAAAATTAAAATTACATCTAGATCGCAAAAAATGTTGAAGGAGTTTTTACTTAATTATTCAAACTCTCTGGTTCTAGCTGTCGATCTTGCACAGTTGTCAAAAATAAAACAATGTCAATTTAAAATAAATATTTTAATATCACTTATATGAATTATTAAACGGTTCTATCGTATTAAATCGCGTAAACTCTGCCACTGTTCAATAGGTTATTCGGTCCAGCCATGGAAGTCATTTCGTCACGATATTCGATCGGGAGTCTTGAAGGCAAATCGAACTGGTCGACATGGAGGTACAAAATCCTCATCATGCTACGCGGTACTGCAGATGCTATGGATGTGCTCAACGGATGTTTGATTAAACCAAAAGATATCGAAGAAGGAGCAGGTGACGCGGCTGCTCTCTTAACGTACAATCAGGCTTTAGCCAGATATACAAAAGCGAACTGCAGCGCTCTTCTCATCTTAACGACGAATATGACGGATGAAACACTTCAAAAAGTAATGAGATTTGAGACAGCGTATGATGTCTGGAAAGAGTTGCATCGCCTTTTCGACGGCCAGACTGAGGACCGGTCATACCACCTTTGCATGGAGTTCTTTAACTTTAAACGTAACCCATCGGATGATGTTTCCTCACATATGTCGAAACTGAAGAACATATGGAACGATTTAAATGTTGAAATTACCAAGCCAGATGGGAAAAGCCAACTCCCAGATCTGTTGCTGATATGCAAGATACTAGAAACTCTTGACGAAAGATTTTTTGCGTTCAAATCCAGCTGGTTACTACTGAACAAGACTGATAGAACTGTTGACAATTTGACAACTCAACTGTGTTCCTATGAGAAAGCCTTAGAGAACAAAGACGGGACTACTAGCGAAGAGACGCTTGTAATCTCAGAAGTCCCAGAGTCAAAAAAGAAGAAAGATGCGAAGGTCAAGTGCAACTATTGTTCACAAATGGGACATAGAGTAAGGAACTGCAAGAAATGGATAAGGGATGGACGACCACCAAAGCCAAGCAGTTCAGCACCAGCCTGTTCGTCAAAGCCTGTACAAAGCATAACACTGATGGCGGTTCATGCGTGTTCAAAGATAGCAGATCAAGACAAAGATAATTGGTTTGTTGATAACGGAGCCACGACACATATCACCATCAGAAGAGATGTGTTCCACGAATTTGAGCCCTTTGATTCTGACGACCAAACTGTGAAGACGGCAGACGGTACAATGATTCCTGCTTTAGGGAAAGGCATTGTGATGGTAGAATCGATGGTAGGCAATAAAATGGAAACAATACGACTGAAAGATGTCTGGCTTGTACCCTCCCTGACGAAAAATCTATTCTCGACGTTGGCAGCACAAGACAACTCGCGGAACAGCTTGTTCACTTCTACCGCGACAAGTTGTCAACTTGACATTGATGGAGAAACCAAGATTGTTGGCAAGAGAGACCATAAAGGAGGGCTGTATAAGCTGGAATTCAAAACAATCACTCCTTCAAAGACGTCAAACTCACTTGAAGTGAACGCAATTACGGGCACCAATATGCTGCAAGTCTATCACGAACGTTTTGCTCATCAAGACAAGAAGCACGTAAAGGCTCTAGTCAAGCGAGAGTTCGGGATTAACTTACCCGAAGACAACGTTAAATGCGAGGCATGTATATTCGGAAAAGCTCACAGATTGTCATTTGGGAGAAGAGAAAGAGCAACTGCTCCTGGTGAGTTAATACATTCGGACGTTTGCGGACCATTTGAACATCCCAGCGAAAGAAAATATAGGTACTTCGTACTCTTCAAAGACGACTTTTCCTCGTACCGCCTAGTCTACTTCATGCGTAACAAATCTGAAGTTAAAGAGAAGCTGAAACTGATGCTAAATGAAACAAAGACAGCAGGCCATATAGTAAAATGTCTTCTAACCGACAACGGAGGAGAATTCGACAACGAAGATGTCAAGAAAATATTAAACGCACATGGGATTAAGCAGCGTTTCACCATGCCGTACACACCGGAGCAAAGTGGATGCAGCGAGCGCGAAAATCGCACCTTAGTTGAAGCCGCACGGACCTGGCTACACTCTAGAGGAGAACTCCCGCAGAAGCTCTGGGCTGAATTGATAAACACTGCAGCGTATGTCCTGAACAGAACAGGACCAACCAGAGTTAAGGATAAAGTTCCCTACGAGCTATGGTTCGGAAAGAAGCCGAAAATATCTCATCTTCGCGTTATAGGCAGCCAATGCTATGCTCATGTGCCCAAACAATGCAGAAAGAAACTCAGCAAGAAGGCCATTAAGGGTGTTCTCATCGGATACGAAAATAATGACGGTTACCGCATTTGGGATGGAATGAAGACCAATCGCTCCAGAGACATCACTTTTGCAAGCGAAGTAGAATTCAGAATTTCGATGCGATCAGACGCCAATCATCAAATTCCTGCAGAAACAGAGGGAGTGAATTTCAACAACCGTGAAGAATTGGAAACTGAGTCAGAGAGAATAAGTTACAATTCCAACGATCATGAGGAAATTGAAGCAGAGGGAGTAAGTTCCGATTCCACCGATCACGATATAACGGAAAAAACCGAAATTTTGTCTGAAGAACAAGCTGAGATTCATACTGAAGCCGAGAATGAGCCCGAGTCTTCAGTCAACTCTACCCGTGATCTAGAGGGAGAATGTTCGGAAGATCACGGTCAGGGCGAATCCACTGACTTCTACGATGCAGAGGAAAGCAATGAATCGATCATTATAGAAGAGCCGAGATACAGCTTGAGGAACCGTGATACGATTCAGAAACCTCATCGATATGACGATTACATCTGCGCAGTTGTGTCCGAAGACTTTCCGACTAGCTACAAGGACGCTATGTCAAGGAAAGACAAAGATAATTGGATTGACGCCATGAGAAGTGAAGTGACTTCTCTAAAACAAAACAACGTTTGGACATTGTGCGACCTACCACCCAACCGCAAGGCACTTCCATATAAATGGATTTTCCGAATTAAAACAAATCCTGACGGATCTGTGGACAAATATAAGGCACGTCTGGTGGTTAAAGGGTTTAGGCAGAAGAAAGGGGTCGATTACGATGAAACTTATAGCCCGGTTGCCAGAATGGCCACGGTAAGGGCATTGCTCAGCGTATGTGCTAAAGAAAAGATGTACCTAGCTCAATTTGACGTAGTAACAGCTTTTCTCAACGGGGAACTTAAAGAGGAGATTTTTATGAAACAGCCAGAAGGGCTTGAGGATGGAACTCCAAGAGTATGGAAATTAAACCGAAGTCTCTACGGCCTTAAGCAAGCTCCTCGCTGTTGGAACTCCTACTTTGAACAAGTGCTCCTAGGACTAGGTTTCGAGCAATGTGAGGCTGATTGTTGTCTCTTTATGAAATATACCGGCCAAGCGAAGATACTGGTAGCTCTATACGTAGATGACGGATTAGTGGCAGCCTCTAGCGAGCAGTTAGCGAACAGCTTTCTAGACGACCTGAAATCTAAGCTGACTATAACTACCAAGCCGGCTTCCTACTATCTTGGCGTAGAGATTACGCAAGAGAAGAATGCGATATTCCTAAATCAGAAATCATACACGAGGAAGATTCTCGAAAGATTTAATATGGCTAATTGCAATCCGGTTTCTACACCCATTGAAACGTCAATATGCGGAGAGGAAGGTTCAGAATCAGGGAAAGCTAACAACGTTCCGTACAGAGAGGCTGTTGGTGCCCTGATGTATTTGATGACTGGAACGCGACCTGACATTGCGTACGCAGTAAATGTGGTATCGAGAAAACTGGAAAACCCCACAAAAGCAGATTGGTCTCGAGTAAAAAGAATACTTAGATATCTCAAAGGAACTATAAATCTTGGGATAAAATATCAAGTTACAAATGACAACGACGTCATAGAAGGATACAGCGATGCGGACCATGCTGGAGATCCTACAACCGGAAGATCCACGACAGGTGTCGCATGCCTATATGCCGGTGGAATCGTCTCCTGGCTAAGCCAAAGACAAACTTCTGTTGCGATCTCGACTACGGAGGCGGAAATTGTCGCAGCGAGTGAGGCAGCCAAGGAACTGATTTGGCTTCAGAGGATATTTTCCTTTTTATCTCCACTAAAACTATCTCCAATATTAAAAGTGGATAACGAAGCTGCCATAAGACTGGCACACAATCCAGTATTCCATAAGCGAACGAAGCACATAAGAGTACGACATTTCTTCGTTCGAGAGATGGTACAAGACGGAAACCTTCGGGTTATAAAAACTAGTTCGGCGACTCAACTAGCCGACATTTTTACTAAAGGTCTTCCGCGGCCAAGATTCCATTCCCTTTGTCATGCCCTAGGATTAAAGAGTCTTGAATAAGGGAAAGTGTTGAAGGAGTTTTTACTTAATTATTCAAACTCTCTGGTTCTAGCTGTCGATCTTGCACAGTTGTCAAAAATAAAACAATGTCAATTTAAAATAAATATTTTAATATCACTTATATGAATTATTAAACGGTTCTATCGTATTAAATCGCGTAAACTCTGCCACTGTTCAATAAAAAATACAGAAATATGAATATACCTAAATATGTGTTACCATCTTACAATAATACCTATGGAAAAAGAAAATGGAAATTCATGTTACCCTTTACGCTGAACTCATGGCCTAACGATGTAAGTCAAAACATACATAACAATACATATAAGTGCAAAGACATTATAAAAACCATGTTGTTACAAAGTCTAAGTGCATGCTCGAGTTGTTCACAAAGTAATCAACTCTGATGAACTAAATATACCTTCTTCCTTATTTAGCCACATGTTAATTTACTTTATATTTTTTCTTTCTGTATTGTAAACGAGCGACAACGGGGGCGGATAAACCGTACACGGTTTTCGCTCGCTGTTTTATTAAAAAATGAAATAGTCTTAAGTGTTTTTGGATAAATTAAAAAAAAAACAAGTTAACCCGAACGCCCCGCATGCACTATCCATGCCCTAATGATCAGTGAAAATGAGTTTTTAGTAAAAAATTCTAAGTACTGCATCACTCCTTGTTTGCATATTTAAAATCCCAGGTCCAATATGCTCCGCTGCATTGTTAAATGCACATTTAATTCATTTGTAATGAGAGTACTAACAGAACATTTAGCGACCTGCATCCTTCACAAAGGAAGAATTTTGGGGGGGGGGTATCAAGTTTGGGGGTGGGCGTTTGATTTGCGGATAGCTACCTGCACCAAGAAGTTGCACAGATCATCATCCCAACCATAATATGCCAGTGCTTAAGTTATGATTTTTTGTATGTATGTTACTTATAACATATTTATCTTTGGGCCTCTGTTGCCTGATCATAAATTATTTTATTTCTCTTATAACCCTTCTATTTCAGAATTAGTTCATGTTTCATCCATAAACAATTGATATGCTCCACCACAGTAAACATGTAATTAAATATAAAACATACAAAGTTCTACCATGTAGACAGAGCTCTAGAATAGATAAAAATGTAAATTCACATTTGGAAATATGCTCTACTAATATAGCACTCATAAACATTGATAACATCCCATATAGTCATTTATCTCAACGCACATTACACATGCTTCCCACCTCTTCAAGTTTCCTTAAAGAAATCAGGACGGCTCTTGATTTCCTTGACCAGTCCGCGCGCGATCAGTGGCGCCGTGAAGCGGTCGAGCGACAGTGACGCCGCCACCCACACGGGCCGCTGCAGAGCCAGCGCCAGCCGCCGCGCCAGCCCCGCTGCGCCGTCGCCAACATGCTCGTCGCTCAACGACGTTGCCAGCGCGCCGCGCTCAGACACAGGCAAACCCAGCGCCAAGTCTCCCAGCTCCTGTCTCGGCCCCAGCCACAGCAGCATCGAGCTCTTCATCCGAAGCGCGGCCACGCGGCACACCAGCTCGCCGTTCCACACCTCGAACTCGTGCACGGCCCAGATGCTCGGCCGGTACACAACCCGCCGCTTCGTTGTCGTTACAAGGGGACCTCTCTCCGGCACCATTGCTGGTAGTCAGGATATTCGGTTGTCTGCTTTGACAAAAGACAAAGTTCGTTTACAAAAGGTATTGATTAGTTATCGAAATGACAAACAAAATCTGCGAATTTCACGCATATTTCAAGACAAATTTGCACATGACATTGCATGACATGACATTTTGACATTTGTGAGAATCAGCTGACAGATGTCACATACAATGTTTACAAAGATAGCTACGTCTACATAATGCTCATGAAACGCCAAACCAATAAAAACACAAATTTTGGAAATATTAATAAATTTTGTTAAATTTATTCATAGAATTGTATTAAGGTTAGGTAATTAAGGATCAAAAACTAATCACTACAAAATTATAAGTACCGATTACCATCTATTTCCGTCGCTATCTAGAACGGCCAATAGCATAACGACACAAAACTAGACAAGATAACTACTATTGGCAAATGGAATGGCGTGGTATCTTGTGATTGGTTGTTACGGAGGTTACTGGTTTCTAGTCCAATAACAAACGGGAGCGTCACTGTGCAGTGCTAATCACAGCGGATTGTAGTCTTTTATCACCTCTTTTCTTTTTTTCCGTCTGTCAGTTTCAAACGGATCTCGAACACATAAAGAAGGCGTCTGGGCTATTTCGTGAACCGGCGCAATATAAATTAAATTTTATAAGATAGTTATTGAATAAGTTACTTTCGCCCGCGAGGGAGTGTTAATAATGAAGTACTTTTTGTTGCTGAGTTTGGGTCTTTTGCTCCTCTCAGGTAAATATCCTCCCCGTTTTGTCTACGTAGCACTAAACGGGAAACTGGACTGAAGACTTAACTTTTTATGATTTTCATTCATACTTAATCTTCGTTAAAAGAATGTGTATTGTCTTGATAATCTTAAGTAACATTTCGCTCTTCTTCGATATCTACAGGGGGTAGGCGTTCGCCGGGCGGCGGCGTGAGATCCTAGATTGTATTATAGCACCTAGAACTTTCTACCGGTGCCAATGCCTTTCCTTCACAATACGGAGCATTTTCGTAACGTGCGAATGTTTTTCAGTCATCTCTATACCTGTTTTCACTGTAGATTCCAATGAGATTTAGTTAGCGAGGAGTTTGACCTGTTGGATATGTTTTCCAGGATGGAGTGTGGCGCAGGAGGGCGTGGGTACTGTGGAGGAGATGACTGTGGACGCCGACCTGGGAATGTCGCGCGAAGGTTCCCGGACTGGTCAGTACTCCATTCATTAATCTGCTGTACGAATAGAACTACTAATCTCTAGAAAAAACGAAGTCTCTTGTGGTTTTACTCTTAAGACAGCACAGTAAAGTTGTTGTGAGGGAATCAGATATAATTATAACAATTAAAAATGGCAACCTGCCAATAATAATAGTGTTCTAGTTCTAGTAATCTGCCAGTACTTACTTAAAAAAAACAAAATGTTTACCAATGTAAGAAGAAGCTAGAGGTCCTGGGTGCAAATCCCGGTTAGACTATTTGTTTCTGTGGTGAGAAAAAACATTTGTTCCCTAGACTTGGATGTTTTTTATGTATTGAAGTATTATCTATTAAATATATTGTCGTCTAGTACCCATTAACAAAGCCTTATTGGGCTCACTATGGGACTAGTTTGATTTGTAAAAAAAAAATTGTCCCTTAATATTTATTTATTTATTTTACTTTATTTATAACACAAATATTGACTTGAATCAAGACCTTCATTGTGATCTAACATACTTTGCCCCCCTTCAACAAGGTAAAGTTGCATTTTCCTCTAACCTTATCTGACTAAGAAACTCTGTACATCTTATGCATAATTTTCATTCCAGTTTGTAACTTTTTATTTATCTTTAGGATTTTACATATTTTTATCTATATTTTTATGTGTTGGCCTCTAAGCTCTCTGACACAACTAAACATTAATCTAATACCCTTAATTATAAAATGTAAGAAATATGATATTTTTGTTAAGTTTAACTTAAAAGAATTTAAGCAATCGGTGTTTTTTTTAAATGTTTTTGCTTACAAGTTGCTACCATGAAAAATAATCACTGCCTTATCAAATTTTTATTTTTCATGTTATTTAACTTTCTCTATTATCCACATTTCACTTTGATAATAATGAAGAGTTTTACCACTAAACTAGTGTGTTCTAGAACAATTGATGCAGGAGTTATGTTAAACCGAATAATTCGGTTTGGCAAGAGCTGGATCGAATATTCGGTCAAATGTTTGGATTCAGTGAAACCTGTATTTGGTGCATCACTAATAATTTTCGTTTAAGGATTTGCATTTTTCATTGTATGCCACGCACATGGCAAAGTAGCAAGATTATTAAGCAGTTAATCTGTTTTACTTTATCAGCTTTGGGTTTACCTCCAAAGCTTATCTCTATTTACTGATAATGCTTAAGAATCAGTAGTATTTGCTGATGAACTGTTCAATTATATTTTCTATTTCTATAGTAAGTAGGGAAATAAGGGCACAGTGATATGTATTTATAAAGAAATTTAATTAAAAAAATTGCAGAATAACTAGGAAAAACATGAAAACATTAAATTTAATTTTATTATTTACCCGATCAAAAAGTTATCTGTTCTGTAAAACATCATACATCAATTATTTATTTTAAAAGACCTCTCTTCTTTTACTATATGATTGATAGTAGTCAGTTGGAAGAGGGAAGTTGGTCGATTCGGCATGTCTCCGCTCTGCGCCAGCTCAGTGGGCATGGGAATGCACCCTTGGGCCAGTCTACGAGGATAAAAGCATGTAAATACATGATACTCGTTTCCGCCCACGGCGCTATCCAATTGAGAGAGTACAGTAGTCAGATATCCCCCGCTTCCAACCGTTATTCCAATCTTGCCAACTGTCTAATAACGCTACATGCTACGCTTCATTGGCAATCCAATTATTGTTTTCAATTTTATGTTAAGGCAATGACCTTTCCAATCTCAATCTACACCTTTTCTATTACATATTTAATATGAAAAGTTTGTTTCGCCGCCATTTTGCGTGCAACGCGTATGTTACCGGGGTAGAGTGCGACCAGCAAGACAGTAGCGTGTGATTGATGTCGATGCGTTTCGTGTGCGAAACGAAGCGAAGATATATGGCGGGGCGATTTAAGCGACGCATGGTGTACGCGTATGAAATACACACAGACAGGGTTATTTAAGTATATACATTGTGATCGCGTCGCTCGCGTCGCCCCCGCTACTTGCGTATGGAATTGTCTGTAAAGTCATGCAAACATTGTTTAAATAAATAAATTAGAGCCACTAAGTGGCCGCCACAAGGTGGGGACGCGTTTCTCCATACATTTTGTATAGCATCGGCGCACACCGAGCGTTTGAGTGGCCTCCGAGCCACAAGCTGCGGGAACCGCCCGCGCTCGCTAGTGGCCGCGTCTCGTCGTTTGACTGTACTCGCGGTCGCACATTAAGCCACCAGTGGCGACCACTGGTGGCGGCGGGTAGGGGCTTGAACTGAACCGCCAGTGGTCGCGTTTAGCGGCGGCGACTGGTGGGCACAATGTGCGGGGGCCGTTAGCGGCGGCGCGGCAGGTCGGCGAGCTCTTGCGCGCGCAGCTTGAGCCACGCCGAGTCGCGCACGCCGTGCCGCAGGCGCCGGTCGCCGCGCGGCGCCGCCCACGTGCGCCGCGCCTGCGCCTCCCACCACCCGTATCTGCAAGGAACATATACTGTCAACAGCTAATGTAGATGATCACTTTAGTATATCGCACTAACGTGACAATACTGCACCACTTGGGATGCGTCAAAGTGACAAGTTACTAAAACAAGACTAATTAATTAAAAAACTAAAATACTTGACTGCGTTTCTGTGTAATTTGGCGCCAAAAATCCGCCATATTGTTTTTATTTTATATTGATATACCCAGTTCCACTCTCACAGTAAATACGAATGTAACGACACCTCTCGAGCTAAAATCCATCGAACCGTTCAGGCTGCAGAGCGGGCCAAACAATTATCTCTCGAAAAACATAACCCTCCTTCTGGCGCAGTCGGGTAATGAGGTTAAGCGTGCGTTTCCACTGATGCAGAAGGGAGAGGAGACCTGTAGAGTTGTGCAGTCAAAGGAATCCATTACATTGAACTGAGGGGCGAAACCGGGGAAATGAATTCATTGAGCACCGCACCTCTCCCCTTTGTCTCAATGGAAAAGCAGTCAGAGGGGCAACTAACGTGAACAGAAGTAAGACGCGCTGCGCTCTCAGTGTACCAATGGCCAAAGGCAGAGTTGTATCAGCATTGAACAGGCCTGAACCTTCAAAACAGTTGACTGTGTGACTGCATGAGGCCATGGAGTAGTGAAGGTTGCGGGCGTCCGCTGAACGAAGGCGGTAGGAAACTCAATGTGTTCATCGGGGCATGTTTGTCAGTATGACTCTCACCCATTTTTATTCAGCTAATATAATAAAAACATAATTTTGAAAAAAAAATACAAGAGGAAAAATCTACTCCATCTTCAAAAATATTATATGGGACCAACTTGGAGGTACCTCCTCACAAACAAACATATTTTTCCAAATTGGTGTAAAAGTCATAAAAAAATACAACCGAATTGAAACCTCCTCGTTTTTTGAAATCGGTTGAAAAGAGATTCTTACTCATGCGAAGACTGCACGGGGCGGACGTGCTTCTCCCGCGGCCCCAACCGAAACATGTCCCGCACCCTGTCCAGCGCACGAGCCTCGGCCTCCGCGTCGATCTGTTCGCGCCCGGTGCCGCGCCAGAACTTGTCCGTCACCACCGCCGCTGAAACATTGGTCAAAATCAAATCATAGAGGCTGATTAAAAACTTCTAATTATGTACCACTATGACGTGCCATAAGATGCATCAAAAGGACCGCTGGAAACACATGGAGAAGAAATGCAAATGACCGATAAAATGGAAAACTTGGCAAGAAAAGGGCTACTCGTATGTCCATGAGACAAGCTGAATTTGAAAAATAAATAAGTACCTGATATAATAGAATAGATATAGGATATAATATCATAATAATTAATAATAATCTAAATTAAAGTACATGCACGCAAATGAAGTGGAGAAAATTGGAGCATGCATCCAGATTTGTTTAAAACGAGTAATTATAAGTAAACTAGTAGTAATAAAAAAGTTTTTATATTAACAACAACAACATCGGCTAGCAATGTTAAAAACAGAAAATGGATACATTTAATTTTTAACATATAATCTGCGGTTTCTAATATGTAAAGTCATGGTGTAGGTATAGAGTGGTACATTTGGATATTGGATGTACTACTGCCCAATCCTTCTCATCGATGAGAGGAGGCCTGTTCCCAGCAGTGGGACGTATATGATGATGATGATATTTTGAATATTGAGAAATTGCATTCGGAACACTAACCTGCGCTTCGAAATATAAATTGCTGATGAAAGTGAATAAACTACCAAGGTCATTATCAAGTTGGATTGAGCAGTTTGATTGCGTCTGCGGAAAAACGTCTTAATCATAACTCTTTTTCTGATTCGCCTATGTTATCTTAAAACCGCCGTAATCGACAAATCGCACATGACGTAGGTTTAATGCTAATTTGATCAAAGTTAGTGCAATGAGAAAAAATGTTTTTTCTCCAAATAAATAAATATATAGTCTGTAATAGACTTAGAGTAGGACCACAGAATAAGTAATAGTAGTAGGTCACTATAAGTAGATGCTTCATTAAAATAGAGGATGAGTTAATTCCTTGCAGTGCCGGATAAATCCTATCCAAACCGCTTTCAGCGGCTACTCTGCGAACCATCACGTGATTTGTGGTCAGGCGCAAACCTATCCAGAGTAAAGAAAAAAAACCTCAAGTAATCCTGAATACATCGGAACAACTCCATTTCCCCGAACCAAAAGCGTTTTTAATACCCCTGCTACAGTCTCGTCGAATGGCATGGTAAGTAGCGAGGAAAGGAGACAGAAACGTAGTGTGGCAACGTTAAGGTTGTCGCACACGTAACCGCTCGGCACTGGATCGGCGCAATGACGCACGTCATGCTCGTCGTGATGCCCACCGCCCCCTGATTTTTCTGTTACTAGATGAAAGCCCGGCTTCGCTCGGGTGAAATAAATAAGAAAGAAATAAACAAAACATTTATTCGTGACAGTTATGCAAACGACGAAAGAAATAGTGTACAAAAATGTATAAAATAAAAACATTACAACAACGGATTACTTATGATGAAACTTCGAATCGTATAGAAATATAGTCTGTAGTCTGGATTGGGAATAAAAGTATGGAATGGAATTATATGGAATTGGGAGTAAAAGATTACGCAAACGACGTCACGGGCAAAGGCTAGTATCTTTGCAAGTTAATCCTAAGCATTTTTATAATGGTATTATTTAAAGGCACATAAAAAATTTGACACCGTAATCAGTACTGATTTGTATAGCTAAAATACTAATCGTTCATTAAAATTCAATTCAGATGTGCGTTTTTCGCGTTAGCAGCTCTGACTTCGCACCAAAAATACTGACTGGCACAGTTGCAAATTCGAGCGACACAGACGGAAATACACGATGTTCGTTCGTTTTCGTTTCGCGATAGAAGCTCTCTATTCTCCGCCAAATTCTATTCAGTGGGCCCCTTTACACTCAATATTATCGCGATTTTTAAAATTGTATGGGGTCTGTTAAACGCTTAATACTATCACAATACTGGTGTGTCAATATTATCGTGGTTTTCAAAATCGTATGGATTTTTCTTCAATATTCATTGCACGTGATACGGATCGTGATATGAGTATATCGCGTGATAATAATAACCATGTAACAGGCCCCTATGAATGTTGCTTCAATATTCAGTGTTTCACGTGATAATAATAACAGTTGGTAATATTTTCTCCAATTAATGGAAGCTATTTAACAACTTGTTCCGTTTTGCCAAAGGTATTTCACATTCCGATACGCGCACCATCCAGGAATAGGAGCCGTCAGACCAGAGGGCCTACCACGATCTGAAAACGAAGTATTTCCCTCTCCGCGCTCAAATATGCAAGTGCGACAGAGAGGCATATATTTAGTTTTCGGTTGGTAGTACCTTAGTCCGAGCGTGGCGGACGGTCGAAGAAAGTCAAACAACATTCCGTGTGTTGTCTGTCACACATATAATTTTTTAGCTTCCCATCGACCTATGAACTTGAAATTAAGTGATAATGTTTATTATGAAGTATATTTTACCAAAAATATCAATATATTGATAAATCACATTTGTTTTTTAGTTGTACGGAACCCTCAGTGTGCGACTCCGACGCACTTGGCTGGTTTTTATTACATTTTGAATTTTATTTCTCTTATAGTAAAATACCCTATTCGTTTTAAAGTTGACGCCTGCTGTGCTACCGCGAACTTCGAAAATCGAACTTCGTGTCGTGCCGTCCCTTTCACTCTCGTGTTATACTCTATATGACGGTAAGGGACGGTACGATACGAAGTTCGATTTTCGAAGTTCGCGGTAGCCCCCCTGGGGGCCTACCGCGAACCAAAAACGAACTATCTTCCTCTCTGTCGTTCGAATATACATGTGCGAGAGGGGCAGATACTTCGTTTTCGGTTCGCAGTAGCGCCTCTAACGTCCGAGCGCGGCGAACGGCATGAGCTGAGGGTCTACTCCGAAATTCAAAATCCTAACTTCGTATGGTGCCGTCCCTTTCACTCTCCTGTCATAGACTATATGAGTGAAAGGGACGGCACCATACGAAGTTCGGATTTCGAATTTTGGAGTAGTCCCCCAGTACCACTAAGTTATAAGATAGAGCGAGATAGGGATAGAATTTTGCTAGACGTTTAAAAGCCATAAGTCACCTAGTAGTTTGTCACAAACAAAATAGAGACGCAGCTTTAAGATGGCGGACAGACTCAGCAAACATTCAAGTGGTGTCCTTTACACGATTAATATTATCACAATACTGGGGTGTCAATATTATCGCAGTTTTCAAATTTGTATGGATTCTGCTTTAATATTCACGTGATACTTATCGTGATATGAATACATGTAACAGGCCCCATACATTCGCTTTGAAGGCGGTTGTTGTGACAATCAGTCTAGCTAGCACGATAGATTATACCGTTACGTTTTATGTGACGTTTTAATACATTTCGCTCATATAACGTGACGGTATAAGTTATCGTGCTAGCTAGGCTGATAGGTGTACAGAACGCTTGAAAACTACAAAAACAAAACGCTGCAGACGCGGCTAGCCGAATCCACACAATGGGCGATGATGGCCCATCACCCAGAACGCAGCCCAGCAACATGGCCAACATACCGGACGCAAAAATAGTTCACGATTTTCGAACGTAGCCGACACTGTCAACCAACAAATTTTATATAGCAATATAGTCTGTGGGCAATATGGCCGACGTTTTGTCATCAAATTAACACTTTTAAATGCAAAATACGCGACAATCCGAATTTTGCGGATACATATGTTCAACTCAAAAATCGTTATTTTTATACGTTCTTCAATTTGAGACAGGTCTCGTTCGGGTCTACCGTACCCCTGCACGAAATTATTAATATAGATTTGGGCGCGAGTGAAAGGACCTAGTGCGAAGCTTCGTGATCAGTTAGTTGCGCGAGTAGAGCAGTTTGTGCGCGTGTGTGTTGAGCATATAGTATGACCATAGAGAAAATAAGTAAGAATAGAGAGCGAACTCCATATGAATTCATACAACCATTTTTCGCTAATATTATAATCGGATTAACCGGAACTCTGTTTTGAACTCATTCTGCTTTAAATATCAGTAGTAAATTGTTGAGTAATACACTTTTCGTCAGTACGTGATATCTGGTATCTTTATAGCAGTACTGATAATTCCGCTATTTGACGCTAGATGTCGACTACGAAATAATAAGTAAAAAATGATGTATGGAGTTAGCTCTCTATGCTTACTTATTTTCTCTATGAGTATGACAGAGCCATTAGGACATTACGTAGCCTCAGCGGGCGGACGGCGGACTGGTAGGAGTGTCCGGGCACGCGCTGCGCAGCAAACCGCAGCTTGAAGGTGTGCGGGTGCTGCACCGGCGCGCCCGCGGCGGGCGGCGGCGGCGGCGCCCGCGGGCGCGCGGGGCTCGCGCGGGTACTCGTCTCGGGCGACGACATCGCCGGATATCTGCTGGCCAGGGCTGGAAACTAATCAGTAAAACAAAACTTAGGGTGCGTTTCCACAGGCGGAGCCGTGCAGAATTGACCAATGAATGAACCCATTCAATCGAAGCAGAAGAATGGAGCGGAGCACCTAATTTGATTGGCCAATCATGCACCTTTCCGCTTCGCTCCGGCTCAGTAGAAACGTAGCCTTATCTCGGCCTTTCGTAAACGATACATTCGAAAGAGTTGAACTGTAAACTCACAGATAGCCGTGGCGTCCAGGAGCGGGTGCTGTTTGTTTAGTTCGGGTGAACATGGATGTTGGATCGATGTCGCTAAGGCTACGTGCGTGCGCATAAACGGTATATACTTTTTAACCCCCGACGCAAAAAGAGAGGTCTTTTTATTTTTATGTATTTCTTAAATATACAGCATTTGTTTATACAATCAAATCGCCAAACTTTACGTTTATTGGCGAGATAGCACTCAGTTTCATGCCACTTTTATATGTACCTTACTAGTTAAATACATGCAGAGATAATCATCATCTTAAGTACTTATAATTATAAATATTAAGAATAATAGATAACTACTAAAATGCGGGTACTAATGGTTTTACAATTATTATTTTTAAATAGTGGTTATAACTGTTATAAGTTTAACGTGTCTGTCTGTGGTATCGTAGATCACAAACGGATGAACCGATTTTCGTTTAGTTTTTTTGTGTCATAGATAAATTTTATCCCGAGTGTTCTTAGCCATGTTTGATCTAAATCTGTTCAGCCGTTTTTGAGATATTGTGCTTTGAAATGCAAATGTCGGGGGTTTTTCAACTTTTCTAAGTTGTAGTTATATTCACTTAACAATCATTATAAATAAACAAAAATAATGAATGAGAAAGGGGAATAAATTTCGAGTTTTCGACTGTTTGGGAATAGATGACAGAAAATGAGTAAGGAAATTTGGATAATGATAGATTATACTCGTAGTTTTATAGAATTAGGCTAGGGATGATTTTTCTGTTATTTGAGTATTTTAATAAACCTAGCATTCTACCTTTCAATGATTTCTTCTCCTGATTATTTTTATTTATCAACTTATCATACACAACACCTCTAAAAAAATTCTTCTTCCCCAGACGCGGAGGCGGTGGCCCGCGAGGCGGAGGCGATCAACCCCGATGGGCTGAGTCCGGCGCAGATGGCCGAGTTGAGGGCGAAGGCCTCCAACCACACCTTCCAGACGGAGGTCAACCGCATGATGAAGCTCATCATCAACTCCCTCTACCGGAATAAGGAGGTAAATATTACCATTGGTATTCCTTGCTAACGCCTTAGCAGGGTCCATGTTGTACCATGGTTGGCATTGAATCTGTGGCCCAAGACAACCACTGACTGGCAGTCTAAGAGCTCGAAACTGAGACGCGGTAGACCACGCCGGCGATGGTGGGACGACCTAGACTCATGCTCAAAGGGATGGTCAGACTTCAGATGAGGCTCTGGATCGTCAATATTAGAAACGGAGCGGGGAGGCCTTTGCTTAGCAGTAGGTCACAAGCTCCCAATAACAATCATAGCTTACGAATTCTAAACACGATTTTCGTTTTAGATTTTCCTCCGAGAGTTGATCTCCAACGCCTCGGACGCCCTCGACAAGATCCGGCTGCTGTCGCTCACGGACCGCTCCGTGTTGGACGCCACCAATGACCTCGGGATCCGCATCAAGGCGGACCCCGAACGCCGGCTGCTGCACATCATCGACACCGGACTCGGGATGACCAAGAACGACCTGGTCAACAATCTGGGCACCATCGCCAAGTCCGGCACCGCTGACTTCCTCTCCAAGATGCAGGATGTTGAGAAGGTATGGGGAATTACTTTTTGGGGCTAATTGGCATATTTGATATGGCATTGACAACAATTCTCTATAAACATTTATACAGGTAAGTGACGGAGGCTTTTACCCAAAAGAGGGCTCATATGTTATAACTATAAGTTTCAAAATTTTCAAACGATTTCGAAGTAATTTCTTTAACAAAAATAACGATTCTAAACTCCTACTGAAAAAAAAGGGTTTTCAAGTTACAGAGGGTGGGGTCTCCTAGTAAGTATTGAAATACCCCTGTAAAGAGCAGGGGTTGTAACCGGTTAATCTCCAAAACCCCGAAATAGCCAAATAATTTGAATTAGTTTATGCTCTTTATCTAGGTCTATGTAATGTATTTAGGTTATGACTGTGTATTTTTAGATTGCCTGATTAAACATGAAATAGTAAACGAAAGAACGAAATTCCTAACCGGTTTTTTGTATGGAGAAATTAACCGGTTACAAGCCCTGGTAAAGAGATCCCGCTCTTCCATATCTTAAGTTTTAATAAATGAAGGAGAATATACAGAGTACCATTACAGAGGAGGTAGACTGGAAAAAGACGTTGCCCTCTTATTATAAAGTCAAAAGGTTGTTCTTAAAATCGTTAGCCGATCAGTGCACTTGTGTTGAATCGAAAGTTTATATGTTTATCTTCTCCTTGTCTTTCTTAGAACCGTACTCACCCACTGCGTTTTATTGCAGAGCGGCGCTCAAGAGATGAACGACATGATCGGTCAGTTCGGCGTGGGCTTCTACTCGGCGTTCCTCGTGGCCGATCGGGTCACGGTCGTGTCCAAACACAACGATGACGTACAGCACGTTTGGGAGAGCGACGCCAACTCCTTCAGCGTCGCCCCGGACCCGAGGGGCGACACGCTCAAGCGGGGCACTCACATCACGTAAGTAATTGATTGCGTGATGTACTTGTTATTGCTTCCCTTCATAATGACTACGACTTCACAGTCACAAAACAACAGGGATTGGACATTCAGGTCATTGGACATATGGGGTTCAAGTAATTGGACATTGGAGGCAGAAACGAAAAATCGCTTTTATTATAGATTGGGTACCATGACATTTTGTCATTTAGCTGTCATTCAATGTCCAAGTCTTTGAACTACGATTCTAAATTAAATCCCAAAAACTGAAACATCAGTTACTGTAACTAATTTATTTTTTACTTCGTCAAAGTAAAAATGACTAAGGTAAAGCGTGTCAAAGTTCGGGAGTAGTTAGTTAGTTTTAGTTTTGTTACTAACTGACAAACTCATTTTAAATTTTTAGGACACAAGCGTACGGTCAATACTTAAAGGTTTTTGTGGCTCACCTTATTTTGTCCTGTATATTATATACCCAAATTTAGTGTTCATGTTCCAGACTTCACCTGAAGGAAGAAGCCGCAGACTACCTGCAGCCGGACACGATCCGCGCGCTCGTGAAGAAGTACTCGCAGTTCATCAACTTCCCCATCCACCTGTGGGCCTCGCGCACCGAGACCGTGGAGGAAGAGGAGGCCGACGAGCCCACGCCCAGCGCTGATGACGAGGACGCTCAGGTACGTGACCACGCCAGTCCCACCTGCCCACCTGTGGGCCTCGCGCACCGAGACCGTGGAGGAAGAGGCCGACGAGCCCACGCCCAACGCTGACGACGTGGACGCTTAGGTACAATCATCATCACTCAGCCAAAGGACGTTCACTGCTGGACATAGGCCTCCCCCGAAGAGGGACCGGTGAGGGTACAATATTCCTTTAAAAATAACTAGGATATTGCCGGAATGACGAGAAAAATATGCTCATTCAATGTAATTTTAGTGCTATCCCAGTACAGTTGCACCCCGAAGGTCCGCTGCTGAATCCCTGAAAAATATGATCATTATAAAAAAATTGTTTCTATTTTCATCTTCACTTGACTTTTCTATATGTGTTTACTTGAAATGTATTTAATTGCCTTTGTTTTTTGGCACCCAGTCCAGTATTCGATGCATCTGTCGGTTATATCTAGAATATGATTTTTTGTAATAAAATATTGAATTGCAAACCTCACAGTATACTAAAATAAAGAAATCTCCCAGGTGGAAGAGGTCACAGAAGAGAAGAAGGAGAAGAAGAAGACGGAGCGCACCGTGTGGGACTGGGAGCTGATGAACGACAACAAGCCGATCTGGACGCGCAAGCCGTCCGAGGTTGCGGACGACGAGTACGTCACCTTCTACAAGTCGCTCACCAAGGACACCAGCCCGCCGCTCGCCAAGTGAGTATTGTGACGAGCCTCAGAGTAATGATTTCTATAGAGATCTTATACGAGTCCCGTCAAGGAGGACAGAAAAGCTCTTATGCAGCTAAATTGAGAACTGGTCTGGTCTTTAAGCTTTCTTTTAGTGGTTTCTCAGCAGTCCAGCTGTCTTTTTTGTGGGTTCTGCGCAGTGCAGCTGTCTTTTTGTATTCTCTGCAGTACAGCTGTATTTTTTGCGGTGTCTCTGCAGTACAGCTCATTTTTGTGGTTGCTTTACAGTACAGCTGTCTTTTTTGTGGTTTATTTACAGTACAGCTGTCTTTTTGTGGATTCTCTGCATTACAACTGTCTTTTTACTGGTTTCTCAGCAGAAAGCTGTTTTTTTGTTGTTTCTCTGCAGTACAGTTGTCTTTTTTGTGGTTTCTCTCCAGTACAGCTGTGTTTTTTGGATTGTTTTCAGTACAGCTGTATTTTTTGTGGAGTCTGCAGTACAGCTCATTTTTGTGGTTGCTTTACAGTACAACTTGTCTTTTTTGTGGTTTCTTTACAGTACAGCTGTCTTTTTTGTGGTTTCTTTACAGTACAGCTGTCTTTTTTTTGGTTTCTTTACAGAACAGCTGTCTTTTTTGTGGTTTCTTTACAGTACAGCTGTCTGTTTTGTAGATTCTCTGCATTACAGTTGTCTTTTTAGTGGTTTCTCAGCAGTAAAGCTGTGTTTTTTTGTTGTTTCTCTGCAGTACAGTTGTCTTTTTTGTGGTTTCTTTCCAGTACAGCTTTGTTTTTTGGATTGTTTGCAGTACAGCTGTATTTTTTGTGGTGTATCTGCAGTACAGCTCATTTTTGTGGTTGCTTTACAGTACAGCTGTCTTTTTGTGGATTCTCTGCATTACAACTGTCTATTTTGTGGATTTTCTGCATTACAGTTATCTTTTTAGTGGTTTCTCAGCAGTAAAGCTGTGTTTTTTTGTTGTTTCAAACTCAAACTCAAAAGGTTTATTTGCTTTAAGTATAAGTATACATGCAAATATATTAAATAACACACTACAATTATAAGGTTACATTATTTTAAATTAAGTCAAATATAAATTAATAAGAGGCGCATTATTGTTAATAAGAATGAAAATATCAAAAACAAATGAGTAAACAAAATAAAAACAAAATTGGCAGTAAATAATTATTATTCTAATCTAGTGCATTAGCAAAATATTCATTAATGTCATAATAGGGTCTGCTTAAAAAGTATTTTTTCAATTTACGGTCATACACATTTATATCGTTACATACTTTAAGGTCATCGCTTAGGTGGTTGTAAACTTTGATAGCATTATTAATTATCCCTCTATTAAAATAGCTATATTGAGGTCTTGACAATGCTAATTTATTTGTGGTTCTTAAGTTGCGGTGGATATTTTGCCTAGCTTTTGGGAATTTCTCGATATTTTTGTAAACGTACAGGCAAATGCGATATAAGTATATTGACACAACTGTAAGTATTTTATTATCTATAAACATCTGTCTATGGGTTACTGGTACATGTTTGCAGCCTTCAATTATTCTAATAGCTTTTTTTGCATTAACAAAACAGAGTTGATATTGCTAGCATTACCCCAAACCTCTACACAGTATCTAATTATACTTTCAAAATAGGAGAAGTATATTATTAGTAAAGTTTTCCTATCGCTAGTTTTCGAAGGAGCTTTCATGGTGTAGCATGCGCTGGCCAATCGCTTATTGATTTTGTCTATTTGATTATTCCATCTAAGGTGTGGATCAAGATCGACGCCCAAAAATCGAACTATCAGATTTCTGAATTGGTAAAACGCATTGAGTATCAACACTATTTATACTTAGGCGGAAGATCATGTGAAAACTTTTTTCGCAATTAATCTTTAATCCGTTCTGTAGAAACTAATCTGTAAGATTTGACCAGCACATTTCAGCCCTTGCATTGAATTCATCAGGACTGTCCGCCATTACAACTATACTCGTGTCGTCGGCATAAAGATATGGGGTACCACCAGAAAGACAGTCTGGTCGTTTATGAAAATAATGAACAATAATGGGCCAAGAACTGATCCCTGGGGCACCCCACACTTCACTAAACCTTCTACGGATTTAGTAATACAGTCAGTCCTCTGTTCTGCAATCTCAACGTACTGGATACGATCAGTTAAGTAAGAACTTATTAGTTTCAGCGCTGTACCTCGTATACCGTAATGTGCAAGTTTATCAAGGAGTATACTGTGATTCACACAGTCAAAGGCCTTTGTGAGGTCGCAAAACACGCCTCCACAACTGATCCCCTGGTTCAGCGCAGACATTATCTCGCTGACTAAGTTGACTACAGCACCTGAGGTGTCCCTTTTCCTCCTGAAACCAAACTGATGCGGAGTGAATAGATTGTTGCGTTCAAAGTATTTTTCCAATCTATTTGCTAAACATTTTTCAAATATTTTTATAATTATGCATAAGAGAGAAATGGGACTATAATTCCCTATGTCGGTTTTGCTACCTTTTTTTGTGTATTGGGACAACTTTGGCACGTTTTAGAATATCTGGAAAGGAGCCTTCTTCAATGCAGGCATTAAAAATATTGCAGAGTGGTACACAGAGAGTATCTATATGATTCTTAATGAATTTTGTGTTCAGACCATCTGGTCCACATGAACTGCTATTTTTAAGGTTTTTGGTTACAGTAATTATCTCTGGTTCAATTATGGGTTCCAGGAAAATAGACTTTTGACAACTTGGTCTACAATTTTTTAGAATAGTCATATGTTTGCCATTGTTTTTATAGTTAATAGTGTTGCCTACATTTAAAAAGTGTTCGTTGAAAGCATTTGCAATAATGTAGGAGTCCGTATTTAATTTATTGTCAAGCTTTAAAGTAACACCTTTATCAAGGTTTGACAGTTTTACCTGTGTTTTGTTTAACTAGGCTCCATATCGTTTTGGACTTGTTTTTCGGTGCACATATAGTTCTACGTATATGTAGTTTTTTGGCAGTAACCAATGTAGCTTTCAGGGTTTTTTTGTAACTATTGAGATAATTTGGAAAATTTGTATCTTTATTGTGTCGAGACTGGATTAATAGGTTTCTTTTATTACGGCAAGATATTCGAATTCCTTTCGTAATCCACTTGTTTCCACTGTTTTTTATGATGATTTTTTTGAGCGGAAAGATATTCTGGATTAGTTTAAAAACGGTGTCATAGAAAATATTCAATTTTTGAGTGGAGTTACTGTTACTAAATATTCTATTCCAATTAATTTTCTTAATATGGTCTCTTAATTTAGTGTTAGCTCTAGCATTATTGTACATTCTTTTTTTTGTTGCGTGCTGTCGTCAGTCGAGTTAAGTTATCTAGCTGTAGTCGTACCTCTGGCAACTCTATTAACTGCGCATCATGGTCAGAGAGGAGCAAGGAATAACAAATGAATCTGTGTAATCCTCGTAATTAGTAAAAATATTATCTAGCGACGTAGATGTCTTGGACGTTATACGAGTAGACTCAAAGATAGTAGGCTTTACATTATGTTCAAGTAAAGTTTGAAGGAAAAGCTTTGTTTTATTATTATTTGAATCGGAGAGATTCACGTTGAAGTCACCAGCAATGACCGTTTTTGAGGATTTCAAATTGGTTAATAAGCTACTTATTTGACCAAGAAATGTTTTAAAGTTCGTACTCGGAGATCGATATACAACCATTATGGACAACTTGTTATGTTCACTTATTTCTAAATCAATAGCACAGACTTCGAATACTTTTTCAATAAAGTGGACAGACACATCAATTATCTTAAAATTACTTGAATAGTCATTTCTCACCAAGATCATCGTACCACCACCTCTAACACAGATTCTAGCTGTTTGTGTAGCAATGACATATCCTGGCAAATTTATACACTCGTCTTCAGTGGGCTCGAGCCACGTTTCTGTTAACAAAATTACTTTAGGTTTCGATTCTAATTCACACTCAATAAATGCTTCTAGACTTAACAGATTGTTGCTCAATCTATTTATGTTTAAATGCATGATACTTAATCTTTCTAATGATGCCGGTGGTAAGTACTTCATAAAAAATTAGAGCTATTATATAATTTTTCATTAATCTGTTTCAGAGCCATATTTATAGCTGTAGCTACTTTAAATTTACCCTTATATCTAATATAGTAACCATTTCGTGTGTAATCTTCTACAGTTAGATTATCATCAATACTTTGAATGGTCACGTGGTCAAATTTTGATAGAGCCTGTGTTAAACCTACGTTTACTTTATTAGCAAATAAATTAAAGCACTTAGAATTATAATTAACACTTAGTGGAACGGAACAGACGATGACACTACAATGTGATAAGGCTTTGGTCGCATCCTTGATTATTTGTACTGTTTCAGCCGGGGTGTACACATTACAGTCGCTGCCTCCGCACATTATAACGACACAATCATGTTTTGTGAACGTGATGGTTTTTTGCGATATATCCTGTAAAACGCGATCGGTAGTTGCACCATGAATCTTTGTTTTTGTCTATCTTGTTGTTTCTCTGCAGTACAGTTGTCTTTTTTGTGGTTTCTCTCTAGTACAGCTGTGTTTTTTGGATTGTTTGCAGTACAGCTGTCTTTTTTGTGGTGTCTCTGCAGTACAGCTCATTTTTGTGGTTGCTTTACAGTACAGCTGTCTTTTTTGTGGTTTCTTTACAGTACAGCTGTCTTTTTGTGGATTCTCTGCATTAGAACTGCCTTTTTTGTGGATTCTCTGCATTACAAAGCTGTGTTTTTTGTTGTTTCTCTGCAGTACAGTTGTCTTTTTTGTGGTTTCTCTCCAGTACAGCTGTTTTTTTTTGGATTGTTTGCAGTACAGCTGTCTTTTTTGTGGTTTCTCTCCAGTACGGCTGTCTTTTTTGGATTTTCTTTCAGTACAGCTGTCTTTTTGTGGTTTCTCAGCAGTACAGAGAGTATGGTTTGTTAGATTATTTATGCGAACGCATAATTTACACGTAGCGTTTTTCCGCATCTCATTTTTCATAAATCGCAAATGTTACGATCGACTTATTTATCTGAATTTAGTTTTATTATGCGTCAACTTTACTACCCGCTTTTTTCCGCGATTCCGATTCTGATTAGGAAACGAGCGGCAGGCGAGACCACACAAGTGTCATTAATCATTATGTAACAGTTGCATAAAGTAGTGATTTGTTGTCAGGGCACACTTCGTGGCGGAGGGCGAGGTGTCGTTCCGCGCCTTACTGTTCGTGCCGCGCGCGCAGCCCGCGGACTCGTTCAACCGCTACGGCTCCAAGACCGACCACATCAAGCTCTTCGTGCGCCGCGTCTTCATCACCGACGAGTTCAACGACCTCATGCCCTCCTACCTCGCCTTCATACAGGTCACACATACGATACTATACATTAATTAAGACTCGTTCAACCGCTACGGCTCCAAGACCGACCACATCAAGCTCTTCGTGCGCCGCGTCTTCATCACCGACGAGTTCAACGACCTCATGCCCTCCTACCTCGCCTTCATACAGGTCACACATACGATACTATACATTAATTAAGACTCGTTCAACCGCTACGGCTCCAAGACCGACCACATCAAGCTCTTCGTGCGCCGCGTCTTCATCACCGACGAGTTCAACGACCTCATGCCCTCCTACCTCGCCTTCATACAGGTCACACATACGATACTATACATTAATTAAGACTCGTTCAACCGCTACGGCTCCAAGACCGACCACATCAAGCTCTTCGTGCGCCGCGTCTTCATCACCGACGAGTTCAACGACCTCATGCCCTCCTACCTCGCCTTCATACAGGTCACACATACGATACTATACATTAATTAAGACTCGTTCAACCGCTACGGCTCCAAGACCGACCACATCAAGCTCTTCGTGCGCCGCGTCTTCATCACCGACGAGTTCAACGACCTCATGCCCTCCTACCTCGCCTTCATACAGGTCACACATACGATACTATACATTAATTAAGACTCGTTCAACCGCTACGGCTCCAAGACCGACCACATCAAGCTCTTCGTGCGCCGCGTCTTCATCACCGACGAGTTCAACGACCTCATGCCCTCCTACCTCGCCTTCATACAGGTCACACATACGATACTATACATTAATTAAGACTCGTTCAACCGCTACGGCTCCAAGACCGACCACATCAAGCTCTTCGTGCGCCGCGTCTTCATCACCGACGAGTTCAACGACCTCATGCCCTCCTACCTCGCCTTCATACAGGTCACACATACGATACTATACATTAATTAAGACTCGTTCAACCGCTACGGCTCCAAGACCGACCACATCAAGCTCTTCGTGCGCCGCGTCTTCATCACCGACGAGTTCAACGACCTCATGCCCTCCTACCTCGCCTTCATACAGGTCACACATACGATACTATACATTAATTAAGACTCGTTCAACCGCTACGGCTCCAAGACCGACCACATCAAGCTCTTCGTGCGCCGCGTCTTCATCACCGACGAGTTCAACGACCTCATGCCCTCCTACCTCGCCTTCATACAGGTCACACATACGATACTATACATTAATTAAGACTCGTTCAACCGCTACGGCTCCAAGACCGACCACATCAAGCTCTTCGTGCGCCGCGTCTTCATCACCGACGAGTTCAACGACCTCATGCCCTCCTACCTCGCCTTCATACAGGTCACACATACGATACTATACATTAATTAAGACTCGTTCAACCGCTACGGCTCCAAGACCGACCACATCAAGCTCTTCGTGCGCCGCGTCTTCATCACCGACGAGTTCAACGACCTCATGCCCTCCTACCTCGCCTTCATACAGGTCACACATACGATACTATACATTAATTAAGACTCGTTCAACCGCTACGGCTCCAAGACCGACCACATCAAGCTCTTCGTGCGCCGCGTCTTCATCACCGACGAGTTCAACGACCTCATGCCCTCCTACCTCGCCTTCATACAGGTCACACATACGATACTATACATTAATTAAGACTCGTTCAACCGCTACGGCTCCAAGACCGACCACATCAAGCTCTTCGTGCGCCGCGTCTTCATCACCGACGAGTTCAACGACCTCATGCCCTCCTACCTCGCCTTCATACAGGTCACACATACGATACTATACATTAATTAAGACTCGTTCAACCGCTACGGCTCCAAGACCGACCACATCAAGCTCTTCGTGCGCCGCGTCTTCATCACCGACGAGTTCAACGACCTCATGCCCTCCTACCTCGCCTTCATACAGGTCACACATACGATACTATACATTAATTAAGACTCGTTCAACCGCTACGGCTCCAAGACCGACCACATCAAGCTCTTCGTGCGCCGCGTCTTCATCACCGACGAGTTCAACGACCTCATGCCCTCCTACCTCGCCTTCATACAGGTCACACATACGATACTATACATTAATTAAGACTCGTTCAACCGCTACGGCTCCAAGACCGACCACATCAAGCTCTTCGTGCGCCGCGTCTTCATCACCGACGAGTTCAACGACCTCATGCCCTCCTACCTCGCCTTCATACAGGTCACACATACGATACTATACATTAATTAAACTATAATTTGTAGGCGACAAAGGCTCATAGAAATACGTTATAAATAACATACATACAATCTTCTCTTATCTAGATGAGGGGATCCGATGGGATCTTTTGTGCAAAAACAACATACATACAAGCTATAAATTAAAATACAAATAAATTTATGTTAACTTTTGTACAAAGGTTATAACTATAGACTAAAATTTACAGTTATGTATAAAAAGGAGCCTGAGCTAGGGATTCCCTGTGGTTCAGGCAAAAAGGTACCGATATATGTCTATTAATATTCATATAAATACAACAAATACATTATTTCTTGGCAACTAGTACAATTACAGTATTTTATAAAAAAAAACTATGTAAAATTAAGAGACTAATAAAACAGTAAAAATACAATTATATAATAATAATAATAAATTTATTTGCAGAAAAAAGGGTGTGTTACAAGTCTTGGGTTAACAAATTGTTCAGCCTTCTTCAGCCATTTCTTAACAGCATGCAAATATTATGTTACACAGAGATAAACATGGATTATCATCTATGGGTACAATTAAATAATACACTAAACTTTATTAACTTATATACTAATATACTTTAAATTGTTACTGCTGCACTGCTACATATAATATTGACAGTAAAATTTGTAATTACTAATCTTAATCAGCGTTGTAGTTCATAAAATCATTCATATTATAAAAACAGTGTTCTAGGAGCCACGTTCTTAAGGTTCGCCTGAATGCTTTGCACTCTAATGATTTTATATGTGCTGGTAACTTATTATAAATACTGATACTCATATTATAAGCATTTCTTTTGTTGATGTCAGTTTCACAGCGTGGTTTAATTAAGAGATCCCTATATTGCAATCTTGGATTGCCAGAACAAATATCAGATCGTTTCACGAAATATTTTGGAAATTTCTTAACAAAGCTACAAATTTTTAATATATACATACATGGCAATGGTAAAATGTCAAAATATCAATTTAATATAGTCAATAGCTTCTCTGTATCATCAAAGTAATTTTTAATTTTAGTCTATCGTTATAACATTTGTACAAAAGTTATTTAATGAATTTATTTGTTTTTGTATTTGTATAACTTAAAAACTCGCACTACAAATATGATGATGGTGACGGCCAAAATTCCTTCTTGTTTAAGATCAATAAATGTTCTGTTGGAACAACATTCAGTGTGATTGTTCAAACACAAATAAATAACCACGCTAAAAAATATTTACTATGCGTAATTGAACAAGACAAAATGTCGAAACTATATTACCAAATAAGAGATGGACAGAAAAAACGAGGTATATTTTTTATGAAATAGGAGGCAAAAGAGCAGACGAAAGCAGCAGTCTATTTTTTACTTATACTTGGTGAGCCGTTTTTGATAACGCAGGGCCATGGTACCCTGGCGCTCATTACAAGCTTGGGGTCAATAGACCCCTCTTTATAAAAAAACCCTACTATAACGCAAGTGTTATCTTGTGATGTAACAGGGTCTGGTGGACTCTGACGACTTACCGCTCAACGTGTCTCGAGAGACGCTGCAGCAACACAAGCTGATCAAGGTGATCAAGAAGAAACTCGTGCGCAAGGCGCTCGACATGCTCAAGAAGATCCCTGATGATGAGTACGAGCACTTCTGGAAGGAATACTCCACCAAGTAAGTAGATAGATAAATACTTTTCTCAAAAATGACCGTGTAAGTGGACGTACATTATGGTCATATTTGAAAAACCGGCCAAGTACGTTGAATTCAAAAAGTAAATAGGACATTTTACACTAACGTCCTTTTGTTTGAGCATGGCAGTTTTTCAGCGATAGATCAAACACGATTGGACCTGTACACTTAAAGTTTTCCAGTAATCAACAAGTAAAAAACTATTTTGTTTTTTTTTTTTTTCAAAATTATAGGCTCTGTATTTTATTCAATTCAATTTATTTGCAAGAAGATACAATTTCAATTTCAATTTATTCACCATAAAGTAATATGAGCATTACATGGTATGTCGGTACAGTCATCAAAAATATTTTACAGTAAATAATTATAAAAAAGGCAATAGGTGCATTACATTATATGGCATCTCGTTACAATAATTCCTAAAAATGGTAATAATTTCATTACATGGTATATAGTTATAATAAAACATTTTTATACATAATATATATACAACAATAATGTATATATACAAAATATATTTAACACTACTTAAAATTATTCATGTCAATATTACTGGTTAAATATTCTGTCACAGAATAGAAAGCATGTTTCCCAAAATAATTATATATTTTATTCTTAAAGCTATTTGTAGGCAGGTTAGTTATTTCCAATTGCAATTTATTGAACATTTTGATCTTTAAGTAAACACCCTGTTTTTGACATTTCTTAAGCCGCAGCTTTGGCAAAAGCAGTTTGTGTCTGGATCGGGTGTTATATTTGTGTATATCCGACGATTTTACGAAAGAGTCCGCTTCTTTGTGAACTTCCAAGAGAGAATTATAAATAAACAACGAGATAACTGTCATTATGCGTGAGTCTTTCAAAATGAGGCCTAGCTGAGTCACGTCGGTTCACACCGCACATGACCCTCACAGAACGCTTCTGTAGTACTAATACTTTTTGAATTTCCGATGCATTGCCCCATATAGTTATTGCATAATTTAGTAGGGATTGAATATACACAGTTAACATGTCAGTAGTAAACTAAAATCATATGAATGCATGTTCCGCCACAGAAAGTAAATTAACTGCAACTAAGTTCAATAATAATTTTTAAGAAAAAAAAAATCCGACTTCAATGGGGGAGGCCGGTAAAAGATTATTATACTTAGATGGTGCACTCTTAGATAGATATACAATAAAATAAAAATGGCTATAATGTATGTTTATAATGGTAGAAGACTAAGTACCCTCAATTCCTCATGGAATCATGAAAAAACCTTGCTTGCTTGACAAACAAAACGAAGAGAACAAATCGCCAAACGTGAACTACGCGTCGTTGAAGAGTTCCGTTCTGATCATCATCAGCAGTTCCACTTCATCAAATGTCACTTTTATGAATGAAAATGCTTGATTAGTTCATGAAAATACTAAAATCACTATTTGTGTGCCTTTCACATTTGAGGAGTTCCCTCGATTCCTAATGGATCCCATCATCAGAACTCGAGCATGACAAAAAACAATCTTGAAAATAGAACTTGCTTAACAAACACAGCTAGAAGGACAAATCGCCAAACGTGAACTTTTCGTCGTTGAAGACTTCTGTTCTGATCATCATCAGCAGTTCCACTTCATCAAATGTCACATTTTTGTATGATAATGCTCGATTTGTTGATAAAAACACAAAAATCACTATATGTTTGCCTTTAAGATTTGAGGAGTTCCCTCAATTCCTCATGGATCCCATCATCAAAAATCGAGCATGACAAAAATTAATCGTGAAAATAGAACTTGCTTAACAAACACAGCTAGGAGGACAAATCGCCAAACGTGAACTTTTCGTCGTTGAAGAGTTCTGTTCTGATCATCATCAGCAGTTCCACTTCATCCAATGTCACATTTTTGGATGAAAATGCTTGACTTGTTGATAAAAACACAAAAATCACTATATGTTTGCCTTTTAAAGTTTAAGATTTGAGGGGTTCCCTCAATTCCTCATGGATCCCATCATCAAAACTGCGTTTTGACAAAAACGGGACCAACTTGGATATATATACTTACAATCAAAAAAAGAATTTTCCAAATCGGTTAAGAAATGACGGAGTTAAAAAAACATACAACCGAATTGATAACCTCCTCTTTTGAAATTTTGAAGTCTGTTAATAAGTGAAAGTATTTATGACGGTTAAGTAAGTTGACAAAGTTTTTCTAAGTCTTAAATATAATTTTAAAAATTCATTCATTATTTTATTATTAATTAAAAGTTACCATTAGGTGGCGTACATGTGATTTTGTTGACGTGCGGAATTCGTGACGTCGTGATATCGGATGGATTGCGAAACTTAAGGTCCCATCGAAGGCTCTGAATTGGTAAATTTTTTGTGACACTCCATCGGTATGGGCCTGTTCCTTGTGTGTTAATGTTGAAAACTTGATATTCTTATTGTATCTTCGCAGCATCAAGCTGGGCGTGATGGAGGACCCGTCGAACCGCGCGCGCTTGGCCAAACTACTGCGCTTCCATTCGTCGCGCTCCGATTCCATGACGTTCCTGGCCGACTACGTGGCCCGCATGAAGCCCGGCCAGACTCACATCTACTACATCGCGGGCGCCAGCCGGGCCGAGGTACAGTACACGAGTACTAAACTTCATAAAAAACAATCTGAATGTGAGTGGATGCTTGGACGGGGAATATAATAGTATGATGGTCGGGGAATATAGCACGTTGGGCGGGGAATATAGCACGATGGCCGGGGAATATAGCACGATGGCCGGGGAATATAGCACGATGGGCGGGGAATATAGCACGATGGGCGGGGAATATAGCACGATGGGCGGGGAATATAGCACGATGGCCGGGAATATAGCACGATGGCCGGGGAATATAGCACGATGGGCGGTGAATATAGCACGATGGGCGGGGAATATAGCACGATGGGCGGGGAATATAGCACGATGGCCGGGAATATAGCACGATGGGCGGGGAATATAGCACGATGGGCGGGGAATATAGCACGATGGGCGGGGAATATAGCACGATGGGCGGGGAATATAGCACGATGGGCGGGGAATTGATGGCCGGTTGGGCGGCGCCTTTCTCGAGTGGCGCCCGCGGGCCGCGCGCGATGCACAACACTCGTAACGTTGTGTGTGTGTGTGTGTGTGTGCAGGTGGAGAAGTCGCCGTTCGCGGAGCGCCTGGTCCGCTCGGGGCACGAGGTGCTGTACCTCACGGAGGCGGTGGACGAGTACTGCCTCGGCGCGCTGCCCGAGTACGACGGCCACAAGTTCCAGAACGTCGCCAAGGAGATCTTCGACGTCAACGAGAGTGAGTGCTTCCCACCGACACTATACTAATAGGATAGAAGCTAAAGCCCTTTAAGTATTTTTTTACAGCGGAATCGTCCGCTTAGCGAGATACCAAAATGAAAAAAAAAAACCCGTTAGGGGTGATGAATTTTTCATTTTTTTTTTTAATTTCAGTTGGAAATTATAAATTTTAATGGTAGGACTTATCCTGTTAAAAAAAATTAGCTTGAAACACACAGAGCGTGGCGCGGCGTCGTTGCGGGGCGGAGGCAGTTTTGAGGTAAAGCAAACGCGGTTCGAGGCACGTCGCACCAAAAAACCGCGCGATATGAAGCAGTAATCGACAGTTTCGCAAAGATCAGTAATGCAAAACCGCCTCCACTGCGCATCGCGCCGCGCCCGTTCTGTGCGTTTCGAACTTGAAACCATTTTCAATTGGATTAGTTGCACTTTTGAAACAAACGGAATTTAACTCTGTTTCCTATACTAATTGATTCAAATTACAATGTCATTTTGTCTGATGGCCCTGGACAGATTAAGACATTGACATAAGATTGAATTTTACTTGCGTATAGAAAAAGAAAATCACGCTTATTCGTTTTCAGTAGTAATTATACAATTAATTCCACTTGGTTTTGGCTCCCGCAATTTTTTTCTAAAGGTTGATCGGGAGGTGGAAGTTGGCTCTCAGCAATTGTACGCCAAGTGACACGACCATGTACAATTGAGTTCGAAAATATGTGCACTATTAATGTGACCAAAAATGTGAACATAATTTAATTGGTCAGGGCATAAGGTCAAATATTTTTAACCTTTGAGAATATATAACATGTTCAAGAATTCGATTGTATTTTGAATCATCAGTATCATTATTGACTTGATTTCGCACAGATATGAAAAATATTTAAGGGCCGTCCATATATTACGTCATGTAACATTTCGAATCCATTCCTCTTTTATTCTGATAAGTTTGACACGGACTGTCACGTTCCCTATCAAAGTCAAAGTCGAAAAGATATTTCTCAGTTTAGGCATATTATATGCATCTATGAATGTATATAAACCACCACCTGTTCGGCAAAATAAACTTCTGCCATGAGAAAAACTGTGGTCACCAATGTGGTTGTGATGGGTTGTCAATTGTAGTCTTTGCACTTACTTGTTGTAGGTATTCACGGCGGGTGCAGAATATAAACAACCCGGTCCTTTGTGCACTAAATGTTTAATTGCGAGCACTTAAAGTTAGCACGGGCACAGAAAAAGTCTAGCACAAAGTAGAAGGAGAAATGTGAAAGCGATAGCAGTTAATATTAGCAGCGCGCAAGCAGTATTTAAACAGACATTTCGCGTGTAAGCATGCGAGCGAGAGACTGCGCGCGGGCTCGGAGCACCCGCGCCCGCGCCCGCGGGGACCGCGTGACGTCGTGTCGCTGCGCCGGACCACATACTAATAACTAAATGCCGTCTGCTTGTCCGCTTCAACATACTAAATATTTTATACTAATAATTAATATTAGATTGTTATTGTACACTAGCATTCGCCCGCGTACTAAGCGAAATTTTTAACCGTCTACAAAAAACAGGTTCGTATGTTTGTCCACGATTATCTCGCGTTTGGCTGAACCGATTTAGATGCGGTCTCCAGAAAAGTAGTTGTTACATTCTTGGGGTTTCGGTATGCGAAGTTTGGTGATTGTGATTCATTAACACATGAACAGATGAAAAGTCAGTATACATTCTGAGAACCGGCAAACTGTTGAATTTCATTTGATTTTGCCAAAAATAAGGATCGAAAATTATTATCATACATTTCCGAGAGACTGAAGGGGAAAGGGCCGATGAAATAAAAGCATGTCTTAAATTGCCCTTAGTAAAAGTATCTGTGTACTACAGTAACACCAACAGGTCTGTAAACGACCTAACAGCGCGCAGCGGTCATAAACTCTGGTCCTTTGAAGTACAGAAATACGGCTAATGCAATATCACGTGTAACATTTATTTTTCCTAAAATTAAATGTATTAGGTAGGTTTTGCCTGTTCCCATTGGAGCATCCAAAAAGAAAATTTGGCCTCACTTCCATTCGCACTCCTTACTGTCAGTCCGTCTGTTACAACCAAGTTGCTTTTACTGGACCGATTGAATTGCAATTTCGCACAAACTATCAAGAATTTAGAGCGCTCGTGGCCCAGCGGCACCCGCCTACTGCGTGCGGTATGCGAGGTTAAGCAATGTGGGCGCAGGTCAGTTCTTGGATGGGTCACCGCTTTGAGTGGTTACTAACTGACTCTCGTGCTTTGGAAGGCACGCTAAGCCGTTGATCCCGGCTGCAATCGTTAAGCCAAGTTAGAGGCCTTCGAGCGGCTTGCGAACTTCTAACAGTCAAGTTGCTCACTCACTTGACAAAGGGGGGTCGAAGTTGCACCACGTCCGTAGGGAGTACCCACCGTTACTCTACACGTGACCCCTGGGTGGTGCTAAAAGTGCAACAAAAACTGGCAACCGTACTTGTCTTCTCGAAAATCTCACGGTTCGTAAATAATAATAATAATAATAAATATAGGACAATCTTACACAAATCGACCTAGTCCCAAACTAAGCAAAGCTTGTACTATGGGTACTAGACGACGATATACATACTTATATAGATAAAGAAATACTTAAATACATAGAAAACATCCAAGACCCAAGAACAAATATCCGTGAAAAATGCACAAATAAATGCCCTGGCCGGGATTCGAACCCGGGACCTCTAGCTTCGGAGGCAGAGTCACTACCAACTAGGCTAAACAGGCCGACTGGACTAGGCCGAGGTAACCAAGCATTGGCTCACGGAAACCACAAATTGTGGCATAGCAAGTACAAAATAGAAGTCGATTTTTTTTTGGTATAAATTATTAAGTTAGTGCTAACTGCACCAGCATGACTATTGTCTAATTATGAGCGAATAAAGAAGTGAACTGAACTGTGTACTCACGTCCTCGTAATTGTAAATCAATACATTAAATCAAAAAATGCCATACGATTAAAAAAAATCTAAAGGTTGATTTAAATGGAAAAAAATATCGAAACCTCTCTTTCTTCTAAATGTCTTTATTAATAATAATAATACAAAAGTTACTTACTTATCTAGTGTACATTTAGATCCTAGAAAGCAAAATCACAAGACCCAGCCAGTTCAGTGAGCTAATGCGCTCATTTTAAACTTTTTAAACACGACCATTCAGGCCTTACACATTAATTTTAACTAAATAAGTAGTAGTATACGCTATGGTATGACAATAAGTTCCTTATTTTATGTGAGCTTAGAAGAGCTCGCATTTTTAGCATGCATGTAGGTACTAGGTAAGCACCACTTTTAAATTGTCACCTAAGTTATTACTTATTAAATACTATTACTGTTATGGAAACAGTGTTTCCATAATACTAGTAGTAAGGTATAAAGAAATACAATACTCCCGAACTACAATATAAGTAAACATCAAAATGGTGCCATTAAAATTGGCAGTTCATTTGGATGATTATGTCGGTAGAAATGCATTTATGTTGCTAAATCAACTCAAGCATTATCAGCGCGTAGTGGAAGCGGTCCGAGCCCACGCCGCGAAACCGGTTCCAGTGCGACGTCACTCGGCTCGAGCACGTAGTGATGTGGTAGCCTGTATCGATTATATTTATCAACATATGGAACTCTTAAACGACTTTTGCCTATATTACTCACAAGTTTATTTTTGTGACGGGGATTTTTAACTAGGTAAAAAGTTTTAGTTAGTTTTAAAATGAAGGGTTTAAGTAACGGCAGCTTAATTTTATTATGTAATGTCCGAAGATTGGTATAAAGTGGTGTATTACAAGAGATCTTAATTGCTTTATTCTGGACTACTTGGAGTTTATTGTAGTGTGTATCGGAAGTACTACTCCATACCGGGCAGGCGTAAGTAATGACGGGCCGTACGAGGGTTGTATAAATTGATATTTTAGTGCTTGCACTTAATCTTGATCTGCGATTCATTATCGGAGAGAGTGCACCTAACGCTTGCAACCCTTTTGAGCATAGTGACATGACGTGAGTACTCCAGTTTAGTTTGCGGTCCAGGTGTACGCCGAGGTATTTTACAGATATACTCCACGGAATCTCATAGCTACCCATTTTAAGTTTTCTTAGAGGTAATTTACGACGCCCAGTAAAAATGATAGCTTCAGTTTTGGTTTCATTGAGTTTTAATTTCCATTTAGTGAAATCTCTGTCGTTTTTAAAAGCAAATCCATAGATACCCCACACGCCTATATGGAGTGCCGAATTTTACCTCAGATTCGTATTAAGAGACCTCTCGGACGCTCAGATATCGATTTTGAAAAAAATCGGGACGAAAAAAAAGAAAATCAATATGGCCGCCACTTTCACAAATTTTACCTCCGATTCGTATTAAGAGACCTCTCGGACACTCAGATATCGATTTTGAAAAAAATCGGGACGAAAAAAAAGAAAATCAATATGGCCGCCACTTTCACAAATTTTACCTCCGATTCGTATTAAGAGACCTCTCGGACGCTCAGATATCGATTTTGAAAAAAATCGGGACGAAAAAAAAGAAAATCAATATGGCCGCCACTTTCACAAATTTTACCTCCGATTCGTATTAAGAGACCTCTCGGACGCTCAGATATCGATTTTGAAAAAAATCGGGACGAAAAAAAAGAAAATCAATATGGCCGCCACTTTCACAAATTTTACCTCCGATTCGTATTAAGAGACCTCTCGGACGCTCAGATATCGATTTTGAAAAAAATCGGGACGAAAAAAAAGAAAATCAATATGGCCGCCACTTTCACAAATTTTACCTCCGATTCGTATTAAGAGACCTCTCGGACACTCAGATATCGATTTTGAACGAATTTGGGACGAAAATGAAGAATATCAATATGGCAGCCACTTTTTTCAAATTTAACCTCAAATTCGGATTAAGGGACCTCTCGGACACCCAGATATCGATTTTGAACGAAATCGGGTTGGAAATGAAGAAAACCAATATAGCTGCCCATTTTCCCAAATTTTACTTTGGATTCGTATTAGGACGCTCTGATATCGATTTTAAACGAAATCAGGTTGCAATGAAGAAAATCAGTATGGCTGCCACTTTTTCCGAATTTTACCTCTGATTCGTATTAAGAATTCTCTCGGACGCTCAGATATCGATTTTGAACGAAATCGGGACGAAAATGATAAAAATGAATATGGCCGCCACTTTTTCTAAATTTTACTTCGGATTCGTATTACGAGACCTCTCGGACGCTCAAATATCGATTTTGAACGAAATCGGGACGAAAAAAAGAAAATCAATATGACTGCGACTTTTTCAAAATTTTACCTCGGAGTCGTATTAGGGGAGCTCTCGGACGCTCAGATATCGATTTTGAAAGAAATCTGGACGGAAATGAAGAAAAGCAATATGGCCGCCACTTTTTCCAAATTTTACTTCGGAGTCGTATTAGGGGACCTCTCGGACGCTCAGATATCGATTTTGAACGAAATCGGGACGGAAATGAAGAAAATCAATATGGCCGTTACTTAGGCAGTTTAGGTACCTCGGATTCCTATTGAGAGTCCTCTCGGACGCTCAAATATTGATTTATGTCGAGATCGTATTGGACGGCACTGATTAATAAAACCACTTACAATACATTGAATCAAAAAAGGTCGTATATTCATAGGGAACTCACGGCACTTCATGCACCTTTAGATCTTATAAGGAACTTACATGCCAAATTTGGTATCTCTCGAACCAGCAGTTTGAGCTGTGCGTTGATATGTCACTCACTCAGTCAGCCAGTTTCTTGCAGTTTTGCACCTACTTTTAAGTTTTACCACCCATACCCACCCATTTTAGCACCCATATTAATATTTAGACATTCCAACCCCCTCGGACCCCAACAGAGGGGATGGTATTTCACGTCCTCCACGTGGGATTTTAAAATCATTGTTGTTTTAAGAATAAGAATAAGAATAAGAATAAGAATCGTTTATTCGTGACCATACAAATACATACACAACAACATGGAATTACAGTACACCATCACATATTAGTATTGTCACGAAACGGTCCCATCTCAGCATAATGCGGGCATTACTGCCAGCGCTGGTCTTCCGATGGGACCGTCGAGTGAAATCACGGTAGGCAACATAAAAACAGTAAATAAAAATTAAAAAACAGGCAGATGTAAAAAAGAACAAAACAAAGGTTAGCAATGTAAACAAAGATACCTATCAGAGTAAAAGAGATCCGCTCATTTAACCTGAACGATTTCTGTAAAAACTGATCTAATACTAATGCACAAATCATCAAGTTTTAAATACAGCGGCAATATTGACATCGCATTATTGTGGTAATATAATTCGTGTAAAGGGCCCGATTAAAATATTTATGAACGCAGCCATTTCATGTGCACTATCTTTTGCATAGTAGCTAGCGCCATTGACAGTGGCAGTGGCAGGCGGCAACTAAATGAAACAGAACAGACAGAAGACAGCAATGCAGTTGTCGAAAAGAAATTAACCAAAATATTTTAACATTATTTACATTCCAAGCGTCTACAGTACAGGAAAAATATTACAAACATTTACGAGTCGTGCTAGACTGTAGGTTTAGTGACAATTATAATATAAATAGGGATTATAACTAAATTTAGTCTAAAAACAATATCAGAACACTTGTATAGCACTGCAGATGGGACATATCACAACGGTGAGCAAATTTATTACCTAAAATACCTAAATACAACTTGTGTCTAATCTGCAAGTTTCCTGGTTTTGCTGATGCTCAAACAAGTACTTTTTAAGATTGGTTTTAAAACTATGAACATTTTGCAGGATTCTTATTGGCGGTGGAATAATATTCCAGCACCTAGTCGCTACATAACGGAAACTTCCTCGAAAGGCAGCCGATGCGTGACGAGGCGTCAACAATTGTAACGCGCACTGCCGGGCACCACGAGACCGATTGCTAGACAGCTTTTCAAAAAGATACCTGGGGGACTTGTACTTGAGCACTCCAAAGAGCAAGCAAGCCAAGTGGAGCTTTCGCCGATGTTGCATCTTAAGAATGTTGTGTTTGTTCAAGAATGGTGTGACGTGGGCCCTGGGCGGAATGCTAAAACAGAAGCGAGCACAGGCATTTTGTACACGTTGAATGAGCCTTTTAGTTTTGGCAAGAAGACGCGGTCCAAACACTGAGTCCATATAATTCAGTTTGGATAGAACTAATGACTCTACCAGATTAATGCGCAAATTTTCATTTATATATGGCCGAATTTTATATAAGACCTTAAGTTTGTAGAAGCAACTTCTAACAGCATTTATCACATGCTTCTCATAACGAAGCCCACAATCTACCAGAAGCCCCAAGTTGCGAGCCTCATATACACGCTCGACAGGTTCATTCATCAAGGTGACATATAGCGTGGGCTGAATACTGGTTAGCTGCTGTTTACTGCCAAAAATAAGGTACTTTGTTTTGCTAGGGTTTAGCAATAAACAATTACTAGTAGCCCAAGAAGTTATTCTAGTAAGATCAGAATTTAGTTTTTCTATTGCACTATCAATGTCAGAAGGCTTACATGAAATATACACCTGAACATCATCTGCATAAATATGGAACTTACAATGTGTGATGTGTGCCCCAATGTCAGCGGAGTACAAAATAAACAGAATTGGTCCGATCACAGACCCCTGTGGTACTCCTCTAGTGAGGCCGATCCTGTCTGATGATAGTGTGGAACCATCATTAAGAGTCAGTTTTACATATTGAAACCGGTTAGTAAGGTAACTATCAAACCACTTAAGTGTAGCATTGTCAAACCCATAGTAACTTAGCTTAGAGAGCAATACATTAATATCCAGGCAGTCGAAAGCTCTAGAAAAATCTAGAAGAACTAGTAATGTGCACAGCCCCCCATCCTGAGCACATAACATGTTGTCGGTAACATCAAGTAAGGCAGTCACCGTGCTACGCCCTTTTCTGAAACCTGACTGTACATCAGGTAAAATATTGTTGCTCTCAATATAGTCAGTTAATTGTTTGCAGACTGTCTTTTCAAGTATCTTGGAAAGGCACGGTAATATACTTATTGGCCTAAGATCTTTTAGCTCAGATGGATTTGAGTTCTTAGGGAGCGGGCGCACAATTGCCAATTTCCACAGGTCTGGAAATGTAGATGTAATAATAGAAGTATTTATTAGTTTTGTAATTATGTCTATAGTATGTGGAAATGTCAATAATATCATGTTCAAATTAAAACCGTCACACCCTTCGGCATTTGATTTTAGTCCCCTAATAATTTTAATAATTTCATTTGAGTTGGTTGGTTCTAAGTGAAAAACAGAGTCAGTATACCTATGGAACTCAAAGTATGTCAAGTATGATATGGGCACTTCTGAAGTACCTGGCAAGGTTAAAAAATGTTGGTTTATGATAGTAGGGTCATTAAATAAAGTGGGTAGATCTATGTTTTTTTTAGGTAATATCATTGATTTGAGGTTTTGCCATAAGGACTTAGGGTCATGTAATTTGTTATTAATATTTTGTTTAAAGTAGGCAGATTTTTCGTGATATATAGCCTTGTTTACTATAGATTTCAGGTCTTTATAATAAAGCTTTTTACTATCACTCTTACATTTATGGAAGTCAGCCGCAGCATTGTCTCGCAACCGCATCATTAGCTTTACAGTGTCTGTAATCCAAGGGTAAGAACGTCCCTTAACTATGATTGTCTTTATAGGCGCATGAAGGTCGAATAACAGAGTCATATGTTGGGTAAAGTGTGTGACAATGTCATTAACATTATCCAGCCTCGACATTGAGTCCCAACCCACACACTGCAAATCCATATCTAAATTGTCAAGGTGAATATTACTGAGAGGCCTGTAGGTTATGCAGTAGGGCTTAGGTTTGTCAATTTTAAAGTTAAAATCACAAACCACAAGGCAGTGTCCATAAAGCGAGCCCACATGTTCAATGGTCATATTCTTTGCCCGCAGGTCCGTGCACACTACGTCGATTAACGTCTGAGTACTAGCAGTGAAATGCGTAGGCTGAGTTACTAGCTGAGTTAGCCCGAAACATGTTAAAAAATTATTCAGTTTTGTAACTTTCATGTCAGTATTTGTTAATAAATTTATATTAAAATCACCTAACACTATCAAATTGTCATAATCAGGAATAGAACTAATGGTATCATAAATTGCGTCAAAGAATAGGTCGATATCCATCCACGGCGGTCGATACGCTGTGCCTATCATCAACTTTTTTCCGTTCAGGGTCAAAGTGACCCACATTTGCTCAACTGACCTGTGCAGAGGATCGACCGGGTGGGGCCAGGTACGTGCATTGACACCACGTTTTATATAGAAGCCTACGCCTCCCCCTCGCGTTCGTGTGCCCAGTGGTCTAGGTATATGGCGTAACCTCCAGCCCGGAAGTACTGGCGCCTTTCCTTCTTCTCCGTCCTTCAACCATGTTTCATTAACCGCCAACACATCAACGTCCTGCCGAGTAGTTGCCGCTATGAAGCTGTCATGATTTGTGCCAAGAGAACCTGCATTATACAAACCTATTCTAAGCAATTTATTAACCATACCTCAATATGAAGAAAAAATCCGAACGGTGAAAGAGAAAACGATAAGTATAAACAGATATAACAAAGCCTACAAATATGATTAGACACAAGTGGCATTCATTGGTATCAAAATTTACTTGACAAATATGCTGTAATGTAGCATTAAAACCTAAAACAATGCTATGAGAAAAATATAAAAGATATAGACATAGAATGGCCTCAAACAGCGCCATCCCCAAAAACACGCTGCAGATCCTCCTCGGACCGGAGGCAGTATGCCTGCGAGCCATCAGCCTGCCTGGCGTAGACTCGGCCCCGCTTGGTCCACGAGTACCTCCACTGCCGCTTGCGACACTCCTCGCGCACACGGTGGAACAGTAGGCGGTTGACGCGCGTCAACCGCTCGTTGACGTAGACGCGGCGCTCGGTGCCCGTCAGCTTCGCGTCGCGGGACGACAGCCCGCGCCGCACGCGCGCGGCCCGCAGCAACTCGTCCCGCAGCCCGCGCCGGGCCAGCCGCACCACCAGGCGCCGCGGCCGCTCCGCGCCCGCTCCCGCCGCCGCCGCGCCCACGGCGCCCACCCTTTCCGCGAACACGACGTCGCGTGGCTCGAGCGGCACGCCGAGCTTGGCGGCGAGCACGGTGACGACGTGCACGGCGTTTTCGCCGCGCTCCTCGGGCAGCTGCCCGATGTCGAGGTCGGCCAGCAGCGCGTCCTGGTCGCGCTCGGCCAGCTCGCTCTGCAGCCGCGCCACGCTCAGCCGCAGCTCGTCTACTTCCGCGCCGCCCGGCGCCGGCACCGGCTCCACCGCCGCCCTCTGCTCCACGGCCGTCAGTCGGCGCTCCATGTCGTCCATCCGCGCGCCCATATTCCTTAGAGCGGCCCGAATCTCAGAGCGGAACTCCCTCTGCTCGGCTATGTACTTCCTCAGCTCGAGCGGCATCACCCAGGGCGCTGTGAGCTCGGGCGCCACCTCGACCGAGGCCTCCGCAGGAGGCGCCGAGGACGCGCCCCCCTGGTTGCCACAGGCGGCTCTCACTGGAGTGCCGCTGTTGTCGGTTCGCCTCTGTTTTTTTTTACACTCGGGACACGACCAGTCCTTGGCAATAACTGCATCGTCCGGTATCGCTAGGCAGGCTCTATGGTATACGCAGGGACAATGCGCACACTGGACAGCCACAGCAGACGCGAGAAACTTCGCGCAGGCAGTGCATTTCAATGAAGGGGCCATTTTCTACTACTTGTCACTAGATGGCACTGAGTCTACACAAATATTTTTTTATTGTGATAATTATTGTTTGAAATTAGTATACAAGTTTAGATCAAATTGATCTTACTAAAACGTCTTTTACGTTTACAAATATATTTAATAAGTAATAGTAAACTCAGTGTTTGTTTTCTTTGAACTTTATCAAGTCCTACCCACCTAGCGATAATTATGACACTGTAACTTTCTGCCACAAATCCGCTATAAACTCCCTATCGCCGGCGCACAGCTGATAACAAACGCTCACAAGAGTCAGTCGAACCCCGTGACGCACAATGAAAGCACGGTCGGCGCGAATAATGAACAGTTGGTATTATTTTTCGAACGACACGACGCGAACGCAAGTGTACGTGTTACCGTCCGTGACGTCACTCGTAATCAGCGACCCGATAAACCATAGAAACAACACCCATAACGATTTTCAGAATTTGTCACCAGAATGCCCCCTTTTAGGGGTTTATTTCTCAAAAAACCTGAAACGCATGTTTACTCATTTATCGATAGAAATACTCCTGTGAAGTTTCGAATAAAATAATCCAACTAATGTTGATTTCCCATACAAACTTCGGATCCCCATTTCACCCTCTTAGGGGTTGAATTTTGAAAAATCGTTTCTTAATGCACCTCAAGACCTTATATGGAACCTACATACTACATTTGGAATCTCTAGAACCAGCAGTTTGCGCTGTGCGTTGATATGTCAGTCACTCAGTCAGTCAGTTATTTCTTGAAATTTGGCACCAACTTTCAAAAGTTTTCATGTCCACAATATTAAATTTCAAAACCGATGCCATTTTCGTAATGAACGTCCCAAAAAACCATAAAAACGACACCCATATTAATATTTAGACATTTCATCCCCCTCGCACCCCAACAGGGGGGATGGTATTTCACGTCCTCCACGTGAGATTTTAAAATCATTGTTGTTTTCGTTATCAGCGACCCGGTATATCATAAAAACAATACCCATGTCGATTTTCAGAATTTGTCACCACCTTACCCCCTTTTAGGGGTTGATTTCTCAAAAAACCTGAAACACGTATTTACTCATTTATCGTTAGAAATACTCCTGTGAAGTTTCGAATAAAATAGTCCAACTAATCTGGTTTCCCCATACAAACTTCGGACCCCTATTTCACCCCCTTAGGGGTTGAATTTTGAAAAATCCTTTCTTAGTGCACGCCTAGACCTTATAAGGAACCTACGTGCCAAATTTGGAATCTCTAGGACCAGCGGTTTGGGCTGTGCGTTGATATGTCAGTCAGTCAGTTTCTTCTTTTATATATTTAGATAGATAGGTGATTGTATATATTAGTTAAGACGGATTCATTAGTTTTAATAAGTTAAATTAATTCGTATACATAAAATTAATAGGTAAAATTCATGCGACTCTAATTAACAATTAAAATTACTTTACATAATTTATAACTGACCCAATTAGGCATTAAAATAAATTCATTGATATAATTAAAATGCATTGATATAAAACAAAATTTGATTTGACGTAATATATAATTTCAATTAAAATTCATAATAAATAGTTGAATTCATTAACCACAAAATATAAATAAATCAGAATTCACATAAAACATTAAAAACAGGAGGTGCATATTTATTGGGCGTTGACATAACGCCCACAGAACTGGCGTGCAAAAGTTTGCGAGGTATCTTTTTTTTTATCAAAACAATATTCCTCTTGGTTTCCTATCGCTTAGCCTTAATATGTGGATGGCTCATTCCGGCGCATCAGCAGTTACTAGATATTCCTTTGGTCGCAGGCGAGGCGCAGAAGGAGCGCTGGGAGTCGTACAAGGAGCAGTTCCAGCCGCTGACCAAGTGGCTCGACCAGCAGCTGGGCCAGTTCATCACGCGCGCCGCCGTGTCCAAGCGGCTCGCGCGGTCCCCGGCCGCGCTCGTGGCCACGGTGTTCGGCTGGACCGGGAACATGGAGCGCCTCGCGCTGTCCAATGCGCATCAGAAGGTGAGCTTATCTAGCGACTAGCCTAGACCTACTAACCGAGCACAGCCAGCATTGAGCTGATCAGAAGGAGCGCCGGGAGTCGTACAAGGAGCAGTTCCAGCCGTTAAACAAGTGTCTCGACCAGCAACTCCAGCAGTTCCGCAGTTCAAGCGGCTCGCGCGCTCTCCTGCTGTCCTGGTGGCGACTGTCTTCGTCTGGACCGGGAACATGGAGCGCCTCGCGCTGTCCAACGCGCATCAGAAGGTGAGCTTGTGGCGGTGACTCCGTGACTTGCCGCTGCGAGTACTCGCCGGCCGCTCGGAGCCTGGCGCCAAGGCCCCGCCCCCGAAAGAGCGCGCTGCGTGCGACTGAAAGAGATGGCCACGCTTGGGCACGTTTGGCATACCTACACGAAGGATTTGTTAACGATGGGGCCTTCTGTACGTAGTACTATTACTTATTCTGGGGCTTATCTAGCGAAATGTATATTTGGTGACAATCTTACGAACTCTCCGTTGGTGTCAGCCGCTTGGCTTAATCAAAATCATGTCGAAAGATGATGCAGTTAACTTAGTTAAAATACTTGCAAACTACAACAAGCTTAACTTAATAAGAGTAGCCAGACATATCGAAACGTTACACATGTTGTATGTTTTCAGTCTGACGACGCGCAACGCAAGCACCACCTGTCGCAGAAGAAGATGATGGAGATCAACCCTCGCCACCCGCTCGTGCAGGAACTATTGCGCCGCGTCAACGACGCGCCCGACGACCCCGCCACCAAGCAGGCCGCCATGTCGCTCTACCGCACCGCCGCGCTTAGGTAAGATACCGACCCTCGCTCCCGCTCGTGCAAGAAGATTATTTCTGAAATTAATCACTAAAGTGATAAATCAAAAAATGTTTGATGAAGACCTGTATTCATTCTGAAAGACCTGTCCAACAACACCTCACGCCATAGGGTTCAAATAAAAAAAAGTCATCCCCACTTTACGTGTACCCTTAATTTTTTTAGATTTTATTTTACCACTGTCAGATTTATTGATTTATATATTCATACCAAATTGCAGCTTTTTAGCATTAACATTGAAAGAGCAAAGCCTCAGATAGACAGATAGACGGACATGGCGAAACTAGGGTTCCTAGTTGACTAAAGAACCTTAAAAAGCAGCCAAGTCTTTTTTTTTATACGTGTTTTTTCAGGTACGATAACATTGTCTTAGGAATATTTGAGCTAGCTAACCAAAGCGTGTGTTCCCTAAGGTCCGGCTTCATGCTGCAAGAGGGCCAAGCCGTGGAGTTCGCGGAGACAGTGGAGCAGATGCTCGCGCAGTCGCTCGGAGTGTCGCCGGACGCCGTCACGGAGGAGGACGACTTGCTGGACGCGCCCGCCGAGGCCGGCGCGGAGCTCGAGGAGGAGGTGCCCGCTGAGGACCATGATGAGCTGTAGAACTGATGTAAAGTTAAGCGACCAACAGCTCAGAAGACTACGTGAGATCCCGTGATCAGTTAAAAAAATACTATTGGGTAGGATTAAGCACGTTTTCCAACAGCTCAGCGAAACTACCAAAACCTTAGTGAGATGATGTAATGCGAGAAATCCTATATGTCAAATTAAAGGGAAAAATTGAAAATTTTAATGCTCCGAGCAGGATTGGAACCCGCGATATCTGGCATTCGCGGCCAATCGGGTTCGAATCCTGCTGAGAGCATCAAATTTAAAAAAAAACCCTTTAATTTTTAATTTGGAAATATCCTTACTGCTTAATACAAAATGAAATCCTATATGATCAGCTAAAATAACTATGGGGTACTGAGTAAAAAAAGATAGTCCGTCAGTTAGATTATAAAAAAATATAGGACACGTGTGTTTTCTTTTGCCAATCAAACGAAAAATAACAAGAACAAAGACGCGTCAAAATTCGGTAGTGGAGACTCCTGACGTCACGCGGAACTTTAACGGGAAACTTTGTATAGTATGCTCAAAAATAAAAATATTTTTTGTTAATTCTAACTTGATGGTGATTTTTTTTTGGACACAAACCTATTCTATCTCAGATACTATGAATTTTCTCGTATATTCTCTTCCTATGGAAGTACCCACGGTCTCACAAGAGCCTGGGGCAGTGATGAACTTGAAATGATTCAACGACTGAGTAAAATGTATACATAATAGCAATTGTTTGTAATAGTGATTCATTCTGCATTTATTGTAATAGAGCACATCAAAATAACTTAAATCCGTAAATATTGATTCTTAAAATTGTTTGATATGTGTTGATCACAATTGTGTATTAGTTATAACAGTTTTTATGAGAATTTTTTTTTTTCATATACAGTTAATTCTAAGTGAGCTTTATTTCAATGAAATAAGGTATTATAATCGCTTATCTATTACATTCCATATACCATAATTTATTTTTAGCCACAACTCGTGATTTTAAAACGTTATTAATACCGTATAAATTTATTATATCACGAACCCATGTTCCAATAGCTATAAAATTGTCTTCAAGCATGTTCACTATTTTAAAATGATAGATTATGGTATATGTACATAAAGTCGCGTATACACCGGCCGAATGAACATCATGCCTTCGTTGGATTGGTGTGTATGCGCTATAAAAACATTCGCCGCGCTGACCCTGTCTCCTGTACCTTTAACTTGGCAAGAAATAGAGAATGTCCATAATTCTAGCCTCGGTGACGCTTAATAGTCATACGCATACTGGCCAAGAAAAAAATACAAAAGGAGTGTGGGAAACCCAGGGGACGTTGCCAAGTTAATTTATTAGTAAATAGAACTGTCGTAATTTGGTTCCGCCTCGCTCTCTAGTTCTAGACGTACCATGAAATGGGTTTATTACACATTGATCCAAACATCATTGTCTCACTCAGCATATTGCTGGGTCGTTCGTACCAATGTCTAAATAGGAATGTAATAAACCCAAGATGGAACACAGTTTTTCATAATTTACGTTAAGAACCTTACTACCCAGCCAGACGAATGTTAAAGAAAATCTCAGATACTCGGCCTTCGGCTCGTGTGATTCTGGGGTTTTCAGGAAGCGACAGGTGTGTCGCGGCGATGCCACTAGCGATAAGTTGTGTGTGTCGAGAGTATGCTCGACGAGCGAGCGCGAACGTTCGCGCGGACATTCGCGCTCGCTCGCTCGCGAGTGTGGAGCGCGTTTTTGATAACGGCTGACAGCGTTAGCTGTAAATAAATTATATTTATTAATTATGTGGTTTTATTATTTACAATCTATTTCACTAACTTATGCATTTATCCCAGTGGCTGTTATCAAATATAGCAAACAAATCATATCTGACATGTCGACAGCTGCAGATACCTGACCCACTTCTATGGACGAGGGGCCACTTTTTAACCGACTTCAAGATTTCAAAAGAGGAGGTTATCTCACATCAAAGAACAAACTACCTATCACATATCGATCCCACCCCTCCAAGTCAGGAAGGCGCCTTAGCTTACCGCTTACGCCCATACTCCTGCTTGTTTTTAACCGACTTCAAAATTTCAAAAGAGGAGGTTATCAATTCGGTTGTATGTTTTTTTTTAAATGTTTGTCCATAACTCCGTCATTCCTTAACCGATTTTGAAAATTCTTTTTTTGATTGTAAGTATATATATCCAAGTTGGTCCCGTTTCTGTCAAAACGCAGTTCTGATGATGGGACCCATAAGGAATTGAGGGAACTCTTCAAATCTTAAAGGCAAACATAGTGATTTTTGTGTCAATCATTTTCATACAAAAATGTGACATTTGATGAAGTGGAACTGCTGATGATGATCAGAACAGAACTCTTCAACGACGAAAAATTGACGTTTGGCGATTTGTCCTCCTAGCTGTGTTTGTTAAGCAAGTTATATTTTCACGATTAATTTTTGTCATGCTCGAGTTCTGATGATGAGATCCATTAGGACTCGAGGGAACTCCTCAAATGTGAAAGGCAGACAAATAGTGATATTAGTATTTTCATGACCTAATCAAGCATTTTCATTCAAAAAAGTGACATTTGATAAAGTGGAACTGCTGATGATGATCAGAACAGAACTCTTCAACGACGCGTAGTTCACATTTGGCGATTTTTTCTCTTCGTTTTGTTTGTCAAGCAAGCAAGGTTTTTCCATGATTCCATGAGGAATTGAGGGTACTTAGTCTTCTACCATTATAAACATACTTATAGCCATTTTTATTTTATTGTATGGAATCTAAGAGTGCACCATCTAAGTATAATAATCTCTCACCGGCCTCCCCCATTGAAGTCGGTTTTTTATCTTACAAATTATCTCTACAGCTGACGGTACATGTTCGGTGCGTATGAAAAGGCCCTAAGAGCAAGAAAACCCATGGTCTAATATACGATTCACACTGAACGGCTGGAGTCGGCGCGCACCCCACTAGAGTCAAAGGGATTCGAATCCTCCATACAGAAGCTAGACTTAGTAACCCTTTGATTGCCAAGAACCTATATCCACCCACCACGCCAACAACCACTAATATGAAAGCGTTGAAAGGGTTAAGCCTTGTGACGTTATATAGACAGTGGTAGGCTTTCTTCACATTTTCGTGAATATCTTGAAAACTAATAAATAGCAAAAAATTATATTGTTTCTTGCAAGTTAACCACCATCATCCATATCAGCCGTAAGAAGTCCACTGCTGGACCGCCTATTCTTCTGGGAAGGCCTATGCCCCAATGGCAAATTTCATAGTCAGTTAATGGCATGCAGATTGGCGATCGCAGTGTCTCCACCGCACTCCATGCTGCTGCCCATCCACCGGTGGTCTTGGTTGTAGTTTTTGGGTGACAGCACCAGTAATGGACAAGGACCAAAACCGTATGATCGTTGAATTAGGACTGAACACTGGTGGCGTCACCCTAGGACATCCCTGGGTCCCAACAAGCGAATGGGGAATGTCTGAAAATTTTTAAAGTCCTTGATTATTTTTCTAATGGTAGGAATAACCCTCGCCATGAACAGAAAAAAGTTTCAGATTTTTCGGTTGCGCCATATATTTTTAAAAAATATAAACATTTTATATCACCTCGCGTCTGCCCCGTATCGGACTACTAAGACTTTCTAAGTCCGTCGAATATTTTAAAAAAAGCCTGCTTGGATCTGTGGTACGCAATGACATTGACAGTTCAAGTCATACGACCAACCTATGATGAACTGTCAATGTCATTGCGTACCACAGATCCAAGCAGGTGTTTTATTTTTAATATTCGACGGACTTAGAAATGTCTTAATAGTCCGATACGGGGCAGACGCGAGGTGATATAAAATGTTTGTATTTTTATAAAATATATGGTGCAACCGAAAAATCTGAAACTTTTTTTCTGTTAATGGCGACGGTTATTTCTCCCATTAGAGAAATAATCAAGGACTTTTAAAAATTTCAGACATTCCCCATTGAGTCATTTTATTTGAAAATTTGAAATGTTATGGAAATGGAGCCTTATTGACACTGCCAAACCCCTTCCCCGTACTCTTTACTTGAGAAAGACACATTATGACTATTTAAGAGCGAGCCCCCTTTGCCATCGACAATGAAACAAGTGGAATAAACAAAATATATATTTTATTCAAAAAAATAAATTCTGCCACTGCAGGCACAGTGAGGCTTACTCCCCAGTAAACCATTACCAAGGAAAGCCACATTCAAATCCAGCATTACGGAACTATGGAAATACAAATAACTTACACATACTCGTTTTATTATTTTTAATACTATAAGTTGGGTCTCCTTATATTAAATGTATAAAATCTCATATTAAATATAATGAAACGGGTCACTCACGTCTTAAAGGTCGAATATCGCTCGACATGTTTCAGACCGGTTCGCGGTCCTTAATCATGAGCACCTATCGCGGCGGCGGTTTTCTTAGCACCAAAACCAAGCCAACCGCTACGAAAACCGCCGCCGCGATAGGTGCTCATGATTAAGGACCGCGAACTGGTCTGAAACATGTCGAGCGATATTCGACCTTTAAGACGTGAGTGACCCGTTTCATTATATTTAATATGTCTCAAACTCACGGGAGTTTTCTGTATAAAATCTCGTATAAAGTGTAGCCATACGACATAAGGCCATAATTTCTTTGGGAACAGAACAGCTGTTAATTTATATACGCTATACCGTAAAAAACTTCGCCTCTAATCGTAATGCCATTCTATAAAGTTGAAATTATTTGAAATGTTAGGCGACATGGCAGTGTATCAGGAGCTTCTTACTTCTATACATATTACAAAGCTAGGTTTATCGTCAATAACATTACCATCCACCTGTGCCTGGCCAGGATCTTAGTGTAGAGACTAGAAAACTATAAAAGCTGTCAACATCGACGGTTTCACGTCACATGTGTCACAACACTGTAAGAGCGAGGTCACAGTTCCATGTATGGCACTAAGAACTTGCTGATTTGTTCCCAATTCGACAGATTTCCATCACAGATTAGCTTCTCTACAGATTCCCATTCTACAGATTCCGAAGTCTTCAGTTTCCAAATTCTTCAAATGCCCAATTCTACAGATTCTGAATTCTGTAGATTTCCAACTCTACAGACGGAGCCCCGCTCCTATTTCTGCGCAGTTTGCCCTTCGGGTATCTGAAGATACCTAACGAACCTAACCTACCTAGACCTGGGGCCGTTGTAGATCAACTATAGTAGGACTTTTTTAGAATTACAAATCTGTAGAATTGGGAATCTGTAAACTTGAGAATCTGTAAAATTGGGAATCTGAAAACTTGAGAATCTGCAAAAATTGGGAATATGTAAACATGAGAATCTGTATAATTGGGAATCTGTAGACGTGCGCCACTATGAACTTGCTTATACAACGCCATCTTGTGAAAATTTTGACATTGACAGTTTTCTACAACTCTGATTAGTGTAAGAAACAAATCGCTTCAATGATCGCTGAAAACTTAACAGTATTGAGCCACATTTATTAACCTAAGATTCCCTGTTACAGCGATTTGAATAAGTTATTTTGCAGCATATTATCACATAGACAGAGACACAGCTATATGTTGCTATTCCGTTCCACTTGATTCCAACTATATCTCCGTTTCTGTCAGGTGTTGTGACATACAACGTTTGTAAAAAGCTATTATAAGAAGAATCCCTACTAAAAGTATAGACTTATCAATCACTATGTGACGTGGGAGAAAAAATACTGCAATTTCATACTACAGGTGGGACCATTGAATCATTAAATAATAATATATGTCATTCACTAATCTCAAACATAATCAATAAATTAAAATGAATACTACAATTTTCATTAATACAGTGTACTATTACAAAATGTACAAAACACTGGGTGTTAAGATTATAAACGAAAGAGCATCATCATCCTCCTAGCGTTATTCCCAGTACAGTTGCATCCTGAAGAATGCCTGGGGTCCGCTACCTAATCCCAAGAATTGGCGTAGGCACTAGTTTTTACGGAAGCGACTGCCATCTGACCTTCCAACCCGAGGGGGAAACCGACCTTATTGGGAATAGGCTTGTCAAGTGAGTGGGCAACTTGACTGTTAGCAGTTCTCAAGCCGCCCGGAGGCCTCTAACTTGGCTTAACGACTGCTATCAAAGACAGCAACCGGGATCAACGGCTTAACGTGCCTTCCAAAGCACGGGAGCGTTCAGTTAGTAACCACTCAAAGCGGTCACCCATCCAAGGACTGACCTCGCCCGACATTGCTTAACCTCGCATACCGCACGCAGTACGCGGGTGCTACTGGGCCACGAGCGCTCGCTTTTTTTTAAACGAAAGATCAATTTTGTATATTATACAAAGCTAATATAAGCACCATGTTTAGGCAAAAGTACCAGTAGTTACAACTTGTACAATCTGTGATGCATCGATAAAAATAAATAAAAACTATCTGTGGACAATCTACAAAAATCGACCTAGTCCCAAACTAAGTAGAGTGTGTACAGTCCGCATCAATCTAGCTACGCATTTGAGTTCAAGTCTTCATTATAAGAGAATAAGACCTGACGCCTTCATATGCATAGCTACTTTTGATCCTATGACTGTACTAGGGTACTTGGCGACTCTATACATACTTATATAAATAAATATATACACTTAAATAGTGTCCTGACCGGGATTCAAATCCAGCACCACGAGCTTCGAAGCAGGGTTTTTTTTTATGACAACCCTACCGACTAGGCCAAAATGGCCGTCAATCGTTATACTTTGCGAGATTAGTTTCACACCATCACACATTCAAATCATCACACTTCACTCGTCACAATTTGCACTTTTAGTGCCAGGAACCCGCTAGGCAGGCGCTTGTCTCGTAAGCGCTTTCCTCGACATACGGTTTTCGCATGTTATCGCCACGAGCGCAGCGCTACAAAATCGTTGCTAGTGAGTGTTAACAGTAATATAACCCTGACGCGGCTATCGTATTGAAAAAACAGTTGATGTGAGAATCATGTTAAATCTTGCAAGTGTTAAATCCAACCAGTACCTTCTATCAACCACCGACAGTGTCAAAGTAGGTACTTTATGTCTAAGGACACGTGTTGTTAATCATTGCACACATTAGTTAAAAATTAACAACTAGCGTCTAGGATTTCAAGAATATTTACAGTACATATGGTTCTACTTTACCGCACGAGTGCGGTAATCAGCAGATTACGTGCATATGTCGAAACTTTAAAGAGCCATATGTACTGTAAAACTTTGTACGATACACTTTTGCGAATAGGTAATTCGCAACTCGTGTCGATTTAAAACACTCCCTTCGGTCGTGTTTCAATTTATCACCACTCGTTGAGAATTTCCTGTTTTCTGCACTTGTATCGTAATGTACTATTATAGTAGTTATCTCATTACCCTCACTTGACGGAAGCTGGTCCTACCTACATTCCGTCAAACATGAGAAGATAAATTTTATTAAAGTTATAATATTGCATAGTTACTCATCATCATCATCCTAGCGTTATCCCAGTACAGCTGCATCTTGCAAGATGCCCGGCGTCCGCTACCTAATCCTAGTTACTATGCAATATAAATCGTTTTTTTAAAAGACTTTGATCCACGACTTGTTGTTGTGGTTTAAGATGATCTCGCAAAAGCATGATATTGATGTTAGCCACACACTCTCATAAATGATAGATAACTCACTTGACCACACTCATAACTCTGGACCACTTTTGTTTTCCTATGTGAAGAAAATAGTAAATAGTAACACGAAAATTTGGTCAAATACGGCCAAGTGAAGTCTTTCATCGAACTAGAAGCGCGTCATAGCGAAAACACTGCAATTAAAATTCAACTAAAACAATTTGTTGCTAGCAGTTCATCCTATCATACAGGTAGAAGCGGGCGATCTTGCGTCCTAGCGTTTAGCTTCGCCCGGTTATACTGTAGCACTGCTATGGCCGCCAACGCCATACCGGCGATGTTTAACGGCGGCGCCGGGTTCCGCAGCAGTATCAGCGAGGCGGCGACGACTAGCACGCGTTTACCGCACGACAATACGGCGTAGGACAGCGGCGTAACGCGCGCTAAAACGCTAAACGCGGCCGCCGCTTGCAGCCACGCTAGTACACCGTCTAGGAGAAGCAAGCCCGCTGAGCGAGGTGAGAGGGGCTCAGAGAGTAACGCGGCGCCGTCGCTCCACGCCCACACAGGGAAGAACATCGCGGCTGCTAGCGCGCTGAGTGCTGCCAGCACCCTGAGCGGCGACCAGCCCGCGCGCGCTAGCAGCCTCTTCGAGTATAGATGCTGCAGCGACAGTAAAGCTGCTGCAGCTAGCGCGGAGAACAGTCCGGCTGCGTCGAAGTGCATCTCGGTAGCGGAGGCGAGCCCCACGCCGGCGGCGATGAGGAAGAGCGCCGGCGCGACGCCGCGCGGTTGCTGCTCGCCGAACAACAGGCGCGCGAGGCCCGCGGTCCATAGCGGTGTTGTCGCCTTCACTGTAATAAGCAAATACTTATTATTACATACCTTATTGTTTCTGTGTTCCTGCCTAGCTAGCACGATAACTTATACGTCATATACTAAAAAGAAACATAAAACGTGACGGTATAAGCAGCTGGTATCAAAATATTGATAAACAATCATGAGTCATGGGAGTACCATGGAAATATTTTTATTAATAGTACTGAGCTCCCAGTCCCTCAGTCTTTGGACTCTGAGGGATTAATCCCAGTGATGATATATGTTGTTAAATTTACACCTATAACATTTCAGCATGATGACGAGAGTTTAGTATTGTTGTTCTTACAACATAATATTCTCACTCACTTAACTCACAATCCCCTATTACCCTTTATCTAAATCTCGAAATGCAACACTGTCGACGTGAACACCTCTACGTGACCACAACCACTCTGCCAAGAGTGAAACAACAGAGAAGAACATTATTATCCCAGCCATCTAGGGAGATCTCTTGAGGTGTTGGTTTGATAGTCTTTACTCTTATATTATTCGCAGAGATGACTATCGGGCCAATGATCGTCAAATCAACATCCCACATGGCGGATGATGTCGGCCTGTTTAGCCTAGTTGATAGTGACACTGCCTCCGAAGCTAGAGGTCCCAGATTTGAATCCCGGTCAGGGCATTATTTGTGTTTAGCATGGATGGTTCCTGGGTCTTGGATGTTTTCTATGTATTTATCTATAGTATGTATATCATTGTCTAGTACCCATAGTACAAGCTTTGCTTAGTTTGGGACTAGGTCGATTTAAGTAAGATTGTCCCCCAATATTTAATTATTGAAAATATTTCTCCCAATATTTAATTATATATTTGGTCTATTGTGTCAATATTGCTATAAAGCCATGAGTGAAGCAAATAAGGGTATTACTGGCACCCACCTGTGTGCGCATAGGACACGGGCACCTTCCATATGGAGACCTGCGAGCACAGCGTCGTGAGAAACTTGGCCAGCGCCAGCGGCAGAAGTGCACGAAGCAGCGGCCGCACCGGCGGCGCGCGCTCGCGCAGCACGATGGGCGCCGAGCACAGCGCCGTGCACGCCAGCTGCGCCATAGCGACAGTTAGAGGTCGTGGGAATTCAGTCAAAAGTAACTTCCCAACGACGTTCCCCAGGGCAGAGCAGGTAAACCACGCACTACACAGCGCGGCCACCGCTAGCGCTGCGCGCGCTTCCGCGCCGCAGCGCCAGCGGAGCCAGCGCGCGCCTGGCAGCATCATCACCGAACCAAACTCTTCATTTCATTTTACTATTTCACGGTTTCTAGTGTTGCGACATCCGTTTCGCTTGCTAACACGGTGCCAAGTTTTCCAGCTGAAATGTGTCACATTTCTATCACTGTCTACGTGACGTTTGAATGTTCGAGACATTGTTTTAAAAGCTGTTGCGCACATCCTATGAAACTCTTGTAACATTGAACCTTATAAAAAAGTAGTTTATCGCTGGAAAATACTTTACTTTGACTATTTTTGGTAGATAATTCTATAAAACAGCAGATCATGGCATTTAATTTTAAAGTAAAAATTATTGATGTACTCGAACATTTCAACATAAAGTTTTGTTATCATGTGATCGGATCTGTGGTAATTTTAGTTAGACAGCCAAAAAAAGCAAGAGAAAGTTTGTTACTTCATTTAAGTAATATTAATGAATTCATTATTTACTGACACATTCAACAAAGATTTTTGTGCGGATTTCATCACGTTACATTGTTTGCCTTATTGTATCGTGCCAGAGTTTGGGAGTTTATCTATAAGGAGCTGGTAGAGTGAAGTGTCGTGTGGGAGTGTTTATTACGGCAAGACGTCGCGTCGGAGTTTCCTGTCCTCTGGTTGGATGGTACTCGAGAGCGACAGGTGAGTTGCGACGCTCGGGTCGGTTGCCGTAGGTCGTCCCGCCCACGGTCGAGCTACACTTCATGGTTACACGTTGCTTTCCAATGGTGCTTTCGTTTTTACGTTTCTGCTGGTGTTTCGGGCTGGTGTATGGGACCCTTGGTGTATAGAAGTTTCTGCTGATGGGTATACTGCTAGGTTGGGGCGGAGAGCTCGCGCTGGGCGCCGCAGGCCGTGTAGGCCGACGATGACATCATCATGTCTGTGCTATTTATTGAGCAATTGCCTGAGCAGTAGCTTGAACTGGGATACTGCACAAGCAAGCTGCTGGAGTGCCAATTTCTGTCAGAAAATCATATTTATCACCATGTTGGTGTACTATGAAGGTACTTCCTAGTTTTTCTAGAGAAAGTACTTTGGTAAGGCCACTGAAAACCTTTAAAATGTCATTTAACAATCAATTAACTATACAATGTATATTGTTTTGAAAAAATGACACCTCGCCGAGTTTCTTACGCCGGTTCTTCTCGTGGCAGAGGTTTATTTTTCCGAACCGGTGGTAGTTTATTGACGTTCATAGGTGCATGTAATATGCCTAATTTGAAGAATAAACTACTTTTACTTTACTTTTTTACTTTTAATCAATCCAAGCAACAAGGGCGTTTTGAAAACAGTATAGTAAACATTTAGGAATGTGATAAAATACACCAGTCCTGTATTTCATCAACATTCCACACATAATGTTATTACAGATATGAATTTATGTTAAGACAGGATATCATCATCCAATAATAAACAATGCACCAATAAATACCATTACTAGACAAACATGTCAGATATTGAGTGCCTTATTCTGCCAGTTAATATAGTAGGTGACAGACAACCTGGTAATTTTTAATTTACAATTTTTTTTGATACTGATATAGTAATAATATTGGGGGACAATCTTACACAAATCGACCTAGTCCCAAACTAAGCAAAGCTTGTACTATAGGTACTAGACGACAATATACATACTTATATAGATAAATACATAGAAAACATCCAAGTCCCAAGAACAAATATCCATGAAAAATGCACAAATAAATGCCCTGGCCGGGATTCAAACCCGGTACTTCTAGCTTCGTAGGCAGAGTCTCTACCAACTAGGCTAAACAGATTGTCACAGGTAGGTGATATATTATGATCTTGTAATGGTTGTGTATCTATCTTTTTAATCCCAAACTAAGTTACTGGTACAACTTCTTTTATAATGCCTTGGAGTTCAGCGGGCCCCCCCTGTTTCTGTTTCCTTCTATAATTTCTGACTACTCCAGTTTGAACCAGTTTTTAGTTTAAGTTTCTCCTCACATCTGGCAATGCTTATTAAAAATTATTCAAGTAGACTAAAATACTTTGAAATTTTCATAAATGAATTTCCAAGACAAACTAGTGAGTTTCATAAGGAACTTCACTTGTGGATTTCATACTTTTGAAAGTGCTACATTTTAACCTTCTAATATACCATCTTCCTTATTTAGCGACATGTTAATTTACTTTATATTTTTTCTTTCTGTATTGTAAACGAGCGACAACGGGGGCAGATAAACCATACACGGATTTAGCTCGCTGTTTTATTAAAAAATGTAATAGTCTTAAGTGTTTTTGGATTGAAAAAAAATCCAGTGCCAGGAACCCGCTAGGTGAGCGCTTATGTTCTAGGTGTTTTCCGCTACATATGGTATGGTATGGTATTACTTGTAATGTGCTATCCGAATAATAGTACATTACTACAGAGGCCGGGAAGAAAGGGGTTGCCGGCCGAAGACATATATTCTATAGGTCTAAGGCGGGCAACCCTAAATTTCCCGCCGAGGTATGTATAGTGCTTTTCTCAAACATGCAATGAAATAAACAACAAAAAAAGACAAAAATTTATTTTTAATACGCATAGTGGCAGAATGTCATGATGCCTGTGCCACAAATTTATGTGGAATGGAATTAAAAAAGAGGACTTTGCCGGCCTAGGCCTGCAAGTATTGTATGAAATTCCATTAACGACCTCTTGTCCTAGCCGCACCTGAAACGTCATACTTCGCAGCCTATTATAAGGAACATAACATCAATATTTCATTGCATGTTTGAGAAAATTTCTATTTCTTTCTATATGGTTTTGTGCATTTATTGGCTACGATTGTATCACTACAAAATCATTCACAGTGAAAGTACATCTAAAAGAACCCTTGTGGCCTACTCACTGGACAAGTATCTGAATTTTATACATGAACATCATACATACACCTAGCTATGGTATGTGATGTACTTGATGAGTTGCGACTTATTGATATGAAGCATTAATTGGTAATCTTATCTGTAGCATGAATGATGAATTACTGTGATCTAAATTCCTGGCTGGTGTGGCCTGGCTGATAGCAAGCACATATTTCTTATGGACACATTCAAAAGGGGTGTTGCCACTAATTTAATAAATTGAAGATACTCTGCAGTTTCCTTAAAAAAAAATTTAATAGAGATGGCACTTAATATGGTCATATATCCATATTTATTAATAACTAGCTGGTGCCCGCTACTTTGTCTGCGCAGGATTAGTATTTGGACAATTCATACAATATCTTTATAAATTGTAGCCTATGTGTTATTCTGATGTATAAACTATATTATTGTGAAGTTTCATTAAAATCCATTCAGTAGTTTTTACGTGATTCAATTAGCCTTTATTTGACAATCATATTATTTAACATTTAACATTGTTCCACTTTTAGACTTCGGAATTCGGATTGTCTTGCTTTCCTTTCTTGGAAAGTTTTTACGTGAAAGAGTAACAAACATCCATCCATACTTACAAATCGCGTATAAAATATTAGTAGGATAATGCATATTACTTGTCAAAATACTCATACTTGTATTGATTATATTATAAACTTACTGCTGTAAGGATGCAAATGAGACAGAAGGAAAAATAATTTAAATAAACACTTGTGCAATCAGTTTTTGCAAGTTCAACAATACATAATTAAATTACATATTCAAAGTCTAAATAAATATGAAATATTAATGTGTACTACAAAAACCTTGCAGTTCATTGTATTGCCAGTTACCCAACTGTTTTACATTTTTTAGAATAAATATGAAAGACATAATATGCACGCATTTGCGCCTTACTCCTTGTATTAAAGCCTTGTACTAAAAATTGAAAATTTGTTCGAGTGTAAAGCATAAATATCAATTGGCCTATTGTACCCCCTGGGGGGCCCTTACTCATGCAGGTTTGGTCATCCAAATCCATATAATGATTGAACCTGCTCGAAAATTCTCTGCTTCTCGTGCTCAGTATTTTTATTTTTTTTAACAAATAGCAGTCAATGACATCCTTCTGTGCTTTTATATAACACACAAACTATGTAACTGAAGAAAAACCTGATTTTTAGGGTTCCATAGGAAACAAGAAAAACGTATAATTTCACTATACCTGTCCAACTGTCCGTATATGGCTTAGCTAAGTATCCATTACCACTAGAAAGCTGTAATTTGGCATAGGTATACATATCAACATATATTTTTATTATTGCGCGTGGCCCGACACGCACTTGGCCGGTTTTTAATTCTCAATACACTAAATGAAACTATATAAACGGATTTAACTATATATAAAAGTATTTAATACATCCCGACGTTTCGAGCCCTTTGCAACACTCGTGGTCAAGTGAGTTGAACGTACTTGTACCACAGACCACATATCCCTATAAGTGACTAAATACATTAAACACGCGATTAATTCCGTATTTTTTAAAATTAAAAATGAGATTGCTCTTGGCCAGCATCTAGCATGTCAGCAAGTGACCGGCTCGCTCTTGTCCTCTTTCTAAATGACCGGCTAATGAGAGGAGACAGCTAATAACAGTAATAACAACTAGACAAACGCTGCGATTACCCGGCCCACGACCGTAACGGCGCGGACACGGGTTGACCCGGCCTTGAACGTTGCCCGCTGTATCGCGCTTCCTTCCGAGTATCAAATCAAACACATACGCACAACACTAGATTACACCCAGGCCACACTGCACCGTTGCGTTGCGTTTAATGTGGCATGTCATAAAAAATATATGTAAAACGTCATAGCGACGTCGAAGCGTTGACGCTGTTACGACGCCAACACGACGCAACGGAGCGGTGTGGCCGGGCTCTTAGTTACCACGCCTAATAAATAATTCAAACTAGTTCATGTTTGCTCAATACTTGTGAGTCCCTGTCTCGGGTTTTCTTTAAAAATAGTACATTACGATACAAGTACAGAAATCAGGAAATACGCAACGAGTGGTGATAAATTAAAACACGACCGAAGGGAATGTTTTAAATCGACACGAGTTGCGAATTACCTATTCGCACGTGTGTCGTATAACGTTTTACAATACAAATGGCTCTTTAAAGTTTTGACATATGCACGTAATCTGCTGACGTAGCACCATATGTACTGTAATATCTATTAACGTGCCCCGACATAACCCTGACGTACTCACATAAGGGTTTTTTTATACCACGGCATTGGCAAAAAACTGACAGCCTACCTGATGGTAACAAGGGTTCTGGAAAAACGGCTCTAAATATTTCTATGCAAGTACTTACGGGGGGAAAAATCGATCTAGCTATGTCACGTATCCAAAATTCGTTTTCTCCCGGATTTTGCAAAGCTCTGTCCGCCAATTACTGTAAAACTGATCTTGCCAATATTCTTACGCTTATTTATATTTTTACAACTTTACGTTTCTTTACGCACTCCATTGCAAAGCCAAGTCTGCCAATATTGTCACAATTTAAAAGTATGGCTCCAGACATATTGCCGAATAAAGTGCTGACGAAGTGGTTATCGACGCGTTTCTTAGGTCACTCAATTCAATAATAGGTCAATGATTTCCGACCGACTGAGGAACTTCCGACTCTCGTCATACCTATGTGACGTCAGGCAAGTGAGAGTCGATAAGTGAAAAAAAAAGAGAACCATTGTCTCAAACCCACCCACCCATACATGGTTTACCTACAGATGTTTGATGTTTGACATAACTTTTTTGCATGTTATAAGTATTTTGTTTCGCGTGAGATTTATTTCTCATATCTTTTCTGATATACCGTATCGTTGTAAAAAGCTAACCTAATAATTCTTCCATATGGACTGACACCTGGATACGTTTCGTTCCCTAAAGGGCATTTCTCCGAGCTTTTTACCGACTTCAATAGAAGGAAGGAGGTTCTCAGTTCGTCTGCATGTTTGCTTGTTCTTTATTTTATTTTATGTATGTATGTTCCCCCATAACTCTTGACCACGTTGGCCGATTTTGATAATTCTTTTTTTGTTTCAAAGCAGGGGACATTGGTCCCATATAAATTTGGTGAAGGTCTGATGATGGGATTTAGGAGAAATCGAGGGAACTCCTCGAATTTGATAGGCACGCATATGCCGATTTCGGTATTTTCTGTAGGTAACCAAGCATTGGCTCACGGAAACCACAAATTGTGGCATAGCAAGTACAAAATTGGAGTCGGTATTTTTAGGTATAAATTATTAACCGATGTGATTTCGGTGGTAGTATTTATGACGATACTTTTGCGTTAGGAAAATAGAATAGAATAAATTACCTACTAGTTCTTGCAGGGATTATCAATTTATCACGCCGCGTGTCGGTTTCCTCACTTAATCTTATCATATTTATCATTTAAAATTATACTATCTGAGTTCCACACGTAGTTGTATTAGTAGAATTATTGATCTGTTATTGATTGAATAACTCTTCTGTTTTGTAAAGCATTTCCTTCCAAGTCGACAACTGTTGTACTGTCCGTGTGAAGTGGCAAATATCCGAGAGGTTATACAATTGAACGTTACCTACCGTTCGTTGACGTAACAACGTGAGGTCGGGTTAGATTTAACGCATCAGTAGCTACGGCGAGGTGTCCAAATATTCAGTCTACTGACGACACTGATGCAGAAAATTTCAGAAGGACAAATAATAGTACATTACACAACTAGGGTGGTAAAGCAAAGAAAGGCTGAGATCGCAGATTTTGCGGCCCGAGCTGTAGGCGAGGAACGTATTAGATGTGTTCGAGGGCTTTATTTATTACCTACCTCCCGTGTTGTGTACATCATTATATTACTACACTTGGCCAGAAAGCGGCTTTTTTCGTACGCGTAGCGTGCGGTAAAAACCACTTTTTGGCCAGGTGTGGCATAAAATAGTTTTTCTAAAACATTCAGTGAAATATTGACGTTTTGTTATAATGGGCTGCGAAGTATCGCGTTTCGGGTGCGGCGAAACGAACGGTCCATAATGGAAGTTCATTCAAAATTGGAGTATCTATTGACGGCCGACGCGGAACTACTTGTCCGCGAATTGCTTCCCGACCTCTGCAATAATTTACTACTTAGACACAAATCGAACTATAAGAAATTATAGTCTGTAGGTAACACAGATTTGTATAGATATCAGGCCGCGGTTTGGACGCTATGAGTGCCCGCTGACCGCCCAGTTAACTTACTATTCGTAACCCCTGTTGCATCGAGGTAATAGTGGTTGCTGATAGTGGGGTTCGGTCACGGGCTTTTCAAAAAACTTATGTACGAAATGTTATTTGATACTTAGCTTTTCGCTGAAGGAAAACATGGTGAAGAAACCGGTTTAATCCGAACAGGGTCTCTGGGTTGGAAGGTCAGATCGCAGTCGTTTTCGTAATACAACGTGCCTACGCCTTGGGATTAGGTGCCCAAAGCAAGCCCTTTGCTCCTTTAGGATAAAATAAATACATAATATTAGGAGTCATTTTTTTACACAAATCGAACTAGTTCCATAGTAAGCTCAGTGTTATGGATAGACGACGACGATATATTTAAGGAACAAATGTTACTGCTCAGTGCTCACCATAGAAACAAATGCCCTTTCACCGGGATTTGAACCCGGGACCTCTAGCTTCGGAGGCAGTGTCACTACCAACTAGGCTAAACAGGCCGACAAATACAACTGGCGAAACGCTAGGAGGATGATGATATTGATGTCGAATCAGAATAAATAGCAGAGGGATTTTTTGAAAACTCCTACACTTGCTCTATTCGAATTAGGCTGGGTTGCACCAACTTACGATCACAGACTGATCAACGTTAAATATGGCGCCGGCAGCTGTCATCCCATATAAATTTGTCAAACTTTCCATACAATCAGATTTTTACGAACACAGCTTACGATTACAGACGGTTTGGTGCAACCCAACCTTAATGAGTCATCCATAGTAGGCGGAATTGCACATTTGCCACCCGATAGGCTATCTAATTTTTTACCTAAAAGTGCGTTACATAAAAACAACAGTTATGTCATGAGTATTATTGTATACAACAAGATACCTCAAGCTCTACGCCAACTAAAAGAGAACTTATTCATGTCAAAGTTAAGAAAATGGTCGATAGAGAAATGTTTTTATAGCATAAGAGAGTTTTTAGAATATAATGAATAATAATTTGATTGACATAACAACAGTTAATGTAATGACTAACATGAGTAATAAAATAAAGATATATGACAGGTGTATAATAATAATATTGTGTTATAGACCGTACAATTTTAAGAACAGGTTGACATTAAAATTATTTGAAATTTGAATAAAAATATTTAATGGTTAATCCAATTATTGTAGGTAGGTAATGTAATTAAATTCTCACATGTAATATAGCATCGAATGAATTATTGTGTGAAACTAGTCATTTGCATGCCATAATCGGCTAAACATGTGAAACGAATAATTTTAATGTTATAATGACCACCTACTTGTACTTACCATGTTTAAGCAAATAAATATATTCTATTCTATTCTATTCTATTCTACCGCCTCTACCAACCTCTACAATTCAAACCCTAAACGATAAACATAAAATAATTGTTTGTTCGAAATTGGCCGCCACTAAAATCTGCAGCCCACTAAGCTCCATCCTACGAAGTCTATTTGTAAATTCGCCACTGCCTATCGACATTGAAACCATTAATCCAAATGTTGGCCACACCTGCGCTAATGCCTCGTGATGGCATCTTACGATTAATTTGTGCCAAACGACTGTCCAGTCGTTAGGGCGTGTTTGCGGACGCTAAAATTCTGTCCGCACCCAGTTTTCGCCGATAGTGCGGTGGTACTAGTGTAGATACAGTAAATAATTTTTAAGAAAAAAAACCGACTTGGATGGGGGAGGCCGGTAAAAGATTATTATACTTAGATGGTGCACTCTTAGATAGATATACAATAAAATAAAAATGGCTATAATGTATGTTTATAATGGAAGAAGACTAAGTACCCTCAATTCCTCATGGAATCATGAAAAAACCTTGCTTGCTTGACAAACAAAACGAAGAGAACAAATCGCCAAACGTGAACTACGCGTCGTTGAAGAGTTCCGTTCTGATCATCATCAGCAGTTCCACTTCATCAAATGTCACTTTTATGAATGAAAATGCATGATTAGTTCATGAAAATAAAAAAAACCACCATTTGTGTGCCTTTCACATTTGAGGAGTTCCCTCGATTCCTAATGGATCCCATCATCAGAACTCGAGCATGACAAAAATCAATCGTGAAAATAGAACTTGCTTAACAAACACAGCTAGAAGGACAAATCGCCAAACGTGAACTTTTCGTCGTTGAAGAGTTCTGTTCGGATCATCATCAGCAGTTCCACTTCATCAAAACATCCAATGTCACATTTTTGGATGAAAATGCTTGACTTGTTGATAAAAACACAAAAATTACTATATGTTTGCCTTGAAGATTTGAGGAGTTCCCTCAATTTCTCATGGATCCCATCATCAGAACTGCCTTTTGACAAAAACGGGACCAACTTGGATATATATACTTACAATCAAAAAAAGAATTGTCCAAATCGGTTAAGAAATGACGGAGTTATGGACTAACAACATTAAAAAAAAAAAAACATACAACCGAATTGATAACCTCCTCTTTTGAAATTTTGAAGTCGGTTAAAAAAAAAGAAAAGAGGTGCAGTTGAGTGTAAAAATTTTAACCGAATTAATCCTCTTTTTATTTATTTAATCGTATGGCATTTATTTATGAACCGTGAGATCTTCGAGAAGATAAGTACGGTTGCCAGCTTTTGTTGCACTTTTAGCACCACCCAGGGGTCACGTGTAGGGTAACGGTCGGTACTCCCTACGGACGTGGTGCAACTTCGACCCTCCTTTGTCAAGTGAGTGGGCAACTTGACTGTTAGAAGTTCTCAAGCTGCCCGAAGGCCTCTAACTTGGCTTAACGACTGCTGTCGTAGACAGCAGCCGGGATCAACGGCTTAACGTACGAGAAAAAACACGAGAGCGCTCAGTTAGTAACCACTCAAAGCGGTCACCCATCCAAGAACTGACCTGCGCCCACATTGCTTAAACTCGCATACCGCACGCGGTAGGCGGGTGCCGACGAGCGCTCTAAAATCCTCTCAAAAATACGAACCGAAACCTTAGTTCCCATTCCCATGGCTATAAAGCACACATAAGTGCCGTGGGGACATATGTTATGACTTTATAAGTAATTAATCTATGCCTGTCAATCCAGGGAAAACCCCGCTGCGAATTTTATAATCCCTATTACCAACTCGCCCACGCACTGGTGATATTTTCATTTGCGATTTCCATTTTCCACCAGCCACTGATATTCCAAGTTTAATAACTATTGACGTTTGCAATGTTCAAGCATAAGTAAATAGGACATTTGATTCAAGCCGTAAATGAGTACTAAATAGGCCGCCGCGTTCATTACAAAGATAATGTAAAGAATGCTATTAATGCATCTTGTTGTGTAAGTATACATTTTGTAATACAAATTGACTCTCTCAGGTTCACGCTAAGGTTGTCGATTAGGTCATCCGCATCTCACCATTGAAATATGTTTAAAAAACCGGTCAAGTGCGAGTTCGACTCGCGCACCGAGGGTTCCGTACAACGATCGGGTACCCGTCTCGACCCATTAATTCAGGAAAAATCTTAACAGCGCGATGTAGAAATTGAACGCCATGGGTAGAGCGCCATCTATCGGCACATATTATAACTAATTTGCGCGACTGCTGTCATAGACAACTGCTTAACGTGCCTTCCAAAGCACATGAGACTTCTCTCTTTAATATGCCAATTAAATGAACAACGAGGACTTTCCTTGCAGATGACGCGGGCACGCGGAGCATGTGTATATGCTCTCAGATCCTGAAGAACGTGTGGGGCTCCTATCAAACGGAGAAGGTTTGTGCAACTTCGACCTGTTCCATTTACTTATAATTATAACTATCATTGTTTGCAATACATTGCGATTTGTTTTTATTTTGATTTGTTTCGGCGCCGGCGCTCGGGATCGGGGCATGAATGGCGGGGCGGGGGGGCCCCACTTCCCTTGCACACCGCGCGCAGCGCGGGATTTAGTGTGATATAGTTCTCGACCAAGCGCGCATGTCATTCGGAGTTGCTGTGGAGGACTTAGGGTTGCCCACCAAGTGATAGTACTTGTGGTAGTTACGGTGTATATTCAAAGACAACAGTTCAGTGTATAATATAGACAGTTACGGACTTTTCCTGGTGGACGGAAGGTGGTCTCCTGGCATCAGCAGTGCAGTCGGCAAGGGACACCTACATACATTTCACACAAAAACAGTTACACATATCCTTGCAAGACTCCGGGAAGCGGCATTCGATACCGTGAGCACCTAATTTAAGTTCAGTAATGTGTATCGCATTAAAAGGCTTCGAATCCCAGCTGAGGCAGGATTGTTAGAGGTATTCCTATGGGCCCGAATACATCCCTGCCCATCAGTCGAGATTCGAAACAATCATGTTTAAACAAAAGATGATCATGCAGAACTTTAGGCTCACTTTAGGATCGTTCAATCCACGAGGAAGTGCCCCACTTCTTTCTATCGCGCTTCGAGCGGCCATTCAGGTTTTAGACTTACTCTGCGCCTATTTGCCGGTGATGCTCATGCTGTTCTGGAACTTGGTGTATAGAGAAGACGCTTTCTTATTAATTTGGCGTGTCGCTTCCCGAAATACTGACTTCATTGGGCATTTAGCCCTGTACGGCAAAGTTAAGGTATCTGAGCTTAAAGCAGATGCCCATTCGTTGAAAAAGCTGATGTCAAATAAGAATGGATAACGCACAACCAAGCTGGTTTCTCACATGAATTTTGACAACAACTGACGGGAGAGAGGCGTTGAGTGAAGACTCGTTCAGTGGCAGACGATCTTGACCCGACTGCTGACACTTGCAGGGTGCGGGTGCGCGGAATGGTGAGATGGCGCGGCGGCGCGTCACGCGCAAGTGGGAGGTGTTCGCCGGCCGGAACCGGTTCTGGTGCGACGGGCGGCTGATGACCGCGCCCCAGCCGGGGGTGTTCCTTCTCACGCTAGCGCTAATCGCGGCCACGTCGGCGCTGCACCTGGCCTTCGATGGTCCCTACTTGGGTATGTTCCTCATGAGTGTAAGCGGGAGGTATTGGTTGCAACCGGTTCTGGTGCGACGGGCGGCTGATGACCGCGCCCCAGCCGGGGGTGTTCCTTCTCACGCTAGCGCTCATCGCGGCCACGTCGGCGCTGCACCTGGCCTTCGACGGGCCCTACTTGGGTAAGTTCCTCATCAGCGCAAGTGGGAGGTGCTGGATACAACCTGTTCTGGTGCAACGGTCGACTGATTACCGCTCCGCAGAATGCCATAACTATCATCATCATTATCAGCCTATAAACGTCCCACTCCTCCAATTCAAGGATGAGAGGGAACGGGCCATAGACCCCACGCTGGCCCCGTGCCGGAACTTCACATACACCTTTAAAAGTTTTCACTGATCTATGCAGGTTTATTTACGATGTCATCCAGCTGACGCCTACCTGTCATAACTATGATCCTCAAAAACAGTTTGCAGAGTTTGAAGGTAGTTATGTGTTGCAGCGCGGCGCGTGTCCCCGGCGCTGCCGTGCGTGGGCGCGGCGCTGGCGGCGCTGACGCTGTGCGCGCTCCTGCGCACCGCGCTCACCGACCCCGGCATCCTGCCGCGCGCCGCGCCCGCCGAGGCCGCGCTCGACGCGCCCTCCGCCACCGCCGCGCGCCCGCCGCCCCGCGCCAGGTACTCCCCCCCTCCTGAGGCTGCGTTAGACTATTGGTACTTCGACAGTGAAGGCCTTGTTTTATTAGCGATATCCGTAGTCCTTGCGGAAAACTTCCGGAATTGCCTCGGTGCTAAAAACGGCGCCCAAATCGAACCTTTAAAGACTGTAAATAAAGAATTATATTCAGAAATTAGAAATTCTGTCGCCTCAGCGCTAAGTAACCAATCATATTTAGTTCATAAGTTTTACTTACACACTTGTTTTACCCGCAGGGAGGTGCTAGTACGCGGTCGGGTAGTGAAGCTGAAGTACTGCTTCACCTGCAAGCTGTTCCGCCCGCCGCGGGCCTCCCACTGCTCTCTCTGCGACAACTGTGTCGAAAGATTCGACCACCACTGCCCGTGGGTAAGTACACTACCCGCAGGTGCTGCCGCGGTCGGGTAGTGAGGCCGAATTACTGCTTCACCTGCAAGCTGTTCCGCCCGCCGCGGGCCTCCCACTGCTCTCTCTGCGACAACTGTGTCGAAAGATTCGACCACACACTATATTGAAAAGCCGGTCCTCCACCTGGACCTCGATAACATGTTGAAAAATATGTGGGAGCTAGAAACTCCGTCAAGACGAGCACATACCGCAGAAGAAAGACTCTGTGAACAGATCTATGAAACCTTTCACTCCAGGACTGAAGATGGGAGGTACATAGTAAAATTACTCATGAAGAGTAAGAAACCACAAGCAATACAAGGAGACACCAGAAGCATAGTTTTGAGACGTTTCAAGCAGTTTGAGAATCGCTTTGAGAAGATGCCGCTGTTGAAAAGAGAGTACACCAAGGTGCTAGAAGAATACCTTGTAATGAACCATATAGAAGAAGTTCCAGAAGAAGAAATGGAAGATCCGGCGGTATATTTACCTTACTACGCAATAGTAAGAGAAGAAAAGGAAACTACGAAGGTTAGAGTGGTATTTGACGCGTCAGCTAAGAGTTCCAACAACAAATCATTGAATGATGATTTGCTGGTGGGCCCTCCACTCCAGGAAGATTTGAGAAGTATAATTATGCGGTGGAGGATGAAACGAGCGTGTTATGTAGCCGATGTCGAAAAAATGTACCGCCAGATTCCGGTAACTAAGGGTCGGTTGCACCAACCTACGATTACAGGCCGATCAACGTCAAATATGGCGCCGGCAGCTGTCATCCCATAGAAACTTGTCAAACTTTCCATACAATCAGATTTTAACGAACACCGCTTACGATCACAGACGGTTTGGTGCAACCCAACCTATATCTGACGCAAACTACCAACGACTCTTATAGCGTAATCATCCAAGTGAAGAAATCAAAGACTATCGTATCCTTCGAGTAACCTTCGGGACCGCCGCAGCCCCTTATTTAGCGGTTAAGACATTGCATCAATTAGCTAACGACGAAGGAAAGGATCAACCTCCTGCTGCTAGGGTTATTAAAGAGGACTTTTATATAGACAATTTGATATCTGGGAATGACACAATCGACGAGGCTATAACCACAGCAAACACAATTCAAGATATACTTCAATGTGGCGGTTTTAATTTACAGAAATGGACATCAAACGAACGAGCTTTCCTCCAGCAAATAGAACCGTCGAAAAGAAGTTCTCGCGTCAACATCGAACTCAACATAGATGGCACGATTCAAGCGTTGGGATTATCATGGAATGTAGGCAAAGACACATTTCAGTATAGTACGTTAGAGCTGCCAGCCATTCCTGAAACTGTAACAAAGCGAAACTTACTAGCTCAGATCCAAAGATTATTTGATCCGCTGGGCTGGTTGGCTCCTGCTACTCTGCCAGCTAAAATTTTAATGCAAGACTTGTGGCTTCAAGGCATTTCTTGGGATGAGGAGGTCAACGCTGAGATTAAACAAAGGTGGACAACTCTACATCGAGAATTTGAGTACCTCGCCAACCTCGAAGTAGACCGATCGTTAGGCACAACTATGCACGACATACAAATGGTTACGGTGCATGGATTCTGTGATGCCTCAACTAAGGCGTACGGAGCGTTAGCTTACCTGAGAGTTAAAGCAGTAAATGGAGAGATTAAAACTGGCTCAATCGCCGCCAAAACACGTGTAGCGCTTGTGAAACCAGTATCCTTGCCACGATTGGAATTATGTGGTGCAGTGCTCCTTTCTAGACTACTGAAACAAGTAAAGGAAGCGATGAGAATACCTGATACTCACGTATATGCATGGACAGATTCTTCAGTAGTCCTGTCGTGGCTTCTGGGTGATCCTGGAAGGTGGAACGTATTTGTATGTAACCGAGTAGTTGAAATACTAGATAATATTGGCAATTAAAGATGGTATCATGTTGCTTCAGAAGACAACCCAGCTGACACGGCGTGTAGAGGAACCACCCTGCAAAATCTGTCACAAGATCAGAAATGGTGGAAGTGCCCGAAGTGGCTGAAAACCGATGATATACCTTACAAAAGACCTGAAATAAAGGAAATAGACTTAGAAAGAAAGAAAAATATACATGTACATTTAAATATAGAGAGCGAAGAAAGGGGAATCGAGTTTGAAAACTTTGATACACTAAAAGATCTTTTAAAGACTATTAGTACTTACTAGTAGTACTATTTAGTTTGAGATTCATTAACAGCAAAAGGAACCCGGAAGTTATTGAAAGCGAAATAACAACAATGGAATGGGAAGATGCTTTACGAGGGTAAAACTGAAAGTTTCGGGAATAGAAGAAAATATGCAGTATAAGTGAGTTTATTTATTTTTATTGTTTTTCAAAATATTCTCCTTTGTATTTCATGCACTTATGCATGCGTTCAAACCAGTCCATAAAGCACTTTTTGAACTCTGAAGTAGGGGTCGACAAAATGGCTATTTTATAGGCCTCCACTGCTTCTTCTGGCGTCTGAAACCGCTGACCACGCAGTTTGTCCTTGATTCTGGGGAATGTAAAAAAGTCGTTGGGACTTAAGTCAGGGCTATATGGAGGGTGGTCCAATATTTCGACTTTTTCACCGTCCAGGTACTCAGTTGTTGTCCGAGCGGTGTGTGGGCTGGCGTTCTCGTGGTGAAGGATGATGCGACGACTAGGGTTTGTTTTTCGGAGTTCAGCAAAGACGTTCGGCAAACAAATAGTGGTGTACCAATCAGCATTGACTGTTCTACGATCCTCAAGAGCCACAGTAGCTACGTGACCAGATTTAGAGATAAACGTAGCCACCATCTTCTTAGCCGTACTGCGAGAACGAACAACTTTTGTGGGTTTGAGCTCGTCTTCGAAGACCCATACTCGGGATTGGTTTTTAGTTTCAGGCTCATAAGCGTATATCCACGACTCGTCACCTGATACTATGCTAAAAACAGCATTTGAGCGTCCCTTGTTAAATCTTTTCAAAGTTTTGCGGCACCAATTGACACGGACTATTTTCTGCTCGTCAGACAATAGGTGAGGTATCCAACGGGAAAATAACTTTTTCACGCCTAATTCTTCTTTTAAAATAATTTGTATTTGACTCATTCCAGTACCCAGGTGCTCTTGAATTTCCCGATATGTCACATGTCGGTCTTCATTTATCAGACGACGCACAACATCGACGTTTTCTTGCGTGACTGCCGATTTTGGTCGACCTTCACGCACTTCGTCGGTGAGGGATACACGGCCACGTTGAAATTCTGAATACCACCTGTATATTGTAGTCTTTGAAGGAGCTTCAATATTAAAAGCAGCAACCATCCGCTCTTCACATTGTTTTTGTGTTAGTCCACTTTTAAAGTCATAATAAATCATAGCTCTGAAATTTTCACGGCACAATTCCATTTTAAGCAGTGACTCGACGACTTCAATAAACAATTGAAACCGAACCATACTTTTTTTTTTCTAAGTGGCCAGTGTGTTGAGATAAGGAAACTTCAGAGATTATAAAAAGGTATAATACATGTTAAAAATAAATTAATAAGTATTCGATTCCCGCCACTTTCAGTGCAAGCCTCGTACTAAGGTGTGGAAAAATAGTACAAGGAAGAGAATATGGCGCAGAACTAGAAAGCCTAAAGAAAAATAAACAAAACGGGACAGTACAATAAAGAAATTAGATCCGTACCTTGATGATAAAAGGGTTCTCAGGGTAGGCGGAAGGCTAAGAAATTCTGACTTACCGAAAGAGACAAAGCATCCAATTTTACTTGGTAGTCGAAACGCACTTACGCCGTTGATAATCGCAGAGGCCCACAAGAAAACTTGCACGGCAATTTGCCGTTAATGTTCGTTTATCTAAGATCAAAGTACTGGATCATCAGAGCCAAAAACGCAATCAAGGCTCATATTCACAAATGTATTATTTGCGCCAAGCAGAGAGCGACTGCGCGAACACTGATTATGGGTGATCTTCCTAAGGTTCGCATAACACAAGCCGGACCGTTTTTACACAGCGGCGTGGATTTTGCGGGACCAGTGCAAGTTTTAATGTCTCGAGGCAGAGGAGCAAAACCCAATAAGGCGTATATTGCGATTTTTGTTTGTATGGTGGTAAAATCCATCCATCTCGAACTAGTTGGCGATCTGAGCACCGAATCCTTCATAAGGAGCGTTTAAACGTTTTGTTGCTCGTCGAGGAAGATGCACGCACTTATGGAGTGACCAGGGACGAAATTTCGTCGGAGCAAATAAAGAATTCGCTTTAGCATGGGAACAAGCAGGTCTACAACTACCTGGCGAGTTAATCAAAACTCTTGCAGAGGATGGAACGCAATGGCATTTCATACCGCCATACAGCCCAAATTTCGGAGGCCTTTGGGAGGCAGGAGTGAAATCGGTAAAGTTTTACTTAAAAAGAATACTTACCGCCGGTCTTACCTTTGAAGAACTGATCACTACTTTATGTGAAATAGAAGCTTGTCTGAATTCCCGGCCTCTCATTCCCCTTGATACCACGGACCCTAACGTGGAAATACTGACGCCTGGACATTTTCTTATTGGAGAAGCACCCGTATTTTCTTATTAGAGAAGCACCCGTCACAATACCTAGTCCAGACTTACGACAGATCAACACCAATAGGTTATCTCGTTGGCAGTTTACACAAAAATTCGTAAGAGATTTCTGGCACAAGTGGCAAAACGAATACCTTTCAAGACTCCAAGAGAGGCCCAAGTGGCTAAAACGGTGCCGTGAATTTGACATCAGAGATATTGTTTTGATAAAGGATGATCAGCTTTCACCTGGAAAGTGGTCGCTCGGCCGTGTGGTAGCGAAGCACCCGGGCCCGGATGGCGTAACTCGGGCATACAGTGTGCGGTATCGAGGAGACATTATCAAACGCTCAGTATCTAAGTTATGCAAACTGCCTGTGAATACTAGTGAAAATTAAATTGTATCTTTACAATAATTTATTGCATGGATGTGTTTTATTTGAAATTGTGATTGTGCATGATTTATCGTGTAATTGTAAACAATGCTATTGGTTCTTTACTTTACTGAAATTTTAAGTAATTTCTAGTATAAGAATTGAGCAATTGTTAATCATTATTACATATGTAATTCAGTTTTATTGTACAATGCTTAAAGATTCTAAGCATTTCATGTTCTTGCCATTTATAGTTAACTATAAATTAGTATGAGCAAACATGCATGTGTATCGCTTGCGTAGACTAAATGGTAAACATTAATATTGTGTCTGTAACTTTCTCCTAAGCCCGTGAAGAAAAAACGTATGTTGTGGTGGGCGGTATGTTTGGTTAATTAGGCGCACACACATACATGCATGATGCTCGTAATATTAAGACGGATTCGTATGTAAGCCAGTTGTAAATAAACAATCGCTGTGACCACACGATAAAAATATTTAATTTTGAAGTCATCCAAAGTTGAACCTTATTGCTATCGGAACACGTACGTACAGCGACATCTACCTTTAGAAGACTAATGGCCGGTTGCACCAACCTACGATTACAGGCCGGTCAACGTCAAATATGGCGCTGACGTACGTTAACTCCATTTTTGCGTTGCACCATCCATCTGTAGCCTTGACGTACGTAAAATTTTGACGATTACATTAACCAGTGGTCCGACCCCCTGTTAACGTCAAATCCATTCGTCAAATATGGCGGCATAGTACCATATTTATTATGAAAAATAGTTTTTCTTGACCATTCAAGTAATAAATTACAGAAATTTAATTAATAAATGGCAGCGTATTTTGTAGCAGTTTGTGGAAAGTATCGGAACGCGTTCTATAACCTGATTTATGCGTAATTCACTTCTGTCAACCCAACCAACATTTTCGCTTGGCAACAAAGGAAACTTTTACAAACTTTTGTGATGTGAATTAAATGTAGTTTATAGTTTGAAAGACGATATGGTTTTAGTGCAGATATCCTAGACAAAGAACAGACTGATTCATGTCTCACACGCCTTACAATATAAGATGAAGTATATACCGAAACAACGGAAAATATCGGACAACATATAAAAGTGGTTTAAAACGGATATTCAAGGGCTATGCTATGAATATGGAGAGAAGACCGTTTTTACATTGGAAAACTAACATTATTGTGTTACCTCAGTGATCTTAGTGTATCAAACTTTACAGAAGTATAAAATAGTGTCACAACAACAAACAAGTTTTACTTGCAATGATGAAAAGTTTTCAGCAAGCCTAAATTGTATTAAACATTTGAATGTGTTGAAAAATATTAAACAGTTCAACTATTATTATGTGTTGTTTTATTTGTACTGGTACCACAAGGACATCCAGATAATCATTCATTCAATCACATTTGATTTACCCCTTCATTGGACCTAGTGAATTTCACATTAAGACAAATCCTAAAATAAAGGTCGATGAAGGATGCTTACAGCAGACTTTGTTATTTTCCTATCATTTCATATGCATGTACATGAGGGCTCAAAGTCAACTAGCTATATTGAGCAAGTCCACAAATGTTTCTATCATTCTCATTTTGAAAAATAAAGAGTTGTAGAACTACATCTCTTATGTCTCTAGTATCTATTAAAAATAACCCCATGGACAGGTATTTATTTTTAATCATAGATAACCCCCCCTAGATGGCCCCTATGAACGATTTAGTTCGAATCGAAAGTCACCAAGGTTAGCGGTATGTGCGGGTCGCGGGGAGGTCGGTAACGTCGCTGCCATTGGCTGTTTCATAAACCGCGCGCTTGGGTTCAACATGGCGCGCGTGGCGTAGGGATGGGACGCGTTGTTTATTACCGGCTTTTACCGGTAATGCCATTTATTTTAGGGTAACAATTTTAAATAGCGTATATGCTCATCTATTATTATTATTTATTAAACCCAAAATATAAAATTACAGTAAGCATACACCTTTTGTTCGCAAAACTGTATATACAGTTTGTTGGCGAGTATTAACTTAGTATCTAAAATAATAATTTTAGGCATGTTTATTAATAGTGTAATGTAGTATAGGTCGATTCACAAGAGCTGGCGCGGAAAATGTATGAAACTGTCATTAATTTTATAGACATTCCGCGCCAGCTCTTGTGAATCGACTTACACGGCTAAAGCACTGTGGGGCTAGTATGATCGCTTATATGTCGGACATATAGCATTCGTCCCGTACTGTCAAGTATGTAAGTGCGAGAGGGACGAATGCTATATGTCCGACATATAAGCGATCATACTAGCCCCTCTGGTGAATGTAAAAATTGCGGAATATTTTGACAACCACTTTGGCTTAGTTGGTAGTGGCCCTGCCTACGAAAGCGGAGGTCCCGGGCTCGAATCCCGGCTAGAGCATTTATTTGTGAGATGAACTAACACGAATATTTGTTCCTGAGTCTTGGAAGTTTTCTATTTAAGTTTTTCTATATAAATAAATTTGTTTATCTATATAAATAAATACAGTAGAATCCCAAACATCGGCAATCTTCGTTCACGCCGACGAGTGCAGACAAGTAACGAATGAAATCGAATATACGACCAATTCAATAAAGACCTTGTTGCATTACACGTAAGGTCAAGGTAGAATATGAAATGGCAGTTGAACTAGTGCTCTCGTGCTTCGCGCAGCCAGACAAAATGGCGGTCGCCGAAGTTGCCGGCGTCGCGCGTAAATTATTGGCCAATGGCTGTTGAGGATTTTACCCACGCAAACGCACTGCCTTGTGATTGGCTAAAAAAATGCTTTCTGCGCAGGTACATCGATGTAACTTATATCCGTGGTACTACTGTATCTGTATAAGTATGTATACTAGCAGCCGCGGTATTACCTAGCCGTGATTAGAATACGATTAGAGCTGCAGTTTTTCGATATCCTTACGTGTATATGAAATGAAAGCTATTCCGATCTTAATCGTAAACTAATGCTGGTCTTGTAATACAAGCTTTGTGTTGTATGGCCCAGGTCGATTTGTGTAAGATAGGGAGGAGGGAGAAGGTAGGGAGGACTTATTCGTAATGATCTTTCAAATTGTTTGTTCAGTCTGAGGTACAAAAGAATTACCAAAGATACAGGGAGGCAGAAATGAAAAACTTTTTTTTTAAATATATATAATGTAAGATTAGTGTTGATAAACATCCCGTAAAAGTCACTAAAGATTCAACCTCAAAACGGTTCATCATATGTGGATTATCATAATAAAACCCTATCCAAGTAGGTATATGTGAGCACGACACACTGATAATCAAAAGATCAAGAAGTAAGTCATCTTCGGAACAATTCGATATCAATTTGTTTTTTCACCAATGTACTGGATGAACTATCTCGTGATACAAAATATACAAATATGATTCTATCCCTAATTCTGAACCACTTTTACTATGGGACCAAACTTGACCACGCGCAAAAGAAAGTGCTGTTTTTAGGAAAAGGTCTTCAGTTGACTAAGCGAATTGTATGAAGTTGCTCAGGATCATGGATAGGACAGATTTATTTTATTTTGTATTACGACTTATGTCCCTGTATATAATGGGTTTCAGGATGAACATTGCCTCAGGATTGCTTCAGGATGAATATTTGCATCTTGCGACATTGTCTGAGTGTGTATTGTAATACGCGGTAGAAACTGCGCAGGCTGCAAGTAAAAGATCAAGAAGACTTATTAAAAAAATTGTACCAATTACAGTAGTTTTACATAACATCAGCCATAACCATAACATAACATTGAGCTTATTATGGGACTAGTGCGATTCGTGTAGGATTATCCCTGTAATAATTATTTATTTATTCGTCAATGTACATACGCATACTTATCTACAAAATATTTATAGTAAACTTAATTTTCGAGACAAGCTTTTATTGCCAACTCCATTGCACAGTCATAAATACATTATGAAGCCTATCTTTGATACAACGACCTTCCGTCTATATCATCACATCATCAGATATATGAGAAAGATAGCTATTAATGGTATTGTAATAACTTATGTATGGAATGTCACTTGATATTTTACCATTAACTTATCGGTAAATGAAAACATCAAAAAAAGCCTGTAATATGTATATATCTTTAAATAATGGTAAATATGTGAAGGCTCTGACCCACACTGGAAAAGTAGTCATTCAAATCATTTGTAAATATCAGTATTTTGATACTTACTTATTATAAGACCATGCAAGCAGTATTGCACTACAATACTGAGTCTAGACTCTAGCAAGAAACTAAAATACAAAAATTCACACCAATCGGATATCAGCAAGTGTTTTTTTTAAATTGGTTTGCAAATTTTGAAACGGTAATTATACGTACTTACTTAAATTCGAGCATTGAAAGTTGAAAAGCACAAACCTGACATTACTGACTTAGCTTCATTGATTTTTGAAATGGATCAGTTTTGTATATATTCGTCTAATGGCATTATGGGGATCTGCTTTTTTTGATAAGTAGAGCAACCGTATATCCAAGTACTTTTCTATGACGCTCTTGGTCAAATCGATCACATGATTACTTTCTTCGTGGTCAAATTGATGACGGGTCAATTCCGGAAATAAACTTTCGCTTACAAAGCTTTTTAGTGCTACTGCTGCAAGACGAGGTTTATCACTATGTAATATGGAGTTATTTCGAGATTCATTAATTGCTCTTCTTATTAGTTGCTCGCACCGTTTGCATATTTTTGTGACCATATCTGATGGATATGTCAGACCACCCACATTTTTAACATATATCAAGCTTGATTTTATTTCATCACACGACACCAAAGCCCTTACGCAAGTATTGCATTTTTTTTTTTTTGTTAAATAATGCACTACTGCTCCTGAAATATATTGAATAATACTTTCAGAGAACTGGGATAGTGGGATTTCATCCAGTGACTCTAAAACGTCGTCTTCCACATCATTTTCAATTTCCGAAATATCACCTCTGGCAGTAGTGACATTTATACGTTTGATAGCTGATGAGCAATTCAAAATTGAGATATTTTCCAACGCGACACAATTTCCCGTATTAAAGTCCTGTAGCTCCATGTGGACCAACATCTTTCTATAAATCCCGTAGAACTGCTTGGGCGTGGGATTATTGTTAGCCCCACCGCGAGATCGGACATTACAGAAAAACAATTCGATATGGTCTTGACTGATTCGATGTAATGATAAATACGGACTACGCCGAGATTCAATCAAATCTTTAAATAAAAATTTTGCACTTTCAATACAAGCACAAAATCCAACAAAACCGGTGGACCTAGTTGTTTTGACTAATCTGGTTTGTTTGTTTTGGAAAATCGTTTTTAGATTTAGCAACATGTTTTTGCACGATTCTAAACGTTGAAGAATATCTGAAGCATTTTCCAGATTTATCGCTCTTTTAAAACCATATCCGTGCACTTTGGAGTCTAAAATGTCAAATAAGTCGTTTAAATTTAACAGCATTGTAGCTGTTCCTTCGATATCTTGGAACTCATTTAATTTCAAAGTGTCCTTACAAAATCGCAAAGCTATAGCAACACTGCGACTAAAAAGCTGAGTTGCAAGCTTGACCTTCATTATATTTTTTTTAAACAATAAATGTTTTAAACGCAATTTGTTTGCTGCGTGAAACTTTTCATCTTCTTGTAATTTATTCAGTAATACGAGATGATCCCACTTTATTTTGTTTCCTTCAGCATCTTCAAATTCTTTATAGTGTTCAAAGCTATTTCTTACTAGTTTTAGCATGTGTACAGGATCAGGAAATACAGCTATTTCTGTACCGTTCACATTTATTATAGTGTTAAGATTATCTGGGTTGAAATCACATCCCATTCTTTTAGCCATAGCCATGTTAGCTGGGCAGCCATCGAAAGTCACTGCTTTTACGACAATGTTAACCTCGTTGCAGTATTCGATAGCTTTAGTCAGCAAGAAAACCTTTTGATCAGCTGATACCTTGTTTACCATAAAATACCCTATCGGTACTTTCCATTTTCCATGAAGAGGAACAACGAGAAAAACTAGGGCCTCAGTACATTGTTCTCTACAATCGGAATCAATTTCTTCCCCAAAATCAACGAATCCGTAGGATTTATCGATGTCAGCTCCAATTTTCATCTCGTCAAAAACAATACAAACATTTAAAGGGATGTTTGATTGTTCAGCTTTGATTTTTAAAGCTGCGAATGCCTCCTTCGTAAACCCTGGTTTACCGTCAACAGACCGATACCATTTTCCTATGGTTTTTACGGAGGGTAGACAAGTATTAAAGGTATTCCGTACGTAGTTGTACGCTTTTGTCGAATAAAAATTCAGAGTAAGCGCAAATGCCCTCAACTGCGCTGAATATTTCTTTGTTGTTTTTTTGCCTGCTTTACCTTTTAAAATTTGTCGCTGAATAATTTCACGGCATTTCACACCTAAAGAGTCTAGCATAAAACTAGTTTCTGGTGTGATTAGTTTATTTTTTTCTAATTCATCCAACAAAGATTTGAGTGAAATGATACGCCGTTTTAATTTTCGGTTTGCATCACGCAGTTTTCGCAACCTAAGGTTTTTTTCTTTTACTACATTCTTTAATTCCAGAATTCTTCTACAGAGTCGCTTTTTGACCGGGCTATCAAATGCTGAGGGTGAATCTGGTTCGAGCTTCCTTTTCCTGCTGGGAGGTGTCTGCAATAAATTTCGATGCTGCTGGGATGTTGATGGAATTGGGTCTTGCATGGTGGAATTGTGAATCTGAAACTATATTTGTAACATCAAAAACCTTGATCCCTGTTTTACCTACATGACAATAATTATATAAAATAAAACTTGAATCACAAACCAAAAAAAATGTGTTTTTAATTCAAGGCAATATTTTAATACTGGACGAAAGGGATGAAGTTATTATAAAATCAGTAAAGGGTATAAAATTAGTACCACCACATAAAATAGGATATACCATCCAGCCAGCTCCAGCTTAGCCAGATGGTCGGATTAAGGGTAAGACTAAAATACAGTGGATGGCACTCCTGAACTAAATATAGCTTAACGGTTTCTCTCTTTGTGCCCACTGGTAGCGTAACAGGTAGCTCGTAAGTTTTGAATTTATTAAAGAAAACATTTCTACAGCCGAACCTGTTTGTCAGACGCGCTTGCATCAAGAACACGAAGCTCCGATACTGCAACAGTAATTCCTGATGGGATTTGAGTCTGAAATGATATATTAATATGAGATTGGCACTTCTTCATAGTTGTGTATAGCTCTGGCAGATTCTGGTATGGTATGATTATAGGTGTGTATATGCTGAATAAGGAAATATCGAAATTGAATTATTCTAGAATGCCACACCTGTTTGTCAGATGTATTTGCATTTTCATGAACCTGAGAAACTGGAACGGTATGGTCAACGCCCATCTGTGACAATTGCGGAGCCTGAAATTAATATAATATATTATACATGTAAAATGACTAAACGATAACATTCCAGGAGCTATGATACGTACCAAAATCGGCAAATATAAGGTTGGCACAGCAGAATCCATAAGACGTTTCCGTTTAATCATTGGATAAAAACAATCTGGAGCAAAGTGTCTCGAGCAAATTACACTAGATTTCGTAGGGTACCACGTGTCTCCGTGGTGCGTGGCGTCAATCCATTTTTTTTTACGAATAGGGCATTTTGGAAACCTGAAAACGGAATTAATTAATCGTTTTAAACATTTCACAACCAGTTATTCATTCCATACCAAACCCATCTTGACGTGCTACATGCTTTATCGTGCCTACGTATCAGCCGTGGATTGATATAAGGGTCTAACAATGTAAATGAGGTTTACTTTTTGAACAAAGTATCACTTATCACTGATACGTACGCAAAATACAATTGATGCTAATGCATGCATAATTTTTGCTTATATTTTAGTTATCTAATGCTAATCAATACAATGGCATATAAAGCATACACAATGTTATTAAATTTACTTACTTTGAAACAAGACGAAGATGTGTCGATGTTTATAAAATGCTATTTCTGGTGCATCTGTAAAATATGTTTGATTACGGCAATCGTTAAATTTAAAATAGCTTTAACAGGTTTGGCCTATGGTTACCTATTATTTCGGTTGAACCATTTTCACTCGTACTTGCGCAAAGTTTGTCATTTCATGACACTGGTCCTAATTGCTCACAAGTTTCACAACGACTGCGAAAAACCCAAATGCTGTTGCTGCTCCTCTAACCGCATCTGAGGTCCCTGATAATTCTTCGAAGTCTAGCTTTGGTTCCACCTCATAAAATTAGTCCTAAAACAATTCGAAAAAACCCAATTCCACCTCGTGACACTAGTCCTCATTGCTCTCCAAGACGATTCGAGAAAAAAAACAATAGCAATGGCTCCATCTCTAACCAATTCCGAGATCCTTTATACTTCTTAGAAATCCAGCATAGGGTCCACCTCGTGACACTAGGCCTCATTGCTCACCATGACGATTCGAAAAAACCCAATTGCAATGGCTCGACCTCTAACCACTTCAATGATTCCGAGATCCCTTATACTTCTTGGAGGTCCAGCATAGGGTCCACCTCGTGACACTAGTCCTAATTGCTCACCAAGGCGAAACGAAAAACCGAATTGCAATGGCTCCTTCTCCAACCGATCCCGAGATCCCTTATACTCCTTCGAAGTCCAGCATAGGGTCCACCTTGTGACACTAGTCCTCATTGCTCACCAAGACGATTCGAAAAACCCAATGACAATGGCTCCTTCTCCAACCGATTCCGAGATCCATAATACTTCTTCGAGGTCCAGCATAGGGTCCACCTCGTGACACTAGTCCTAATTGCTCACCAAGACGAAACGAAAAACCGAATTGCAATGGCTCTATCTCCAACCGATTCCGAGATCCCTTATACTCCTTCGAAGTCCAGCATATGGTCCACCTCGTGACACTAGTCCTCATTGCGCACCAAGACGATTCGAAAAACTCAATTGCAATGGCTCCCTCTCCAACCGATTCGGAGATCCCTTATACTTCATCGAGGTCCAGCATAGATAGGGTCCACCTCGTGACACTAGTCCTAACTGCACACCAAGACGATTCGAAAAAACCCAATTGCAATGGCTCCACCTCTAACCACTTCCGAGATCCCTTATATTTCTTCGAAGTCCAGCATAGGGTCCACCTTGTGACACTAGTCCTCATTGCTCACCAAGACGATTCGAAAAACCCAATTGCAATGGCTCCTTCTCCAACCGATTCCGAGATCCCTTATACTTCATCGAGGTCCAGCATAGGGTCCACCTCGTGACACTAGTCCTAACTGCTCACCAAGACGATTCGAAAAAACCCAATTGCAATATCTCGACCTCTAACCACTTTCGAGATCCCTTATACTTCTTCGAAGTCCAGCATAGGGTCCACCTCGTGATACCAGTCCTTATTGCTCACCAAGACGATTCGAAAAAACCCAAATGCAATGGCTCCTTCTCTAACCGATTCCGAGATCCATAACACTTCTTCGAAGTCCAGCATAGGGTCCACCTCGTGACACTAGTCCTCATTGCTCACCAAGACGATTTGAAAAAACCCAATTGCAATGGCTCTATCTACAACCGATTCCGAGATCCCTTATACTTCTTCGAAGTCCAGCATAGGGTCCACCTTGTGACACTAGTCCTCATTGCTCACCACGACGATTCGAAAAACCCAATTGCAATGGCTCCTTCTCCAACCGATTCCGATATCCCTTATACTTCATCGAGGTCCAGCATAGGGTCCACCTCGTGACACTAGTCCTAACTGCTCACCAAGACGATTCGAAAAAACCCAATTGCTATGTCTCGACCTCTAACCACTTCCGAGATCCCTTATACTTCTTCGAAGTCCAGCATAGGGTCCAGCTCGTGATACCAGTCCTAATTGCTCACCAAAACGATTCGGAAGAACCCAATGGCAATGGCTCCTTCTTTAACCGATTCCGAGATCCCTTATACTCCTTCGAAGTCCAGCATAGGGTCCACCTTGTGACAATAGTCCTCATTGCTCACCAAGACGATTCGAAAAACCCAATTACAATGGCTCCTTCTCCAACCGATTCCGAGATCCCTTATACTTCTTCGAGGTCCAGCATAGGGTCCACCTCGTAACACGAGTCCTAACTGCTCACCAAGACGATTCGAAAAAACCCAATTGCAATGGCTCCTTCTCCAACCGATTCCGAGATCCATAATACTTCTTTCGAAGTCCAGCATAGGGTCCACCTCGTGACACTAGTCCTAATTGCTCACCAAGACGATTCGAAAAAACTCAATTGCAATGGCTCTATCTTCAACCGATTCCGAGATCCCTTATACTTCTTCGAAGTCCAGCATAGGGTCCACCTTGTGACACTAGTCCTCATTGCTCACTACGACGATTCGAAAAACCCAATTGCAATGGCTCCTTCTCCAACCGATTCCGAGATCCCTTATACTTCATCGAGGTTCAGCATAGGGTCCACCTCGTGTCACTAGTCCAAACTGCTCACCAAGACGAAACGAAAAACCCAATTGCAATGGCTCTATCTCCAACCGATTCCGAGATCCCTTATACTTCTTCGAAGTCCAGCATAGGGTCCACCTTGTGACACTAGTCCTCATTGCTCACCACGACGATTCGAAAAACCCAATTGCAATGGCTCCTTCTCCAACCGATTCCGAGATCCCTTATACTTCATCGAGGTCCAGCATAGGGTCCACCTCGTGACACTAGTCCTAATTGCTAGGGAAATCTATGTCCTAGTTAGTGGTAATACTGTTACTAATTTGTTATTTCATTAGATATACATACTAGTTATTACATAGCAATAAATATGATACAACCGGTTAATAAACTTTATAATAAAATAAAACTACACAGCAACTACTTCCAAACTAAATATTCCATTCAACTACACTGATATGTACCCGTATCGTACCTATAGCGTATAAATAAAATAGAACGAGACACTAATTTACTACATTACTACTTTAATTAAAATAACACTGGCAACACTGACAATTTAATGTAAAATAACTAATAACCATTTCCAATAGAATTTCAATATTAATAAAACAGTGCAACAAAACACGGACGAATACATAATTAATTGAAATCGAGACTTATACGGTAATGTCGAAAGCGTCACTGGCACATCACTAGCCCGAGCATGTACTTTCGTCAGAAGGGAGAGTATATTGACATTTGAGTTGGTTGGAAAGGGACAAGAATACTTCTGTACTTCTTACTGGCTAATGTAAAATGAACTCCGCCTGGCAGAATAAAATATGCCTTTTATAATTAATTTAACTTACCTGTGAAATGTTATTCCGTCATTCTTGTAGTTTGCTGTTCGAGAGCTTTTCCCACATAACTTTACACAGCAAAACACCATTTCTAATGGATAAAATCGATTTTCAATGCTCGTTTATTTGACGTACGTATAGATCGCGAACCTGGACGAGTCTGACTGAGAGCGCGACGCGTTTCTGCTTACATGTACTAGTGGTACATAGGTGAGGTGACCGCACGTCGCCCTATAATCTCCATCTAGGGGGGGTTATCTATGTTTTTAATACATGCTAGGGACATGTAACCTTAGACCTTATGTATTTTATTTTAATGCACCTCAGCTCAGGTAAATGTACATGTTACCAGGAGTCTGTGTTCTGTAAAGTACCTAGCTACTATGTTGATATACCTAAAATGTTGGGGTACTTAGTATTCTATACAGTATTGCAGTATCGAAATGCAGCCAGTCATGTGTGTAAAAGATGAGTTAATTTACACACTGCAGGTGGACCAGCAGAAGAGCAAAGCAACCCACACCCCAAGTATTCTACACATTACCTCAGTATTGTTTACAGCTAACATTACATTTAATTGCATGACCGATTCGATAAATTAATTTGTAAAACAAATATATTGTAGAGGGCTCCCAAACTTTAGTTTCATCATCATATCAGTCAAAGGACCTCCACTGCTATGACATAGGCCTACCCCAAAGAGTGCCAAAATTTGTTTGTTTAGCAATAATTAGTTCATAAAATTTGCTTTCAAAAATAATATAAATGCATAAAACAATAGTAAATAAAGGTTTATCCTATTATATTCAAATAATTATGAGTAATATAACAACAAAATTTTGACAATTTATTTAGAAATGTTTAGTGTTTGTGTGGTATTATTGTTATTATTTTATTTTATTTTATTGTATAACCATATGGACATGTTCTGGATTAAATTTCATTTATCAATACTGGAATTAAAGTTGTCGGTATGGTGTGGCAGAATGTAATCTTGCTTATATTTGGACTAGAACAAGAAGCCTTTTTGACACTTTAATGAAAGACAAGTGTAGACTGAGTGGATGCTATTCTCAGCCGTATCATGGGAGTGATGGGACACACAGACGTAGGGAGCACAGGGACTATTGCGGGTTGATGAAATCTAAATGAACCAAGGTATTGGGTGAAAATGATGGTCTTATCTATTTAATGGCTGACATCACTATTTTTATAAGGAAGATAGGGTCTAACAAAAGCTGATGAAATCAAAGTTTTTAATATCATACCTACCAACCTAATATGTAAGTGCATTTGGTATGAAATCAAAAAAGAAAAAACTATCTGTAAAGGCCAATAATAAACAAAACTGAACAATTATAATCATCATTTTTATTACAATTGAAAAGAAGCTTATGTAAAATTGTTAAGTTCTTCTAGGTTACTATTAATCCCGGTATTAATAATTCCATTTCAATTGGTTAGAATGTGCCACACATTTTTGTTTCTTTCACTTCGGTCTAAAATTATTGCTCATGCATCTTAATTCTGCACCTGAAATAAATTCCCATATTAATAAAAACATGATATATGTGATATTTACACCATACAAGTATTTGTATATATCAACATCTACTTGTTGAGATTTTTACTACAAAAATCAAGTTGTTTTAGTTATGTCCTAAAGGAGTCCGGGGTCTGCTTTGGTATCCAAATTCAAGGATTAGGCATAGGCACTAGTTTTATAAAAGCGACTACCATCTGGCCCTCCAACCCAGAGGGAAAACTAGACCTGTTGGAACTAAACCAGTTGATGTTCGCCGTCACCCAAAAGCGAATGTTATAAGTTATTATCGATGTCATATGATATTTCACACTTTGACCAAGTAAAAGCCGGGTATCGAACCCACAACCTCCAGATTGAAAGTCGCGTGCTTTAACGCTCGGCTACTGAAACTAGTTTGTAAACAGCTTTAGAGGTTAGGTTAGGTTTCGTGAGTAGGTAGGTAGCGGTAGTATGTAATAGACGTAAAATATTATAACTCACCGTAGGTATTGAAGAAGGAGAATATCATCAATCCAACATACAAAGCTCCGAATGCTTGAGAAACACAAGATGTTCTAATGAAGGGTCGTCGTTTTGAGAAATCTCACTCGGTAGACTGTATTTTGCCCATGAATATTAGAGGCAAGTTTCTTGACTACACTTTTTTGTTATTTGATCGTGTAAGTAACGTATATTCTCTAAAATATTATCGAATTTATCAGTATTTTAATAAATAGCTGCTTATAGCGCGTTTTTATCTCTTGTCAAAAGTGACATGAGCACAGACAAAAATGAATTTTCATGCTCGGTTGCTATATGAAAAAATAATTACCCGAAAATTATTTTGGTGGAAGTGCGTTTCTTAAGTGGCAACCCGATTAACAATTACAATCCGTGATTTTGAAGATGGTGCAACCCAACGGATTTAACGGTCGTTAAAATCCGCATGTGATCGTCAGATTTTGACGAAGACCGCTTACAATTACAGACGGTTTGGTGCAACCGACCCTAAGGCTGGGTTGCACCAAACCGTCTGTAATCGTAAGCTGTGTTCGTTAAAATTTCATTGTATGGAAAGTTTGACAAGTTTCTATGGCATGACAGCTGCCGGCGCCATATTTAACGTTGATCAGTCTATGATCGTAAGTCGGTGCAACCCAGCCTAAGGGTCGGTTGCACCAACCTACGATTAAAGGACGATTAACGTCAAATGGCGCCGGCAGCTGTCATCCCATAGAAACTTGTCAAACTCTCCATACAATCAGATTTTAACGAACACAGCTTACGATTACAGACGGTTTGGTGCAACCCAGCCTTAGGCTTCTTTTCACGGCACCAACGTCTCAAATTAGAGCAGGTTCGAATCCTGCTCGGAGCACAATTTTTTTCAATTTTGCCTTTTAATTTGAAATTTAGAATTTTCGTTAGCAGCGTTACTGCGTAACCACATTCGGCGCCGACAAGGAAATTATACATACAAGAATGACACGGTTTCGTGTCACCGGCACCTAGCAAGGCAGCAAGGTAGATTTTTGCTGCGAGTGTTGATGTTGAGTCCCGAGCAAGCGAAAGAGGCTATAATTAAATCACGAGCGTAGCGAGATTAGAATCTAGAGCGTACCGAGGGACTCAAAGACACGAGATGCAAAATAAATTTTCATTAATTGAATTAATTGTTGTGTAGGTGGGCAACTGCGTGGGGCGGCGGAACTACCGCGCGTTCTACACTTTCGTGGTGTCCCTGTCCTTCCTGGCGGTGTTCGTGTTCGCGTGCGCGGTCGCACACGTGGCGCTGGAGGCGCGCGCGCTGGGGCTGGCCGCGGCGCTGCGCAAGGTAACCACGTGCTGTCCCTGTCCCTCCTGGCGGTGTTCGTGTTCGCGTGCGCGGTCGCACACGTGGCGCCGGGGGCGGCCGCGGGAGGTAAGCCGCGTGTCCGCTAGAGGCAGCCCCGGCCTGAGCGGCTGCCTCGACCCGAGGCTGCGCAAATGGAGACGCTGCCTCAACCTGAGGCCGCGCCATGAGGCAAATTCGTCGCCGTATTATGTCGGTTTTTTGGCGCGCTCAAAGGAGCCTTAGTCTGAGCGAAGACGGGTGTGTCGCCTCAAGTCGCAATGGATGGTCTCTTTTAAATAGTGTATTGGTGTTATCGCGTTTTTAATGTAAACAGAGGACGTACGGAAAAAACAAAACCGAAATATTTCCCTCTCTGTCGCTCGATTATGCAAGTGTGGCAAAATTTTCGGTTCGAAGCAGGCTCTCAGACTCCGCGGATCAACGTGAGGCGATAACGTGCCTCGAGCCTATGCCTCTAGAGTGAGCAGCCTCAGTTTGCCTCCAGCCGAGGCTGCTCGGCCTGAAGCTGTTCAAATGGATACGCGGCTGTAGAAACTAACTACACTATTCAAGACACCACCACCATATCAGCCCAAGGACGTCCACTACTGGACTCAGGCCTCCCCCGATTGAATGGGGTGAATGCCATAATCGCCACGCGTGATCAATTTTTCATTTTCAGTTTACAAATTATACATAATTTTCGTGTGCTCTGCCTACCCCTTTTGGGAATATAGGCGTGAGTTTATGGATGTTTGATGTATGATGACGTTGTCGCCAGGAGCCGGCGTCGGCGCTGGCGGCGGGCGTGTGCTTCCTGTCCGTGTGGTCGGTGCTGGGGCTGGCCGGCTTCCACACCTACCTCGCCTCCACCGACCAGACCACCAACGAGGACGTGAGTACACAGTTCAGTTCACTTCTTTATTCGCTCATAATTAAACAATTAGACATTTTATACGCGCCTGCGCAAATTACTACTGTTGTAACGGTCGATTATTTAATATATTATTTTTTCTCAAACATGCACTGAAGCTGCGAAGTATGACGTTTCAGCTATGTTATTCACAAAACAAGCCAGAGGTGGGGTGCACGTCCAAGACCGATGACGGCACAGCCCACCCCTAATATATATTGACGCCGGGGCTCATAATAACAATACGTAATCGGGGGTTTAACGCATTGGTCCGCTCGAGTCATCACCAGACGTCCGTCTATTTGACATTGCACCTAATTCACATGCTTCTGACATTGACAGTCTGCGACGGGTGCAAGAAGAGACGAACGACCGAGACATTGGCGTGGTAGGGATTGACTCATCCGCATTGGTATTATTTTATCGATAATATTGTCTAGGTATATCATATCATGTTTTAGGTAGTACATACGTAAGGTCTGCGGCATACTTTAGCTTCACGGTTTGTCGGAGTCAATTTTTACCCGACTTTGACGATAAAGCGTGACCATAAAATCTGCCATTGTGCTATCATGCTAGCTGGATAGGCGGTCTCACGTAGTTCTGCAGTCATCCTATAAGATAGACTAAGATCTATAGCAGTAAAGTAAAAAGTATTTTCTCGGTCTATTTTAAAGCTTGAAGAATGTTGCGCATATTGCTATGTAATTCGGGGTTAACAGCTTGAGATTTTTCAAATTAGTCGCATTTTGCAGCTGGATACTTCTTTGATTGTAAACTTGTATGAAAAAGCAGTTCAAAAATATGTGCGCTTCATGGTTCTTTTATGGCTTCATAGTTTAATATGTATTCCAATCGTTCTGAAGATATGACTTATTCATGGTCGTTTATGAGCGTCATTATAAGGCCATTACATATTACACATCTTGCAGTTTGTCACAAAAACCGATAGAGTTGTAGGTTTAGTTAAAATGAGACAGCAATTCATTTCAGCCATTTCAGGCTGTCATGACAATTTGCATCGTTTCTATTGTGCTATGAGTAAGTATACTCAAATGACGCCCATGATTTCCTATGTAATTTATTTATAAACAATTCCCCAAACTTAAAGGATTGAAAATGACCACAGTCAATTCCGACTATACGAAGAAAAAACCGGACAAGTGCGTGTCGGATCACGCACAAAGAAGGGTTCCGTACCGACACCTAATCTACATTTAAAAGCACAATACAATATATTGAATCAAAAAAGGTTGTATTTTCATAGGAAATTCTCGGCACTTAAGCCCTTTTGTTTGAGTAAGACATTTTTTCAGCAAAAACTCAAAACAGTTAGATCTATCTTGTTCAAACCAAAAATTGTTGAAAGTAGTTATTAATGTACATCATCTTGATTTTTTTCTGAATTTTAAACTTCATTGCTTGGAAATTATCCAGCCAGCTAATATCTCACCAACAACGGTAGAAATAAAAAAAAGCCTTGTTTCCTTGTTTTTCATGACTTCCTTCAGTGACCAGTACCTTTTCCAAGCATTGGTTGTTCGCCTGTCGATCTCTTTTCCATTTGATTGATCATGGATATTGTTTGTCCTAAGTATATGTACTCATCTACATACTCAACAATTCCCTGATTGACTTCTATTGGTATCTTCTTGGAATTAGTCATTGTTTTAGTTTTTTCCATATTTATTCGCAAACCCATTACTTCACTCTCGTTAACTAGTTTGTAGAGCATCGGCTGTGTTCGAGATTAAGACTAGGTCATCTGCGAAACGTAGATGAGTAAGTATGGTGCCATCTATTTTAAATCCGTAATTAGGGTTCCTTTCCCAGTTAATGTTTCTAAATATTGCCTCAAGTACTGCAGAGAAGATCTTTGGGGAAAGTAGGTCTCCTTGTCTTACTCCTTTGTTTATTTTGATTGTTTCTCCCTTACTTTCTAGCATGCAAAAGTGCATTGAAAAAAAAATTATGACCCTTCTGTTAAATACATGGCGTGCCCCCCAGTTTAATTATTTTTTTCGTAATTTCACATCATATTTCTATATCGGTTCATAGAATACACCTTCCTACCAAATTTCGTAATTGTAGTGCTCATATAATAATAATAAATTGTGTTGCTGTCTCTGCGTGCGTCCCATGATACGGGCAGGGACAGCATCCGCTCGGTGTACCCCTTGCATTTCATTAAATTGTCAAAAGGGCCTCTTCGTGTTGGCTATGTGGTACTCGGTTGTTACTTGGTACCTCGGTACTTCGGCTCCGCGCACGCCTTCCAAAGGTCCAGGACACCATTTTTTATTTCAGGCATTGCCCATAAAGTGTTAATAATTATTACAAAAGTCTTACAAAACTACTGTTAGTTAGTACAGAACACAAACACAATAATCTAAAAACCGGATGAGCATTCAAGTTAAATCAAAATATATAACATATGTATAGTCCCTGACTAAATCGGCTGTGACATATTCGGACGGACGGACAGACATGACGAATCTATAAGGGTTCCGATTTTGCCATTTTGGCTACGGAACCCTAAAAATCAGACGTGTATTACCGCTCTTTGTAAATTGAGTATAGATTTGTTATTACATTTTCTCTAATTCATACGGAATGATTAGAAGTGAAAATTAAGACTTAAGTAATATTTACTCATACATAATTCATGGTTGGATCTCCGTTACAACCCGCTGCCTTTTCTGACTCGACTTGCTACTTACTAAACCTCTTTACAAGAAAATCAACTCATCGATTGTAAATTTTGACAGCAAATGCCTAAACCGGTATCATAGATGTACAAAATACTAAATAAAAGGAGAGACTACTGTAGTAGCGGGCCGAAGGAAATTTATTTACTATTTTGATCAAAATTTACGTATATAACTTGAGAGATATATTACAAATAAAATTGGACTATGTATTAAATAAACCACAAGATTGTTGATAGTACCTACTCATTGGAATAAAACTTATGTTATGGAGGTCTTCAATCAACAGAGTGAAAGAACAATTTTTTAACATGATGCCTTCGATCAATAATAAACCTAGATACACTATCACCTGCAAATTCAAGTCGAAAAAGTGTCCGAATTTCATTGCGACTGTGTGCGTGTATAGGAGACACACAAAAAAAAGTAATACGTTTTGTACCATTTCCTTTTATTCGATATTAAGCCTTACGTCACAAACATAACGTTTTATTTTGAATGATAGTGTTTGGCGGTTATAACATTACAAAATGCACGTATCGATTGTGGAAAATTTCCACAAAAGTCCGCATTACGTATGTTAACAGATTGTACACCGTAAATCAAGAGCAATTAGGTTCAGTTTCGTTTCTGTTGATTTTCCACTGATTAGATGTTAATATTGGAACAGAGGCCGTATCGTGTGCCGTGGAGTCGAAATTGTTTTTTTTTTTTTAATAGGCATCGGTGGAATACAAGCATACGACTTGTCAGGTGGTAACGTCGATTTATACCACCACGACCACTTTGGCTTAGTTGATAGCGACCCTGTCTGTCTATTAAGCAGGAGGTCTCGGATTTGATTCCCGGTCAGGGCATTTATTTGTGTGGTAAGCAATTGAGCATAAATATTTGTTCCTGAGTCTTGGATGTTTTTTTATGTAACTATATTTAAGTATGTATTTATTTATATTTAAATATAAGTAGTATATATTATGTAGTAGCCATATTACAAGCTTTATTAAGGTTGGGACTATGTCGATTTGTGTAAGATTGTACCTTCATATTTTATTTTATTTTCATACCATATAAATCATCACAAACAATTTGCTTTAACTACATGTTACAAGGGCATTTTCAGAAATAAGTATACCCAATTAGCGTGAGTTGTTAAAAAAGTTAATCAATGTCAGTTTAGTGGCAATTATTAAGAAATAATTTTAAATGAAAACTGAATACATAGTTTATTTTTATCAGTTATATGCGTTGTCATAAAACTAAATTCTGAAAAGTGACAGGAACAAACCACGCTACAATCATTTGGTTTAAAATATTCTTCACCTCTTTCTTTAGCTACAATTTGCCTCCATTTATCTCTCTCAATTTCATTTTTTGGATAACTGTAACAAGGTTAATAGTAAGTTAGGTTAGTAAGCTACATGTAAGTGAAAACCGTATCAAAATGAGTAAAAAAGTTTTTGATTTAAACAACGTATACTGAGCAGAGCGACATGTCAGACAAACAAACTGTTACCACCCGATTTTGATATATGAATAAAGTAAAATACAAATACACTCCATACATAATTATGTGTGTACAATAAAAACAATACATGTAAACTTTCGTAAAAAAAGTTTTCAGTCTGCGACTCCTTTCATTCGAAATTTTACTATAGTCCAATTCGTCCGTTCTCCGTTTCGTTTCAATATACGACTAACTCAACGTGAGGGAAAGAGACAGTAGCGTAGCTGGTTGGCTGTTTGAGTATTTCAAATATTTACATAAAATATTTTTTATAAGCGTGTTATAGCCTGATATAACTACAAATTCAATAAATTATGAAACTTTAAATAAATACTCATCGAAAATACGAAATTCCATCCTTTTTTAACGTCGTTAACGTGTTGTTTTTGCACTTTTTCACGGAGCACTTAGGCATGTTGACTCGCCGATGGCTAGCGCGCGACTGTGAACGCAAGAGTGCTTAAACGGAATTTAAGCACTCTTGAGCGTGGACGCCGTTGACAGGCAAATAGTGTATCTAGGTTTATTACTGATCGAAGCATGATGCCGACGGCCGCTTTCTATCATCGCACTGCTCGCCGTCGGCAGGGCATTCATCCTCACACCTTAGAACCTAAACGGTCGCGTATGGTACGGTCTCAGAGGAACTCCCTCCCTCGGACGCTCTGGTTGTGGAATGAGCTCCCTGCCGAGGTTCTCCCGAGTAACCACAGTATGGGATTCTTCAAGAAAGGAGTTTATACATTTTTAAAGGGTCGGCAACGCGCATGTGACACCCCTGGAGTTGCAGGTGTCCATAGGCTGCGGTGACTGCTTACCATCAGGCCGTACGCTTGTTTGCCACCGACGTGGTATAAAAAGAATAAAACAATCTTTAACTTAAAAGTTGTTAATCACAAGTTAAGGAATTATTATAGGTCGATTCACAAGAGCTGGCGCGAAAAATGTATGTAACTGTCATTAATTTCATAGATATTCCGCGCCAGCTCTTGTGAATCGACCTATATATACATCTTGAATGAAACCAAATTTTTAAATACTCAGAAGTATAAATAGGTAAAGGTCCAATTTGTTAGAGAAAAAACATACGAGCGCTGGAAAGGGCCCTGAAATCCTGTCGGTCGGGGCGTATAAGATTATACTGTATTTTACTGATAGTCAAATCAGCAACTTTTTACGAAGCGTCAAAAACGCTCGCTTAGTATTGTTTGTAAGCAAATTTACCTAATGACGTCACAATTTTCTATGGTCAAACTGCGCCCTAATTTGAAATATTATTAAAATTGTATACAGAAAGCTCCCGTGAGTTTCAAACATATTAAAATATGATGAAACGGGTCATTCACGTTGTTAAGGTCAACTATCGCTCGACATGTTTCAGACCGGTTCGCAGACCTTAATCGTGAGATTCATGAGTACTTATCGCAGCGGCAGTCATTTTACCCCCTCCTTTACCCTTTTAATGCTAAAAGAAACGCCGCCGCTATAAGTACTCATGATTAGGGACCGTTGACCTCGATGACAGAATTAGTGATCAAAAATGTAAACACGCAAGTTTCAAAACAGAAATAGCTTTCAAGATCTATGCAGGTTTCCTCTCGATGTTTTCCTTCACCCGATGGTAAATATCAAATTAAACTCCGTATTACTTAAGTTCCAAAAAACTCATTAATACGAGGCAGGTTTCGAACCCACGACCGCCACTTGAGAGCAGCATTGATAACTTCAAGCACTAGCACTACATCTGTGAATAATTTAAAAACAGACTTGTGACTTTAGACATAAAGTTTAATTTTAACTGTCAAGGTTTTAAAAGATAGCGGTCTCGTATAGTTCTATACAATGTCTTTGATGAGAATATTTTCCCGGCTTACACAGCGCTCGGTCGCATCGCATAGCAACGATAGGCAAATTATAATGAATAAATGATTTTTATTTTTATTTTATTTGATTTTATATAATTTTAATTCTATGCTCTTAATTTTCTGTAATTTTGTACATGATATAATGGTAATCATATACGGCCACAAGCGCGCAGCATATGCACTAACAAACACGACCTGCAAAGGAAGATACGAAGCATGCAGCAAGCCGGGTCTAATGCTGCAGCTGTCATGATGGAGTAACGGCTTCCGATCACCGAGAAACCGAGAACTGAATGAAAAATTAAAACAACTGGCAGCAGTGATAAGATGTCGTATATGACTGATCGAGAACATACAACGCAAAAGAACAAACATAAAAATTATCGATATCCTGCATTGTCATACTTGTTGATTATATTTTAGAGAAATGGGCGACCTGTACTATAATTAAAGAGTACCTGAACTATACATAATTACTTATAATAACTTGCATTTTATTTATTTATTTATTAAAGGAGTTTCAACAGCTTTTTAAACATGTTGACATTTTAAATAGAAATATGGAGCCAATAACAGAAACTCACCAATAGAAACAAGATATGAACTAAGGTTACACACTATGTTACAGTATCTTAAAATTAAAAATCAAAGGCTATAAGAGAACACAACAAGAGATGTCCATCGCTCACCGGACGCTCAGAAGATACACAGATACCACTTGTATTACATACATACATTCTCTTACTTACTCATAAGCTACAGGAGATCTAGTACCCAGGGCCCACATAAGGGCCACAGGTGATGTTGGAGCCATCACGGTCAGGGAATGATATAATAATATGTGTATATAAGTGCGTATGTCTGAAATTGTTTATATAACAATTATACATATAACGGGAACAATAGTTACTAACATACAAGCCTGTTTTTATTCAAAAATTTAAAAGCGAGACAAATATATAGGGTGCTGGGAGCCTGACGCTTTAGCCTTCATAAATGAAGGAAGGCGACGAAACTAGGAGAGGGTTTGATGCTCTATTCTTGTCTGGTGCAAAGGTTGTCCATTGCCATCCAACTGATCCAAAGTGGTAACGCAGCAAGTGTGATGGGTACCTTTTCGCCCAGTACAACACAGGGGTTGGGGGGGGGGGGGGTTGTTTGACTAGGCTCTCTTTTTGTGTTGGTGTTTTTATAATGTATTAATAAAAAATAAAATAAAATATTCTTAATTTTATTCTAAAATATAATATCTACAACAAATGCTATCCTATGAAGAAAGAGTAAATAATGAATAAGCATTGAAAGGGTCCTTATACTGTCATTAACTTCTGGTTCTTCATTTTACTAATTTACTAAGCCGGAATATATTTATCATTATGAATGGTTGAAATATTTTTCCTTGTACTGCTTACAGCTGTATTTGTTTCATTTTGCAGCTTACATTGCATGATCACCAAGTAGAATTTCTCCATAATCCTGCAATAAAAAAACACTTAACATGCTTTCGGCAACTAGTACTTGGTACTTAAATCATCGGCAAACCTCTCCCAGCTAACATGAAATACATATTTAGGTAGGTGGACATTAGATTCATCAAAGTGTTAGGCACATTTTCTTTCCAATTTACATGTTAATTTTCATAAACACTCGGCAAAACAAATTTACATAATAGGTTACCTGTCCGTCACATCACTGGAATTTACAATAGAAGACATCTATTCTATGTGGAGAACCAAAGGCATGGTTAAATAATGATCCCCAACAAAAGGAAATTAATTTTTCAGACTGAAATACTGATTTCTTGTTACATTATAGATGTCTATTTTAAACATCTTAGCACATGAAATATATTACTGACACCAAATGTCAATTGCCTTAGCAACTACGCCCGCGACGGCCACCCACCATAGCAACTACACCTACATTGCTAGAGGTGTAAGGTGGGGACAACGTTTTTGACATTAACGTGTCGTGGCGTGCGTCCCCACCTTTTCAAAAATACTTTGCGAATACGTGTAACTGTCAAACCATCTCACCTCTAGTGATGTTCTAGTTATCGACGTACTAATCGATGGATTTATGCATTAAAACTATCCTGATTCAAGTAATATAAACCGCTTATTGATTAAAAAAACACTACGAATGAAAGAGAAAATGATTTTTACAAAATTTGTGTATGAAATATCAACTGCAAAGCCTACATTTTATCAAATTAAAACCATGTTACGTATATAGGAGTTAGACTGTACTGGCTGACATATGACAGATGGAGCGAGCGTTTAAGGTGGGGCGAGCGTTGAGGTGATAACTAGAGGTGGAGACGTACGTCTTTACGCCACAAGCCAATACTTTTACAAGAATACCACTTCAGGTGCGGCTAGGACAAGAGGTCGTTAATGGAATTTCATACAAATCTTGCAGGCCAAGGCCGACAAATTCCTCTTTTTTAATTTCCATTCCACATAAATTTGTGGCACAGGCATCATGACATTCTGCCTTTATGCGTATTAAAATAAAACTTTGATTTTTTTGTTCTTTATTTCTTTACATATTTGAGAAAAGCACTATACATACCTCGGCGGGAAATATGGGGTTGCCCGCCTCAGACCTATCCTATATATGTCTTCGGCCGGCAACCCCTTTCGTCCCGGCCTCTGTAGTAATGTAAGTACTATTATTATACAGTCTGCTTGTTTCTCTCCGGTAGCTAGACCAACACATGCAAAAACACAAATATTCGTAAACAGCTAAGAAAATATCAATTTCAATTCTAGCAGTTGTTCATAACAAAGCAATCAGGAACAAGGGCGGTAAAAAAAAAAAAAACAAAAAAAAAAAAAAACACCACGCAAACACAAGATATTTCTAGTAGGACCTTATGTATGCACTTTATTGTACACAATAACAGGTTAATATACATGTCACACCAGATTTTAAGGGAGGTGGAACATAATAAGGGGACCATCTTACACAAATCGAATTAGTCTCATAGTAAAAAAGTTGCGGCTTATACTATGGGTTTACGATATATCTAATAAATATAAATTCTTAAACACACAAAACTCAAAAGCAAATATTCTTTTTTTTATCTTATTGCATGCTTTAGATTTTGCATGCCAAATTATGGCGGAACATGCATGAACATGTAATTTAATTCTACTGACATGTAAATTTATAACATCTGTGTATGTTTTTGCAAAATAAACATTTCAAAAATAAACATTTCATTTCATATTTATTTCATAAGCCATACATCTTATGATTAAGGTACAATGTTACTTAAACTGTAGGTATTACTGTAAACATTGGGATTGCTTGAGTGTTTAATGTAATTTAAAAATCTACCACTGTATTCGGTAGTGAACTCTGAGTTTAAGATTTGATGGAAGAAGAAGAGGAGGATTATCATCACACAAATATTTGTTCTGATCGGGATTCATCCGCTATCCTTTGATAATCGCTTCCGACCTTTGATAAATTTATGTATACATCGCTTCCGCTAACCTCTGATTTAACGGTAACTGGTAAAAATGAGACTTAAGAATCGCTTGCACATCGCTAGGTGTGATAAGACCCTTAGTGGGACTAGCGCGATTAAAACAACGCAAGAAAAGAGACACGAATTAATTAATATAAAGTATTTTTCACTTCTCATGCTTTAAAAGTTCGTCTTTATGCTTTGCTCTAGAGCATAAAGTAAAAACCGGTTTTGCGATTGCAATAAAACGTCTCTAGTCTATTTATATATTATATTATCATTATAAAACTGTAAACTTGTTTATTGTTGACGCTATATTTATTTTTAACGCTTTTTTTTGTTAAGAGAAACTCCTCCAAGGTCTTCCAATTGTAATAGTTATTCGAAATTGAGTAGGTGTATTTGTGGTGTGTACAGATCAAGGGTTCGTTCTCGAGCCGGCGCGGCGGCGGGAACCCCAACCCGTACTCGCGCGGCAACGCCTGCGCCAACTGCTGGCACGTGCTGTGCGGCCCGCTCGCGCCCAGCCTCATCGACCGGTCAGTCACCTGGGCTAACGCCACACCGAGTGCTCACACTGAACTAACGTACCTACCGAGAATCATCATAATAGCCAATAATGCCTTTTTAAGGCACGAGTGAATCTTGTGGTAGAGCTCGCTTCATCTTTGCCCCCCGGCTAGATGCTGGCCAAGAGCAATCCCATATTTACTTAAAAAAAATGTATAAGTAATTTTGAAATACCGGGTGTACAATCCAAATGGGTCAGTATGGTGAAGTCGGAAACTATGAGAGATAGCGAGATCTGTTCTTAGGAACTATGGCGTCGATTTTAGATTTAATAATAATTACATTCAAACTTTTTATTAACTCTCATACATAACCGGGAATCGAACCTGGTCAATATTTTTAATTAATCTTTGTATTCAACAGAATGGCTACCATTTTGAACATTTACTGAAATAAAATAATTATCTTATTGGTGGGTGTTTCTTTCAATTATTTAAACAAGATTCCATTAGTTTTGTGCTTCTTGCGACTTGCAGAATTTATACACATTGATTTTGATCAGGTTCAATTCCCGGTTATGTATGAGAACAGATCTCGCTATCTCTCATAGTTTCCGACTTCTTCATACTGACCCATTTGGATTGTACACCCGGTATATGTTGGTACGATTCGTTTGTATGTTCCAAATTTTTACTTAGTGTTAGATAACTTATAATTTATAAAGTGCCTTTAACGTATACAAATTGCATTTATTAGTATATTTTCTCTTTGCCTGAAATACAAGATCATCGTAGTTTAGGCAACTGTAAAATTTATTTTGACGTTTCCTTTGTATTTATTTACTTTTTTATATCAGTAAAATTTCCGGGAAGGGGTCTTTTTCGCTTACTAAAATAAATAAATATTCATGTGTCATCATTTGACGTCTCTGAGTTTGATATTGCCCCGGGACCCATGACGTTCGACGTTTCTGATGTGCACATAGCCAATGTTGTATTAAATTATTGATATTTTTTATAATGTGAGCAATATTTTTTTCTTATTTGTATTATTTTAAAATAAACCTTTACGTAGCCATGTTTTATATCTGTTAGTGTATCGCATGTACGACTGTTTGTGTCGTATATAAAGAAACAAAAAAAAAGTTCTTTTGTTGACGTGTCCGCGGTGTGTGCAGCCGCGGCGTGGTGAGCGCCGACGGCGAGGACTTGCCGCCCGCCTTCGCCGCCGCCGCCGCCGCCTCCCCCGCCCCCTCCCCCGCCCCCGCCGCCGCCGCACACAACGGTGAGTGCCGCTCACTAGCGCGCGGTGACCACCACCTTGGCTTACAGGGAAGGGTACAGTGGCGGCTGCTGACTTCGAGAACCGGTGGTGCGCTAATTTATGGATATACAGGGTGATTTTGGGGTCGTGATCCGGAATGATTGTACATGGTCAAGAATTTAAAGTAGACAACATCACAGTTGGTATGACGGTTTATAATTCAAATAATACTCTTTGTCTTCAAATTCTAATGGAAAATAATACTTTTTCATACAACTTGGTCACCCTATCCCACTGTCAACTCTCCATACTATCCGTCAAAGAGAGAAGGGTAACCATGTTTTTTTTTGATTTTGTATTTTTGTCATCAAAATAAATTAAAAAAGAAATACGTTTGTTTCGTGTCACTACAATTTTTTTGAAATGGCTAACAGATACCAATTCGTAAAACTTATTCTTGATCCACGACCCCGAAATCACTCTGTATAAATAATAATAATAAATAAATAAATATTAGGGGACAATTTTTACACAAATCGAACTAATCCCATAGTAAGCTCAATAAGGCTTGTGTTATGGGTACTAGACGACGATATATTTAATAGATATATACTTAAATACATAAAAAACATCCAAGTCTCAGGAACAAATGTCTCTGCTCACCACAGAAACAAATGCCCTTCCCGGGATTTGAACCCGGGACCTCTAGCTTCGGAGGCAGTGACACTACCAACTAGGCTAAACAGGCCGACAAATATATGGAATACAATATACAGGATGATTTTGGAGTCGTGATCCGAAATAGTTGTACGTGGTCAAAAATTCAAAGTAGGCAATAACACAGTCAGTATGAAGATTTATAACTCAAATAGTTTTCTTTTTTTTACAAATTTTAATGGGAAATAATACTTTTTCATACAACTCGGTCACCCTACCCCACTGTCAACTATCCATACCATCCGTCAAAGAGAGTAGGGTAACCATGTTTTGTTGTGATTTTGTATTTTTTCCATCAAAATAAAAATGAAATGCGTTTGTTTCGTATCCCTACAATTTTTTTTGAAATGGCTGGCAGATACCAAGTCTAAAAACTGATTCTTGATCCACGACTCCGAAATCACACTGTATAACTCAAAAATTGCATTACAACCACATTTTCCTAATTTTTTTTTTCATTTTATATGTATTACCTCAATCCGTCGATTTTGGTCCCTGGCAAATAAGTCATGCATGACCTTGGCGGTCCAGCTGTTTTATTTCTAATTTATCAATCACAAAAAGTTTTATTATTGCTTTTAATATTCTCGACATTTAAGTTCACTTATTCTTTCCATTAAACATACTTTTCTTCACTTCATAATAGCACGCTTACTTTACAAAAACCAAACAATAAACACAACGAATAATAGCGCCCTGCACAAACAAGGTCGAAGAAAAGTGCACAGGACATGTTATTAACTAACTAAGCGAGCTTGACAATTGGCGCGCAAGAAAAGCTTTATATTTTCAGCGTTAACTTCGCTTGGTCGGGTAATGCGTGCCGGCCGCCTCGTGTCTAGTCGGCAATTCTCGGATGACTTCGGATACGCGTTATCTTCGTGCGGCGCTCCGAATTCACCTATTTCTTTATAGAGTTTGTACGGAGTATCTTCCGTCTCACGCGCCCGGCGTTCTAACGCGATTCTCATAGAAATTGTACTGGCTAGTGCGTGCGCTCCACGAAGCGCACGGAGAGGCTTTTTGAGACTGAGCGAAAAAGAGTTTTTCACCTCAGCGGCTCGAAAATGGCGGTTTTGTTGCGTGAAACCAGTGTGCAAAATGCATTTTTTCTGCGAGCGTGAAAAAAACTAACTTTTTAATTTTTCATATCATAGGTTAATTTAAGTAACTTCATTCTATCACTATTCCTTTGTGTTATATGTTCTCGCCGCTGAGGTGAAAAGTTATATGTATCACACGAGAGCAAAGATATTTGCATCTCGTGTCTTTGAGTCCCTCGCTACGCTGAAAATTCTAATTTTCAATTATAGAATCTTTCGCTTGCTCGGGACTCATCATCAACACTCGCAGCAAAAAAATACTTTGCTCTCTTGTTGAACAAATAACTATTAAAGACTACAACATAACATAGTGGTTTATTTGCATTTTTTTGGATGTAATATATGTATGTATATTACAGAGATAATTAGAGATAATTGAGATTGTTTTATTGATGACGATGGTATTGATGGTGTTAAATTTTTGGTAGTGCAACGCACGAGCGCACTAAAGATACAGCCGCCACTGAAAGGGTATCCAACTGTCCGGCTCCGATTTGATTGATTTTTATGTCATGGAGTAGTCAAAAATAGCTGACAAGTATTTTTTTTAGCTGCCCAATTTCAACCTGTTCGGAGAAATGGTCATCCAAAACACTGAAAAGTGACGAAACCCTGTAACTTCTGTAGAGAGTTTTGTTCAAGCAAGCTGCGTTGTTATTACTAGTTTTGATATATGTTGGAGAACATGAAAAAAATAATGGACACGTGTTTTGCTATTTATGCTAAAAACTCATATTAAAAAAACACACACACTTCAAAGTTCCGTACTTTCCATCGTTTCATTCACTTTCCCTTTGGTTATTTGTTTAGCTTGAAAACTATTTGGTCCATGATCTCATGGTTCATGATCCCATAAAAAAAACATTTGGCGGTTTCATCCATTATAAAAATTGCTGTGAACTTTATATTCATTCAATTTCAACACAAACTTACTTAAAGCATAGAGAAAATAAGTAAGAATAGAGAGCTCACTCCATATAACTTCATACATAATTTTTTACTTATTATTTCGTAGTCGACATCTAGCGTCAAATAGCGGAATTATCAGTACTGATACTCAACATTAGACGCCGTACGAACGAGCAATCGAATGCTTAACCATTTTTAGCTAATATTATACCTGCTGCTGCGCGTACGGAAAAACCCACTTTTTGGCCAAGTGGTGACGTAAAATTGTGTACAAAACACGGGTCGTAAAACAGAAAGCCCTCTCTCGCATATTTATGACCGTCGCCTGCGGCTCGGGCCTCAAACATCTGCGATATCGGCCTTTCTTTGTTTTACAACCCTTTTATCGTAAATAGCTATTATTTATGTGAATGTGTTTGTGTTGGCAGGCGCGGGCAGCTACAGCAACCTGTTCCCGGGCGCGCACGCCTACCTCAACCACAGCCTCCACCTCGACCCCGCGCCTCTGCATGGTAACCTACACACACACACACACACGCACACGCACACACGCACGCACACACGCACACACGCACAGACAGACAGTCGGGCACGGAAACTTGTGCACGGACAAACAGATCAAAAATATGTGAATACGACTTTATTGTTAAGGGCATCCACTACCATATCAGCCCAAGGACGTATACAGCTGGACATAGGCCTCCCCCAATTAATGAGGGGTGGGGGGGGGGCATAATCGCCACGCTTACGCCCCTCGTTAAACAATGTACTATTCCGAACCAGTGGTTGTTTTTTTTAACTGATGTCCTAAAAACCAACCAAGTGCGAGTCGGACACACGCACGGACGGTTCCGTACAACTAAAAATAAATGTGATTTACCAATAAATTGGCATTTATTGGTATAATATACGTAATAATAAACATTACGACCAAATTTCAAGTTCATACGTCGGCGAAGTTAAAAAATTCTCTGGAACAAAATGTGTGATAGACGTCAGACAAACACGCCAGTGTCAGCAATAGGGTTCCATTTGGACTCTTCGAATACGGAACCTTAAAATGACTCCGGTGGCTGCCATCTTTTACAAACTTGTCAAACTATCCATACGATTAGATTTTAATGCACATCGTTTACGATTACAGACGGTTTGGGCTACCTACCCTTTTTTTTAGTCGTTAGTTTTTGTCAGTGTGCTCGTGGCTGTTTGAATGCCGCAGGTATAGGGCTGATCTTTCCTTGCGGCTTTGTTGTTGGGAATGGAGGTCAAACTATCCCTTGCGACGTCTCTTCATTTATGACGGTTGATAGCATCCATACTCTTAAATTATTTTGGTGCATATAGTATGTATACGGATGCATTGCTTTGTCAGACGAGTGCCGAGGAATAAATGACCGCGTTATGGAGAGGTGCTTTATTCTTACCGGTCAATCGTACACTAATTTATTGCTAAGCTTATGATTAATATTGCACTTCGGATATATTGATGCGTGTGCGAGGTTAATAGCCTTATTTGGGGCTAATGCAAAGTGCCTGCACACGCATCGTTGCAGAAAATAATGTACATCTTTGTACATAGTAAATATTCTGAAAATAAAATCAAAAACCATCAATAAAGATTAGTTTTGCAACATGAAAAGCCCAAAATCCGGAGGATTCTCCGCGCGCGGGCCATAGCTACATCATATGTGATATAGCATCCATACCCTTAAATTATTTTGGTGCATACAGGGTGAAATTTTATTGACTGTTCAAATTTTCACAGTGGTTTCCTTAGCGAAAAATAAAAGATACGTGTTTTTTTCTTTCAGTATTTTTCAGTACTAAAATATTGAGATACAGCAGCTGAAAGAAATCCTAAAAACCATGTGTTTATGGATACCGCGGTAGCGCGCTGTGCGGGAGGCGGCAATAACATTCGCCCCCGACTTTGAGTCGCCGCTGCGCCGCCGAGACAAAATTACGGTCGAAAAAAAAACGTTTTTTTCTCAAACATGCAATGAAATACTGCTGTTATGTTCCTTATAATAGGCTGCGAAGTACGACGTTTCAGGTGCGGCTAGGACAAGAGGTCGTTAATGGAATTTCATACAAATATTGCAGGCCTAGGCCGGCAAAGTCTTTTTTTTTAATTTTCATACCACATAATTTTGTGGCACAGGCATTATGCCATTCTGTCACTATGTGTGTCATATATAAAAAACTTTGATTTTTTTGTTGTTTATTTCATTGCATGTTTGAGAAAAGCACTATACATACCTCGGCAGGAAATATGGGGTTGCCCGCCACAGACCTATCCGGTCTATATGTCTTCGGCCGGCAACCCCATTTGTCCCGGCCTCTGTAGTAATGTCTGTAGTAATTAACAAAAGCTAGTAAAGAAAAAAACATAAGTTGTAAATTTTCCTTACCCCCACACGAGTAAACAGGTCCTCATTAGTCCATTGCATCACGGTGCGCGACCAGCCACTCACAGAAGGTGCGGCGATGTACGGCGTCTGCTATCGTTTAATGCTTGTACCTTTTGATAATGGTACGGGTGTAATCCAGCAGTATTAGTAACAATCAAACGAAGAATTGGTTAACGTCGAACCTTCGTGTGGCATCTCGCGTACTCGCGCAGGGGTTATGTTCGAAAAAATCAAAGATTTCTTGCTGCAATTCAATTTACATGCTGCCTCGCATTTTCTTGCAACAAATTGCCCAGAATCCATAAGCCGTTGGTTGAAGGCTATAATCGTTCCACGATTCGGTATTACAGCATTTGGTAGCCCATGAGTTCCGTACACTCGTGTACACTGCGACTTGGGACGAATACCCGCACCATTTCGTAATACTCCCGGTTTGTAAACATTGTTTTGTCACGTTCGCGATCGCTCGTCTTTGCGAGAAAAGCAACACGGAAGTGCGCGACCGGTCATGCGGAACTGCGCCTGAGACTAATTGCAATTTGCATTTGTCGAGATAGGTGAACGCGCCCTTCCCCCGTACCGCTAAACCCGAGCGTCATTCAGCTCCCGATTATCCACACGTTACTAATTATTTATTCGGACAGCACATTTTGTGAGAATTTTATCTGTTTTTTTTCAGAAATGTCAATTTTTATTGATACCTAATGCCTGGGAAAATATGGACAGTGATTAAAATTTCACCCTGTATAGTAAATATTCTAAAAATATAATCAAAAACCATCAATAAAGATAAGTTTTGCAACATGAAAATTTACTATAGAATATTTACTATATGCACCAAAATAATTTAAGGGTATGGATGCTCTCTCTGCGCGCGGGCCATAACACGTCACATATGATGTAGTTATCAAAATCACGTCCAGTACAGACAAGGTTACCTTGGTAAACAAGCTTTCGCCTAATAGTTGCACATGAAACATATGAAAGAGGATTTAATTTGGATGCAGATAAAACGGTGTGGTGCAACTGTACATAATCAGGCCTTAAAACACGAGTGTGTTTATATGAAACGAGCTGCAGGCGAGTTTCTATTAAATCACACGATTGTTCGTTCTAATTATTTAACAGTTGCATAAACTAGTATATAATGTGGTTGTAAATGTTGCCTTCAGAGGTGTGTATCGGCGGGCCGACGGTCCCGGCGGTGGCGGTGTCCGCCCCCGCGCCCGCGCCCGCGCCCGCTCCCGCTTGTGCGCTGAGCGCGGCGCGGCTGCGGCTGCTGCACGACACCACGATGATCGACGCCGCGCTCGACCTGGACGAGCCCGAGCCGCCGCCGCATCTACCGCAGGTACACAATACTCGCACACACTATGCACAATACTCGCACACACTACGCACAATACTCGCACACACTATGCACAATACTCGCACACACTATGCACAATACTCGCACATACACTATGCACAATAGTCGCACACACTATGCACAAAACTCGCACACACTACGCACAATACTAGCACACACTATGCACAATACTCGCACACACTATGCACAATACTCGCACACACTACGCACAATACTCGCACACACTATGCACAATAGTCGCACACACTATGCACAATACTCGCACACACTACGCACAATACTCGCACACACTACGCACAATACTCGCACACACTACGCACAATACTCGCACACACTATGCACAATACTCGCACACACTACGCACAATACTCGCACACACTACGCACAATACTCGCACACACTATGCACACACTACGCATTATTAAGGCTAGGTCGTCAAGCGAGTTAGCGTTTTCGAGTTTTCTAAAAACAATCCGAAACGTAGAATAAGGGTTTTAAAAATTTGAAAAAATTATATGTTTTACTTAAGGATCTAGTCTAGTCAAAGTTGCACTCAGTTACACGATCTAATGAACTTCGCTCGATAGAAAGAGACCCCAAAGTTACTCCTTTTTGTAAAGCATTTACAATCTGACGACTAAACTATTGATGTTTTAAATAAAGTTTTTGAACTAAACTAAAGCCATTCAGTATTTCTAGACATTTTTGCAGAATCTAAAAAGATAAAATGATTCTATTAATTAATATGTTTAAATACCTACAAAATGCCGAGCGCGGAGGCTCGGCAGGCCCGATCAGTCGCGCGCTGGCGCTTACGGACAACGGACCTGTGTCAGTTTTATCCGCGACAGTTTCGTGCACCAAACAAGCAGTTTTTGACGAATTTATATAATTGTTGCAAGTTATTTAAGAAGGGCAATAAAAACCCAAAAGAAAAACGTCGTATTTATTAACAAATAAATTATGGTCATAGTGCCACAGTATAGAAATGACAGTATAACAACTAAACTGAACCCCTGCAGAAATGGAACCAAAGATGGTAAAATTATAAATGTTTTTTTTTATTACCAGAAATTATAGATATAGTAAGAGATCTACTGCTTTGCACATGAATATTTTTATTAAGCTATGAGTTTCACCACATTAATTCCGACAGTCTTTTTTTTAATACCATGTCAGTGGCAAACTAACGGCCCGCCTGATGGTAAGCGGTCACCGCAGCCTATGGACGCCTGCAACTCCAGACGTGTCAAATTCGCGTTGCCGATCCTTTTAAAATTTATACACTATCTATCTTTCTAGCTAATCTTCTTTTAATAAATCTACCCATTTCCAGGTAGCTACCGTGGCAAGTTTGGTATCATTTCATATACCATATTGATTCTTTTATCATCTTTATGTAAAAATCATTTCTGGTATTTATTTTAAAAAAATACAGTAATCTTTCGCGTAAATAGTAAAACAGTAAAAACTTCGCAATGTTTTTTATGCTTCGAGAGCTAATAACTTTAGACGAATAAATTAATCCACCAAAAAATATCTGTATTTTATTAAATTAAATTAACGTTTTTTCCAAGCTCGTGGCTCCTAAAGTGTTAGCTGTTACAATAAAGCTTAAAACTAGTGGCTCTGTGAGCTGTAGACCACGCAAAAAAAATATTTTTTCAAATTTCAAAATTTACAAACACGTCTCGACAAAAATATAATTAAACCTATATAATTATCGAACCTGCTCACAAAATGTCACGAGAATCGGTTGAGAAATGCGACTTGTAGAGGAGAACATTCGAACAGACAGACATACGAAAGAATTTTTGTCGAGAGCTGAAACGGAGACGCTTCGCTCTCTCGGTCAAAAAACTATGTTAGTATAATTTTATGACAGTCGTGGTTCACTACTACTGGGCCTGTGTATATGAAGAGTCGAACATTATCAACTTATATCCATACGCTTCGTCCGGTTTTACAGTAGACTAAGGAGTATACCCTGTTGCCTGTGCCCTCTGTTTGCCGTTTGTGGACTACGAGAAGGCCTTCGATTCGGTTGAAACCTGGGCTGTACTACAATCTCTCCAGCGGTGCCAAGTAGACTACCGCTATTATCGAAGTACTGAAGCGTTTGTACGAAAACGCCACTATGTGAGTCCGACTCCAGGACCAGAACTCGATACCTATTCCGTTGTAGCCGCGAGTCAGGCAGGGAGATGCTATTTCTCCCAAACTGTTCTCCGCTCCACTGGAGGATGTGTTCAAGACTTTGGACTGGAGAGGCTTAGGCAATAGGCATCAACATAAACGGCGAGTACATCACTCACCTTTGGTTTGCTGACGATACAGTAGTCTTGGCTGAGACCATACAGGATTTAAGTACCATGCTCAATGACCTTGGTAAAACCTCCGTGAGAGTTGGTCTTAAGCTGAATATGTACAAGATGAAGGTCATGTCAAATGCCCATGTAGCACCAACTGTCGTTATAAACTATCGGACACTTTATACTCGAACTTGAAGTTGATTATGGTATACTAGCGACCCGCCCCGGCTTCGTACGGGTGCAATGCTGATACTAATTATAATTATATACTACAGAATGTATTTATATACAACCCGGCCGATACCGCCGCAACCGCTATGTTCCTTCATGTTAAATCAGTAATATCTTCAAAAATATTTATTTAAATTACATGGTGTCAAGTGCCATATTGATCTATATAAAATGCAAAATGTATTTAAGGTATTTTATTGGAGAAGGATTAATGCTGTATTGCTTAAAATCGCTTCGTAAATAAGCCATTATTTTTCGTAAAAAGTAAAGGATAAAAAATGGTTATTGTGGGTTATCCCTAAGAGATAGACATATACTATAATCGACTTTTTTGTAGACCTTTTTAAGTTGTACAATACTGTAGTACATTATTTTGATTTATCTCGTAGGGTTCAGCCAGCGTTTGCAATGTAAGCGCAATAAAATATGCTTATTTACGACATCACAATAGAAACCTATTAAATTATCTGTGTTTCTCTACTATACACCTGTAACCAAGAGGAAAGAGCAATGGAGGGACCGGTCATTGTGGCACTCTTTAGGGGAGGCTTATGTCCAGCAGTGGACGTCCATCAGCTGATATGATGATGATGATGATGATATATTTACATGAATAGTTGTTATAGTGTATACAAGCTTATTAGCTTTACGTGTATTCATAATCTGTCATTGCTTTCTTAAATATCCGTGTTTGTGCAAAATTAGTTTGTTGCCTTGTGTACTATATTTATTTTTCTCATTTTCTCGAAGGTTAGCTGGAAGAGATCCCTTATAGGGATAAGTTCGCGTTTGTACTTTTACATTTTGTTATTTTGTTTCGATTGTTATTATTTTTTGTGCAATAAAGTGTTATACATACATACATATACATGATGATGATAACACGCACACGACAAATAAATATAACACCCTGTATAATATAACACAATTAGATAAAAAATTGCATGACCTATTAAACAAATCGAGTAGAAGGGTATAAGACATATTTCTTAGGTTCTTAGGTTTCATAGATTAAAATAACGAATTCCAGGGTTGTAGGTATGTACTACGAATTCTGTTTTTTTTTTCATTATAATGGATCTTACCGTAAGTTCGACTTTCAATTATTTATTTACTACCTTATTAAAAAAATATATCAATTACATACTAAAGTTTAATCATAATCAATGCATTTCTTAAGTCAAAATACAGTTATATTTCTATACTGTGACCAGTATGAAGCTAGCGGGGTCATCCGAGTTCACAGTCGCTTCGTCCGCGCGGGCTTGTTCACGCACCGCCAGGACAGCGCTAAATACCTACTCTCGCAGAACTAGAGGGCCTTAATAGTGTACATTATTGTAGAGGTATAGGGACGCAATTGCAAGCTGAGTATTAGTTTTAAACGGACGACCTGCCGAGACTAATATAATGCTATTCTCAAAAATAGGAAGAAAATAAACTAAATGGAATTAGGTTTTAATAAGCTTAAAGCTAAAACATCAAAATGTTCATGCTCTCCCGACGTTTATTATTTTAAAACTTCTCTTTTAAAAATAAATTACGGCAAGCGATTCTTCGCTTGTGTATTTTTCCACCGAAAACTGCAAATTATTTCAGCCATACAAAACGGTCGCATTTCCAACAGACTGAACAACAGAGAAAATACGACTTAAATTAGCTGTATACGTGATATGCCGTGATTTGTACGAAATCGACATTAATTTCCATACATTATATACATATAAAAGTAAAAGTAGTTTTACACCACACCTTGCCAAAAAGCGGGTTTTTCCGCACGCTGCGCGTCCGGAAAAACCCACTTTTTGGCCAAGTGGTGACGTAAATTTCTGTACAAAACACGGGTCGTAAAACAGAAAGCCCTCTCGCATATTTATGACCCTCGCCTGCGGCTCGGGCCTCAAACATCTGCCATATCGGCCTTTCTTTGTTTTACAACCCTTGTATCGTAATGTACTATTATTCTTCAAATTAGGCATATTACATGCACCTATGAACGTCAATAAACTACCACCGGTTCGGAAAAATAAACCTCTGCCACGAGAAGAACCGGCGTAAGAAACTCGGCGAGGTGTCATTTTTTCAAAACAATATACATTGTATAGTTAAATATAAAATTACAGTCTCAGTTAACAAGCTACAGTAGAAAACCTATTTTCGCGATAGATTAGCCGTGCAGGACACGTACATATTGTATAACAGTTGTACATACATATTGTATAGAAATCCATTATTATGATTCTTCCACCAGCTCTATAATGAATCGTGTATGGTATAGACTTGCATTGATACATAAAGTTTATTGTTTTAATACTGCTGCCAGTCATTTAATGAACAGATTACAGTGCTGGAGTAGAAAAAAAAACTGGCCAAGTGCGAGTCGGACTCGCGCACGAAGGGTTCCGTACCATCTATAAAAACGGCAAAGGGTCCGACTCGCACTTATGTTTAATACATCATCTGTGAACATTTCAACTGTCTAACTATCGCGGTTCTTGAGATACAGCCTGGTGTCAGACAGACGGACGGACAGACAGCGAAGTCTTAGCAATATAGGGTCCTGTTTTTACCCTTTGGGTACGGAACCCTAAAAGCATTGTTTGTTGTTGCAGACGGAGCCGCCGCGCATTGCCACCGCGCAGCTGTGACCCGGAGTATTAATTTAATACGTTATTTGTACAAATATATTATTTACGTTGTAAGAATTTTTGGACTCGCTTTATGAGGAATAAATAATTATCTGATTCGTGTTCGTTCTGATTCCCATTACCTTTCTGTCGTGAACCTGCAAACCTAGGATTTACTAAGTTAATTTTGTATCAAGCAGTAATGCTGCTAACGAAAATTCTAACTTTCAAATTAAAAGGAAAAATTGAAAAATTTTGTTTTTCCAGCAATATTCGAACCTGCGACATCTGGCATACGCGGCCAATCGCTCTAGCCACTGAGCTATCGGAACCTTTAATTTGTAATCTAGGATTTACTCTCATAATATGTACTTAGTCTGTATCATTAATTAGACCCAAGTTAGAGGCCTCCGGGCGGCTTGAGAACTTCTAAAAGTCAGTTGCCCACTCACTTGACAAGCCTAATCCCAATAAGGTCTAGTTTCCCCCTCGGTTGGAAGGTCTGATGGCAGTCGCTTCCGTAAAACTAGTGCCTACGCCAAGTCTTGGGATTAGGTAGCGGACCCAGGCATCCTTCAGGATGCAACTGTACTGGGAATAACGCTAGGAGGGTGATGAGTCTGTATCATTAATTATCATCATCATCCTAGCGTTGTCCCAGTACAGTTAGATCCTGAAGGATGCCCTGGATCCGCTACCTAATCCCAAGAATCAACGGCTTAACCTGCCTGCGAAAGCACGCGAGCGTTCAGTTAGTAACCACTCAAAGTGGTCACCCATCCAAGAGTTGGGCCGACGTTGCTTAACCTCTCATATCGCACGCACGTGGCACGGACGCTCCTGCCAGTCTGTATCATTAATTATCTGAACGAAATCCGCTTGAGATTCTGCGTAGGTAAACCGAGTTTACAACTAAAGAAATTGAGGGCTATAACGTGTTCATTCGTAAATAATGGTGAATATTTAATGATGCATATTGAAACTGTGACTACTAACTATGTATTTACTTTTGAATCATCATCATCATCATTCAGCCGAATGACATCCACTGCTGGACATAGGCCTCCCCCAAAGACTTCCACAATGACCGGTCCTGCGCCACCCGCATCCAGCGGACACCCGCGACCCTTACCAGGTCATCAGTCCACCGTGTGGGGGGCCTGCCCACGCTACGCCTTCCGGTACGTGGTCGCCACTCGAGAACCTTTCCGCCCCAACGGCCATCGGTTCTGCGTGCTATGTGCCCCGCCTACTGCCACATAAGTTTAGCGATTCGAAGGGCTATATCGGTCACTTTGGTTCTGCTGCGCATAGCCTCATTTCTGATGCGATCACGCAGAGAAACTCCTAGCATAGCCCTCTCCATTGCTATTTGGGTGACTTTGAGCCTTCTTATGAGGCCCATAGTAAGCGCCCACGTTTCAGTGCCATATGTCATCACTGGCAACACACACTGGTCAAAGACTTTCGTCTTGAGACACTGCGGAATAATTTACTTTTGAATACATCTAACTAACTAGTTTTTACATTGCTGGATTCGTCGATCTATGAGTTCAAAAATAAAACGGCCGTTTTTACTTTGGCAAATCTTCATGTACTCGTAGGGCAGTGAGACGCACTGCGCTACATGAAGATTTGCGTCCAAAGTAAAAACGGCCGCCTATAGATCGACGGCTGGACACGCCAACTCATTTCCCATAAGAAATTGAATATGAACGTTAGTGTAAAGTATGGACCTGGAGCGTGGTGGACCCGGGTATGTCCTAAAACTACGACCAAGACCACCGGGGAATGGGCAGCAGCATTCCTTGAGTGCGGTGGAGATACTGCGATCGCCAAACCGCATGCCAAGCGTAGCGATTACGGCATTTACCACCCATGAAATTGGGGGAGGCCTATGTCCAGCAGTAGACGTCCTAGGGCTGATATGGTGGTGGTGGTGGTGGTAAAGCATCATAGGCACAACACGCAACACCTACCTGTTCTTGGCGTCGTAAGGGTTAGTTCACAAATTTGACAATTGTCGACAATAAGGTAAGGATAGTAGGAATTGTCACTGTCAGCAGGGAAATAGGAGCCTGGCATCTTTTTTCTAATCGACTTCAAAAAAGGAGAAGGTTCGAATTGAGAACTGTATTTTTTTTATGTTTGTTACGAGTACCTCATAAATTTCGACTGGGTGAACCGATTTTGATGATTCTTTTTTAGGGTTCCGTAGCCAAATTGGCTAAAACGGAACCCTTATAGATTCGTCGTGTCTGTCCGTCTGTCCGTCCGTATGTCACATCCGATTTACTCGGAGACTATGAGCACTACAATTATGAAATTTGGTAGGAAGGTGTATGCTATGAACCGCTATAGAAATATGCCCATGGGGGGGGGGGGGCACCCCATACATGTAACAGGGCGGTAAAAATTTTTTTCAATGCACATATAGGCGTGTGGGGTATCTATGGATAGGCCTTCAAAAATAACATAAAGATTTCTAAAAAACTTTTCCATTTAAGTCAATCGTTGGTGAGATATTAGCTGTCAAAGACGTAAAAAGTGTGTCCCCCCCTCTAATTTCCAAACTATGAAGTTTACAATTCTATAAATACTTTCAACGATTTTTGGTTTGAGTAAGATAGATTTAACGGTTTTTGAGTTATTGCTGAAAAACTGACTTACCCAAACAAAAGGGCGTATTGCGTAAGTGCCGTGATTTCCCTATGAAGATACGACCTTTTTTTATTTACTGTATTGTATAGTGGTTTTAAATGTAGATTAGGTGTCGGTACGGAACCCTTCTCTGTGCGTGACCCGACACGCACTTGGCCGGTTTTTTATTTTAAAAGCTGGTGCTTCCCGTGTGGCTCCATACTAATTTGGTCCAGTTCTGACAATGGAATCCATGAGAAAACCATATAAGTCTTAATTTTGCATTAAGTATGTGCGTGATAAATGGACGAATAACTCGGCTGCAGTCGGGTTTTTTGTTAAAATTATTTTATGCCACGTCGGTGGCAATCAAGCGTACGGCCCGCCTGATGGTAAGCGGTCACCACAGCCTATGGCCGCCTGCAACTCCAGGGGCGTCACATGCGCGTTGCTGACCCTTTAAAAATGTATACTGTAGTCGCTTGGGAAAACCTCGGCAGGGAGCTCATTCCACAATCGGAGCGTCCGAGGGAGGAAATTCACTTACGACCAGTCGAGTCACTTACGCAAGCGCAGTAGCTTGGTGTCTTGACCACTTCTTGAGTGCTTCTTGTCGATTTCCGGTTCCAGGACTTCCTGGCGCGAAGAGGACACGTCTGCAACATACAAAAGTAACACAGTCTTTTATAAATATTGTTTTGTACTATTTTCCCCGGGGGGAAAACCATTATGGATACCGCCGCACCGTGGGGACAGTACGGTGGTTATGTCGGACTTGCACTGACTAAAACCCCCCGATCGTCCTCCTCAACTCATTTCGGGCGGCTCTGGGATCTCCTTCGGAACGCACCGGTGCCGCCCTAGAGTCACAAACACCTCTGTGGGTCCCACCATCTGCTTTCATAGACGATGACAGCCCCCAACTGTGACCGTCTTCGACCCCAAGGATCCCCTTAGGATACCGTAGCCCTGTTCTATGCCCCGGCTACAGGGCGCGTACTTTATACCCTAGACTTTGGGTTCAAAAATGTAATCGCATATTTATAGACGTGACTGTACAAACATTTGGACTGAAGCGTTTTGGACGCATAAAAACATCTTTGCTGCAAGCATAGCAAGTAATTTTGGTGCAGGCTAAACCTAGAAATTTATTTATTTATTCGGAGATCCCACAGCTGCTTAAACTACATTAGTTCCAAACATATGATACAAAAAGCCAATTACAGGTTCTCACCAGTAACAACATTTTGACATAAAAACAGATGGTGATTAGCACTAAACACTTCAATCACACAAGGCAAATAATGCAGTGGTAATATAATAAAGTTAATAAGAATGCCCATGAAATTGGGCTACCTACGGAAAGAGTATTCTTAACTTTCAGGGAAAAACTTGACACTTGTCTTTGCCGAGCCGAGTATGACCCAGTTGGGTTGCCTGTGTGTACATTTGACTCGCGCACGACGAAAGATTTCGGTTTCAATCATAATACTTTAAAACTAGGAATACCTACGAATAAATTTGAGTTAAAATGCTATGCAACTATTTATTTATTTATTTATATTTATTTACATAATTAATCTAAATCACTTACAGATATACCAAATCGCCATATATATTACCAAATTACAAAAACAAACGTTAAAGCACGAGTGAATAGGCATCTTCTCGTTGAGCTCGCTTCATCGTCGGCCTCACCTTTGCCCCCTGGCTAGATGCTGGCCAAAGCAATCCCATTTGTAATAAAAAAAAATTACAATCCAATACATAACAAAATAAGTTTTCTCTGGCAGAGCGTAGGGTCTGCTACTGTCGTGTTATAAAAAATATAGTTAATGGGGGAATTCAGAGCCGGCTTGATGTTTATTATCAGTGATAGGATGGAGTATCGCTGGTCACTATCAGTTCTCGCCGCGACGATAACACAATAACACGTTCCGTTTTTGTATCTATCGCTTTGTCTTCGAAACAGGTGTTATCGCAGTATCTTGTGTCAGAAGTGTCCTATAATTCTGTGATCTGGTAAGTTTTTAAGGATTCTGGGACAAAATCCGACCTGTACTTGTATTAGGTTGACCGTGTTACCAGCGAACTGTGAAATTTTGCTGTTCGAAGTGCATTCGTCAAATTTCGTGATGTTGTGGCCATGTCAGGAAGTCTCGACTACGCACATCGAATTGCATCACCAATCGACGTGAAAACTGAGTAAACGAATGAGAAGTATTGAAAAAAATACAGGCTTGCGAAGTTGAAAGCTCTTTTTACATGCTTTTATTTAACTTGTAATATTTCTATGTATGTACGTTTGATCTGGTCAAATCTTGCAAGTGAATTTTAGGCTAGTTATATTTAAACCCAGCTGAAAGAGCTGGGCATACTTATGTAAATTGTTGACAATGCAATATACATAGCTGAGTTAGTGGATCTTATGATGGAGACAGAAGGTGGGCAACTGGGCATAGCAACTCCTTCTGTCTCCATCATAAGATCCATCAAGAGAAACTACATAGGACGGGTGTCGTGTTTGAGCTTATTGGACTACGAAAATTTTTACAGAAACATACACAAAAAATATATTAGGACACAATCTTACACAAATTGAGCTAGTCCCAAACTAAGCAAAGCTTGTACTATGGGTACTAGACGACGATATACATACTTATATAGATAAATACATACTTAAATACATAGGAAACATCCAAGACTCAGGAACAATATTCGTGGTAAATGCACAAATAATGCCCTGTCCGGGATTAGAACCCGGGACCTCCGGCTTCGTAGGCAGGGTCATGCACCAACTAATCCAAAGTGGTCGTCTAAATCTCAATCTCTATTGAAGGCGTTGGTAAAGTCGTCAAATATTATATTTACAGTTTTTCGTCTTATTCGATTCTAAGAACTCTAAAAATGAAGACATATCTTTGACATTAACCGTGTTCGAACCGCGTTCACTTTTTGCCCCTTTATAATAAGTAAAAAAATGTATAGTTACATATTTTAGACGCCGGGCCGGTAAATTCTATTCTTTGAACGCCAGGTTTGTTAGTCACTATTTTCTCCAACCATGGAAATGAAATCTAACATTTCTTTATTCATTCTAGTGTAATCGTCTGTGTTGAGCGCACGCGTCTAAATAGTCAGACATGACCGAGAGCACATCGGACTTCTCCAATCCTTTCAAAAAGAAGCCGGACAGGTAAGTCATGTCATATGCTATATGTATTTCCACTCGCACAAATACTCAACAGCAACACTACATATTATATTCTTATTGTTGGCTAAGTTATTTTATAGATTTAAATCACAAACTATTATAGGGAAAAACCAATCACTGAAAGCTTCGAGCTCTTTACATACACACACACACTTCAGATAGCTTTTTCGAGTTGGAATAGGTACGAGTTACTTGATATAGCTAGACACCGACGTGTCGCATTATTACTGTGTTTTCAATGATCCCTAAATACCAAATGTGAATAATTTATTGAAACTACTAAAGTAAGTAGTTTATAGTTCCAATGCCAGGCACATTCCGTAAAAACTTGTTGCTTTCTGACTAGTGAACAATCTATGATAAAGTCTAACAAGTAATACTAATCTCGTCTTCCGGCCCGATTCAGTTACAACGTTTAAAAAATCCGAGTGACCTAATACGCATACTGACCTTGTTATTGAGAACTGGTTCATTTCGCAGGTATTGGCATGCTATTTAGGTGTTGGCATACCTACCGAATTCGCCTGTAGATCCCTACAATAAATAACTAGATTCGAAAACAGTCGCGGAATGAAAATGTTCGTTACTTTTCGACGACCATCAGGCGGGCCGTACGCCTGTTTGCCACCGACGTGAAATAAAAAAATAAAAAACGAGGCGACGAGCCTTATTTATTCCGCGACGTAAGGAGACTGATAAAAAAGGCTTATCAATTTTATTCATCCTTAGTTATTATGGTTATTTATTTATCTAAACTTTATCGCACAACAATCCATTGCGGACTGATTCAATTGCGGACTTAATGTAAAATGTCATTTTCTACTAGTCAACCATAGCGCCAAACAAGATATCTAGACAGTCAATACTGGTGCAGAGTAAATATTGAAACGATTAGGAGTGTAGGTAGTACCTTAGACGTAACCTCGAAGATGTATCATACGATTTTGACGCTTTTGAAGAGTACGGTGTTCGAGGGTTGAAATGATACTTCAAGCGTCGAGTCAATAATCATCTTTATTCCGTAAAATGCACGCCTTATATATAGGTACTGTGTAGACCAAGGATTCATTGGAGTGTTAATAATTTCCATATACGTCATTGGAATGTGTCGGCACAATTGATAGTTGATACTTTTCCCATATATGGAATAATAAATCATTTTCTGTATTTTCTGAAGTGCAATTAATTTGCTATCAGGGTCAGGTATCATATTACATGTTCTTGGAAATAGAAAATAGAAAATGGTTTATTTATTAACTAGCGGCTGAGCTTCGTGTGTGGTCTTAAGGACCATACTACACTTTTACCTAGTTGGTAATGACCCTGCCTACGAAGCTGGTGGACCTGGTGGTCCCGGGTTCGAATCCCGGTCAGGGCATATTTATTAGAGTGATGAGCACGAAAAATTGTTTTTAGTCTTGGATAATAAATATTGGGAGACAATCTTACACAAATCGACCCACATAGTCCCTAACTAAGCAAAGCTTGTACTATGGGTACCAAACGACGATATACATACCTTATATAGATAAATATATACAAGGGTTTCACACATATTTCCATAAAAATAACAATTGCAGACTAAGTGGTCACACTTACTTTTTTTTTTATTCAAGGCCCACGCAATTCTTAACCGACTGCAAAAAAGGAGCAGGTTCTCAATTCGTCGGAATATTTTTTGTTATGTTGACTCGTTATCAACATAAAAAAATGCGTGGGTCCAAGAATTTTTTGGGGGCCTTAGGAGATAGCAAATGACCACCTATCCGCCATTTCAATTCGACAAATGATGCACCGAACACCCCGTAATTATTGATGTAATTTATTTATTTTAATTATTGATTTAATGACTTTCCATTCTGTAACTTCAGATTGTATCAAATACGCTATGGACATATGTATGAAATAAATGATTTGATTGGTTGACATAATTTGCAGTTCAAATGAGCCGGGGAAGGAGTCAGCGACGTCGGCGCACGCTTGGCTCCCGCCGGCGCCGGCGCAGCTCAGCCCGCTCGTCTACGACCCGCGCGACTGGCACTACGACATGTCGGGCGACAAGATCATGCTCATATTCAACCATTACAAGTACAAGAGAACGCGGTACTTCAGGTAAACTTTACTGTCGAAAGAAAGGATCATAAGCATAACTGTAGTCATTATTTCTCACAGTTTTGTGATTTCTAAATCGTTCAGTAGCTTAGATTCTTATGCTGTAAACGCTTATTATACTTAGTTATTTTTTTTAGTTCGGGCGGAAAATCCGTTATGGATACCACCGCACCGCGAGCACGCGAGCATAGCGAGGAAGTTATGTCGGACTTACAACGACTAAAAACCCCCCGATGGTCCTCCTCAGCTCATTTCGAATGGCTCTGGGATCTCCTTCGGAACGTACCAGTGCCGTCGTAGGGTCACCTCTGTGGGTTCCACTATTTGTTTCCATGGATGATTGCAGTCCCCAACTGCGACCGTCTCCGACCCCGAGGACGGTCCTTTTAGTCGCATGTGCGACAGGCAGAGGATACCGTAGCCGTATTCCAATGCCCTGGCTTCAAAGGCTTTACACAAAAGCAACTTTTTTTCCATTTGCAATTCTTTACAAACGCAATTCATATTTCACAACAGCGATTCACCACATTCTTTTTTTTTCAAGTCTAACCTGATATTGTCTAAAGAGGGGGAGCCAGCGTAAACCGGTTATCTCCAACCGCGCCATATAAGTGATGCCTGTGCACCATCAACTCTCATTATAATATTCATACTTAATTTTCTGTGATCTTATTGCTGTTAATTATAAGTTAGCATCTACGTATTGTTGAGAGATGTTTAGCGTTGCACTGGTTGTTATTTTATAAGGTTCTGGCAGAATACCAGCGCGTGGCTTGCCACAGCATTTATGCTGAGCCAGCGCCTATTCTTTGCCACGCCACATGGCTTATCCGTTTAGTTTCTAAGTCTTAGTTTCTAAGTAGTTGCATTATAATGGCTGTGTTAATATTTAAATTTATTACTGTGTTATGCCATGTATGTTGTGAATAAAGAGTTAATCAATCAATCAACCAAGAAACTGGTCATCCGCTTTGCTTACTCCATTATAAAAAAAATTGGGTTTAAAAGCGGTGGACCACTTTTTGGCTTTTGGCAACCCTGTCCCTTGCACTTGTTCTTCAGCGCCTTGTCGTGTCAACAGTTAGTATTAGTACCCTGCCCCAGTTTACTCCTGTGACATGCTTCTGGATTATCTGTCCTTCTTGCCAGTGAATTAGAAATAGATGCATATTATTTCTCGCATGACAAGAAATACTCCTTCCTCAGTTCCCAAGACCTGATCTACATTGATTGGTCTGGCATTACAGAGACAAGCAGCCGAAGGCGCGCGACGGCACCGGCCGTGACGTGCGCGCCCTGTCCGACACCTTCTCCAGCCTGGGGTTTGACGTCACCCCGCACCACGACAAGTCGCACGATCAGATCCTGTCGATCCTTAGAGAGCGTGAGTTGTGTTACTCTTCAAAGGCACTCCTATCACTATGCTCAAGGTAAGGACAGTAACTGACTTCCGCTGAGCTCTACTTGAAAATTCCAAAGTTGAGGCTTTATTTTCCTTTTTTTACTTAGCCTACATTAATAAAGACTAATATTATGACAATATCGAAGACATACACTTAATTGCTTATTAATCTTATCATATTTGCCAGATGGTCCGACGGATGTATTTATGGTAGGAAATTACGTCACAGGTCTTCAATGTTATGAGTGTTATGACATGCAATAGATAGCTGAAACCACCAAGCCACACCAAGCCATCGATTTTTAACCAAGGTGTAGTATTAGAAAAGTTAGGTTGGCGGGGGGTGGGGGGGTTTAGGGGCTTGGCTTATCCTGGGATCTGATAACTTTTTTAAAGCGTTTGCAAGTACCAGAACTGGGTTATATCTAAAGTCCTGAAAATCTCCGGAATACAAACCCCACCTAGATATGAATACAGTCATGCACTTTTAGGACCCCCTTAAGGTTTTCAGGGGCCTCCCTTTAGGGCCTCCGCGGACTCGCGCGGGTTCACGCCTATCTGCAAATCAGTATTAATCGCGCTAATTTTGGCGAATGCGTGATCTTACAATTTTCGATACACTTGCACCCGCTCCGTGCAGTGCGCGAGTTTTCGAGTAAACTGTTGAAAGGCCCCGCTCTTCCAACAATTATTAACAGATAGATATTCGGCTCGGACGATACTGCTGATAAATATTTTATTATGACAATGTCGCTTTGTTATTATTGCAGTATGTACGCAGGAGCATAGCAACACGTCGTGTGTGTGCGTGTGCGTGCTCACTCACGGCGAGAGCGGCGGGGAGCTGTTCGCGGAGGACCGCCCGTATGAGCTCAGCGATCTCCTGAACATGCTGCAATTCTCCGCGCCTGGCCTGGTACGTAAGCAGGCCTCTCCCTTCGGCTAGACCACAAAATAATAGGCTAGTGTCCTGAAATAACTTACCGACTTAGAAAAATCCCGACATTTTCATTTCATAGTTCAATATCTCACATAATAAAACATGTCTATAATTAATCCGTTATATTTCTGTGCGTAGTTCTTCTACGGTGCCACAGACAGACACAGAAACACAGATATATATGTTTAAACTTGTAATTGTTACCATAACATTACCATTAAAAAATATATGTTATAAAAATTGAACTAATTAAAAAAATACAATTAGCCAATTAGGCAAGTTCCGTTATATGGTTTGATAGATTTTATCTTTTGCTAGTTGGTTACGTTGCGTAACGGCCCATCTATCGTCTGTCACATATTTTGTTCAGAAGAACTTTTTAACTTCCCATATATTAACCTATGAATTTGAAATTTCGTGACAATGCGTACGTATATTTTACCAAAAAATACCAACATATTGATAAATCACATTTGTTTTTTAGTTGTACGGAACCCTCGGTGCGCGAGTCCCACTCGCACTGAGACTGGTTTTTTTCTATGCTTAGAATAAATACTCTTTTTCAGGTAAATACAGCAGAACCAGGAAAAAGGTGTTTTTATTACTCCTAGTTGACTACGGGCACGGTTACTTGTCTGTAGTCTTATTGATAGAACCATGGACAAGAACAAATGCCCGTGGTACTGCCAGTAGGACTACGGGTAATACTAGTTGCCCATGAACCAACTGATAGAACCAAGGACAATTAAAATTGCCCGTGGTACTACCAGTAGGACTACGCAGTGGGACCCGGAGAAAAGTAGGTTTCGGTTGTGCGGTAATGACTAATAAATCAGTCAGGTCTTTAATCCTTATACTTGTTTTGGACAAAAACTCATTCTGAATTTTTTAATTGTAGGTGGGCAAGCCGAAGCTGGTGATTGTGCAGGCGTGCCGCGGCGGGCTGCTGGACGAGGGGCAGGTCGTGCAGCTGGATGGCCCGGGCGACCCTGCGCGGCTGCCCTCACACGTCGATACCTTCGTGCTTACTTCCTCAGTCGAAGGTAGGATGTCAGGCACATCGATTTTCTGCATTCTTCACTGCGTATTTTAAAATTATCGCTCGTACGTATCAAAAAATATGAATTTGATTTTATTCCAACACATCATCATCATTATGGACCGCTCGTGGCCCAGCGGCGCCCACGTACCACGGCAGGTATGAAAGGTTAAGCAACGTGAGCCCAGGTCAGTTCTTGGATGGTACCCGGTTTGAGTGGTTACTAACTGAGAGTTCCCGGGCTTTGAAATCCCGGCTGCTGTCTACGACAGCAGTCATTTAGCCGAGGTAGAGGATATCGGGCGGTTTGACAACGTCTAGCAGTCAAGTCGCCCACTCAAGGGGGTTTGAAGTTGCACCACGTCCGTAGGCGGACCTAGGGAGTAGCCACCGTTATCCTACACATGATCCCTGGGTGGTGCTAACAGTGCAACAAACTGGTAACCGAATTCGAAAATTAATGCCATAGGATTATTATTATTATCATCATTATATGTGCGCAAGAACATCCACTGGGCCTTCCGCAAAGAGTGCCACCCGCATGCAGCGGACTCCCTCAACATTTACCAGGTCATCAGTTCACCTTGTCGTTAGTGAACAGGTATCTTCTAGGCAAGCGACACCTTAGATTGCTTCGTCGCTTACCATCAGGCGAGGTAGTGAGCAAACGCTAGCCAACTGCCAATGAGGGCTGTCGCCTATGAATTCACCGCTTACGGCTCTAGTGTAGCGCGAGGTCTCTGAAATGTCAAACGTCGCTGTTTGTAGATTTATTTCTAATTAGAATCATCATCCTCCTAGCGTTATTCCCAGTACAGTTGCATCCTGAAGAATGCCTGGGGTCCGCTACCTAATCCCAAGAATTGGCGTAGGCACTAGTTTTTACGGAAGCGACTGCCATCTGACCTTCCAACCCGAGGGGGAAACCGACCTTATTGGGAATAGGCTTGTCAAGTGAGTGGGCAACTTGACTGTTAGAAGTTCTCAAGCCGCCCGGAGGCCTCTAACTTGGCTTAACGACTGCTATCAAAGACAGCAACCGGGATCAACGGCTTAACGTGCCTTCCAAAGCACGGGAGCGCTCAGTTAGTAACCACTCAAAGCGGTCACCCATCCAAGGACTGACCTCGCCCGACATTGCTTAACCTCGCATACCGCACGCAGTACGCGGGTGCCACTGGGCCACGAGCGCTCCGCGCTTATTTCTAATTAGAATAATGTGGTGAATATTTTGCGTAATACCTGAGATTAATTATTGCAAATATGAGTAACGGGTCAGTGACATAGTGCTTTGAGATAGCTTCATCTTTCGGAAACTTATGTCCGCCTTTTTTATGAACAAAACAGTACTGCGCAACATTACGGCATGCTCGATATTTATAGGTACGATTTGATAATCTTCGGTATGATTTAAACCTAAACTTTTTTTTCACGTCCGCAATATCAAATTGTATTAACAAACTTTGACAGCTGGACGTTACTCGATAGTGGCGCCAACCGGTGAGCACAAAAACGGAAGCCCTCATTGAAAAAACTCGGTGGGCGTTCAGGCAGATTAGAAGACTTCAAATGATTGTTTAGAATAATTTTTGATTTGGCTCCGCTTCCAGATCACGTATCATGGCGGGACTACAACGGCTCGTGGCTGATCCAAGAGCTGTGCCGCGTGGTGTCCGCCACGAGTCGCCAACTCGACCTGGCGCAGATGGCAGCGCTGGTGACGTCGTTGGTCGCGCGCGAGTAAGTATTCTCCTGATGATGTCAGATTTTGGATCAGAGGCGGCAGGCAAAGAAACCCTGCAACAAAAAATCTTCTGTCGGAACCACTTTGACTTGTGCTCTAGGATTATTCTGATAGCGATTCCTTTTAACCCACTCTTAAAATATTTGCGCACATGAATGGTTTGTGAAGATCTAATCGAGGATCAATGGAATTTCTCAAATACCAAACTAATATCCCCTATATAGCTTACGCGAAAAATATTTGCTGGAAGAGAGCCCCAGTTCGACCAATCAAGAAAAGAGTTTATATCAAGTCCATTAAACTGAACTAAATGCCTGTCCCAAATGTTTTTGATTAGCTCAAAGGTTCACTGATACAGTAGAGAATGCCTTATAGCTTTAAGTCCGCCATTTATACGTATTTATGCAATAAAGTTTAATTAATAAAAACAGATAAACTTTTTAAGGCATGAGTGATTAGGCATCTTCTGGGTGAGCTCGCTTCATCGTCGGCCTCATCTTTGCCCCCCGGCTAGATGCTGGCCAAGAGCAATCCCATTTTTAATAAAAAAAGCTGTTCAACTTAACATAAAATCCCTCCAGATTCGTAAAATCGGGCCTGTCCTTGACTGTTACAATTATTTTTTCATGTATTGATACTAATACACGTACCCGGCATTACAGAAATCCACTTCGCCGAGAAACTAAACTAAAACACGCACAGGGTATTCTTATGTACAAACAAGATTGCCTAGCATCTATCATTTTACAAAAACTCAAACATTCCCTGTATAGAGCCACCCATTTTCATGCAAACCTTAACAATTATACCTGCTTGTAATATAGTTTGGGCATTCATCATGTTTGACGTTTTAAGGTAATTGTGCTAAAATGACAGCTAAATGACAGGTATCCAAATTACATTGTAAGCAATATGAGTGTGTATCTGTTGCAGGCGCGAGTCCAACACTCCCAGAAACCCGAGCACGCACCGGATGAAGCAGACGCCGGAAATGCGCTCCACGCTCACCAAACTACTGCGCTTCACTCCTCTTGAATAGAATAGAATAGAAAAAACTTTATTTCGACAACCATGCTAAAAATTATAATATACAATTTAAAATTACTTAATACTAAAGTTGCGAAAATGGCCGACTCAGCATGTGTCGGGTCATAAAAGGTGTCCCGACGCTGGTTTTCTGTGGGTCCCGACAAAATAATGAGTTGCGCGACCGATCTATACAACTGCACAAACAATGCATTTACATTGACACTAAAATTGTTACAAACATAGTTATATTAGTTATTACATCTTCAGAGCTAGTAATAATTAGATAGGCAGGATAATAAACACGGAAGGGCTAAATTGGATTTTGAATATACAATAAATGTTCTTGACGCCGCTCTTGGTTCTGATATAGTAGTGTGGCACTAAGTCTTGTCTGACTACGTTACAATACCACTTGGCCAGTCAGGTCTTAAGACAATCGCACTTATACAGCCTTACGGACGATTCGCACCAAACGGCTGGTGTCGGCGCGCACGCCACCAGAGTCAAAGGAATTCAAACCCTCCATACAGAAGCTAGATTTCGTATCCTAACGGCAGCGGTAGAGCTGGCTGCCCGCAACCCATTCAAATATGAAATTTAACTTCTGTGTGGAGGGTTCGAATTCCTTTGACTCTAGTGGGGTGCGCGCCGACTCCAGCCGTTTGGTGTGAATTGTCCATTATGGAGCAGGACATAAAACTGTATTGCAAGTAGAATACTACTTGCACTACTTGCTACAGTTGCGTGTCCCGCTCTACGCTGATGTGATGCTACAAAAAAAAGTTGAGAGCTATCGGTCTTCGTGTCAATACTAATAATATAACATCTTTTATCTAGGGTTTTTTTTCAGCCCTGATCTGAGTCTATTCACCGAATTTCATTCTCAACCTGCATATCCTTTGAAAATATTTAATTGACGTGACGCTGGCAAAAATGTCAATAGACTATTGCAAAAAAAAAAACGAAAAAAAGTGAAGCGCAACGTCTCCGAATATGTCAAATGTCATTGTTTGTGGGTAGGTAGGGTTTGCAGTCCCGGTACCGATTTCTATTCAAAATCCCGGGAATTCCCGGGATTTCCCGGGAAATTGCATGCCCTATGGGTAGGCTACGCGGGATCATTTCTAATTAGAATAATGTGGTGAATATTTTGCGATACCTGAGATTAATAATGACCAATATGAGTGACGGATCAATGAATGTCAGTGGTTTGAGGGAATTTTATCTTTCGAAAACTTACGAGTATGTGCTCATTTATTGCGAACAAAGCGGGACTACGCAACACTGCGGCATGCTCGACATTTTTACGTTACAAGTTTAACGTTCCTATTAAATATGATTTAAATGTAAACTTTACTCACGCTGTAATATCTGATGTCAGACTTTGACAGCTGGACCTTGGTCGATAGTGGCGCCAACTGGTGACCATAAGAACGGTAGCCCTCTTTGCCTGGCCTGACTTAACAAGTGGTAAGTAGTGAAACAAAAAAAGTTTTAATGGCACTTACATTGCTTGACTTACCAAATGGTATTGAGGACACCAAGTATTATATTGAAATCAAATAGATATTTATTCCTTAGATCACAAACAATGTACATTTTATAAAATAAAGTTTTTTGTATATTTGCGGCGCGCACTTGACTTGACGTGGTGTATCAAAAAGCGAGAGCAAAAGTTAATTAATTATTTTATTCAATATAATATGTTCGTCAAATTTAGAACCCCAGATTATGACATTGCTAAGATTCACAACTGATGATGTAATCAATTTTTAATTTCGGTTGGAAACCGATAATGTAATTTAATTTAGTAATAAATAAATGTTCTTGTAATTACTGTTTTATTGTTGTGTTTCACTCATGTACAGTAAAGAATTTTACATAAATTAAGTACCTTATCTCACTTCACTCAGAATTATGAAGGTTAGCGTATTTGACGTGAAATACAATTAACAACAAAGTAATTTTTCGGGACTATGTACACTGTAAATACATACATATGTAAGCAGTATGCGTATATGATATGATCTGCTAATGGTAATTACAAATTAAGCACTAACCTACGAGTAATTAAAAAAAAGAACATACAGTACAGCTGAATTGTGAACCTCCTCATTTTTTGTGAAGTCGGTTAAAAACGGGCACTATCGGCGTTTGCGACACTAAAGCAGCGGAACTGACAACTTTTTGTTTCCACTCTCAACACAGCGCATCCTCTAAATTCGTCACAAACGCAAGAAGACCTAAAGCCGTGTTTACATAAAATCTGGGCGAAGCATATGACGCTGCCTAGGAGTGCTTGTTTATGTACAGGCGCGAGTCTTTATACTCTCCTAACACGTGTGTCACGCCGCTGAACGCTTCGCCTGTCCGCAAAAGCGGCCTGATTAAGGCGACTTCCTGACTTGTAGGTGCGGATGCGGTATGATATTAGACAACTGTCTATCGCTTCTTTACTGCGCAGTACTGCCCTGGTATTACTACTGAGCAAATCTAATACTGACAGTATTCGTCGAACCAAGCGCTTTGCATCATCTATTATAATGCGCACTTCTAAGGTTTGGAGTTCTCTGCCGGCGTTTGTATTTCCGAGTTAATATAACCTAGACCTTTTTAAGGCACGAGTGAATAGGCATCTTCTGGGTGAGCTCGCTTCACATCGTCGGCCTCATCTTTGCCCCCTAGCTAGATGCTGGCCAAGAGCAATCCCATTTTTAATAATAAAAAAAAGAGGAAATATGTGCGACACGGACACGTGCGACAGTCAGGAAGTGACAAAATGTTTAAAATAAATACAATTTAAATACTTCCATAATACTGTACTATATGTACATTCATACTAACAAAACACAAGTCGAAAAATATTGAGTATTCGGGAGCATTCGGCACGCCTCCACGTCGCATGTAACGGGAGGCGGGCGGCGACACGACACGTCGGGCCGCGCTGATTTGCATCCCTATTCAAATGAGAGCCATTCTGCCGACGGGACACGGGGCAGGCTCCTTGTAGAACCACTTGTGGTTTCGTTGCCCGATCAGTAACAAATACATCATTCAATAATAATCATACGTATTTAAGGCAAATGTCCCAATGTATGATCTCTTAACACCCTTTTAGTAGACACATATTGTTCAGCACCTATATAATTATAAAATAGATAGAAAGCATTAAGAGGGCGCAGTACGCTCGGTTCTCCATACAAACGTATTTACCCTCTCATTTTAAAACGCCATGCTAGAATAACATGAAAATTTGTATACACAATGGGATCCGGCATATCTAGGTCGGAAATTAGTTTCTGTTGCTAGAAATTGTAAAAGAAAAAAAAAATAAAGCGGTTTTTTGAGTTTTTACGGCTTGTATGAAAACCTTAATAATCGTTGTACTTTTTCTCCATTATAATTTCAAGCAACAGAAACTACGTTCCGACCTAGATATGCCGGATCCCATTGTGTATACAAAGTTTCATGTTATTCTAGCATGGCGTTTTAAAATGAGAGCATAAATACGTTTGTATGGAGAACCGAGCGTACTGCGCACTCTTAAGTGCATGATCACTGATCAGTGTCGAGGAGTTAGGATCTGTACCTGACGTCGGCGGTTATGACACGGACAGATGAAATTAAATTAAAAGTTCATTTTTAATTATGTTTGCAAATCGTAGTTTGATACCGAAATTCTGTTATAATATAAATATTTGTAATAGGTCTTTGCCACTGACGTAATGCAAAAGAATATTGATCATAAACCTCTTTGTTTTAGTAAGTGAATGAACACGAATTGATAGCATAACATTTGTATGTAGAATAAAAATGACGTTATATACAGTATGTGGCCTGTAATATGAGCCAAATATTTAAAGGACGCATTCTTAGAGTATCTGCAGTAAACTCTTGTGTTAAAATAATAACTTTTTTCAATACGGAGAAATCTTGATCTAAAATTATGATCACGCAATGGATCTTAACGCCACGAGATTATAGCGCGCCAGTCCATGCTGATTATAAGGTAGCATCAAGTTATGATTATGACTCATACTTAATAGTTAATTTTTAGTTTAAAACTTTAAACGGCCTGTTTAGCCTAGTTGGTAGTGACTCTGCCTCCGAAGCTAGAGGTCCCGGGTTCGAATCCCGGCCAGGGCATTTATTTGTGCATTTTATCACGGATATTTGTTCTTGGGTCTTGGATGTTTTCTATGTATTTAAGTATGTATTAATCTATATAAGTATGTATATCGTCGTCTAGTACCCATAGTACAAGCTTTGCTTAGTTTGGGACTAGGCCGATTTGTGTAAGATTGTCCCCCAATATTTATTTATACGAGTCATTATTTAAAGGATATTTTTAGGATATTCTAAATGTTATATAAACATTTTTTAGTATTTTTAAAATAAAGAGTCATTAATATCACCCAACAAGAGTAAATTAATACACGTAAGCTATAATTGCATACAAAAAAGTGTCAAAAAATAACATTTAATTTTTCATTCACTCACTTGGTAATAATTGCTGCAAGCTGCACTTTGTAAATACGGATAAAAGGATGATTCACAGTGCGCGTTTTCTTCTAGAGAAATACGCCGGCCGTTGCGTTTGCTGTAATAGAAAACGGGCCGGCCCGGACACGGAACGGTCTACTGTGAATCATCCTTAAGTTACTTAATTTCAACCGTGAGTATTACGGCCGCGTTGTTTATTAACTGACTTCAATGTATGTTCACTGATTACTCGGAGACTAGTGGACCGATTTCGAAAAATTCTTTTTTTTGTTTGAAAGGGTGTGTTTTCTAGTTGGTCCCATTGTCACCAAGTCTGGATCTGATGACGGGATCTTGGAAAAATCGAGGGAACTCCTCAAATTATACACCAAGAGGATGGGGTAAGTAAGGCTACATCGAAGGAACTCAAATTATGTAGCAGGAGGACGGGGTCTGGCAAAGTTTCGAGTCGGTATTTTTTTGTTAAAAAATTACTTGTTTAGGACCCATTTTGCAATAAAAATCTTTGAATATCTATACAGTTTGACAGGATGTCAACTTGTCTTGGTCGCACGCGTATGTCGAGAGCGTTAGTTTGAGCAACAAATGTATGTTTAATTTCGATCCAATAGTCTAGCCAAATAGTCCACGAAGCATGATTTAGTTCAAATTAACGTGGTGCGGTGCATTGTCTAAGCAACGCCCGGCTCCTTTGTGCATCGAACGCGTCATCTATCTGCAAGATCAACGGTCAGGGCTCAGTTCTGGGACACTGAACGTACGTATTGAAATTTGATTGGAATCATATCTGTAACACAGCGCATCCTTGGGAGGTCTGGCTACGACACTCACCAAACAAATCCAATATCAAATTCAATTTCAAATTTGATCATTTATTGATAAAACAACATTGTATACGTCAATAATTCAATACACAGTATACACATATGAACAAGTCATTATAACTTACATATTAGGTACCTATGTTAGGTATGATTACAAATGTTTTCAATATATCCCCCTGGTCTGTATTACAAGGTCTGCGGACAGTTTAAGTTATTATTTTGCTCCAATTTCGGGTCACACTACACACACACACACACACACACCATATATTTTACGTGTACATATCTTATATACAGGTAGGTAGCGGACCCCAGGCATTTTTATAATTTTTTTTTTATTAAAAATGGGATTGCTCTTGGCCAGCATCTAGCCAGAGGGCAAAGATGAGGCCGACGATGAAGCGAGCTCACCCAGAAGATGCCTATTCACTCGTGCCTTAAAAAGGTCCAGGTTATATGAACTCGGAAATACAGACGCCGGCAGAGAATTCCAAACCTTAGAAGTGCGCATTCTTCAGGATGCTACTGTACTGGTAATAACGCTAGGAGGATGATGATGATGACATATCTTATATACAGATTATTGTAAGTACATAAACCAATTCGATTCCGATCTAACGCCTAGCCTATTGCGGTCGAAATAGGTCCTCAGATGGGAACAGCCGTTTGTTTGGTTCAGCGAACCAGTCAGGGCAACTGCATCTTCGAAGTCTTGCGTGAATTATGGTTATAGTGATAAGGCGAATGATTCGATGCGGTGGTAGTGAAATGTAACGTGTCACACGCAGTGTGTGTATAAGTGAGATAAAAATTAAAAATATTCTTCTTAAAGCGTAACGCGAAGAGAATTTGAAACAAAAGTGTAGAAGAATTATTTGACGACCTGTTTAGCCTAGTTGGTAGTGACTCTGCCTCCGAAGCTACAGGTCCCGAGTTCGAATCCCGGCCAGGGCATTTATTTGTGCATTTATCGCGGATACTTGTTCTTGGGTCTTGGATGTTTTCTATGTATTTAAGTATGTATTTATCTATATAAGTAAAGTATGTCGACGTATGACGTCGTCTAGTACCCATAGTCTAAGCTTTGCTTAGTTTGGGACTAGGTCGATTTGTGTAAGATTGTCCCCCAATATTTATTATTTATTATATTTATAGGTATTCAGTTTTTAGAGTGGCAGCACGGACGAGGGGCCGACGAGCTCGTTATCAAATTATCTTAATAACGTTTTATATTGTCTGAAATGTTTTCAACTTGATTAATAAGTGGTAGTGGTAGCGTGGGCAGGCCCCCCACACGGTGGACTGATGACCTGGTAAGGGTCGCGGGTGTCCGCTGGATGCGGGTGGCGCAGGACCGGTCATTGTGGAAGTCTTTAGGGGAGGCCTATGTTCAGCAGTGAACGTCTTTCGGCTAATATGATGATAATGATGATGATGAATAAGTGGTAGATTAGACACAACATGACAAGCAACGGAATAATTGCTCAAATTATAAATTTAAAATTAATCGCACGCATAGAATAAATAGACCTTAAAGAGGGTGGCGGGAAGCGGTTGGATGCGGGGAGCTGAGGACCGGGTGTGGTGGCGCGAATTGGGGAAGGCCTATGTCCAGCAGTGGACGACTGTGGTCTGATGATGATGATGATGATGATGATGATGACAGAATAAATAATCATAGTCCGTTAACTCTCAGAATCACATTCAGTTTTCAGGTAAAATAGAAAAAATGAATTAAATTAATTAATTTATTAAATATAATGACATTTAGAGCATAATTAATAGATATATACTTAAAATCATAGAAAACATCCAAGTCTCAGGAACAAATGTTTTTGCTCACCACAGAAACAAATGCCCTTACCGGGATTCGAACCCGGGACCTCCAGCTTCGTAAGACAGTGTCACTACCGATTAGGCTAAACAGGCCGACAAATTTATTATAGTCAATACTTAAACTATTTATCTTGTATGACTCCTGGGCAGAAGGTCCAGACTACCCACTAAACCCCCAACGATGTCGCTTATAGGGAGGGCCAAAGGTTCGCTTGACGCATTCTACTTTGACCCTCGCGACTCACCCGTTTTATGCGGGCCTGGCCAAAGAGAGCGCCCCGGGACAGTTTCGGGGCGCTTCGATCCCGTGGACTCCATGGATGGATAGGGTCCCCCGACCCCACCACCCATTCCGCTACGGCGGGGGGAGCAGATGCGCATAGCGCCGGCGTGCGCGCCCCGCTCTTCGCCTACGGATAAAGAGTTAACGGCCTGTACCGACTTACGTACTTATGTACGTCAGTTTGACAGCAGCAGCAACCCACGACCGCCATTTAATATCAACGTGCTTGAACCAGTAGGCTACCGTAGTTTTTTCCACGCACTAGCATAAATTAATTAATATAAAGTCGCGTTTCGCAGTGCTACAGATACAAATTTATTCATATTTAATTAAGTAGATGAGCGCTGCTTTCAGCCTCTCGCATAACGAGTGTCCTCAGCCGACTACCAACGCAACTCACTCGATTCTCGCTTCCTGCGATGTATCATTTATAATAATAATAAAAAGTTTATTGCCACAAAAGAAATACAGTATTAAAAACTATTACATATTCTCTAAAAACTACTTATATCTAGTGAGGCAATGGGTCCCATTCTCAGCATGTGCTGTGCGGTAGTGCCCAGCCCTGGTTTTCTGAATGGGCCCAATTGTACTTACTTAAGTTAAGTAACTTAACTAGGGACGGTCGCATATTAACTAATAAAAAATAGACTGGTTTTGCGCAGGTGTTTGGCAAGGAGTTATATGCCGTTCTTAATAAAAATATAATTATGTACATTACAAAATAAATAAATAAATAAAATAAATGTTACAAAGTAGGTATAATCTATTTGTAAGTTGAGATGTGTGATTTCGTTTTTGATCCAACCACTTAAGCATGAAAAAGGGAATGAGACCCCGGAATGAGAGAAAATAAGCTGGGAACTCGTATACACTTTCATTTTAGCTTTCAATAAGGTGTCTCAAAAGTCCCATAAAATCTTGTGCCCGCGTCGTAAGTTGTTCAAGGTCAAATGTAAAAAATCGGTTATTGATTATTACTCTTATTAGGCAACCCCAAAATGAAAGTAAATGATGACTTTTCAGCTCATTATCTCTCATTACGAGGCTAAACCCCTCATTAAACTAGATCAGTTTTATACCATGACGGTGACAAATGAAAATGACAACAGTGAGTTCGGTTTCGGAAGCCGAAATTTAATCTTAAACTTAGATTACATAAGAAAGATAAAGCTTATATATTACAATTTGAATAATCAGAAATGAATTTGGTTGTTAGCAACTGAGTGGCATGGAAGTACATACGATTGGATCAAGAAAGATATGTCATTGGTCTAAGTAGGAAGTATTATCATGGTAATCGCGAGAAGGACGCGCTGGACAACACTCAAATTAAGGAAACAACGAGTTTCATCGAGGTAGATTATACTTTTCTAGTGTTGCACACAACTTCGTGATACATTTAAAAAGTGAGTTTTAATGGTAGCCCTATCTGCCAAAGCAAAAACATATACATCTCAATATTAGTATCTCGACTGCATAAAACTTTAAGTACAAATACTTATAATTACGAATAAGTAAAAATAAATTCTATACAAGTGAATCGAATGAGTGTAGGGGGTAAAAAAACGGGAAACAAATTTTCAGTTTATTTATAGACTGTGAATGATTTTGTCGATATTATTTTAATTCTACGATATATTTAAAATACCTTTATGATACTTAAGTAATTAATTAAACACCGGCACTCTGCTACAGAAGGCGTTTTGACGTGAAATGCGAGCCCTCTTGTTTCGTGCGCTCCCTTTTGTGTTAGAAAATTTGTCAAGTGTGTGTGAGCGCAACAAATTTATAACCTCGAGGCATATTATTAGTAACGATTTAGGATATTAGTGAGCGATGACGTCGACCGGTAGTTTCTCAGTCAGAGGAGCTCTCATACTGACAAAAGCGAATTTTGTTTTAAATGTCGCACTAGGCATAGAGAAAATAAGTAAGAGTAGAGAGCTAACTCCATATGACTTCATACATCATTTTTTACTTATTATTTCGTAGTCGACATCTAGCGTCAAATAGCGGAATTATCAGTACTGCTATTCGACAATAGATGCCGTGACGAACGAACAATCGAATGCTCAATCATTTTTCGCTAATATTATAACCGGATTAACCGGAACTCCGTTTTGAACTCATTCTGCTACGGAACCCTTATAGGATCACTTTGTTGTCCGTCCGTCCGTCCGTCTGTCTCTCAAGACCCTTTTCCTCAGGACGGCGTGGAGATATCAAGCTGGAATTTATATCAAATACTCAGGTCTCAGGTGTACTGGTATACATAATTGTAAAATCAAATAAAAAAGAAAAGGAAAAAGAAACCAAAATATTACCCGTGCATGTTAAATTAAGCTTTTTCCATTGATAAAGTAAAGTCTATTAGTACATTATAAGGAAATTGTTTTTCCACAATCCGATCGCTCTCTATAATTGTGTCACATATTTGTAACTAGCCCTAGCACAGGCCCCGGTCTTTTTGGGCAGTTACTGCACACTGTGTCTTTAAACGCTTGTTCAAATTATAATTTAGCAGTAATTAGAAATAGTGAAATGTTTGGTGTACATATTTAATGAGTTTATAAATAAAATAAAAAAAACTGTCCCTTGGAGCTGTGAAAAAGTCAAACCTCTAAGTCAACGCAATCAAAAGAGTTTATGCCGAGAGGTTTATGCCGCAAAATTACGCAAATTTTCGACACTCACAAGGGAATTAAAACCTACAGGGTACATCCCGTGAACTCAGAATCTTGATATATGGTACGAAGCAACGTCTTATAGCACAGATATAGATTGCGAACACCGTAAATTTTTAGTTACATCATATAATAAAAATATTTTTAGGGAATGAGGAATGCGCGAATCCAACTCGCACTTGGCCGGTTTTTTTCCTGTAGTTTGACCATGAGGACATAGACAATAAGATATGTATGGAAGGAAAAGTTTGAACATATATACGGAAAAGTCGTAAAACCTCTGCATATCAAAAATGAGTTAATGAGCGAGACAAAAAGATGGAACTATATGAGGAAACTTTGTTCTCATTTTATAAATGTGTGAAGCCGGGGCGGGTAGCTAGTATATTATTGTACTAGGAGCGCAGCTGAATGTTATATATCACTGTACCAAGGTTATGTTAAAAGCGATAAACGTCGCAATTGACCTAGTCGACTTACTGCCTTAAACTCCGCGTATGCCGCCATCACCGATGAAACTTTTTGAGAGATCACCGCAGAAATAAGAGCAGGATCCCGTGTCTTTTAACTAAACTAATTTGTCTACACGTGCCGACTCGCCGCGAGCGAGGCCGCGTCGGGAAGGGATGAAACTTATTCCGCTTTAATTGTACGGTTACAAGTAAGTACTTTAATTTCAGGGGCGCATCTGGTTTAACACATTAGACTGAAATCATATTAACATTGGTCGCTGACCGGGTGCAGTCAGTTTCAGTGCTTAGTAGCCGGGGCATAGAATAAGGCTAATCCTCTGCCTGTCATAGAAGGCGACTAAAAGGGGGTCCTTGGGGTCGAAGACGGTCACAGTTAGGGGCTGCATCGTTGGCAGTTTACATCGTTGTTTAGAACTCGTTGAGTAAGATACATATTTGTATTTATTCTTTTAAAAAATATTGGAATACAAATGAATGAAAGGCTACTGAAGACACCATTTTTTTAATAAAATTTTGCTCCAAAGAATTTTTGACTTCCAAGTGACTTTTGAACTTGTGGTGATAAAATTTAAGTATACAATGTATATTGTTTTGAAAAAATGACACCTCGCCGAGTTTCTTACGCCGGTTCTTCTCGTGGCAGAGGTTTATTTTTCCGAACCGGTGGTAGTTTATTGACGTTCATATGTGCATGTAATATGCCTAATTTGAATAAAAAAAAAAATAATGATAGTAATTAATTGATAATTTGGTAAAGAAGGTTAAATATGCAAAGTCTGACACGCACTTGGCTGTTTTTGTAACACAATGCACCTTCAGTGGGTAAGAACTACATATTCTCTGGCTAAATAATGTTCCCTGTTAATGACCCTGCCTACAAAGCCCCGGGTCCCGGGTACGAATCCCTGTCAGGGCATTTATTTATTGTGGTATGGGCACGAACAATTGTTCCTGAGTTTTGGATGTGTTCCATGTATTAAGTATTTAGCTACCAATGTATACCTTTTTACGTGACTTCAAAAAAAGAGGAGGTTCTCAATTCGCAGGAATTTTATTTTATTTATGAATGTTCACCGATTACTCGGAGACTAGTGGACCGATTTCAAAAAATCTTTTTTGTTTTGAAAGGGTATGTTTTCTAGTTGGTCTCATTGTCACCAAGTCTGGATGTGACGACGGGATCTTGGAAAAATCGAGGGAACTCCTCAAATTATATAGCAGGAGGATGGGATCTGGATAAGTTTGGAGTCAGTGTTTTTTTGTTAAATTTTATTTGTAACGTATATCGTCGGTTTGGATCAATAGTACAAGCTTTGCTTCATTTGGGACTAGGTCGATTTGTGTAATATTGCAAACAAATATTTATTTATAGATACATACATAAACTCACGCTATATTCCCAAAAGGGGTAGGCAGAACACATGTATTTTACTTTTCAGTGCCACTTTTAGCTATTGCAGGTTTATAGATGAAGAAATGTGATATTGCAATGACAGGTTGTTTGCTCATCGCCCCAATACCTACACTTCAACCTGGTTCCCATAGTCGACTCTTACTACACCCAAGGTAAGGAAGGGGGTGGTTCTATTCTAACATTTCTAACCTCACGGGGAATTAATCAATGTAATTTTGATACAATAATGGTGCGTTTTGTTAAATAGACCGCCAGGTAATGAAATTGAAAACACACTCATATTTATGAAGTTGATTTTAGGGATAAACTGTCTGGCTTCCGTTTGGCCTCAAACTTTTCACTGAATTGTCTGGCGCCAAACAAATTTTATTTTTAGGATTTTTTTTTCCGAACCTAAAATATTTGTTTATACAGCTCTAATGCGCTATTTATATTATTTATCTTTATTACTGACATTTAGGCTGTGTTGCCCCGACTTACGATCACAGACTGATCAACGTCAAATCTAGATCAGTGTGTGAGCCGGCAGCTGTCATCCCATAGAAACTTGACAAACTTTTTATTTTTATGATAGACTGACCAGCGATTGGCCTTAGGCCACATTCCATACATTCGAATTTTAACGAACAGCACTTACGATTACAAACAGTTTGGTGCAACATAACCTTAGACACGGGTTGCACTGGTTATGTTCGCTGGAGAAAAGCGCGAAAGTGTGTGGCGTTATATTTTTAACCGACTTCAAGATTTCAAAAGAGGAGGTTATCAATTCGGTTGTATGTTTTTTTTTTTAAATGTTTGTTACTCCATAACTCCGTCATTTCTTAACCGATTTGGAAAATTCTGTTTTTGATTGTAAGTATATATATCCAAGTTGGTCCCGTTTTTTACAAAACGCAGTTCTGATGATGGGATCCATGAGAAATTGAGGGAACTCCTCAAATCTTAAAGGCAAACATATAGTGATTTTTGTGTTTTTATCAACAAATCGAGCATTTTCATCCAAAAATGTGATTATTGATGAAGTGGAACTGTTGATGATGATCAGAACAGAACTCTTCAACGACGAAAAGTTTACGTTTGGCGATTTGTCCTCCTAGCTGTGTTTGTTAAGCAAGTTCTTTCTTCACGATTAATTTTTGTCATGCTCGATTTCTGATGATGGGATCCATTAGGAATCGAGGGAACTCCTCAAATGTAAAAGGCACACAAATAGTAATTTTAGTATTTTCACGAACTAATCAAGTATTTTCATTGATAAAAGTGACATTTGATGAAGTGGAACTGCTGATGATGATCAGAACGGAACTTTTCAACGACGCGTAGTTCAACTTTGGCGATTTGTTCTCTTCGTTTTGTTTGTCAAGCAAGCAAGGTTTTTCCATGATTCCATGAGGAATTGAGGGTACTTAGTCTTCTACCATAATAAACATACTTATAGCCATTTTTATTTTATTGTATGGAATCTAAGAGTGCACCATCTAAGTATAATAATCTTTCACTGGCCTCCCCCATTGAAGTCGGTTTTTTTTTCTTAAAAATTATTTTCTGAAATATTTCCAAATTTTTGCAATAAAATCGTATAGAACCGAAAATAAAAACAATTCGGATAAATGAAACTTTGGTGAAAGTATATTTTTTGAGGTTGTGATGGTTTGTTTTTATTGGACTTTATGTCTAATTATTATACTTAATGGAATCTAGAGTGCTTAATGACTGACGTGGAAGCGGGCGATAAGAAAGCAGTCAGGTACTGCACCGCTTGCGGAAGCGAAACAGCACGATATTACTTACAGTTGTGTCAGTATGCTTGTCGGCCTGTTTAGCCTAGTTGGCAATAACACTGCCTCCGAAGCTAGAGGCCCCGGATTCGAATCTTGGTAACGGCATTTGTTTCTGTGGTTTGCAGAAATATTTGTTCCTGAGACTTGGATGTTTTCTATGTAATTAAATACATCCACCACCATATCAGCCCTAGGACGTCAACTGCTGGACATAGGCCTCCCCCAATTTCATGGGGGGTAAATGCCATAATCGCCACGCTTGGCATGCGGGTTGGCGATCGCAGTATCTCCACCGCACTCTAGGAATGCTGCTGCCCATTCCCCGGTGGTCTTGGTCGTAGTTTAAGGACGTTTAAGGACGGGACCCGGGGTCAATTAAGTATATATCTATTAAATATGTCGTCGTCTACTCCCGTAATACAAGCTTTATTGAGCTTACTATGGGACTAGTTCGATTTGTGTAAAAAAATTGTCCTATAATATTTTTTCATGTGCGCAGTTGCACAAATACTGACAGTACATAAATAGTGTCAGGTGATGAAATCTCTGCGATATCAGTAAGCTCATGGCGAACAACAAAATTCAGCCGAAAGACGTCCACTGCTGGACACAGGCCTCCCCCAGATACTCCCACAACACAACATGGGCTGCACGCTTCCAGGCGACTTCCGCGACCTTAACCAGCACGGCTAGCACAAGACAGCGCGCGAGATAGACTATCCGTCTCTGTCCCATTAGAGAGACGGATAGTCTATCTCGCGCGCTGTCTTGTACTAGCCGTGCAGGTCTTCAGTCCACGTCGTAGGCGATTTCCTCTATGCAGCATGACATCGGAGACGTGATCAGAAATTATTTGACTCGATGAAGTACTGAAAAACAAACTCAATCAAAATCATCAAATCAAATCAAAAAAAATATTCTGCAAATAGGCCACAAGGGCACTTTTACAAGTCAACACATGAATTATACAATTAAATAAATAGACAATGATAATTATAATGTTTTCAAAACAGAATTGCAGAACTAAAAAAAAAGTAGACAATAATAATAATGATTTCAAAACTATAGTGATTAACAAACTCACAATATTCAATTGGAATTAACTTACAATACATTATATAAAAAAAATTTAGTGACGTATATATACGGTCTCTGTCCGAATAACAAAAGTATATACAATAAACAATAAATTTAATATCTCAGAGATGTATATGGTCATATTAAATATAATGAAACGGGTCACTCACGTCTTAAAGGTCGAATATCGCTCGACATGTTTCAGACCGGTTCGCGGTCCTTAATCATGAGCACCTATCGCACACACAACACACGCAGAACACATACGCAGTATAAAGAAACGTGATGCTCGGGGATCTGCAGTTGCGGAGCATTCACTGGATTCGGGCCCATCACATTATATTCGGTTCGATAAGGTAACCGTATTAGCGAGGGAAAGGTTTTTTGTACCACGCAAAGTGCGGGAGGCTATCGAAATTGGTCGTTTTCCAAATTTTAATCGTGATTGTGGATGGGTTGTACCACCCAGCTGGAAAACAGTGTTGAATACTACGTCTGTGAAGAGTGTGGACGAGACTTTAGCATGTGACGTTGTGAGTGTTGTGTGTAGTTCGGCATTGAACAATTGTGAAGAAAACGAGGGTAGATTCTCGCCGCCGCCGCCTCCACCCGCGCCGAGCAACCGAGCGGACAGGGCACGGGCACGCAGTTCTAAGAAAACCGCCGCCGCGATAGGTGCTCATGATTAAGGACCGCGAACCGGTCTGAAACATGTCGAGCGATATTCGACCTTTAAGACGTGAGTGACCCGTTTCATTATATTTAATATGTCTCAAATTCACGGGAGTTTTCTATATAAAATGTATATGGTCTCTGAGCGTCCATTAAATAAAGATTATATCACAGTTACTACTTGCAATATTGACTATTATTTCTCAAATTGTTAACAGATAAAAATATTTTTCATACAACTTGGTCACCCTACACCACACGACGTCTTGTCATCCCTCATACAACGTGTGTCAAAAGTGATAGGGTGACCGTGATTTAAGTATGGCGTTATTATTTTTCTAGTAAAAATTAGAAAATATAAACTTGTTTTATTCGATGTAACAACTATAGCATTGAAAAGGTGATCATATGTAGAGTCTGAAAAATTAGCTTCTGATTACGTCTTCGATGTCACCCTGTATACGGGTTTTCGGATCTTATCGACTATGATCGTGGCGCTACAAAATCGTTGGCGGTGAATGGTGTTAAAATAACTTTCAGAGACCGTAGATAAAGTCTGATCTCAACTCAAGAACTTTAAGGAAAACGACCCAATGTTCGGCACTTTTATTCCAACAATTAGCGACCAACTTGTCGTCTTCATTGCTACGAGTTAAGAGAAGCCAGCTATTGGGGCTGGTACTGGCACATTTTACCTTAAGTGTTGCGACGGGTTATAACAGTTTTGTTGCCATAATAGAGATACCTCAGTAAGTTATTCAAAATTTCGCCAGTGGTCTAGACTATGGTCTACAGAGTCGACCCACCCGGGTTCGAGTCCGGCGAGCGGCATATAAGTTTTTGTAAGATGTTTAAAAATCTTAATGATAAATTCAAATTCAAACATTTATTTGTCCAACATAGGTCTAATCTTAGATGTTACATTTCGATTCTGTATCACTATGTGGTGGCTTGGGGCATACATATATTTTTTTACATGCATTTGCATGCAGCATGCTATATAAACTCATGATGTCTTCTATCTAACATATAGTCTTCGATTCTTACATATCTAAGCATGCCGAGCACGCCAACTTGCACCAACCAATATACTGCTGAATGTCCCAAAGAAGGTGACAGAATGTAGTAAATAAATACATAAAAAAAAAAGTATTTTGTACTGGAAAATTGAAGTCAAATAATTGTATCCTAATATTCATTCAGTCGATCCGTTAAAAATTCTTGTATCGAATAATAAGCTTTACATATCAGAAACACTTTTAAGAGATTAAAATCAAGTTCATTTTCTGTTTTTCCAACAATATTCTGTGGTAGTTTGTTGTAGATTTTGTGGTCCATTCCAAGTATGCTTTTTTGTAATAAAGCTGTATTACGTACTTGACATCGCCTTTAATTAACATTTTCATACTTCGAGTAGCATGGGGAGTTCTAGAATAAGTAACTGAATGGAAGATTTGGTGCTTTTGGTATTATTATTATTATTTGTAGGAAACTGTATAGGATTAGAATATTCGAGAATCGTCGTTACAGCGCAAGTTACTGGAATAGCAAACGCTACTCGGAAAGTCTGAACAAACGGGTAATGAAATTAATAGCGAAATTAATATTGAAATTATCGTCTACAATATTCGGAAAGGAGTATATAAGGGGACCAACTCCCCGGTACAAGGCAGTACAGTGTGGAATAAGATAAGCGGGGAATCGAAGATAATATAGAAGTGAGTTGTTAAATTGGAGTTAAAGGGAAGTGATAACATTACTGTATTTCTTGCGGATGCGACCATCGTCACCATCGTGTTGTTTTGTTTTGTTATTTAGTTCCCGTAGATTCCGTCTTTTACTTTTACTTTACTTTTAGTGCTAGCCTCGTGCTAGCGCAAGAAGGAGATGGTCGCACACACTGTACTTGTATTATTTATGTATTATGTAACATATTTTAGTTGCAAAATTATTGTTATTTGTTATTTTGTTAATTATTGTTCCATTTTCTATTATATTTAGTATATGTATATGTTAAATGTGTGCGCTGCCCGTGATCTCACTGATGGTCCCAACGGAAGACCAGCGCTGGTTGCAATGCCAGATTCATGCTGAGTTCGGACCATTTCGTGACATATTTTTGGTGTAGTTTTATTTTTATTTTCTTTTATGTTTGTTTTATGTCATGAATAAATGTTTTATTATTTATTATTATTATTATATAGTGCAAAGTATTGGTGAAGTTACTAGCTGTATCACGTACTAATAGGCACTGAATTGGTGGACTTCTGAGTATCAATTGAGTCGTCATTAGTACGCGGGTACTCAGTTAACTTTACCAGTCACCGAATAAACCTATAGTCGTGCTACAGAGGTACCTTAACTCTATCCCGTACCCAACGTTCGTAACATAAGAAACACGTTTCAAATTCGCCTGGTTGGTAGTGACACTGCCTCCGAAGCTAGAAGTCCCGGGTTCGAATCCCGGCCAGGGCATTATTTGTGCATTTAGTACGGATTTTGTTCTTGGGTCTTGGATGTTCTCTATGTATTTAAGTATGTATTATCTATATAAGTATGTATATCGTCGTCTAGTACCCATAGTACAAGTTTTGCTTAGTTTGGGACTAGGTCGAAATGTAAAGATTGTCCCAAAAATAAATCTAAATTAACTATACAAGGGGTAAAAGCTTTGTATGAGAACTGCAAAAATGTACACATAACTTTCGTATAGCTTTTCTCTTTCACAAAAATGAAGATTAGTTATATATTTTTATTCTATAAAAAACCAACAAGGTGAGGTGACGGACAAAAAAAAAACAAGAATGCATGAGCTAACTTTTTTCTAAGGAATTTAGGCATAATTTTTGTCGTTATACTACAATGTTGCTTTTGGGTTCCGGGCAACACTGACATTTTGCTTTCTTTTTCAAAAACTCAACAAACACAAACAAAGAAAAAGCGAATGTAAGTTTCTTAAATTACTAAAATATACCGGAATTTGTAAATAAAAAATAAACATAAGTTCATAAGCTGCAGAGGGTTAAAATATTTAAGGGTACATTAGAAAAATATTTTAACAAAACGTTTTGTTAAATCCCAAAGACTTGAATTAATCGTCCCCCGCTTAAAAAGAAAGATAAATCAAACAAACGCCCGACACACGAGTCAGCGGTGCAATAATAAATCCACGGCGTCATCTTATCTCAGACGTTGATTGATCTGCTCTAATACCCGGCTCATTCATTTGTTACCAGTTAAAACCGCGCGTGAGCTTATTTTGCAAACTGCTCGTCTTGGGGGTGACACACGGCGCGTACACACACACGCGGGCCATTTTCATTTTTGTACACACTGTCACCCGTTTGCCACTGATCGTTTGGAACCGGGGGTATGTCCTAAAACTATCCCTGGAGTGCGGTGGAGATACTGCTATCACTAAATTTAGTTATAAGTTTGCTTCCTTATCGTTTGTGTTGTAAAAAATACAACCCCTATTTATATTAAAATTGTCACTTAAGCTTTCAGTCGAGCACGGCACATAATTGTTTGTGTTTACTTATGGTTTACAATTAGCATATAAAATTTTATGTTTCTTGTATAATGTAGACGCTTGGAATGGAAATAATGTTAAATTAAAGCATTCTGGTTTCTTTCTTTTTGGCAATTGCTCTATTTGCTGTCTTCAGTTTCATTTAGTTGCCGCCTGCCACTGCCACTGTCAATGGCGCTAGTTGCGATGTAAAAGATATTGCAGCATGAATTGGCTGCGTTCAAAAATATTTTAATCGGGCCCTTTACACGATTGATATTATCACAATAATGGGATGTCAATATTGTAGCGGTATTTAAAATTGGATGTGAGTTTGCTGCAATATTTGTCAATCCTTGCGTGATATGTGTCGTGATATTATGAGTGTACCGCGTGATAGTGATCGTCGTGTAAATGGCCGCACCTTTGACGTATTTTATATTCTATTTAAATTGTTAACCTTTGTTTTGTTCTTTTTTGTCACTCGTTCTGCCTGTCTAAACTTTAATTGACTATTTTTATGTTATTATTATTATATATTTTTCTTCTTTTTTTGGTGCATACCAACATGTTGCCCACCGTGATTTCACTCGACGGTCCCATCGGAAGACCAGCGCTGGCAGCAATGCCCACATTTTGCTGAGATGGGACCGTTTCGTGACAGCACATTTCAGTTGTACTATAATGTTATGATATTATTGTGGTCACGAATAAACGGTTTATTATTATTATTATTATTATAAATCGGATGGCGGGCGTGGCGGTTATGCTATTTACCGCCCATGACATTGGGGAAGGCGTATGTGCAGCTGTGGACGTCCTTCGGCTGATATTATGGTGGTGGCACACTGTCACAGCCACAGATGTCACTACCGTAGATGCAATTATCTCGACCCCTTTGTCTACTCGTAATTTTACTTTTGATTTTTTACTGAGTTTCCAAAACGCTCGCGAGCCAAATCAGAGCGCTCGTGGCCCAGCGGCACCCGCCTACCGCGTGCGGTATGTGAGGTTAAGCAATGTGGGCGCAGGTCAGTTCTCGGATGGGTGACCGCTTTGAGTGGTTACTATCTGAGCGCTCTCGTGCTTTGGAAGGCACGTTAAGCCGTTGATCCCGGCTGCTGTCTACGACAGCAGTCGTTAAGCCAAGTTAGAGGCCTTCGGGCGGCTTGAGAACTTCTAACAGGCAAGTTGCCCACTCACTTGATAAAGGGGGGTCGAAGTTGCACCACGTCCGTAGGAAGTAGCCACCGTTACCCTACACGTGACCCCTGCAGCGCACTTCAACCGTATTCCTGTAGTAGACTCATTACCACAGGCACGTAAGAGAAGAAAAGCGGCACTATTCTTACCTCCTCCAACATGGGGAGTGACACAAATGACTATGAATACGCGAAGTGAGTTTTTGATAAAGTGTACATAATTTTTGATATTAATTATCTAGTAAAGGTACAGCCAGGCGGTCCTACATGGCGGATTGCAAAAGCTTAAAGTTATTCGAGTTTCAGTTTCGTAATTAGTAGGTACATACTCGTAATCTAGCATAAAAACAATGAATTACCTTTAATACGAGTAGTACATTACGATACAAGTGCAGAGAACACGAAATTCGCAACGAGTGGTGATAAATTGAAACACGACCAAAGGGAGTTACACACACCATTACCAGGCTCGGTTTTTTCAACGCTACTCGTATCCGTCATCTATTATCTTTTTTTTTCTCTACCCGCTCGTGTTACCAGCCCAAAGAAACTGTCACACTTCGGATATTTACACACAAAAAAATACAATTTTACATTACTGAATCAATAACGCTTGCAAATGCTAACAGACGGCCGTCCTGTGAGACGGAATGACCCTATTCCGGTTCGGCCATTCAAGTTAATGTATGTCTCTATACTACTCTTTCAAGAAATATAGCAAAAATTAAAAAAAAATCGAAGCGAATGATAGAAGAATCGAAGAGATGACGCGTAAAGTTTGAAGACTTGCGATAGCACTTCCATCTTCGTTCACGTTCTTGCCAACTGATGCTGTTCCATTGCTTGAATAGCGGATGAATTAGGATACCTGCAAATACAAGAACAAATATTGAAATAATTCTGTTTGAAATAGCTGTTACCAAGTTCTCATTTGAATACGAATTGTAAAGTAATATAGTAAGGTACACATTGATTTACGAAAATAACATCTGTTTCAAACCATGAGAAAAGCAGAAGTGTCTATATTAATTAAATCATTTATTAACTTCACCGCAGTAAACGGCATGTTTCAGTAAAGCACTTATTCACTTCCTGATCACCGCAGTACACGGAATGTTTCAGTAGAGTTCTCACTAACGTCCTGATCACCGCAGTAGACGGCATGTTTCAGTAAAGCTTTTACTAACTTCCTGATCACCGCAGTAGACGGCATGTTTCAGTAAAGTTCTTACTAACTTCCTGATCACCGCAGTAGACGGCATGTTTCAGTAAAGTTCTTGCTAACTTCCTGATCACCGCAGTACACGGCATATTTCAGTAAAGTACTTATTAACTTCCTGATCACCGCAGTACACGGAATGTTTCAGTAAAGTCTTTTATTTACTTGCTGATCACCGCAATACACGGTATGTTTCAGTAAAAAAAAAGCTAAAGTTGATACTTACAATTTTGATTCCTTTATAAAGCGTGTATCAGCTAGTCGAAACTCAAGAATGGTATATTATTAAATATGAGGAAAGTATGGAAGGATTGATTAATTATAAGAGGTACAATAAATCTCCGTATCTTTTAGTCTGTCAAGTCAATGTCATTGTCGTCACTACTCTCACTAGACTCACGAATAGTGTCATGCCCTCTAGAGTCGTTATTATTGTCAGAAGAGAAGGTAATCCACTTTTTTAATGCATCCGCTGGATAGATACTTTTGTATTTTCGTTTGGCATGCCCATCAATGCTAATGACTTCATATCGGTCATTCGTCAGAACAGCGTTTATTTTGTATGGCCCCCTAAATTTCGGACATAGTTTTTTACTTTTACCATTCGCGGGAAGGTGATGATTCGGAATCATTACCAGATCTCCCAAGTTAAAAAACTTGGTAGGAGCTTTACTCGCATCATAACGAGCTTTCATTGCCTCCTGATTCTTTGCTGTATTTATAACAGCTGAGGCACGTATTTTATCGCGAACTGTGTCTGGCGTACTGGGCTCTGCGTATTGATCGCCAAGAGCTGCATCGTCTATTCGTCTGTACGTATTATTGTCAAGTTGACCACTAGAGCCGTGCTGTCGAATAGCGTTCAGGACGGGGGCTTCATGTAGACCAGTTGTTCTTCGCCCATAAATTATCTCCGAAGGTGTAGTCCCAGTCCCACGATTTATGGTATTATTCAGAGCCTTCTGGACATTGTTTATGTGTTGATCCCAGTCACGCTCATCCTGATCATGATTCGATGCTGCCAAGGATTCTAGAATAGTACGATTATACCTCTCTATCTGGCCGTTAGCTCGAGGTGTGGCTACGGCGTTCAGGATGTGTTTTGCCCCAATTGATTTCATAAACTTTGTGAATGCGACTGAAGTGAAACATGTGCCCCTGTCCGTTATTATTACTTTAGGGCTGTCTATAATGCTAAAGATGTCCGTTAATTCTTTGACAGTCGTCTTGCTCTTTAAATTTTTAATGGCTCTAATAAAAATGAATTTACTAAATCCATCGATCACTCCCAATATATAGGAATTACCTTGTCTGCTTCTTACAAATGGACCAAGGTGGTCCATGTGTAGGGTATGGAATGGGATGGTCCCTTTCGGTATCGGATGCAAATATCCCGAGCTTTTAGTTGTAGAAGCCTTGTTGTATGCACAATTGAGGCACGCTGACACATATTTACGTACAAATCTATTCATTTTCGGGAACCAGTAGTCCCTTTTCATTTTGTCTATAGTTTTGTCGAACGAAAAGTGCCCTGCCTCATCGTGGCTTATTTGACACACGCGCCACCTTGCGCCGTTGGGTACCACCCATTTTAGATCATCGCCTACTTTTCGATATATTTTTCCGTCTTTTAAAGTGTAATTTTCCATTATATCCTTTATATCTTTGTCATTGCTATTTAAAATGCTTCTTACTAGTTTTAATTTCGGGTCAGTCATCTGCACCGTGTGTAACCATTCAGTAGCCGTAATATGCATGATTTCAAACTCACGGGCGTCGTCAATATCGTCTTTAAAATCTCTTGGAATGGGATTCCGACTCAAAGCGTCTACATGCTTCATGTTTTCACCGGGTCTGTACTCGATGATGAAGTTATACTCTTGGAGTAGCAACCACCATCGGGCAATCCGGGGCACTAAATCTCGTTTTGTCAGTGTCGATCTGAGAGCATTGCAGTCTGTGTACACTTTGAATAGGATCCCTATGAGATAAATCCTGAATCTCTTTAGCGACAAGACCACCGCAAGGGTCTCTAACTCGTATGAGTGTAAATGTTCTTCTTCCTTGGTTGTCTGTTTGCTAAAGTACGCTACGGGGTTGAGTGGAGTTTTCTGGTCAGGACTTTGTAACAGTGTACCCCCAACTCCTAATTTACTTGCATCGCAATGCACCTCAGTTCGATAGGATGGGTTGTATAGTGCCAAGATTGGTCTCTCAACCAGCTTAGCTTTTATTGATTGAAAAGCGTTTTCTTGCTCTCGACCCCATTTCCAAGGTACATTGGATTTTGTGAGCATTGTCAGTGGCTTTACAATACTTGCAAAACCAGAGATAAACCTTCGAAAGAAACTTGAGAGTCCGACAAACTGTCTAACCTGATGGACGTTTGTTGGAGTAGGGAATGAGGAAACCGCTTCGATCTTCCTCTTACCGGGGCGCAAACCTTCATTGGATACTTCGTATCCTAGATAGTCTAGCTTTTTTTTGGAAAAAATGGCATTTAGATACATTTAGTGTCAATTTAGCATTCCTTAAAGACATAAAGATTTTACGCAGCTTACTTAGACCTTCTTCTATCGATGAAGCGGGTGACAGCAGATCGTCCATATATGGTATGGCTAAGTCGTATCTATCTTTGCCCAACGCTTTATTGACCATGTGTTGGAACACAGCCGGGGCATTAACCAGGCCAAATGGCATCCGGGTGTACTGATAATGCCCGTCTGGCGTTACAAAGGCGGTGAGATGCCTTGAGTCCTCGGCCATTGGTATCTGGTAATACCCTGACTTAAGATCAAGGCTTGTAAAGTATACTTTACCACTTAGACGATCTAGCTGGTCATCAATGACTGGCATAGGATATGAGTCTTTCACCGTTTTTTTATTTAAGGCTCGATAGTCCACGCATAGGCGATATTCGCCGTTTTTCTTTTTAACTAAGACTATTGGGCTTGCGTACGATGAATTTGACTCTTGTATTATGTTAGCCTCTAACAACTCGTTAATAAGGTCTCTTACAACTAATCGTTCGCTATAAGGCAGACGATACGGTTTGTATGATACCGGTGTTTTATCTTCAAGCTTTATGTGCATTTCCGTTATTTGGGTCATACCTAACTCGTCCAAATCTAATGCGAAACAATCTCTAAATTCATTAACTAAATCTAGCAACTGTTGCTGCTGGTTTGGCGTTAAGTCTTCTCCTATATTCAGCAAGTCCATGGTAATCAAATTATCATGTTTAGGTTTACAAAAGGAGTCAGAGTTGGTTAAGGTCAGTGATTTTACCTCAAACTCTTTGGGTGGCTTCATTTGGACAGATTCTTCATTGATCGGTATTGCTCGACCACGAGCCATAAGTCGACTCTTCTTTAGAAATACATTTTGATCCGTCAAAGTTACTACAGGTATCTGTCCTAAGCTATTTTCGATGAAATAAAGTCCTGGTAAAACCATAAACTCTTCGCCTTCTTTATAAGACCCAGTTCCAGGTAAGTAGATTGGACCAGTATAATTATTATCGCATCGTATTTTAACAACCTGCATATTTCTAATAACCACATCTTCGTCGTTATAAACAGTTACTTTCTCCAGTTCTGATTTGTCGGAGTAAAGTATTAGGCTGGAATTGGTTTTGTAAACTATAATATCTGGTATTTCCGTAACATTTTGTCCAACCAGTAAGTCCGTACTCAAATAATCGTCGGGCACAACATAGGCTTCAATTTCCGCTTTAATAAAATCTAAAGCTATTTCAATAAAAACTCTCCCTATAGGATGTAATGTACCCAAGGCAAAACCCTTTATAATTGGTAAGTTCTTATTGCATATTTTTAGTTTTAGCTCTTCAGCTACACTCATTTTAACTATGGTGCATTGACTACCAAAATCAATATACGCAGTTTTTTTCTGATTGTCAATGTAGACTATCTTGTTGTAGATGCTACTAGTTTTATTTTGAGCCGTAATACAAAATACATTATTAACTTTTTTAATTGTGTTGTCGGTGTTATTGGAACCAGTGTTCGTTTTATCTGTACCTCGCCGACAGTATTCAGCTATATGTCCTATTCTACTACATATAGTACATTTTTGAGGATCTTTGCGACATTTGGGTGCAGTATGTCCTGGTTCTGAACAATTGTAACAAATAGGAGGAGCTGACGTGTCGGTCTTGCTTGCCCCATTTCTTTTAATACTATTTGTTGGTGCCTTTCCTGTAGGAGCAGTTTTCCTATCGTCTTTGTTAAACTTCCTCGTATTGATGCTTCGTAAATATTTCAGGAGCCTGCTTGGTCGTTTGAAATTGGCCCCTTGTGCATTCAGTTTAATATTGTGATCAAATATGCCGTGAATAATGCAGTCAACGGCATCTTTGCCTTTTATATTACAACGACTAACCAGTCTAGATTTATCATAAAAATATTCCTCCAGCGATTCTTGCGGTCGAGTTTTCCTAGCTAACATATCAGAAAGCCTGTCCGCATAATTCCGATCGTCCGGGAAATTTTGTGATAACTTGCGTTGCCATTCTCTCCAAGTGAAGTTGACCGATGACAATCCTTCATACCACCGCCGTGCTAGACCAGATAGTTTTGGAAGCGCATGGAAAGTTGTTTGTTTATCGCTCCACTTGTAAATGTTTGCTGTTTCATTAACTTTTTTCAGCCAAGCTTTAGTTGACTGAGTGTTTTCACTTGGATCAAATTTCGGTATGACATCGTGAGCCCCGATGAACGTGTTTTTACCGTGATTACTAATCGCGCTGATAAATCTTTCAATTACATTCTTGTTACGACCTTCTCTCGGGGACGGCGTATGGTGTTCGCGTCTGGTACTATGACGACGCCTTCTTGACCGAGAACGACTTGTACGATACCGGCCAGAGTATGAATCAGAATCACTGTAATTGCTACTCCAATCAGTATCGCTGGAGTGGTCATCGCGTCTGTAATCCGTGCCTTGACTAGTAATTGACGACCTGGTCACGCTACTGCTCGATCTGCGAGAACGGCGTACATGTCCAGTGCGTGTTCGGCTCCTGCCCATGCGCCTTCTAGCTTGACGTCTAGTACGAGTACGAGTACAAGTACGCGACCGATGGCGTCTGTACCTACGTGTCATCTTACGATCCCTACGTATACTTCTTGATCTGGATCTATTGCGCGAAACATGAGTCTGATTTCGACTTCTCTTGTTACCACGCGTTAGTGATATATTTCGCGTTCTTTTCCGTAGACAACTAGAGATTGAAGGAGTGTAACAGCTGCGTTCCGCATCTGACATCATGAAGATGCTTTTTCAAACTTAGGTTCAACAAAAACGAAACCCCTACATATAAAACGTTCGTTATGATTTATTTCGTTGTCAATATTCAATGTTATTTTTGTCAATGGTAGTAGGTGATTAAGGGGCAGGATGAAAGTGTATTAATTAGTAAACAATTATTAAATTTATTTCAGTAGCTAGTACATACACAGTGGGTACTAAAACAATGATAAGCATTACAAATTAATGGCTCAGAATATATTCCATCACGAATAATTGATTTGTACCCATTAAGGGCCACTTGACTTTGCACTTTAATCGATTAGTAATTGATTCATTTTACGATTAAAAGTAGCTAATAAATACCCGCCCAACATGCAACAATATTGAACATTCATAAAACATGTCGGACGCGACCATTATGTTGGCCCCATTATGTTGATCCGTCGATTCGCACTGCCTATGCGCAGTCAGAGGTCAGACTTGTTCTAAGTTATTCACGCAAAGCGGCGTGTTCCATAAGCAATGCGGATCTAAACCCTGCTATGTCATTCACAACCTGTCCCGGCCCGCCTCACCACTTGCCCCGGCATAACCTGACCGCAAGATGCGTAACAACAAAGCGCAATCGGAGGTCAAGCGGTTTGAGGTTAGTGGTCGGTAAACTTCGCGAATAGCAACCCCGGTATGCTATTTGCGAACCTGTCCGGACGCCACCACACGCCCAAAATAACCTGACCCCGAGATTCGTACAGACTATGCATGATTGCAGGTCAGATAAATACCAGTCCGTTCGTAGTGAAGTGATCGGTAAACGTCACGAATAACATAGCTGGAGTAAATTTCATTTTACGCTAATACACGTCAATAATAGTATTAAGTCATAAACAGTGCGTACGATATTGAATCTTATTTCCAAGATGTACATCGGGTTTTAGTTCACGTACTGAGTTGTTAAAAGTTTTTGCCTTTAATGTTGCTTAGCATTAATTCTTTTTAATTGAGGGTAGTAAATAAATATGAACTAAAATAGGGGATAATTAATTGGCACATTATATAATGCAATAAACAAACGGTGTATTTAATTACTTTTAGGATGCTCATGATATCAACGGATTACTTTCAAAACAAAGATTTCTTAAAATTGTGTCAGTTCGACCTGAGAATATTAAGTGAGTTCAAAAGTACATACCGAATGTATCTTCCTTTTATCCCTGTCTTCTGAACTATGAACTAAGCAAATTAAACAATTGAATGTAGAATACAAACTGTAATCATCTCTCAATTAAACATAATATTTTTGTTACTTTTAGCACACACCATTACCAGGCTCGGTTTTTTCAACGCTCTCCGTCATCTATTATCTTTTTTTTTCTCTACCCGCTCGTGTTACCAGCCCAAAGAAACTGTCACACTTCGGATATTTACACACAAAAAAATACAATTTTACATTACTGAATCAATAACGCTTGCAAATGCTAACAGACATATGCACGTAATCTGCTGATTACCGCACGTGCGGTAATATAGCGCCATATGTACTGTAAAACACTTTTTGTGCATAATACGTAAGTGATTCTGCAGATACTAAATTTGATGATTTTTGTGAATTTTCAGACAGATGGGAAGCAGCATCCATGGAGTGCAGTGTAGATACTACGATCGCCAACCCGCATGCCAAGCGTGGCGATTACGGCATTTACCCTCCATGACATTGGGAGAGGTCTATGTCCAGCAGTGGACGTCTTTTGGCTCATATGGTGGTGGTGATTTTTCGCACATGCATGGTTTTGCAATTTAACAAAATTTAATTTTTTTTTGTCAGCTTTTCATTTGAAGTAAACGTTGAGGAAAAATGCGTGCGCTCCTACCCTCTTGGCAAACACAAGGAGCTCACATAATTTATATATTCGTACATAATTAATTTCCGAGTCGTGACGTCACGTCACATCGGCGCGTGATTAATGGTAATGAGAGCCTTTTTGATTACGATGCCGGCATTAACATGTTGTTTTCAGCATAACACATGTGTGGGTTTTGGTAAGCTCTGCGCATCCGTATGCTCAAAGAAACGTATATCAGTCCTCCAAGACTATTAATTGCATAACGAGGAAGTAAATAAAGTTTAGCGCTATTTGATGTTTGTTCCGAATGGAGTAGATAGTAGATCCCACCAAAACATATATGTGAATAAAAGACAAGTTCGTAAATGGTTTCGCCAATAAAGGAAGTGATAACTGGAAAGTGGAGACCAAGTTCTTTAGAAGCTCACGATATCACACCTCTCATACGAAACGTCCTTCAATTGTTTAGAATGATATGCTGTGTTATTTGTTACTTAATAGGGTGATTTGGCAAGTTTCAGTCCGTGTAAAAATAATGATTTTCGGACGTTAAACTGTAAGAGGTGAATTCAGGATTCGATGGACAAGATTCACGACATTGCAAGGTAGATTAGAAAATAGATTTTAAGTTTTTGGGGAGTCAAAGGCGGACGGTAGTGGTTCGTTATTAAAACGAGAATATCTTTATTTCAAACTTTCTCGATATGTTTTGTTATTTGGTTACTAAATTAATATATCAAATCCAACTCTATTGCCATGTGAATGACGACTATGTGTCGCGGATGTATGAATCTACTTATAAAGGGTCGCAATTCCAGGGCTGCGATTCCATTTGATATTCTTAGCTGATATCTGATATCATCCATCCTAATACTTCCCCGGTTGTATGCTAAAGTAGCCCGGCGCCCGTTTCGGCGTAGGCCCTAGTTTTACGAAAGCGACAACCATCTGACCTTCCAACCCAAAGGGAAAACTAGACTTGTTGTAAATAAATATTATTGGACATTTTTTTTATACAAATCGACGTATTCCCATATTAACTTAATAAGGCTTGTGTTATGGGTACTAGACGACAATAGGTTTAATATATATACTTAAATACATAGAAAACATTTAAGTCTCAGGAACAAAAATTTCTGCTCACCACTGAAACTAATGCCCGTACCGGAATTCGAAGCCGGGACCTGTAGCTACGAAGGCAGTGTCAACTAGACTAACCAACCAACCACAACCACCAACCAACCAACTATCAACCAACCAACCAACCACCAACCAACCAGGCCCCACAGCCAGGCAGGCAGGCCAGGCAGGGTGTGACCAACTAGGCTAAACTGGCCGACAAAACACAAAATGACATGGGAAACCATTTTCACGAGATATGAAGAAGTGATGACGAGGATGTGTCTAGTCTAAAGCATGCCGTGTATTGCATGATGCTTTTGATTAGGTACCCTTATTATACGCGTATAATAAATACTTCATCATACTGCCACTATCTTATGATAAAAAAAGTTAGCAGACACTGTACTAAAAGGTAACAAAAAGTGAGTAAAAGCGATCAGGGCTTGTCAAAACGCGTTAAATAATCGAGTTAAGAGTAGCGAGCGCGCCTAACATCATAAATCTGGGTAGATATTGCAAAATGGCGCCTATCTTGAGATATGACGTTGAGGAATAGCCGAGAACATCATTTGGTTAGGGGCCATTTGTTTACCAAGGGCGATAGCTAGAGCGATAAAACGGTAATTATTTAATAAAAATACTTTTAAATAAAACTATTTAAACGAGTTTTACTGCATATAATGTGTAATGATTACATCCTGTTAATTTAAGCCCTTACAGTAAGTACTCTTGGTCAAGCTGAGAAAAACAAAATAAATAAATATTGGAGGACAGTCGTACACAAATCGACCTACTCCCAAAGTACGCAAAGCTTGTACTATGGGTACTAGACGACGATATACAGGGTGGCCCATTCAAATCGGTCAGTATGGGAAAGTCTGAAACTATAAGACATACGAAGATTTGTTCTTAGGAACCATGTCACCGATTTTGATAAAAAGAAAAACTGCATTCATACATTTGAAAAAAACACTGTACCCAGCTAGGGAATCGAACCCGGTTGTTTACAAAAAATAAACTTACACTATTTCTATTCAGATATCGTTTGTGTAGGTCTTAAGCAGTAAATGTCTCTAAGAAACATAATGTCTAAAATGAATAAAATGCAAAACTAAGGGTGATTATTGATGCCAGATGCCAGTTCAACTAGCTGGACAGGTCAAGTTATCTTGTTACTCTACGAGTACATTCTGGAAGCATATTTCTTATTGTAACAGGGTCTAGATGTCTTTTTCAATAGTTTCATAATCCTGTAACCTCTACAGACGCTGGGCAATATATAGGTACTTAGGACATACATGGGTAACCATATACACCCCAATTCCACAGAAAACACACGAAATATTGGAATGACGTCCCCTAAAGAGCAATTTTATTATTCGCCTCGCGCCAGCACTCGGACACGTATGCACTGTAAAAAACAAAATGGCCGCTCCAAAGTTCCCGCATCGAGTGGTAATATTCGCGCAATTAAAAATGCTGCAGTTTCGTAATCACTGCATTTTGGGCTTTGTTTTAGTTTATTGATGCCGTTTGTTTTTTGTTTTGGATTTCATTTCCTGAAACATTTTTAGCACTTATTATAAAATGTATTTAATTTAAAGAGTGACAGACAACAACGAGAACCAGATATCAGATTTAAAATAGTCACTTTATTTATTCATTAAATATAGTCTTCGGTTTCTGCGATTATTACTCAATAAAAATAAAACAATGTTACTACTCTTTTCTTGCTGGACCAGCGCCCTTACTAATAGCGTTATATTAATTATTCGATTACTTACCTATTCGATTTGACGAAACGGAACGCCTCTAATGGGTACAAAAAATAAATGTCCTTTTATTCTTTTTATATCACGTTCTGACGACTGTTTTTAATGCATTTCGCATACGTTCTGCCTTCCGTCGTACACTGTGATAAAAATATAGATTTTATGCTAATTGAGCTGAATTCAAGTAATTTTCTTGGAAACTATTCCTTCTACAGTCAAGATTCACTTTGACGGCCTCGTTGGAAGGAACGCCGTTAAAATTATTAAAAGTCCTTAAAATTCTTTCCTTAATGCATGAGTAAAAAGACTATAGGAAACAGTGGAGTCGCGAATATAATAATAATTGGCGATACAGAATAATAATTGGCGAAATGCAATTAATTTATTTATTCAATCTGAAATTATAATAATAATTATTACTTTAGCAGATAATTGCGATTCTAGGTTGTGCTTATGTTTTTGACAATAGAATGAAATTGATCTTCAGTCACTAGCTTAAATGTCTTCTACTACAAAGCGCGCATAGCTAAATATCTGACACAATTCTATTTCTACGGGTTACTAAGGGCCAGATACGAGCAGTCGAGCATATTTGCCACTTTATTAAAGCCAATAATGATAATGGTAAATTTACATTTTAGATTTCAAAATATATATTTTAGAAGATGGAGTCATTTTGACAATTAAAGTGCCGGCAAGCGCCATAAAAAATTTTTAATTAGTAATATAACTTCGTGATAAAAGCAATTTTCCCAAGTAACAAGGCGTTTCTGAGACTCCTTTGTCCGCGTCGCAGCCCGCAGTACTTAGCACTTTGAAGATTAGTTTCAGAGTCGTCAGTAATAGCTGAGTCCGCATCTCGTCCGGGATGCAAATGACCCGCGAATCAATTCAAGGGCTCCCAATCGCTTTCAGGCTCAAGTGGGGCTTGGGCCCGGCGCGTAAGGGCCCGGGGCCCTCGGACTTGGGAAAGGTGGACACTTTTAAAAGGTGGCAGAAATTACGGGCTACCTTTTAATTCATGCAAGGAATTTGTGCGATGGTTGAAAAATGTAGTGACGTACCGTAAAACGGGGGGAGAAAGGACAAAACAGAAATTTAAACATGTATAAAAGGTTATTTTTAAATGTGGCACTTTGATTTTTGACATATAAAAATGTTCCGGTATAAAGAATTTTAGTTTAGTTTAGTCCCACCTCACCCCGTAGTTGGGGTAAGTAGGGATATCAATGAGGTGAATTGGGAGAATTGAAACACTACACACACTTAAGAAAGTCAATTCTCACATTAAAACGAATTAAGATTCAGACAAAAATCCGCCGCTTTTGGACATTATCTTTGACAGTGATTTATTTTTATTTTACTATTTGGCCTGAGTGTTGCCAGAAGAGTAGCGGCCGCAAATGAAAAAAAATGGAAGATGAATAGGTTGGTAATTTTAATTCTATTTTGTTGTAAGAGTACTTGATGTTACTATGTTTAAGTACTTAAGGATTCATTATAAATAAATATTGATTTTTTAGCAATCATAACAAAATCATACTTTAGTTATAATTGAAATTAATATAAGAAAATATATAATAATAATAATAATAATCGTTTATTTAATAGCATAGTTCGTTACATAATTGACAGGGGTCTCCGCACTAGGCTTCGCCTGTATCGCGGGGAACCAGTTAAAACTTAAAAGTTACGTGCAGTAAAACAAAGAAAAAGTAGAGTATTACATTTTGCGTAATATGAAATACAAAGAAAACTTAAATTTAAAGTACAGAATATGTAATAAAACTTAGATCACTATATCTATGATAGCCTCTGTATCAGCGTAGTTTAAAGAGAGAAGAAATTCTAAAATGAACTTTTTTGCTTCATTGGAGTGCAGTCTTTAAGTTACAATATTTCAAAATAGCATTATAGGTGGATACCCTGATGTATTTTCCGAAGCGTTTGCCAAATGTGTATATAACCAGAACATGTTATACATATTTAGCAAGATCAATGATATTTTGAAAATAATTTTAAATAAAACAAGAGCAAACTAGCAATTGGAATATCTGCAGTTTTAACCAAATGTTGAGAATGCAAATCAACGAGGCATCGCAAAATACATGTATCAGTGCCCAATGTGCTCATTGTAAATAACCACCACCATATCAGCCAAAGAACGTCCACTGCTCGACATAGGCCTCCCCCATATTCACGAGGGGTATATGCCATAATCGCCACGCTTGGCATGCGGGTTGGCGATCGCAGTATCTCCACCGCACTCCAGGGATGCTGCTGCCCATCCCTCGGTGGTCTTGGTCGTAGTTTTAGGACATACCCGGGTCCATTGTAAATAACGCTGTTGGAAAACTAGAGCAAACCAGAAATTCGGATAACACAACCACATTTTAGTTATGTCATTAGACAAATAATTTTATGAATTTAAATCGATAAGCTATTCAAAAATGTACTGTGAAATAGAGTATGCAAGCGGTGGCGTGTCGAAATTACGAATTGGAATCTTTTTAGTTGCAAACCAGTTTTATATTTCAGTTTCTATTTCAATCCGAGGTCCCCGACATAAATAAATAAACAAAAATTATAGGTAAAAAACTTAAGAAGATGACCTATTGTATGTAGTTGTAGCGTGTTCGAATATACATTACATATTTAAAATGTGCAACACAAACAAAACAAACGCCTATTCGTTCACGTCACAACTACATACAACAGGTCATTTTCTTAAGTTTTTCACCTATACTCGTTTAAGCGTATTATATACATTTTTTATTAACATGAAAATACAAAATATATGTATCGTAAACACACACTTTCGCCAAACTGCCGAGCAGTTTGTTGGAGATTAGATAGATAGATTTCTTCAATAATCAAAGCAATGGTTTCTAGATATGTTTCATCTAAATTGTATCAGCCGTTTTCGAAATATTGAACTTTGAAATTAAAATGTCGGTTGTTTTTCAACTCTTCTACGTTGGTTAGTTATGTTATGAGAAGTGTGTAAATGTGCAATAAAAAGTTATTGTATTGTTCTTTTAAACATATATAACCATTAGCAAGCAGTATCGTTAGCCAAATATTATGAATTCAAATCAACGACCCAAAATGACTCCCGACAACAATATGTAACGAACAACGTCGCTTAAAATTCAGCGGCCGCTTCGGGTTACGTTAAAATTCAACCGTGAACATTCCTAATTTATTCAACTCAATTTTGGGCGAGAAAGCTATGGGTCACTGGAATAATATTGTGTCGTTAGTGTAATTATTGCCAACACCAGCTAATTTGGGAGGCGATTATATCGAGAATTGTTCGTTTTGAGAGAAAATGTAAAGTTATCGCCGTTGTTTTGTAAGTTTGATATAATTGTATTGTACGCAGTAGCATTTACTCTTTGGTATTCCGCTAAACACCGTGCACATGCACTAATAGCCATATTTATTTTTCCTTAAGCTAACACCTTCAGCCTAACTAAACGTGTTAGCAGGAGCGACACTTATTAATACAATATTAAATAACCACAGATCACCACCATAGTACCTACATAACACAAAACTATGGATAAGAATGTAGCGATTCCAAGCTACATCCGTGCGTGAGAGATTGGTAGTGGATTTTAACTCTCACCAAGTACCGGTCCAAGTACTCAAAGTACCGGTTGCTGAGCGTGAGAAAACTCGATGTCCAATTTGCTGAAGCTGCAAAGTTTCGCGCCAATGTATAAATTCTAGAGAAGCTCGAAACTAAGCAACGCCTGCTCTCTACTAGTCTCGGATCCTCAATTTCTTTGGAGACGTGTCCTGACGAGGCGGGACGTCCATAGAACGTCTTGTTGTCCAAGGAAGAGTGGAAGGCACCAGGCCTAGAGTAATGTCTCCAATGATATGGACCGACCAGATAAAAGCTAGAATCTCGGAAAGCGGCTTTTGCGGGAAGAATGGTGGGGTGTCGTAAAAAGAAAAAGAGTCACTCAAAAATCCACGTGATTAAATCTAGGTACTGCTTTTATGCTACTTTATAAATGATCAAAGTAGCCACATTTTTTCTACAGTAACTCCTGTCTACGGTATTTAAAAAAAAACTTGACTCTCATTCTACTAAACCGACCTAATGTGTTTTTTTATAGAAAATAAGCTGTACAATTAAATCAATATTGAAAGCCTCTCTTCGACACATTTCTTCAATATGTGTTTCTGTATATTGCGTCTATATGCTGACGTCAGATGCGAGTGGACACTGGAAGGGCGTTCAATTGACGATTGATTTCACTCTACCTAGTTACTGGCTGATTTTTCCATGAGTAAAAAAGTGTAAAAGTACGAAATACCTTTAGATTTTTAACGCTGAGCAAAAAATATAATATTAAACACATTAATATTAAATGAAAATATAAGGAATTAAATAAAAGCGTTATTAATAAATAAACAATAAATATTGGGTAATCGACCTAGTCCCACACTAAGCAAAGCTTGTACTGTGATGACATAAATAAATACTTATATATGATACATAAATAAGTACTAAAAACATTCGTGAACAAACATTCGTGCTCACCACACAAATATGCCCTGACCGGGATTCGAACCTAGGACCTCCGGCTTCGTAGACGAGGTCACTACCAACTAAGCCAATGTGGTCGTCAATAAAATAACAACATAGTGTACCTACCCACGGAAGTAATTACATTATCGCGGTGACCCTGATGAAGGGGCAAGCATATTATATAGCTCATATCTAGTAAAGCATCCCACACACTGGTAAACATTTTTTTTAATATGACAGTGCCAAACAAGTTTACGGCTAACAGTCGCCTACGGATGCTTGTAACTATAGAAAAATCACAAGCCCGTAGCCGACCCTTTATTTATTTGCGAATGCGTTCGTTAATAATGTAACATAATGATTTCAATGATATATTGAATTGTCTTTTTATTTTTGTGCCTATGCTTTGGTACTTACCTATCTGGTGATAGGATTGTTTAATAGTACATTACTACAGAGGCCGGGACGTAAGGGGTTGCCGGCCGAAGACATATATAGACGGCCGAGCGAAGCGAGGTCGGATAGGTCTGAGGCGGGCAACCCCATATTTCCCGCCGAGGTATGTATAGTGCTTTTCTCAAACATGCAAAGAAATAAACAACAAAAAAATCAAAGTTTTATTTTTTAGTGGCAGAATGTCATGGTGCCTGTGCCACAAATTATGTGGAATGGAAATTAAAAAAGAGGACTTTGCCGGCCTAGGCCTGCAAGATTTGTATTAAATTCCATTCCTAGCCGCACCTGAAACGTCATACTTTGCAGCCTGTTATAAGGAACATAACATTAATATTTAATTGCATGTTTGAGAAAAAATAATTATAAATAAGATCATCAGCATCATCATCCTCGCGTTATTTGAGTACAGTTGCATCCTGAAATATGCCCTAAACAGGTAAGTGGAAACTAGACTTTATTGGAATTTGGCTTACAAGTGAGTGGGCAACTTGACTGTCAAAAGTTCTCAAGCCGCCCGAAGGCCTCTAACATACGGCTTAACGACTGCTCAAGCTGTCATTGACAGCAGCCGGGATCAACAACTAAAGTGCGTACAAAGCACAGAGGCACTCGGTTAGTAACCACCCAAAGCGGTCGCCAAGATTTGACCACAACCGCCGTTGCTTAATCTCGCATACCGTACATGGTACGCGGGCGCCGCTGGGTCACGAACTGCAAACTAATTAATAAGGAAAATATATAAAAACAACTTATCAGATCATGTTTTATTAGCTAGCTAAAATAGTCAAGATGTTGATACAATTTATTTATATGTATGTATGTGTGTACAGTAGTCGAGCAAACTGAATATATGTCACCCTAGGGCTCTATATCAATATAAATAGAGACTAAAACTGTCAAACATTCAGAGTACATTCATTATTGACATATAATTGTATTCAACTCTAGTAGTTTACATCCAAGTTCAAGCACCCTTAACATCACTAAAAGATAACTTATCAACTTATTACCACAGTTATGCCCTAAATAATAGTTAGTACGGCTAAACCTCGAGATGAGGGCGGCCAAGCGTGTAGTGTTGTTTACTCTCATCGTAATGAACTTTGTTGAACAACCGGCTCCAGAAGTAAACATAGACCAGGGGCTTTTGAGTGGCAGAATCAGTGATGATGGGAGGATATTTGAGTACCTGGGGATTCCTTATGCAACGACGAATGAGAGTGTGAGGTTTCAGGCAAGTAATTATAATTACTTTTTTTTATTAACGGTCGGACTGTTGACTGCAGCAGCATGGCACACGACCTTTGACCAATATATTTTTTAAAACAACTATTTAATAGTTAGCAAGCACGTACAATCTACGTTTTTTTATATTAATTTTAAGCGAGGATTAGCTTTTTATTCTATTGGCATTTCAAAATTATTAGACGGCAAGTGACGTTTGAAATAAAAGAATTAATATTATCAACAAAATCAAGTGTAAAAATTTTTTTAGGGCAGATATTTTTGTCCAAATGTACGTAATATAAAAAAATCTAACATAAAAATCTATGCAAGCGCCACATTTTATTAATTTCGAGACATCACATTGAAGTTCCAAATAGAAACCCTTATTCGAAGTCCTAAATTATATAACGGTACATACTTTCCAGGCTTCACTCCCCCCACCAAGATGGCACGGCGTGTTTAAAGCTATCGACGACTCCACAGCCTGCCCCCAGGACAATTTCGTCATCATCAGAGGCACAGAAGACTGTCTCAAGGTCAACGTTTACGTCCCAGCATTCGCCAGAAAATCTCTGCCAGTCATGGTCTTTATTCACGGTGGAGCATTCTTTCTCGGTGACGGAGGGAAATTTTTCCACGGACCCAAGTTCATTCTCCAACACGACGTCATACTGGTAACCTTTAACTATCGGATTGGGATTTTAGGGTTTTTATGCTTAGGCATCGAAGAAGCCCCTGGCAATGCGGGGCTGAAAGATCAGCTAGCGGCTTTGCGGTGGGTGAAGAGGAACATAAAGGCATTCGGAGGAGATGACGACAATATAACAGCATTCAGCGTAAGCGCTGGAGCATCATCACTGTCGCTGCTGATCGCGAGTGGTAAACTTGACGGTCTCGTTCAGAAAGCGATCATTCAAAGTGGCTCTGCTCTCGCGCATTGGACAATAAGCAGAAAACCCGTGTGGGTCGCCAATTTCGTCCTGAAATCATTAGGGTACGATACCGAAGATCCTTATGAGTTACACAATATTTTGAATGCCATGTCTTACAAGCAACTGGCTGCATTACCCCATGATAAGCCAGTAGAACCGTTTCTCGACACGCAGCTCATACACTTACCATGTATTGAGAAGTCCTTCCCTGGAACAGAATCTATTGTGACTGATTATCCATACAATCTGCTTAAGAAGATTTCTACAAATATATCGATCATACATGGAACTACTAGTCAAGAAGGTTTATTTTTTGTTTCCTATGATACAGTTGAGACAATACATTATAGAAATGGGAAATATTTGGTAGCGAGTGATTTGGAATTTGAAACTGAAGAAGAAGCGCAAGCAGTCATTAAAGAAATACAAGATTTTTACTTTAAAAATAAAACTATAAGTATGGAAACCGCGATGAACCTATCGGAGTTATACAAACATTTACACTTTGAAGTGCCAAGTCTCATTGAGTCAGAGATGTTAGCTGAGAGAAGTAGTGGTAAAATATACAATTACTATTTCAAATACCTAGGCAACAGGAATTACCTAAAACTGGCCCTGGGTTATGACGATGTTGATGGAGCAGCGCACGGAGATGAGCTATTATACCTGTTTGATGCTGCATTCTGGCCATTCAAAATAGATAAAAACGATAAACTGATGATCGAAAGGATAACTACAATGTGGACGAATTTTGCAAAGTACGGGTGAGTTATTAAACGTTATAACTGTTTAAATACTAGCGAATAATCGGGAGCACGTAGAACCAATGGCCGTTGGGGCGGAAATGTTCTCGAGTGGCGACACGAACCGAAAAGCGTAGCGTGGGCAGGCCTCTAACACGGTGGACTGATGACCTGGTAAGGGTCGCGGGTGTCCGCTGGATGCGGGTGGCGCAGGACCTGTCTTTGTGGAAGTCCTTGGGGGAGGTCTATGTCCAGCAGTGGACTTCATTCGGCTGACATGATGATGATGAATCGGGAGGACACCGGTATAACCCCAACAAGGTGCATTCTCTCTCGCCATCTGATTTGGAAGGTCGGATAGCAGTCGTGTTTGTACTAAACTATTGCCTACAGCAAATCCTAGGATAAGTTGAAGGTGTCAAAGTAGACCTCAACGCTAGGAGGATGGTGAATCTCATTTTGATAGTTCCTTATAACTGAACATTACTTCATAAACATAAGACAGACCGTAAGTACCATATACCCCGACTGCAAACGATATAATTTAGTTCCAGTACTTAATAACGAATGCTGCATCCGTTGCGTGTTACCTGAAATCAGGTATTTAATTTCGTTTAATCCCTTTTATACTGAATGGATTTATAATCCCGTACATACTGTGAAGTTCAATTAAAACTATAAAATAACGCTGCTATTTTTTAACATGAAACTTGATCAGACATTTATTGATCATCATTTGTTGTTTTGCAGAGATCCAACGCCTACAACTACAAAGGTACTGCCAGTGAAATGGCTGTCGAGTAACAAAGAAAAACTAAGATTTCTAAACATAGATAACAATTTAGAGATGGCAGATTTACCCAGCCCAGAGGCATACGAAATGTGGAAAAAATTGTATTCAAAATATCGAAAGATAAGATATTAAAAAAAAATCTACTCGGCGTTTTTAGTGTTACTTCGTAGACCAACCAAACTATAATTATGTACATTTTTTTCTATGAAACTCATAAGACAACACTTTAGTGAACTATAATGAAAATTGACCAATCACTTGTCGCCGTCACTCTATTTTAATAACGAAATTCCATCAAAAACATACATGTGAAAATGGGAGCCAAGTTCAATATTAAGAATATGCGATCCTTGGTTGTCGTCTTCACCGACAAAAGAATTGAGATCTAAATGGATGCCAAGTTCCGTAGATTCTCTGAAATGGTGTTAAGTCCGGCACTACATTGTATATGAGAAGATGTATGGATGTGATTGAAGCGAAAGAAGTATGTAAGGACCGTAGTATTTGGCGTTCTTTGGTCTCTGCCTACCCCCTGGGATAACGGCGTGAGTTTATGTATGTATTTACTACATTGTACTTAAATGTGCAAATGCGGAATATGCTGACAAGGCAATTTCCAGGTTAGTATTAACCTTAAGCATACTTAACGCGTATGTATAGCTCGATAATTTTGATTTTATATTTTGTATATGAGATTTCCAATTCAGACTTGTATCTACGTTTATTCCTAACAATTTAAGTATTGTGATCAACGATGTAATTAATGGAATCAGGCGTCACTTAGCGGAACATTAACTGCATGCAAAAATACGCAAGTGGATACATTGCATTATCACCTATAAACCTAAACGTTATTTAGTGGAATTGCAGAAGAATATTGTTTTACAAATGTATCGTGTCACTCGCTTTTTAAAACCCTTTCAACAGCTGCAGTCTAGTCAGAACTATCGATGCTCACAAATATTTATATTAATCATACATTACATTATGTATGATTAATATAAAAATAATTGGCTAGGTGATCAGAAATCTATACTAATAACTATTATAAAGCTGAAGAGTTTGTTTGTTTGTTTGAATTGAAAAATTCTTTTTGTGTTGGATAGTCCATTTATCGAGGAAGGCTTTAGGAAGAAGAAGAAGAAGAAGAAGAAAAATATTTATTCGTGATCAAAGATAATTAGTATACAATAAAAAAAAATTGAATAAAAATCGTAATTCGTCACGAAAGGGTCTCGCCTCAGCATAGCTTTAGGCTATATAAGATCACGCTGCGACCAATATGAGTAGGAGTGAAGACGCGGACAAAGTAATAAATAACTACCTAGGTCACCATTTTATCGATTAGAGAAAACGCAATGTCATAATTATTAGTAAGTTGCTTCCTTCCCAGGATTGCATATAAAAAAGGTTAATGGTTAGTCTCTTTCTAGCAAGTACGTGAGTGTAAGAGGGACAAATTACGTCGGCCGTAAATATTATGATAATTATGTTACAAACGGTATAATTGTAGGTACAGCGACGTAAAGACACGCTGACTAGATACAGTGAGATGATGAGAGTAAGAGATTTTATAAAGACACAATACATCCCATTTTTTAAAAGACAGTAGATAAAGAAAGGACGTGTTATTAATAAAACTGCTACTTACTAAAAATAAATAATTTAATTACTTAACGATTATCCTACACCGTTTTCTTGGCATAAGTCGTGAACACCCTCCTCCACATTTCCAAGGCCTCTGGGTTGGGTACGGGACCCATCTGAGTTTCTTTCCCTATATGGAGTAACTTTAACCCGTCTCTAGTGCTGGGAAACCAACGTGGTAGATCCGTTGCAAAATCTGGCGTCGGCACTCTGAAATAGAAATGGCTAGTTCATGTAAGAATATACTGGGCTCAAATAAGTAACGGAGAAAAAAATGGACTGGCGATTCATCTGTAAAGAAACTGAATCTTGTAACTAAATTTCACGCCGTGAAGTCCCTAATCCGTACAAGCACAGACTAATTAATATTTTACTTACGTAATTTTTTCTGTCTAACTGTGAGGTACAATAATCAAACGAGTAAAAGTTAATCCTTAATTTACGACTATGTGCGTAACTTTCAAGCTTTTCGTTTTATCTTATTTACTTTAGTTGCATAAATTTATTTACGTAACTTGAATTAATTCATATACATACCCATATTTCGCGAAGTTAGTCCACAATCTAGTCATAGTGTTAATCATTTTTCTATCATCCTTATTCCAAAGTTCCACAAAATTTGGCCAAAAGGCTTGTTTGAACAAATACAACAAGTCGTCAGCATGGCAGGCTCCCTCGGAGTGCCGGTGTCCTGAAATTGTCTTCATCACATTTCTGCCGCCCGCGTAGTCGAAGTAGTAGTTATAAATCGGTTTCTCCGTGTTTCTGATTACAGTTTCGCTCTCTATTAACGACGGTATTTCAAAATACAAATGAGTATAAAGATCAGACATGTTCATTATATTTGACATGTCAATAATGTCCTCGCCGTAATAAAATGCTTTCACTTCTTTCGCCGCTGCCTCAGCTTCTTGTTCGGTTTTAAATTCTAAATCAGATGCAAATAAATAATGGTTATTTTTTTCTTTAACAGTCTCTGGCGTCTCTTCGCTTATCAGAAATAGACCTTCTTTACTGTTAGACCCAAATATGATAGAAATGTTCAACTTCTTCTTTTGTAAAATATTATACGGAAGATCAGTTATGATGGGTTCTACGCCAGGGAAGGATTTTTCGACGCACGGTAAATGCAGTAATTGTGTGTCAAAGAATTTATGCATTGGTTTCCGTGGTCTCGTTCTTAGGAAATCTTTTACGGGAAGATCTTTGAATATATTGTATAGTTCGTGTGGGTCTTCAGTATCATAGCCTAGCTGTTTTGCGATAAGGCTGTACACCCACACTGGTTTCCTATTTATAGCCCAGTTAGCTATAGACGATCCACTCTGTATAATGGCTCTCCTAAACAGGCCATCTGCTGCGTCGCTAGCTACCAGTATCGACAGCGACGTAGCGCCAGCGCTTTCGCCAAAAGCAGTAACATTATCAGGATCACCGCCGAACGCTGCAATATTCTTCTTCACCCATCTCAAAGCGGCGACTTGGTCTTTCAAACCGGCGTTTCCTGGCGCTTCTGGGATGTTTAAGCACATGAATCCTAAGGCTCCTAATCTGTAGTTGAATGTGACTATGATGACGTCATGTTTGACTAGATAATCTGGGCCGTAGATGAACTTGCCGCCGCTGCCGAGAGCGAAGGCCCCGCCGTGAATGAAGACCATGACGGGCAGAGGGCCCACCGCCATAGCCGGTACATATACATTTATTGTCAGGCAGTCCTCTCGCCCTACTGTCCCTGTCTTGGAGTTTTGTGGGCACATGTATATGTGATCTGTTGCTTGGAACGTGCCTTCCCATGATGGTGGGGGCCCAGGTGCCTGAAATAAATAAATGCAGATGTGAATATAAACACTTAACCACCCATAAAATGGAAATACCACAGGGTATGAGTATGTCATTTCTAAAAGTACCTCAAGCATCAAAATTAAGTGCCAAAGTATGCCGTATTACAAATCCCATCAAAAACATAAATGTGAAAATGGGAGCAAAGTTCAATATTAAGAAAGTGCGATGCTTGGTTGTCGTCTTCACCGATAAAAGAATTGAGATCTAAATGGGCACCCAAGTTCCGTAGATTCTCTGAAATGGTGCCAAGTCCGGCACTACATTGTTTACAGTAAAATTAATTTATTTTGAGATTTAACTTGGCAGTTTTCTTAAATATCCAACAGCTTTTATGGTATTATAATATACTGCATAAAAAACTGCAAAGTTAAGGCTCAAAATGCATTAAGCAGCAGTATATTAATTTTACTGTAAACAATGTAGTGCCGGACTTGGCACCATTTCACAGAGTCTACAGAATTTGGCACTCATTTCGATCTCAATTCTTTTGTCGGTGAAGAAGACAACCAAGCATCGCATTTTCTTAATATTGAACGTGGCTCCCATTTTCACATTTATATTTTTGATGGGATATCATTACTTTTTATCAATCTTCGCCAAATGGTGCTTTTTCAGAGCGAATGCACGAGTTACTTTATACCTTATAAAATTTTTTTTTTTATGTTACATAGATTTGGAGTTATCGGGGGGTCAAAAGTGGCTCCAAACGGTTCGTGTAATTTAACACACGGCTGCTGTCCGCCAGTGGCGCCAGTTCCTGGGGTGAACTTGGCCGGACATGCTGCCGCGTGTCTAGATACAAGTATACCGGATATATTATTTTAATTTTATCATAAATGGATATAATTTTTTTTATATTTATGACTTGTTTTTGTAATCAATTTTTAATTACTTATTTAAACTTTGAATGGCAATGGCATGATATGGTTTTTATTCTACATTAATGTTCCTATCTCAAACAATGTATTTCCACTATGGTATTGTGGAACAATATTGTATAGTGGCTATACGTAGGCATAGTTTTCATAATTAGGGCACATTCCATACATACATACATATATTTAGCCATTCGCTCGCGCCTCTGCGAAGCAGAGGAAACTGAATGTTTTGACGAAAGTGACCTTTTGGACTCTATTTCATTTCAATAGTCATCATGCTCTTTTTAATCTTGGTTTATTGTTGCGGTTTTACTTCATGTACAATACATAATTAACATACATACCTACATACTTCAACAAATAATGATAAACATGACATTCATTGATGACGATTTCTTCTCCAATACAATTATAGTTAAATAAAAATGCTAGCGGAAATGGTCCATAGCTCAGATTTTTAGCAGTGAAGCGCGAGCGAAGCATCTCCGTTTCAGCTTGGGCAAAAATACTTTCATATGTCCGGTGGGTGTGCGGCTGTTTTCCTTTACAGGTCGCATTTCTCAACCGATTCTCGTGAAATTTTGTGAGCAGGTTTGTTTATTTGGGGGCTCGCGATTTTTACAACTCACAGTGTAGTATTATTTGTCACAGAGTGCCGTATAAACTAACTTCATACGTACTTGGAATCTGGTGCTTGCGTTGGTCGTCGCGTACGGGATCCCGACGTATTCGAAATACGAGCCATCGTCGCTGACTCTCCCGCGCACACCGCCCTGTGCAATCCGCACCTCCGGGGCCGGCTGTTCCACCAGATTCGCCGCGAACAACGAAAACAACACGAGATTCTTCACACACCTCATTTCCACAACTCACATGGTTACTAAAGTCGCTTATCGCATTACAATATCGATAAGCAGCAGAGCTTATCGATGTCGTGTCATTGTGTGAATGACGTTGAGACTGAATATGGTAAATAATGTTTTATTTACAAGGTACATAATCGCACAGACGGCCGCTGAGCCGGCGGGCGGCCTTTGACTGACTCGATCATGGTAATAACTGAATGACGCAAGTTGCTATCTGCTACAGTTAAACGTTACGTAAAGTAACACACGGCTAGCGTGTATAAACTAAACACCGCTGGTTCGTGTTTTGAGGCAAATCTAATAAAATGACAGTTGTCAAGCATAGCCTTGCTGATCACCCAATTTGTTGTAAACAAGCCAGATATTGAGTATATGCGCTTATCAGGACTTCACTTACGTCCGTTTGACTTATATAGTACGAAGATAAGCGTTGTCATTTAGTTATTAGCATTAGTGACTCGGTTGAAGGTCGGGCGCCGATGTAGCGGTCGGTTACTGTGTCATACCACTCATACCAAAGTCCAATTTTTTTGTGGTTTCTAGTAAATACATATCGAGGTAAGTACAGTCTAGTGGTTAAAACATGCGGCTGTCAAGCGGCAGTCTTGGGTTCGATCCCGGCTCTCGTACCAATGGTTTTTTTCGGAGTTTATGTACGAAATATCATTTCATAATTACCGTTAGCTTTTCAGTGAAGGAAAACATCGTGAGGAGCATACATCTTCCAGAAAATTTAAAGGTGTATGTGAAGTTCCCAATCAGCTCTGGGCTAGCGTGGAGATCTATGAGGAGGCCTATGCCCAGTAAAAGTCAACATACTATATGTATCGATTAAAAATAATACAATAAGAACCTCGCCTTTGTACATATGTTAACTGTTCTTGTAATTACTGTTTTATTATTACATACAAAATAGATCGAAAATACATACATACAAAATAGATCGAAAAATAATAATAATAGTATAGCATTTATTGTTCGAACCATGAGATCTGAAACAAGTTTTGATAGAGATGTATAAGGTCTCTAAGCGACAAAAACACTAATCACAAGCTTCAATAATGTCGTTAGTTTTCGCTTCGTAGTGATTTGCATCCTAAGGAGAAACATTATTTTCTTAAATACCTGTCTAACCTTCTCTTATTGATTGTAACCACATTAATTGAGAGATCCACCAAATGTAATCGGCATTGTTCTCAAAATACAAACATAAACAAACGCTCACGAATTGACTTGAACTTGATCCACATCAAATCGTAAACTAAAAGAAATAAAGCACTAACTATAATTTAATAACAACGTTTATCCAAAAGAAACAATCCCAACATTGACAGCGGCAGGGAAACAATAAAACTAAAGAGCCTTCAGCCGGAATTATCGTCGGAACTGTCAAAAGTGAGCAGCAATCATTCGGAGTAGTTCATCCCGATTGGCCGTAATTCGACGGGGGACGTCTTGGGCGGGCCTAATTGGTTGTTTTACTGCCGACGCCGCCCCAGAGCGATCGGAAGTTTAATCGATTATTGAATCTACTCCATGGATTTGACTTTATTGTTCTATACGTTTCACGGGTGGTTTACTTCCTAAATAAACATAGTTTCAGTAAATCATTGTCCCCAGCGCAGCGCAGGTGCAGCGGATTCGTTGTAAATTGACAGTACTCTTGAAAAACTTATTAAAGTTCAGAACAACATTGTAACGAAGCAGCGGACATTCTAGTTTCTTATGAATAAATACTTGTTCACATCGTGCCAAGACAACGGTCTTAAATTTTATAAAATATGATAAAATGCGCTCTTGGGTGCGAATGTTGAGTTAGCTCCAAGTTAACAGTGAAGGGATATTTTATCCGACTGTACCAAGTAGTTAATATTTTATTACTTAGACGGGGCGGGATCGATGTGCGGTGGTTTGTACTTTGACGTACATATTTATTGACTCGTCGGTATACTGTCTGTATTACTTTTGCGCACTTGTAATATCATGCGCTGAAGCGGGGCAGTAGGTATTATACTGCATTCGTACCGCTGGAATCACTCGTATAAAGGTGATAGTAACTAAGGACTTCTGCTTCGCATTATGAGTGGATATTACACTCTACCTATACATACTAACACACACACACACACTCACACACAAACTCACCCACATAAATAACTAGTTAAAGTGGAGTACCTCCTGGTTGTATTAGCTTATCTCTATAGTTTTTGCGTACGAGCATGTTTAATCTTATGTTTTTAGTTCAATTGTCAACTTAACCTTTGTCAAACGTTATTTTACCATTCACTGTATTTCTGTGGACATATTTAATTGGTTTTATTATTAGCTATTAAGTCTTGTATTTTATTTTCTGTAATGCTGTTGATGCCCCAAATAAATAAAATAAAAAAAATAAAAATATTCTCTTCGTTCGGACTGTACTGGAAGGCGCAGCGTGGCTAAACCCCCCACAAGTTGGACTGATGACCTGGTAAAGGTCGCGGGAGTCCACTAGATGCGGGTGACGGAGAACCCGTCATTGTGGCACTCTTTGGGGGCCACGTCCAGCAGTGGAGCTCCTTCGGCTGATATGATGATGATTATTTTTGTTACGCAAACGACAAATAAAATGGTGTTTTGCGTTTTTGGCATTAGGTATGCGTCGAAAGGGAGAATCCCGCCTGCCACTTGTGCTTCGGGCAGTTATCTGTAGTTGCATCTTAGTCCGCAGCTCTGCTGGTCATGAATATTGCAGCACCTTGGACTGTCGACAGTCGAGTGCGGGTCTTGCTCTCGCTTCTTATGTAAGTTACAGCGTTTTAATACATTGGGGATCGAATGTTTCAATGTCATTTGAAGAGCGCAGACTACAAACTGGAATAATAAATGACAGTAATTAAGAAGATATTATTTCAAAAAAATCTATATTGAATGACATTAAAAGCCTTTGCAATGTATTCCCAAATAATATTACACTAAATGCATTTAAAGACCAATTCGAAGAACTATACCAAAAGTTACTAATTTATAAACGTAGTGGTTACTTTAGAAATGAAATATCTAGAGCTGCTAACAAAGCTAAAGCAGTATGGGGTGTAATACAGTATGAATCGAATGCAGTAAACGCCAAAACTGCTCCTTTTGAGACTTCTGAACCTACGACACTAGCTAATGAATTAAATTACTTTTTTATTAACTCTGTTAGAAATAACCGGAGACAACCGGAGATTCGGTTGTCATTGCAACTCCTTGCGAATTATATACCTGAAGTTGTAGATGGCGCACCATTAGAACCGTTCACCATTGGGGAAATTTACAAACTCCTAAAGCAAATTAAGCCTAAACCTACTAAGGATACTTATGAAGTTCCTACGAATATCTTACGTCAACTTCCTCCATCATTTATAGATGTACTTTGTCACAGTATGAATCTGTGTCTAAAAACTGGGTCATATCCTCAAACATTAAAGAAAATTAAGGTTGTGCCGGTATATAAAGGCAAAGGAGTAAAGACTGACTATAAAAACTACCGGCCCATATCAATTATACCAGCGTTATCAAAAATGTTTGAGTTAGGTATTGCTAATAGGCTAATGTATCATCTTTCAAGTAAGGGCATAATTGCTAAAGAGCAACACGCTTATCAATCCCAAAAATCGACCGTAAGTGCAACCAGGGAGCTAATAAAAACTATTGTCAACAGTCATGAAATGGGACACAAAGTTGCAGTGGTTCTTTGCGACCTATCAAAGGCTTTTGACTTGGTAGACCACGAACTAGTCCTAAAAAAGCTGTACCATTATGGTATACGGGGAACTTTCTTAAATATATTTAGGTCATTTTTAAAAGAGAGGGAACAGTGCTGTGAAGTTGATGTAAACGGAAATCAAGGGAAGTCAAACTATCAGTCACTGGATTCCATCTCTGTACCGCAGGGATCTGTTATTGGTAACTATCTTTTCATCGTCCTAGTGAATGATCTATCGTCATGTACTCGGCATGGTAGGTTAGTTGCCTATGCGGATGATAGTGCTTTTGTTGTATCTGGTACACATTATTCAGAATTGCAGTCTAGAGTTAACCATCTTATTCTTGATATAAAACATTGGTTTACCACAAATGGAATGTCACTAAACCTTGGAAAAACGAATATAATTCAGGTTAATCTAAGGGGACAACCACAACAAACAATTAAAATTAAACTTAATAACACTCATGTCCCTCAAGTAAACAATGCGAAATACTTAGGATTCACGATTGACTCTGGATTGAAGTGGAATGAACACATAAACGAGTTATGTAAAAGATTAGGAAAAGCGTGCTTTGCCATCTCACGCTTGACGAAAATGCTGGATGATCAATGTGTCAGAAATGCATATTTTGCCTATTTCCAATCCATAATTATTTACGGGATTGATATCTGGGGACAGGCAGCTGAGAGGCAAAGAATATTCATGCTTCAGAAAAAGGTGATAAGGATAATGGCTAGGGTGCCCTGGGATACGCCTGCCCGCAATTTATTTCGGGATTTAAAAATATTAACCTTTCCTAGCCTTTATATCTTAGAAATAGCAAAAATGGTCCGCAAAAACTTAAGTGGATTTCGAAAATTTGGACCAAATAGCCGCAATAGAGATAATCTCTTACCGAATAGGCATAAATTTAAAAAATCTGAGCAGTGTGTGTGGTACATTGGTCCTAAAATATATAATCGTTTGCCCACTGACATTAAGGAACCGGAATTAACTGAATACCATTTTATATCCAAGCTAAAAGAGCACTTAATTAATAAAGCATATTATTCTCTTAACGAGTACTTGTGTCAGTTGTCAGATGAAATATAATAAATTAATAATACTTAATATATAATAATAATGTATAATGCAATGTGTTAATGTATGATTATGTGTACCCTTGTGAAATGTTCTTTTGTTCTGTGATTGACTTATAACTATGTTATCAATAAATATTGAATTGAATTGAATTGAATAAGGAGTTATCCTAGTCGGAGTCAATCCCCTTCTTTTTTGACTAAAAATAAAGTACAGTAAGTCATAAACTTGTCATATCCACATCTACAAATAATTTATACCAAAAAAAAACTGACTCCAATTTTGTACTTCGCTATGAAAAAATTTGTGGTTTCCGTGAGCCAATGCTTGGTTACCAACAGAAAATACCGAAATAGGCACATGCGTGCCTATCAAATTGACGAGTTCCCTCGATTCCTCCTAGATCCCATCATCAGACCTTCACCTAATTTATATGGGACCAATATCGAGGTACCTGCTTTGAAACAAAAAAAATTATCAAAATCGGCCAACGTCGTCAAGAGTTATCGGGGAACATACATACACAAAAAAAGAACAAGCAAACATGCAAACGAACTTAGTACCTCCTTCCTTCTATTGGAGTCTGTAAAAAATGAGTTACGAATCGAAAATAGTATACCTACGCGATATCAGAGTTTGTTAGAATTTATTTGAAATAAACATTTAATTTGTTATGAAAATTAGCGGCTTTGTGAGCTGCAGACCACGCGATTTTTTTTCCAATTACAATAGTTCCAATAACTGACCCGACGAAACAATTCTTTAAAAAATTGAACCGGCTCACAAAATTTCACAAGAATCGGTGGAAAAATGCGACCTGGAGAGAACAACAGCGGAAAATTCGGAAATCCGCCGGCCGGACATACGAAATCATTATTACCGAAGCTGGAACGGAGACCTTCGTTACACTTGGTCAATTAATAGTACAAAAATACATAAACTCACTATTAATAGTAATTACGTCACGGAATAAGTAACTGTACTACGTACTGTAGGGAGACTGAGCTACGGGGCAGAATTAACACTTCTTAGTAGTAGTAGTAACTCTTTATTGTACAAAAACACAACAGATACAAAAGGAAAAGTAAAGTACAAAGGCGAGCTTAAATTAAGGGATCTCTTCCAGTTACCCTTGGAGGAAATGAGAGTAAAAATTAATAATGGTAGACAAATGCAGCAACATGGCACAGGAGAAATAATAAACATACAAACATACATATATTACAGGAGAATATAACTTTTATACGTGAAAGGAAAAGAGCAATCGTAACTACAGGAAAAGGAAAGAAAATTCAAAATACATAAATTATAAAGGACAAAGTATTACTTCCTAATCATATAGCCTCAGCCCTTTCAATTTCCTCTTGAGCGACGCAACCGACTGATTCCATAACTTTACCGAGCGCACTGCAAAAGATTTATCGTATGCGCGAGATTTGTGCGGAAGTATAGAAAGCGACAGATTCGCGCTAGAGCGTAGACGATGACCACTACCGTCAGCCATAAATTTAAATTTCTCTGCTAAATACTGTTTTATAATTATACTTGATAAATTAAACACTTGTTGAATAATTAAAAATTGGAGATATATTTAGAATCAACACTAAACCACTTACATGAGGTAGCCATGACAGTAGAGAGAGAGGCACACAGATAATCATAATATAAAGTGAAACAAAATAGGTGTGTTCCAAAATACAACACCTTCCCCCTCAGCTTGCTATCATACATCTATAGATTTAACCTATCTGGGGGTTTTACAGTTCTGCCACTTCGAGTGGTTTTTTTCGTAACATCACTTTTGTCTCTACAATCAATTATGTCAGTCCTATCATTCTGGTGCTTTTCACCCCAATTATTACAATTTTCATTATCTAGAAATGAAGGAATGGAAGAGTATATTATAGGAGTACTAAAGGACTTTTTTATGTGCTTACTATTTCTTCTTATTTTTGTCTTATCTCCTTTCTCTATCCAGTATGATCTTGGCTCCTTGCATTTTCCCACTATAATTCCCTTATTCCAATATTTTTCTTTATCTGTTTTATGTACAATTTTATCACCTATCTGAAATTCACTCTCTTTCTTCCTCACAGGTTTTTCTCTCTTAATTAATGACTGTTTTAAAACTAGTAATTTATGAATGTTTCTTTCAACTTTAGGCTGCAAGAGTTCTGAACTAGTAGGTAATAGAGTTCTCAGCCTGCGGCTATGTAAAATTTGTGAGGGAGATACACCCAATCCTGAGAGAGGTGAATTATTATAATTTAATAAATAGTCTCTGTAATCTGCATTATCCTCTTTGGCTTTTTTTAGGATAGTTTTACTTATATGGACTGCTTTTTCTGCTAATCCATTACTTTGAGGATAGTGTGGACTACTTGTGATTATAGTTATGTCCTTTGCCTTGTAGTACTTATGACATTCATATGACTTGAAGGGATTGTTATCTGCAATAATTTCCTGTGGATAACCAAATCTAGTAATAGCTTCCTGAAAAGAATTCAGCACTGAAGTGGATGTCTTGTCAGTTAATGTCAATATTTCCAACCAGTGAGAAAGATAGTCTACAATTACAAGGTAATATTTGCCATGGAAATCTAATATATCAGTACCAACTTTGTTATACCTAAGGTTTGGTATTTTATGAGATAACAAAGCGTCAGGCTTGTTTGCAGATCTAAACCTCTCACAGGTGCTACATTTCATTACAAATTCTTTGATATCCTTTGAAAGTCCAGGCCAGAAAAATAGTTGCCTAGCTTTATTTATACATTTACAGATACCAGTGTGACCTTCATGAATTAAATTTAAAATATATGTTTTTAAAGACTCCGGTGGAATGATTTTATTCTCATAGAAAGCAAGTCCAGTTTCAAAATATATGTCATCTTTAATCTTGTAGTACTCTCTGCATTGAATGGGGACCTTAGACATTTCAGGCCATCCATTGAAATAAAATCCTTCCAGCAAACTTAAAACAGGATCAGTTTTAGTCTTATTTTGAAATTCCGCTTTTCTATTAGGTGACATTGGTAAGTGCAGGGAAACAGAGTGTACCATCTGTAACATTTCCTCATCCTTTTCAGTGACATTTAAGCTGTTTCTAGATAACATGTCAGCGAAGTGTAACAATTTTCCTGGAACATAATACACATTCAAATTGTACATTAATAATTTAAGTCTTAGCCGTTTCAATCTGGGCGACCCAATTTTACTAATTGGTTTTGTCATAATTGACACAAGTGGCTTGTGGTCAGTCTGTACATCTATGTTAGAACCATAAATGTATCTGTGAAACTTTTTGACCCCATAACAAATTGAAAGCATTTCCTTCTCAGTCTGACTGTAGTTTTCTTCAGAGTCATTCATGGTTCTTGATGCACAAGCTACAAGTTTTAATACATTTTGACCATCCTGTTGAAATAAACAAGTGCCAATTCCACTTTTACTAGCATCACACTGCAAAATAATTTGCTTTTTAGTGTCAAATGGAGTTAAGGATGGTGCTGTACATACTTTTCTTTTCAGCTCAGCAAAAGCTAATCTATGAGCTGGCAACCATAAAAACTCTACATCCTTTTTTAACAGTTTGAACAGTGGTGACATTAAATTTGCCATATCCGGGACATATCTTCGCACATAATTAAATGAACCTAAAATTTGTCTAAGCTCATCTCTATTAGTCGGCTCTTTTAACTTATACAAAGACTCAACTCTATCCTTGTCTATTGACATGCCATGCTCATTAAAAACCTGACCTACATATTTAACTTCAGTTTGTTTAAATTGAAGCTTATTTTTATTAAACACAACCCCAAGTTCCCTTGCTTTTTGAATTACATTTTTCAAAGCAATATCATGGTCAAGTTCAGTATTTCCCATAACTAGAATGTCATCGGCCCATACTACAACATTTGGTATGTCAGCAAAATGACCCTCCAGCACATCCTGGAACAGTTCTGGAGCATTCATCAGGCCATATGGTAATACTAGGTATCTATATACCCCCAAGGGTGTGGCAAAACAACATTTCCACGATGAAGCCTCAGAAAGGTTCAGGTGATGGAAGCCTTCCGAAAGGTCAAGCACGGTAAAATATTTTTTTCCCTGTAATTTCAAACTTAGATCCTCTAATGTTGGCAACATTTTGGGCTTCTTAACTATTCTTTTATTAAGATCAGATGGGTCTAAACACAATCTAACATTTCCATTGGGTTTCTCAACAATGACAATTCTATTTACATGTGCATTTTCCTGAATATTTTCAACTTTCACTATACACTTTCTGTCTTGTAATCTCTTTAATTCTGATTTCAAAGGCTCTAATAAACAGGTAGGTAGCCTGGGAGAAGGGTGGCAAACTTGTTCCTCTGTAGACTTAGTAGGGATCTCCACTTCCCCTGGCAACCTGCCTATTCCTTCAAATACATCCTTATTCTTTTTAATAAAATCTTCTTTGTCACTATCATTTTTTACAGAATGTACCCGTTTTACCAAATTTAACGACAAACAGCCTGGTAAACCTAACAGCATAGTGCTAGATTCAACAATGACAAAATTTTCATGACACACATTATCCTTATATTGACATTTAAGATTTACAATGCCTATTGGTTTGATATTTTCCCCACTGAATGACTGAATTTTTAAATCAGTGTCATACATTTTGACATTAACATTCATATTTATTGCATCAAAAATATTTTTGGGCATCACACTTACGTCTGCACCAGTGTCCAGCTTACATTTAATGTCCTTGTTTTCAATTTTTATACTTTCACACCATTCCATCTTGTTAACACTATCACACTTCACTTGTCCACAAAATATGCTATCACTTGAGACACTTGAACTATAACACTTAGCTTCTCCGACATTCTTGACCCTACAGCTCACTGCGAAGTGATTCAGTATACCACACTTGGTACATTTCTTCCCATATGCAGGACACTCCCTTGGCCCATGCACTTTTTGACACCTCCGGCATTGAAATTTGTTGTCCTTATTATTAATATTCTTGTTGTTTGTCCCATTATTCTTTTTAGTATATTTATGTTTAACTGCATCAATCTCCACAGACGGATTCATCTCCTTTACTTGAGATCTGCTGATTTCAGTCAGGTTGTCTATTCTAAGGAGACTCCCCCCAACCCTTTGTCTGCAATGCCTTGTACAATGCGGTCTCTCAACATTTGATCTTCTATAGGAGCGGATTTCGATGTATAATTGCAGTTTTCAATAAGCTGCCTAAGACTGGTGTAATAATTTTCAAAAGTCTCGCCTTCCTCTTGTTTTCTCTCATTAAATTTAAAGCGCTCAAAAACTTCATTGCACTTGGGATTTACATATTTATCAATTTCCTCGACCACTTTCTTATAGCTCTCAGTATCACTTTTTGACAATTTAAAAGACAGGATGACCTTGGTCGATTCCGATCCCATCATGTTGCGAAGCAACGACAGCTTTATTTTGTCCACAGCTTCGTCTTGTCCTATGCCCACAAGATAATCCTCGAACAAGCATTTCCAAAATCTCCATTCGGAAGCTGCTGAGGGAGATCTAATATCAAAATTTGGTGGAAGTTTCACAGGATTGGCCTCCATTTTGTTTGACAAGATCAAATATTTGCATATACTTTATAATTAATAGTTTACCACTGTAAATTTAGTGTGTTATCGACTGCGCCATGTTTTATAATTATACTTGATAAATTAAACACTTGTTGAATAATTAAAAATTGGAGATATATTTAGAATCAACACTAAACCACTTACATGAGGTAGCCATGACAGTAGAGAGAGAGGCACACAGATAATCATAATATAAAGTGAAACAAAATAGGTGTGTTCCAAAATACAACAAATACTGAGGAGAAGAAGGGACGAAAAGAACATTAAAAAAAAGACTGAGGACGTGTAGATCCCGCTTACGACGAATAGGAAGCCATTTAAGTACATTTCGGTAATAGGACACATGGTCATATTTCCGAAGGCCAAAAATGTATCTGATGCAGACATTCTGTAAGCGCTCTAGCTTGTCAAGCAGCTCCTCCTTGAGATCAAGGAACGCAATATCACCATAGTCAAGAAGCGGGAGTAAAAGAGAGCGAGCAAGCAGAGTCTTGGTGTTGAGAGGGAGAAAGTTCTGCAGGCGTGTGAGAGAATGGAGAGATGCAAACAGCTTTCTGCTGACTTCATTTACATGAGGAGCCCATGAGAGAGTCTGGTCCATAGTTATGCCCAGATTTTTAACTGTAGGAGTAAAAGGTATTATGGTTCCATCAAAGAGAACCTCAGGCATTACCTGACTTGATAGTCTAGAGACATAGTGTGGACTTCCATAGACGATCGCCTGCGACTTCTTGGATTGACTTTTAAACCGAACGACGATGCCCGCACACGGATAGTACTTCTTAATCTTCATATATATTTTATAACGCACATAAACGTTACAATAAATCAACCTCTCTTCAGGGCGCACTCGCCTAGTCTGATGCCTTCAACTATTATTCCACTAGACAGAGACAGTTGATATTCTAAATTTAATTTGAAATTACTGCCAGTCCCCGTCTCGGTAGGAGATCTTTAAAGGTGGTTACACAACCTTTACATATCCCCGCCGCTCCGGTGTCGACTGTGGAGACCGCCCTTAAAATACAATTTATTTTACCTACTTACAATACAACCTACCCTTAACTACGCGCTTCCTATGCGACGACCCCTTAACAAGCATTTAATACAGCCTGCCTCACACTACGAGGTAGCTAAAATTAGCCACACACCTGGTTCACCTAATGTAGCCTATGGCTTATAAACTCCACGCGTGTGAACTAACCTTAACTTTGGTTACCATAAATACGTCGCTATTAATGACAACCACAGACAAGCCTACTTACACCTATGTCATTGTCATGTCAACAAGAAACTTTCAATGACGAAGTAAAACTACCAACTCGATATTTATTAATAATAGTGTACAGTAATTATGTATGTACGTACAAAAGACCTTCTGTCCAACAAAACAGATATTTACCAGCACATCATTGCATCCCGCTTGCACGCGCTCGCCGCATACACTTTCGTTCTCAGCTCGATTGTGTGCATCGAATCAAAACTTCGGAGGTGAATTCGAGCCGGGCTTTACCGAAGCGGCCCGAGGAATAAGCCTAGTTATACCACAGAATAAGATTTTTATTACTAAAGGTAGTTCATAAATTACAACACACCTCCATACGACATTCGTTTTCTGTCGTATGGAAACGAAAGTCACCGATGTGTTATCTTATGCCCAAAAGCTAAAATGGCGTTTGGCAAGCCACGTAGCTAGGATGACCGATGACTGCTGGACAATACAGGGTATTACCCGTGGTACCACTGCTTTTGTACCACAGGGGGACCACGGGTAATTTTTTTTACCCGTTGTCCCACCGTTCTAGACAGTGTTCGCCAGTGGGTCTACGGGTAATTTATTTTTCCCCATGGTTCGTCTATGTTCGTAATTATTACTGAAATGTTTGTTTTCACTAAATTTATTCTACAGAATAGTTAGGTACGACGATGAGCGGAGCGAGGAGGAGTGTTAGTAGAACTGCGATCCTAAAGTGCGCGAGCCGAGCGAGCGAAGCGAGCGTGCCGCGGCAGCGGCCGGCGAAGCGCCAGAACCGAACATTTTTAAACACATCGCATCGTGGGACCATGGTAAAAAGTAAATTACCCGTAGACCCACTGGCGAACACTGTTTAGAACGGTGGGACAACGGGTAAAAAAAATACCCGTGGTCCCCCTGTGGTACAAAAGCCGTGGTACCACGGGTAAAACGCGGACAATACGCTTACATCCTTTCTTCTAAGAGCTGCTCGGTCTTTCAATCAGCTGTGTAAACGTCACGGTCTCATCGATCTGTTTTGTGATAGCCTTAGTTCAACACGCAAACTAATGAGTCAAGATTTCTTTCTTTGTTAATACTTTGTTATGATTATATCTTGTTCCTAATCATTGATCTTCTCGTTCACTGTTACACTGTTTGAATTCATTTTCGCTGTTAAGCAACACAATCATTTTTTTTTGTTAATAATTACTTTTAGTGCTTCCGCATGCTACGTATTTTATGCATTTTCTACATGTGAAAACTTGTAATTGGCTCACTGTTTTTGTATCATCACTAATTTTGTTATTTTAGCTGTAAGTTTTCTTTTGAAATAAAATAAAAATAAAAATAAAAACATCGTGCGCAGGACCAGCAGGTACTAGACAACGCGGCAGACCCGTAAAGAGATTGGCAGACGACATCACCCAAGCAGTCAGCAGCATTTATTGCCCAGAAAAAATGCATTCGAGCTGTCTGTGGAGCTCATTACCTTGCCCATTGCCGACCACTATTCAAGGAGATGAAAGTTTTCCCTTTACCCTGTTTATATATATTTGAGGTAGCTTAAGAGAATATCCTCAAATGTTTCCGTTGCATGACACTGTCTTAAATAAAACAAATGGTAGATTTCCGCACAAGCTGTATGTCCCTAGACAAAAAATGAATATTTTTAGTAAAAACATATATATAACACCAATTGTACCATATTCATAGAAATAAAAAATAAAAATTCTATTCTATTCCATTCAAGTAGGAAGAAAAGTGGATGAAAAACGCCAAAGATAGAGAGCACTGGTCATCAGATAGGAGGCCTTTACCTTCACAGGAAGGGTTCTTGTTGAAAATTAATATTTTTTCCAATTCATCAATATGAAATAAAGAAAAATCCGAAGAAAGACTAATAAAAAAATAAAAAACCCGACTGCGTTTCTGTGTAATTTGGAATATGGCGCCAAAAACCCGCCATTTCGTTTTTTTTTTTATTTTGGTATACCCAGTGTCACTCTCACAGTAAATACGAATCTAACGTCACCTCTCAAGCTGGAATCCATCGAGCCGTTCAGGCTGCAGAGCGTGCCAAACAATTATACATACATACATACTCTCGAAAAACATCACCCTCCTTCTGGCGCAGTCGGGTAAAAGAAAAAACTTACTCAACTATTTTAAGATTTTATATTACTTTGCAAAAAAATGAAAAGGCATTTTATTTTTATTTATTTCAAAGGTACAGAAGCTCAACTGCCTAAACTTAAGTTCAAACTACGTGACTAATATAAATTAGGCCATCGAAGAGTAGATGAAATTGGCTTATGTTTAACGGATCACCAAATATAGTAAAATATAACGTCAAAGAAACGATTTTTACTGCCGAAAATAGTAAACGATCACCAAAATTAAAACACCATTTTCATGTGAAATTATAGCCAAAAGTATAACATATTACTATCTAATTAAACACAATGTCTCCAAACATATCATTGGTGACCCAAAAATAGGTAATTAGCGCCAAAATGTAAACTCCTCTTTTTCCAAAATTATAACCCAAATTATAACATCTTCATCTATTAAAACACATGACTCCAAACTAATCATTGTAAACCCAAAAATGTTATATGACCACCAATTTTAGCAAATATTTAACATCTCGTTATCGTAGTAAAGTAAATTACGCTATGTATATCGTTATTTCTACCAAACACAGTAAATAATTTTCTAAAGTTTGAGATTTAGGCGACAACTGTCTACAAGGAAAAATAACGAGGTATAAAAATGTCTAAAAACGCTTTATACATATAAATGACGATATGGAAAAATGACGAAGGTCAAGTCAATTGACAATTACAAGATCTAGGAATAAAAAAGTCAAAATATAATTTGGTCGAAGTATTGAAATAACTCATTTCACTCTGTCTTAAAAATGACGGAGCCCCGCTTCGCGGCGCTCCTATTTCTGTGTAGTTTGCCCTCCGGGCACCTGAAGGTACCTAACGAACCTAACCTACCTAGACCTGGGGCTGCCTTACTTTATTTGGTAATACGCATTCATTTTATGGCAATCATAGTGGTTTATTTAGGTAGAAATATTGTTTTAATTTGCTCGGTAAGGTTTGGTGACCATTTACTAAATTTGGTCTTTGAATACAATTTAATGTGCAGTCGTTGTTAAAACAGCTAGTACTATTGTAATAGTAGAATATTTTTTTGGTGTTCAGTATATTTTTTTGGTAAGAGAGCCTAGGGTATCAAAGTATTTTTTGGTGGTCATTATATTTAACCCCGATGAAATTGGCAGTTCACAACGTCTAAACATATCTTTAAATTGAGCGGTACAAATAAAAACTTCAGCTATAGTGATATTACCCAACAAGCGACAATTAAAAATACCCGCTTTACGCCGGGAATATTAATAAGTCCACCCTAAATAATAAAACAGTCGTTACCTTATCTCTCGCCATGTTTTCATTAGGCCCCGGTGTCTGCGCTCGTGTTTTATAAGTGTTGCCTAACCCTTCGGCTGCTTGGGCTTCTTTTTGATTACTCGCATAATTATATATCTACTCAAATTGACACATACGCGAAACGCCACTTATGCAAAATGACAAATTACACTAGCCGCGACTACATCTGCTTGGAATTCGTATATATCGTATCTCCAGACAAACTTCGGCAATGCGCGTGTGACCCCTGGAGTTGCAGGCGTCCATATGCTGCAGTGACCGCTTACCACCAGTCGGGCCGTACGCTTGTTTGCCACCGACGTGGTATTAAAAAAACTTTGTTTTGTTATCGTTCTCATATTGTTTTACAAAACAGGAATTTGCAATTTCATATAATTGTAAATTATTACGTTTAATACCCGTGAACAGGGTTTACTCCGCCATTTTATTGTAGGCCGACGGGCCCGCCGCGTCTTCGGGTTAAAACGAAATTTACGATTCCCCTTAAGAACCCACTTTAAGGTAAAAAGATAACCACGGGACGACTTAAACGTTATTTACAACGCGAACTTGGGATTTCCTATTCATAACTGCGCTTTAAAATGTATATTTTGCATTATTTATTATATTCTGTTGTTCCCTGTTTATGTGGTTGCTTGTTTTTAAATTTTATGAGGCTCGAAACTGCGGAAGTTTGGGGATTAGGAACTCGGAGGGCAAATACCCGTTTATTGCAATGGTGCTTTGTTCAAGTACACCCACACCTATTTAGAATGTTTTGAAACTGTTACCGTAGGGCTGTCGGTTCTGGGATGAGCTTAAGAGGGCGCAGTACGTTTGGTTCTCCATACAAACGTATTTATGCTCTCATTTTAAAACGCCATGCTAGAATAACATGAAACTTTGTATACACAATGGGATCCAGCTTGTCTAGGGCGGAAATTAGTTTTTGTTGCTTGAAATTATAATGGCGAAAAAATACAGCGATTATTAAGGTTTTCATACAAGCCGTAAAAAAACTCAAAAAACCGCTGTATTTTTTTTTTCAATTTCTAGCAACAGAAACTAATTTCCGACCTAGGTATGCCGGATCCCATTGTGTATACAAAGTTTCATGTTATTCTGGCATGGCGTTTTAAAATGAGAGCCTAAATACGTTTGTATGGAGAACCGATCCACACCGATCGTACTGCGCCGTCTTAAATATGGGCTACGGTATTGACACGAGAGGGCCCGAAATTAGCGTTTATTGTCGCATTGGAGCGCTACCAATGGGTTTAGTACCATTCGAAAGGTAAGTGAAAAAGTATTTTCTAGATCACTATTATTTTTTTGACGACCACTAGCTTAGTTGGTGGTGACCCTGTGCCTACGAAGTTGGTGCCCGGGTTCGAATCCCGGTCAAGGCAATTTGTGTGACGATGATGAGCTCGAATATTTTTTTCCTGTGTCTTGGATGTTTTTTTTATGACATAGGAGGCGAACGAGCAGACGAATCGCCTGCTGGTAAGCGATTAGCGCCGCCCATGGACACTCACAACACCAGAGGGAAGTTGCCTGCCTTTAAGATGGGAGTACGCTCTTTTCTTGAAGGTTTGAAGGTCGTATAGATCCGGAAATACTGCAGGCGACAGATAAATTCATTCCACAGTTTAGATGGAGAAAATTTAGAAACGCACAGTTGAGGACTGCCAACCATCTAAGTAGTGAGGATGGAAATGTTGTCGTGTTTGGCGATGGCGGAAAAAAGCGGCAGGGATTAATCCGAACAATTCCTCGGAGCACTCCCCCTCCCCGTAATACATGCGGTAGAAAATGCAGAGCGAGGCTACATTTCTACGCAGCGCCAAGGAGTCAAGCCGATCCGAAACACGCTGGCAGCCGACAATTCGAGTCGCTCTCCGTTGGTTGCGGTCTAGAGGGAGAGGCTGGTACTGTGGTGCCCCTGCCCACAGATGAGAACAGTATTCCATATGTAGGCAGACCTGCGCCTTATAAAGCTGTAGGCTATGGGCCGGCGTGAAATACTGTCTCGATCTGTTGAGCACACCGAGCTTTTTCGAGGCTAATTTGACCTTACCCTCTAAGTAACCGCGGAACTGGACTTGACTCGAGATGTCGACGCCAAGGATTTCGATATTAGCTGTGGCAGTTAGAGGAGTGCTCTCAAAGCGAGGCGATGCGACAAACTCAAGCTATTTTTGCAGTAAACGCGCCCTGCTTCTATGTATTTAAACATCATCATTTATCTATAGAAGAGCAAAAGCAAGAAGAGAAATCAAGAGCAAAATTAAGTTAACCCTATTTACCTTATCACAATGGAATAACCTTATCACAAAAGCGTTAAATTACGTTACCCAAATCACTTCTCCTATTCGAAAAAAAATATTGTCTAGACCGTTTAGAGGGAGCAAAACTCGATGTTGGTCCCTGCATTTTTTTAAATTCTTCATCTGCCCTGGCGACTGTCCCAATGTGGACTCAGTAAGACTGCCAGTGCTGACGACGGCAAATACAAGTGTCAGCTTCGAGTGGTGCAGCTTTGGGTGTGGCGAGGCGACGTCGCCATAAGTATGGGCTGAATGAACCATTGGGAAAATATTCTACATAATATAATACTAGAGGGTCAATGTGTAACCAACGTGTCTAATTACTATTTCAATTGTGCACAAACGCTGAGCGACGGTATCAGATTAATATCTCTTCAGCTACCTCTCTCTTAACTTAGGTCTATTTGAAATGGCCTACTATCAAATTTGAAATTAAAGGGAAAAATATTGTGCTCCAAGGATTCAAACCTGCGACATCTAGCTCTAGCCACTGAGCTATCGGAACAATCAAGTTCAGGCACGAAATCCTTCACTAGTTCCCTCTAGCTCTCTTCTTCTAGTTTTTTTCTTTAAGCTTGATTGTTCTGATAGGTCAGTGGCTAGAGCGAGTATGCCAGATAACGCAGGTTTGAGTTCTGCTTGAAGCACGAAATCTTGTAATTATTACCCTTTAATTTGAAATTTTTAATTTTCGTTACTACTTAATACAAAATTGTCCTACTTTGACATAAAAAAATGTGTCAAATTATTATAAATAGAATGAAAATATGGCACCCGCAAATGGGCTTTCATTTACATTACAAAAAATCCACTTATTAGAGTTCATATTAAATAAACTTCATCAAATACAGCTATATAGAACGTAATTTAAAATCTGCACCAGGTGCGCCCTGATTGAACAGATTTATAAAACCACTATTAGAGCATTTCTCATTCGGAAATTATTGTCAGAGTGTAAATCTGTGTAATTAAGGCAGGCACTGTCAGAGCCCGGGCTTACGGCAATTTTGTATTGCCCTAAACAACCCGCCGCCGCAAATTTAAATTATTGGAACGAATTATGCCGCTTCGGAAGTTGTATGTTGCGCCATTTTGGGCGAATTTAATAGTCGTAATAATTGCCAGCACTATTTCTCCGTTTATGGAAATAAGGACTTACAAGGATTTTGCTTAAAAGCGAACGTGAGAGACGAACTGTTAGATTCGATTGCGAACAGGGTCTATTAGGAAACGAGTTGAAACTGCGAACTTAAATGTCTGTAATTTCATTTCTCAATTAGTCCCCTCAAAATGTTACTTACCTCTTATTTTAAATTTCCGATGGTCTTACAACATAAAGTGACCCATAGGAATTTATTTAGAACGTTATATAAAAACAGATTAATTACCAAAAATAAAACTAATTACAATAACACTAAAACTAATTACAAAACTGAAATAAAACTAAATTAAATCTAAAAATGGCCCCCGCGGCATTGTGCCGAAGATACTGGCAGCATTTCCTCTCTGAATAGCCAAGCTAATTCTTTGGCCGAGGTAGCTGCCAGCTCTTCGGTCACCTGTGGCATCAATAAGCCTCTTCGACAATTCCTTGAAGAGGCTTAAAGCCCCAGGACCCCACGGACCGAGAGTCTCGACGCCGAAAGGGGTGAACAAGTATTCAGCGCCGAGACCGCTGTATTTGCCGATTTTAGCAAGTTCGGCCGCCTCCGCTGCAGCCGCCGCCCTCGTGGAGGTTCCGTGGAGATGCGACGGGGCTAGTGTATCTACACATGTAGCATCCCACACCAGCACCCGTCCCATACTCCACGGAATCAAAGTCATCCCGTCCGATCTCTTACCATCTTTCTTGACATGCCTGCAGGTTCTAAAATGGCAGGTACGTTGTCTGATGCAAGAGACCGGCGGATGATATCGTTGAGAGCAGCATGTCTGGAGAAGCGGCCGGCGCTTCTCTGGCAGGAAAGTCCGTGGTACCCTAGCTGGTCCACGTCACGTCGCTTCCGCAGGGGCAATCATGTGGGGCGCAGACCGGGACCCCGAGACGAAGACAGACTGCTATGCGGAGTGTGTTAGGGTCTAAAAATTTACCAGTGCAAGAGGATGGATGGGCATGCAGCCAGTAACCAGCTTCCCTTGCACCAACTGCTAGAAGTCTGGCTCGTTCCGTGGTACTAGAATGGCTGAGTAAGGAATCGGCGGTCAATTTACAAGATATGTCATCCCAGCATCTCTGTGATTTTGGATGTTCTGGAAAATTTTGACCGGGGCAAGCAATTAACCAAGCATTTTTTCCGTCCTCCAAGCCCGAAGTCTCCTAGTGTGTGGGAAGGATTTTACCTATGAGACTAGACGAGCTATGGACGGACGACAAAAAAGCTGGTAACGCGATACTAGAAATTTTGCGGATCCCTAGTCCACCGTACCGGATGGGAAGGGATCCTTGGGTCCAAGACTGTTCGCTGAGTTGAATATTCAGGATTGATTCTACATTATTTTTTATCAAAATGTCTATTATTGACAAAAGATTTTGATGATTCCAAAGAGGGCAGCAGCGAAGCAAGTAGGTTAATTTTGGGACAAAAAGGCAGAATTTAACAATTGAAAGTGCGTAGTGGGGAGTGATTTCGAGCAACCGATGAGAATGATTTTCGAATTTGGAAATTCAATTTTGAATACAACCAGGATAAAATTTTTCGAAGATAGGGGACCCTAGGAGGCAAAGAGAACTCTTATCTACAATTTTGATGCTAGTTGCATACATACATACATACATACATATAATCACGCCTGTTTCCCATAGGGGTAGGCAGAGATCACGGATTTCCACTTGCTACGATCCTGACATACAACTTTCGCTTCATGAACTTTCATAACATTCTTCATGCATGCGCGCCGATTTAGGGTACTCCTGACCTGGCCTTTCTGCAGAATGTCTCCGATTTGGTCGGAGTACGTTCGCCGAGGTCTTCCCCTTCCAACTTTTCCATCCACTCTTCCTTCATACACTCGTTTTGTCAATCTTCTTTCATCCATCCTCTCTACATGTCCAAACCATCTTAGCATACCTTTCTCAATTTTCGTCACTATATCTTCATTCACTCCACACCTCCGTCTTATAACGGTGTTTCTCACTCTATCTCTCAAAGTAACGCTACACATACTTCTCAGCGCTCTCATTTCCACTGCATTCACTCGACTCTGATGTTTCTTCTGCCACACCCAACTTTCACTACCATACATTAGTGTCGGCACCAACACTCCTCTATGCACGGCCAGCCGCGCCTTTTCTGACACTTTCTGGCTACTCATAAAGGCGTGAATTGCCCCATTCACTCGATTCCCAGCTATCACTCTCCTTTCAATATCTCCTTCATGCTTACCGTCTCTCGTGAACAAAGTCCCCAAATACACAAACCCATCCACTTGCTCCAACCTCTCTCCATCTACAGCAATTTCACAAACTGTCATACACTCATCTCTTTCAAATACCATCACTTTCGTCTTGCTTACATTCATTTTCATTCCTTTTCTCGCAAATAATCTGTGCATGCTAGTTACCATCTTCTGTAGCTTCTCAGCCGATGACGCTAATAAAACCTGGTCATCGGCGTAGAGTAGACATTTGATAAGCAACCCATTCATTTCCAACCCACATTCATCGTCTTTCAAATCTTGCAAACAACTGTCCAGAAATAGATTAAACAGCCACGGTGACGCTACACATCCCTGTCTAACACCCTTTTCGATGCTAAACCATTCAGTGTAGGACCCGTTTACTCTCACGCAAGCAGAGGAATCCTCGTAGAGAGATTTCAGAGCTTGAATGAGATGGTCGCTCACTCCATATCCGGACAGTACCGACCAAAGTTCATTCCTCACCACTCTGTCATAGGCCTTCTCCAAATCCACGAACGCGCAATAGACCTTTTGACCTTGGGCCAAATATTTTTCGGCTATGCATCGTAAAGAGAAGACCTGATCCGTACATCCCATACCTTTCCTAAATCCCGCTTGTACATCCCATATTTTCTCATCGGTTTCTTGCATTACCCTTTCAATCAACACTTTCGCATATAATTTGCCAACGATGCTGAGTAAGCTAATGCCCCTGTAGTTCTTGCAGTCAAGTTGTGAGCCCTTTCCCTTGTACAGTGGCACGATGACCGCCTTGCACCAATCTTTTGGAACTATGCCGGTATTAAAACATAAGTTGAAAAGGCGATACAACTGACTTGCTACGACGCCTTGCCCAGCCTTCAGCATCTCGACTGAAATTCTATCATACCCCGCTGCTTTTCCTGGTTTCATTCCTTTCAAAGCTTTTACAATTTCATCCATACTAATACTACACTCCTCATGTGGCAGTGCATTATCATTCACTCCTGACGTATTTTCCTCTTCTCTCTCAAACAAACCTTCAAAATATTCCTTCCATCTCCCTAATATGCATTCCTCATCATTCAATAAACTTCCATGCTGGTCTCTAATCGAGGTTAGCTCTGAGGTCTGAGTTTTACCTCTGGCTAGTCGAATGGCTTTCCAGAAAAACTTTATGTTTGCCCGGAAATCCTGAGACAACCTCTGATCCATCTCATCATTCTGTTCATCTTTCTTTCTTTTAACTACCTCCTTTACCAGAACATTCAACCTTTTATAGTTACTTTTCCTTTCACTCACGTCTTCAAGCGTGGCTTTTTGACTTCTTTGGTCAGCTCTTATCGCCAACCAATCTAGCCACGCTTTCTTCTTCTCACTTACTGCCTTTTGTACCTCTTTATCCCACCATACATTCTTCTTCTTCTTCCCTTTGCTCCTTTCTTTCACACCACATACATCCCTGGCTGTACTTACAAGCTTATCTTTAAAACCATTCCATAGTTGATCAATCTCGCATATATCATCTATCTCTCTAAGATTTTCCTTTAGTTTATGAATATACTCATCAGCCACACTTTCCTCTTGCAAATTTTCTACTTTTATTCTCTCCAGAACACTAGTGAATATACGAGGTCGATGCCGCCATCCTTGAAACAGCCCTTTCATTCGGCTCATCACCAGGAAGTGGTCTGTATTTATTCCGGCCCCGCGATACACCCTAGTGTCCAGAACATTCTTCCTCAATCTTTCGTCCACTATCACAAAATCAATCATACTCTTTCTTACGTTCTCCGCCTCACGCGTGTACAAATGAATCCATTTGTGGGCAAACATTGTATTTGTCACAAAAAGATTTCTCTCGAGGCAAATATCTAACAAACTCTCACCATTCTCATTCACTCTCTCGTCACCGTGAGTACCCAGAACCTTTTCAAATCCATCTCGCTTTACCCCTACCCATGCATTAAAATCACCTAACATAATCAACCTTTCATTATCCTTACATCTACTTGTGACATCCCTTAATTCCTCCCAGAACTGTTTTCCCTCTTCCTGGGTCGACTGTGATGTTCTCGTACCCAGGTTTACAGGGGCATATACCCCAACAACAAAAATACGAGTCAGTCCTAATTTCATTCTGACCCATATTAATCTGGGACTCACGCATTCAAATTCATTCACACACTTGGCAATCCTAGCTGAAAGTATGACACCAACCCCCTGACATGCTAGTTGCAAGTTGGTTGAATTTGTTTATGACGTTGTTGCAGTTATTTGGAATGTAAAGTTCGCACTTGTTGAAATTTAATTCAAGGCCAATAGAATTGAATTTATCAGTAATTAGTGAAAGGTCCGATAGCACAGTATCAGCATCGCCTCCTAAGGTCCCATCATCAAAATACCACACATGAAATTTTGATGTCAAATTTTTTATGATAGGATTTATTGCCAAACTGAAAATTACTGGCCCCGGGGGATCACCTTGCTGGCAGCCAACTTCAGATGACAACTCGTTCAACCGATACATCAACTTCGTTGGATCCGCGTAACAGTTAAGAAAATAATTATATAAAAAAAAACGTTTAGTTCCACTTAAACTTACAGATGGTACAAATATTTACTGACCTCCACACTAGGCAAAGCCTGTCCCGTGGAGGAAGTTAAAGATTTCCAGGAGATACATGTACATCTACGACAAATAGCGACAAAACTATATTATAATTTTAGAATTTTAAGAAACTATTAAGGTTAATCTCTATAAAATCAAACAAAATTAATTTTCAAACATAAAAAGAAAAAGCTAATAACCAGTCGTACAAAAATTGTGTGTATATGTATGTATGTGTGTAAATGTGTATATGTAAGTTTGTGTACGCAAGGGCGTCAATGTTGTACCTTTAAAACCTGTTCAGTGTCTTTATAGGATAAATTCATTAACACTCTCGTCAATAATCTCTTTACCTCGACAACGGAGTGTTTCAAAATTTATAAACTTTTACTAAACTGTTGTATATATGTGGATACAAGAAATCTGGAAAGCGATGTGCAAATGAAGTTTTTAGGGCGATGGATGGCATTTTAAAGATTCGTTTTTTGAGCCAGTCCTTGTAGTCGGATAGATTTAAAACAGATTTGTGGGTATGTAATGTCACTCTCATTAAGAAAAGCTTTCTTACGCTAAGCACTTGAGCCTCTCTGTACAGTTCCGTGGTTGGATATCTAATGGGTTTTTATGGGCTACTTTTAGGACCGCTCTTTGTGCCCTTTCTAATTTTAAAAGAACGGTGGAGGCTGATCCTCCCCAGGCAAGAATACAATAATTTATAATTGAGTGCCCTAGGGCCAGATAAACAATTTTCACTAGCCGATGGTCGGCTGACTCGCGGAGCATTTTTACAGTGTATTTTTTGTACAGTGTTTTCGTACACGTCCTGAAACAACTGCCACATGTTCCCTGAAACTCAGTTTCTCATCAATTACAATTCCTAGGTATTTCATTGATTTTGCCCTTGATATGTGGTCGCAGTTGCAATCTGAGGCTGGATTTCTTGGGCAATAATGACTGTGGACCATAAGGTCTCGCTGGAGTCTTGGTGCTGAGGCAGAGGTTTTGTGAAAGCATAAATAATATGTTTTTGTAGCGTTCAAAGTCAGAAGATTTTGCTTGAGCCAATTAGAGACTAACGAAATGCCTTGCTCAGCGCAGTCGTAAACATTTTCCCAAGATTGGCCATGAAAAATAATTGCTGTGTCATCAGCGTAACACAAGACATCCGCATTTGGTATTGGGATCATTGCAATGTCATTAATATACAAAAGAAAGAGGGTCGGACCCAAAATGCTACCCTGCGGTACGCCGAAAGGCACTGATCTCAAGTCACTAACGTATTCACCGACTTTAACGCATTGGCTTCTATCTGTCAGATAACTATCAAACCATTTTAGAATAGAACCACGTATCCCAAATCCTACTAGTTTTCTCAGTAGGATGGGGATAGAGACCGTGTCGAAGGCCTTCGCTAAATCCAGAAAGACTCCGACACAAGCCCTCCCCCCATCAAGGTGCCTAGTGATAGTTTTCGTAAGCAGTGTCACAGCGTCTTCTGTTGATAGGCCCTTTCGGAAACCAAACTGACGGTTAGTTAAAAGGGAATTTGATTCAAGGTAATTCACTAATCTTGAATTAACGATGCGTTCCAGAAGCTTTGACATAGATCCAAGTAGTGAAATAGGACGATAGTTACACGGTTCATTCTTAGCATTTCCTTTATGAATCGGTACGATTGCTGCAACTTTCCAGGCTTTGGGAAAGACTCCACTCTCAATGCTTTGATTAAAAATCATAGCGAGCGGTTTTGCAATCAGGGAACCGATAGCTTTAAATATTTTGTTATTTAAGTTGTCGAGCCCTGGCGAACTATCTGGATCTAATTTCTGAATGAGACTTAGGACCTCTTGTTCATCAGTAGGAAAGATGTATATATAGTTTTGTGGGGTGTTACTAGTATCGACCTTAGCTGCAAGAAATTCTACTTGGTGATCATGCAATGTAAGCTGCAAAATGCAACAAATACAGCTGTAAGCAGTAGAAGGAAAAATATTTCAACCATTCATAATAATAAATATATTCCGGCTTAATAAATTAGTAAAATGAAGAACCAGAAGTTAATGACAGTATAAGGACTCTTTCAATGCTTATTCATTATTTACTCTTTCTTCATAGCATAGCATTTGTTACAAATGAATGTTATTATTGGTATTATATTTTAGAACAAAATTAAGAATATTTTATTATATTTTTCATTCATACATTATAAAAACACCAACACAAAAAAGAGAGCCTAGTCAAACAAGCTCCCCCCGAGTTGTACTGGGCGAAAAGGTACCCATCACAATTGCTGCCTTACCACGCTGGATCAGTTGGATGGCGATGGACAACCTTTGCACCAGACAAGAATCAGAGCATCAAACCCTCTCCTAGTTTCGTCGCCCTCCATTTATGAAGGCTAAAGCCTCAAGACTCCCAGCACCCTGTCGTCTCGAACGCAAGCGGTACAAAGTAGTAATTATTCAGAAGGGCTAAATATTTGTCTCGCTTTTAGATTTTTGAATAAAAACAGGCTTGTATGTTATTTCTTGTTCTTTTTGTTCCCATTATATAATTGTTATATAAACAATTTTAGACATACGCACTTATATACACGTATATCATCCCCTGATCGTGATGGCTCCAACACTTGTGGCCCTTGTGTGGGCCCTGGGTATTAGATCTCCTTTAGCTTATAAGTAAGAGAATAAATGTAAATAAAATACAAGTAATTATGTAACCTCTTTAATTATGGTACAGGTGGCCAATTTCTCTAAAATATAATGAACAAGTATGACAATGCAGCATAACGATAATTTTTATATTTGTTATTTTGCGTTATGCGTTCTCGATCAGTCATATACGACATCTTATCATGCTGCCAGTTGTTTTAATTTTTCATTCAGTTCTCGGTTTCTCGGTAATCGGAAACCGTTACTCCATCATGACAGCTGCAGCATAACAGCCATAACAGTACCTGGACCTATGCTTCGTATCTTCCTTTGCAGGTCGTGTTTGTTGGTGCGTATGCTGTGCATTTGTGGCTGTATATGACTACCATAATATCATGTACAAAATTAGAATTAAAATTATATAACATTACACAAACATAACCGGCCTTTTCATCGCTTGTGATTTCGTTATATTGTACTTTTGTGGTTGCTATGCAACCGAGCGCTGTGTAAGCCGAGAAGGTATTCTCATCAAAGATATTCTATAGAACTATACTAGACCGCTAGCTTTTAAAACCTTTACAGTTAAAATTAAACTTTATGTCTAAAGTCACAAGACTGTTTTTTAATTATTCTCAGATGTAGTGCTAGTGGTTGAAGTTATCAATGCTGCTGCTGTCAAGTGGCGGTCGTGGGTTCGAAATCTGCCTCGTATTAATTATTTTTTTGGAACTTATGTACGGAGTTTAATTTCATATTTACCATCGGGTGAAGAAAAATATCGAGAGGAAACCTGCATGGATCTTGAAAGCCATTTCTGTTTTGAGAGTTGTGTGTTTACATTTTTGATCACTAATTCTGTGACCGAGGTCAACGGGTCATTCACATATTTAAGGTCAACTATCGCTCGACATGTTTCAGACCGGTTTGCAGTCCCTAAACATGAGTACTTATCGCGGCGGCGTTTCTTTTAGCATTAAAAGGGTAAAATAGGTGCGAAAAGAACTGCCGCTGCGATAAGTACTCATGAATCTCATGATTATGGTCTGCGAACCGGTCTAAAACATGTGGAGCGTGGGTGACCTTAACGACGTGAATGGCCCGTTTCATCATATTTTAATATGTCTGAAACTCACAGGAGCTATCCATATAAAATTTTAATAATATTTCAAATTAGGGCGCAGTTTGACCATAGAAAATTGTGACGTCATTAGGTATATTTTCTTATAAACAATACTAAGCGAGCGTTTTAGACGCTTCGTAATAAGTTGCTGATTTGACTATCAGTAAAATACAGTATTATTTATTAGCGTTACTAGGGTACACTTACGTAAAACTTGTCGAGTGATATTTTACCTTAAACACGTAATCTACATTGCTCGTGGTCACTAACCCTAAAATAATATTGTGATTTAATACATAATCCAATTTTATTTGTAATATATCTGTCAAGTTATATACGTAAATTTGGATCAAAATAGAAAATAAATTTCAGTGGGCCCGCTACTACAGTAGTCTCTCCTTTTTTTTAGTATTTTCTACATCTATGGTACCGGTTTAGGCATTTGCTGTCAAAATTGACAATCGGTGAGTTGATTTTCTTGTAAAGAGGTTTAGTAAGTAGCAAGTCGAGTCAGAAAAAGCAGCAGATTGTATCGGAGATCCAACCGTGAATTATGTAAGAGTAAATATTACTCAAGTTAGGTCTTAATTTTCAGTTCTAATCATTCCGTATCCATCATCCTCCTAGCGTTATTCCCAGTACAGTGGCATCCTGAAGGATGCCCGGGGTCCGCTACCTAATCCCAAGAATTGGCGTAGGCACTAATCATTCCGTATCCATTGCAGATAATTTAATAACATATACACGTCTGATTTTTAGGGTTCCGTAGCCAAAATGGAGAAAACGGAACCCTTATAGATCCGTAATGTCTGTCCATCCGTCTGTATGTCACAGTCGATTTACTCAGAGACTATATTATGAGCACTACAATTAAGTATGAAATTTGGTAGGAAGGTGTAGTCTATAAACCGCTATAGAAATGTGATGTGAAACTACGAAAAAAATATTAAACTTGTCGGGGTGGGCACCCCATACATTTAACAGGAGGGTTACATTTTTTTTTTCAATACACATAGGCGTGTTTGCTATGCTTTACGTATAGATAGGCCTTCAAAAATTACAGAGGATTCTAAAAAAATCCATTTTTGTCAACCGTTGTTTGGTGAGATATTAGCTGTCAAAGTCGTAAGAAGTGTACGCCCCCCCCCCCTTCCTCTAATTTCCAAACTATTTTAATTTAAATAAATCAAGATGAATAATAAATACTTTCAACTATTTTGCGTCTGAACAAGATAGATCTAACGGTTTTTGAGTTATTAGCTGAAAACCTGTCTTACCTATGAAAATACAACCTTTTTTGATTCAATATATTGTATTGTGCTTTTAAATGTAGATTAGGAGGTGTTGGCACGGAACCCTTCTTTGTGTATAGTCGGAATTGACTGTGATCATTTTCATTCATTTAAGTTTGGGGAATTGTTTATAAATAAATAACATGGGAAATCAAGGCCGTCATTTGAGTATACTTACTCATAGCACAATACAAACGATGCAATTTGTCATGACAGCCTGAAATGGCTGAAATGAATTGCTGTCTCATTTTAACTAAACCTGCAACTCTATCGGTTTTTGTGACAAATTGCAAGATGTGTAATATGTAATGGCCTTATAATGACGATCATAAACGACCATGAATAACTAGTCATATCTTCAGAACTATTGAAATACATAATAAACTATGAAGCCATAAAAGAACCATGAAGCGCACATATTTTTTAACTGCTTTTTCATACATGTTTACAATCAAAGAAGTATCCAGCTGCAAAATGCGACTAATTTGAAAAATCTCAACCTGTTAACCCCGAATTACATAGCAATATGCCCAACATTCTTCAAGCTTTAAAATAGACCGAGACAATACTTTTTTCTTTACTGCTATCTCAGTCTATATTATAGGATGACTGAGAACGCTACATACGTGACGTGGCCTGTCTAGCTATATGATAGCACTATGGCAGATTTTATGGTCACGCTTTATCGTCAAAGTCGGGTAAAAATTGACTCCAACAAACCGTGCAGCTAATGTATGCCGCGGACCTTACGCATGTACTACCTAAAACATGATATGATATACCTAAACAATATTATCGATAAAATAATACCAATTCGGATTAGTCAATCCCTACCACGCCAACGTCTCGGTCGTCCGTCTCTTCTTGCACCCGTCGCAGACTGACAATGTCAGAAGTATGTGAATTAGGTGCAATGTCAAATAGACGGACGTCTGGTGATGACTCGAGCGGACCAATGCGTTAAACCTCCGATTACCTGTTGTTATTATGAGCCCCGGCGTCAATATATATTAGGGGTGGGCTGTGACATCATCGGTCTTGGACGTTCACCCCACCTCTGGCTGGCTTTGTGAATAACAAAGCTGTACAGTAAGCACAAGACCGTTCGCGAGCTGTCTCGCCCGCGAGATAAACTATAGGTACTTGTATTCATATTCTGTATTTGCAGAGAGAGGTACGAGTAAGAGGTATAGATACCCTGGTAGGGCATAGGAAAATAATCTTACAGACTAAATTTAGACTGTCGCTAAGTCATCATCAAGCTAGCGTTATCCTAGTACAGTTGCATCCTGAAGAATGCCCGGGGCCCGCTACCTACCCACGACTTAGGCACTAGTTTTTACGCAATCGACTGCGATCTGACCTTCAACCAGAGCGAAGATTAGGCCTTTTTAGGATTAGACCGGTTTTCTAACAACGTTTTCCTTCACCGAAAAGTTATTGTTAAATTCCAAACCAAACCCAAACCAATGTACTAAGCCAAATGGACTCTGATCTTGATTAAAACGTAAATCGAATTCCGTACAAATCGGGCCATCTTTCAGTCGACTCGGAAATAGAAATATATCATATTTGCGAGCACCTGGTGGAAAAAAATGGCGCTAATGAATGGCCCGGCGGTGTGACGGATGCAAGAGAAATGTTGGAGATTTCATACAGATTTCATCTCGGGAAATTGGTTTGGATCTCTTAAGCCAGGTTGGATAGAGAATTATGGCTTAGATTTTACATTTTGGAACTGGAGTGTTAAGGGGGAGGCACCGGCAGTGTAGACAATTTTTAGTAATTACACGAATGCGATTGTGTTTTTGCACGTACTCTTGAGTGTCATATCAAAGTGTATTTATTTATTTAAATAATTATGGGACAATCTAACACAAATTGACCTAGTCCTAAGCATAGCTTGTACTATGGGTACTAGACGACGACTAAAAGTTACTTTGAGGTTATAAGCTGTATGGATATGACAGGTGTCAGGGTTGACTTCTTAACCGCCGACCACTATAGGCGCTTTCCTGATTTGTCGATGCGGAGGAGGTAAGATATGAGAAAGCTGTCAGCTGTCAGTGTCAACTGATACGAATGCAGTACCGCCTCACTTCTGCGCATAGTTTTATTACTGCGCAAACGTAATACTGACAGTATTTTGTCAAGTAAGTGTTATGTAGATTAATACGAGTACATACTCCAATACATAGAAAACATCCAAGACCCAGGAACAAATATCCGTGCTAAATGCACAAATAATGCCCTGGCCGGGATTCCAACCCGGGACCTCCAGCTTCGGAGGCAGTGTCACTACCAACTAGGCTAAACCGCCGTCAAAATAAATGTTTTTTTATGTTTTTGTTTTAATGTCTGTGGGTCAGCGGTAGATATTAAATCAATGCGAATTCTCTATTCAGAATATAGTACAATTAATCAATTCTCAAAAAGACAAAGACAATATAAAACTACCTAAAAAAACTTAAATATAAAAAAAACAACCCATGTCACCATCAGCGGATAGAGTGCCCAGAAGGCTGGCCGCATTGCCACGCTGGATGGCAATGCTTATTCTTTGTGCGAAATATTGGCCAGCCCCCTGGTCACCTGTGGTCTCTATTAAGCGCGCCGACAAATCTTTGAAAAGTCGACGCGCACTTGATCACCAATAGTCAAAGTGTTTCGACCCCAAATGCCTCAAATGAATATCCACTCCCAAAGGATCCCTTGGGAATGTATGTTGATAATTTTTTAATAATATATCTAGACACGCGGCACTTGGGAATGGATGTTCATACATTTTTAATAATATATCTAGACACGCGGCAGCGTGTCCAGCTCAGTTCACTCCGGGAACTGACGAGCAGCAGCCGTGTGTTAATTTTACACGAATTATTAATATCAATAATCTATATGACATTAATAATATACAAAAGTGTGTCAAAACGCCGTTTTAATGGATGGTCAATGTGTTTCTTTATAGAAATCTGTAAAATGTATAAAATATTTCACTTGTGATAATTCATTAACATACAGCTGTTGATCCTTTGAGCCGGATGACACTTGAAAAGCATAGACGAAAAAAATATACCGAGTATAAGTACTAGAATTACTGTTCAAAACGGGGTATTTACCATGTATGTTAATCCCGTTTTGAACAGTAATTCTAGTGTTACTGACCATGTTAGCTTGAAATCAAGTATAAGTACATGTATATTCATAGAAATATGTCGAATTTGTACGTTCTGTTGGTTCAGTGGTCAACGTATGAAGTAAACGTCATTCATTTCATTTATTGCTTGAAATAATAGTAATAGTACAGAAAGGTCTTAAATACAAAGATTAGGTTCAATTATTTCACCTTACAGGCATGCAATAATATTAATACAGTTGTTTATTTTACATTAATTAAATAACAGTCACTAAATGTCGTGCATTTTATTTTATACTAAATTTTGATGTCAATTATTAAATTCATTATAGTTACATTTCATAAGTCGTAAAGAATTTGAGCCTAATATACTACTTTGCTTATCGGGATTTTAAATGTCAATTGGTTACATTTAACATAGAACTCGCTCAATGAACGTCCACTGTTAAAAGTGAAGTAATAAATCAGCGGGCGTAAGATGGGTGCCATTTTATCACTTATCGTAGTGGATAAGACGCTCGTCACTTTCGCACTCGCATACTTGTCAGAACTCAGAAGTTGAAGAATGTCTTATCCACTACGATAAGTGATAAAATGGCAACCATCATAGGCCCGCTGAAAATAGTATACAGTCCGTAAGAAAGGGGTTATTGGGAATGCGAAAATTGGTAACGAAGTATTAGAATGCCTGAAATGGAGTGGTATCAACAGCAGAACGCGCAGTGTGGCCCTAGCCTTACGTAACGCAATTATCCGCTCGTTATCTCCGACCTTACAATGTCGCAGAGCATGACAGCGTAGTGTCTTGGAAACGCCCCGCTTGTCTAGTAACTGTGAAACTTGTGGCTAACAGATATCTTCGAGGACGAGGTGTTTTTAATCCGGAGTCATTCTCTAGCACCCAAAACCAGCGGAGTTAATAAACGTTTTGTGTTACGTAACATAAAACGGTCCCTTTTATTATTAACTTTCATCTCTAGCATATTAAAATAAATCAGCGAGTTACTAAATTCAGAAATATTCAGATTAGATAACATTTAATGCTGTTTTTACGAAAAATTACTACAGTTCTAAGCTGTCTAATATCTCTATTTTCTCTAAAATGACACATTATTTAATTTTATTACTTACTATTCAAATAAACACATAAACCAAAACGTCAAAAATCTAATTTTTTATCCCTTATTATGTTATTCGTGCTTCATACTCGTCTACACCGATTATAGTACGATTTTGATATCTTCGAATTAAATGTTATCACAAACTTTTATCAACACATTAACTGTTTTTTATCACTCCAGATAAGGTTGGTCTGCAGTGCAATGATTGACACACAATCATTGAATTATTGATTGTAAACATAGGGGCGATCCCATTATACCACGTCGGTAGCAAACAACCGTACGGCCCGCCTGATGGATGAAAGGTTTCATAATAATAAAAAAATAATGTCAAAAATCATCTATAGCGGAGTGTGGACCCAATTGTGGGATCCCAATCCTTCAGACCACGTCGTCGGAACATAGGAACTTTAAGGCCACAAATGCACTGACAGGTGGCTTGCTTAGCGTCTAGAGCCTAGCGAGTAATTAACGAAAATGAACGTTTTGAATATTCGCAAGCGACCTCATTGCATACGCTAGACGACTAACGAAGGCACAAAGAGCGCACGCGCAGTGCGAATATTCTAGAACGTTTGTTTTACCAAGCTACTCGCTAGGTGACTCGCGAGGCTCTAGACGCTAAGAAAGCCGCTGTTGTTGTTGTTGAGAGTTTTTTCAGCACTTACCAAAGTTGCTGGGTGGCTCCGCCTGCGCTGAATGCGTTGGACCTGTTGTTCGGGTCGCGTCACCGCTACTGCGGGACGGGCTGCGGGCCATCATTTTGAGGACGGCGACGAACTAAGAAAGCCGCCTAACACTGCGTTTGTGGCTTTTGTTTTGAAACTGAGTGCCGTCCTAAGCGGGTAAGACGGCGAGTGGCCGCGCTGAGTCAGCGTGCGCTGTTTGCGGCGAGGATACATTTACGGCTGCTGCAATTACGCCTGTTTAAAATTGTTTAAAATTTAATCTAACCTGATGTCCGTAAACTCGCAACAGCCGGAAAAAACGGTTTGTCCGTAATTGTTTTAAAATGTTCCTAGATTAATGTAGTTTCCTGAATAATTAGAGCGAGGTCCGAGAAAGTAATCATTAATTGCTACGGTTTTTGTTTTAGCAATGAAAAGCAAGAAGGAAATGTAATATATAAGTGGGCTAGAGACACAGTGGAGTGTCATCTCACTCATATTGCTGGAGAAGAGCCTCTACCTTACAGAAAACCGCAGACATAATAACACCACTATTTTGCTCCGCAGGGTTTTTAGAGTCTGGTGGTGAGTAAGACCGCCAGTGCTCGCGAGGATGCGCTGTCTTCAGATACTCGTAGAGGTGAACTCTTAAATAAAATAACGTCGGTAATATATTTGTGACTGGAATTAAATGCGTCCATAGGTTACTGTGTCTGCGTATCGTTATGCAGGCCGTGTGTTTTATAAGCAAACAGGACACTGATCTGAGATGGTCAACGATCGACATTTTCTAGCCGCATGGGTTATTTGAATTATCCGAACTGGGCCCCGTATCTTTTATTTGCCACGAATAAGACATAAAAAATTACCTTATTTAAGATACTAACGTAACTCAACTTAATGTCATACGTACCTGATACGTACAAGATTATTTAATTCACAATTCTTTGACATGTACTTCATACTCGTATATACTGCCCGAAACTAGAACACAAACAGCCGAAATATCAACTAGCGTAAAAATTACGGAGTCAGGGTTAATTCCCTCCTCATTGCGTATTCATGTTGTCTTATGAGATGCAAATATATTACCGACGGTCCTTGGCGGCCGAGTTGGAAACGTTAATCGTTTTAATTCTTCAACTATGAATATTTGCTAGTTGCGTCCTAATGGTTTTCTTGAATGGTTAGGCGTTGGTTTATGGGGTATTACTGCTATGTGGTCGCAGACATGGCTTGGCGTTATTTATAGTACCGCTTGTATTAATACAAAACAAATACTCTTTATTGCATACCAGTATTCTTAATTATTACTAGAATTCTCTGCCGGCGTTTGTATTTCCGTGTTCATATAACCTAGACCTTTTTAAGGCACGAGTGAATATGCATCTTCTGGGTGAGCTCGCTTCATCGTCGGCCTCATTTTTACCCCCTGGCTAGATGCTGGCCAAGAGCATTGCCATTTTTAATATAAAATAAATAATGGTATACAATTAACACAGAACATAAAACTTTAACCGTGAGTTTAACAAAAAACGGTCTTATAACTAAAGAGCGATCTTTTCCTGACAGCCAGACAAAATCAATTTATGACTAAAGACTTAAATAAATTTCATCTCATACTTTACTAGTTTTTACTTCCTGAGTTGTTGGTGCAGAGGCGGTACGATATACGTAAGAACACTGTCAGCTGACAGTGTCAATTGTCATTTGAGTCAGTACCGATTTTTAATGCACCCTTACATTTAAATTAGTGCTTCCTGACTGGCGCGGGATGCGCGGAAGCAGGGCGATACATTTAGTGCTGCCGTGCTACTGCAAACGTAATACTGACGTGTCTCTTCAAGAGAGGAAATCTCTGCGTCATCAGCTAGCTCACGTCAAAGAATAATGCTACAACATATCGATCCCGCCCCGCCAAGTCACCTAGGTTAAGCATCTTTCAGTATTATTTATGTCATATTAATAGGGGTGTAACAATTGGTGTCAACTATTAGAACTCTTACCTAATACTATCTCAGACCAAGAAAAAAAGATAGACGGAGCATACCGAACAACCTAGTGAAGCCGGTTTTCAAACCATGCCCAATAAGTAAGCACACCCTATGGCACACATATACAAACTAAACCGTGCCCAAAAGTCTTCTGTACCTATCCCAATCATGTCATGATTGCATGTTTCGAGTTTTCTTCTATATTTTTTTCTTGGTCTGAGACTAGAGGTGCTGGGAGGCAATGTTCACCTTCTGCGAGGAGGTTATCATGCAGAAGGAGACAGCGGAGCGGGCGCGTGAAGACGATCCTCTCGCAAACCCGCTCCGAAGACGACGTGGTGGAGGTAGGAGGCGACTATACGCTCATCTTCTCCCTCCATCGTAGTGAGCCACAGTGAGCTGGTGGCATCGTAGTGGGACTGGGGGGGCCCTACCATTGTACACCTAAGTGGGAAGGTGCTGCCTTTGAGGCAGCAACCTTCTAGGGCCTGAGCTCGCGTCGATGCGGGCATATGCCGAGACATCAGCGGTGTCTCCCTAAGGCGATGATGGCAAGCCGCTGATTTTTAGTGGGTAACCTGATGAACAGGACTCCCACATCACCGTGCCTACCCCCATGAAGGCCGGTATGCATAAAGCATTTTCCAGCGAAAAACAAATGGTCTGAGACTACTATTTGTATGTACTCTTAAATTTTAAATGCTTACTATCCATATTCCCAACTGCTCATTAAGGTCCGTTTGGACCTATATTTCAAGCGATGTAACATGGAAATAATAACGGAAGTACCGTCGGCCGCTTAATTAAGAACATGTCTCAAATTATAACGAGCGGGAATCATAAAGGCGCGCCCGCGACGAGGCGGACTGTACCTATATGAAAGGAGACGAACAAAACTTACACTTTGTATACAATTTATTTCAGGTAAAGCTGGCGTAGTCAGTATGGGTAACAAAGTTGTAGGTACGTAATTATTTTATCAAAATGATGATGTAGCACTTTAAAAATCTTATATTAATTTCATAAATTTCGAAAATTGGGTACCGAATCCGCCGTAGATGAGTAAACACTGCCTTGTTTCCCCTCTGACTTGGAAGGACAGATGGCAGTTGCTTTTGTAAAACTAGTTGGGGCGGACCCCTTCTTTAAGGATATAATAGGGAAAACGGTATAATAGAAGGATGATGTAAGTTTTGGAATCATCGAGCCGATCTAATAGTGAAATCACAAAGTCATTTTCTTACATTTACATAATAACTTGTTCATGATGTAATTAATTAATCTGGATCAGTGAATACGACTATACAACCGAAGAGACTCTCCAACGCAGCTCGATTCTGTACAGATTTTAATTAAGTATATCTTTATTTCAAGAAGCTTTTATTGAATGATGGAAATGTTGTTTCACTCAATATAGGCATTAATTAAGCCAAGAGATTTTATTCGCGTTAATTTAATAATACGATTTACGTATGCATGTAGACCTGCTAAAAGCTTTTAATTTAAGCAAATATCTACGAAAAACCTTTCAAAAACCTTCATAAAATTAACTGTAACAAAAATATATAAAACAAGACTAATTAATTAAAAAAACTAAAGAAACCCGTCTGCGTTTCTGTGTAATTTGAAATTTGGCGCCATAAATCGGCCATTTTGTTTTTATATTTATTTTGATATACCCAGTGTCACTCTCACAGTAAATACGAATCTAACGAAACCTCTCAAGCTAAAATCCATTGAGCTGTTCAGGCTGCAGAGCGTGCCAAACAATTATACATACATACTCTCGAAAAGCATAACCCTCCTTCTGGCGCAGTCGGGTAAAAATTTACAATAATCTGCATGACGACGAAAACTGAAGAGATTTTCGAAACCTCCCTGTACTTTATCCAGCGAAGCTAAGCGCAGCAATGAGCTAACAACTCATTGTTAGTGAAAAAATATTATGTGCCACATACTACTCGACTATTAAGTGTATTAAGCTTTTAACACATATATAATTCAAGAAGGTGCGCCAGGGTTTGAGATAAAATCTCTTTCATCCGCCTGCTTCTAACTCGAACTCTGTACTGTGAGGCTTGTGGTTCAGTTTGGATTGGCAGCGCGTGTGAGTTATGTCGTTCTGTGTTACAGTCTGGGAGCTGGAGTGTCGGTACTGGCGCGAAGTTAGGTCGTCGCATCTATTATTGAGGGAATTACCTCGCAGAGTTCCTGTAGAAGGGTCGGTCTGTTTCGTTACGGTTTTAACGTCTTTGCTTGGCGCAAGCTCTGCATCATGTTGGCTGCAAGGGCGGGTTTGGTTGCTTTATAAACTAGTTGCTGAAGCAAATTTAACATGTTTTGCGTGCTGATAACGCGAAGCTCGCAGGTTGATCCACGCGGGCCACTAAAATTATATTCATCGAGGAAATAGAGGTATTTTATCGTGCAATAGTAATAATAGTGATTTGTTAGTTTCTCGTTTTTATTAGTTCCATTTATTTCGGTACTTTATATTTTGATCCAGTCATATTAGGGGTTCAGCCTCAGAATGAAATCATTTCGGAATAATAAGCTGGAAATTGTTATACACCTTTACACGTATTTTGGCGTTTTATTAGTTGGTTCAAAAGTCCGATAATTTGGTAACTGCGCATTGCCCCGCTGGTAGTGCAAATATTTCATTTCCCAATATGGATTTTTACATGATCCTGATGGTCTTTCCAGGATGTTCTATATCTAAAGCTTTAGAATCTACACGATTTGGCTAAATAGGTTTGCTTTATAAAACCTACTCTCAAGTTAACTCTTTCTGATAAACTGCATGTTGGTAAATCTAGTTTTTATTTTGGGAACTGTATTAGTTTGTGGCAAAGAATAAGTATACGTGGTTAGAACTTAGATAAATATGCTTGCAGTCAGTATGTGTACATAACAAAGAATGCACGTAAATGCGAAAATAAGGGTCACAAATGAATACCAAAAAGCACATAAAAAAAGCGTTCATGCCTTAAATCTTGTTAGTTATTCTGCAAAGCAGCTCAAAGTCTCTTATGAAACTGTTTCGTTTGATTGTTTAAAAAATTCTGTTTGTTTTCAGTCTTTCTTTAATATTTCAGAAATGTAAAATGTTAATTAAGTTAGTTTTAATTTTCTTTATATTATTTTGGTTAAGTATTCTTGTATATATTTTCGTTGTACATAAATAAATGATTAATTAAAATGTTAATTAGAAGAATGTTTAATTCTACAAATATTTTTCATTATCATCTTCCTTATTTTGACGAAATCTCCTTTGTCAGATTTAGATAATTTTCGCTAGTATTGAGATTTTTTGAAATGTCAACCTAGAGGGCTGATAACGTAACTTATTAGAGCGTGTAAGCTTGATGAACTTCATGTAATTTTTAGGGTTCCGTAGTAAACAAGGAACCATTAATAGTTTCGCCATGTCCGTCCGTCTATCCGCGGCTTGGCTCAGTAACCGTTACCACTAGAAAGCTGTAATTTGACAAGGATATACATTTTTCTGCTTTACCTTAGGGTTGACTGGTAGAGAATGCTTTATGGCATCAAGTCCGCCTTTTATACTATAAATTTTTCTTTTGTACAATAAAGGTTAAATATTTAAATAAATTTATTAATCACGCCGATAAAACGGTATAATAAAACTTAGAAAAAAAGTTTTTCTAGGGTAGGTCCCCTACACGTAAAGTGAAGATGTAATCTTTTTCTTGCAATACCCATCGTACATCGATCAGGAATCTGTTTGCGTGATATTAAAACTTCAAAGTGAAATTTTTTGTTGGAGTTATGTGCCCCCCCCCCCCCTCCAGCTAAAAGGTAGCTACTGGGTATTTGAAAAAAATCATGGTGATAATGATGAATGAATAATGAATGAAAAACCGGCCAAGAGCGTGTCAGGCCACGGTCAGTGTAGGGTTCCGTAGTTTTTGTAATTTTTTCAAAAACTATTCAACCTATCAAGTTCAAAATAATTTTCCTACAAAGTTTTTATAAAGTTCTACTTTTGAGATTTTTTTCATATTTTTAAAACTTATGGTTCAAAAGTTAGAGGGGGGGGGACACATTTTTTTTTACTTCTGGAGCGATTATTTCCGAAAATATTAACATTATCAAAAAATGAATTTAGTAAACCCCTATTTATTTTTAAATACCTATCTAACAATATATCACACGTTAGGGTTAAAATGAAAAAAAAAATCACTCCCCACTTTACGTATAGGGGAGGTACCCTAATAAAATATTTTTTTCCACTTTTTATTTTACCACTTTGTCGGCGTAATTGATATACATATTAGTACCAAATTTCAGCTTTCTAGTGCTAACGGTCACTGAGATTATCCGCGGACGGACGGACGGACAGACGGACGGATAGACATGGCGAAACTATAAGGGTTCCTAGTTGACTACGGAACCCTAAAAATGATTAATGAATTTAAAAGGAAAACTATCACAGGTTAACGAGTAATAGCCGAACTTAAGAAACATACTTGAAAAAGCTAATTTTCGTGCAATTTCAATTACTTAGATAACGTTGTTAGTTGTGTGAAACATATACTCGTAGTAAATATAAGTTTGTGAGTTTTTATATTCCCATAATGTTATGTGTAGACAACTACGGAATCCTACCTTTAGGCCTTAGCTGATTCTTGAAACTTAAAAATGGCAATTAGATCTCAATACATAACGTCAGTTAGACACGTTTCATAATCTACTATCTGGGTTATGTTCGTAGTTCTTTTAAGAACAAGGCGCAAAAAAGCTAATCAAAAATCGAGTCATCATTATATCGCATGACGTCCACTGCTAGATATAGCATAAAAGATGAGTAAATGTTTTTCATCAATATCTATAATTAGAATATATAAGGTGTTAATTTATTAGTTGCAGATATTTTAACAGATGATACTTTAGTTTAAAACAATTCACTTTAAATAGAAATTAAGAAACCTTTTCATATATTTCTTTTTGTTTTCATTTACCGAACAAAAAAATAATTTGTAATTTCATCTAAAAATAATCACCATGTGCCTGATAAGACGTTTAACACTATCTGTCATGTCACTCATGTCAACAATTGTTTGTCTTCAATGTCATTATGGTTCGGCGGGAAAACTACAAATGTAGGATGTAATGTAGGATGGAAATTGTCGTGTCGTGTTAAAACTAGTCAAGGAAATCCACCCATTAGGATAGTTAGCTAATACTAGCCTTTGATAAGTGAGTTAAAGTAATTTTAAAAACAAGCATGAAGAAATGATGGCATTTCAAAATAAGTAAAATTGATTTGCAAACGACTCAATCAGACAGAAAATAACATGGCATTAACAATCAAGTATTTGATTTATCGACGTGAAGTGGCCAGTTACAGTTAAGTGGTACGTTAAAGAGGTACTAGAATCTGTTCAATGAGTTCTCATTTAATAATCACATTAACAGGGTGTTTTCACGTAACAAATTTGTTTTTCAGTTTTCTCCAAAAAAACATCGTAAAAGCTATAATGTTTCATACTTAAATATACCAAGTACTATCAGCTGTAAAAATATCTGCATGTAATAAATTAACACCTTATATAATATTGGGAATCGATAGCTATGTGTTGGCCAAGTTTTCAACACTCGACCTGCCTAAGGCTGGAGCTGTTCCCAAGACCTTCTCCGCTCAGCCACGCCTCTCACCCTCACTCTAACTCTAAAACATTCACAACTCTCGTAAAACAGCTCGAACGTAAAATCCTAAAAGCGACCGCAATGAATTATTCCTTACATATTTGATGTTTACACAAGGCAGGTACGGCTTGACAAACGGCTCAGGTGTGCCCGAGACTTCCAATCACAAAATGCAAATTACAAACATTCTCTCACTCCCCAACTCTCATTGCTATACACATTTGAGCAAATTCATTACAAAACGCCACAGATCCGAGAGTATCCAAATCGGATGGTTCGATGCTGGCGATTTCAGTTTCAATTTATTTAGGCTCGTTTCCACTCTGTGTTATTCAAAGTTGGTCTGTTCTGAAGTTGTCAAACAAATCAGGGGCGGATGACAAAACAAATTCAACAATTCCTATTTTCGCTTAGCAATTGTTTGGTGGTTGTTTTTGCGGCTGATTGACGAGTAGCAAGTTCGGATTGGCCTGTCTTCAACTTGCTCTTGTTTTATACATTTTCTTTCATTCCGATTTGTATTTACAACTCCGTTTGACTTTTCATCTTTCTTGTTCTTGTCTTTTTTAAGTTTAATTTTTGTTTCAGTCCATAGAATAACATCTGTCATGAATTTAACATCGAAAGATAAATAAAAGTATTGGAGGACAATATTATACAAATGAAACTTGCCTCTTAGTAACTTTATGGCGTTTAGGATATAGGAGTATTGGTAATGATCGTTTAATGGAAATATAAATACTTAAAGACAGAAAATATCCAAGATTTAAAAACAAAATTTTTGCTCATCACATTGCACAAATATTTTCGACTTACCGGGATTCGAACACGGGACCGCCCGCAGGTCCAACCACTAGCCTAAAATCTTGCATAAGCTATACATTACGATTTAAAAATGTTTGATTTAGCAAATTTGACCATTCCCGTCGCACTTATCTTCGAAGTTACAGAGCCTACGAGTAAAATAAAAAAAATACAAAACTAAAAATAGTTATTTACCCATAGATTACAGGATAACCTATAAGACGTCTATGGTATTTAAAGTAACCTTGGAAAATTCTCAATATTTGTGCGTATGAACTTTATTTGCAGTGTGACGGACGGCAACTACGGAACACTACACTGTGCGTGGCACAACGCACACTTGGCCGCTTTTTAGTTTATACGGTAACCAATCTAACTTATTTACCGTTTCCTCTAAGAGCGGTGAGTAACGCAACTTATTTACTGTTTCCTCTAAGAGCGGTGAGTAACGCAACTTATTTACCGTTTCCTCTAAGAGCGGTGAGTAACGCAACTTATTTACCGTTTCCTCTAAGAGCGGTGAGTAACGCAACTTATTTACCGTTTCCTCTAGCATTGAAGCAGTATTGAATGGGTTACGAGAATTGAATTAGCCGAGTTGTTATTGTCGCTGGTTGGAAGACGGAGCTGTCCCCGCCAGCGCAGCGGCCACCCGCAACCACATACCGGGCCTCCGGCGTGCCACAAGTCACAAGAGTGTTCGTACTCATATTCATATTTATTAATAAGAATTCATATTACATGTCAAAATATGTGTATTTTCTTTTGACATTTTGATTTTATCCTATGTGTATTTTCTTTTTTATTCTGTAATTATTTAACTTCAAAAACTGTATTATCACTGGCTGTAGTTCTGATTAGTAAATAAAGAAATTTGTACTGTATTGTATTGTTAACTGGAAGAGATCCCTTAAAGGGATAAATTCGCCTTTGTAACGATATAACCGAATTTGTCTGTATTTCTACCTGTGTTTTGTGTACAATAAAGTATTTACATATATACATACATACATATTGTATTGTAAACTGTCTAGATTTCTATTTTTTTTTTTAAATTAATATTATTATTTATGTTTTGACGATCCTATTGTGAATTTTACTACATAATAATTTCTTATGTTGACGTGTCTACAACAATACAACATTTATTTTAAACAATAATAATACCATAAATTTAGTGCTCTAAATAATCTATACTTATAATATTATAAAGCTGAAGAGTTTGTTTGTTCGTTTGAACGCGCTAATCTCAGGAACTACTGGTTCGAATTGAAAAAATCTTTTTGTGTTGGATAGTCCATTTATCGAGGAAGGTTTTTGGCTATTTAACATCACGCTGCGGTCGTAGTCGCGGGCAACAGCTAGTTAATTAATATATATGTTAATACATGTTATACTTAACTGATGATTCGAAAGTTGACTTTAGTCTTTGAAATTTTTATCAATGAAAAGTTCACCCCAGGAATAAGTTGAAGCTCAAAATGTATTAAGCCGCAATACATTAATTTTACTGTAAACAATGTAGTGCCAGACAAGGTACCTTTTCAGATAATCTACGGTACTTGGCACCCATTTAGATCTCAATTATTTTGTCGCTAAAGACGACGAAATTGGCTCCCATTTTCACATTTATGTTTTTCAGTGAGTTTCAGACATATTGAAATATAGTGAAGGGAGTCACTCACGTCTTTAACGTCGAATAAGGTGTGTGCTAAAAGAACTGCCACCGCGATAAGTACTCATGATTAAGGACCGCGAACTGGTCTGAAACATGTTCGGCCTGTTTAGCCTAGTTGGTAGTGATACTGCTAGAGGTTCCGGGTTCAAATCCCGGTAAGGACATTTGTTTCTATGGTGAAATAAGTGGCACTACCAACTAGGCTAAATAGGCCGACAAATAATTCAAATAATTTATTGAAATATAATTATGGTTTACATCTAGTTCTGCTTTTAGGTAGGTAACCACCGTACTTTCATACCACTAACGCCGTCCTTAAATCCTCCTTGCTTTATAAATTTTATAATTCACGTATGAGGGGCAAATAAACCATTAAGAAAAAAACCATTGCGCCGCCGCCCATTGTAGCCCTGTATGCATGCGCGTTATGAAGTCGTTTATAAGCAAGTGCGATGAAAGTTACCCGCTGAAATGAGGAGGCTGGCCGCTTTTAGCTTGGGCCACCCACGCAGCCTTTTGCGCTCTTCTCAAGCTGAAAAACAACGATACGGCTCTTTGTTGGTACTCCCCTTGTCTCAAACAAGATACTTATCAGGCATTTACCTCGCCGTAGTCGGCTGGTTTTTAAATAAGCTATCAAGTTTACATTTTATCGGCGATCTCGCTGTTTATGCGGACATTTCGCCGCTAAATTTGGTTATTTCTATTTTGTTTTTAAGGTTTGAATCATGATATCTTGATGTGAAAAAATGTTTGCGTAAAAAAGTTTATTTTAGCTACTGAATATAAAAATCTATACTATATACTATATATCTATAAATACTAATATTATAAAGCTGAAGAGTTTATTTGTTTGAACGCGCTAATCTCAGAAACTACCAGTAGTCGAATTAAAAAATTATTTTTGTGTTGGATAGTCCATTTATTGAGGAATTGCTTCTCGGGTGCTTGCTTCAGGATTGCGGATAAAATACCTAAGTACTCGTGTTCGAAACTGGTCTGTGTATCTTGGTTGCCTGCCTCTGCCTTGGGCATGAATTGGAACTGCGAATTGCCCATAGTCCCTCAAATTTTGCACACAGGCGTTTATCAATTGCCGTGTGGGGATCGGACAATCTGGGTATATATGCCATAATCGCCCGCCACGCTTGGCATGCGGGTTGGCAATCGCAGTATCTCCACCGCACTCCAGGGATGCTGCTGCCCATCCCCGCGTGGTCTTGGTCGTCGTTTAATTCATATCAACATCTCAACATCATCATATCCGCCAAAAGACGTCCGCTGCTGGACATAGGCTTCCCCTAAATGTGCCTCCCACAACCACTTAAGCTTGGCGTTTCGGAGGGTTATATTGGTTAATTCATATAATTAATGCTATAATATTTATTTTGATACGTCTGTTAAATAAATGTATTCGTTAATTGAATTCTGTTCGTACTTCCATTGAAGGTAATTGGTGGAAAAAACAATTCAAACTATTCACAATAAAATCGTTCATTATTAAGTCCGCTGTGATCACGGTCGGCGATTCTCCTAACTAAATAAGTGTGTTGAGTGGATATATGTGCAATGTGCCCAGCCTAACATACAGATTTCTAGGGGATGTTCTCATGTAAGAGATACGTTGAGTCATCTGCGCACAAGAAAAGGAGATGTAGAACTCTTCTGCATTTGAATAGAGAGTTTTTTTTAATAAGAAGCTGACAATCTCCAATGACCTTGGCTATGTCTGTCTACGTCTAACTGCACTGAAGTGAAAGGGTAACAAAAAATAAACTATGCAAGATTTGTAAAATCTAATACAGCAACATATTTCATTTAAATGTAATACAATTGTGTTCCTAATTATATACATTTTTAATGTTCAAAATAAAATAGATATGACTATTTAAAAACATTGGAAGATCCAACTTCGGTATAGTTTTACATCGAGCCAATTTCATCAAAAAATCGTGTTTTAGACACAGCAAATACTAAGCACTACTACTACGACTACTGCTATTACATTAATAATAATATAATATTGGGGGACAATCTTACACAAATCGACCTAGTCCCAAACTAAGCAAACCTTGTACTATGGGTACTAGACGACGATATACATACTTATATAGATAACTACATACTTAAATACATAGAAAACATCCAAGACCCAAGAACAAATATCCGTGAAAAATGCACAAATAAATGCCCTGGCCGGGATTCGAACCCGGGACCTCTAGCTTCGGAGGCAGAGTCACTACCAACTAGGCTAAACAGGTCGTCAAATGACTATGTAATAAAACTATGACTGTGTAACTATGACTATGTAATAAATATTAACATATGTATATGTTTTTCACTACGCCAAATTAAGTGGTTTCTTTAAAATAACCATTAAAAAAAAGTTAATTTAAGTATTGTCAGCGTCTTAATTCATATTTCCTACTATGAGGTAAAATACCTGCATTGTCAACTCGTTTGTGTCATGTAAATAATGCATTGTTTAAGTATAGGTACTTAAAGCCAGTAAAAAATGAAAATAAATACCCAATTATTTTTTCTATAGAGTTAAAATTAAATCATGTTTCATCTATAGTAAGAGATTCTACAACCAGAAGCATATAATAGGCACTGACTATATATTATGCTTCTATTAGTCAGTCAAAAACTAGCTCATTGTTTCCGAATCCAGTCAGAAAGTAGCGTTGCAAAGAACGAGCAATATTCCTTGAATCATTATTAACCGATATTTAACGAATAATAAACATTTTTCACACCCGTTTAGCTGGGTAATTACCGCAGTAATGTGACGTACCAGGCGCTCAGGGCCCTCGTCTCGAGGGTACTCCACAGGAGGACTCTCCTGGATCGATGCCTCTTAATTGCTATTGATTTAAGGCTTAACTAAGCGACTATGAGGCAATATTTAGTAGGAAGTTGTAAGAAAATATTGTTATGACGGAAATGAAAAGTTTTCTTAAGCTATGAGTTTAAACATGGATGAAAGGGCTTTCTTTGAACAACGACGGAGGGAAACAAGCTTTGGCCTACCTGATGGTAAGCATATATCTTAGACTATTATATTAACGCCGGCGATTCCAGGAGAAACATAACGGTGTCAATCAGGGAAGTAACTTTGAAAGAAAGAAAAACCATTTATTCTTTAAACCACACAGAACAGGACTTAAAGATAAACAAAATTAAAAGAAAATCGTTAACGCGAAGACACACAGAGGTGTGCACAATGGGTCCAGCAATGTGTGCGATAAGGAAAAGGCTGAGACTCAGCATGTGTAGCTATTCGCAGGTCGTGCGAACTGCAATGCCTTTGTTTTGCCACATCCTATGAGTCTAATTCGAAGTTAGGTCCTGCGTTGTTTTTAATAATGGTTGGCGATCTGACAAACGGTGTCACAGCACCTACACGCATATGGCTTGTTTACCTACAAGTTTTATTTAGATATTCGTTTTGTAAAGCTGCCCTTGTTGCAGAGTATTTATGATTAGGATGTATTTTTTCTCATTGAGTGAAATGTACATTAAAGTTCCATAAACATAAAAACACTGCGTAACTAGATCTTCTGTCTGGGAAAATAAAGAAATTATATTGAAAACGTTATGAAATTAAAAATTTTGAAAAACCCACGACGGATTAACCTAATTCACAAATTATAAAATAAAGTAAATGTGAATCCCCGACTGGGTATTTACGAAGTAAGTACATGGAGATAATAAATAGATTTCAAAAACGGTTGTATGGTCGCGAGGTACAGTTACAAAGCCAGAAAAATCCGTCGGGGGCTGCCATTGCCATGTCTGTTCCTAATTTCATTAAAATATTAATAATAGTAAAGCTCGAGGTACATTACATACAGCAACTTAAATTGAAGTACCTATAACACGGACTTCGTAATCTTACTTCATTTCAGGGCAGGCAATGGCAGCCCCCGACGGATTTTTCTGGCTTTGTAACTGTACCTCGCGACCATACAACCGTTTTTGAAATCTATTTATTATCTCCATGTACTTACTTCGTAAATACCCAGTCGGGGATTCACATTTACTTTATTTTATAATTTTTGAATTAGGTTAATCCGTCGTGGGTTTTTCAAAATTTTTAATTTTGTTTTATATAACATAACACGATAGTTTTATCCGTGCGTAGTGTGTCCCATGGCATATTCACGTCGTGTATCGCCGATAAGTTCTAACTACACAATAATACCTATTTTAACCGAAACCATAATATTTAGATAAGCAGACCTGTTTGGGGGACATATGACTTAAGCCTACTCTTCCGTGGCGGGTATAAAGAGCAAAAATTCTACTCTTAGCAGTTCATGAGTAGTTATAGGTAGAGAAGTTACTATCACTTACTCAGTCATCACTTTTTAAAGAGCTATATCACGGTATTCTAGCCATGAGGATTCACAAAGTTCCTTACTATGTTATTCTGTTTCATCATACCTACAGCTCTCAGCAGTTCATACACAGAAGCTACTCAGAAAACACTATCAAAAGAAACACGACACGTTAATGCATGTATATGTGCTCTCGCAAACTTCCCTATGGTGCTGATTTGCTCCATAATCAGGCCTTCAGCAGTTCATGTGAAGAGGTTTCTCAATTCATACCAGCCAAACAATCGAAACACGGTTCACTAAATGATCACCTTAATAAGATTCCCTGCAATATTGTTCTGATCCATCATCAGACCCTTAACATACCATGTGCAGAAACTACTCAGCAAACTCAATTAAAAATAAATAAATAAATAAAATAAATAATATTGGGGGACAATCTTACACAAATCGACCTAGTCCCAAACTAAGCAAACTGGGTACTAGACGACGATATACATACTTATATAGATAAATACATACTTAAATACATAGAAAACATCCAAGACCCAAGAACAAGTATCCGTGAAAAATGCACAAATAAATGCCCTGGTCGGGATTCGAACCCGGGACCTCTAGCTTTGGAGGCAGAGTCACTACCAACTAGGCTAAACAGGTCGTCAATGAAAAGAGCCCAAACACGGCCAAATACCTATATGCCTTCGAAAGGTTCTGTGTGATGTTATTTTACTCCATCATCAGACCCTCAGAAGTTCATTTGCAATCGCTGCTAAGCAAACATAAACAAAAGGGCCCAAAAACGAACAGTAAGTAATCGAACCCCTGTACAGTTTCCTACTATGTTTTTTGCTCCATTATCTGATCCTCAGAGTTCAAGTACATGTACTCTTTACCCAGCACTATCGAAATCATCCACGGTGGTGAAGTTGTTCCGGAGAAAATGCGCTCAAACCAGCACAAACGCACTTTCAAGCAAAACATATTTACTGCAGCGCCCCCTGGCGAGTTATGGTCGTAACAATTATTATGGGGTTCGTCCCGAATGAACCACGAACCCATTGCAGAAAACCGTATCCAATTCGGTCAAGCCGTTTTGGAGATATTGAGGTGCACACACAAACAAACAAACAAACAAACAACTCCGTTCCGTCGTGGGTAAAAAAATGCGCATTTATTTGCTTTTACATAACTAAAAGAAACTTGCTTCTTTGATTTTACAAAACTAGAAAATTATTGTCACAATTTATCTCACAATACTATACAGCAACACAATACAATACATAGATTTAGATTTATTTATTTTAAGATGAAAACTACAATATTAATTTGCGTACATGTCAAAAATATAAAAAAATACCATGATCGTCAATAACAAGAAATAAAAAAAGTTTTCAAAATGTCAATACACAAAATGGAATGTATTTCTTACAAGGGATCGTCAGTACCATCTCACAAATAATACAAAAACAATGTCAACTATAGTTAATCCCTACAAATTAAGCATCAGTGATACAAAATAAAATGAAATAAATGAACCAAATTGGAAGTTTCAAATAAGGATTGTCATCACTATAGTGAAAATAAGAAAAGTAATTCAAATAGTCGTACAAGAAACAATGTCAATAAACCTAACGAAATACTTACAATAGTACATTACGATACAAGGGTTGTAAAACAAAGAAAGGCCGATATCGCAGATGTTTGAGGCCCGAGCCGCAGGCGAGGGTCATAAATATGCGAGAGAGGGCTTTCTGTTTTACGACCAGTGTTTTGTAAACAATTTTACGTCACCACTTAGCCAAAAAGTGGGTTTTTCCGGACGCGCAGCGTGCGGTAAAACGCGCTTTTTGGCAAGGTGTGGTGTAAAAATATTTCCATGAACTCCTTAACAGAGCACAGAGGGTTATCCAACAAAATATTTTTCAGTTTACGCCTAAATGTTTCGACACTAAATTCGTTTCTGAGATCGGCGAGTAGGTGTTCATAATAGGTGACCAATAACCCGGGGATTTTTCTTTGCAAGCACCATGTAACGAGGAACTGTTCTGAGGCGTCATGATGAAAGTATCTGTTTATCAGTTACGTTTACTGGTGTAAACTGGGAGATGTTTTTTCCAAAAAATAAAAGTACTTAACTCAAACAAATGTTAAGAGTAATACGTTGTGTTGAGAATAATTCCCGACAGGTATGCCTGTGCTTAACAGGTATTACCTTCTACTCTCTAATTGTCTCAAAGTAAAGACAGCACTACTGAACCTATCACACAGGCCATCAACATGGCGTTTCCAGTTCAAATTGGAGACAATAATGAACCCAAGGAACCTACTTTCTTCATAAAGTGTTATTACAACTGAATGCTTAGTATTATCTATATTAATAATTTCGTGCAGGGGTACGGTAGACCCGAACGAGACCTGTCTCAAATTGAAGAACGTATAAAAATAACGATTTTTGAGTTGAACATATGTATCCGCAAAATTCGGATTGTCGCGTATTTTGCATTTAAAAGTGTTAATTTGATGACAAAACGTCGGCCATATTGCCCACAGACTATATTGCTATATTAAATTTGTTGGTGGACAGTGTCGGCTACGTTCGAAAATCGTGAACTATTTTTGCGTCCGGTATGTTGGCCATGTTGCTGGGCTGCGTTCTGGGTGATGGGCCATCATCGCCCATTGTGTGGATTCGGCTAGCCGCGTCTGCAGCGTTTTGTTTTTGTAGTTTTCAAGCGTTCTGTACACCTATCAGCCTAGCTAGCACGATAACTTATACCGTCACGTTATATGGGCGAAATGTATTAAAACGTCACATAAAACGTAACGGTATAATCTATCGTGCTAGCTAGACTGATTGTCACAACAACCGCCTTCAAAGCGAATGTATGGGGCCTGTTACATGTATTCATATCACGATAAGTATCACGTGAATATTAAAGCAGAATCCATACAAATTTGAAAACTGCGATAATATTGACACCCCAGTATTATCGTGTAAAGGACACCACTTGAATGTTTGCTGAGTCTGTCCGCCATCTTAAAGCTGCGTCTCTATTTTGTTTGTGACAAACTACTAGGTGGCTTTTAAATGTCTAGCAAAATTCTATCCCTATCTCGCTCTATCTTATTACTTAGTGGTACTGGGGGACTACTCCGAAATTCGAAATCCGAACTTCGTATGGTGCCGTCCCTTTCACTCATATAGTCTATGACAGGAGAGTGAAAGGGACGGCACCATACGAAGTTAGGATTTTGAATTTCGGAGTAGATCCCCAGCTCATGCCGTTCGCCGCGCTCGGACGCTAGAGGCGCTACTGCGAACCGAAAACGAAGTATCTGCCTCTCTCGCACATGTATATTCGAACGACAGAGAGGAAGATAGTTCGTTTTTGGTTCGCGGTAGGCCCTCAGGCGTCAACTTTAAAACGAATAGGGTATTTACTATGAGATAAATAAAATTCAAAATGTAATAAAAACCAGCCAAGTGCGTCGGAGTCGCACACTGAGGGTTCCGTACAACTAAAAAACAAATGTGATTTATCAATATATTAATATTTTTGGTAAAATATACTTCATAATAAACATTATCACTTAATTTCAAGTTCATAGGTCGATGGGAAGCTAAAAAATTATATGTGTGACAGACAACACACGGAATGTTCTTTGACTTTCTTCGACCGTCCGCCACGCTCGGACTAAGGTGCTACCAACCGAAAACTAAATATATATGCCTCTCTGTCGCACTTGCATATTCGAGCGCGGAGAGGGAAATACTTCGTTTTCAGATCGTGGTAGGCCCTCTGGTCTGACGGCTCCTATTCCTGGATGGTGCGCGTATCGGAATGTGAAATACCTTTGGCAAAACGGAACAAGTTGTTAAATAGCTTCCATTAATTGGAGAAAATATTACCAACTGTTATTATTATCACGTGAAACACTGAATATTGAAGCAACATCCATAGGGGCCTGTTACATGGTTATTATTATCACGCGATATACTCATATCACGATCCGTATCACGTGCAATGAATATTGAAGAAAAATCCATACGATTTTGAAAACTACGATAATATTGACACACCTGTATTGTAATAGTATTAAGCGTTTAACAGACCCCATACAATTTTAAAAATCGCGATAATATTCAGTGTATAGGGCCCCTCTGAATAGAATTTGGCGGAGAACAGAGAGCTGCTATCGCGAAACGAAAACGAACGAACATCGTGTATTTCCCTCTGTGTCGCTCGAATTTGCAAGTGCGACAGAGAGGGAGATACACGAACTTCATTTGTTTTTCGCGTTAGCAGCTCTGACTTCGCACCAAAAATACTGACTGGCACATCAATATTTAACAATGCACATCTGAATTGAATTTTAATGAACGATTAGTATTTTAGCTATACAAATCAGTACTGATTACGGTGTCAAATTTTTTATGTGCCTTTAAATACTACCCTTATAAAAATGCTTAGGATTAATTAACTTGCAAAGATACTAGCCTTTGCCCGTGACGTCGTTTGCGTAATCTTTTACTCCCAATTCCATATAATTCCATTCCATACTTTTATTCCCAATCCAGATTACAGGCTATATTTCTATACGATTCGAAGTTTCATCATAATCCGTTGTTGTATAAGTAATGTTTTTATTTTATACATTTTTGTACACTATTTCTTTCGTCGTTTGCATAACTGTCACGAATATATGTTTTGTTTATTTCTTTCTTATTTATTTCACCCGAGCGAAGCCGGGCTTTCATCTAGTTAATTCAAATTACATTGAATTTTAGTTGGGCCGCATTAACCTTTGCTTAACTCCTCGTTAACTCTTAAGGCTTTGTATTCACCCTTGGTGATATAATTAATTATTATGAAAAACTAAATATGTCTGAAGGAATGGAAATCAATAAAAACAACCTGTATATCCGTCGGCAGGGATGGCAATTCATGGACGCGTTTCTATTGACGGACTTCGCTTTATGTTGTCCATCAAAATCAACTTGCGCACGAATTGCTGTTACCCTGCCTCTGTAATATTGTTACTACCTCTATAAAATGACTTGAGCATGTGAAACAAAAAATAGACGTATGTAAATGACTATAGGTTAGTCCAATCCGTATGTTCCTTTTGAGCTTCTTTGCCGTTGTAGGTACGGTTGTCTGAATCTAACATAAATGAAGAGTGAATAGGCATCTTTTGAGTGAGCTCGCTTCATCGTCTGCCTAATCTTTGCCTCCTGGCTAGATGCTTCCAAGAGCAATCTCATTTTTATTAAAAAAAAAAAATTTAGGTTCTAAATTTTCCTACGTGTATGCATTGCTTTGTAATTTTCGTATTTTGAGCGAATTGAGTAAACTCTCTTCTCGGTTACCATTGCAATATCACATAGCCAATTATGTACTCATAGGAGTTCTTTTTCAGTGGGACCAATCTTCCCTTATTTGGTGTATTAACATCCCGCACCAGTTTCACTTTGTGACGCATGTCTGGTAAGATATTTTTGGTTATAAAAGCATCTATTATTTTATCATCGTCAGGCGGCGTCTGATTCTCATTTTTTAATTCGTTTATGAGATTTCCATTGGTTGTGGACAGGTTAAGTCTGTTGAAGTAAACCTTCACAAAGCCTGAAAAAAAAGAGATGTTGCAGCATTAAGTTGTAACTCTTGCATATGCTAATGTTAGTTCTTGCTTTATGGTAAATCTAGCTTTTGCCCAGACTTCGTTTGCTTGGAATTCCTTTATATCGTTTTTCCATACAAACATTCACCCCCCCCCCCTTTTTCGCCCATTTAAGGGATGATTTATAATATAAAAAGTGTCCTATGCTCTTTACCGGGAATCAAATTATATCTATAGCAAATTTTATCTAAATCAGTTCAGTGGTTTAAGAGTGAAGAGGTAACAATAAGAGTGCGCAGTACGCTCGGTTCTCCATACAAACGTATTTATGCTCTCATTTTAAAACGCCATGCTAGAATAACATGAAACTTTGTATACACAATGGGATCCGGCATACCTAGGTCGGAAATTAGTTTCTGTTGTTAGAAATTGTAAAAGAAAAAAAATACAGCGGTTTTTTGAGTTTTTTACGGCTTGTATGAAAACCTTAATAATCGTTGTATTTTTTCTCCATTATAATTTCAAGCAACAGAAACTAATTTCCGACCTAGATATGCCGGATCTCATTGTGTATACAAATTTTCATGTTATTCTAGCATGGCGTTTTAAAATGAGAGCATAAATACGTTTGTATGGAGAACCGAACGTACTGCGCACTCTTAAGTATGGAAGTATGGATTTGAAGATTTAAACCATCATCAGACAGTTAAAGTCAAAGTTAAGAAAGTGGAATGACCCTCTCAAAACCAAACATATTTGCAACATTGATAGATATGGTCTGATTCAAATACAAATACAAATTGCTTTATTTCCTAAAAAATATAAACAAGAGCATGCAAAAAAGTTTTAACAGCATTGTATTATGTACTTATAGCGCAACAGTGGTCCTCACACTAGGTCGAGCCTGTGTCGTGAGGACCGCGATGTGATAACTAGTGGTTTACAGTTTAGAGATGCGTGTACAGATACATTACCAAGACATTATTATGGCTAGTGGATTCAGATTCAGATTCTTTATTGCATTCATGTTGTAACAATTACCTCCAGTGGTGGATTCGCAGTCTTGGCTGCCCTAGATCCCAGGCCATGTAGTAAAGCACTAGCAACCCCATTCTCAGCACTGACTGGTAGCTAGGCCGTTCTAGACCTGAATTTATTGGGCTTTAGGACAAATCCGCCACTGATTAGGTCTTAAGAGTCCGCAGTGAGCTCGGTTCTCCATACAAACGTAGTTCCGCTCTCATTTTAAAACGGCATGCTCGAATGACATGAAACTTTGTATACACAATGGGATCCGGCATATCTAGGTCGGAAATCAGTTTGGAGAAAAAATACAGCGATTATTAAGGTTTTCATATAAGACCTAAAAAACTCAAAAATCACTGTATTTTTTTTCTATTATCATTTGTAGCAACAGAAACTAATTTCCGACCTAGATATGGCGGATTTCATTGTGTATACAAAGTTCAATGTTATTTCAGCTACTACGTACGTTTGTATGAAGAATTGAGTTTAGTCGAGCGTACGGGGGACCCTTAAGTTCGAAACGCAGAGAGCGGGCGCGGCGCGGTGAGGGGCTGAGGCGAATATGCATTTTTGATCTTTCCGAAACTGTCGACTGTCGATTATTGCTGCATATGTCACACACGCCGCCTCCACGCCGCTATCCCGCGCAAATACCGCGCGGTTTTTTGGTGCGACGTCCCCCGCACCGCGTTTGCTTAACCGCAAAACCGCCGCTTTTTCGTATAACATGAGCACAGTCCAATAGTTCGCATAGTTCTATAACATGAGCTCTTTCTAGCATTAAAATAAAAAAGCTAAACAAATAGAAATAGCTAATTCAATATTATATAAAGACTGATGTAGTTGTTGTCTGAGACTGGTAAGTGCAGCATCGGTAATATCGGTATGTTACGAGTATGTACGAGTGTAGTGCGAAAGTAACCGTCTGTATGTATGTGGCTTTAACCGCTGAACGAATTGAGATGAAACTTGGCATGTAGATGGTTCGAGACCTTGAAAATAACATAGGATAGATTTTGTCCTGCACATCATTTCTTAAAGGGGTGAAAAGGGGTTGAAAGTTTGAATGGGAGAGCGATAATTACGAGAAAGGCTGCACTAAAAATAAATTAATTGCATTTTTTCTCTAATGCGAATTCTACGTGGACCAAGCAAAACTTAGTGTATTAATAAAACATTAATGAATGCCATGAAATCTCTTTCGGCAGGTGGATTTTATATACTGGTAAAAGAATAATTAAAATCTCCTATACACTCGTACGTTTTAAAATATTTTTTGTCTTTTTATTATTAACTTACCTATAGATTTATCATTTAAAAGAGAGATATTTATATTTTACTACAGTAAAAAAAAAAAATTGCTACATACTTAGGTATTTATTTTTGGCATGTCAGTAAAAATACTAACAGATTTATAACAAAAGAAAAATAAAGAGCATTCCTTACAGATAAGTTAAATTAAAAGAGTTACTTTATTTTGTAAAATTTTCATAAAAATTATTTAAAAACTTACCGTCATATTTTTCCGAACTGTTCAGAACATGTATTTCAGCTGTTTGGTCGGGAACTATTTTGTCTAAATATATATACTGCTTGATATCATCCGGCAGAGAATCACTGTTAGTATCGATGAATGCATCTATTATTATGTTTTCTTGGGACTGCTTTATAACACCCAAGTATGCGTCCCTTACAAACTCAACAATATGTCGTTTAGGTGTTGCGTTGGCAGACCAAATTACTGCACTAGCAATTATTAACAACAGAACTACTCTCAGTCCAGCCATTGTCGCTTGGGTTATTGTTAAAGTCGACCGAACTGATCAGCAGTGCTGGTTACAGTGTGCTATACCAATTTATTCTAATCAAAACTTTGACCTTGCGCACGAACGATACGATAAATCTTCTTATTTGAGTGCCAATTGCTGTCTGGAAATTTCCGCTCTCAAAAGTACCGTATAAGTATTCCTTAGAATGCAGGAGTCAACAAGGATACAAGGATTCCTTGTTGATTTCAATTTCAATTTATTTGCGACCATGTCGTACAATAAAAACATGCAACTTAATGCTAAGCATATAAGTAGTACTGGGACCCTTTAAGGCCCAGCAAGTAATTATAATTCAATTTAAATACGATTCATAAAATATACGCTAAGATAAAAAAAACATTTTCCAATAAATTCATAACAATATTCAAAAGGTAGCGATAAATAAAGCCATTTCGTCAGAGACAGTGGTAGATATGGGAGTACCTCAGGGGTCTATTCTAGGTCCGTTCCTGTTCCTTGTTTATGTAAATGATCTGCCATATATGGTAAACCGAAGATCAGGCATTGTAATGTTCGCAGACGACACCTAATTACTGTTCAAGGTAAATAGGAGAGATACTGAACTCATTGAACCAAATAATACCCTGTCCATGATACCTGACTGGTTTGCTGCCAATAACTTAGTATTGAACCCGAAAAAAACGAAATGTATGAAATTCTCTCTAGCGAACTCATCAAATAGAAACTTAGATACACATATTAAACTTAAGATATTAAAGATTTATTTAAATGAAAAGGTGGGTACAAAAAATATATATGAACACTATGAACAATAATAAAAAGTAAATTCAATCGATGTGTAGCAGGGCAGCACCGTCATCGAAACACAACCATTTTGCCACGGGTTTGAATTTGTGGCGAGTTCCACGTATACACATGCTGGTGGCACGTATGAAGGCAACGCTTATTCGAGTTCTGAGCCATCCCAGTACGGTACTCAAGGATCGATTCCAACGGTCTGCTATGGCTTCTCCCATGTGTTTGATGAAAGATGACATTTGGGGTGCAAAGACGCCATCCACTGATGTTACTAATGGGGTGAAGGTAGCGTGTCGAATTTCACAGGCATTTGCATATTTACTGTGCTTTTAAACTTAATGGTCAATCATTAGAATTTGTTAAGTCAACTGTATTCTTAGGTATTACATTGGACTCAAAATTGCAGTGGGGTTCCCATATAACAGCGATAGGAAGTAGGTTGAGCTCTGCTGCATTTGCAGTCAGGAGAATAAGGCAGCTTACCAATGTGGCAACGGCACGGTTAGTTTACTTTGCTTATTTTAATAGTATAATTACTTATGGTCTTATCTTGTGGGGATCAGCTGCAGATATTCAAACTGATTTTATTTTGCAAAAAAGGGCTATCCGAGCAATATATAACTTGGGGTCATGTGACTCATTAAGAAAAATTTTCAAAGAATCCTAATCCTAACCCTGCCGTCTCTATACATATTTGAAATAAGAATGTATGTTAGGAAGAATTTGTGCAATTTCCCAACGAACGCTGATAAACCAATAGCCACCAGAAACACTGGAAAACTCAAAATAACCTTCTATACTCGTAGACTAGCAAAGGCGAAAAAGTCGTTCTTGGGAAATTGTATCAAATTCTACAATAAAATTCCTAAACACATTACTGAACTTAGCAATTCTAAATTCAAATCAGTAGTAAAACAAACACTTATTTCAAGAGCATATTATAAGATAAACGATTACATCATGGATAGGGATGTTTGGCAGTGATATGATAGCGTCCTGCACGGGTAATCTATCGCGAAAATATATTTTCTACTGTAGCATTGTTATTTAAGTAATTAGCTGACACTGTAATTTTATATTTAACTATATGTATATTGTTTTGAAAAAATGACACCTCGCCGAGTTTCTTCACCGGTGGTAGTTTATTGACGTTCATAAATGCATGTCATATGCCTAATTTGAAGAATAAACTACTTGTACTTTAATAAGAAACTTAACCTGAGACGGAAAATTAATAAAGAGCGTATACAAAGAGTTTTTTTTATTAAAAATGGGATTGCTCTTAGCCAACATCTAGCCAGGAGGCAAAGATGAGGCCGAAGATGAAGCAAGCTCACCCAGAAGATGCCTATTCACTCGTATGATTATTAGGCAAAAACACTTTGTAGACGTCAATTTGGTAAAAATAAAAGATTTAAAATAACTGTGTATAATTAAAAGTTAGTTATTTTATTACTCTTAGTAAGTTTTGCATAGAAAACTCCCGTGAGTTTGAGACATTAAAATATAATGAAACGGGTCACTCACGTCTTTACGGTCGAATATCACTCGACATGTTTCATATCGATTCACGGTCCTTAGTCATGAGTCTCTCGCGGCAGCGGTTCTTTTAGCACTCAAAAAATAACCGAAATTTCATTACGTTTTAAGTTTTGCATATTTTTTTATTCCATGTAATAATGTATGAACTATATATTAATACACAAGCACAATGTTAACACGAGCAATAATGTTTTCGATTAATCATCATCCTAGTGTTATTCCAGAACAGTTGCATCCTGAAAGACGCTAGGACGATGAGAATAATTAATAATAATGATAATAAATATTGCGGGACAATCTTACACAAATGGACCTAGTCCAAAACTAAGCAAAGCTTGTACTATGGGTACTAGACGACGATACACATACTTATATACTTACTAGCGACCCGCCCCGGCTTCGCACGGTTGCAATGCTGATATAAAAATTAACAGAATGTCTCTTTATATGGGTTCGGTACCAAAGGCCTAAGTTGCATTTAGGGATCCGGTCACCTAGGGCCACTTTCCTTTCACGGCCATTTCCTTGGAATGTCCACATACCCGAACGTCCATATCGCTCGAACGCCCATAATACTAGAAAGGCCAAGTGCCTGGAATGCCCACATCCCTGAACGTTGATGTCGCTCGTACGACCACAATACTATAAAGGCCACATGCTTGGAATGACCACATCCGTGAACGTCCATTTCATTCGAACGACTGTCTTTGTATAAATTTGTATACTTTCGAATGACTGGGTAGGACTGTTGACTGGAAGTCTGTACTTTTTCTTTAATAATTTCGAATCTTATGTTTTTATATTTTTTGTATTTCCAATAACACTAAAAGTATTTGCATACGTTTGCGATTCTTCTTTGTATGAAAGTATGTTAACAGTTTGTTTTTAAGGGGACCGTTTTGTTTAGTTTGGTTTTTCTTTTAATAAACACCATTATAAGCTATGTATATTTGTTTAATTAATGTAACGTTATACAGGGTGTGGCCTGTAATAAAAGCAATAAATTTAAGCGATGATTCTACATAATATACGCAGTTACCTTGGCATTCAAAACATCTTAGGTTGTAAATTGTCTGGGTAGCAAAATGTCTTGGTCTGTAAAACGCCCTCATTGCTATAAGCCTTGGTAAACGGAATGACTCGGCTGTAAAACGACTTAAAGTCGTAATGTCTTAATAGGTAAATGGTCTGGATAATCTTCGCCGCCAATATTATAGAATATCTTGATAGCATAAAGACTACGTAGTTATATCGTAAAATATAAAAAATGTCTTAGTAGCAGTTTGTCCAGATTGTCTAATGATAATACTTTATTTTATTATCACCTCCTTAGTACTTCATTTACGGTTAGGTACCTAATCATTTTTCATACAATGAAGTCGTTTAGCAATCATGACGTTTCTACCACTGGCTCATTTTATAGCTAAGACAAATTATCAAACAAGATCATTTGATAACATAGTCCTTAATACAATCAAGACGTTACACAATTGAGTCATTCTGCTTATTGGTTATTTTCACGACCGAGACGTTTTGCTACGTAAGTCTTTCTGAAACTAAGACAATTTTGTAACCGTGGTATTATACAAAAAAGTCATTTTGTACACTTGGTCAGTGTACTACTACGATGTTTTGAATGCCAAGACTAAATGCAACTTAGGCCTTTGGTACCGAACCCCTTTACGTATATACAACCCGACCGCCGCAACCGCTATGTCTATGTGTATGTATGTGTGTAAAGGGCCATATTGATCTGTATTAAATGCACAATGTATTTAAGGTACTTAATTGGATAAGGATTAATGCTGTATTGCTTAAAATCGCTTCGTAAATAAGCCATTATTTCTCGTAATAAGTAAAGGACAATAAATGGTTATTGTGGGTTATCCTTAAGAGATAGACATATACCATCGCGAACTATTTTGTAGACCTTTTTAAGGTGTACAATACTGTATTACATTATTTAATCTATCTCGTAAGGTTCAGCCAGCGCCAGCGTTTGCAATGAAAGCGCAAAAAATGTGTTTATTTACGACATCACATTAGAAACCTCTAAAATTATCAGAGTTTCTCTGCTATATTATGCATGTGCCATACATATAAGCCTTCTTTTTGAATCAATCTATCTATTAAAAAAACCGCATCAAAGTCCGTTGCGTAGTTTTAAAGATTTAAGCATACATACATAGGGACAGACTGCGGGCAGCGACTTTGTTTTATATGTAGTGATGATGACCATAATACATCAGTATTTATTTGTATGAAGGAATACTCAGCGGAGAATGAACTCAGATGAACTTTTTGACTTTTGCTTTTTGATAAGCCGTGTTAGTATCGTTAATGACGTCGAGGTTTAATGCGAAGTCAATTTTGCACAGTACGTCATCTTACAAGTGAGTACCTACTGTTTGGGTGACGTTCACACTCTGATATCAGCGGAGCATGGGTCAAATTAACACAGTTGAGTATTTATAACTTTTTGAACGCACATAAATGCCGATTATGGCACACGATGGTCCATAATGGCCGAATCGAAACGCGCGATCGTGAAGGTAATCGACTGTAAGTGGGCATTTTTGCCTGTGATTGCGCGTAGTTGGTTGATGGCCGGTACATTAATAGAATTCTTACCGATTATCGTGCGCGCGCGCGTACAACGTCGCAAATGCTGACCAAATATAAATATTAGGGGAATTTTTTTACACAAATTGAATTAAGTAGTCCCATAGCAAGCTCAATAAGGTTTGTGTTGTGGGTACTAGACGACGATATATTTAATAGATATAAACTTAAATACATAGAAAACATCCAAGTCTCAGGAACAAATGCTTCTGCTTACCACAGAAATGAATGTCCTTACAGGGATTCGAACCCGGGACCTCTAGGATCTCGGGCCTCGGGGTTCGGAGGCTGTGTTACTACCAACTAGGCTAAACAGGCCGACATAATGTAGTGCATGCATTGGTTTCATTTGTTTTTTAAGTGTTTGATACTTTTCAATGCAAGTTCCACCAATGGTTATACCTATGTAGGTAATTAGAAAAAAAAATGCGTCAGAGCCACGGCCATCTTTGAAAGCCGATGATTAATGGACAGTAAGCCATGATCCCCAAAACGTCTTTTCGAAAAGTTACGCAATTGCCCTGCTAGGTCCTATTTCACTACCTTAATGGTCATCAGTCAATATGACATATATTTCTGGGTCGACAAAGAATTACAGATAAACACAGAATGTTCGGCCAATTAATTTGATTTCTAGGCCACTTTGTACACAGTTGTGAATGGTTCGAATAAGAATTTGTTTTACATATGTTATCCTTATCAACTTTAAATATGTAATATCTATTCAGACGCGTCACAACTACTTACTTAAGTTTTTTACCGATAACATTGTGATGGAGTTATCGACTGTAATTTTTTTGAGCTTAAATGACATTTGATAAATCATAATGCTCGTTCGAAAAGCTACGCGTTATTCTTAGATTGAGCCAGTTCCAATCATTATTTTACACATTACCACCACCACCACCACCATATCAGCCCATAGACGTCCACTGCTGGACATAGGCCTCCCCCACTTTCATGGGGGGTAAATGCCATAATCGCCACGCTTGGCATGCGGGTTGGCGATCGCAGTATCTCCACCGCATTCCAGGGATGCTGCTGCCCATCCCCCGGTGGTCTTGGTCGTAGTTTTAGGACATACCCGGGTCCCGGGTCCGGGTCCTTACACATTACATGACATACAATTTGCGGAGTCCCCCTGTTTGAACCTAAATAATTCCCTTAATTACTATTTAATTACACCAACTTTGCTCCGTCGGCATACCCCGGGCAATGCCATTGACTTAAACTTACACCCAATAACATATTTTACATGCAAATATAAATTGATATAAATTAAGGATATGTCAAATTAACGTTGGTTCTTACAGCTAAAACGCTTGTTGTCATCATCACGTCAGCCGAAGGACTTAGATTGCCGGACATAAGCCTCCCCCGAAAAGTTCCACAATGACTGGTCCTGCGCCACCCGCATCCAACGGACTCCGCGACCTTTAAGGTCATCAGTCTACCCTTGTGGGGGGCTTGTCCATGCCACGCCTTTCAGTACGTGGTTGCGACTCGAGAACCTTTCCGCCCCAACGGCCACCGGCCACCGGTTCTAAGTGCTATGTGCCCCACCCAACGCTTGTACCTTCTTCCATTGTTAAATCAGTATTGTTATATTTAGCTTTCAAAGGTATGTGCACCAGTCCGTTCCTATGAAACCCGCTTTGAAATTTATGATACTAGATATCATGTAAAGCGTGGTTGCAAGTTGCGAGAAACTTGTTCTTTTAATAATACATTTGCGAGTACATACGTTTTAGCTCAAGTAAACGGTTTCATATCAAAACACGAAATGTAAATGACGAACTAATATGAATATCAAATGAATTCGTTAAATTAGAAGTCAGAATTTGATTACGAGAATAATAATTGGGGAAATTATGCAACTACATTAACATTATTTCGAAATTCTGTGAATTCTCATTTGTTTACTATGCCTGATATATTATGGTGACTGCCACATGGAATACACATGCATACATATTTCAATTAAAACTGTTTAACTCGTTTTGTTTTGTATTGAATATAACTAATCAGTAATTTCTGACACATAAATTTCTGTGGGACCCTTTTTCGTCCCGTGGGTGTAATATATATCCATAGTAGACTATATGGGAAAATGCGATGGAGTAATGTGTTATGGGGATCAGTTCAACCTTTAACCGTAATATCACAGTTCCTCCATATCCGAATCTATAGCTAGTCTAGCTTGAACTGAAAATTTTATTTTAATGCCTTGGTATTTCCGGAATTTGGCCGTTCTCTGAGAACGTTCAAAATGGTTACGTTATTACACCAACAAAAAAATAATTGTTATTTAAATTAAAGTAAAAGAGCTTATAATTATAATAAAGTGTCTAATGTTGAATAGAGCATAGTACGGAACCCTTCGTGCGCGAGTCCGGCTCGCACTTGGCCGGTTTTTTTAAACGAGCGAGCGTTGTATGTCCCCGTGTCAGCTTGGGAAAAGATGCTTTCGTCCGGCGAATGTCCGACTGTGCTCCTCTTCAGGCCGTATTTCTCAACAGATTCTCGTGTAATTTTGTGAGCTGGTTCCTTAATTATAAAAATTTTTTCGTCGAACAATTTTGGGATTTATTTCAAAAACCATGGGGGTTAAAAACGTAAAAAATGTCACCAGCAAGGTCTGAGCCACTCGTTTTAATTTAGGTATCGCTTTGAACATTCTTTGATGGTGTACATTCGTATTAACCACACGTGGAACTGTATCCTTACATTTACAATATTCGAAACGCGAATGTTTGTTGGCTAGTAATTACCTTATTCCTCACAACAAATACTGAATTGTTTTTGATGAAACCTTGCAATTTTTTTTATTATTTATTTAGCTACACCACAAAGTATACGGGTTTAAACAGTGACTATAAATAGAGTTGTTATTTCTAATGTTTACAACTTGTGCGGTGGAGACTGGTGCCCGAACTAGGGGAAACCTGTATGTCAGGTCACCAGATCTCCATCACTCAGATATCCATAACAAGACAACAATTAAATTACTAACAAAACCGAATAATTTACTTACACTTTTTAAATGCTCACGACATATTGGATAGAAAACTGAAGTTTACACCGATTATCCCGAAAACACGGAAATTTGAAAACCAAAAAGAAGTGTTCGAATATTAAAGCGACAAGATCCCGCGCAGCAATAAAAACAAACAAATTGCACGTAAAATAATACGGCGCTCCGAGGAATTTATTCTGATGCTCCTTTAAATCCTTATTTATATGATAAGGCCATAATTCTAGTAGGCTCGGCGCTTCTGAATAAATCGAGCGTACTGCGCGCGCTTGCTCACAAAAGTGTTTATTATCTGAGAGGGCTTCAGGAACGGTGTATTTGACATTTGCGCAAACTTTTGTGATCTTAGACACTGCAAATCTAAAGCCTTGTTTTAGGCCGATTTCCAATCGCATGGAAAAAAAAAACTAGTCACAAAATATGGGACACAATGGATATTGGATTGGCCATTATAAAAACTGAACAGGTATATGTTTAAAAGTACCATTAAAATGGAGTGCTGGAAAATTAAATATGATTCGATAATACACTGTATAGGTACATGTATAATCCGAATCAGAAATTTAATAATAAAAAGATAAAAAAATATTAATACATTTTTTTTTCAAAGTTAACGAAAGTATTTAAATTAAATGTTCCAACATGTGTCATCTCAATACCCAACAATTGAAACGGTTGACACCAACTGTACGCCTTTATTAATAAATCTTCGTCGTCATGCTAGCGTTATTCCCAGTACAGTTGCATCCTGAAAGATGCCTGGGGCATATTAAATAAATATTGGGGGACAATCTTACACGACTTAGTAGACGGCGATATACATATCTACTTTTATAGATAAATAAATACTTAAATACATAGAAAACATCCATCACTCCGGAACAAAACAAATATTCACGCTTATCGCACAAATAAATACCCTGACCGGGATTCGAACCCGGGACCTCCGGCTTCGTAATAGGCAGGGTCACTATCAACAAAGCCACAGTGGTCGTTGATTAAAAAAAGGATTTGGACAGTAATAAAAACATGATTTAAAAAAAATGGCTAAGTGCGTGCGCAATGTCGGGTTCCGTAGCAGTCTACCCGTGACATTGTGCGGATTTAAAATTTAACAACATATCTTAGTAATCTAGACACGCGGCAGCGTGTCCAGCCAAGTTCACCCCAGGAACTGGCGGACAGCAGCCGTGTGTTATATTACACGAACCGTTTGGAGCCACTTTTGACCCCCCAATAACTACAAAACTATCTAACATAAAAACATGAAATTTAGTAGATATATTAAGATCCGTTAGAACAACTAGAACCCCAAATTTCATAAATATAGGTTTAATAGTTATTGAGATAATAAATTCCAAAAAACGGCATTTTCACCACTGACTGACTGACTGACCGATTGACTGACTGACTAGTAATCAAAAACCTAACCCACTTCCAGACGACCTAGAAAGCTGAAATTTGGCATGCAGCTTGGTAATTATGTGTTTACACCATAAAAAATCAGAAAACAGTGATTTTATTATTAGTTTTATTATTTTTATTATTTATGCTAGTTACCTCAGAACTCCATCATTGATTAACCGATTTGGAAAATTCTTTTTTTGTTTGAAACGGTATACTACCGGGGTGGTCCCATTGTCATCGGGTCAGAATCCAATCATAAGGTTCTGGAGAAATCGAGGGAACTCTTCAAATATTTTAGGTGCACCTATAGCGGTTTGGGTATTTTGTATAGTAACTCGTGCATTCGCTCTGGGAAAGCACCATTGGATGAAGTTTGACAAAAAGTAATGATATCCCATCAAAAACATAAATGTGAAAATGGCAGCCAGGTTCACCAACAAAAGAATTGAGATCTAAATGGGTGCCAAGTTCCGTAGATTATCTGAAAAGTTGCCAAGTTTGGCACTAGATTCTTTACAGTAAAACTAATTTACTGCGGCTTAATGCATTTTGAGCTATAACTTGGCAGTTTTCTTAAATATCCAACAGCTTTTATGGTATTATAACATACTGCATAGACAACAACATACAACATACTGCAGTTTTCTTAAATATCCAACAGCTTTTATGGTATTATAACATAATGCATAGAAAACTGCCAAGTTAAGGCTCAAAATGCATTAAGCCGCAGTAAATTAGTTTTACTGTAAACAATCTATTGCCAAACTTGGCAACTTTTCAGATAATCTAAGGAACTTGGGACCCATTTAGATCTCAATTCTTTTGTCGGTGAACTTGGCTGCCATTTTCACATTTATGTTTTTGATGGGATCAATAGAAATGGTACGAAAGCTTGCCTTACTTAGAAAGGCAAGCTTTCGTACCATTTCTATTGATCCCTTTTTCAAGTTCGGCTATTACTTGTAAACAATTAATGTCTACTTAGCTGTGATAGTTTCCCTTTTAAATTTATTATACGAGTATATATGTACTGCTACCACTTATTTTTATATATACCCAGTAGGAACTGTTTGTCTGACAGGGGGCGGTTAATACCCTTGACTTAATGAAAAAAAAATGACAAAAAATTGCATTTCAAAGTTTTAATATCTCGACTCTAATTAGCATGTCTAAAACAATGTCACGAAGTTTTCAGGTTTCGACGTCTGGGTGTCCTATTGTGCTGTACACTTTCAATCTGTATTTTACAAGATTTATGTATGTATGAATGTGTCTTCAGGTCAAAAGTCAGCCTGTACTAACGCAGGGATGCGTGCACCACTGCGCAGATGTGCTGTAACTACAATAAATGCCTGGTCTCGGTCGACATGTTTTGTAATACGCGAGCCAATTTTAAGTGCAAAGTTAACATGATTTTGTAATTATAATTTAAATTTTAAGAATAGTCTATTTGTTAAATATCCTCGGGTAGTGTTTTTTTATTATTAAAAATGGGATTGCTCTTGGCCAGCATCTAGCCAGGGGGCAAAGATGAGGCCAACGATGAAGCGAGCTCACCCAGAAGATGCCTATTCACTCGTGCCTTAAAAAGGTCCAGGTTCTATTTCTTCTATTGTGATTCTAATAATTTTCTCCTATTCTGTGTTTTGTCTATATCGCTTAGTTTAATTTAGGTTTATCAAACGATGTATGTTTTGTTTTATTCCGATAACATTGCCATCTCATTACATACTATTTTATACCTCTTAGTGGGAATTGTATTAGGATATAGGCTGAACCTACATGTGTAAATCATCTTACCTGTATTTATTTCTGGTCTGTATTTGTAAAAATAAAATAAAAATTATGCAACTGAATTTTAGAACATTAATCTTCAACCGATTAAGCTGAAGTTTGGTAATACTTACATACTTTTGTAAGTTCGGAGGCAATGTTATATTATGGCACTACCGAGGAAGGTACCGATGAGACAGAAGGTGGCCGTGGCAACTATACACAAAATAAACCCGTCGTGTTTGGAATCATCTGAAAGAGTAGTTTATGACTGTGGAAGAAAGGTACAGTCGGCAATAAAATCTTGTACAGTCAGAATCAAAAATATGTATAAAATTTTGAGACCTATTCTACAGACATAAGTAAATGTAGACATATTTTTGATGTTGACCGTACCGATAATGTCATTTTTGACAGAAATTCATTTATGCAATATAGTTACAAATTCACAGTTTTCGAACTTATTTTATTACTGGTCACGTAAAACCTTGTTTTTCCAAATTGCACGATTCTAGTTCAATCGACGGAAAGTTAGATAAAACTCAACATATATACGAAATAAACAGACATAAGTATCTTTTGACTGCGTTATGAGCGTTCCTGAGAAAGCTGGCTTGACAGACGGACAGACAGATAGATAGGCAGACATGTTGTCGGCCTGTTAAGCCTAGTTGGTAGTGAAACTGGCTCCGAAGCTAGAGGTCCCGGGTTCGAATCCCGGTAAGGGAACTATATTTCTGAGGTGAGCAGAAAAACATTTGTTCCCGAGTCTTGGATGTTTTCTATGTATATCTAGTACTCATAACACAAGCCTTTATTGAGCTTACTATGGGACTACCGTAAAACGGGGTGAGTAGATTTCGCGGGGAGAGTTGGGTTATGAATGGGGAGAGAAGGTTTGAGAGGGGGGTGAGAAGGGATTTTAAGGCTACTGCTACAAAAATAATGTATTCCAATTTAAAATGGGGCTATAGTAATACGCATATAGAAAAAAAATCGATCCAACAGTCTTTCAAAATCACCTTTGTATGAAAAACCCTCTCACCCCAAATACGAGGCACTACGGGGTGAGGTGGGTTTTCCTCTTTATCGTCAAAGTTATGAAATGGAACTACCCAAGATAAAATACAAACTAAAATACAAACGTCCGAATCACTTATTATATACACCATTCAGTTTTCATTTGTAAAAATAAAATTTTATCGAGGTTTGAAAGTCAAATTTCACCCAACACACCCCATTTTACGGTAGTTCGATTTGTGTAAAAAATTTCCCTTAATATTCATATTTATTTATTTAATTGTCCCCCTAATATTTATTTATAGACATCGAAGTAATATAAGGGTGTTCCTTTTCCTTTAAAGATACGGAACCCTAAAAATAACTGTGTGTTGACAAGGCAATATTTTCGCGCAGTGTGCCTACTGTTGCATGCACAATTTAGCTCGTATTATTATTCACGTGAGTTTTATTCTCTGGTTTCCTTGAGGCGTTGTTTCACGCTTGGTGATTCAGGAACATATGAATAAACTTAAGAAGTTAATATAAGAGCGAATAGAGAAAGAGTCAATGCGGTTATTGGAATTCTGGGACATTATTAAGCCCTCACTTTGCATATGATCAATCGGGGTAAGTGTCTATATTGGGTAGTTTTGTTTTTTTTTTTTAATTTCCAGCGTCATAGTGTCAAACAGTATTTCTCTAGGTTTCCTTGAGGCGTTGTTTCACGCTTGGTGATTCAGGAACATATGAATAAACTTAAGAAGTTAGTATAAGAGCGAATAGAGAAAGAGTCAATGCGGTTATTGGAATTCTGGGACATTATTAAGCCTTCACTTGCACAAGATCAATGGGGGTAAGTGTCTATATTGGGTAGTATTGTTTTTAGGGTTCCATACCCGAGGGGTAAAAACGGGACCCTATTACTAAGACTTCGCTGTCTGTCCGTCCGTTTGTCTGTCACCAGGCTGTATGTTAAGAACCTCGATAGCTAGGCAGTTGAAATTTTCACAAATTATGTACGTATTTCCGTTGCCACTATAACAACAAATACTAAAAAACAGAATACAATTAATATTAAAGGGGGCTCCCATACAACGAACGTAATTTTTTTGCCGTTTTTATAGATAATGGTACGGAACCCTTCGTGGACGAGCCCGACTCGCATTTGGCCGGTTTTATTTTAAATATTTCCGGCGACATAAAGTCGCACAGTATTTCTCTAATATAGAATGTGCTGTCACATATCCCGTCTGGTGATAATATGTAAGTAAAAAGCTTCATTCTCTGGAGATACCTGTTGCAGTTCACATTTATTTAGAGAAATATTCAAATAACAAATGCAGCCGGTCACCATAGCTGAATTACTTTCTGCTTTTACATTTTTGGCCGTTGCATCATCATCATCATCATCATATCAGCCGCTGGAAGGTCACTGCTGGACATAGGCCTCCCCTAAAGAGTGCCACAATGACCGGCCCTGCGCCACCCTCCGTCAGCGGACTCCAGCGGCCTCGTCGGGATAGAAGAATTTATTAAATTAAATAGTTTTCATCATTTGACATTAGGTACTTAAGAAAATATACTTGCTCCATTGTTTATTGGGGTTTAAATGTACAGTGGAGCATTTAGCACATTTTAGTATATTGTATGTATACGTATGTATGTATATAAAATTCTTTTCTCAAACATGCAATGACATATTGATGTTATGTTCCTTATAATAGGCTGCGAAGTATGACGTTTCAGGTGCGGCTAGGACAAGAGGTCTTTAATGGAATTTCATACAAATCTTGCATTCCTAGGCCGGCAAAGTCCTCTTTTTTAATTTCCATTCCACATAAATTGTGGCACAGGCGCCATGACATTCTGCCACTATGCGTATTAAAAATAAAACTTTGATTTATTTGTTGTTTATTTCATTGCATGTTTGAGAAAAGCACTATACATACCTCGGCGGGAAATATGGGGTTGCCCGCCTCAGACCTATCCGACCTTCTATATATGTCTTCGGCCGGCAACCCCTTCCGTCCCGGCCTCTGTAGTAATGTACTATTATTGTACATTAATGAAACACAACAATAAAACAGTAATTACAAGAACAGTTGACATATGCACAAAGGCGAGCTTAATTCTTACTGTCACTATTTTTTATCTAGAATTTTGAGTAAGTAAATATACAGAGTGTCGCTGTAACAGATAGAGTACCAAATTAAAAGGACGCTTCCTTAGACCATTTGCAGAAAGCTATTGCGTCCAAAAAATTATTAAGTTTTTCAATTCGGAGAAATTTTGATCTTATGTTATGACTTAGTAATGGATCTTGACACCACAAGATTATAGCAGGGCAGTCAATGTTGATATTGAGATAGCATGAAGTTATGACTCTTAATAGTTTTTGCATTATTGTTTTTATTTTTTTATTATCTAATTTTTGGGTTTTTTAAATAAAGAGTTATTAATATCAGTCCAGTAGAGTAAGAAATTCACTTAAACTATAAAATAATTTCTGGGGTACTCAATAGTGTACCGTTTCATTTTTTGCTCCTATTGCAGCGACACTGTTTTATATTATTTAATAGTGGTTGTAGCTGTAGCTCACAAGCAAGACCACCGGGGAATGGGCAATGGGCAGCAGCATTCCTAAAGTGCGGTGGAGATACTGCGATCGCCAACCCGCATGCCAAGCGTGGTGATTATGGCATTTACCCCCTATGAAATTGGGGGAGGCCTATGCCCAGCAGTAGACGTCCTAAGGCTGATGTGGTGGTGGTAGCTGTAGCTCACAAGCCCGAATGGATCCCAAATTTCTAAAAATTTCCGAACACTAAATTGTCGTATGTAAGAAATCCATATAATTATGAATCATAAAATGTTACGAAAATCGGTGGAGAAATATAACTTGTGGAGTACAGTGTAGCGTATCCGGTTCAGCTTGAGTAAAACTGCTTTGTCTGGCTGTTCAAGTGTTCGAGGTCCAGAGAATACACCACTTTACTGCGGAACATTTTTTATTCACCACTATACTTTTACTAAGATACTTCTTCTTGAGCTCACTGTACTTGTATAATTGCTTTGGTACTAATTTTGAACTGACTATGCCAGGCAGCGTCAGCCACCACATGAATCCAAGAAAAATCTTAACAGCGCGTTTTACCGCACGGTACAGCGCAATCTCATATGCAACAATAAAAAGAAAAATTAAAAAGAACATTTTAACAATAGAGGTGTTTGCCTTTATAAATGAGCTGTAGCTTCTGAATTCATTAATTATTGGGTATAATTTTCTCGAATCACATTTGCAATGTAATTAGTTTTAAATTCTTAGCATGATTTAGTGTTAATGTACTCCATTTAGAGTTTTGTTATCTTGGTCTGAGCAACAGAATTGTTATTTAACCAGTAGTGGAAACTGTTTGGCTTATGCATGTTTATTAATGTTAACTAAATGAATTGTTTAATGCCTGTTTGTTTCCCGAATAAATAAATAAATAAAATAAACATTGTAACTAAATTTAGAATAAAAATTATTAATAAATAAATTGTTTATTAATAATAAAGCTGCGTGGCACTTCACCAACTGATATTAATTATTTTTACAAATATTTTGGCATTCATTTCGATCATTTACAACCTAACTAAATTTCCAAAATGAGGACATGTCACGCCATCTGTTGACAACTTATTAAACCTAAATATACTACAAACTACACTTTGGAAATACTTAATGGAGATTTCACATCAAGAGAACAGCCAGACAAAGCAGTTTTGCTCAAGCTGAACCGGAAATGCTCGCGCTTTTCACTCGCACAGGAAATAATTTAAAATAACTTTTCACCCTAGGCATAACTGTCAAAATGTGATCGGCGAAAAAATTATGCAGATGTCTCTAATTTACTTCGACGTTCGCGAGAGGGGAGTTTTATTCAACTTTTCCCCTACGCACTCCTTTAAATGCGACAAAAAATAACGAATGAGCGCAATCCTTTTCATTATTATACTCACAAAAAGGAGTTGAAAAAAAGTTTTCGGAGCCCGGCACCGGTCACATCTGCTGCTAATGTATCCAACTTTTGATAAAGCCATAGTAGCCGAATAAATTGGCGCCGTTGAATCACAATTTCATGTTCGCACATGATGTGTCGGGCGTCAGAGGAAACCTTTTTATTTTCCGACAGAAAGTCGTTTTTGTCAATTTTACGACGCGGAACTTGCATGAGCTGTTATGTTGTTTCCGGGAGTAGCTGTTGGAAGCAATGCCTATTTGTAGTAGTAACAGCTCAGTTTGATGCTTTAAGGTAAAATTTGCAGCTTGTTGTCCTTGCAAATCTTGAGAAGCACTAGTAGTGACGAGGAACACTACATATTTCCATTTACGTATGTTCCCAGTTATCAGTCTGTTGTTCATTACCACTGTAGACCTATCAAAATTCCATATTGTATGTACAAAGAAAATATATACAAGAATACTTAACCAAAATAAAAATAAAAAATAAAACTAACTTAATTCTTAAACAGGCTCTAGAGGCATTGTACCGAGTATGCTGGCGGCATTTCCTCGCTGTATTATAATGCTGATAGGTTGAGCGAGGAAGTCGCCAGCTCTTCGGTCACCAGTTACGTCAACCAGACGCTTTGAAATTTCACTAAATAACTTGTGTGCGCTGGGACCCCATGGACCTAGAGTTTCGACGCCAAATAAATTGTATTAATTACTGTATGACTTTTAAAAAGAGCCCTTGAAGCCTACTTACAGATTAAACATTAGATTATGATTTTGATTTTGAGACGACCTTAATAGATACCTAATTAGTAACATGTTTATAAAGGATTTAAAAGTGTTTTGCAAATGACGTACATATATATTTCATTTTAGTATAATAATCATGATATGTTTTTCATAGAAAAGCTGACCACCAAAGTTGTTCTATTTAAATCTTTTCACGATTACATAAAGGTTTGTATGGCATAAGTCGTTCAGTATGCCTAATGTATATAGGTAGATCTTTTAAAAAGTAATGTTATCTTTTAAAATGGATTTGAATGATTGAATCATTCACGCGGTTATCATCCGAAAATTCCAGCGCACTTCATCTTATCACATTGGGATAAACCTTTATCTTTATCTGACTTATCGGTCTGATTCACCCAATAACTTATAAGATCTCACGCAAAATGAGATCAGCGAGTCTTGATATAGATACTAACCTACTAACAACTAATTCAAGTCGTACATAAGTCAAATTAAGTTTGATTGTGTGTCGCTTCCTTACACATTTTACGAACTAGCGAACTCAACGTCAACACGTAAGCGAATAGAATACAAAGCCAGTGTTAAAATGGCGTCGAAGACAATGCTAGCGTGTTTTGTTTTGATGGCGGTAGCAGCGGTGGCGATGGCGGAAGACTTGCAAGTAGGGACCAGTGTGAACGGCCAGCTCGCTTATTCTGAGACTGTGCAGTTGTCATCGGTACCACTCAAGACTAGGACGAAGAACGTATTTTATAATGATGAGAACAACAGAACTATCAAGGTTTGTAACTAATTTGACTATATTTGGTGTTACTTGTTACATCGATCGCAAAATTTACGATTTTAAATTTACTACCCTATACTTAATACGATCTTTCTACTCTACGAGTACATATACGAGTATGCTCATTTACGTATAGAGTAGTAAATTTTAAAAATCGTTTGCTTCGCGTACCGCGGTACCTGCGGTATGCGAGGTGAAGCAATGTTGGCCGGGGACAGTCCTTGAATGGGTGCCTGCTTTGAGTGGTACTTTGGCTTTTCAGTCGTTGATCCCGGCTGCTTTCTATAATAGTAGTCGCCAAGTTAGAGCCCTTCGGGCGGCTTGAGAGCTTCTAACAGTCAAGTTGCCCACTCACTTGACAAGCTTAATCCCAATAAGGTCTAGTATCTCCCTTGGATTGGAAGGTCAGATGGCAGTCGCTTCTGTAAAAAATTAGTCGCTACGCCAATTTATGGGATTACGTAGCGGACCCCAGGCTTCTTTCAGGATGCAACTGTATTGGGATAACAGTAGGATGATGATGACTACTGTAAACTCAATGCACTTAATTAAGCAAAATGTTAGCAGTCGGTGAAATTACATATTTAAATGAGAGAATTCATTAGGATTCGTTTGTTTAGGTGACTAAGTATTTACTGTTTTCAACCTACATGTTGCTGTTTTCTTTCTGTTTGTAACCGATTCATTTGTTTGACGTGTGCAATAAAGAGTATTCGTATTATATTGTATTTATCAAGTATCTATTAACATTTTCTTTGTCTTGTTTTTCTAGCCAGCGATTAGTCACTAAAATCTAGTAGGTAACACTTTTTAGCCACTACTAATGCCCTAGATATTAAGGTATATCGACAGATAAACTAAATTAATTAATCTATGTCTATTTAAATTATTAATCAAAGTACGATAAAATACCAAATTAAAGGGAAAAATTTAAAAATTTAATGCTCCAAGCAGGATTCGAACCTGCGACATCTGGCATACGCGGCCAATCGCTCTAGCTTCTGAGCTATCGGAACAACCAAGCTCGTCCACGAAATCCTTCAATAGTTCCCTCTTACAACGCCTTAGGGAGGCGTACAGCGACATCTACCGTAGAAGACTTAGGCTTCTATTAACGGCACCAACGTCTCAAATTACATTGAGACGCGCGTTAGCAGCGTTACTGCTTTAGTACAAAATTAATTTACGATAAAATACTCCAAACTATGATAGTAATGTAAACAAAGTAGGCATTCCTACACAATTGTAGGCTCGTTAGTTGAAGATTTTTAAGATTTAAGAATAAAAGCATTTTATATCGTAATTGTTGAATTGATATCTATTAAAAAAAATCCCTTCTGATTAGCTACTCATCCAAGCGCTCGCTATTCGGTACACTAAATTAGGAGGTCGCAAATCGACATATTTACTATGACCCAGGATAGCAACGTTACGATTATGGCAATGTGAACAAAGTAGTAGAGGGCCCGAATCCTTGAATCCCACGAATCATACTGTACGGTCTTTACAAGAATGTTAAGACAAACAATATAGTGCAACTTCTGTCCGAAAAAAATTAACAGCGTCCCAAAAGCCTTCCTATCTTAGCCACAAAGTCCAGTACCCAAGTGGGCACAGTTTTATTGTACTCGTATCTGTTCTCGGCACCTCCAAATAATGGCACTGTATCACAGAGAAGGTACGAACAGCGATTGAAATGTAGAAAATTCTTGACAATAACCTGACAATGTGTTCCAGGGTATCTCGGCGATAGACTTGGATAAGAAGGCTGCGCGAGCGACGGTCACCTCGGGTGGCGTCGGCTTCTCCTTCGCGAACCTTCGGCTTAAGAGCGAGAGGGGGGAGGGACTCAACTATCAATTGCAGTTCTTTGTCTAACACACGTCATACATGGGCTGATCTTGTTTTCTTGTTGATCTTAATTTCATTTTAGATTAGAGTGAAAACTGATGGGTAGATTTAGTGTTTTGAACAAATTAATTTCCTACAATTTTATTTCACCAAGTAACAACACGTACGAAATATCCTTCGTACTCACTCACTAAGGTACATAAATAGAACTCTGACGAAAAAGAAAAATAAGACCCAGTTGTTGAAACTTGAGGCCCTGTAATCCCAAGAATTTGCGTACAACTTATATTAAATACTGACAATGATATTATGATTGCGAAAGTATGTTTATTCCTTTTCACCTCGTCACCCTTTCTACTCAACATTTTGTCATGCTTTCCAATCATTTATGCTATCATGGCATTCATGGATATGAAAACGGTTAAGAATTAGATTGAAATCTAGAAAAAGACAACTTATACTTTCAGCCATATTCTTCGAAATCGTCCTCTAAATTGTTGGAGGGCCTCCAGAATGATTAGATTCAAATTGGACAATATCCGTGATTGTTAAAATTGAATTTATAAAAACAATGTTTTGTTAATCCTAAGCGATCTGTGGAAGAAGCGTTTTAATAATAATATAATAATAATAATATTGGGGGTTGGGGGACAATCTTACACAAATCGACCTAGTCCCAAACTAAGCAAAGCTTGTACTATGGGTACATACTAGACGACGATATACATAGTTATATAGATAAATACATACTTAAATACATAGAAAACATCCAAGACCCAAGAACAAATATCCGTGAAAAATGCACAAATAAATGCCCTGGCCGAGATTCGAACCCGGGACCTCTAGCTTCGGAGGCAGAGTCACTACCAACTAGGTGGTGGTGCATTGCGTTTTAAATCAATAGTGTCTATAAAAATTATAGCTACGATTCTAAAATAGATAAAGCATTTTAATTTACTTGTTAGAACTTCTAACTTAGAAGTTACAACGGAATAAATATAGGTCGTCCTCACAGACGAGCTCGCTGGCACACATTCTCTGCGAGGATCTCCGTCTGACGGGGATACTTGAACCCAGAGGCACTCGCGAAGGCACAGGGTCTATCTGACTGAGCGTATTTGAATGGAATTTAAATGTACAGTTTTTGTGCCCGCCACCATCACTGTATCAGCCTAAGGACGTCCACTGCTGGACATACGTCTCCCCCAATTTCATGGGGAGTAAATGCCATAATCGCCACGCTTGGCATGCGGGTTGGCGATCGCAGTATCTCCACCGCACTCCAGGGATGCTGCTGCCCATCCCACGGTGGTCTTGGTCGTTGTTTTAGGACCCACTCCATGTCCTACTTGGGGTCAAACTAAGTTTTTATTTATATAATAACAGTCGCGACTAAGGATACAGCCTGGCTGATGGTAAGCAGATACCGTAGCCTATAAACACTTAGTCGTCCAGTATTGATTTGAGGTTATGTTGTATTGGCAAAGTCAAATTCAGGTCCCGCACTATTATTTCAGAGCATCATCGGTAGCTCTTGGCATCCTTAGCACCGGAACACCACTAACCTAAGCTACAGAGAAAGTATTACTGTTCATCATCCTCCTAGCGTTATTCCCAGTACAGTTGCATCCTAAAGAATGCCTGGGGTCCGCTACCTAATCCCAAGAATTGGCGTAGGCACTAGTTTTTACGGAAGCGACTGCCATCTGACCTTCCAACCCTAGGGGGAAACCGACCTTATTGGGAATAGGCTTGTCAAGTGAGTGGGCAACTTGACTGTTAGAAGTTCTCAAGCCGCCCGGAGGCCTCTAACTTGGCTTAACGACTGCTATCAAAGACAGCAACCGGGATCAACGGCTTAACGTGCCTTCCAAAGCACGGGAGCGCTCAGTTAGTAACCACTCAAAGCGGTCACCCATCCAAGGACTGACCTCGCCCGACATTGCTTCACCTCGCATACCGCACGCAGTACGCGGGTGCCACTGGGCCACGAGAGCAAGTATTACTGTTATTGAATTTAATTTCAATCCATTACGTCAAGTCGGATAACCTCCACGGACATGTGCATTGCGTTTTTATGCACGGGAACAAGGCAGTACAAAACAGTATCTTTAAATTACGAGTATCTTTTTAGTGGCTGGTTCATACTTTAGAAGAATGCGTTACTGATATGTATGTATAAGTATATTCAGAGTAGATTGGGACGTGTTGTTTGACGCGTTCTCGCTATTGACTATGCTCATTTGCTCAAGCGTAAGCGAGAACTCAATATACATTTCGGACTTGTTTAGTTTAAATAAATTATAAGCAGTGGTAAATTTGAGCGAGAGAGAGAGACGAAAGAATTTCGGTTTAGGCTTAAGGAAGGCTCTGAGATAAGTCTTTATTGCGGTTTTATTGGAACTGAGCTAATTATTTCGTATCTGAAAAATATGAAGGAGTACCAGTCAAAAACAGGACATCAATGGTAAATAATAGTGATCGGAATAGGTAGTGCAATCTCGGGTGAATGGCCTTAAACAGTATGCTTAATAAGGATAAGACCCGTGATTCCGGGACTCGTATTGTCTCAAATAATATTTTAATGACATGACATTTAATTTTAGTTATATGATTACTTATGAATAGTTTCATTAAAACGCAACAATAGGTCAAAAGGTAAACATTGGTAGGTTTTCAATTAAGTGTAGAGGGTTGGTGCCTCATCAAGTATTGATCAGGCGCAATGAATGTTTCACGGGTACCGTGCTATGCAAATTTAGGGAACGTGGGCGTGCGTGGTGCCGGACGGTGGCAAGCCATGCGTGCCGGGCACCGGGAGCCGGCGCCGGGGAAGTTAACAAACAAAACTAGAACAATATACTTTTGCTTTACTCTCCGCTACGGAATAAAAATATATATAAAATAATTATAAGCAAAGGAATATTGTTCTAGAAATTTATCATGGATTTCCGCAAAGTAACGCTTAATACGGTATTTCACTGATAGTCAAATCAGCAACTTTTTACGAAACGTCCGTCGTACGACGTCACAATTTTCTGTGTGGAACTGCGTCCTTTTTTTCCTTTTTATGTATTTTAAAATCTTTTAATAAATCTGGTAATTTTTTTCGAGTGTTTTCGAAGTTATGAATTGTTTATTGGGCACGTAATTTTTTGTGTGTTGTGATTTACCCTATTGTATCAAGTAATACATCAAGTAATTTGTAAATTTTGTCAAGTGAAAGCGTCCGCTAGATAAACTATAATTTTCGATGAGAGTGCAAAAATTTAGAAAATATTCGCCACGGGGTTGACCAATGTATATCACCTCTAGAATCCACCCATCGATCGTAACATAGTTCCTTAATTTAGACATACCTTCAGCAATCCAATATTTTTAAAGAATAAGAATTGCATCAATATATTGCTCTGAATAATTAGCTTAAAGATGATGTTTTAACTGACGATTTCACAGTCCTTGTTGCTAGGCCTTTTTGAATAAATAATACTTTGACTTCGATTTTGACCAACTAAGCTAGTGTAATAATAATATTGGGGGACAATCTTACACAAACCGACCTAGTCCCAAATTAAGCAAAGCTTCTACTATGGGTATTGTGGGTATCACTTGTGGTGACGAATCTTTTAATCTCGTGGGTTCAAATTCCACCCGTGGCGATTATTTTTTAAGTTTTTCACTTGTATCGAATTTTAAATCAATCAGTGTATTTGTGGCACATCATTAGCGCACTGCTTCCCCATCACTACGCGTGGCGAGACGCGCCCGGGTGGCGCGTTAGCAAAACCGGCTCCCAGTCGACCAGCGCCCGCGCACGGCAGACACTGATCCAACTCCGAGCAAAACGCATGTCGCTCTCGCTCGCGCGCGCACAATATTCCGCTTACGCTTTGCAACGCTTTTCTGTTAACTTTACTTCATCTATCTTTCCGTTTCTTAACTGTTTGTGTTCAGTTTCGCTTCTACGTGTTGTAACTTTCTTCAGTGTCATTATATAGTGTAAAATAGACTCTTGCCTTTTCATTTGAAGACATAAGTATAGTGGATAGCTCCTATATATTCACTGAAAAAAATCTTAAAATCAATATTTTAGCTGTGGTTAAAGTTGTGCCATGGTTTTGTTACGTAATTTCTAACTTTCACGGACTTAGTGCGGAAAAAGGCGACCATAACCATGATTCACGCCGCTTGGCCCTATTGCTAGTCTGAGCTAGCTAGTCACCAACTGGAAAAACGCTATATGGATGGTAATCAAGCCAATTAAATGTTTATTTAGAACGTTGGAAATATATGAAGATTTCAAATCGGCCAGCTCCCGGTCACAGCAGCATGTTGACTCTGGCCCGTTGAATATGCAGCCAGGGCGTGCGCTTAACTCTTGTAAGCCTTTGTCGGCCCCGATATTGGATCGCGGCGTTATCGATACACAGTCCCCAAACAACTTGTTTTATTCCCGGATTTATTGCCGTTTACCTCTACTAACAAAAACGTCCGCTTTGACATTGGACCTAATATCAACGCGTCACTGAGTTGCAAACAGAGGGTATTGGAAATGACTTCCCGCGCAACGTTTGACTTGTCCAGTGGTCATCGGATCACGTATTGACTGTGAATCCACTTCTGGAGCCCAATCTGATACTTTCATTTGAATCAGCTAGGAGATGTATGTGATGAATGTTTCAAGTTCTGCCACAGAATAAGTAATAGTACAAGTACAGAAGTTTCCCTGTTAACAAATCCCCCGTTTAGGTATGCCATATGTGCCTAAACGTGGCCATCTCTTTCTATCGCACGCAACGCGCTCTTTCGAGGCCCCGCCCTCAGCGCTAGGGTTACCACCAGCGAGAACCTATATTAATATATGTACTTTATTATTAGTAGTGTTGTTTACAACACAATTACGAATAATACTTAAGGTTAAGGTTTCGTAGCCAAAATGGTGAAAACGGAACCCGTCCGTCCGTCTTTTCGTCTGTATGTGATAGCCGATGTACTTACTCTGAGACTATAAGCACTACAAATACAATTAAAAGATTTAGCAGTAAGGTGTGTTCTACTCGTATTAACTCTATTAACTCCATACATGTAACCAGTGGATACAAAGATTTATATAATTTTTAAAGCCATTACTTTAATAAATAAGTTTCTTAGAAACAACGTTTTCGTTTTCTTTTATGTCAATCTTTGGTGAATACCAACTGACTGTCAGGTTTTAGAGTGATAACTGTCAGTTTTTCAACATTTTAAGATAAAGAAAGGCATTGTTTTTGACATTATTATTTAACACAAAACGGATTATATTAATATCGTACAGCGGTACAGCAGCGCGTGCGCGTGCGGTTCGTAACGCTACGCCGCAACCATTGAATAGTCACACGACGTGTGAGCCGGCGGCCGCATGTACTATACGCGGCGCGATGACGTCACGGTAGTAAACCACCCTTGGTTCTGCGAGAAGATGCACCTCCTTCTGTGTAATTATTATTATTTAATTTAATTTAATCGTATGACATTTATTTACGAACCGTGGGAGCTTCGAGAAGACAAGTACGGTTGCCAGTTTTGGTTGCACGTTTAGCACCGGGGTCAAGTGTGGGGTAACGGTAGGTACTCCCTACGGACGTGGTGCAACTTCGACCCCTCTTTGTCAAGTGAGTGGGCAACTTGACTGTTAGAAGTTTTCAAGCCGCCCGAAGGCCTCTAACTAGGCTTAACGACTGCTGTCGTAGACAGCAGCCGGGATCAACGCCTTAATGTGCCTTCCAAAGCACGGGAGCGCTCAGTTAGTAACCACTTAAAGCGGTCACCCATCCAAGAACTGACCTGCGCCCACATTGCTTAACCTCGCATACCGCACGCGGTTCGCGGGCGCCGCTGGGCCACGAACGCTCCGTTATTATTTTGTTACTCTAGTGTTTCTGATTTTATTCCACATTGCTTTGGTGTTACTACTGTAATGCCATGAAACCCAACTGTTTATATATGTATAAATAAACACATGAATGTATCATTTTAATTTGATATTGGCATGGCGTATTTTAAGTTCGAAACGCACAGAGCGGGCGAGGTGAGGGGCGGAGGCGGCATTTTTGATCTTTCCAAAACTGCTGCTTCATGTCACAGACGCCGCCTCAGTTCTACCGCGTTACGGAATAACGCGCGGTTTTTAGCGCGACGTGCCCCCGACCGCGTTTGTTTTACCGCAAAACCGCCTCCGTATCGCAACGATGCTGCGCCACGCTCTGTGCGTTTCAAGCTTTAACTATACACGCGAATGTATAGTTAATAGTACATTACGATACAAGTGTTGTAAAAGTCCGATATCGCAGATGTTTGAGGCCCGAGCCTCAGGCGAGGGTCATAGTCATAAATATGCGAGAGAGGGCTTTCTGTTTTACGACCCGTGTTTTGTACACAATTTTACATCACCACTTGGCCAAAAAGTGCGTTTTTCCGGACGCACAGCGTGCGAAAAAACGCGCTTTTTGGCAAGGTGTTCTGTAAAGTTATTAAAAATGTCCGATATTTTACAAAACTGTCATTAGATATTCCCATTGCTAGGCATTTTCATAAATGAGAGGAAACAGCCAGTAGTCCCCACGATGTCCCAGTGCGGGTTGGGGACTTCACATACACCTTTGAATTTCTTCGCAAATGAATGTAGGTTTGCTCACGATGCTTCCTTCGCTGAAAATCTAACGGTGAATATAAAATTTCCAAAAATCTCATTGTTACAGTCAACATCAAATGTAGATGATCATTTTAGTACTTTGTTGCACTAACGTAACAATACTGCGACAGTTTGGATGCCTCAAAGTAGTGAAACTGACAAGGTACTAAAATGATAATTTACTTTTGCTGTTGACTGTACGAACCGGGATTCGAACACATGACCACCGCATGATAGCCGCTTGCTTGAACCACTAGTTTACAACTAAACAAATATAGTAGTAGTAGTAAAACTCTTTCTGTATACAATAAGGAAAGAAAAAATATTTTACAAGAAAGTTTCAAGCTATAATCCTAGACGAGAACTAAACATTGTATATAGAACACTTGTAATTGTAATCTTTTTAACCTTAGTTGTTTAAAAGAACATTAGAAGTCTGCGAAATCCAGAGCTCGTATATTTAAGGCAACTAAAACTAGAAACTTCCACAAACGATCCCATGAAAAAAGCAACGAAATCTGAGGATGTTCTCAACCGAATAGCAAAAGGAGGACAATTGCAAAAAAATATTATTTCACGGCAGGGAGGCAAAGTGAAGCGCACACTACACATTTGCGCGCCCCTCTCCAGTCAATTGTCCTTACATTTTACATTTCTGCATCATATTCCGGCTTTCGCAATGAAAAGTAAAAACATTGCAGATGCCTAGCGCCGCCAACCCAATACCAAACTTAACGCAGACCCGTACAGACCAAAATACTTTGAGGCGGTAATTTCGTAAATTCTGATGCAAGGAAAGACGAGACGAGAGTGGCTGAATTGAGGTGGAAGCTAAAGTGCGGAATAAAAGTGACGAGCAAGACTTGAAAGAAATAAACTAAAAGTGAACATTCGTGGGGAATTGCCCGGTCGTTTTTATTACTATTTGCCTTGATGCCGTATCGATTACGGTATTGCATTAGCATTTTAGATGTAAAGAGAACTTTCTAGGGTCGTTTAAAGGATAATACGAACAGGTAAACAAAGCTTGTATATAAAGAAGATCTGCAGTAATTGCGTAACTTTTTGAACAAACTTTAGGTAGTATCAACTTTCATTTTCACCGACAAAAAATTAGTTGTTGTGTCCTATCGCGCGTTTATAAAGTAAATCGATTACCCTGCAGGATCTGTTTTCTATCCGTGATACATCAGCACGGATCATCATCAGATCTGTCATTTGATAGAAGAAGATATAAATATCTCCATTTCGATGTGGAGGAAAGTCGATTTTTTACTGATCGCGTCATCTGTTTCCGTTCACACCGTCAACATTTAGGCTCATTACCCAAATGTTAACATTTTAAAATATTAGGAGGAGCATTAATTTCTGAATGACAGTAAACTGGTTTCAGTTTACTGTCATTCTGATTTCAACAGGTGACGCCAAAACGGGAACATGTCCCTTTCTCTTACGGAGCTTATCAGCTACAAATGCTCATCAAAATAGGCTATTTTCTGTGTGGATTGACAGTATAGGACTATTGCAATTTGCAGCTAAACATCATAGATTTTACGCGTATTTTTTGGATTATTCTTTAGCGGCCTTTACACGTAAAGTTCGGACTGCGCATCTGGGACTGTGTTCCGAACTCGCGGATTTAACCGCCATCCAGCCCGTAGCCCCATTTGATCGTAATTAGCGCATGACAGTTTGATCCGTGGTAAGAACCGACGGATGGACCGACGGTACTATCCTCGGTTCGGAACGCAGTCCCAGATGCGCAGTCCGAACTCGTGTAAAGGCCATGTTTACAAAAGTTTTCCACGCTCCAAACCGTCACTGCTCTTTGCGTTTATACGAGAAGCGCGCGCAAAACTTTAGTCAGATGTGTTCGGTTCGATGTCATGCATTTAACTGTTAACCGCCGCTCGCCGCGTGAATTTACACGTACGGTCCGAACTCTACCTGTAAATTTATTTTTATTTATTTAGGAAGATCATCAGCTTAGATAATACACAATAACTTAAAGCAGTAGTGACAGTGAGCTAATAACAGATCCTCACTGATAGCATAGTAAATTATACAAGAAATGAGTGAGCGAAAAGCCAAGCAAAAAACACAACGCCATGCGTCTCGATAGTACTGCTACATTATTAAGTACTTAATTCTAAATAAACTAATAACAACCAAAAACATTCCTTAAACTATATCCTACTTTTGCCGACAAATTGCCGTGACAAGAGTCGTTTTAATGAAGGAACACTTGCACTGAATAGATCCAAATCACCAAACCTCTGAAACACATCATTGATGCCGTTGCTCGCTCTAATGAGAAAACTGTTTCGCCTATAGTTAGTAGATGATAGCGGTACGGATAGTGGTGGCTTACGCCGCGCTCTACTGGGTGTACGGATATTCAATTTACTTAGTAAGGGGCTATCGATTGAGTTAGTTGTAATTTTAAGTATATAAGAAATATCAGCTATACTACGACGTTTCTCAAGAGGGGAGAAGATGGAATTTTCTACACAGATCCAAATACCTATATGAGTTATAGTTGATACCCAGTTTGAAGCAAAGAAACTTTAAGAACTTCTTCTGGATATTTTCTAATCTCATTATATAGCATCTGTAACGAGGATTCCAGACCTGGGAAGCATACTCCAAGGTACTTCTGACTAGGGCACAATATAGTATTTTAAATGTTTTAGCCTGCTCAAAATCCTTGGAGTAGCGAATCAGGAAACCTAGTGATTTTGATGCTCTAGATATGACATTATTAATATGGTTATCAAAAAGAAGTTTGGAATCATGTAAGACGCCCAGATCCCGCACAATAGCCTAACGTTGCAGGGGTTGGCCTTTGCGTTGATAATCGAATGAAACTGTATTAGTTTTACGTGTAAAAGTAACTACTGAGCATTTAGAGGGATTAAGGTCGAGGTGATTGCGTGAGCAATAATCATCCAGTCTGGATAGGTCACTTTGAAGTGCCTCTGCTTCACGCTGTGTCGACACAGAAGCAAAGATCTTCATGTCATCTGCGAAGCATTATTAACATAGATAACAAAGAGCAACGGGCCAAGCAAAGATCCTTGCGGCACGCCGCTGGGGACTCTCACCCAGCTAGAGATGTAATTGCTCACGACTACAGCCTGAGTACGATTGTCAATATAGGACGAGAACTACCTGAGCAAGTCCCCACTAATGCCGATGCACTCTAAATTTTAAATTCAATTTTTTTTAATTCAAAATATTCTTTATTCAAATAGGCCTAGCAACAAGCACTTTCGAGTCGATTTATAACATGTATTAACATATATATTAATTAATTATTTAGAACAATTTATTGATGCTATTATTATTCTTTACAATAAATATTGTATTGTTGTAGAAATGTCAAAATAAGAAATAATTATGTAGTAAAATTCACAATAGGATCGTCAATACATAAATAATGATAATAATAAATAAATATTTTACTTTTATAAATGTTTTGTAAAAAACCTAACTTAAGTTATAAGAAAAAAAATGTATAAAAAATAGAAATCTAGACAGTTTCTAGAATAAAATCAATATGTCAAAAGTAAATAATAAGATAATATTAATATCTAATGCCATAATGATTAATTCATTCATATTTCAGTCACAATTAATTAATCCCACAGTATTTTATCATTCATGTAGTCGTGTGTGCTATAATAAAACTTCACACCATTACCCATGAATGATTTTCTAATTTTTTGGAGGCGAGTGGTGGGCACCGCGAGCTTGTGTTTATTTCGAGTATTAATATTATGTGTGTCACAGTTCTTCCTGAAATTTACAATGTTTTTATGTACATACACAATATTATCATAGATGTATTGACAATGCAATGTCATTACATTAATGTTCTTGAACTTATCTCTAAGTGAGTCTCTATGGTTCATTTTATATATTGCTCGAATAGCCCTCTTCTGCAGAACAAAAATGGTATTAATATCTGAAGCACTGCCCCATAGTAAAATACCATACGACATAATACTGTGGAAGTAACTAAAATATACTAATCGAGCTGTTTTCACGTCTGTCAGTTGGCGGATCTTGCTCACTGCAAAAGCTGCAGAACTCAGTCTATTCGAGAGATTAGCAATATGGGGACCCCATTGGAGTTTGGAATCTAATGTTAAACCAAGAAAAACTGTACAATCCACTAGTTCCAATTCCTCATCTTTCACAATGACACTTGTTTGATTGTGCTTAACGTTAGTCGTGACAAACTTAATACATTTGGTCTTTTTCTCATTTAACAATAAATTGTTGCCATTGAAGCAATTAACTACTTTAGATTTGGCATTGTTTATATCATTGCTAGCTTGTTGCTGTCGTTTGACTTTGAATATAAGAGAGGTATCGTCTGCAAACAATACTATATCATGGTGGGTCTTTACGAGGTATGGCAAGTCATTTATGTAGATAAGGAATAGGAAAGGTCCCAATATTGATCCCTGCGGTACACCCATCGAGACCACTGATCCCGGTGATCGCTGTCCATTCGGCTTTTTCCTCGTGGTCAAACTGATTTGCCAAACTGGTTTGGCCACGAGGAAATGCGATTCCTCGTGGCCAAACACAGTATTGTCATCCTCCTGTATATGTCTAGATTGTCTAGTGTTTACACGCAGAAACTCTTTTGAAGAGTTTTAGCACTTAAACATAATGACACCTAAATATAAATGAAATAACTATTAAAGTTTTGCTACATGATGGTCGACAGGAGTTCCATGGCGGAACTAGTGAAACTTTTTTTCCCAATAGTTCCGTTCCCAATGTTCAGTTGTGGCGCTTCGCCGGCCGCTGCCGCGGCACGCTCGCTTCGCTCGCTCGGCTCGCGCGTTGTAGGGTCACAGTTCTACTAACACTCCTCCTCGCTTCGCTCGTCGTCGTACCTAACTACCACTCTGTACCGTTGACGGAACTATTGGGAAAAAAAGTCTCACTAGTTCCACCACGGAACTACTTCCACGGGACTATTGACAATATAAATAATCTGGCATGGAATTGTCTGCGACTCACAATGTCTGTTTTGACTATGTATACTAAAAAGTTTCAATATGGACTATTAAGTGATGTTTGTTCTATTTTTTTTCTATTTATTCAACGTTTGATATAGGGTGTGGACATTTGTTACAATTACGTGAAATAATACGCAGTTTGACCACTAGGAATCGCATTCCCTCGTGGCCAAACCAGTTTGGCAAATCAGTTTGACCACGAGGAAAAAGCTGTCCATTCACGTCGACCCTTTGTATTCTACCATATAGATAAGACTTTAGCAAATTCAGTGCCGATCCTCTAACTCCATAGTAGTGCAGTTTCCTGATTAATGTTTCATGACACACGCAGTCGAAGGCCTTGGACAAATCACAAAAAATACCTAATGCATCCTGTGACTCTTCCCAGGCATCGAATATATGTTTAGTTAGCTCAACAGCCGCGTCGGTTGTCGAGCGACCCCGCGTAAAACCAAATTGCTTATTATGCATTAAATTGTTTGTATTAAAATGTCTTATTAATTGGGACAAAACTAATTTTTCAAAAATTTTACTAAATGTTGGTAGCACAGATATTGGTCTAAAATTAGTGGGGTCAGAAGTGCTACCTGATTTAAATAAAGGAGTTATTTTACTATGTTTCATTAGATCAGGAAACTCACCGCAGTCAATACTGTTATTAAATATAATTAATATAATAAATGTATATAATAGACGCTTGTGGTTAATGCGATCGAATGCCTTACTGTAATCGGTATAAATGACGTCAACTTGTCGATCGCTGTCCATAGATGATGTTAAAAAGTCATTGAAAATAACCAAGTTAGAAACAGTTGATCGAGCAGGCAGAAAACCGTGTTGGTATTCGTGAAGGGAATGACGAATAGCGGCATAAACCTGACTGTGAATAATTTTTTCAAACACTTTAGAAATTATACATAATTTGGATATAAGTCGATAGTTGTAAAGGCCGCTATTAAGGAAAATCGTTTCAAAAATTACTCCAAAACGATAAATTTCAAGCTAAATAGGTACTTTTCCGCTTTAATTCTACTACATACAAAAAAGCATCGTATAATTTAATCATTAAAAAAAAATCAATTTTGTCATAATTAGAGTAAATTTTTTTTTTAATTTGCAGGGGTTTTTTTAAGATTCGCATAGAATATCGGCGCTGAGGTCGTGCGCCGTCTTGTGCTAGCCGTGCTGAACCAGTTTACATGAAATTCGGCATTAAGATAGTTTAGTTTTTTTAAGTTAAGACAGTAGTTAAATATTGGAAATTATTATTTACAAAGCCTTTTTGAAAATTAAACTAAAACAATTCAAATTATTTATTTCGTGTAACAGGAGACACATAGAATAAATTAATTGAAAAAAATCAATTGAAACAGTGCATACACAGTCCCACCATTTAATTACATTGGTGGAAGTATGCAGCATCGCACAGTGTAACATGATACAGGAAAAGAGAAGGTAGCGATAGTCTATAGGTATTAATTTAATACCTATCAGATATTTCTCTAGGACTATAACGACTTCTACGCGGGAGTAGTCGCAGGCAAAAATCAGTTATCCATGGAGATAATAGTTAACTACACCCACGTTAGTGCTGTTATTGTCATAGCAGACATAAATAAAAGGATAAATGAATAAATGTGAAACACAATTATCTAAATATATAAAAGAAGAAACTGACTGACTGACTGACTGACTGACTGACTGACTGACTGACTGACTGACTGACATATCAACGCACAGCCCAAACCGCTGGTCCTAGAGATTCCAAATTTGGCACGTAGGTTCCTTATAAGGTCTAGGGGTGCACTAAGAAAGTATAAGTAAATGGGGGTCCGAAGTTTGTATGGGGAAACAAGATTAGTTGGACTATTTTATTCGAAACTTCACAAGAGTATTTCTAACGATAAATGAGTAAATACGTGTTTCAGGTTTTTTGAGAAATCAACCCCTAAAAGGGGGAAATCTGGTGACAAATTCTGAAAATCGACATGGGTATTGTTTTTATGATATACCGGGTCCCTGATAACGAAAACAACAATGATTTTAAAATCTCACGTGGGGGACGTGAAATACCATCCCCTCTGTTGGGGTGCGAGGGGAATGAAATGTCTAAATATTAATATGGGTGTCGTTTTTATGGTTTTTTGGGACGTTAATTACGAAAATGGCATCGGTTTTGTAATTTTATATTGTGGACATGAAAAATTTTGAAAAATAGTGTCAAATTTCAAGAAATAACTGACTGACTGAGAGACTGACATATCACCGCACAGCGCAAACTGATGGTTCTAGAGATTCCAAATTTAGTATGTAGGTTCCATATAAGGTCTTGAGGTGCATTAAGAAAGGATTTTTCAAAATTCAACGCCTAAGGGGGTGAAATGGGGGTCCGAAGATTGTATGGGGAATCAAGATTAGCTGGATTATTTTATTCGAAACTTCACAGGAGTATTTCTAACGATAAATGAGTAAACATGTGTTTCAGGTTTTTTGAGAAATCAACCCCTAAAAGGGGGAAATCTGGTGACAATTTCTGAAAATCGATATGGGTGTTGTTTCCATGGTTTATTGGGTCGCTGATTACGAAAACAACAATGATTTTAAAATCCCACGTGGAGGACGTGAAATACCATCCCCTCTGTTGGGGTCCGAGGGGGATAAATGTCTAAATATTAATATGGGTGTCGTTTTTATGGTTTTGGGTACGTTTATTACGAAAATGGCATCGGTTTTGAAATTTAATATTGTGGTCATGAAAACTTTTGAAAAATTGTGCCAAATATCAAGAAATAACTGACTGACTGAGAAACTGACATATCACCGCACAGCGCAAACTGGTGGTTCGAGAGATACCAAATTTGGCATGTAAGTTCCTTATAAGGTCTAAAGGTGCATGAAGTGCCGTGAGTTCCCTATGAAGATACGACCTTTTTTGATTCAATGTATTGTAGATGGTTTTATTAATCAGTGCCGTCCGATACGATTTCGACATAAATCGATATTTGAGCGTCTGAGAGGACTCTTAATAGGAATGCGAGGTACCTAAACTTTGAATAAAGTAACGGCCATATTGATTTTATTCATTTTCGTCCCGATTTCGTTCAAAATCGATATCTGAGTTACTGTATTACACAGATACTTTTACTAAGAGCCATTTAAGACATGCTTTTATTTCATCGGCCCTTTCCCCTTCGGCCTCTCGGAAATGTATGATAATAGTTTTCGAGCCTTATTTTTGCCAAAATCAAATGAAATTCAACAGTTTGCCGGTTTTCAGAATGTATACTGACTTTTTATCTGTTCATCTGTTAATGAATCACAATCACCAAACTTCGTATAGCGAAACCCCAGAATGTAACAACTACTTTTCTGGAGACCGCATCTAAATCGGTTCAGCCAAACGCGAGATAATCGTGGACAAACATACGAACCTGTTTTTTGTAGACGGTTAAAAATTTCGCTTAGTACGCGAGCGAAGCCGCGGGCAAATGCTAGTTTAATTATAAAGTAGACTGGGAATCGTTTAAATTGCTACACCGATGAAAGTTGAAAATAATTGGGAGCAACGTACTATATAATGCTGTATATAATGCTAAAGGACTGATATTTTTCGGTCGCATTCTGTATATTCAGTAATCACTGATCGCTGATAGCAATAATTTTGATGAAATATTTCAGTACGTTAAGGGGAGATTACTTCAGTTAAGTTATTACGCCGTATAACCTCGTAAGCCCGCGCGTACTTGTACAAGTACTTCAGACCTGACATTTTAAATGCATAGCATAGATAATTGCCTTAAGTTCTTAACCAATTACAAATTAAGGATGCGCTAAAAACAATAGACATACTGAACATAATCAATGACAAGAATTTATACAAAATCGGAAAAGTCACGTCTGGGTCTGAAGCACTACTCTTTGTTTGTACTGTAGTAGTCGTTACTACCAAGTGTACAACCCAAATGTATTCACCTTTATTGAGGTTTGCCCGACGTTTCGAATGTATTACAACATCCGTGGTCACAAGCCGACTGGCTTGAGCGGGTGTCAGCATCTTCTAGCTATATACTCGTAGCTTCTATCTATTTGGTATTTATTAACCACATTTACACGAGGGTTGTCACTTGCTCGACACACAACACTAACAATATCCGCTGATGTACTGGACGATGTATTTTGACGCTTGCAGTTACTAATAACTGGATTCCATGAAGATAAAATCTTAAAACCCCCCATCCCGGTTCAAATTACGATGTTTTTTGATCTCAACGGCGTCTCGTACTTATCTACTGTAGAAAAGACGTTCTCTAGAAAGGACTCCGGTTTATGAAACTCAATCCACTGGTTTGGTCCTGATACAGTGATTGCTCGGCTATGGCAGACTTATTAATCTGACGATTCGTGTCAGCTGTACTCTTTGACCCTTTCCGCAATGGTTCGCTTAGTCTCACCAATGTAACAACTGCAGTCCACCTTGTAAACGGCATGTGATTGATAGGGGATTTATAATATCCTTTGGCGACCTTAACCACGTACCACGGATGTTTTAATACATTCGAAACATCGGACCAACCTCAAAAAAAAGGTGAATACATTCGAGTTGTACGATTAAGTCTCATTTACCAATAATATGTGTACAAAACGTGAAAGTTTAAATTGATATAGGATTGATAGTAATTTATTATCTATAACCTAGACATCAGGGTCCAGACACGTTGTTATTTGTGTAATTAATTTAATCGAAGTGTTACACACGTGAAATATAATGTTATCTTTACTACGTCAGTACTTATTACAGTTAAAATGCCGTGACATCGCCTTAACGTATCGCAGCCGCAATCCGCATTACGGAGCGTATGCCGTTAATTCCGCTGCCAGCAAATCGCTGCAGAACGCTACTATTGCGAATTTAATTATTCATTATCTCTTTGCATTACTATCTTTATTTATCGACTTGCGTTTGTGCAGGAAATCCGTGTCGATTTTGCGCAGAAGTGTCATATGTGAGGTAAGTTTCCAAGAGGTGGAGCGCGGTGGAATGCAAACTTGTTCAATATGCAATCCAACTGGGAATTATAGTCACATCATTTAATTTGTGACCCATATCACAACAAAATCTTTGAGTTCATATATATTTTCGCAAAACTATCAACCTTAAGGCGGTCCAAAATTAAGGTTTGTGACTATAACTCCACTTTACATCCCACAATTGGTAATGCTGGACAGAGGCCTCCCACAAAGAGTGCTACAATGACCGATCCTCCGGTGGTGCTTCCAGTGGACTCCCGTGACCTTTACCAGGGCATCAGTTGACATTTTCTACACACGCTGCACAATCCGGTACGTGGTCGCCACTCAAGAACCTTTCTGCCCCAAAGGCCATTGGTTCAACGTCAATTTAGCTCCCATGCAGAACACAATAGGCTGTAGGTACCGTCATATTTTATGTGACGTTTTAGTACATTTTGGCAATAAAACAGGACGGTATAACCTATCGTGCTAGTTAATATTGGGGAACAATTGGGGGACAATCTTACACAAATCGACCTAGGTAGTCCCAAACTAAACAAAGCTTGTACTATGGGCATTAGACGACGATATACATACTTATATAGAAAAATTCATAGAAAACATCCAAGACCCAAAAACAAATATTCGTGCTAAATATACACAAGTAATGCCCTGAACAGAATTCGAATACTGGACTGGCTTCGCAGACAGGGTCACTACTAAGTAAGCCAAAGTGGTCATTGAAATTTGGAAGTTGCCCAAAAGACCACAAACATACATCACTTTACGAGGTGTATTCTGACGGTGAGTGTAGCCGGCAGAGCATGGTCGTCTGGCCCCAAACGCGTGCATAGACAACGTTTTCTACTTACCACCAGGTCGTTTGCTTATTTTCCAACCGCGAAATGCGGAACACATTGATATCAAACACGAATTCAAATCGTATATCTTCAATTGTCCCCAAGGACTACCAATTCATTGGAAACTACCTTGTAGTGCTGTCCATAGCCTCAATTCCAGAAGGCTACAGATGTGTTCATATCACATTTAGATCGTATTGGCTAGTATGCTCCCGCTTGTACTAACCCTCAGGCAAAAGTGTCAGAGCGTGAAATGGGATAATCAATTGAATTAGAATAGAATTCTGATAAAGTGTTGTACTGAATGCGGGCCCTTGTCACCGCATATATCTCTCGACATTCAAATAGCTATTAATCAGCTTGTGGTCTATTAGACACTATACCAAGGACTATATGTCATATAGATAGGTTCCTTGTTCTGCTATGTACGGTAATAGGTATGTAACACACAAACGAATAACGTCTATGCTGGCTGTAGCGAGGGAGGCGTGACGTATTTTTGAGAAAATTAATAATTAATGATCAAAGACAGGTAGCAATTGTAAGACGAAAATATAACATGAATGTGACTTAATTTACGCTTCGCGTATAATTTAATGGATCCGGGTATGTCCTACACCTACGAGCAAGACCACCGTGGGATGGGCAGCAGGATCCCTGGAGTGCGGTGGAGATACCGGCTACCCGCATGCCAAGCGTGGCATTTACCCTCCCCCCATGAAAGTGGGGGGAGGCAGTGGACGTCCTTGGGCTGATATGGTGGCATAATAGACGATCACTTTGGCTTAGTTGGTAGTGATCCTGCCTACGAAGCCGGAGGTCCCGGGTTCGAATCCCGGTCAGAGTATTATTTGTCCATTTATCCCGAATATTGTTCCATAGCCTTGGGTGTTTTCTATGTATTTAAGTATATATTTATCTATATAAGTATGTATATCGACGTCTAGTACCCATGGTACAAGCTTTGTTTAGTTTGGGACTAGGTCGATTTGTGTAAGATTGTCCCCCAATATTTATTTATTTATAATTTAGACAACAAAAATGAACGCATTTAAGGGTATCGAAATGATAACAATGAATTATAACTGTAAACTTCGCACTGCTGCTCACATATTATGATGTAGAGAGGTCGATCTCTTCTACTCTTCATACTTGAGGTATGTGAAAACCGACCTTAACTTAGCGTTTAAAAAGGTTCATGAATTACTGTGTCTGTTTTATAGCCTGTATTCTCTGAAAATTAATAAAAAGGTGAATAGTATTAAAAGAAAGAATCAAACTTAGATGAGCAAAGTCTTAAAAATTAGCAGTAAAACTAAACGTCACAAACGATTTAAATAAAAATGATGATGACAACTCAATATGCTATGTTTATGAGCTGTTTTGTATTTTTATTGAGGTGTGCTATTATAGTATTTCATGCAATAGTCACATAATAAGGGTTCTGAAAATTCGAGAATTTTAAGGCCTAATTATGTAACGTTGCATTCAATAAATATTCTACGACAAAAAAATTCATCATCATCCTCCTAGCGTTATTCCCAGTACAGTTGCATCCTGAAGGATGCCTGGGGTCCGCTACCTAATCCCAAGAATTGGCGTAGGCACTAGTTTTTACGGAAGCGACTGCCATCTGACCTTTCAACCCGAGGGGGAAACTAGACCATATTGGGATTAGGCTTGTCAAGTGAGTGGGCAACTTGAATTTTAGAGGTTCTCAAGCCGCCCGGAGGCCTCTAACTTGGCTTAACGACTGTTATCATAGACAGCAACCGGGATCAACGGCTTAACGTGCCTTCCAAAGCACGGGACCGCTCAGTTAGTAACCACTCAAAGCGGTCACCCATCCAAGGACTGACCTCTCCCGACATTGCTTAACCTCGCATACCGCACGCGGTACGCGGGCGCCGCTGGGCCACGAACGCTACGACGACAAAAAAATTATTAGATTTAAATTAAAAAACGATATGGTGGCAGAATACAGCATATATATATATATATATATTTTTTAAATGGGATTGCTCTTGGCCAGCATCTAGCCAGGGGGCAAAGATGAGGCCGACGATGAAGCGAGCTCACCCAGAAGATGCCTATTCACTCGTGCCTTAAAAAGGTCCAGGTTATATGAACTCGGAAATACAGACGCCGGCAGAGAATTCCAAACCTTAGAAGTGCGCATTATAAAAGAAGATGCAAAGCGCTTGGTTCGAATTAGAGGAATTTCGACCAGGTAAGGATGGTAGCCAGCCGTACGTCTGGATGTCCGATGGAAGAAGGGGGAAGGCGGTATGAGCTCATGGAGCTCCTGAGCACACTCACCGAAGTACAGTTTGTAGAAGACGCACAGACATGCTACTTTGACATATGACATAGCTTTGACGTGTGCCTCTTTTTTAAAACAACAGTTGTAAAATAATGTATGGAAATCCATTTTGATTCGCCCACCAGTAATATGATTTGTCTATGACTTGCATTTGTATAAAAAGCGTATTGTTTTAATACTGCTGTCAGTTCCTAATTGACAGATTATAATGCTGAAGTAGAAGAGTATTTGTGTTTTTGTTGTATTGCATTGTGTCAGAACAAATGCTTGTTATATTGAACCACGAAAGCGATGCGAAATAATGAACTTTAGAGTTACTTTCGACTGTAAGTAACTCGCAATTGGCGGTGCGAGTTCGGTGCGATATCAGTGTCAACTGTCAGCTGAGTTGATACAGATTCTTTACTGCGGCTACATTTTAATGCTTTCCGATTAGCGCGGGATTTTCTGGGCAAAAAGAGGACCTAAATAACCTCACCCGCCTCGAGTACTTCAGAGGGCTAATCTGTGTCTTTAATCTAATCCTTAATTTTATCTATAGTAATATTATAAAGCTGAAGAGTTTGTTTCTTTGTTTGTTTGTTTGAACGCGCTAATCTCAGGAACTACTGGTTCGAATTGAAAAACCTTTTTGTGTTGGATAGTCCATTTATCGAGGAAGGCTTTAGGCTATAAAACATCACGCTGTGATCAATAGGAGCGAAGACGCGGACGACGTCGCGGGCAACAGCTAGTTTGTGATATTTTTTATATTGAAACTAGTGACTAAAATGCCATACAACAAATATTAAGTGCGGTATGCGCGGATGCGAGGCCGATGCAGTACTGCATTGGTCAATCAAATATAAATACATTATAAATACATATATTACTGCTGTGCAAATGACGGCCAGTATACGAGAAGTATTAAGATTACCAGTAACAAAATATTATATTATATATTTAGTTCAGTTTTGTAGTTTTTATGTAAGTAATAATGTTGCCTAAAATTATTGAAAGTTGATTGTTTATTTAGTTTTTAGCTTTGAAGCACTCACTGAAAATCAACGTCTCGGATTCCGTGACAACATGCTGAGTGAGTGTCCTATTTAGCACTTGAGATTTAAAGTTTGTTTCTCTGTTTTTTTCTCATGTTTATGCGTGCTAATTATACATACTTCTTCTTCAAAACCTGATGACTGATTGTTCCATAATAAGTAAAAAAATTACCAAGGAAATCTAGGCAGCGTCAATATGCTATCAGGAAAGTAGAAAATACCAAGTCAAGCCTTAATCTCCAGATTAACCCGTCAACAGCCCAAAACTAGCATTATGAACTTACATTACAGCGGTATCAATGGCGCGAAGTTGATTTACCAGCCGAATGGTAGCATTAATCCGCGCGAACTAATCACGCCGCCTAATCACCTCGTTACCGTACAGTCGAGCACAGTCGCTCAAACTTTGGGGACTCGTCACGCGGGTAAGTATCTTGGGGAGAGATATTCAAGAATAAAATGCAAGGTCGGGATGGAATTATTATTATTATTTTATTTTAGACAGGCAGCTGCCGCTGATATGTCTAAATCAGAGTTCACTTAGCACACGTTCACACTACTTATTTTATAGATTGTAAAGTTTGTTTTTAAACTGGTTAACACTTCTGGCGTTCACTACTTCTAATGGTAAAGGTAATTTGTTCCATGCCTTTACTATTCGATTAGAGATTAAGTTTCTGCCGATATTTGTTTTAGATTTGCTTGCTGATAATTTAAAGTTGTGTCCCCTCGTGCGTCTGTTTGTATTTCGAGAACAAGTCGCTCAGCTCTGGACAGTCATAATAGTCATTTAAGATTTTATAAGTCTCAATCAATTACAGATCAAAATAAAAACATCTATCATTGCCTAAATTACTTTTCTTCTTAAAACCTCTTCCCATTACAGGGGGGAGGCGCACACTTTTTTACGGCTTTGACAACTAATATATATCACCATTCACCAACGGTTGACTTAAATGAAAAAGGTTTATAGAAACACACAACAACATATTTAAAGGACTATCCATATACACCCCTATCGTGGGGTGGCAAACAAAAGTCACTAAGTAACAAATACCTACTTAAAGTAAAACTCTTATCTCAATATCAATGTAGTACTGAGATACGAGGTTTTGAGGACCAGTGACGGATACTCGTATTTTAGTGACTTCAGCTTGTCACCCGACGAATGTGCATTATTAACTGTATGGGGTGCCCCCCTAATTTAATGTTTTTGTAAATTCACATCACTTTTTTTTTTCTCATTGAATGACTATTTTAAACATGACTTTGACTTAGTTTATTAGTTTTATAATTACTTTATTAAAACAACACAAAAATAAATGATTACTAGAAATAAGTTAAACTAAGGTACTCTTAAAGGCCGGCAACGCACTTACAACCCCTCTGGTGTTGCGAGTGTCCATGGGCGACGCTAATCGCTTACCATCAGGCGATTAGTCTGCTCGTTTGCCACCTATGTCATAAAAAAAAGTTAAAGTACTTATAACTACCGATTTATAGATAAAAAATGGGCTCAAGCTCGGAACCCGGCGGTAGGGTGCCCAGAAGGCTGGCGGCATTGCCTCGCTGAACTGCAATCACTTTTTTGATATATACACTTTCCTACCAAAGTTCATAATTGTACTACTAGTGCTTATAGTCTCCGAATAAATCGGCTGTGACATACGGACGGAAGGATGGACGGACGGCCGGACAGACATGACGAATCTATAAGGGCTCCGTTTCGATCCGAACCATATAAACCCGGGTTCCGCTTTGGCAGGTAAAGCCAAGGGATAGCGTAGGCACTAGTTCTACCAAAGCGTCTTTTGACCTTCCAACCCAAAGGGAAAATTAGAGGAAAACTTTGTCTGGTAACCACCAGAGAAAGTTTTCCTTCAACAAAAAGCTACGGATAAATATATTATCATATGTTATTTCGTACATAAGCTTTATTTAGAAACTCCCGTGAATAATTGCTCAACATGTTTCAAATCGGGACGTGGTCTTAATCATGACCGCTCATCCTGGCGGCCCGTTTAGCACCGTTTAGCAAATGACACCTCGCCGAGTTTCTTACGCCGGTTCTTCTCGTGGCAGAGGTATATTTTTCCGAACCGGTGGTAGTTTATTGACGTTCATAGGTGCATGTTATATGCCTAATTTGAAGAATTAACTACTTTTACTTTTACCTTTTACTGTCTTCTCTTATCTTTGTACTTCTACTGTCTCTGTACTTTTACTGTCCCCGTGCCCCGCACGACCCGCGCCGGGGTACGGTTTCGAAAAACCTAATGGTACGAGCCGGGCTGAGAAACCAGGGCTCGGAAACCGGTATTCAGTCCATACAAAAATACCGGTAGTTTTTTAGTTCTTATCGTTCTTTCGTCTACTATTTCTCGTTTAATCAGGCAATCTAACAATATGAAGTAATAACCCAAATACATTATTGAGTCCTACATAAAGAGCATAAACTAATTAAAAATATTTGGCTATTTCAGGATTTGGAGATTAACCGGATCCGAGCCCTGAGAAACCATGAAATGACCTACAAGATTGAGAGTCACGAGCTTGACAGCAGATAAAACACAGTAGTAGGTAGTAGATATGGTTTTATCCTCAACCACTGCTAGAAATATACCTCCCCCAAAAAGTGCCACAAAGACCTGTCCTGTGCCACTCGCATCCAGCGGCCTCCCACAACCTTTACCAGGTCATCAGTCCACCTTGTGGGGGTTCGCCCACACTGCGCCTTTCGGTAGGCGGTCCCCACTCGAAAACTCGAGCCTTAACTGGAGGCTGTACGTCCCAAGAGTAAGCCTGCTGTGGCCTGCGGTATTTCCGGACCGATTTGACCTTCAAACCTTCAAGAAAAGAGCGTACCCCCATCTTAAAGGCCGGCACCGCACTTACAACCCCTCTGGTGTTGCGAGTGTCCATGGGCGGCGCTAATCGCTTACCATCAGGCGATTCGTCTGCTCGTTTGCCTCCTATGTCATAAAAAAAAAGCAAAAAGTATATTATTTTTAACTAGTAGAATTTAACAATAACTTCTTTCATATACAGGGTGGGCCCTGTAACAGGAGCAAAAAATTAAACGGTGGACTATTTAGCGGCCCAGCAATTATTTCCAAGTAGTGGTCTCATTAATGTCAAATTAAAAATAATAATAATAAAAAGTACCAAAAATATCATTGAAAACAAAATGTGCAAAAACAATTATGACTCATAACTTGATACGACCTGAAACACTGCATTGACTGGTGTGCTAATCTCGTGGTGTCAAGATCCAATACCTACTCGTAGTTTATTACTTTTGATCAAAATTTCTCCGAAACAAAAATTGTATACCAGGTGTTCCTGCAGCTGCTCTAAGGAAGCGTTCTTTTAAATATTTGCTCCAGTTACAAGGCCCACCTTGCACATAAATAAATATACGTTACCTTAATTAGTGTAATTGAGGGTAGATATATCTACATGTTTTCTACCAACAAACTGTCATAAAGTTTGGTGGATAAGTAAGAAAATGCTGATGCAACTTATATTTTTGAATAAAATAAAGAAATGAACCTTTCCGCCCCAACGGCCATCGGTTCTACGTGCAACTGTTGCTCCGCCCACTGCCACTTAAGTTTAGCGAATCGCGATATCACAGTTTATCATAATCTATTTAAAAGTAATCAAACGCAAAGCGCGCTTCTGTTTTCCATAGTTAGTTATTTAGTTTCAGACGCCATTTCGCTGCCAGCTAAAAGTCCTCATCCATCGACAGTTTACGTTTAAATTCCGGCTTAATAAACCAGGGCTCAATTTAGAAGCGAGTTTTTGACGTAACGAAATTAGATATGAAACGTCTTAATTCATACGTTTTATTTAATTATACATTATAACTTTATTTCACAAAACAAATAAGAACAAATAAATAAAATAAATGAATAAATAAATATTAGGGGACAATTTTTACACAAATCGAACTAGTCCCAAAGTAAGCTCAATAAGGCTTGTGTTATGGGAACTAGACGACGATATATTTAATAGATATGTACTTATACTTAAATATATACATAGAAAATATCCAAGTCTCGGGAACAAATGTCTCTGCTCACCACAGAAACAAATGCCCTTACCGGGATTCGAATCCGGGACCTCTAGCGTCGGAGGCAGTGACACTACCAACTAGACTAAACAGGCTGACAAGCGAAGCGAATAGCGGATTTAACGCCTTCTCTACCAGTCAACCATAGGGCAAATGGAACTTTGCAAAGGTGCGTGCAGAAGAAAGAACAAGCAAAAATCTTTCATGATCACCATCAGCCTATATTCGTCCCACTGCTGGGCACAGGCGTCCTCTCCTGAATGAAAGGGGACGTGTAGGAGTAGTTCCCAATCTGGTCCAGTGCGGTGCATACCTGTTCGTCCGGCACATGGCCAAGAAGGAGTGCGTGAACGCGATGTACCGATATTGAGATACAATTGGTACCACAAAATCACAATTGATTTATTTATTTACGCAATAGAGGCCTAGGGCTTAATTTTCGCTTGCAATCAGCTTTAAGTCCAAGAACAGGTATCAGCGTTTTAGCTTAGGAATAGACCAGCTTGGCGTTCCAGGGCGATATAACTATCCATAATCTTTTTTTTGAGAAGCGATAGCAGGCTTTTATATGGTTGCTTACCACCGTCTTCGTATAAATAAATAAAAAGATCTCTCTTACTGTTTAACCCGGTCGGCGCTACTTCAATCTAGATTTCACTCGTTATTGAGATTACGAAAAATCGCCAGTGTATTCATCCTCACACCTTAGAACCTAAATGGTCGTTTGCGGTACGGTTTCAGAGGAATTTCCTCACGAGGACACTCCGGAATGAGCTCCCTGCCGAGGTTCTCCAAAGGGACTATATAAGTAGTATGGGGTTCTTGAAGAAAGGAGTGTATAGATAATTAAAGCGTCGGCAACGCGCATGTGACACCCTGGAGTTGCAGGCGTCTACGCTGCGGTGACCACTTACCATCAGGCAGGCAGTACGCTTGTTTACCAAGACGTGGTATAAAATAAGATTACATAAAATGCCATCAGGAACCGACAACAAAATATAATAGTAACTAAACATTCATTGTATATTGACCTACTTGTTGTTCTTATTGTATGTTCTTATTAATTTCATTATTTTACTACATATTTAAAGTGTTAAATTGATATATTAGATATTAGGTATTTAGTTGTTAAGTTAATATTGTGTGCCCTAACAGGGCGTCATGGACTGACTTTTAGAATGTAAGACCTTAATTGATATTTATGTACATGATTTCGCAATTAAATAAATGAAAATACTTCTGTTGGAACTATAGTTCCTATTGTGTAAACCACGTTAGTTCCCTGTAGTTACAGCTGAAATTTACAACGCTATCTCCGGATTCCGCAATTCTTATATTGTTCTTCCGTTCGTGGAATAACAGAGCAGCTTCAAACGAAATTTATACTGTAAAGGAGTAATCCGGCCTCCGTAGAGATACTCCGCTATATTCCGTTATAAAATGTGCTGCTGGGAGCCTTTTATTGTTAGTTGAAATAGTAGAATCGGCTGACAAAGTTAGGTTTGAAGACTTCAATAAGTACGCATGTTACATTCTCGTTTTATTCAATTCTATTGGGTATCGCGAATGATATTACTTAGCCGCGACCAAAATTGGATTAGAGAAAACAGTTTTTCTTCAATACGTCATAGACGTCATAGTATATACGAATTGTCAGTACCTAATTCTATTCCCAAAGTAATGGCGGTCTAACACAATATTTATTTACCTTTTGTTTCCAACATTACTTATGTCTACCGACATCAGTAAACATTTAAATTCTATCCTAGGCTATTTAATAGGTCAATAGGGGAGCGTAGCGCTTGTTTGACCTGGATTTATTTATTTATTTTACTTGATAATAGTAGATATAAATAGTTATAATGCTAAACCTCCAGCGTAAGTCAAGTAAGGCGACTTCCTGACTTAGCGGGGCGGGAGCGATATGTCATAGGTATTTTGCTGTTCGATGTGAATTTACCGATGTGAGATTTCCTCACTTGACGAAACACTGACAGTATAGGTAATAGGTTTGCGCAGTAGTAATACCATGCGCAGAAGTGGGGCAGTACTGCATTAGTATCGGTTGACACTAACTGTTTTCTCATATCGTACCGCCCCCGCATCGACAAGTCAGGAAGGCGCCTAAGAAAGACAAAAAAGAAAAATATTCATTCGTAGTACAGCACAGAAATATATTTAAAAAATATATTAAATAAAACAAAAGAGAGGTGTTCAATGGTATCAATAAAAATATATATGAAACGACAGCACTCCTCCTTATGTTTACATGACTCGCCGTGAATGTACGACGCAAAAAGCGACAAAAATGCCTTAAAGTATAGTGTTTATAAGTAATAATGTTTCTAAGTACTTACTGTGCTCTGACCGGACCGGAGTGGATTTGCCTAAAGATACAAAAGCTTTTTAGACAGATCCAGATACATTGATCAAGATAAACGCTCACGCAATATCATTCAGTCCGGCCGGTCTATTAATTTTAGAGCATTTTGCTCTCGGCAGGACGTTCAGCGTGTAATGCCGACTGGCGATACGACGCGTTTTCCGATATTGATGAGTTGAGCCGAACGCCGGACCACCGCGCTATGAATCACCGGCATTACCTGCACCCTTCACCACCGACCCACCTACAACCACCAAACACATAAACCATCATCCATTGCTTTTGGAAAATAGCGGGCGCACGACGTAGGCCATAGACAAGCAGCGGTGAATGCGATGTGTGGGGATAAGGCTGGAAACTGTCGATACGATAACACTATTGGGTCAGAGCAACGAGCGGAAACCGAATGCACAAGTGATATACGCCGTAGATATAGTTCTGTTTAAGTTTAATGTATCCTTGTTGACAAAGGGATTTTGCTGGAACGGAATAGTATAGACATTATCGCTCAAACTGATTTTCTACAACAAAGTTGTATGCTTAGTCAATATGCGCCGAAATGAACAAGACATTAGTAACAGAACTAACACTCGGTTTAGCCGCTAAACATTAACAAAACTAAGTTTACGATGATGCAGCCAGCAATAGCTGCCTGTAATTCTATCGAAGCGCCAACTGCATAATGCATGCCTGCACTTACACTGTGCTCCTCTCACGGTGGAGTTTGAGCACCATTCAACCGTGTCGATATAGAGCGTTGGCATACCTCCGCGTGACATCCAACGCTTGCTTTCAGTGTAACTCTACGCGTTGTAATCAACAAAACACTCGATGGTGGACACGTTAGTTGAAGTGTTCGGTTATTTGAAGATGCGTGGGTAGAGGTTTGAGAAGCGCTCGTTTCTAAAGCAATAACTCGAGTGTACTGACGAACGCGTTTCGAGAGTCGGCCTCTTAACTAAGATGGAGATCGTTTTGAATGCTCCTTTGTAGTCCGAGCGTAACGCGTTCAGTTTGTTCCTCGAGGCGTGTCTCCCGGCGAGACGAGAAGTGGAACTCCTAAGAAACTGCAATATTTGACGACCGAGTCTAACTTAATAACGATTGCGTGCCAACATCTGTTGCGTCCGTTGGTGCGTCCGTAGCTATAAAAATCTACCGTAAAGGTGACATGCGTAGATAATAAATACAATGCCATTCATTATATACAAGATTTTTCGCAATCTAGCTAAATTCTTGCTTGATGCACAAAAACCTCACTCTACATACGATCATAAGCGATCTTACGTGAAATAAAATGTTGCGACATTGTAAGTAGAGCAAAACTTTAATTAAATAATTTTTAAGAAAAAAAATACCGACTTCAATGGGGGAGGCCGGTAAAAGATTATTATACTTAGATGGTGCACTCTTAGATAGATATACAATAAAATAAAAATGGCTATAATGTATGTTTATAATGGTAGAAGACTAAGTATCCTCAATTCCTCATGGAATCATGAAAAAACCTTGCTTGCTTGACAAACAAAACGAAGAGAACAAATCACCAAACGTGAACTACGCGTCGTTGAAGAGTTCCGTTCTGATCATCATCAGCAGTTCCACTTCATCAAATGTCACTTTTATGAATGAAAATGCTTGATTAGTTCATGAAAATACTAAAAACACTATTTGTGTGCCTTTCACATTTGAGGAGTTCCCTCGATTCCTAATGGATCCCATCATCAGAACTCGAGTATGACAAAAATCAATCGTGAAAATAGAACTTGCTTAACAAACACAGCTAGGAGGACAAAACGCCAAACGTGAACTTTTCGTCGTAGGAGAGTTCTGTTCTGATCATCATCAGCAGTTCCACTTCATCAAATGTCACATTTTTGTATGAAAATGCTCGATTTGTTGATAAAAACACAAAAATCACTATATGTTTGCCTTTAAGATTTGAGGATTTCCCTCAATTCCTCATGGATCCCATCATCAGAAATCAAGCATGACAAAAATTAATCGTGAAAATAGAACTTGCTTAACAAACACAGCTAGGAGGACAAATCGCCAAACGTGAACTTTTTGTCGTTGAAGAGTTCTGTTCTGATCATCATCAGCAGTTCCACTTAATCCAATGTCACATTTTTGGATGAAAATGCTTGACTTGTTGATATAAACACAAAAATTACTATATGTTTGCCTTGAAGATTTGAGGAGTTCCCTCAATTTCTCATGGATCCCATCATCAGAACTGCGTTTTGACAAAAACGGGGCCAACTTGGATAAATATACTTACAATCAAAAAAAGAATTTTCCGATTCGGTTAAGAAATGACGGAGTTATGGACTAACAAACATTAAAAAAAAAAAAAAACATCGGTCCATCCTGCATACAAAACAAACTAGCCCGAGTTGTAATCAAATTTTGTGTGTCCAGGCGGTACTAATTACACGAATTAGAATTATGATGTCTATAGTACATTACGATACAAGTGCAGAAAACAGGAAATTCATAACGAGTGGTGATAAATTAAAACACGACCGAAGGGAGGTTTTTAAATCGACACGAGTTGCGAATTACCTATTTGCACGTGTATCGTACAACGTTTTACAGTACATATGGCACTTTAAAGTTTCGACATATGTACGTAATCTGCTGATTACAGCACTCGTGCGGTAAAGTAGCACCATATGTAGAATAGAATAGAATAGAAATACATTTATTCGTAGCACATCACACAAATATATACAAACGGAGTAATACAATACACATAAAAACATAGACAATAAAAAAATAAAAATAAAACAATAAAAATAAGAAAGCGCCACGAATTGGTCCCAACTCAGCATAGTGCCAATCTTACGGTCAACGCTGGTCTTCCGTCGGGGCCAACTGGTGAGATCACGGCGTATAACACACTTAAAAATAAAACTGTACTGTAATAGTACATTACTACAGAGGCCGGGACGAAAGGGGTTGCCGGCCGAAGACATATAGACGGCCGAGCGAAGCGAGGTCGGATAGGTCTCAGGCGGGCAACCCCATATTTCCCGCCGAGGTATGTATAGTGCTTTTCTCAAACATGCAATGAAATAAACAACAAAAAAATCAAAGTTTTATTTTTAATACGCATAGTGGCAGAATGTCATGATGCCTGTGCCACAAATTTATGTGGAATGGAAATTAAAAAACAGGACTACAACCTAGGCCTGCAACATTTGTATGAAATTGCATTAACGACCTTTTGTCCTAGCCGCACCTGAAACGTCATACTTCGCAGCCTATTATGAGGAACATAACATCAATATTTCATTGCATGTTTGAGAAAAATACATTTTATAGGATTGACGGAATATAAATTGCACCCCTATAATTTTAATCAGAAATATTTAAGAAAACTCCCGTGAGTTTCACACATAATGAAATATAATGAAACGAGTCACTCACGACTTATAGGTCGAATTTCGCTCGACATGTTTCAGACCGGTTCGCGGTCCTTAATCATGAGTACTTATCGCGACGGTGGTTCTTTTAGCACACAAAAACGCTACGCTACGCTACGGTGCTAAAAGAACTGTTGCCGCGATAAGTACTCATGATTAAGGATTGCGTACCGGTCTGAAACATGTTGAGCGATATTCGAGTGACCCGTTTCATTATATTTCAATATTTAAGAAATATCGCAAAATACTACTAATATGAACCTCCGAAGCTTACAAAGACAACGATATCCTTATCCTTACATTCCGATTCCACTGCGAATGTTAATGGTAATCTAACAAAAATATCACAGTACTGAGCAAACACGCCCCGCGCCTAAACACACAGATTTGCTGAATCGTGATTACGACTGATGCTAAATTATCGTTGTTATATTAGGTTTTCGGGTATAATGCTTTGATAATACGGGATTTGGACCGATGGCGGCTCGGTCCCGGCTGCTCTTTTAATAGATAATAGAAAGGTCTGTAAGTAAGACATATTATAAGGTAAACGATTACATCATAGACAGGGATGTTTGGCAGTGATAGTGTCCTACACGGCTAATCTATCGCGAAAAAAGTTTTTCTACTGTAGCTTGTTATTTTTGTAGTAACTGAGACTGTAATTTTATATTTAACTATACAATGTATATTGTTTTGAAAAAATGACACCTCGCCGAGTTTCTTACGCCGGTTCTTCTCGTGGCAGAGGTTTATTTTTCCGAACCGGTGGTAGTTTATTGACGTTCATAGGTGCATGTAATATGCCTAATTTGAAGAATAAACTACTTTTACTTTTACTTTTATTATTTTAGGTCGGTAGGTGTACGTACAGTACGCATTAAGCCATTATGATACGTTATACTATATTAAGAGGGCTTTAACGTGTCCACTCGTAATATGATAGCTGAAAGAAGGTTTCTAATGACCACATTACTCCATCTGCGTATTCTATGTACTTTATTCATTCTTTATCTGTACGGGAAATAATCTCAAATAATTATTTTACTCGTATCTCATACGGGAACCGGACAAACTGGAGTACTTGGTAGTGGTTGGGAAGGAGGAGAGAAGTCCGGACCGATTCGACCTTCAAACCTTCAAGAAAAGAGCGTACTCCCATCTTAAAGGCTGTAACGCACTTACAACCCCTGTTGTGTTGCGAGTGTCCATGGGCGGCGCTAATCGCTTACCATCAGGCGATTCGTCTGCTCGTTTGCCTCCTATGTCATAAAAAAAAGGAGGAACCACGCGATCATGTGGCCAGTTTCCTCTTTGACGGACAGATCAGACGGTGACTCGCCCTCTGCTAGTCGGGCCCCTATAAATAGCGACATTAAAAAATGGCCTAAGGGCAACACCGGTGCAGAGGGCTGGGGGTAGAGAGGTGGCACTGGACTTTAAACATATAGCCAACTCGCCACTTAGGTGACCACATTCACCCCCGAGCAACAGCTCTAGCGACTGCACTCTGGACAGCCGGTTAAGGCAACCCACAGGACACCCCCAGGAGCACTCAGGTACATAGGGTCGCTGCTCCCTAACAGCCGCCACAGCTGTTCTACGTTGCCTGACTAAAAGTAAAAGTAAAAAAAAGTAAAAGTAGTTTATTCTTCAAATTAGGCATATTACATGCACCTATGAACGTCAATAAACTACCACCGGTTCGGAAAAATAAACCTCTGCCACGAGAAGAACCGGCGTAAGAAACTCGGCGAGGTGTCATTTTTTCAAAACAATATACATTGTATAGTTAAATATAAATTACAGTGTCAGCTACTACAAAATAACTGAAATAACAATGCTACAGTAGAAAACATATTTTCGCGATAGATTACCCGTGCAGGACGCTATCACTGCCAAACATCCCTATCCATGATGTAATCGTTTATCTTATAATATGCTTTTGAAATAAGTGTTTGTTTTACTACAGATTTGAATTTAGAATTACTAAGTTCAGTAATGTGTTTAGGAATTTTATTGTAGAATTTGATACAATTTCCCAAGAACGACTTTTTCGCCTTTACTAGTCTATAGAAGGTTACTTTCAGTTTCCCAGTATTTCTCGTGGCTATTGGTTTATCAGCGTTCGTTGGAAAATTGCCCAAATTCTTCCTAACATACATTATTATTTCAAATATATATAGGGACGGCAGGGTTAGAATATTTATTTCTTTGAAAAATTCTCTTAATGACTCACGTGACCCCAAGTTATAAATTGCTCGGATAGCCCTTTTTTGCAAAATAAAAACAGTTTCAATATCTGCAGCTGATCCCCATAAGATAAGACCATAAGTAATTATACTATTAAAATAAGCAAAGTAAACTAACCGTGCCGTTGCCACATTGGTAAGCTGCCTTATTCTCCTGACTGCAAATGCAGCAGAGCTCAACCTACTTCCTATCGCTGTTATATGGGAACCCCACTGCAATTTTGAGTCCAATGTAATACCTAAGAATACAGTAGAAGTAACAAATTCTAATGTTTGACCATTAAGTCTAATATTTGTATATAAGTTTCTGTTTGATGAGTTCGCAAGAGAGAATTTAATACATTTCGTTTTTTTCGGGTTCAATACTAAGTTATTGGCAGCAAACCAGTCAGATATCATGGAGAGGGTATTATTTGGTTCAATGAGTTCAGTATCTCTCCTATTTACCTTGAACAGTAATGAGGTGTCGTCTGCGAACATTACAATGCCTGATCTTCGGCTTACCATATATGGCAGATCATTTACATAAACAAGGAACAGGAACGTACCTAGAATAGACCCCTGAGGTACTCCCATCTCTACCACTGTCTCTGACGAAATGGCTTTATTTATCGCTACCTTTTGATTTCTCTGTGTTAAGTATGACTTCATGAGATCTAATGCGTGCCCTCTGATGCCATAAAACTTAAGTTTACAAATTAAAGTACCATGATCTACACAATCAAAAGCCTTGGAAAGGTCACAGAACACTCCGATGGCGTCGTGCGACTCTTCCCAAGACTGCAAAATAATTTTTAATAAACTTGCACCTGCATCAGTAGTTGACCTACCCTTCGTGAAGCCGAACTGCTGTGCGTGCAAAATATTGTGAGAATTAAAGTGAGAAACCAATTGCGTAAGCATTATTTTTTCGAATATTTTGCTAAACGCAGGTAGGATAGAAACTGGACGATAATCAGAAGGATTATCTCTATGACCTGATTTGAAAATTGGAACTACTTTACTACATTTCATTAAGTCTGGAAAAATGCCATAGTCTATACAGTTATTAAAAATAAGAGCTAGAGTTGGTGCAACGACCTCCAGAATAGATTCCAGTACCTTGACTGACACGCCCCATAAGTCCTCAGTGCTCTTTATTTTTAACATTTCAAAGGACTTCAGTACATCTAGAGGAGAAACATGATGAAATTTGAAATTAGTTAGTGATTCTAATTTTACGTTGTCATTCAGAAGGGATTCAGCTTTTGTGGTAGATGATGCTAAACTTTGAGTAGTGACTATAGGAATTTTAGAAAAGAAATTATTAAATTCATCAGCTACTTTTACTGCATCAGTTATTAAATTATCCTTTACTTTCAAAGAAATTGTGAACTCTCTATTATTTCTCTTCCCAGTCTCTGTGTTTATTATTTTCCAGACTGTCTTGGCTTTATTATCTGAGGACTTAATTTTGTTATTCAAGTGCATTGCTTTTGCTTTTGTGCACACTGTTTTAAACAATTTGGAATAATCCCTAACATACTGATGGAAACATTCGTCAGTGGTGCAAGATCTCCTTTCATAAAGTTGGTATAAGTTATCTCTACTTTTCCGAATTCCGGTAGTTGCCCACTCATTAAATCTCATTTTATTATTTATCTTAATACGCTTTTTACTACAAGTCTTATTAAATTCGTTGCACACTGTATTCAGAAGCATTTTGAATTGATCATTCGGATCATTTGATTCTACCTGGGTGTTCGGCATGGCGACTAGTAGATTAGACTTTAGTAATTCTAGTCTACTTCTACTCAGCGGTCTTATTTCTATAACGCGATCTGGATGTTTTACTTCGCAAGGTAGCCTGACCATCTGAGCTTTATGATCCGAACGAACTCCATTCACTATGCTACTGTCTATATGAGAACTGTTTAACCAAATATTATCTATACAAGTGGCCGAGGTCGGAGTAACTCTGGTAGGTACTTCAAACAAGTAGTCAAAATTGAAAGATTTCAAAAGAGTAATGTACTTATCTTTTTCAGCTGATTGTGATAAAATATCGATATTAAAGTCGCCGCAGACCACTACTGACTTTTTACCACTTGTTGCTTTCCTGAGTACATCCTCCATAATTTCCATAAAAGATGTTAAATCACCTGATGGTGGTTTATAAATGCAAATTATCAGATACTGATCCATCTCTGCACAAGCAATCTCGCAAACACGATCAACAGAACAGCCTGAGACGTCTCTACGTTCCTTAAAAGTCAAACCATTTTTCACTAAAATAATAGATCCACCACCCTCTGCTGTAGTTCTGTTGAACGCGCTGGCCAATACGTAATTATTTACATTGAATTTCATCATGTGATTCTTTAACCAAGTTTCTGTTAAGCAGACTACATCTACATTAAACTCTTCCGTAAATAATTCTAAATCTAGTATTTTGCCAGTGAAGCGATTAATATTTTGGTGTAATAAAGTTACACTATTGTGCTTCTCTGTTGTCCTAACAGTCAGTTTAAAGACAAATCCGCAGTTGGAGATGTCGTCCTATCCAAGGTGGAGAGGGAGCTTTGATTTCCGAAAACGGAATTAATAAAAGATGCTAAAGATTTAGCAAGTCTGTCAGTTGTAATACGGTAATCACTAATAGCATTATTAGTGTCAAAAAATATAACGTCACTATGACGGCACGTCAGCTTATATATAAGCTTATTAAGATTACACGCATGACTGTTAGCACTGCATGGAGAAGCAGAATAGGGTAATGCGCCTATAATAACATTTTTAGCACCTAGCTTAGACAGGCAGTCAAACTCAGCCTTCATCTCAGAGTACCTAATATTTGAACCATCACCCAACTGCACTGGAAATCCAGTGGGCGATGGGGGTCGTCACATCCCTACGCCATTAGTTTTATTATTATTATTATTTACGAGTATGCTAGTTACCTCATAACTCCGTCATTTATTAACCGACTTGGAAAATTCTTTTTTTGATTGAAACGGTATACTTCAGGGTAGTCCCTAGCTAGTCAGGTAGTCATATAGATGTAGTAAGGGATATAGGTATGGATGAAGTAAGAAACGCTGTGAGAAGCATGAAAGGTGGCAAAGCTGTAGGACCAGATGGTATACCAGGAGAAGTGTGGAAGTTATTAAGTGAGGACGGATGCAAGTGGCTGACTTTATTCTTCAATAAGCTGTTGCAGGAAGAGACTATCCCCGATGAATGGTGCGACAGTTTACTGGTGCCCATTTTTAAAAACAAGGGAGATATACAGGATTGCAATAATTATCGAGGAATAAAGCTCATGTCACATAGTATGAAAGTATGGGAGAAAGTGATAGAGAGACGGCTGAGAGAAGAGAGTGCTATAACGCAAAACCAATTCGGTTTTATGCCTGGTCGGGGTACCACGGATGCCATTTTTGCCCTTCGCCAAATGTGCGAAAAATACAGAAATGCGCAGAAAAACTTGCATATGGTATTTGTGGACCTCGAAAAGGCATATGACCCAGTACCTCGGGAGGTTTTGTGGTGGGCCTTGAAAGGGAAACTTATGCCTGGGAAGTATGTGGAGCTAATTCGGTCGATGTATAACAGATGTTGTACTCGCGTTCGATCGGCGGCTGGCACAACCGACAGGTTCAGCGTCACGGTGGGCTTGCACCAGGGATCGGCTCTAAGTCCTTACCTCTTTCTGTTAATTATGGACGCTCTGACGTCGGAAATACAGGAGGAGACACCCTGGTGTATGCTGTTCGCCGATGATATTATTCTTGTCGGCGAAGATGGTTACGAGGTGCAGAGCAGACTGGAGGAGTGGCGACAAAGACTGGAGAATGTAGGCCTGAAGATCAGCAGATCCAAGACAGAGCACATGTTCTGCGATTTCGGCGGTCACTCCGGTTTTACGCCCATACAGCTGGATGGCGTTACGCTGCCGTTCTGCTCTGACTTTAGGTACCTCGGTTCACTAGTGCAGTGTGATGGCAATATTGACCGTGACGTGAAAAACCGAATTAGCACTGGATGGATGAAATGGCGACAGGTCTTGGGGACAATTTGTGACGCCCGAATGCCTCTTCGATTGAAGGGTAAAATCTATAAGACCGTAATAAGACCTGTCGTCATGTATGGATCAGAATGTTGGGCCTCAAAGGTGATGGATGAAACGAGACTGCATGTTACAGAGATGCGAATGCTGAGATGGATGTGTGGTGTGACGAGAATGGACCGGATTCGGAATGAGTATATAAGGGGAAGCCTGAAAGTAGCGCCCATTGAAAAACTAAGAGCCAATCGCCTGGCGTGGTACGGGCATGTAATGAGGAGGGATGAAAGCCATGTAACCAGAAAAGTATTGGATATGAATGTGGATGGATGCAAGAAACGAGGTAGGCCAAAGAAAAGGTGGATGGATTGTGTGAGAGATGATATGAATAGGAAAGATGTGAATGAAGAGATGACGCGTGATAGAGATATATGGAAGAAAAAGACATGCTGCGCCGACCCCAAATAAATGGGAAAAGGGCAAGAGAATGATGATGATGACTTCAGGGTAGTCCCATAGTTATCAAGTAAGAATCTGATCATAGGGTCCTGGAGAAATCGAGGGAACTCTTCAAATATTTGAGGTGCACCAGGTGGTAAAAAGCACGATTTGGCGAAGATTGACAAAAAGTAATGATATCCCATCAAAAACATAAATGTGAAAATGGGAGCCAAGTTCAATATTAAGAATATGCGATGCTTGGTTGTCGTCTTCACCGACAAAAGAATTGAGATCTAAATGGGTGCCAAGTTCCGTAGATTCTCTGAAATGGTGCTAAGTTTGGCACTACATTGTTTACAGTAAAACTAATTTACTGCGGCTTACTTGAACTTGGCACCCATTTAGATGTCAATTCTTTTGTCGGTGAAGACGACAACCAAGCATCGCATATTCTTAATATTGAACTTGGTTCCCATTTTCACATTTATTTTTTTGATACACGTTTTGTAACATGATTGTGATATGACTAGTTACTATATGAGCGGCTGTCTAATCTTATATCTGTGCCACTTAATTGAATTTCCCTGCCTTGTGCGCTGAATGATCATTTTTATCTTAAATTAAAAAGGCAATAAGTTCTAAAATGTCTGTATCGGGAATTAATTAGACACCTTTGTTAAAATAATTCGGCTTATCGGATCAACTTAGTTCGATTTGCGACAGCACACAGATATGGAAACAGTTTTGCAATTCACACTTTTTTATATACGACATCGCAAACAAGCTTACGGTCTGATAGATCGGAAGCAAACACCGTAGCCTGTAAAAGCTTAGTGCTCCAGAAAAATCAAGCCTGTTGTCTAACATTTATTCCTTGTGTTGACAAGCAGGTCTCTCACTTTCAATCTGTTTCGTTTGGGGCTTTCAAAGTCGTGGTCGCCACTCGAGAACTCGCTGGTTGAGGTCGCGGGAGTTAGTTGGATGCAGGTAGCCCTTAACCGGTCGTTGTGACAGTCCCTAGGGGAGGCCTTTGTCTAGCAGCAGACGTCCTTCGGCTGAAGAAGATGATGTTTTTTTTTATTATTAAAAATGGGATTGCTTTTGGCCAGCATCTAGCCAGGGGGCAAAGATGAGGCCGACGATGAAGCGAGCTCACCCAGAAGATCTCTCTCGTGCCTTAAAAAGGTCCAGGTTATATGAACTCGGAAATACAGACGCCGGCAGAGAATTCCAAACCTTAGAAGTGCGCATTATAAAAGAAGAAGAGGTGTTGATGGTGTATTGTATAGTAAGCCGAATAGTCCCCGGGAGTGACGTACTGCATCGTGGCTAGCCACTGTGTACATGGAGGAGATTAATTCAATTGGAAAATTGTTCCACTTGCCACCGCCTCCGAGTGTCTTGAGTGAGATATATACTCTTTTTCATCTCGTTGCATTGTAATAAAGTCCAGAAGTGTATACAACATTTTGTAGTCGACTGTACCTATATTTTGTTTTATCGTTGGAATCATTTTAAGCAATTGAAGAACGTTATACGTGACAGGATCTGTGATCTAAGGAACTTTTAAAGAACTTGGTTCCTAGTGAGATCTCTTTTTATTAAAGTTTTATTAAATATTCACATTAAAGTTTTTGATGTGACACATGGTATGTTTAGAAAGTGACATCTCATTTTCCTGGCGTTTTCGCGGTTGTGTCGTGTCGTGTCCTAAAGCAGCTCGGGGTCCGCTTTGCCATCTGACCCTTCAACCCAGAGGGAAACCGAGAACTTGTTGGTTTTTTTTTATCGTATGGCATTTATTTTACGAACCGTGAGGTCTTCGAGAAGCCAGTACGGTTGCCAGTTTTGTTGCACTTTTAGCACCACCCAGGGGTCACGTGTAGGGTAACGGTGGGTACTCCCTACGGACGTGGTGCAACTTCGACCCCCCTTGTCAAGTGAGTGGGCAACTTGACTGTTAAGTTCTCAAACTGAAGGCCTCCAACTTGGCGTTACGACTGCTGCCATTGACAACAGCCGGGATCAACGACATAACGTAGCTTCCAAAGCACGGGAGCACTCACTTGAACTAGGGAACATGTTGGTATTGGATTGGTTTCCTCACGATGTTCTCATTCACCTAAAAGACGCTGTTAAATAACAAATGTTAATGCTACACTAGTATTTGTAGTATTTTAGTATTTGTTGTTACAGCGGCAATATATCATCCGTGAAAAATTCAACTGTCTAAGTATCATGGTTCATAAGATACGGCCTGATGACAGACGGACAGACAGACAGACGGAAAGCGGTTGACTAGGATTGGTCGCCTTGCGTTCATTTGTTTTTTCAGGGTAGCATATGTAAGTTCGCGTTTCGGAGTGAACCCCAAATCCAGCATATCGCATATGCAGTGGTGAATGCAACACAAAGGGCTACCTGGATCCGCTGTGTAAACTGGTAATAATGAATTTTCCATCGCGCGCCGACTGTACTGCTATTTGAAATCAACATTGCGTATATGACATTGCAGTTCAAATAATAAAACGCTTGTCGGTTACGTAACGTTTAAAAGATTTGGCAGAACTATCATGTTTTATTAATTACAAGTCTTTGACATCAAAGATGTTTTCGAGTTTCGAGAAACTTAGTGTAACACCATGTATTCTTAACAACGTGTATGCAATAAATAAATGAATAAATGAGTAGTTTTTTAGAACTAGAAAGGAAAGGAATGTTAAGGAAGTACATAAAAATATTCAACGTACATACTTATAATTCAGACAGTCATATAGTCATACTTACATACACACACACACTCATACACACTCACACACACAAACACTTTAAGGTATAAAATAACAACAACAAAGTTAGTTTTAAATAATTAGCTATTAATAACTTTAATCCTACCTACTTATGCATATTGTGAAAAATATATTTTTGTCACCTGCACTCACGTACTCCAAGATACAGGCTGAGCCTAGTTTGGGGCCCACTAGATACGTGTATAATGTTACTTTAAACTTTTTGGTCAATAAACAATTTTTAATTTTTAATTTAATAATCACTTCTTTAATCATTTAACAATCATGTCACACGAAGTACACAGACACTACAAAAGTAAAAGTGACTTTCTATTGTCCAAAACCAGTCACGTGATACAGGTGGCGCGGTCTACGCATGCGCGTCCGAAACACGCCACAACTTGCACATATTTGCATCGCGAATATTTAAGATGATGTGAATCATTCACATATACTTCCTAAACACATTACTGAACTTGGCAATTCTAAATTCAATTTAGAGATTGATTCGGGTGATCTAGCGCGAAAATATGTTTTCTACTGTAGCATTGTTATTTCAGTTATTTTGTAGTAGCTGACGCTGTAATTTTATATACTTATACAATGAATATTGTTTTGAAAAAATGACACCTCGCCGAGTTTCTTACGCTGGTTCTTCTCGTGGCAGAGGTATATTTTTCCGAACCGGTGGTAGTTTATTGACGTTCATAGGTGCATGTAATATGCCTAATTTGAAGAATAAACTACTTTTACTTTTTTTTTTACTTTTTTACTTTTACATAATTATGCGAGTGCGATTACTCGTGACATCAGTCACTACATTATTGGTAGTGGTGTTATTGTTGCTGCGGTCTACTGTAAGACTACTTACTTAAGGTCATATAACCCCTAGGTGGGGCAGAGGGCGTCCACAGTACTCCGCCATTGCGTCCTATCTTGGGCTGATCGCTTCGCCTCGGACCAGGTTAGCCCGGTAGTCCTCAATTCCGCTGCCACTGAACGCCTCCAAGTGTGTTTAGGTCGGCCACGCTTCCTCTTCCCTTGTGGAGTCCAGAGCTTGTCTAGGGATGTGGTCGGGAGCTCTTCTTAGGGTGTGGCCAATCCAAGTCCATTTGCGGAATTTGATCTGGTGGCCGACCGGCGTCACGCGACAGATGTTCCACAGTTCGTCATTGGAAATCTTCCCGGGCCAGAAAATTCCGAGTATCTGTCGCAGGCATCGATTTATGAAGACTTGGATCCGCTGCGTGATATCTTTGGTGACTCTCCACGTCTCGCACCCATATAACAAGACGGTTTTGACATTCGAGCGAAAGATTTTTAATTTCACTCCTCGTGTTAGTTTGGCGCTTTGGCCTCTACTGTAAGAACAAAACCCAAATTCATCATCATCATCCTATCTGCCAGAAGACATCCACTGCTGGACAAAGGCCTCTCCCAAGGATCTCCACAATGAACGGTTCTGCGCCGCCCTCGTCCAACGGCTTCCTGCGATCTTGACCAGATCGTCAGTCCACCTTGTTGGGGGGCCTTCCCACGCTGCGTCTTCCGGTGCGTGGTCGCTATTCAAAAACTTTTCTGCCCCAGCGGCCATCGCCATCGGTTTTGCAACTCGCTGAGCTACGTCGACGACCCTGGTTCTCCTACGAATCTCCTCATTTCGGATTCGATCTCGTAGGAAAACTCCGAGCATAGCTCGCTCCATAGCCCTCTGGGTGACCTTGAGCCTTCTTATTAGGACCATCGTGAGCAACCACGTTTCAGTACCGTATGTCATCACTGGCAACACACACTGTTTAAAAACCTTCGTCTTAAACAAATTGCCTACCAAGTAATTTACAAAACTGGCCGCATACCACGTGTCACCACTGACCAACCTCGGCAGCTGATGCGAAATCGCTGAGCGTCGAGTTGAATTTTGATTACGCTACGACTGCTACGCCGTAGCCGCACTACGAGCGGCGTAGCGGCCTACGTGTCGGCGAGATTACCTCATCGCGATTGTTTCACACTGCGTAGCTTTATTACAGTGTGTTAGATTAAAAAGTGCGGTGTTGTACCAAATTTTAGTGTAATTTTAACCAAATTTTAAAAACCGCCTTTTCCCGGTTGTATTCTAAAGTAGCCAGGAGTCTACTTTGGCACAACTTCTGAAACGCCACCTACGTCTCAAAGTACATTGAGAATCGTTAGTAACAATGTGCTACACCATACTAACCACATTTTAAGCAGAAACTTTCGCTTATATAAAAAATACCATTATCAAAACAAAACAATACCATTATCACATTTTTTTTTATTTGGACATATGTTGATAAAACATTTTCTACTTCTTATACCCTCAGAAATGCATGGTTCAACATATTTATACCATCAGAAATCTGTCGGGTTATATGGCTCAATGGAAAATATAAATCCGGCCATCTGACCGCAGACGTAGAATTATATTTTGAGTGAGGCTCAATATTTAACAAATAATATGCATGTTATTGACACATTCGTAAGTGTTTTGATAATATTTTAATCGATGAAGCCAATATTTGCATGTTTGGGAATTGGTTTTAATGTGGCTAGAATTTATTTAAATATTTTTGTACTCTGCTTTCATAGAAGGGCAAGTAATGTAGGTACTCTGTATGTATATATATATATTTATTGTAACGTCGTGCACGCACATTTTTAGGGTTCCGTACCGAAAGGGTAAAAGCGGGACCCTATTACTAAGACTTCGCTGTCTGTCCGTCCGTCTGTCACCAGGTTGTATCTCAAGAAGCGCAATAGTTAGACAGTTGAAATTTTCACAGATGAGGTATTAGAATAGAATAGAATAGAATATATTTTTATTGTTTAACTGTGTAAAATACAAAGTTGGACTTTAAATTACATGGCTCAACAGTTACCCTTTACGGGCGTACAATAATTGTATCTTAAAACTAACTACATAAATATAATTATACTCATATTTTTTCTTATGTTATGCAACAGGCAACTTAAGAAACTCAGGATTTATTTAAATAGAATTCATTTAAATTATAGAAAACTCTATGAATTAGCTACTTTTTAAGCTTTCGTTTAAATGAAATCCCTTTAAGGACTTTAATCTCAGCAGGTAAATGGTTAAAAACACGAATGGCCATTATAAAAGTAGATTTTATACATAGAGTTGTTTACTTTTGGATGGTGTAAATAAATACAATTTATGTTGATCCCGTAGATTTGATTTTATCGAAGATTTTTTAGTAAAGTATGATAATTGACCTTTTACAAATAAACATAGCTCTAAGATATAAATACCGGTTAAAGTGAGAAAACGTTTCTCCCGGAACACGTCTCGTAGAGAAACGTCAGCGCGGATGCGATACACGGTCCTTAAGCATCTTTTTTGTAGTATAAACGTTTTTTGTACATCTACTAAGTTTCCCCAATAGATAACACCATAAATAAGTAAGGGATACACGTTTCCGTAGTAGGCATTTACAACTACAGTTTCAGAACATGTTTCAGACAATATTGAAAGAGCATAACAGTTTGATGAAATTCTTTTGTTAATTTGGTCAATATGAGATTTGCAATTTAAGTGAGAATCTATCCTGACGCCAAGAAAGTTTACGCTCGTTACTTCTTCTATGAGAGTATCAGCTTCTTGTACTGTTATTGCCATGGGAACGGTTTTATAATTTCGAAACTGTATTAGTTTTGTTTTACTCAGATTAACTTTTAGATTTAAGGTCTGAAGCCATTTTATTATATTAGTAAGGGTACACTTAATGTGGTTGCTTAAATCAGTATTTCGCCTTTCACTGGAGAATAGCACTCATCAGCAAACATCACACATGGTTCAGGTATTAAATTTGGAAATTCATTTAAGTAAATAAGAAAAAGAAGAGGGCCGAGCACACTTCCTTGCGGGACTCCCAATACGACTTTTTCGAAACTAGATTGTATGTACTCAATAGATTTATTACGGGTGTCATAGTGTTCTACAGGCACTGCTTGTTCTCTGTTGGACAATAAACTTTTTAATAGCTGGAGTGCGTTCCCCCTTACCCCAATGTATTCCAGTTGTTGAAAAAGGATGTCATGTACCACACAGTCAAAAGCTTTTGACATGTCAAGCAAAAGAGAAACGTAAGATTTTTTTTTCATTTATACTGTCCCAGATTTGTTTAAATATCTTAAACAGCTATTATAACAACAAATATTAAAAACCGGCCAAGTGCGAGTCGGACTCTTTGCCGTTTTTATAGATAATGGTATGGAACCCTTCGTGCTCGTCTCGCACCTGGCCAGTTTTTTTATACCACGTTGGTGGCAAACAAATGTACAGCCCGCCTGATAATAAGGGGTTACCGCAGCCTTTGGACGCCTGCAACTCCTGGGATGTCACGTGCGCGTTGCCGACCCTTTGAAAAATTATACACTCCTTTCTTGAAGAACCCCATAGTCCCCATACTGTAGTCCCTCGGGAAAACCTGGGCAGGGAGCTCATTCCACAACCGGAGCGTCCGAGGGAGGAAATTCTTAATAAAAGCTGGTATTTTTTTTATCATAAGTCATTTTATAACACCCTGTTAGGGCACACAATAATTACAATTTAAGAGAAATCAAAACTTAACCTACTTAACATTTTTTCAAACTAAGCACAAATGTACTTAGTTATTATTTTTATTTGTTATTTTAATTATTACAAACATTGATATGTCCCACAAAACTGTACTACCCTGTTTTATTTGCTCCTGAGTGTAGCTCAGTTCGATAAGTCGAGCTTTATGGAACTAGCTATCATTCAAAATTACGGAAGATTATGCAGCCTATAGGCACGCACGCCGGTTCGATTATTCCCCGAATACTCCCACAAACTCGTATCTATAATACTTGCAGCGATAAATAACAACCTTATGTTTTGTGAACAGAGTTGAAAATTGAATACAGTCATTGAGGAATCATATTTGTGGTTGCATGCATGATGCCCATTATTAGCTAGCATTGATTGTATTGTGCTGTGTGATAACAAATACTATCATAGTATTTATGTACTAAGTATATTATACTTGGAGCCAGTAAGTATTTCAATAAAAATGCTTCAACCGAGGACCGATATAAAAGTAATATTATAATGATAAAACGTAACCTGTGGTTTTATCTCGAAAATAGTCATGTTTATGAAATAAATCATGATGGCTGAACGATAGAGCTCGCTTTTTTAACATACAAGCAGGGTTATGCTTTGCGGGTTAGGCTTTGGAACTAACTCTTTTTTTTTGTCTCCGGATACATTTTCGTTTGTGTAGAAAAACACTATGACTCGTGTCTTTCCTAGAATGTTGTTATCACAACTTCTCCCATTAAATGTAACTGAAAACAGTAATTTTTTTAACAAATAACAAGGAAATATAGTTAAGGATGATTCACAGTAGGCCGTTCCGTGTCCGGGGCGGCCCGTTTTCTTCTAGAGAAATACGCCGGCCGTTGCGTTTGCTGTCACAAAAAACGGGCCCGCCCGGACACGGTACTGTGAATCATCCTTTATTTGTAACTCAAACTTTCAAATAAAATTTGAAAGGAATTCTTTGTTTAATTTGAAGGTTTTTGCATCTGAATTTCATGTAAACATTAAAATATTATTCGTTATAACTAAAGCTCGAACCTTTCGTGCCGATGACGTTAAATTGCATATAGGTTGATTCCAATTGGTGTTATAGTAATGATCAATCTTTAATCATCAATCATTAAATCATGCATTTATAATTGCCTTTTTTAAATAAGACCTATTGCATGCGAAGATTATAAAGGATTTCTCTTTCATTTAGAATTTTAATTTATAAGCAGGTGAGGAACTCATATTCTTTGAAGTTTTATAACAGGTTTGTCGGCCTGTTTAGCCTAGTTGGTAGTGCCATTGCCTCCGAAGCTAGAGGTCCCGGGTTCGATTCCCGGTAAGGGCATTTGTTTCTGTGGTGAGCAGAGACATTTGTTCCTGAGACTTGGATGTTTTCTATGTATTTAAGTATATATCTATTAAATATATCGTCGTCTAGTACCCATAACACAAGCCTTGTTGAGCTTACTGTAGGACTAGTTTGATTTGTGTAAAATGTCCCCTAATATTTATTTATTTATTTTTTCAAATACGGGCTATTTAAAAAAATACTATCATAAATGCATGATTAAATGATTAAAGATTGATAATAACTGTAACACCAATTTTGTTAAATCTCCATTAAGTATTTCAAAAGTTTGTAGTATAGGTTTAACAAGTTGTCAACAGATGGCGTGACATGTCCTCGTTTTGGAGATTTGGTTGGGTTGTAAATGATAGAAATGAATGCCAAAATAATTGTAAGAAACAATTAATATCAGTTGGTGAAGTGCCACGCAGCTTTATTATTAATAAACAATTTGTTTATTAATAATATTTATTCTAAATTTAGTTACAAGGTTGCATATGAGATGTCGCTGTACCGTGCGGTAAAACGCGCTGTTAAGATTTTTCCTGGATTCATGGGGTGGCTGAGGCTGCCTGGCATAGTCAGTTCAAAATTAGTACCAAAGCAATTGTGCAAGTATAGTGGTGAATAAAAGTGTTCAAATATAAAGTGGTGTATTTTCTGGACCTCGAACAAATTTGAATCATCCTATGCAGTGTGATCTCAATTTTACGTCATCGGCATGAAAAGTTCGAGCTCTGGTTATAACTTTATTTTAGAATTTAGATCTACCATAGTGAATTAGCAGTCATTTCTCAACATCACCAATCATATAACGTGGTCTTTGCCATGACTGTTATTGTTTTTTTTCCTTGTCAAGTAGATACTTCTTTATTGGTATATTTGTCCAAGATAGCTTTAAATGCAAGTCATATAATATATCGATGATTATCAACGAAACACTAAAGCAAAATAATTTATTAAAGTTTATTTTACATGGATAGTTAGATTTAGTGACGATAATGAATAGGCAGGCGCTGTTAGAAGTAGCCATTATAATTTATAGTTTTATCCTCGGTACAGCCCGTTGCTTCTTTCGTTAACAATTATATTTGTGTCACTTTGAAAAACCCTTTGCCATTTGGAAATTGAATTATATTCATATAGTTTTATGTTTATCTATTCCAAATAAAATGTCGTTGAGATCCAAAAAATAACAGGGAAAAAATACTAATCCGCGACGTCATCAGGCAGATTAAATCTATCTCACTGGTCAGTAATCCGGGCGGACGAAGCTCAATGAATACCTGCGGACATCTTCCTGAGGATTAATTCGGCAGGACTCCAACTTCAATCATAGAGCATTTACGCATTTGCCCGTAGAACGGTGGCACGATGCATGGAAATCTTGCATTTCTATACAGCGTGAGGCTGGACGCCGGGGACTGGCGGCTTACGGCTTGGATTAATGACCATCGTTCTACGTACGCGTGGGAATTGGTGCACTCGCTTACCGCTCGGATGGATTCCGCAATGGGATTCGCAATTACAAACTTCAATGAGCACCTAGCTAGTTGGGTTTGAAGGCGATTCTTAGCTGCTGAGTTATTGTTTGACACGATATATGTACATATACAATATTGGTACATCTATATAATACAACACAAGTCTTTTTATGCACATCGAAATAAAAAATATAACCGACTCTTGTATTAAAGTGAATTATTTCGATATTAGTTCATTTCTGAGAAGAAGTATTAGAGAAATATTATAATCTAGGTACCATTATAATATATGAATACTATTTTATTAATATAACAAAGGATAGGTATCATTCTTTTCACTTCTCATATTTATAAAGTACTCCTTATGCTAGATATAGGCTGCACACAATGTACCTTTTATGTTTTAGTGCACAACGTTTTTTTTTTTAACACCACGTACGATATTCAGGCCCTACAACAATCATTTATTAGCGTATTGTGCAGTGATTGTGCAATTAAACTTCGCAGAATGAACTTGTTATTTTATTTGATTTTCTTTAATTCATATCATATCATTTTTCATTATGATATAGGAGGCTAACGTGCAGACGTATCACCTGATGGTAAGTATCGTATTTTCTCTTTTATATCACCAAATAAATAATTAATAAATAAAACAGAGCTGAAAAGCAAATTAATACTTAACGGAAGGGTGTTTTCTAACCGTATTTCGATTGCTGAAGTTACAGATTACCTCAAAGAAAACCTTAGTTGATGCCCACTTCACTTAATAAGGTGACTTTCTCACTTAGCGGAGCAGAAGCGGTACAATATTAATAAATTGTCAGCTCCCAGTGTCAACTGCCATTTGAGCCAATACCGCTTAATTACTGCGTGCTTACATTTAAATGAGTGCAATTTTACTGGCGCGGGATGCATCAAAGCCGCGCGATACGAATGCAGTACTGCCGCGTTTCCGCCCATAAGGAAATCAGTTTTCTCACGACAAAGAACAAGATACTAGATACGGCGATCCCGCCTGCCAAGCCAAGCAGGTCGTGTTAGAAACTCATGCATGACGAGTTATCTCGAAATGAAAACTCATTTCCTATATTTCATTAAAGTTAATTGAAAATATAAAAGAATTCCTTTACTTACGACGCATCCCGTCCTGTCTTGCCATGCCGCAGTTAAGTCTACAAATGCTTTTCCTAACATAAACTCCAAAATGTAATAAAACATTACATTTCCAAGCAATCTAATCCTTTAAGCTTTAAAATAAAGCCGCTTTTCCTTTAACACCGCATTAAGATTACTTCCTTTTGATCCCGTATTTCCAAGACAGTATGCTATTTTCACACCATCCAAAACTGTATTTTAAAACGTTGCGATAGAGTGTTCATTCGCTTGATGGTGTGCCAGAAAACCTCTTCTTATTCCGGATAGGAGTTGGCGTACTAAGTGCATCGGGATCGCCCTACGTGCATCCGTTGGCAATGTCAGTTGGAAATTTCTCGTTACGGCATAATCCACCTTAGAGTACGTTTTGAGTCACAAGTATGAAGTAACGCTTGCGGTACTCATTATGTGGAATTTGAAATACGTCAAAGGAGATTTGAAAATGCATTAAGACGATATTTTGAGCAGTTGAGATTGCGATGCAATTTGTGTTCTTATACGTATTATGAAAATTTTAATTATAGAATAGAATAGAAAACATTTATTCGTGACAATACAATACAACAAAAAAGAAATAGAATACAAAAACAAGTCACAACGGGTATTGCACGAAATGGTTCCATCTCAGCGTGTTGCTGGCGCGATTACCAGCGCTGATCTTCCGATGGAACCATTATAAGGACCAATTATAAGGCGAGCACAAACTTTATCGTACCTGTTTTGTTACAATATTTTTTTTTCTTTATGACATAGGTGGCAAACGAGCAGACGAATCGCCTGATGGTAAGCGACTAGCGCCGCCCAATCTTAATCTCTTTTTTAAGTTGTTATACTCGTACTCTCGAGGTATGGCGCGGCAACTAGGCAATCGGAGCAGTTGAAGACCTTTGAAACGTTGGGAAGAGGACATCAACAGGACAGCGGGCTCGCTCTGGAAATAAGCGGCACAGGATAAAGAAACATTGTTATCTTTGGAGGTCTTTACCCGGCCAGGGGTTCTTGCAGACCAGCTAATTACTAATAAGTTTTTAAGAAAGCATAGTTTAACAATTTATAAACCAACGATATGAAAAAAAAAATCTCTCCTGTAAGAAATACAAGGCTTTTTTATTTTTATTATACTGTGTTATGTTAGTAAAACAAACAATACTTAAAAAAACCGGCCAAGTGCGAGTCGGACTCGCGCACGAAGGGTTCCGTACCAGAAAAAAAACGCCAACAACTACTGTGTTGTATGGGAGCCCCCCTTTATTATTATTATTATTTTGATTTTAGTATTTGTTGTTGTAACCACAGTAAAAATACATAATCTGTGCAAATTTCAACTGTCTAGCTATTACGGTTCTTGAAATCTAGCTCGGCGAGTGGTAGCCATGAAAAAGGTCTAAAGTATCACGTTTTTTGTATGGGAGCCCCCCTTCATTATTATTATTATTTTGTTTTTAGTATTTGTTGTTATAGCGGCAGCATAAATACACAATCTGTGAAAATTTCAACTGTCTAGCTATTACGGTTCTTGAGATACAGCCTGGTGACAGACGGACAGACGGACGGACAGCGAAGTCTTAGTAATAGGGTCCCGTTTTTACCCTTTGGGTACGGAACCCTAAAAAGATAAAAAATTATAATTTGTCTAATTTAAAATTATTGTTAGATCCTATGTTCATTTGGTCATTTTTGCCATTAATTTATTTATGTATTCTCTTTTTTGCTTGCTGCCTGTCGTGGTGTCACTCATGGTCCAAACGGACCAGCGCTGGTGGCACCAGCTAGTATATGGACCGTTTCGTGACATTTTCCTTTTTTTGTTAGTGCGTAACGAATACATCAGGGGTAGTTTTAAATTAGTGCCTATCGCTGACAAACTGACCGAGTCACGGCTGAGCTGGGACGGCCATATAATGAGAAGACCCGACGACCATGTAGTGAAAAAATGCCTTTCCATGTCTGTGCGTAAAAGAGGGAGAGGTAGACCGGCAACTACCTAGATGACGAATGTTCAGAGCCACATGAAGAAGCAGCGGAGCAAGTGGCGCCTCAAGATTAAGAACGCCGACCGAGAAGAAGAGGGAGAAGAAGTGGTTTTATGTGTGTTATGAATACACACACATATATACATTACATTTGTGTGATTTTAGATTTCTATTACATTTCAATTTATGTTGAACTCATTAAAACTGTTGTTAGACGTTCTTACACAATAGTCAATCTTACACAAATCGACTAGTCCCAAACTAAGCAAAGCTTGTACTATGGGTACTAGACGACGATATACATACTTATATAGATAAATACATACTTAAATACATAGAGAACATCCAAGACCCAAGAACAAAATCCGTGCAAAATGCACAAATAATGCTCTGGCCGGGATTCGAACCCGGGGCCTCTAGCTTCGGAGGCAGTGTCACTACCAACTAGGCTATACAGGCCGACAATAAAGAAACATATTACTCGTATTTAGCTCATATTAGAATTCAAAAAGTAATAATTCATGAAAGTCGTGACCTTCTACTTTAGCTCTAAATATAATTGGGAAAGTTGCAGATATCATTCTACGTAAATCTACTCCAAACAGCACACGTATGGTTATTTTACTAAATATACAAAGACGAAGTTGTTTAGTCCCTTATCTTCAGTGCAGTTCCCCAGGGCACACTCTATGCCACTTAAGTTATGTACTAGATACAACCTAGAATACATTTAAAGTGACCGTTTGAGTTTAATCCTGAGTCAATTAAGTAGAATTTCGCGGGGGATTTGTTCTGGCTAGGTACATAACTTAAAATGATTAAGCATTCATTTCTAAATATCAAGATGTAAAATGGCCATATATTTTTTTCATTACTTATTCTATTTTTACATTTGAATGTTTAACTCTAAAACTGGTTTCATTTTAATTATAACTGAGATCTGGTCATGGGATTAACGAGAAATAAATATCCTCAAATATTATTATGACGTATATTTTTTATATTTGAGTTACTTCATTGCATTCAAAACAATGTTAGGTTATCATACATTTTTATTCTAACTATGCGCTAAAGTCAAAATTCTATATAGTTCAATTTTTAACCTTCATTTGAAAACGAGTACATGCACTTTTAAAGTTCAATAAACTACGTACGGAACAATAAATAATATAAACTTGGCGAAGTATATTTTTTTCAAAACAGAATACATTATTTATAAAATTACAGTATCAAAGTACTTCAAAAATACAATGCTACCGTAGAGGACCTATTTTTTGCGATTGATTATTCGTGCTGGACTCTATCACTGCCAAACAACCTTATTGTACAATACCTAAGCAATGAAAGTAGACTAAACCTTCTTTCAACTCTTATCTATCATTACTTTTCATACCCTCTCGCAGTTATTCTCTCTCATTAAGTAAACCCTTTCCTGGTGGACTGTAGGTTAACATTAAGTCAAATGAAAGCTTGTAAGACAATGACTGTGTCGTAAACACTATCGATGCAGCGCCGGGGGCGGCCACTGTTTAGTTTGGCATTCCTTGAGGCGAACTCAACTAAACTTTGGCTGCCACTGACCAAACAACGACCAACAACGGACAGGCTCGATTTAACGTATAATATAGTTACCTTACTCAAACCCTTTCTTATCCAATGTGCAGTAAATCTGTGTAAACGAATAACCAACGCCATCAGACCGCGCGGGATCATGCGTCAAAAATGTCGACTGTCAAACTCTAGGGATGTGCGCATACTTCGGTTAGTAGTGTTGTAGCCACTTTCATCTATTCATGTGGCTAACAATATTGAGGTGAGAGCAGATTGTAACATACTAGCTTTGTCAGGGATGAGAACGTTACATAAAATTACATAGTACCTATATTTTAAGAAATTACGAAACCAACGTCAGCAGATGATTATCCTAATAGCGTTCGATAATATCCAGTGCTCAGGGTCTGCTTTCGTACCTAACCTAACGATTTACTTATTTATTTAATGTTTAAACCTTATCGTACAAAAGGGGATTAATTCCATATGGCATCGTCGACCAGTTAACATTAAGGCAAAGCAAAAAAATTGTAGGCGGTGCATCTAACAACTAAAAGGAAAACTAAGATAAATTACGTAACTTCAACATAAGATTTTTAGGAAAGCGACTGCAATCAGACGCTCCAACCCAGACGGTAAACTACCCCTTGTGCGGATTAGACTTTTTTCCTCATTATGTTTTTATAATTAAAACATCAAATGATTTTTGTACATAAGTAAGAGCCGGGAATCGACCTTACAACCTCCAGATTAAAAGCCGCGCATGGAGCGGCTTCTATTAACTCCACTCCAGTAAACTCAATGAATATTTTTACAATGAATAGAACCTTTACTTCCACTATTAGCACTATTATTATTACAAACAATATTGTTCCAACGTGTTTACTTACCCCTGAATAACTTACTCAGGCCCCGTTATACACTCATTGCTATATAAAATATGCACATACTATGTGAGTTAAATCCTCAATTACCTGTAAATTTAACGGTTGGTTGACATTAATTGCGCTTGTTAGTTAATTTCGTTAATATATATTCTAATTAAAATTATTAGGTTGTTTTTGTTGAACCCAGTGTCAGGTTTAGGTTTTAACTGACATATTCTACCACCGCGCGCCGTCGGCAGGGCGTTACGAGTGCGCAGTAAGCTCGGTTCTCCATACAAACGTAGTTTCGCTCTCATTTTAAAACGCCATGCTAGAATAACATGAAACTTGGTATACACGATGGGATCCAGAATATCGAGGTCGGAAATTAGTTTCTGTTGCTTGAAATTATAATGGAGAAAAAATACAGCGATAATTAAGGTTTTAGACGCAAAAAGCTCGCTGTTTTTTCTATTACAATTTTTATCAACATACACTAATTTCCGACCTAGATATGGCGGCTCCCATTGTCTATACAAAGTTTCATGTTATTTCAGCCAGGCGTTTTAAAATGATAACGAAAGTACGTTTGTATGGAGAATCGATTTCAGCCTATCGTACTGGGGACTCTTACCCCCTTATTCATAAAACTTAACAAACCTCTGTTAACTAAAAGGTGTTTTGCCCCTTTCTCACAAACATAAATGTCAAAGTGACAGATAAGGACAAACCAACTTTAGCGGCTTGTTAACTAATAAAGGCTTGATGGACGTTTATGAATAAGGGGGTTAATCTTTACATTACTTGTGTAACCAGTGTTAATATTGCCGACCACACACGGGATGTTTTACATTATTGCTGATGGCAGTATTGATGGGGGGGGGGGGGGGGGGTATATTAGCAGCGACATCAGTGGGCATTATTAATAGTCGAATAATGCCCTCTACGTGATGAGGGGTCCTTGACCGCAACAATCAAATTATGTTATTGTTATGATTATTAATAAACTAACATTCAATAAACAATTTAAACTACTAATAATAAATAAAATAAATAAGCATGGTTTATATTATAAAATTTATAAACATTTTATTTGAATAAGTAATCATAGTAAATTATTCCTTTGGTTAAATAGCCTTAATTACTTTGAAACTGAACAAGTCATAAAAAGTGTGGTTTAGATTAGTTATACATATTTAAGTTGGTCGCACTCACACACATTTGAATAATTGTTTAACACTACATTTTAATCGCATAATATCCGTTTATATATGATTAAATATGCATAATTCACGAGCTAGGCACTCCGTTGCACAGTTCCTATGTCGGGAGTTGTAAAACTCGCCAATGCATCATAGGAGGGAGGTAGTTGACCCCGCGAGATCTAGGTCATCTTCCGTACCTTAGATGTGTTAAAATATAATACTTATAGAGTATTATTCCATCGTGCACTGTAAGCGGTTTATAGGAGAGTTAACATAGCCTACTCGTACCTTATTTCTACAATTAAAAATGTCAAAGGTTGCCTGGAAGAGGTTGCTCTATAGCGATAAGACCGTCTCTATGTAGCAACCTTTAAGTTTTAAGGATTCATTATAATAGTTATGGTTTAGTGCAATGCCTTTATTATTATTATGTCAGTAACTCACACAATACAAGTATATGATTATAGTGGTTCTGTTAGCTGTAGACCCCGCCATTTTTTTTTTCAAATTTCAAAATTTCCGAAAACTGATTCGACAAAGAAAAATCTATATAATTATCGAATCTGCTCACAAAATTTCACGAGAATAGGTTGAGAAATCCGACCTGTAGAGGATAACATCCGGACAGACAGACAGCTAGACATACGAAAGATTTTTTGTCGAAAGCTGAAACGGAGGCGCTTCGCTCGCTTGGTCAACTACAAATTTAAAAAACACCCCTGCCTATATAACTAGGTAGGTACATACGTAAAAATAAAAACAATTATCAAAAACCGGGCAAGTGCGTGGCGGTTCTTAAAAATATATATGATATTGATATTGATATTTATTTATTTCATATTATTACATTACATTATAAATTACATTAATGTCAATCTATAACAATGAATATTATGATCGTCAAAGTTGCAAAAATTGAAATCATTTCTTATACAAATATACAATACGAAAACAAAAAAACGCCGAGCTTCACAAGGTCATGAATTCATTCATACAATATATTGTGTTCTCAAGCAGTATTTAATTTTTTATTTAGTTTTTAATTTTAATCGCGCGGCGTGACTGATTTGTATACTCAAATAACAGATTTTTCATAGTAAGGGTGACTATAGTAGTATGTATGTATGTATGTAAATACTTTATTGTACACAAAACACAGGTAGAAATACAGACAAATTCGGTTATATCGGTACAAAGGCGAACTTATCCCTTTAAGGGATCTCTTCCAGTTAACCTTTGAGCAATTGAGTGACACAGGAACCAAAAGATAGACAAACTAACACGTGTACAAAAACGTATTTATATATTATATATTTATATATTTGTATTTTTTTTTTAGTAGTCATACTTAAAAGTCACTTTGAGGTTATAAACTGTACGAGTATGGATATGACAGGTATCAGGAATGATTTCTTAACCGCCAACCGCTATAACCTAAGCCGTGAACGGACGAACAGACGGCCAGACTGACAGACGAACATGGAGAAACTATAGAAGGAACCCTGACAACGGTTAATTGGTTGCGAAGTATATAAGTAGTTACAAATGCAGTAAAAAGCTCTCGAGAGCAACCGTTTCCAGCCCGGGGGTGTTATTCACAAACCGCAACTCTCACCCGCACAAATGGGTGTGCCATTTTAGTATGGAAACTGTAAAAATTTGACAAATGACATTTGACAGTTTCCATATAAAAATGGGTGAGGTGTGTAAAACAGTAACGCTGCTAACGAAAATTTCTAATTAAAGGGAAAAATTGTTTTAGTACAAAATTAATTTGGTATGGGATGGCGCATCGTTACTGACGATTTCTCAATGTAATTTATTGAGACGTTGGTGCCGTTAATAGAAGCCTAAGTCTTCTACGGTAGATGTCGCTGCACGCCTCCCTAAGGCGTTGTAAGAGGAAACTATTGAAGGATTTCGTGGACGAGCTTGGTTGTTCCGATAGCTCAGAGGCTAGAGCGATTGGCCGCGTATGCCAGATGTCGCAGGTTCGAATCCTGCTCGGAGCATTAAATTTTTCAATTTTTCCCTTTAATTAGATAATTATTCTGTATTTATGTATTTATTATAGGTATATGTATTTTTTTATTCATTATAATATGTATATTTATTTATCACATATGTATTTATGGGTATTTATTTAGTTATGGTTTAGCTACAAATTATATTCACTCATTGTAACGTTGTTGTACACGGTGTAAGTTTGTCTATCTCATTCTTTTTAAAAATCTCCTCTCAATCCCTCAAAGGTTAGCTGGCAGAGATCCCTCATAGGGATAAGTTCGCCTTTGTACTCTGATCCTGTGTGACATGTATATGTTTTAAACTGTTATTGTGTACAATAAAGTGCTTACATCCATACATACATACATACCAATCTGTTTCGCGGACTCGCTCCCACCCACACTGAGCTAAGGTGCCAGAATGAGCGGGCGTCACCGTTCTGTATGTGGTGTTTTGTCCCTGGTGACGAATAAGGTCGCCAGAGCTCCCAGGGATGCGAACTGCTGAGAACGGAACTGCATTGTGTCTCTAGTTGTCACTATAGTCCACCACCACCACCACATCAGCCCTAGGACGTCCACTGCTGGACATAGGCCTCCCCCAATTTCATGGAGGGTAAATGCCATAATCGCGCCGTCACTATAGTCGCGCCGTGAAAATTTACTCTACAGAAAAATCTATATAATTAATTATCGAACCTGCTCATAAAATTTCACGAGAATCAGTTGGGAAAAGCGACGTGTAGCGGAGAACAATTATTGAGAAAAAAATATTTCGCTTCAAAAATTCTGTATAATATCAATCCTGCTCACAAATTTTCACTCGAATTGGTTGAGAAATGCGACCTGTAGAGGAGAACAGAACAAAATCCGCCTGCAGAAACATACAAAATCATTAAAAAAAAGATTCTTTTTAATATTTCCAAAAACTGTCTTGACAAAAAAATCTACATTATTATCGAACCTGCTCACAAAATTTCGCGAGAATCGGTTGAGAAATGCGACCTGTAGAGAACAACCGGAAATCCGGATATACGAAGCATTTTTGTCGAATCCGAAGCGGAGACATTCGTTTCACTCGATCAAATAGAAATTTAAGAGAGGTTGTGCAACACAAAGGTACGCCACTTCGCTCATATTAGGGGTCACCCAACTGAGGAACTACCTTCTTCTTACCAAAACCGTAGCCAAAATAAAACCACCATTTGCTTAAAAAAGTAAAAAAAAGTAAAAGTAGTTTATTCTTCAAATTAGGCATATTACATACACCTATGTGGGTCAATAAACTACCACTTAAAAGCAAATTGTCATATCGAAAAATAGTCACCAACTCTCTTAAGATTTTTCTGCAGTCACAAGTATCCATAGGCTACGGTGCCGGTGTCTGATTTCCATTAGGCAGTCCTTTGCCACCTTCGTATTAAAAAAACTCGATAAGGATGTAAAAGTGATAAACCAAAATAAACCCCTAGCGGCGACAGATGGTCAGCAAAAACTCACTTGCGGTTTACGTCTGTCTGTGCGGCCGTTTTTGCTGTTAACCAAACACGTCTCGGGTTGTTTCTGTTTCTCTTTTTGTGACAAATAAATACATGTTGTATACCATGCAATTTTCAATGCATTACAGGATTTGATTATACTCGTCTTACCTCGGTACCTTATGAAAATTGCATGTAAGTACTTCTCTTCTTTGTCGTATCGTCATGGCTGAGGGACGTGACAGCTCAGGACACTCCTCGCATTAGGGTGTCACCACACCAATTGAACGATTGTCACTCAATGCCATCTATTGATATCGAACGATTAATGTGGTAAGTTGGCCGATCGACTAGCATAGTAGAAACTGTCGATCGAGTCGAATAAATCATTCTAACATGGATCAATGGTATGTTAGCCTGTAACGTGGCTCCCGTCGCAAATGCTATCGGCTGTTTAGGGTCTATGTCATCATATTAATCCACCAGAGATGCTGCGTGAAACTGTTATTTCATATATTTGACCTAGAATCAAGCCATTATCAAATGTATGGAAACACATCGCACATATCAGGGGGATTTTTCTTCTTCTTCCTCCTGGTTCTCATGGTTCGAAATAATTGCCATACGTTACATAAATCATAATAATTAATCCCTGCTGCAATTGCATTGCACGCTAACGCGCAATCGGCACATAAGATGCAGTTGAAAATAAATCCGTTCATCACAACCCATCCCCCCTCTCAAATTATAAACCGCGAAGAAAATTTGCCACGTAATAAGTAAATACGATAATTCATAATTGAGACATTGTTTAATGCTGAACATACAAATTACGAGGGCCCTATTAATCTTCGTCAAAAACCGTTAAACAAGCACAATTAAACTCGAGCACACAATAACGTAAAGTGTCCATTCATTATTTAACTCCATTATATATAAAACAGCACACGACTGAGCGGAAAACTTCCGAAACGTTCGTTTGGCCCGGCCGGATGAAATATTAAACGGACTGTTTTTTTTCCAATTGGCCAATGCTGCCAACCTGCCAGCTGAGGCGGCTGTAAAACCGGAACGTGACTGCCTGGAGACAGGCGCCTTAAAAAATCAAGTTGGACACGTTAAGTTGGCAATATATTGCAAAGGGGGAATTTACGTGCGCGATTTCAACGAGATTGTGTGGTTTTATGGTTCAGGTATGAACGCAGTTGGACTAAAAAGATTTGTTATTAAAAATAACAGGTATCAAAATGACTAGATTATAGTTATCTTATGACTGTTGCATTACTATATAGCGACGATCTTTCTTTTTATTTGTGACAGTAAACTATTTATTGAAAATTAAAAAATAAAACTGAATAGTAAGGTATTCGAATTTCAGAAGGTATTACATCCGAGAACAAGAAACGCTAGATGGGACATGAGTCTCGTGCAGCGTTTAGCGTTATTATGTTTATAGAACTTAATTATTTATTCTTTATTCATCGATATGTGTTAAGTCCATATCACTTAACACATATCGATGGATCAGCCTAAATAACAAAATAACAGCTGTCTCAACTGTAAGAGTTGTGTAAATAATTGTATAATAAAACTACGCCCTTAAGGTATCATGTACTATTTTTGACAATATTAATCCAATGTTAAGAGCTTTTAATGTTGTATTCGAGTTCACCATAGTAAAGGAACTTTAATGAATTTAGATAAACATGTTTATTAATTAAGATAACGAAATTATTCAAATATTCTACGACTTGGAAAACTCAAAATTGTATAAAACCTTTCGATAGCTATATCCTGAATGTGTTGGCGCCATTTTAGATATTAAAAAAAATGGCGAGATTGACAGCGATTTTGACGTACACAGAACTTGACAGAACGGAACCGAACATAATGTTATGAGGTCTTATTGTTCGTATTGTTGTAAAGAATAATAAATTACTGTAATAAGAACATATCCTGGATTTTATTGGAGAGAACTCTTTCATTTCTAAGGATCATACCAAGTATATATTAAATAGCAATGTGCAACTGGAGATCCTATCTCGCCCAGCGGCTCGGTCAATAATACAATCCAGCGCGGCAATACCCTAATTCTGTACCGGAATTTTATTTGTAATTATTTAGTATTGTTTTAATAAAGTTAACAGTTAGGTTAGTTATGATTAATGTAGAATTACTGTTCAAAACGGGGTATTTACCATGTAATAATCAGTAATGTCAACAATAATAATGTCATTGTCAGTAATTCTAGTGTTAGTGACCATGTTAGCTTGAAATCGTATAATAATATTATGATTAATGTAGATTTACTTGACTGAAACACACTTGTTCTTCCAGTAACTAATAAAACTTCAACAATTTGTGGTCAAATAACAATGGGTATATAATCCAGTCTTTTATATATTCTTCATACCAATTGCTTACATTATTATTAATTATTTTTATGAATCTAAGCTCTTCGAGTGTCATTATAGTCATTCATTACCTCTGACACCCCGTTAATCCTCGCACTAACCCAAGCCTTAGCTAAAAGTTGCGCTGTAATTCCATAGCTTAGTTAGCTAGATTCCAATATTTATATCGTCTGTCAGGCAGGCTTACACTTCGGTACATCTTGGCATTAAGCCTGCCGTTTGCGACCCCTGGGACGCGGTTCTAGACGTATTTAGTTCACAGGTAAGATTGTATATACTTGCAATATAGTAAGCGATGAGCAACTGTTTTGTTAAGTTAAGCAGGATTAATATTTGTGTGAGGTTACGTGTCGTAACGTGAGAGAACAGCATCTGTATTATACATTTAAGCGACTTTCTGATTTGTCGGTGCAGATTTGGATATGAGAAAAATGACAGCTGTCAGTCGATTCAGTACCGCTTTTTATTGCGCCCCTACATTTAAATAAGTGCTTCATGACTGTCGCGGGATACGCAGAAGCGCGGCGATAAGATTGCAGTACTGCCCCGCTTCTGCACATGATATTACTACTGTGAAAATGTAATACTGGCAGTATCATGTCAAGTGAGAGAATCTATGCGACATCAGTAAGCACACGTCAAAGAACAAAATACCACTTATTCGATCCCGCCCCGCCAAGTCAGGATCAAGGTCGCCTTAGTACGATAAGAAGACATTCATCTGACGTGACAGCTCATACTGTGTCAGGCGTCAAAGCGCGTCAGAAAGCATCACGCCGGGTGAGAATTAATCTGGCTTTAGTTTTAGGATTTAACGCTAGATGCCACTGATACCGAGCGAATGTATTCCTGAATGAAGCTATCGAGATTTTCGCAGTTTAAATGAATCCAGAACACTTTATTTGTTGTGTGGTTTCTATACATAATAAATATAGGTAGCTTGTGAGCTAATAGTTTTATTTATTTAATCGTATGGCATTTATTTACGAACCGTGAGATCTTCGAGGAGACAAGTACGGTTGCCAGTTTTTGTTGCACTTTTAGCACCACCCAGGGGTCACGTGTAGGGTAACGGTGAGTACTCCCTACGGACGTGGTGCAACTTCGACCCCCCTTTGTCAAGTGAGTGGGCAACTTGACTGTTAGAATTTCTCAAGCCGCCCGAAGGCCTCTAACTTGGCTTAACGACTGCTGTCATAGACAGCAGCCGGGATCAACAACGTGCCTTCCAAAGCACGAGAGCGCTCAGTTAGTAACCACTCAAAGCGGTCATGTTTCAATTTATCACCACTCGTTGCGAATTTCCTGTTCTCTGCACTTGCATCGTAATGTACTATTATGCAACTGTTATATAATAAAGGATATAAAATTTAAGACTCGAGAATTGTTAGTGCTAATTATGTAACATTGCATACAATATTTTACCTACGAGAGTAAAATAATTTAATTTAAATTAAAGATCGAAATGGTGGCGAAATACGGGCTTTGACGCCTATCTCTTTTAAAACTGCGTTATTTTTGTCTTTTCTTCTCTTTCTTTCGGCGTTTCTTCTCGGCAGTGGTCTTCTTTTGCAGAAACGCTAGTAGATTTTGACTTGGAAAAGTGCCAGTGCCGCCTACTTGCAGAATAAAGTTCATTTATTTCATTTAAATATTATTTCGCATGTTAGAGGTATTCATGTGATTTAGATAACCTAAAAATAAATAAATATTGAGGGAGCATCTTCGAAAAATCAACCAAGTACCAAACTAAGAAAAATCTTGTAGTATGGGTACTAGACGACGCTACACATTGAAAACATCTAAGACTCGGAAATAAATATTTGTCCTCATCACACAAATAAATGCCCTTATCAAGATTCAAATCCAGGATCACGCTTCGTAAGCAGGTTAGCCAAGCAGACCAGTGGTCGTTAAAAAGTATAATTAATCGGAAATTCGATAACAACATGCAATATAATCCACAGACGTGTTACATGTGTTTTTATCACGATTTCACGCTGTCGAATTGAAAAGCCAGGTGAAACGGTAATGCTAAATAACCGCGTGTGGTTGTTTTTTGGCACGGTGTAGCCTTCACGCGCAGTGACGTGCGGTCGGCCGCGGACGGGACAATTCGCTCGGACAAATTAAATATGGGCCACCGGAGAATGGTGTGATTTAAAAATCCATTTTTCTGCCGTATTGCTCGATTATTATTTCATGCCGTTAGTGTTTCGGTGAAGGGAAAACCAGTCTAACCACAATTGCAATTACAATTCGAACCTTTTGCGCATTTTCATAGTAGAAATTCATCCGCACACGTTAGAACCTAAATGGTCGCGTACGGTACGGTTTCAGAGGAATTTCCTCCCTCGAACACTCCGTTTGTGAAATGAGCTCCCTGCCGAGGTTTTCCCGACGGACTACAGTATGGGGATCTTCAAGAAAGGAGTGTATACGTTTTTAGAGGGTTGGCATCGCGCATGTGACACCCCTGGAGTTGCACGCGTCCATAGGCTGCGGTGGCCGCTTACCATCAGGCGGGCCGTACGCTTGTTTGCCACCAATGTGGTATAAAATTAATAGACATCTGCGTTCAATTCAAAGAGTTTATGTGAAAGTGTTTAACCCGCACTGGACTAGCGTGGATACTATATTCCTCTCATCTAATATAATAGGAGGCCTGAGGTAAGCAGGGAGGCGCATACCTGTACAGGGTAATGATGATGAAATTTAAATCTTTGTTGGCATATTGCGTTGGATGGCTTAGATACGAGTGGGCCCGTTTGGCGCCTCGATCTTCTCCATCCTTTCCATATGGCCGAGCCAGTGGAGACGGTGCGCTTACGGCGTGATTCCCATAACAGTTATGATTGCCATAATGATCAAATGCCATTTAAAATACATTTTTCGGAAACTGTCTCCATGGAGCTGGCGTGCCAAATTATCTCGCGCAACATATATTCTGAAATGATACTAATTCATTTCAGAATGTAAAATGTTTGTATCAGGTTTAACCCCAACAGAATCAAAATAAAGCCCTTCACTCGACGCGGAAGACTTCCGTCTCAATAATAATAATAAATAACTAAAGACAAAGTTTCTCGAGTCAACCCAAGCTGCAGTGTTGCGTCGAACTTTACGTTGCCGGCGATAAAAGTTGCACAAAGGACAACGTGCGCTTCGACGATTAAAAACGCTGTATTTCATGAAAGGGTGTATATAAAACTAATATTACATGCATATCTACGTGTTTCAATGCTAATTAACCAGATTATGACATAAGGATATGACAGGCATATAAGAAGTTGCGTCACTGTTAAATCTCCAAAAGTAGGTATCTCCGGTCCACGGCCCATCGTTTATTGTACTGGTTAGACCACTTACCGACTGGAAGTCCAAAATGGCAGTATTTTTTTGTTTTGACCTAGGATTTTTTTAGGAGACCTCTCGAATGTTAAGTTGCAATTTTGTATGAAAATAGACCACAAAAAAAAAACAGAATAAATTTTTGTGACCACCTTAACGGCTAGTTGAACTTGTGCTGTGTTTGGCAGTATACCGACTAGGAACGAAATTATAGGTGGTATCAGGAAGCTCTCAGTATACTTATAGTAGAAAACACCACATACAAAATATATTTAGACATGTAAGATTAGTAATTAAGTAAGAAATAGCCTTATATTTAAATTAAAAACTACTAAAATAGATTTGACGCAATTTCGGGCGAATAAGCAAATTTTGCTATTCGAAATGCAAGGGCCCGATTTTAAACGATAATTATCCACTTTTAAGTCCATGCTTTTTAAATTAACTCACATACATAACTGCAATGTCTTAGGCATATATAAGTATATGTACTAACGACTCGATGGAACTCCGTTGTCTGATTAAATAAATTATTATTATATTATTATATCATTTTGCGTAAAATCAAATGGAATCGCGGCCAACGTATGTGATATCATATCATGGCAATGTATTAACAAAAATTTTGTAAGATTACGCCCATTCCTGAAAACTAACAAGTTTCATGACCTCTTAGCTATAGCAGCGTATAAATTAACATAAATAAATTTACATTTTTATACAGCTTTCTTCAGCCGGACAAAGCCCACTCCGCGCCCAGTTAAAGGTCTACTTCACTTAATGAATTGATATGATATCATATTTGCACTTCCTCCGCTCGCTTTCACAGACGCCAACATTAACGTGTCCGAAAGAGCGCTCAACAAAATGGATACGGAATAAGTAAGCACAAGTATTGTGAAATAGGGTTTCTAGTAATTATTTAGCTTATTAGCCGGGTCTAATGCAGCCGTCAAATGCAGCTGCCACTTTAATCTAAATCTATTCACGTTGGATTAATAGTAGGTTGCTTCTGTTTACAGGTAGCGAATGATTTTAATAGGCGTTCGGCTGTCGTTTTGCATCGCGAGTACAAGCTTCTGCAATAATGTTGGTGTGTACTAGAATAGAAAATAGCTGGGAGAAAATTAACTAGTGCAGTACCTTAGTCAGTCAGGTGTAAATTTTGAATGTACTTGCGTTTCCCACGTTGGCGGCGCCTCTTTCTTGATGTTAGGAACACCTTTGTTGTCTGTCTAGTCACAAATAAATTGGTTTACGGATTGAAATATTAAGATGATGACGGTAGACGTGATCCACTGACTCTAATTAGACAAATTGAAATAGGCGCGTACATTTATAGCAATTTACTAGTGGAATTGTTAAGACAGTGTCCTAGTCACGAGTACACCAACTTTAAACAGATAAGTATAATCATCAAAATATCAAAATGTTTTATCCTGCAAATACACATGGCCACTTTAACATGCCTAAACGTTAATATACAATTTAAAAAAAAAACTAATAATACTGATTTTAAAACAACAGATCCACGAAAAAGTCATTCAATGAAAAAAATAATTACTTAATTTACAAGATAATACAAAATTAATATGTTAATTTAAAGATGTATAATGTCTCTGTCCAAATAAACAAAGAGTATAAAAAATTATTTGAACATCCCAGAAATTTAAAGAAAAATTGTTTTTTTTTTTCTCTACTGGAGTGATATTAATAACTATTTATTTAAAAAATAATAATACCCCAAAAATACCCTTTTTAACCAAAAATGCAACAACGATTATGAGTCATCATAACTAGATGCTACCTCAAAATCAGCAGTGACTGCCGCGCTATAATCTCGTAGTGCCAAGATCCATTCCTTGCAGGTCATCACTTTTGATTAAAATTTCTCCCAATTGAAAAAAAAAAAATTTTTTGGACACAAGAGGTTACTGCAGATGCTCTAAGGAAGAGTTCTTTAAATTTGTTGCTCCTATTCCAGGCCACAACCACATCCTGTATTATGGTCCTTGAACTTCCAAAATATATATATCTAATGTTGTAAGCTATGACAAGAGACCATAACAGTCGGTACGAATTTAGTTTCGGTTGGTCATTGAATTCCAGGGCTGCCATTCAGTTGCCGACAATGTTTGAATACATTAAAGACATGTTCTATTCATGCACAGCATAAGTAGTTCTTGAGATGTTTAGCGATGTGACAGACAGACAACCCGGCACCGTAGGGGTTCCTTTTTTACCGTCCAGGAACCTTAAAAATGAAAGCTGCTTGACAATCTGACCACTGCTACTAACGATAGTGATCTAAATGAAAAATCGAAATGAAATGAAATGAAATAATTTTGTTATGCTCGATTTTAAGTACACTAGCGTGACACAGGTACAATTAAAAGTATCACTAAAATCTATCTTACAGGCATGCAAAATGTAGAAGATATCCTAAATCTTATTATTTTATTTACTTATAATCTACAAATTCCTTAATATTGTAAAAAAACATTTTTCAGCAATCTCCTCAAACCAAATCGAATCTAAAACCGTAGCAAATCAATCCTATATTCTTGCGAGCGGCCTTTCTCGCGTTTACACGGAGGAACTGCTTTATAACCGGTAAATGATTGTTTTCCCTATTTGCGCTCCGAGATATTAACCAGTTAGAGCGATGTCCTTGCGAGCGACACCTTTATAATGAGTTAGGCTCTCAAAGTGTTGTTCTAACCGAAGCGCAGCGTTCGGGTTACAAGCTCTGCAGTTACGTGATAACCCATCACGTAACTTTTCAATTGTACCATAGGTAGAAATAGGTATTAGATTTTGATTTTGATTTGCCAAGTCAGTAAAGCTCTTTTAGAACTAGTTAATTTAATACAACTTGGCCAATTTAAACGATTTTCACTATACTATAATTTTAAGTATTTTTTATAAACATATATTATGACATTATTTATTATGTGTATATATACCTTAAAATAGTAGGTTGTGTCGCGTTCCGTGGGTCACGTACGGTGCTGTCTGAAAACCAGCGCTGCAGGTGTCTGACACCTCGGCATAATGCTGAGACAGCAACCGATTCACTGCCGCGAAGACACACGTTATGTGTTCTATTTTATGTGTGTTATCCTTTTATCTGTGTTGTATCTGTGAGTCTTTTGTATTAGTGAATAAATGTCTTTCTTCTTCTTATTCTTCTTCTTCTTCAAATCTGTAATTTTTTACGATGCCACGATGGAAACTTACATTTAGGTAGATCTAATCTTGCTTTCCTATAAATTTCTTTTTTAGACGTTTCATATAAAGTTGCTGTCATTAAGTATATCATTATATGTTTAGAATCTTGCAGTGGCAACCCTAAATGGCAACAGCGACGATCGTCCATTACTCGCCGGCCATTGTGTTTTTTCCGCCGATTAAAAATATTGAATGAAAATATTGAACGAGTCCGCTGAATGAAATTCTGGACCGCTCTGAAACGGGATGTAACGTTTTATTTAACTAGCAGAGGCCAGCGTCTTTGTTCCTCGCGTTTTATGTTTCTGATCCAATTTGGTGTGTTTGGTATAGGTAAATAAAATACAGTTTATTTTTAATTGTAGATTGGAGACCCTACTATTTTTTATGGTTCCGTAGTAAATAAGGAACTCTTATATAGTTTCGCCATGTCCGCCCGATTATCCGCAGCTTAGCGCAGAAACTGTTACTGTTAGAAAGCTGTAATTTGGCATAGGTTACAAATTAATGACGACGACACAACGCTAGAGTAAAATCTAGAAAAAAGTAGTGTAGACTCTCTCCGCTACACGTACCCTTGGATAGCTCGTTTATAATAATGTTGGTTCACTATTTTTAGGGTTCCGTACCCATAATGGCGAAAACGGAACCCTTATAGATTCGTCATGTCTGTCCGTCCGTCAGTATGTCACAGCTGATGTACTGGGAGACTATGAGCACTATAATTATGAAATTTGGTAGAAAGGTGATGCTATGAGCCGCTATAGAAATATGATGCGAAATTATAAAAAAAAATGTAGGCGGCACACCATACATGTAACAAGAGGTTCAACTTTTTTTTTTCAATGTACATAGGTGTGTGGGATATATATGGATAGGCCTTTAAAAACGACATAGAGGTTTTTACAAAATGTTCATTCATTCATGTCCATCTACTAACGGTGCCAGTAAAATACATATATGCGGGTGGTGATGTGCTTTCTGTACATTTAATTAACTTTATACATTTGATTAACTTTATACATAGTTGCTGAGTATACAAATATACAAGTGGTATCTGTGTATCTTCTGAGCGTCCGGTGAGCGATGGACATCTCTTGTTGTGTTCTCTTATAGCCTTTGATTTTTAATTTTAAGATACTGTAACATAGTGTGTAACCTTAGTTCATATCTTGTTTCTATTGGTGAATTTCTGTAATTGGCTCCATATTTCTATTTAAAATTTCAACATGTTTAAAAAGCTGTTGAAACTCTTTTAATAAATAAATAAATAAATAAATATATGAATGTTCTACTACAATGTACCTGTACCTAAACCATAAAAATTGGTGTAATTTAGATAAGTATTACAGATAGAATAGACTGCTTCACGAGTGCGGAACGACGTCATTCGCCAACGCACCAAAGTCACCGATATAGGCAAGAGGGTCGCAAAATTAAAATGGCAATGGGCCGGTTATATCTGCCAAAGAGACGATGACCGATGGAGCCAACGAGTGCTGTCCTGGAGAGCAAGTCGTAGCGTGGGAAGGCCGCAAGCCAGATGGTCTGACGACATCAAAAAGACGGCAAGGCCAACCTGGACCAGAACTGCTACGACCAGAAGTCATTGGAAATCCATGGAGGAGGCATATCTCCAGCAGTGGACGCAAATATGCTGAAGAAGAGAAGAGAGACTGCTTCACAGTTTGGCGAAGTTTCGTAGTAGTTTTTAAGTTTATTATTCATGAACAAAATAAAAGATAAACAATGTGATAAGAATCCAAAGTATTATTCCAATTATTCTTGTGTGGTTGACCCCGTTTTGCTGTTGAAAATCCACGCTACTCTTAAATTTCAAGTCATTTTAACTCAATTACGCTAGTTACCAAAATGTAAGCAACTTGCTTAATTTTTGCCAACTTAGCCAAAGAACAATTGCAGCAACTTGCATTAAAGTACTAACAGTAACTCGGCGGAATTAACTGAAATTGCCAAATTAACCAAAGCACAAGTTTGGTTTAGCAGCGAGCTGGCGTCCCGCGGGTGTCGTCGGGCCGTCTTATAACAATATCGCTAAGGATTTGGTCACAGCATTGAAAACTAGAAAACCAGTGTAAGCCTGACCTGTGATTACGTGTAGTTATTATGACTCTCAGGGTCAATGGTAGAGTGGTGAAGCTAGTGGTTGTGAATATTGTGTAAGTTGCAGGAGCTAAACATTGTGAGCGTTGTGCGTTGTGTAACGAAGTATCGGGCTTGTGTGTGTATAATATAATGTATGCGTGCATATCTAATGTAGTTGGGGCCTTTATAATACATATAAAGTTCCCAAAGTTACGAAATTACCCCATTGCGTAACTTTTTGAAGAGCGCTTAGAACAATATACTTATATAATAGTTTGAAGATAAATGTCAGTTGATATGCTCAACGGACCAGTGAGCATATTTTGTCTTTATCTGTCTTTGAGACATTTGTATTTTTAATCAAGAACATTTTATTGCTTCGTGACAAAAATTCATATCTCGGCTTTGTTAAGTAATCTATAATTTTTTTTTTAATAAATTTCAAATCAAAGCGAAAAATTAAAAAAAAAAATTTTTTTATAATTATCTTAAACTTTTGAACCAACGTTAAGAGATTTAATTCGTCAACTATTGAATTGATTACGTTGTGACAAGAAAGTTACCCATATAAATTGTATGAAAAATTTTCGGTCATACCGGGATCAATTAAATTGTAAATAAATTAAAAGCCTTAATTCCAGAAATTTGATCCTTACCCACCTATTATTATATCGAATAGTTTTGTATTAAACCGTCTGAAAGTTATAATAAAAAAACATAAAAAAAATCTTATTCTAACAAATCGTATCAGCTTTTACTTTTCATTGTGTAAAACATGTTTGCCCCATTTAAGTCCTTTTGGTCTCTCTTTGGAGTCCCGGCTACTGTGAAATGTGATTGCAATGCAATCTACCGCTTTTCGTCGATCGAACGATTGCCGAAATCCTCAGCCGAAACAAAGGACCAAACCGAATTCCTGATTCTCTGTCCGACGAAACGTTTTGTATTGAAATCATATTTACAATTTGTTGCGCGTCTGTGGCCTTGGTTATGGAGAGAGAGGGCACAGCGGAATGTCGTCTCGCTTGTATTTGGAACAGCCTAACTGGGTACAGACGGGGGGCGACACGGCCTATCGGTGTGAGTCGAGCGCCGGTGACCTTGTAACGGCACGTCTGTTGCATAGGGTTGGCAATGTAGCTGCCATGGCAAGAGGAAATAATGTTTTCCCCTCACTAGCTCGGAAAGCCGTCTTTTATCCTTTGAAACAAGCGGGTAAAAACGCATTTTATCCACAAGTGGGGAAAGTAATTTGACCTTGGAGCGTGTTTGAATAGCTTTTGACTGATAACAAAACGTAAAACGCTCATATTAGTAGTTCGTTTGATATCAATTATCATTAAATAAATGGTTTGAGAATTTAATAAAAAATATTAAATTTAGCTTTATTTAATGATTTAAGTCGTAAACCTTATAATTATATACGTAAGTAACATTTTTATTATAATGACTTTGAGTATAATTGTAAACGCACAAGTTGAGTCGATTCAATTTCAAAACGCATCGTCAGAAATGTCATCATTGTCAATGTCAACTAAAATATACACAACTTGTCACCGACTCCGACTCGCGTAAATATTATACACAACTTTCAGAATTTTCTGTTATAATATCGTAAAAAAATCAGTGATTCCAGTGATGAAAATCATGCCTGTGGAACTGTGTTTTATTGCATGTTGCACTTTCCTCGCTATAGTGAGGAGAAAAGTTTTGTGTTACACACTGGTGCAAAGTTGTATTTTACTTCTCGTGTGTTGAAACACGACTTTACACCCTTGTATAACAAATAACTATTAAGCAATGATCATGAATATCATGGTATTCATCAATCAAACACCGGGAAGCTAGTCAAATTTAATCTGTTAATATTGATTACAGACGTCTTTTTATTTAATATACGAGTATTCCGAAGATGTAGGTACTTCTTAATATAAATAAATAAATAAATATTGGGGGACAATCGTACACAAATCGACCTAGTCCCAAACTAAGCAAAGCTTGTACTATGGGTACTAGACGACGATATAAATACTTATATAGATAAATACATACTTAAATACATAGAAAACATCCAAGACCCAAGAACAAATATCCGTGAAAAATGCACGAATAAATGCCCTGGCCGGGATTCGAACCCGGGACCTCTAGCTTCGGAGGCAGAGTCACTACCAACTAGGCTAAACAGGTCGTCAGAGTATATTACGTTAGTATATATCTTCTTTGGTACAGATGTATGTACTTAAAGGTGAAAAACTTAAGAAAATGACCTGTTGTATGTAGTTGTCACGTGTACGAATAGGCGTTTGTTTTGTTTGTGTTGCACATTTTAAATATGTAATGTCCATTCGAACACGCTACAACTACACACAACAGAGGGCCTACTCCGAACTTCTAAAATCGAACTTCGTATCGTGCATGCCGTCCGTTTCCGTCATATAGTGTATAACACGAGAGTAAAAGGGACGGCACGACACGAAGTTCGATTTTGGAAGTTCGGAGGTAGGCCCTCGGGTAATTTTTTTAAAGTTTTTTACCTATAGTGAACAATCATTTCCCATAGGATAATCTCGGAATACGATTAGCCCCGAAGAGATTAGTCGTATTTAATGATTGACACGTTCGTGTCTGTTAATGTGAAACATTAATAGTCAATGTCAAATGTCAGAATGAGAACTGGTAGTAATTTGCCATTTAACAAGACAGATCTGACGTTAAAGAATACTGTAATTGAATGTCACTAAAAGTAAAAAAAGCAAAAGTAATTTATTCTTCAAATTAGGCATATTACATGCACCTATGAACGTCAATAAACTACCACCGGTTCGGAAAAATAAACCTCTGCCACGAGAAGAACTGGCGTAGAAACTCGGCGAGGTGTCACTTTTTCAAAACAATACACATAGTCTATAGATATAAATGCCTATGTCCTGACTGACCCACTCACTCACTCATCAATACACAGACGAAACTACTGGGACCAGAGAGTTGAAATTTTCACTGTAATTCAGGTTGATGGCGTAGACAACCAATAAGAAGGTGTTTTTAAAAAGCAACTCCTAAGGGAGTGAAATGGGGGTTGAAAGCTTGTTAAATATAAAATTACACTTCTTTGGGTGATTTGGGTCTAGCCGTATTCCGCATCTTTTAAGAGTCGTCAGGCCGTTTGTGACTGATTCGAGAGTCTTATGCGTCTATAGGCTACTGTCTGCTTCCCATAAGCATACCAGGCACGTTAAGCCGTTGATCCCGGCTGCTGTCTACGACAGCAGTCGTTAAGCCAAGTTAGAGGCCTACGGGCGGCTTGAGAAGTTGCCCACTCACTTGACAAAGGGGGGTCGAAGTTGCACTACGTCCGTAGGGAGTACCCAAGTACCCTACACGTGACCCCTGGGTGGTGCTAAAAGTGCAACAAAAACTGGCAACCGTACTTGTCTTCTCGAAGATCTCACGGTTCGTAAATAAATAAGCATATCGTATGCGTTTTCCACCGCAGTATTAAAAAAAACTGATTTAGAATAGAAAGATATTTATTCAGATAACACATCAAAAGTAATACAGTACAACTTAAAAACAGAGATGTGGCTACGAGTATGTGGGGGGCGATGTGGGGTACCGAAAAGGCCTCTATTCAGCAATGCAGTTGACCACTAAGATGTGCGTTATTACACTGGTTGCTTTTGCTTGTACAGTCGAGGAATTTGATTTATGGGCCACTTCGTACCTTGTCACAGTGAATATTAATATGAAAAATAAGAAAACTCATATTCTTGTCACTGTGACAAGGTAAGAAGTGGCCCAGAAATCAAATTCATCGACTGTACATACCGGTCCGGCTCTAAGCAGTTTCGGGCCAGAGGGCAGAAAAAGTATCTAGGTCGTCACGCCATCTCGACCTCGGCCTGCCACGTCCGTCTTGCAGCATCCACCATGTGGCTAATTTTGGCCCACCTCTGCATGCATGTGACAGACGTGGCCAGCCCTGTCCCACTTCAGCCTCGCGGTCTAAGCTCCGACAGTCCGACATACGCAATACTTGTTGAGTTTCCAAATCGATCAATCAATTTTATTCTTATTGACCCACCTACCCATCGCAACCGTTTGTTATCATCTTAATATTTTTGAATAATTTGATCAAACGTTTGGTCAAACAACCCCTTCGCTCTGGCGAGTTTGCGTACAATTCCAAAGATCTGTTTGCTTGGCGATTACCAACATTTGTGAGATTAGCGTCCGCTATGTAACGCTGGAAATATGGCTAGTGGTTGAAAATTGCTGTTTGTTTTTCTTGTCCAAGACACGGTTTGCTTATATGATTCAACGGTAATCTGTATTGTGTATACCTTCATTATTCTGGTGCGAACGAAGCTATGCTAGTGAATTCTTTCTGGCTATTTGATATTTTATTTTTATCATTTAAAACACAAAGAGCTGTGGAGTCGTTGTTACAACGTTACACTCTTATGATTGAAAGAATAAATTATTTATTTTTATAGAGTACGCTAAGTTAATTATTTTAAATTAATTTCAAAAATAGAAAACTTAATCCCATATAGCATTCTTTATCCGACAACCTAAAGACAAAGCAAAACCATTTGAATTGTAATAATAACAATGTAACATGATTGATTGGTGTTGGTTGACTGGTAGAGAATGCTTTATGACATTAAGTCCGCCTTTTGTACTATAAGTTTTCTTTTATGCAATAAAGATTAAATAAATAAATATTTTCTCTCTCTTCACACAGGCATCTTGTTTGCTTAAAAAGAGACACCAGCCTGAATACTATAAAGTTTTTGGAGCTTATGATTGCATCATTTTTAGATTTATGATATTATTATTTTCTATGATTGGGTAAAGACATTTTATTAAGAAAATCTGTGAAATTATAAAACAAACGGCTTAAGTAACCATCGCCAGCCAGCCAGTAAGGGCCGCTCACCATCAGGCGGGCCGTAAGCTTGTTTGCCACCGACGTGGTTTAAAAAATAAGTAAGTAAAATTAAGGTACCTAAATGAAAGAACAAAAAACAATCAATATTTATTCAATCAAATACAGCATTTACTATTCGGTTCCTCGCAATTATTACGTTATTTTTCGACCACACGTCACCAAGTATTCACTACCGATTTTTTCTTTAAGTTGACATCCTAACGCTTTTCAAAATGCTACGAAAAGACGCAAACATATGCTACCCATTTTCATTGCTCACGACCAGGTGTACAATGAAAAAGACAGCTGCTTTCCTCTAAAAAAACCCACACGCGCCAACTCAATACGCACCAACAGAGAAGCAATAGAAAAAGAAACATCCGAGCTCTCAATAAAATAAATTACATTAAAAAGCATAAAACCGCCCTCGAAAGGAAAAAGGGAAAATATACTCAAGTGAACTTCAAACCCTTCCGACAGTTCCGACGCCGTGACGCGCCAAATTCATAAAAACGCCGCTGCTAACCCGAAACCAATTTTAATCCTCACGCAACAAATCTTAAAATCCCTTGCGCAATAATACGCAAACATTACACACGTTTGCGGAGAACAAAAAAGGTTACATTTGATTCGAATGTGAAACTTAAGCTTTACGCTTTAAGAAGTATTTTCGCTTGCGACGAGTAAGTACCGTCGGGATCGCAAAGTTCTTGCTTCGCTCACTTTTGTTTCGTTAATAGTGGATAAATATTATTCGGAACTAGTTTGGGGCAGTTGGTTTTAGTTCGCAACTGTGGATTTTGATTAAAAGTCACTGACAAAAGTGAGTTTATTTGAATGGATAGTGTTTGTTTACTATGGTATTTCATTTGGATTCACACAAACCCCGGATGCTGACGAGTTGCAAGAATTAATATCAATATAGTCAGTTGGACATAATTGTTCAATGTTCGTTTATATTCTGGGACCCGGGTATGTCCTAAAACTACAATCAAGACCACCGGGGGATGGGCAGCAGCATCCCTGGAGTGCGGTGGAGTTACTACGATCGCCAACCCGCATGCCAAGCGTGGCGATTATGGCATTGACCCCCATGAAATTGGGGGAGGCTTATGTCCAGCAGTGGACGTCTTTCGGCTGATATGGTGGTGGTGGTGGATGATGATGATGAGATGTTTCCTATGTATTTAAGTATTTACCTATCTATATACGTATGTATATCAATTTTGTTTTCATTTAGTTAATCTGTATTTTTGAGATCTTTATTATAGGCCTATGTCCAGCAGTGGACGTCCTTCGGGTGATATGGTGGTTGTGGTTCATATCTATGATATGTTTTTTTTATATTCCATCGTTCGCAAATGGTAGTTTTCTTTTTGCAATGACTTAAATAACTACTAATTGCTGGTTCATAGAAAGGTGTAGTGTGTTTGTAACGTGCAAATTTAAATCAATAGGTAAAAACTACAAATAACTCTATGTATTGTGCCTTAAAAAGTATGAAAAACTAAGAGCTTACGCAGAAGATTAGACTCGCTTTTGCCATAAACCGCTTTATAAGCAGCTTTACATACCTGAATATAGAAAGTGAGCGAGGTGTGATGAGCTTCGCTGAATAGGTGTCCTTTTCTTATCGCGGTGAGTTGCTAACGACGTCTATACATCTCAAGGCTTCTATAAGTGTCAGTGGAAATACAACTATGTTGTACAAGTAGGTGCGTTCTTAGGGAATGGTTAAATATAGGTACTAAATATGCTAGTGCCTATAAAATGTTTACTTTTTATAGAAGGCAAAACGGCCCTTTTGTTCTTCCTTTTGTCAGCCTGTTTAGCCTACTTGATAGTGACACTGCCACCGAAGCTAGAGTTCCCGGTAAGGTCATTTTTTTCTGTGGTGAGCAGTAACATTTGTTTCTGAGACTTGGATGTTTTCTATATATATGTATTGAATATATCGTCGTCTAGTCGTCGTCGTTGTCGCCCATAACATAATACAAGCCTTATTGCGCTTTCTATGGGACTAGTTCCATTTGTATAGAAAATTGTCCCCTAATTATTTATATTTATACTCAACTAGTGGCTCTGTGAGCTGTTGGTACTCCCCGCGAATCGATAATTATATGGTTCACTGAATTTCACGAAGATCGGTTGACAATTGCTATCTTTAGACGAGAACAGTCGGACAGGCGGACATCCGAAATCTGATATGAAAGTATTTTAGGCCAAGCAAAAACGATGGGTTTATCTTGTAAAATCTAAGTTGCTATGGCCACCTTATGTTTTCATCATCAGATCAGCTCGGTGGTACCATAATATTGTACTGTCACCGGACTTACATAACTAGGCCAAGTTTCACCTCAATCGGATACAGGCAAGTGGCTGAAAAATGATAGCAAATTTTGGTGACAATTTGCATACTTAACATAACTCTAGGTCCATGAGGTCCCAGCGCACACAAGTTATTTACAGAATTGATATAACTGGCAACCGAAGAGCTGGTGACTTCCTCGCTCAACGTATCAGCATTGCGATACAACGAGGAATGCCACCAGCATCCTCGGTACAATACCTCAAGGGCCTGTTTTAGGTTTAAGTTAGTTTTAATTTATTTTTTTGTGTTAAGTACTCTTGTATATATATATATATATATATATATATATATATATATATATATATATATTTATTATTAAAAATGGGATTGCTCTTAGCCAGCATCTAGCCGGGGGGCAAAGATGAGGCCAACGATGAAGCGAGCTCATCCAGAAGATGCCTATTCACTCGTGTCTTAAAAAGGTCTAAGTTATATGAACTAGGAAATACAGACGCCGGCAGAGAATTCCAAACCTTAGAGGCTATAAGGAGATATATTTTCTTTGTACATAACTAAATATTTTTGTTGACATACTAATTTCATTCTTACATACGATTACTAGGCAATAAAAGCTAGTAACATAAATGACATTTTTGTCAGAAACTTATATTGTTCACAATGTTCACCATGTACAAGGTATAAAAGCTAGAATAAGAACTAATTATAATTTAACTATTTTTATTTATTTATTTATGTATTTAAAATGCACTATTATGAAATTCACCCATGGCGACAATTAATACGCAAAATTTCAAATTAAAGAGGAAAAAAAAAAAGAAAAATAATTAATTTTATTCTGCAGTTAGGCCGCAATGGCACTTTTTTGGCGCGTATGCCAGATGTCGCAGGTTTGAATCCTGCTCGGAGCATTAATTTTTTCAAATTTTCCCTTTATTTTGAAATTTGGAATTTTCGTTAGCAACGTCACTGCTTAATACAAAATTAATTAATACACCGTTTCAGAAACTTCTTTTAAACTCTAAATGGGACAAAATTTTATAGGTCTGGTATTCTTCCTTATATTTTTCGCCACTAATACCGTAAAGTTTGCAAGTTTAATCGGTTTTCCAAGCAAACCCGTAACATATTCCTAGTCTGCTCAGCGTCGGCGTTGTATTGAGGTTCAATGAAGCAAGTTTATCAGTTCCCCTTTAACCGGTCAATAGGTAATATACATCACCACAGTTATGGTTACTAGCGGTCTTATATATTATTACGAAGTTAAAGCCGCTTATTCGGAGCCTATGATGCGTATGTTTAATAATAATAATAAATGTTGGGGGACAATCTTATACAAATCGACCTAGTCCAAAACTAAATAAGCAAAGCTTGTACTATATAAATTAAAATCTCCAACCTGAGTGAAAAATTGATTACCCCGGGCGAGATTTGAACTCACGACCAGACCATTGGAATCCGTCTATCACTCTTACCACAGATGAAATACAAGTTACTTCGTAACAGATACTGCACTTACTTAGAAAGGGGGCGTGTCGGCGCGGTGATCATGCCCGTGTCCCTCTAACGTAAAGAGCCGGCGTGACGTCATTTGACGCTGCGCTAGGGCTGCCTGCGCCTTCGCGGCGAAACGTAAACAATAATGTTTCTCGCGGCTTTGCTCGCCTGTTCGTATTTTAGCTATTAAAATAATAAACAACAGTGTGTAAGTTATAGATGATCTCAGGCCGCTTTTAGCGGGCCGTGCCGTGGGACGAATTCCGGGAATGAGAGGCGAGTTATTGTTTGTTCAAATAACAATTCTAGCGCAACCGCAATAAGGTTCCGGTTTTTTTTTTGATAAAACTCTTTGTTTTGATGTGATGTTATAATACTTGTTGCTATAGCCAAAACCGTACTGACAAAGTGACGTGCACTTTGCAATAAGCTTCAAAACTCACGGATACTCAATATCTCTATACCTATATCTACACCGAAATGAATTCAATCCTGTTCAAGATAATTCATAACTTTCTTAAACTGGGAACCTACTGTTAACAATAAATACGAGTAAGTTACGTCTTTCGCAGTAATTAGTTATTTATTGCGACTATAAACAACTAGATAATTGTTTATGCTAAATCATAAAATTATTGGTATCCTGCTAATCAATAACTACCTACTAATGAAATAAAGGGATAATTGTATCTGTTTATATACAACCCGTATATGAGCAGAAAACAATTTTGATTTAATTTTTAATTCAGAAATATTATCCAAGTTAATTTCAATATTTTTATAATTGCAATTTATGAATAATAGTAAAAAAACTTACCTCTCAACCTCTTTAGGTAAATGAAAAAACGACAAAGTGGTATTGCGCTAATTATTTGTACAACCATACACGTCGCAATCTTTCCTTTGAGTAGTCATGGCGCCGACCGCATGACCGTATTTGCGCGGTAATAATTATTAATCTCGCGGCCGCTCGCAGCAACGTGCACCAGCCCACTGACTTGTTGCGCCGACTACACACTTGCGTGGTATTTACGCGAGCTCGGCAGGCGAACGACCGCGGGCTAAGTGCGGGTAGCCTGACCACGAGCGCTACCTGCAATAGCTTAGTTGGTAAGAGTGATGGACGGATTCCATAGGTCGTGGGTTCAAATCCCACCCGGGGTGATCAATTTTTGTAGTTTTTAATTTAGAAGGTTAGTCTCCAGAAGTTCTCATCCATCATCCTTCTAGAGTTTTCTCGGTTGGATCCAGGGCTGCTTTTGCACCTAATGTCAAGATTTGGCGTACCTAGGCACTAGTATTACCTTTATTGACCTTTTAACACAAACGAAAACTAGACAAATGATAATAATCTTGTGGTCGGTTGTAATTACATTAATGTTTGATAGCACGATATTATTTAAATAGGTTTCTATCAAACATTTAGTTTTTGTACAAACCTTTATTGCCGACTGTACTTTTGTTTCCACAGTCATCAACTACTTGTTAAGACGGTTCTAAAGAGAAAAAACACGTCAGGTTGGTCTTGTATAGTTTAGGAGTCCTATGGCCACCTTCTGTCTCCATCATCAGATCAGCTCGGTGGTAGGTACCATAATATTGCATTGTCTTCGAACTGACATAAGTATGCCAAATTTCAGCTCAATCGGATACCGGCAAGTGGTGTAAAAAGGATTGTAAAACTTTGATGACAACTTGCATACTCACATACATACTTACTTATACGAATAGTGCAAGTTAACATTTTCACTGTCAACGATTTCGTAACGCTACGCTCCTAGCCGATAACATGCAAAATACCGTATGTAGCGGAAAGCGCCAACGAGACAAGCACCCACCTAGCGGGATTCTGGTAGTGAAAGTGTAAAATAAAATCTTGCAAAAATGCACTGTCCATCATTACCAGTCAAATATCGTACCCAGAAACATCGAAATTGTAGCAACATCCTTACAGCGCTGAGCTCACAATTGTGAATTATATTGCCCTTTGATACATTTGCAATTCGTAACTAAGTTTCAGAATCACTCCCCAATGTGCTGATCATAAATTCAGTGTGCCCCACTTCACTGACCCAGATGTAATCATTACGCATAGGTGCTTACATTAGTATGTATTATGAGCATTATAGTATGAAAATGGCTACGGTAATGTTACATTGAGATGCGGGTACTAAGGTAAACTTTACATACAAGCAGTTTTCCGACTATGAAATGAAATGAAATGAAAATGTATATTACCGGGTCGGACTAAATTATTGACCGAGCGAGCGAAGCATCTCCGTTTCAACTTACGACAAAAAATCTGTCGTTTGTCTATCTGACTGTCCGGATGTTCTCATCTACAGGTCGCATTTCTCAACCGATTCTCGTGATGTTTTGTGAGCAGATTCGATAATAATATAGATTTTTTTTTGTCGACACAAATTTTAGAAATTTTTAAATTTGAAAAAAAAAAAAAATGTTGCTATGTCTGCAGCTCACAGAGCCACTAGTATAATTTTTACTATAGTAGTTTTATTAGGCACATAAAGTGGGTATTAGAATCCGTAACGTTATCGATTCCAGAAGAAGAAAAATGTCCCCTGAAAAGTTTCGTGATATTGTGAATACATACAATACTCGTAGAATTATGTAAGTATCATCGTCATCATTCATCATATCAGCCCTAGCTCGTCCACTGCTGGACACAGGCCTCCCCCAATTTCATGGGGGGTAAATGCCATAATCGCCACGCTTGGCATGCGGGTTGGCGATCGCAGTATCTCCACCGCACTCAAGGAATGCTGCTGCCCATTCCCCGGTGGTCTTGGTCGTAGTTTTAGGACATACCCGGGTCCATTAAGGGTTTAAGTTATCTATTAAGCATGCTATGACCTACATAATGGTAAATATGCCTTGGACGTCCAATGCAAAGTAAAAGTCAAAATATTCTTTTCTCAAACATGCAATGAAATATTGATGTTATGTTCCTTATAATAGGCTGCGAAGTATGACGTTTCAGGCGCGGCTAGGACAAGAGGTCGTTAATGGAATTTCATACAAATCTTGCAGGCCTAGGCCGGCAAAGTCCTCTTTTTTAATTCCATTCCACATAAATTTGTGGCACAGGCTTCATGACATTCTGCCACTATGCGTATTAAAAATAAAATTTTGTTTTTTTTTTATTGTTTATTTCATTTCATGTCTGAGAAAAGCACTATACATACCTCGGCGGGAAATTTTATGTATATATGTCTTCGCCCGGCAACCCCTTTCGTCCCGGCCTCTGTAGTAATGTACTATTATTCAAATAGGCCCGGCAACAAGCACTTTTTTTTAAAATTTATTTAGGTAAACAAACAGTCACTACAAAATAGCTTAGATGGATTTCTTAAAATAAAGGTTTACAATATGTGTGACCAACACCGTTCACCACTTATTAATTTAAATCGATTGTATCACTCGGAGCTATATGTGCAAGTCACAGTGGCCCCTAGCGTCTTAACGACATTAATCGGTAGGTATGAAGGAAATTTCTATGATATTGTCACAATTTAAAATCAAAACATTTATGAAATCGTAAGGCCTATCCAACTGGACATAGGTCTCCCCTAAAGAGTTCCACAATGACCGGTCCTGCGCCACCCGCATCCAGCGGACACCCGCGACCTTTACCAGGTCATCAGTCTACCTTGTGGGGGGCCTACCTATACTGCGCCTTCCAGTACATGTGGAAAAAATTGCAAGTAGTAGGTTTTTCCGGGTCTGCAGTGAAAACACGGCGTAGCGCTTTGCACGATGTTGTTTGTTTTTTTTTGTTTGTTTGTGTTGATAATTGATATTGTCTTATGCCGTGAAAGGATTTATAGCTAGCTATCTTCATCATCATCATGTCAGCCGAAAGACGTCCACTGCTCCCCCAAAGACTTCCACAATGACCGGTCCTGCGCTACCCGCATCCAGCGGACACCCGCGACCTTCACCAGGTCATCAGTCCACCGTGTGGGGGGCCTGCCCACGCTACGCCTTCCGGTACGTGGTCGCCACTCGAGAACCTTTCCGCCCCAACGGCCATCGGTTCTACGTGCTATGTGCCCCAACCACTGCCACTTAAGTTTAGCGATTCGGAGGGCTATATCGGTCACTTTGGTTCTGCTGCGGATGGCCTCATTCCTGATGCGATCACGCAGAGAAACTCCCAACATAGCTCTCTCCATTGCCCTTTGGGTGACTTTGAGCCTTCTTCTGAGGCCCATATCTATCTTAATACTTATTAATATGTCAGATACACGTCTAACCAACAAGTTCTAATTTAGCACGAATAAAAATAAACGGGATTTGCTATGAAGCTGCATCGAAGGGGAATATAATTAAGGTGTATTAAGTTGAAAATCAATCTACTAGTAATAACGTCAATGCCCGTCAGGTTCAGACGGCATGGCTAGTGATCGCTAAAATGACGCATGCGGATCACTAGATGTGAGTTTGATAGTTTTTTTACATTACCGCGGTGGTAAGCAAGTATACGGCTTCAGACTCCTACATCTGATAAGCAGGGAGCGAAACTTTGGTGCCGATGACAGACGTATGACGTCAAGCTACATACAGAGTGTTTTTATCTAGACTATTGAAGAAATCGATTTTGATGATGAAAAGTATGACAATATTTTGTTCTAGTTCTGGTATAGGCATTATGATCAGTACAACGACAATTTTTATAACTAGCGGGAGATGCGAGAATTATATCAATTGTTTGGAATGTACAGTGTATGTATGTAGGTATGTATTTAAATAAGAAGGTGCGATGTTATGTTTGAATTTTAAGCGTTGTGCAATTTTTCGACATCTCACGAATCTTAAATTGTTGTTTTTCATTTATCTGTGGTAATATTATACTTTTTACAAGTAATTGTAAAAAGTATATTAAATTAGTAAAATATTTTTTTCTTATCGTCTTTATAATTATTTTCATTATTACATCATTTTAAATTTAAATTAATAGACATATTTTTTATAAACAATCAAGTTTATATTACTATTATTGCATTATTAATAATCATTGGGGTATTGCAATGTTGTTTATAATAAAATCATCCTATATATGAATTTGCGTCATAATGACATCACCGGCACCAAAGTTTCGCTCCCTGCTGATAAGCATCACAGAAAATATAAAATCACCAGAAAACTTCAAAGACTTGATACTCCTTTTCCTACTCAGCTGCTTTCCCCTTACTGTGTATGGTTCTATGAAAACTACCCAGCAGATGAAATTCATGGTAGAGCTAAAGATATAAGGGCCGGAAATTTCATTTACCCTCCCTTTTTCCTTTTCCTCCAGCAGTTAAATACAAACTTGTAAAATTCCATTACAAAGCGACAAAAGGCATGTTATGTGGGGTGTATAGAGACAGGTAATGCGACAAATGCACCGTGTTGCACCCGGTCACGGGGCGAGTGCGGACGCCGACCCACTTCCAATGTCGCTGTAATGTAATGAGCGTCTTTACCGCAGCGATTTAGTTTCAAGCGATTTGTGTATCATCTACTTTTGTGCAATGGGATTTTATATTTCGCTTTACCAAGTTCCTTTCCTGGTTATTGCGATGTGTTTTGAAAAACATTGGAACTAAATTATCCATATTAGAATACTAGTTTTTGCCCGCGACATAGTCCGCGTAGAACTCGTTATTGAATCAGAGAAAATAATGATATTATAATATTTTAGGCTAAGGATTAATTATCGCTCTATCATACAAACTTCCTTTTTTCTCCACCCCCTTTTCTCCCCCTTGAGGAATGATTTCCGGGGTAAAAACTATTGAATGTTATTTCCGCGGTAACAAAGTATCACCATGCCTCATCTAAATCCGTTTAAGCGTGAACAGAGTAAGTTCGCATTTATAATATTAATACGGCTAGACACATATAGGTATTATAATAAAGAGGAGATAATGTTATTTATTCTGTAGTAGTAACCCGTGGCACAAAATAAGTAATAGTACATACAGAAATTTCACTTCCTTACAAAAACGGCGTTTAGGCATAAGAAACGTACCTACTCTCTGCATCTCTGTCTATCGCATAACTTGTATTCATTCGCGCGCGGCACGTGTAGCGTTGGGGTTGTACATAATTAAGTAAATATTACTTCACATGTAGGTATGTCAGTGTCATTATGAATAACACCAATAATAAAACTGATCTCGTGAACGAAAATTCCATTTAACTCTTGTAACTTTAATTTGTAAGTGAGTAACACAAAAAGTAAGTTAATGAAGTATACCTTCAATTCTATTAAGATACTCTTTTTAGGGTTTCGTACCCCCTTTTATAGAAGATTATTTTGAACAGTATAGCCCAAAAAGGTTACGTTATCACCGGAAGACTCCTCCTTACACAAAACGTGCCGTAGTTTTCTTATGAGGATACGTTCTTTTATATTACAAAGGTACAAATTATTTGGTAATGGCCTGCATTTACTTACATAAGAAGATACAAGAGAGGCTACAAATAATTCATTAACAATTTAGTCGTGGGTTTATAAACCACAGAATAAATAGGAGTAAAAAAAAATATTCAAAAAAAAGTAAAAAAGACTTGAATTGGAAATTAATATGATTGCCTTTTACAATAACAAAGTTTATATACAATTAGTGACTTGTTTATATTTGATTCTCTGTAAAGACATTCACATTATGAATAGGAGTTATTTACGCGCGGTTCGTCGTAATTTAAGTCGCCGGCGGAGGCGGATCGCGACATGACGCACGTGCTCGCGCGGCGACGGCCCTCGCCTGACTGATCACCCCGGGGTTTCCAAGCGGTGGGTATAAAAAGCGACGCGCTCCGCCCATTGCAAGCCCCTTGCCCGTGGAGATAAATTAAAGGAAAATATGCACAGACTGGAAAATTTTGATACAGAATTGTTATCCATCATTTTAAGACTTGTGTAGATTGAAATAATGTCTTAAATCATGAAATATTAGGAGCAATATCTATGGTAATATTCTCTTGTGTTTAAAACATATAGTAGACATTAACCCACAACATAAAATATTTTTTGTGGAATGTGAGTGTACCGATGGAAACTAATTTGATTTATTCGGATTAGTTAAGAAATAGTTAGTATTTTAAATAAATAAATAAATATTAGGGGACATTTTTTACACAAATCGAACTAGCCCCACAGTAAGCTTAATAAGGCTTGTGTTATGGGTACTAGACGACGATATAATTTAATAGATATATACTTAAAAACATAGAAAACGTCCAAGTTTCAGGATGATGAAATGTCTCTGCTCACCACAGAAACAAATGCCCTTACCGGGAATCGAACCCGGGACCTCTAGCTTCGAAGGCAATGACACTACCAACTAGGCTAAACAGGCCGACAAATATTTTAATATTTAATTTAACAAAGAAATGAAAGAATTACTAGACTAATAAAAAAATAGCGTAGTATTTTTATAATGATGGTGTTAGCTGCCACTTTTTAGAAAGTTCATTTTAGTGGTTTACGGTGGCTGAGTGCATGTTGCTTTCTTTAGTGCCCTGCCAGAACCTAGAAACTTCATATTTTGTTGTTTTATAATATTTTGTATATTCTTTCAGGCAGTTGAGGCCCTTGAACATTTAGGGAATGGGGCAGGGAAAATGACCCCCGCGCTGGGCCAACAGGTTTCCATAGCGATCCAGCGAGCGTGTAAATGCTGCCAGCATAATGGGGACTTTTGGATAGGGCAGGATGCAGGCTGGGGTGGTAATGTTTTGACAAAGCGTGTTGCTGATATTTTTTATGTTAATGTTGTAATAGGGGTACAATTTTGACGATACTTGTGCGAATATTTGTGCAGTATGAGGAAGGTAAGTTGACGAAGCATGTAGTGGTGGATTACTTGCCTGCGTGATGGGCACACTGCCAAGAGGCCCAGGTCTCATCTTTAATTAATTATTTTATTTATATTTTCTAAGTTTAAGGTTTAGTTTTAGTTATTTTAATTTAATAGTAGTTTTACACTTGCAACCGTATAAAATGGTACTCGTAAATCTGCATACGAGTTATATTTTTAGCAAGCTTCAATGTCATTCGTCTGCACAGTGATGAATTATTTAAGAAGCAGCATATTAATTCCCCCATCTAAATCGTAGGCAATTAACGTCAAATCAGTAATATTGGGCCGGTAAAGTTGCTTAGCTATTCAAGTATTCATCCGCTCGGCCTGTTAGAGTCGCCCCTCCCCCGTGTTACATTTGGCCCCGCTATATTCAACCCACCTGCTCGAAATATCGTATTCAAGTTTTATACATAGACTTATTCATATTGGTGTTTTCGATTTGCTTGTCTATCAATATTTATATATATTAGTATTTTAGTAGTGTTATTGATTGGCTATTTACGTGGTTTGATTTTGTTAATTGAGTTTGCGAGATGTGTTTTATGTAAAGGTATAGATGTAGTTTTCCATGTCAATTTACGAGTAGTTAATTTATTATTTTATACGTATAATAAATATGTAGCGTTCAGATTACAATATAATGAAATGGGTCACTCACGTATTTAAGGTCAATAACACTCGACATGTTTCAGACCGGTTCGCGGTCCTTAATCATGAGTACATATCGAGCCGCGGTTCTTTAGGCAAAAAAAAATGTCTCAAACTCACGGGAGCTTTGTATATAAAATGAAGGTTTCAGATTTTGTTTGTTTGTTCGTTCGTTTGATTTGTTACTGAGTTACTGAGTCTGACAGATAATATTTATCTATATCATTTTATGCTGGATGTGGGTAGCACAAGACTGGTCATTGTAGCACTCTCCGGGGAGTCTTATGTCCAGCAGTGGACGTCATTCGGCTGATAGGATGATGAAGTTATTATTTTATAAATATCTAAAACCGTTAGTTATAATTCTTAGGTAAAATGACAATTAATTTGTAATTTGTATATAAGTTACCTCTGTTAATAAATTTATTTTGGCCTTGATCAAATTGTTTATAGATTTTTTATTCGTTTTACCATTGATATACTCGTATATATCTCGTCGTCTCTATATCTATCTCCATATGTCTCGATATTTTGCTTTATATTACTATAATTGGAACGCAAAATGTCGAGACATATTGACTACCTGTAATATATATCTGCCATGCTAATGCTAAAGCTCCCTTTATAAGGCAAGCGTACAGTGAGTTCAATAAACTAACGTTAACATCTAGAAATGCACTCCTAAACAAACAGCAACAGTCGTAGTTTCGGCGGTTTGGCCAAAAATAGCCAAGTATTTTAGATTTAGTTAGAGCTTAGCTGGCGGACTGAGACCGCAGGCTGTCCGTTACAGCCGGAACTTGGCTCCTAGTATTCACAACGCTAAGCGACGACACACCTCTGAAACACCATTATAGTTTGACTTCCATTATGTACAGCTCTTTTATAAGTTAAGGGTCAAAGATACACTAGAGCTTAGTAGTGAGATAGTCATAAGGTTGCCGATAACATAGCAGGGCTGTAAGCTATAGAGGATATCAACAAATTCGCCCAGTGGGCACCAGTCATGACAGACAGGTTAATTAGGTTATGAATTTCAGCTGCTGTGATTCGCAAAATGAGTCTATTCACCCCTGTTTTCTAGTTTATTTTGATCTTTCGAACCAGTCTTCAGAGTGATATTATCTAGGCGTGGTCTTGTCTTGTACGATTGAATGTCTTAATGTCACCGCTGTCTACGGCTGTCGTAACGTGGTCGGTGGACTCGTCTCGTCCGCTGTCTGAGTCGTACTGTCCAAGTCTTCTGTTTTTTTCAAGTCATGTCAGGTCTTTGAATTTAGAATTAGTCGTTCGAAATGGGGTGTCAGTAAGTCTGCCAGTCATAGTGGTGTCGGTCAGCGAAGAGGCTAGACGCCCCGACATCCCCACCTCCAGTATTGGCCAACAATACTCATCGGCAGAGAGGCGTCTACCCAACGTGGCTGAAAGGTCAGGTCCGGTCCAGTAAGTCTTGTCAAGTCAGACCGGGTCAGGTCTGACTAAGTTGGTTGAGGCTGGTGGCCTCACGTCAAGTCTACACAGTTTAGTCACTGGTCGTTGGTAAAGTCCGTGTTCCGTCCGGACACTAGGTATGTGGGAACAACTACAATTAAAATACAACAAATTTATAATTTTTAAGAAAAAACAACCGACTTCAATGGGGGAGGCCGGTGAAAGATTATTATACTTAGATGGTGCACTCTTAGATTCCATACAATAAAATAAAAATGGCTATAAGTATGTTTATAATGGTAGAAGCCTAAGTACCCTCAATTCCTCATGGAATCATGGAAAAACCTTGTTTGCTTGACAAACAAAACGAAGAGAACACAATGCTTGATTAGTTCATGAAATTACTAAAATCACTATTTGTGTGCCTTTCACATTTGAGGAGTTCCCTCGATTCCTAATGGATCCCATCATCAGAACTCGAGCATGACAAAAATCAATCGTGAAAATAGAACTTGCTTAACAAACGCAGCTAGAAGGACAAATCGCCAAACGTGAAATTTTCGTCGTTGAAGAGTTCTGTTCTGATCATCATCAGCAGTTCCACTTCATCAAATGTCACATTTTTGTATGATAATGCTTGATTTGTTGATAAAAACACAAAACTCACTATATGTTTGCCTTTAAGATTTGTGGAGTTCCCTCAATTCCTAATGGATCTCATCATCAAGAACTTGCTTAACAAACACAGCTAGGAGGACACATTGCCAATCGTGAACTTTTCGTCGTTGTAGAGTTCTGTTCTGATCATCATCAGCACTTCCACTTCATCAAATGTCACATTTTTGTATGATAATGCTCGATTTGTTGATAAAAACACAAAAATCACTATATGTTTGCCTTTAAGATTTGAGGAGTTCCCTTAATTCCTCATGGATCCCATCATCAGAAATCAAGCATGACAAAAATTAATCGTGAAAATAGAAATTGCTTAACAAACACAGCTAGGAGGACAAATCGCCAAACGTGAACTTTTCGTCGTTGAAGAGTTCTGTTCTGATCATCATCAGCAGTTCCACTTCATCCAATGTCACATTTTTGGATGAAAATGCTTGACTTGTTGATAAAAACACAAAAATCACTATATGTTTGTCTTAAAGATTTGAAGAGTTCCCTCAATCCGTCATGGATTCCCTCAATTGACAAAAACGGGACCAACTTGGATATATATACGAAATGACGGAGTTATGGAGTAACAAACATAAAAAAAAAAAAAACATATAACCGAATTGATAACCTCCTCTTTTGAAATCTTGAAGTCGGTTAAAAGGGCAAAAATAAGGGTCACACTCAGCTCGCCGCTAACGTCCTCAGAAACGATTGAAAACTTATTTTCAAGATAAAAACTTTATTATTTGAATCATTTGGTTTATGGCATTTTAAACTATAATTAACTTAACCGTAATCATACAATAAAAACAAAATCTTTCCCTCAATAACTTTGGAAGCGTCAAGATATTAAAATCTGTAATTTCCAAGTTACGAATCAACTTTAATGCCGCTGCTGCTACTTTCAAAACGATCACATAAAGGATGATTCACAGTAGACCGTTCCGTGTCCGGGCCGGCCCGTTTTCTTCTAGAGAAATACGCCGGCCGTTACGTTTGCTGTCATAGAAAGCGGGCCGGCCCGGACACGGAACGTTCTACTGTGAATCATCCCTAATCCGTATTACATTTAGGCCACTTCCTGATTTGGCGGAGCGGGAGCGATATGTCATAGGTATTTTGCTCTTTGACGTGAATTTACCGATGTGAGATTTCCTCACTTGACGAAATACTGTCAGTAATACGTTTGCGCAGTAGTAATACCATGCGCAGAAGTGGGGCAGTCACGGATCTATACCTAAACCGGATTGAGTACTGTGACGAAAAAGTGTGACCGACAGAGAAGCCAAACTTGAGGATTGCATCTCGTTTTAATTAGGGTGACCAAGTACATCTGTGGATATGAGGATTATTTTTAACATAGGTTCTATGTACAATGAAATTTAAACTAAATTAGGTAGTAAATAAAATAAGCATTTTTTCAAAGAAATATTTATTTTCGTTAATCATAGGTTTATGTATCATACATTGTTAAATAATATAGTTTTGTGTAATTTTTGCCTAAGCCCTACTTTATTTCCCAAATCTCTTAACAAATGTGTTTTCCCGTGATGAGCCATGCGTAAATTGAAAAAAGACGAGGCAATAGCCTTTATAATTTGAATTTCGTGATGGTCTTCCGTGGTTATAGATGTATTAGGGTATAAATTACTCGCTTCTTCAAGCAAAATTAACATTTAAGTCAATTTCCCAACATCAGATCAGCACGGTGGTGCCATGATACACGAGTGCGGTAGGTAACAATGCAATATAATAATAATATTGCATTGTTACTGAACGTGTACATAAGTACCTATGCTAAATTTCAGCTCAATTGGATACCGGCAAGTAGCTGAAAAATGGTAAAAAAATTGGAACGACAACAAAGTTAAACAAAAGCTCGTACTAATAAGAAAAGTGTTAAAAGATTGAATTTCAACTGACCTTGAGAAAAGGTTTTGTCACTAAACACGTACTAACGAATATTTCTGCAAAAACAGCCCAAGTCATAGACACCCTAATAAGTTTGACATTTGTCTTGCCGTTTTATCGTAAAATATAACAAATTGTTCCTTACCTGTGAAATGATATTCCACAATGAATAAAACTTTCACTTTTACAGCCCTTTACACAACACGTTTTCACCATTTTCAACTGATTTCATTAGCCGCATATTTTCATAGTTTCAAATTTGACACCATTAACGTTGGGGATACCAATCAATATTCGAAAAATACTACTATATTTATTGCAATACTAGGTTTTAGTCAGTTAATAATGTTAATATTTTATACAATTACAAATGAAGTCAAATGTAAATTATCCCAAATAAACATACAGTACTAGTTAGTATATAAGCAAGTACTTATTTTCAGTATTCTAAATTACCGCAACATTATTTTTTTTTACATTGGCAACCTGTGCGAGTGGGACACCGCCCTCTGGTTGGTTGCTCTCGCTCGGACCGCTTTCCCTAGTCTGTCTGTCATAACAGGATATGAACGGTATCACGCTGGAATATGGTTCAATTTTGATTGGCTCATAAAAGTTTGTACTCAATCCGGTTTAGGTATAGATCCGTGGGGGCAGTACTGCATTAGTATCGGTTGACAGAGCGTCATTACGTATAATCGTAGGCACCATCACTGGACATTGCTCACTCAACAAACATTTATATGTTCTAGGTTCATGAAACAGCTCCCCACGTCATCCTGGAATGCGAAGGTGTAGCTACACAACGGACTCAAATCCTCAACACACCGAGGTCACTCCGCGAAGCCTGTGGTGACACCAGGAGGATCCTGCGCTTCTGGGCGGAGTTAGGCTGGCTAGATCCCTAGCCGGCGTTCACGTCACGCACAATGGTCCGACTTTCACGGACTAAGTGCGGAAAAAGGAGTCCATAACCATAACCATAACCATAGTATCGGTTGACACTGCCAGCTGACAGTTTTCTCATATCGTACCGCCCCCGCATCGACAAGTCAGGAAGGTGCCTTACTGGAGACATCTAAAATATGTCATGTGTCGTTGGAGTGTGCAACCCATTATTGCATATCAATATCACATTATCTCCATCTTTAAAAGTGACACTTATTCTTTCATGTGCTCTGCCTACACCTACGTGAGTATGTGTCAAAGTCAGCTCCCGCTAATGCAGCTGCATCCAAGTCAACGGTCGCGCACGCGCGTCTTCCTTACGTCTGAACGCGATCAAAATTCGATCTTAACATGTAACCAACTAGATCGGTCGGCGCTGAGCGCTGCCAAACGCTCTGTCGCTCAGTCTGTGAACTCGCGCGGAGGCGACCGCGCGTTTTGTGCGCGACAAAAGTTTCAAACTTTACGCGTGATGATGGTTATGTAAGTGACGTTATCGGATTGTGATTGTTTTTTATGGTGAGTGGGAATTGCTAAGTTTTTTTTGAAGACGTCGATGTAAGTTTCGTGTTTTATGATTGTTAGATTTTTTTAATGGAGCGTTTTGAAGTTTAGTATTGCTTTACGATGTGTACTAGCCTGTTTTACTAGAAAAAAAAAATATTGTTACTTTTGGAATGTAAATCAAATCTGGAGATTTAAGAGAAAGTTAATTTATACCGGAAATGTGATTATGTTTTACAATTCGAGAACGACAAAAAAAAAAGTAAGGTACCTAATAATATTAATAACTGACTATGAGTTCAGTATATTAAATAATTATGTATTTTTTTATTCTTATTACAGAAGTAGAATTCCTACGTAAAAACTTTATCGTCGTTATTGAAAATATAAATTTAAAGTATCGTATAAAAAGTCACATACTTTTCAGGGTTCAGAGTATAAAAAGATAATATGCATAGAAATATTGTGTCATAGTATAAATATAATATGGTGATACCGAGTGCATTACATTTTAAAGAGTCAGCAACACGCATGTGATACTTCTGGAGTTGCAAGTGTGTATCTATTATAGGCTACCATCATATGGGCCGTACGCTTGTTTGCAATCAACTACTAAGCTGGCGTAGTGTAGTTGTTTGGTTGGTTGGTGTAATGGATTAGAATAAAATAAATAAATAAATAAGACATTAATTGTAGGTATTACATTAAAAAAGAATGTATGAGAACACTTTGTCGCCTTACTACAAAACAGTAAATAACAACATTATTTACTTTAAGCTCCGTTAAATAACATTCATACAATTCTGTATAACCTACATATACATTAAAATTGCTCCTATAATTATTTTTACACTAACAACTTCTTGCTTTCTGTGTAATAGGAATTAAATTAACTGACGTAACTGGTGACCGAAGAGCTGGCGGCTTCCTCGCTCGACGTAATTATCAGCATTGGGATACAGCGAGGAAATGCCGCCAGCATCCTCGGTACAATGCCTCAAGGGCCTGTTTTAGATTAAGTTACTTTTAATTTTATTTATGTTATTTCGGTTAAGTATACTTGTATATATTTTCTTTGTTAATAATAATTAAATTAAATTGGTTATTGGCATAAATTAAATTATATACCTCCCGTGAATTTGGGGGAGACCTATGTCCAGCAGTGGACGTCCTTTGGCTGATATGGTGGTGGTGGTTATTAACTTATTTACCTAAAGACCGGATGCCATGCTTATAAACGAATTTATAAGCATTTTTTTTGACATGAAGCAAATATTTTTTGCTTCATGTCAAAAAGAAATATAGCAAAGCAGTAGCAAAATAAATAAATAAATAAATAAATAATAAATAAATATTATGGGACAATTTTTACACAAATCGAACCAGTCCCATAGTAAGCTCAATAAGGCTTGTGTTATGGGTACTAGACGACGATATATTTAATATGAATATACTTAAATACATAGAAAACATCCAAGTCTCAGGAACAAATGTCTCTGTTCACCACAGAAACAAATGCCAAATAATTGCATTAATTCCTTAAATCGTCTTACAACGATTATAGCTAATACAATTTCAGTACGTGTCATCCTAGCATGCATCATCATCACCCTAGGGTTATCCCAGTGCAGAGACTGTAGGCAGTAGTTTTCGGAACGACTGCCATCTAACCTGTTAACTCAAAGGGAAAACTAGACCTTATTAAAATTATGCTTGTCAAGTGAGTGGGAAACTTCACTGTTAGAAGTTCTCAAGCCGCCCGAAAATCATGAATATGGCTTAACCACTCCTGTCATTGACAGCAGCCGGGATCAACCGCTTAACGTACCTTCCAAAGCATGGGAGCGTTCTGGGTGAGGACCAAATTTTTGAACCATCGTTAAGGCATTTAATTCGCCTACAATTTAATTGATTCCGTTGTGACACGAAAATTTGTCATACAATTTATATGGGTAACTTTTGTGTCACAACGGAATCGATTAAATTGTAGGCAAATTAAATGCCTTAACAATGGTTCAAAAATTTGGTCCTCACCCTTCTGTTAGTAATAACTCAAAGCGGTCAACCATCCAAGAGTTTACCACGGCCGCTAACCTAAGCGAGTACATAGGCGAGCGCTTCTGTGCCATGCAAAAAAAAACTATATTACGAACGGATTTAATGGCTTGTATTATGTATTTGATACATCTCGACGTTTCGAGCCTTTTGTAGCACTCGTGGTCAAGCAAGTTAGCGGGTCGGGATTAAATAGTCGCCTACTGCTAAGCATAGGCCTCAAATACATTATACACGCGATTATATCCGTTCATATAGTTTCATTTAATGAATAATCTTCCTTTAAGCAAGTCCCTTTACAAGCTTGTAATTGTAAAACCAATTTTAGAAAAGACAGAATTATAAGGTGAACAACAATAGAAGCAAATGCAATGTACGATTGCACCGCGAAACCGAACGGGTAACAACAACGAGGAACGGCATTTCGATGGAAGGAATATGTGTGAAATGTAATGAGATAGTGCCGGCATTTCAGTGGGCGTTTTTAATTTTTATTTATGAGAAATAATAAACGAGGTGGTAGAAATACTAAACGTGCGACTAAAATACTAACTCTCCGAATTAGGGATGATTCACAGTAGACCGTTCCGTGTCCGGGCCGGCCCGTTTTCTATGACAGCAAACGTAACGGCCGGCGTATTTCTCTAGAAGAAAACGGGCCGGCCCGGACACGGAACGGTCTACTGTGAATCATCCTTTATTCGCTCACGAGTATTCGCACCAACCAATTTCGAATCGACCAAGACCACCGGGGGATGGGCAGCAGCATCCCTGGAGTACGGTGGAGATACTGCGATCGCCAACCCGCATGCCAAGCGTGGCGATTATGGCAAATACCCCCCGTGAATTTGGGGGAGGCCTATGTCCAGCAGTGGACGTCCGCTGGCTGATATGGTGGAGTATTCGCACAGTTAGTATTTCAGTCAGTACGTTTTAGTATTTTGTAGGTTAGGTTATGTTCGGAGTTTTTATTACCTAGCCTTTATTTATGATCTGCAAACTGTTACTAGTTCAGTTCACTCATTGTCTCTTAAATAACATAGTAATACTCTTGTATATCCCCAAAAAAAATCTTTTTAGAGTACATATTTTGCAATTATCCATTTCATTCTTGTTCTATACAGTTATGAATGTGTCGCGCTCACACTTTCCCCGAATGCAACTCGGGCCTTGATGCCCCCCTTAACCCGATCAAGACCCATGAGCCACATATGTGTCATGCGTCCATAAGCGATATACGCTACAAGGCGGAACGATAATAAAAAAAAAAATCTTTATTTCAGATTATTAAGAATCCATAAAATATTAGTATCCTTCGTTAAAGCTACATGTTAGTACATTATTATATTTTTTAAAAACAATACGATGAAGTGGCGATAAATATTTTATTAACAATGAAATCAAAATCTAATGTAAAATTAAAATTGGTTTAAATAATTAATAAGTAAGTAAAATTCAATAAAAATAATGCTTGTCCTCGGATAAGGGGGAAGTCCCGAGATCATTTTCCGTACAAAACGTTTTTCGAACTAAATTGCTTTATATTTAACAAAACATGTTCATGCTATAATTTTTGTATTAAGTCAAACACAACGTCCATGCGTATTTATTGTATTTATAATCTCTCATACAAAACGAATGATGTGAAAATATTATATGTAGTAACAAATGCACCTATTGGTTTATTCGTCGGAATCAAATAACGCGATTGATATACAGATTGACAACTTATAATTATGTTTCATGAACTGGAAGAATTCTATGAAAGAAGTGGTAAGCCCATAGGTTCATATCTGGAATAATGTAATACAACAAAAACAAAATGAAACATTTTAAAATCAGACCTAGTCAGTCGACGTCCTCCCAGGTAAAAACGTTCCAGTCCGTAAAACGTTTTTAGGGAAAAATCATCCAAGCACACATTCAGTTTCAACTTTTTAGCGTTATGTAACGATCGTAGCCAATAACATGTGCAAAACCGTATGTAGAGAAAAGCGTTTACGAGACGAGCACCCGCAAATGGTTCCTGGTACTGTGTGCCCATTCTAGGCCAATGACTCACATATGAGTCATGCGATTTCCATTTCTTAAAGGAAAAACATAAGAATAGGACCTATTGTATGTATCTGTGACGTGTTTGAATAAATAGACATTTGTTTAGTTTGTGTTATTCATTTTAAATATGTAATGTAAATATATTAGAGGATTTTTTTTACACAAATCGAACTAGTCCCACAACAATAAGGCTTGTGTTATGGGTACCAGACGACGATATATTTATTAGATATATACATAAATACATAGAAAACATCCAAGTCTCAGGAACAAATGTCTCTGCTCACCACAGAAACAAATGCCCTTAGGGTTCCATTCCCGGAACCCGGGACCTCTAGCTTCGGAGGCAGTGACACTACCAACTAGGCTAAACAGGCCGACATTCACAGTCTAGTCGAAACGCTACAACTACATACAACAGCTCATTTTCTTAAGTTTTATACCTATACGCGTACAAGGACAAGTAGCGTTGCTTGGCCTCGAGTACACAACCAAAGAAGCGCAGGAGCATCGTAGCAACCTAGTCCTACGACGTAACGTAACGCTTGCTACGAACGCTACGCCATGCCGTCGACGAATAGCGTATTCGAGGCCAAGCGACGCTACTTGTAAGTACTTGTACGCGTAACAGCGTTTTCCTTTAAGGAGCGAAAATCGCATGACTCATATGCGAGTCTTTGGCCACGAATGGGCACCTTCAGTTCCGGGAAACAATTGCGGCCGCTCCTCTCGAAAACGCTTTTCCCTATATACAGGTTTGCGCTTGTTATCGGCTACACGGGCTGACATATCTGACAGCCTAGCTCCTAATATTGACCTTTGATTTTTGCTTCTTTTGGTGACCAATAAATAATATTTGTATTTAAAAGGTATGTGTACAGTGCTGAATTTTTTACGATAGTGCGGAACCTTTTCCGTGCGAGTCCGTCGTGCTTTTTAAGCCATAATTTTTTTCAAATTTCAAAATTTCCTAAAACTGACTCGAAAGAAAAACTATATAATTATCGAACTTGCTCACAAAATTTCACGAGAATCGGTTGAGAAATGCGGCCTGTAGAGAAGAACATCCGGACAGACAGACAGATATACGAAAGAATTTTTGTCGAAAGCTGAAACGGAGACGCTTCGCTCGCTCAGTCAATGATTACTGGGGGCATGTTTTCTCGAATGCTAGTTAAATATGCTTTGTGGCATATTTGCAGAATAGGTGCTTGATTTTGTGAACAGTTTTCTTTATAACCTTTGAATACGTTATGAGCTACGTCTATAATGTTTAGATTATAAAATGTAGGTTGGTTCTATGCATGCCATAAAGACATCATAAAGGTTAAAAAATCATGTGAACATTTTAGCATTTAGGGTGAGGTTGAAATGTTGCGAGAGTGGCCGCCATTTTAGAATCTATTATAATAGATACTTCTAATTCAAACCATCACTATAACCAACTATTCAAGGTAAATGGGCGAATTGCAAAAAAAAATTGTACATAGTTAAGGGTTTAGTTAAGAAAACTTACTTTGTGTTACGAAAGTTACCCGAGGTAACTTTGGTAACACAAAGGAATCAATTAAGGTTTCTTAACTAAAGCCCTTAACCAACCTTAACTATGTACAATTTTTTTGCAATTCACCCAAATATCTTTTCTACGTAATCTCACGTAAACTTTAAAGGGGGTCGCAATTCTACTAGTTTCATTGGCAACTCGTGATATGGCCTCCGAGCCAATTTTGTAAAAACAGGCGGTGACAATTGACAGTCAAATCTTATAAATTATTTTCTGTCGCGAAATACATTCAGTTCTGAACTAAGCATACCGCACGCAATACGCGGGCGCCGCTGGGCCACGAACGCTCCCATATCACACTCATCCTAAAAAAAATCCCGAAAAGGGTGAAATTCCGGTTGATATCACCCGTAATGTATGATCCCGTATTGTGCTCCAGATATTGCAATTCCCGTTGCCGACTCGATCGCACTTGTTGGGCGTCGGTCTGAATCATGCCTTTTGTTCACTACACCCAAGTTCACTACACAAGTTGAAATTAGCGCATAGGATACTCGTATCAGTCCAGTTTGATTACAGTACGCTTGGTTTCAATATGTTTCTATCCAGTTCAATTTTTAGCTGAGAATAAATAATATAATCTACATATTTTCTCTGCCAAAACAAATCGTTATTTAACAGCTAGAAAACTTAACTCAGGAGAAGATCAAAAATCTAAATCAAATATTTAGTGGGAAAATAGGCCACGAGGGTATTTTTACATCATCATTATCATCATCATAAAGGACGTCTACTGCGACATACTCGTACCGTACCCCTTCCCTAAAGAGAGCCACAATGACTGGTCATTCACCACCCGCATCCAGCGGATTCCCGCGACCTTTACCAGGTCATCATAGGTCAATACAAACTTACATGTCAAAAGTTAATTATTTAAAGTGTTAGTTAAGTAATAAGTTAAGTTAGTTAATCATTTAAAGTCTTACAATAATAATAATCTCAAAAATACAGATTAACTAAATGAAAACAAAATTGATATACATACGTATATAGATACATAGGAAACATCCACAACTCAGCAAATAAACGTGCACAAATAAACGCCGTGACCAGGACTTAAACCCGAATAAACTTAATTGAACGTGATTTATAATCCTGTTCGCTAATAATAATGTGTGAATATCGTGCAAGTTTAAATAAAAACTATTGTCTACATCGTTCTTATATAGGGTGTGGCCTGTAATAGGAGCAAAAAATTAAACGGTACACTATTGAGCTCTCTAGCAATTATTTCCAAATGATTTTAATTGGAAAAAAAAAGTTTTTTTTTGGTTTTTTTTTCGCAAATGTAGCTTATATGTACTTTTTTACTCTACTGGAGTGATATTAATAACAATTTATTAAAAAAAAACTAAAAAAATATAAAAAAATAAAAAAATCCCAAAAATAATCTTTTATACCAAAAATGCGAAAAAGATTATGAGTCATAACTTGAAGCAACCTCAAAATCAGCATTGACTGCCGCGCTATAATCTCTGGGTGCCAAGATCCATTACTTGGAGGTCACAACTTTAGATCAAAATTTCTACCAATTGAAAAAAGATATTTTTTTTTGACACAAGAGGTTACTGCAGATGCTCTAAGGAAGCGTCCTTTAAATTTATTGCTCCTATTACAGGCCACACCCTGTATATGCAGATTAATATTGATTTGATAACATCGCAGGAAATAAGGAATCTCATTACCGTGCGTATCAAGCCACTCCAAAGCTAAAATAAACTCACAGATCCTCCACTAACAATGGCAAATGAACATTTCAGTTTCCGACAGCACAATACGTTCCATCCCATTGTCTCGCTTACACAACACGTTTATAATTTCAGTTTGAAACTAATTCACTAAGTTTCATTCACTATTAATCCCCACCGTCAACAAATAAGACGCCCATTGTGCCAGCCCTGTGCCGTGTGCTTGACATGCATGGAACTCGTTCAGCTATTCGAAATGGAACGTTGTAGCTCTAGAAATAGGATTGAAATTACAGTGGAGGTGAGCTAGGGTTGTGCATGTGTCAGTTGCTTGTTCGTATGACAATTGTTATTATGTTTTGTTAAGGAACTAAAGATAGTGTTTGATAACTGTATACTGATCTAAATAAACTTTGAACATTGACTGATGTTGAGCTATTACATTACACATTTATAAAAAATAAATATAAATAAATATTATTATGGGACAATTTTTACACAAATCGAACTAGTCCCATAGTAAGCTCAATAAGGCTTGTGTTATGGGTACTAGACGACGATATATTTAATAGATATATACTTAAATACATAGAAAAACATCCAAGTCTAGGGAACAAATATAAAAAATATATTTAATTTATTATTTTTATATGAAAGGATTTCATTTATGTTTGTGAAGAAAAAAGAATACGTACATACATTATTTTAAAAATGGACAAGAGGAAGAAAATATTTAATAAGTACACTCTCGAGAAAAAATGCGTAATTTGTACAATTACTAAAGGAAATACTGACTTCTATTTATTTGATATGAGTCGTAGAAAAAAAATGCGTATAACAAAAGGTTTAAAAATGCTCGTGGGATCTTTACGTGCAGACCTTTCTTATACAACAGATAGCATTATAAAATAGCTTGGGTACGGTGCATTCTAGTACAAAATATTATGTCAGGTTATTGTACTTATGTTTAAAGTATTCATCATCATCATTAGCCTGTGTCAGTCTACTGCTAGACGCTGGCCTTTCCATGTCTGTGAAGTTGGCATATCAAGTACCAGCAGATCATGAAATAATTGGAGTTCTATTCGCATGCAACATAGTTCTATAGTTCCTTAAAGTTATTCCTGATAGGTTTTAGTTTGCTAAAACCTATCAGGAACTATAGAACTATGTTGCATGCGAATAGAACTCCAATTATTTCATGATCTGCTGGTACTTGATATGCCAACTTCACAGACATGGCCTTTCCTTGGCACGCCATTCAGCTCTTCAATCCCTGAGCACTGCCTTACGAATATCATCGCCCCAGCGACGGAAAAAAGCATTACAGTAGTTTTATTCTAACGGTTTTTTCGTCCTGACGACATCTTGAATACTAAATGATGTAAAGCGAAGCGAATGAACGAGCTGTCCCGCCAATTATAAGAGTTAATTAGGCATTTCCCGATTATGGCCGCGGGAGGAATAAATTAGCGCTGTTTTGCGGTAACGAATCAAAAGGTTTGTTTCTATTTAGGACTGTTTGAATTCATTTTGGGAACCCGATACGAATGCAAATTAAACCTCCCACGTTGTTTTAGGCATTATTGGCTTGGAATATTTTTGTATATTTTATGTATTTTTCAAAAAGAATCTAAACAAACTTAAAACATAAAAAACACACACATGTATCGTATTCAGATTATCATTAATTAATAAGTGAAACTTTTATGAACTTAAATTACAGCTAAAAAAAGTAACAAATTAAGTAGTAAGTACCAATAAAACACTAAAAATTAAACTAAAAATAAATTACTACTAAGAAACAAAATAAATTAAAAATATTACACCTACCTACTAAAAATCCCCCAATAATAAAAAGAAAATCCCGTCTAACAGGTATTTATTACTAATTAAGTAAATGACAATAATTGAGATATTAATCTTGTTTTATTTAAGACAACTACCTGTGAAAGAAAGATTTATTTATCTTAAGCAAAAAGTGTGTTCTTAAATAAATTTCAATCATTTCACTTTTTGAGATTTCCAAGCAGATCCAGATAATTAAATTACTACAGCGAAAAATTCAATTATGAATACGAATTGCTTTATAAACTTACTCAAATTTATTTATTTATTTCACACTACGCAATTGCACTGAAAACTACACATTGCCAGTATTTAGGAATTAATATTGTGATCGTCAGTTTTTTTGACACTATCAATTTAGGTACATTAAAGTTATCATAAAATTAATACGTTTATAATTAAATTTTATTCTTAACAGTGCGAGAGCGATCGTTTATTTAATTTAATGAATACCTATTAAACTTAAAGTTAGTGTTGCTATGCAAAACACGGTAAAAAATAAAGAAAATATTCTTTTTTTCCTACTTTTGCTAAAAATAGGTATCCTAGATTTCCCTAGCTGTCCAATAATTTGTCTCATACATATATATTTTAATGAAATGATATTTACTTTCCTTGAAGCAATAATACGAGCTGTCGTTTAGGCGAAGCTAAAGGCTCTGTTATTACTTCTGGCCTGTCGCTCCCCTTGACACTTCAGTCTGAGTACGTCATATCTAAATATAATAAGACACGATTCGAGAGCTGAATAAAGTTATCAAGGCTTATGGAGATCCCGTACCTTCTTCCTTCTTTCTTTGGCGTTACATGGTTTTCTATCATTAACTTAACTTTCTCACTTGACAAAGGGGGGTCGAAGTTGCACCACGTCCGTAGGGAGTACCCACCGTTACCCTACACGTGACCCCTGGGCGGTCCTAAAAGTGCAACAAAAACTGGCAACCGTACTTGTCTTCTCGAAGAGCTAACGGTTCGTAAATAAAATACCAAACGATTAAATAAATAAACCGACTTCAAAAAAGGAGGAGGTTCTCAATTCGCCGGTTTTTTTTTGTATGTTCACCGATTACTCGGAGACTAGTGGACCGATTTCATAAATTCTTTTTTTTTGAAAGGGTGTGTTTTCTAGTTGGCCCCATTGTCACCAAGTCTGGATCTGATGACGGGATTTTGGAAAAATCGAGGGAACTCCTCAAATTATATACCAAGAGGATGGCGTAAGTAAGGCAACATCGAAGGAATTAAAATTATATAGCAGGAGAATGGGGTCTGGTAAAGTTTGGAGTCGGTGTTTTTTTGATAAAAATTTACTTGTTTTACAAAAACGTTTAACATATTGATCATTAAAGAAACAACGTGTGCTAAAATTGATAAATAAAAAACAAACGTTCGGCAAAATTGCGATTGATAAATTCCTCTTTTTCTAAAACATTGTTTACACAAATTAACATCAGACCAAATGTCATCATCATTGTAATACAAAACATTACTTGACAATTGAATTATTTGTTAAACTCATCAATCCACCACACATATGGCAAAACAATGTTTCATAAAATACGTTGTGTTTTTTTTTTTTTGTTTACGTTGTTTTATACGTTGTTTGTCAAGAAGTTTGTTTGCCAAAATACTGCAGAAATAACCTTCTTAACGCTGCTACAAAATATGTTTAATGATGAAGATTTGTGTATTCACATTTTGAAAACGACAATTTGGTCAATTATGTTATATGTATAAATGAAGTATTGTGATTTAATACATTTGTATAATGATACGTTTGTGAAATGTTTATTAGGCAAATGATTATTTGTACATATATTTATTTATTTATAAGAAACGAACATAAATCAAGGTATAAACATAGGCTTTAAATGTAGACCTATAGTTTCCTTAAAAATTAGATCAACAAAGAAACGTACATGAATCTAAGTAAATTTAATTCTAAAGTATGATATTACAGTTTTGTACGATTAGATTGACAGTGTATTGAAGAAATTAAATACTTATAAAGTATTTCGGGTTTCGTTTAAATGCACTCTTAAGAAAAGTAAGTAAGTAAAATGAGTTTTTTTAATAAGTCGTTTGGCCAATAATATTTATTTCAAACGTTTTTGGTAAGTGAATTAAAATGATCCTTTGTTAACCCTTTGAATGATGAGCTATACTAATTGTAACGGTACAACAATGTTGGAGTCCCCACTAACCATATTATGGAAAATAAGTAGGTAAATAATTTCAATACGAATTACTTGAGTAGGTATGCGAAATATGTATGCAATAATTTATTTATTCGATAAAAAATGTCATTCCAAGATAGTAACACAACACAAACCAGAAAACATCCGTTACACAAGGCCAATCTGATAAACCCGTATCCAATTGGTCTTAATTTAGCCCCGTATCAGTTAACAAACCGAACGGAACCTACTGCAAAGTTATAAATAAAGTGAAATTATCAACGCTGCAACAATACCGAGTGTTCGCGCCTCTACAATGAAATAAACTACCCTTTGCGAGGGTCGGCCCTCCGTTTCAATCGAGTCGGGCCCTGGGGAGCGCCAGAAAGGCACCAATTGTGCTGTGCAGCGCGGGCGGTGCACGTCACGAGCGCCAGAGATTAAATAAATGGAATAAATGAACTTTATTCTGCAAGTATGCCGCAATGGCACTTTTACAAGTCAAAATCTACTAGCGTTTATAAAAAGAAGACCACTGCCGAGAAGAAACGCCGAACAAAACTCGACAGTCAGTCATTTTCTTTCAAAAATATGCTTATTACAATGATGATAATTTACCTAGCCAATATAAGTAAATCTGACTATGGATACAAAAAGAGGAAAAATAATGCGTAATTCAACAAGACTATATGTCGAAAGTATATTACCAAATTGGAGATTAAATATCTTTGTCCTGAGTAACAAAAATTTGTTATTAATCGGTAGTGGAAAATGATTGGCTTATTTACTCGTACGTTTATTTAGATTAACTACGTGATGGGGTCGAAGTTGCACCACGTCCGTAGGGAGTATACCCACCGTTACCCTACACGTGACCCCTGGGTGGTGCTAAAAGTGCAACAAAAACTGGGAACCGTACTTGTCTTCTCGAAGATCTCACGGTTCGCAAATAAATGCCATAATAATAATAATAATAATAAATATTCTTTATTGCACCACTTAGTGATAAGTTGTACAGTAGCTGACTAAAAAAATGGTAACAACAGGCGGTCTTATCGCTTTAAGCGATCTCTACCAGACAACCTTTGGGTAGCGGGAAAACAATTAACTAAAACTGGGAAAAAAACAGGTAGTGCAGAAGAACTGCAAGAAGATTCAAAATAACACATACGCATACATCAGAATAAACGAATAACACAATCTTCATAAATACATATACATACATAAATATATATTCTATAATATATATATATATATATATATAAAGGCAATTCAAGGGAGTGACAAGTAATGTTCCTTCAAATAATTTTTAAAAACCGGAAGTGATTTCGCACATCTTACATGCCGCGGCAAAGCATTCCACAGTCGAACAGCCCGAAAGGTGAACCATACGATTAAAATAATAAAAAAAACTATGTGTATTGCTTGATTCCCAAATAAATAAATACATTCGGTATATCTAGCATTGGCTTGTCCCATTCATTTTTCGTTTCATTCTTAGTCTGTCTAAGTGTGTAATTCTATATGCGTCATTCATTGTTTATTTGTCTTGTAATAAACAACATTGAGAAAGGGACAAGGTTCCAGACTTTTAGTAAAGTAGTCAATGACGGGTGACGGACATTTATCCATGAAGCATAGTATTATTTTGCTTTTGGTAAATATTTCTATCAAAACATATATTTTTCCACATTATTTGTACAATACGGGACTAAATCGTTGGACAGTATCACAAGGAAATATAAAAAATATCAAATTCAACCATCAAATGATAGTAGCTATGGCAAAACCGGCGTTCAATAATGCTACTGCCGATATTTTCCTGTTTTTCCTATTGTACATCTTAGTTACAATACTACTAATACTTTTTATTGCTTATCTCACACAAATCAATCAGTGACAACGAGAAAAAAAAACACTCATTTAATTTTCTAATCAGTTTTTTAATTTCATTCACTATGGTGACACATGCAAATGTCAAACTCAATAGTAATTCGCGTGTGCTCATAGAAGTGGACTGTCATTTGAAAAAAAATAGTTTAAATGGGGATTATCTTCATGTCACTTAATAAATCTATTGAAAGTATCACGGTCCAAAATAAATAACTACAATTTTTCCATAATCGCTGCCGCCTATAGTTCGCACGGCGAACCGCTACCGCTCATGGCTTGGAGCGGCGCGGGCGTGATTTGCGAAGGTTTTCCCGCGCCGCGTGATTTCGACACGCATTGTACAGCCTCCATTCAGGAACTGTTTCACGCAGACGTGACATGACTCCAGCTCAAACTGTTTACTTTTAGCACTAAGAGAAAAAATATGTGAAAATCGTAAAGTAATAAATAAGATTTTGAATTGCAAGTCAAGCCTCATTCATGATCACCAGCGTTTATACGTCCTGCTGCTGGGCACGGGTCCCCACGCTGGCCCAGTGCTGGTCGGGCACTTCACATACACCTTGAAGTTCTTCGCAGCATGAATGCAGGTTTCTTCACGACGTTTTTATGTACGGTCGAGGAATTTGAATGTTTGTTACTTTTGGACTCTATTCGAATGAAATAGAGTCCAAAAGTGACCGCCGCTGGACAGCTGCATGCTTGAACCACTAGGCCACCGTAATTTCTTGAACCCACGACCGCTGCTAAGCCTCATTGGCACGGTAAACATCTTAACAAATGCCAGCAAATATTATTAAGTGAATAAAATATCTGACATACTGCAGCTATGACAGTTGCAGAAAAAACTGGCCAAGTGCGAGTCGGACTCGCGCACGAAGGATTCCGTACCATTATCTATAAATATGGCAAAGAGTCCGATTCGCACTTGGCTGGTTTTTAATATCTGTAAAAAATTCAACAGTCTAACTATCCTGGTTTATTTTTATATATATTTTTTATACCACGTAGGTTCTTGAGATACAGCTTGGTGACAGACAGACGGACGGACGACAGCGGAGTCTTAGTAATAGACCCCCTTTTTACCCTTTGGGTAAGGAACCCTAATAAAATAGTGTGAAATATTTAGTGCACTTTGATGTATCATATATTATTGTAGGCATGATCATATAAATAAATAAATAAATAAATATTAGGGGACATTTTTACACAAATCGAACTAGTCCCACAGTAAGCTCAACAAGGTGACGATATATTTACTAGATATATAAGTATACTTAAATACATAGAAAACATCCAAGTCTCAGGAACAAATGTCTCTGCTCACCACAGAAACAAATGCCCTTACCGGGAATCGCACCCGGGACCTCTAGCTTCGGAGGCAATGGCACTACCAACTAGGCTAAACAGGCCGACAAATATCAGCCGAAGGACGTGTACCTGGACATAGCCCCCCCCCCCCCCCCCCCCCCCCAAAGAGTTCCACAATGACCGGTCCTGCGCCACTCGCAGCCAGCAGATTCCCGAGACGCTAAACTTACGAGTATATTGAGACGATTCTAGCATTTATAGGTTTATTACATGAAATACGGGTGGCATAACTCGAGAAAATACAGGTATTTTATAACCCTGTCACTTTAACAAAATGGATGTGCTACCGTATAGCTTTATCGTTTAAACTTACAGCGATACGGTACTAAATTGCACATGGAAATACACATGTCTTATAACTGGCAACCAGTCCTTCCTCGTCAGGTTCGATTCAATGTTGTAAGATTAACGCTCACTGGACTATAAGAATTAATTAGTTACCAATTAAGTACTCATTAAGTAAAAAGTAAATTTATTTTGATTCAAAAAAATTCTTTAACCCGAACCAGCAAAGTCTGTAAAGCAAAACAGTCCTTAATCTTTGAATCTTAAAGTTCCAAATTGAAGAATGATCCGTCAAAATTTTCAACGCAAAGTTTCGAGTAGTTTAAATTAAGCAAGGGAATTAGTTATTAGTATGAAAAATGAACAAAAGCCCGGGCTTTCGCTGTGGATTTCACAGTGCAAGTTGGTAACTTCTTGCGGTTCCAAATGGAGTACATAAACGTCTATAGTCTAAGTTCTCTTTATAGGTCTAGTATCAGCATTTATGGCATATGTAAGTGCCATTTTAATTCTAAATCGGTGGCAAACAAGCATAAGACCAGTCTGATGGTATGTAAGTAGACACCGTAGCTTCCAACTCAAGTATAAACACAAGCATGCGGTCGATCCGTTTTCGATTAAACGAGTCATTGTATTAACAGATAGAGATAAAAACAAGTCCCTCTCTCTCAACACAGCGCATTCTTGGAACTCTAGTGATCTTAATTTTGTACTAAAGCAGTAACGCTGCTAACGAAAATTTCAAATTAAAGGGAAAAATTGTAAAATTTAATGCTCCGAGCAGGATCCCAACCTGCGACATCTGGCATACGCGGCCAATCGGTCTAGCCTCTGAGCTATCAGAACAACCAAGCTCGTCCACGAAATCCTTCAATAGTTCCCTCTTACAACGCCTTAGGGAGGCGTACAGCGACATCTACCGCCCAACTAGCAAAACTGAACCAAATTTAGCTGTATATCAGTGATATAAGCAGTTTTATATACGTGATAGGAACGTTCTTATCACTGGGATTTGGCCCCAGTTTTACAGCTATTTGATGGTATATCCGCGATATTTCAATGTTATATGGATCTGTTTGGGTGTTATATCAATGATGACCGGATCACTATGGCACTAAATAATGATATAGTAGCAACCGCGATGCTGATATAGAGCTGTTTGTTGTTATATTGTTGTTAGGGATTCTTTTATGTCACATAGCGTTCGTGCGTTTTAAATAGGTTAGGTTCATGTGGTCGTGTGAAAAAAAAATAAAGAAAAAAGAAGAAGGACCCTCCTGCAACACATTTGTAAGTATAATGTTTGCTGTTTTTGTGAAGCATGTAGTGTCAAATTGCTGTAGGTCTTACGTGAATGTAACGGTTAATTTCTCTTGCGCTTAAAATTTTATTGATGAAATAATAGCATATTATTTGTGTTTTTTTCATGCCCCTGTGAAATTTTGATTATTTAATTAAATAAAAATTATTTAAAATAGCAAATTATTTCAAGTCACCAATATGTATCTAAAATGTGTTCTGGTTACCGATATATCTCTAATTTACAGTTTCCCACCGCCATTACAAAACGCTTTAGGGTTCCTTAATAAAACTATTAAAACCCCATACTGTATGTACCTACTCCTCCGTATAGGTAATAAAGTATCCATAATATTTTCAGATCATTTGCGTGAAATAAAAATGGTTATGTTTTTGGACAATGACTGTTTTTTAAGCAGAAGTGATTTCATAAAACTCAAAAGATTGGAATGGCCTTGGAAGAAAACTCATTTTATTATATCTGAGAAGTGTTCCGGTTGCGGACGTTTTACTGATGGCACCTTGCCCTCCCATTTTGTTATCCATAAGAACAATATTCAAAAACTTCTTAATATAAAAAGACTGTGGTGTCTAGGGTGTCGATACATGTTAGTGTACGATCATTATCCAGAGGACGAATGTTACTACTGTTAATAACTGTCCTGTCCTGTCACACGCATCCATTGTAGCTCGTAAACAAGTACGTACGGATACACGCAAAATGTTTTCATTTCTAATCATTTAAAATGTGTCTTTATATTAATGTGCTGTGTTCGTGTTATTAAAAAGTAAACCTAGGTCACAGTATAATAAAAAATACTACGTACAGTATGGCCACTCCCTGCCCCCGCCTGTCGCCACCTGTCGCCCGACGTCCGAAAGCGCCGCCCACCCGCGCTGGTTACCTCCCAGTTACCGGCTGAGGTAACTGAACTGTGAGCGGCACGAACGCGGGTGGCGGGCGCCTGCGGGTGTCGAGCGACGGGGGGCAGGGAGTGACCACCGTGTGCACCTAAATGAGATGAAAAGGCTCTGTGTGTGTGTGGGTGTATGTGTGTGTGTGTGTGTTTGTGTGTGTGTGTGTGTGTGTGTGTGTGTGTGTGTGTGTGTGTGTGTGTGTGTGTGCCTGTGTGCGTGCGTGCGTGCTTGCGTGCGTACGTGAGTGATTGCGTGCACGTGTGCCTATGTGCGTGTGTGCCTATGTGCGTGTGTGCCTGTGTGCGTGTGCGTGTCTGCGTACGTAGGTGCGCGTGTGCGTGCATGCGTGCGTGTGTGTGTGTGTGTGTGTGTGTGTGTGTGTGTGTGTGTTTACAGGATTAGACGTTTTGGGAAATGGACGTTAGAGGATTGGACGTTTAGGGAGCTGGACGTTAAGAGGATTGGACATTTGGGGAACTGGACGTTAGAGGCCAGAACCGCCATTAAATATAAAGTCGCATTGTATATGATATTAAAATGATTTGTTAAATAGCTGTTCTAAGATTATTGTTTTATTTTGTGTTTTTATTTTCAGAATAATGCCGTTTAAAGTAGTTCAGACGGAAGAAGATGGCGAAACTTTAATCACATATTGCCCAGCTCAGTGGGAAATAAATGGGAAGTTATATTGGCCTAGATCTATGATACAGGCAGATAAATTAATAAATAATGAGACTTCTCAGCCTAGGGTGAACTGGAAGGTTTTCGACTGCAATGTCAAACGGGTAAATCAGACGCTAGCCCAGGCAAAAGGCTGTATTAAAGCTATGTCAGATTTATCAGAGACAGAAGAGGAAGAAGACCACCAGAAAAAACGTCGTAAATTGGCTGCAACTACTGAATTATATTCGCTAAACACATTGGCAGAGAAATTCGTTGAAGTAAGCTGAAAATGATCACTAGTGTTGTTATAGGTACAGAGCTCGGACTAATCATCCTAAAACAATTGAAAACAAATTACAACTCAGAAATGAAAATGAAAGTAATAAAGTTGTGTTACGTACATACCATATCCGTAGCTATATTTTTTGTTTTCAAACTTGTCTAAAGTTTGCGAGTATTTCCATTAAAAAAACCTTAATTGTTGTTTTGCTATGATTAGTCCGAGCTCTGTATATGGAACTTTAAAGTGCGATTGTGTTCTTTAGCAGGTTTATGATGGTCGCGTTTATCTCTTCAGTAAAATGTTCGACATTGACATAGTGACGGTTAGAGAGTGACGAATATTTTATTTCTAACGATAAAGGCAACGATCATATTCGTGCAGTATTAAATTTATGTGCATTTTTGAACCCCCACTTATAAGACTCTATATTTCACCTCAGCTGATAATATTGTGACACTGATTAACTTATTGATGGTCTATAGTTTCATTCAGATTCATTTATTTCGTGTGAAAATAACAGTATAGATTTGCTAATTTCACTATAAGATTACCTGGTAAGAAAAAATATTTTATATCAAGAGATTTTTTGAGAAGTGAAATACTGTCCGGCTCTTATCTTTCCTCCATGTCTCTATACTGTACTCACCAAAGCTCTTTTTACAGGAAAGAAAAATACCGCCTACCTTTGAAGTACCATCCAATGACACCGTCGTGACCGAAGTAGTTATAGAGACACAGCCGTCATCTACGTTCGATGCACATGACAATAACATAACGTATCAATTACCTGGACCGGATGTTTTGATCGCCAAGAACAGTTTAACACTACAAAATTATACAGAAGGGACTAATCCAGATGGAGACCATATTGAACAAAAAATTATTAATCCAGACGAACATGATATTGTAAAAGACATCACTAACAAAGACGCACACGATATTGAACTCATGATACAAAACATTTCGACGAACAACACCCTAGCGGATAAAGTAGATTTGCTTTTTTCCGCCATGGTGGTTGTCCAGGAAAACCAAAAAACTATTCAAAATGGACTGGAACGCCTTACAAAAATGCTTATAAATACAGACACAAAATTTGATGAATTTTTGAAAAAAGCACAGTTTCATCAAACAAGCAAAGATCTTGGAATAGAACCTATTGACAATAAAGAGTCATTGAGTGATTTGGAGGAAAAACTTAAAAATCCTGTTCTAGCGGCAGAATTAGAAAGAAAATTTTTAGTTGTTTGTGGAGTAGGCAAAGGAAAGGCGACGACAAACTGTTATTCTCTCGTAGACGTTATGTTCTCTAGGAAATTCCTAACGCAATGCTCATGGTCTGGAGGCAGCCGAAAAGAAAACGAGGAAAAAGTATGTTTTAAAGCATACGAGCGAACCTGCAATTTATTTTTCAATGTCATCAAAGAGAGTGATCCTGCGTTTACAAAAAAAGAATGCGAAGCATTTTTTAAAGCTGTGTTACGAAATTCTAACAGGCGTAACAGTGCCAAAGGCTTAAGAGCATCGACTTCTAGAGTGAGGAAAATATCCAGAAAATCCGTAAAATCATCTGATAAAACCATAATCGAAAATCCCACTGCTGATCGTCCTCCTTCCACAAATTCTAAAATTGATGAGATCACGGAATGTAAGTAACATTAGGATTGCAAAATCAAAACATGTTAAAAATTAATCACTTCTTTTAAAATTCTAAATTGTATACAGTACATACAGAGTGATCCTGAGTTGATTTTACACATACCTTTCTTTAATAATTTGAATTTTTGAAATCAGAACTACCTTCACAATTTATTTATAGCAATGTTGTTATACCTATATATTTATACACATTTAAAGACTTCAGAATCAACAGAAATACTAATTTCAATGGCCCATTAATTCAGTTAATAGTTCTTTGTTTTGCAATAAATAAATTGTTTTCTGATTACTTAGTGATCTTAAGAAGCATTGTACCTATTAACTTTAATAAATAAGTTGTTAGCATTTTATTATTATTATTTTTATCTTTTAATCAGACTCTGTTAGTCATTAACAACTGATCGCATCTATCAATATAGTGCCGCTGCCGTTTGACAGGCATAATCAGCTGTTAACAACTGACAGAGTCAGATGAAGTTGGGTGTAAGTACGCAGACTTTTGTTGTTTTTTATTTATAATGAAGATGAATATGTTTTTGTTTCAATTTGTTTTCTTTTTGCCAGATTTTTTGTTACTAGCAACAGGCGACAGAAAACGCTAAAGAAAGTTTTGTTGATCAATACCTATAGGTATATGTGAAGGTTATTGTTTTATTTTTATATACTTGAAGCAAAATTTGCTACTCATTTGGTAATCTTTTTACTACGAATAAATATAATTTCTTATTTTCCTTGAAATAATTACTGGTCGCATCAAAATTATTTAGTAAAATTACATAGTTCAAAATTTTAATAAAACATGACGATAATTGAACAAGCGTTTTATTTGTCAATTCTAAACATACATGCCTTAAAACACTCATGTGATCCTATTATGGAACTCGCTGACGCTCGTTTCATAAAACCACACTCGTGTTTTAAAGCCTCTAATTATGTATCAGTTGCATAATTATGCTATAATTCACATTTCAATGGTCATTATCATCAAGTAACGTAGGTACCTACAAAAAACTTTATATAATTGACTACACTTATAAAGTGTGAAGTAGAGGTACAAAATACTTGTTTGATTTATATTCAACAGATACAAGTTTGCACTTTATCATATCAGGGGTGTAAATTCCTGCTGTTCTTTTCATTGCTTTAATGTCGCATTTGTAAATATTCAAATAGGATGATTTGATTGGATTTTCAAAGACATTATTAAGAGGCTCTAAACGGTAACCGCGAATAGTAATGCCAGTCTCTGAGCTATTCAATGACAGAATTTCAATAACATGATCTTCTTTGCTCAAAAACCATTTGTTGTTTTGGAGAGACGTCAATACATAACCTTCTAGATGCAGTTCTGACGCGGAATTATGTCGAAGTTTGATAAATGGATATTTTTCTTTTTTTGTATTGGCAGAGGTTATTTCAACGTTACTTATTTCACTTATTCTTCTTGCAACTTGTGCCAGTGGATTATTACCTTGTCTTATTGTTTTTTTAAGTGTGTATAATTTGTTTTCAAATGGATAGGCACAGAAGTTTTGGAGTTTTCCAAATCTTTTAACCTCGTCCATTATGTGTGTCAAATTATGCACATTACTGGTAATGTAATCCTTTCCGTAAATATGTTTGAATGTTAGTACAAAATGGTCTAGCATTAATTTTGCTAATTCCAATAAATGAAAATAATTTTCATTTGACATTATAGTTATCGCGCAAAAAAGGCACAGAAAATGCTGGAATACATCGGCATGCAACGTGTGCTCTAAAATTATGAAGCTAAAGTAATATAAAAATGAACGAAACTCAGATCCTTTCCAATGACATAGCTCACTCAAACCTCTTAAAGATCTGTGGATTTCTTTTGGCATTTTGCAACCTAATAAATAATTAGTCACTTCAGCTATTTTTTGGCTGCACCATTTTGTGTCATAGTTGTTACTGTACTTCCCGTCTCTCCATGAAGTCAAAAGACGTTTCATTATACCAAGATCTATTAGATGGAGCGAATCCCCTACTATGATATCTTCAATCATGTCCACAGGAAGATCCAGCAAGGGTGAATCCTCTTTATGATGTTGACCATACTTTCTTTCACGAAAGTCCTCGTCAGTTCTTTTAGGACAGCCAACTTTCGGGAAGAACACAGTGTGGGACGTGTGTGAGTATTCCCCATGTACAGTGCATTTTAGGCACCCATCTTTTGCATTAAAATTACACACACCTGAAATAAATAATATAAAAAATATATTGATTCTATCGCTAGTTCAAACTATACTGCCGAGCAAAAATAACGATTACACTTTGTATGGAGACTCCATACAAAGTATACTCGTTATTTTTGCTTGGTAGTATAGTCGCTTGGTTTTGGCAGCACAGACAGTACCTTTGTTACTCTAATTGCTTACTTACACGAAAATGACTACATTTTAAACTGTCGTTTCGTTATACAGCTACCTAGAAATATCAATAGATTATCGACTTAATCTCCAAGATCACGAGTGCATTAATAGAAATGTTAGTCTATCATTCTCACGTAAACCCCGGGGTATGGTGTATTTGTTGGTTGAGTGTACGATTCTTTATGTCTATTCATCTATTCAGTCTATTGTATGAGTTACAAAGGCCAACCCTTGTTACTCATTAGCACAGCTATGTCATAAAAAAAGCCACCAGCGTAGATAAAGATTTCATGCCGCGGATTATCAAGTCTAGGGCCTTTGCCAAGAATTAAAATTGCTTAAATTGAATTTGTTTGCCTTCGCATCTACGATGGTGGCTTTTTTTTATGACATAGGTGCTAATGAGTAACAAGGGTTGGCCTTTGTAACTCATACAATAGACGGAATAGATTAATAGACATAAAGAATCGTACACTCAACCAACAAATACATTAAAGGTATAATGCACGCTATATTGAACATGGAAATAAAGTCGATCATCAATAGATATAATAACTTTCTAGGTGGCTGTAACGACATTTTATGATGTGGTAATTTTTGTGTAAGCAATTAAAGAAACAAAGCTTTTGTCTGTGCTATTGTACCCTACATTGATTTACGTTTACACAATTTTAACACATTAATATAACATAAAGGGTCGTTCCGAACCTTCAGATATCGTAAGTGTTGTGTGTCGGTCGAGTGGCAACCCCAGTGAGCAAAGTGATAATAAAGACCAATTGCGGGTAGTTCGAAATACTAGCGCGACAAAATTTAATGAGAATCGGTTGGGAAATGCGACCTCTAGGCGAGAACAGCGGGAAATCTGGACAAACGATTTTTTGTTCAAGCAGCATAGACGTTTTGCTCGCTCAGCCGATAAATTAATAGAAATATGAATAGGCAGCAAAAAATTAGATGCAACTCACCTTTTATAAAAGCCCGTGCTGGAGAATCGCATATAAAGGCTCTTATAGTCAAAGCTATCTTTAACACGGTGCCATCGGTTTCATTTTTTATAACAACACCATTTTCTAAAAGCTGTTTCATTTCATCCACAAACAATCTCAGAAAGGTGTTTACATTGGGAGGCTTACTATATCCAGAATAAATTCCAATTACAATTGGATGAAGTTGCGGAATCTCATGAACATTGCATAGTATTGGCCATAGCTGACTTTTCGAGCTTTTGGATATTGGTAAGCCATCTATGTTAATATTTAATGAAATTTTTTGTGGTATGTTATCAGAGTTTTTTAAATACTCAATTAATGATTTTTCCAGACCATTATGCCAATAAAACCCTGTGCCCATAGGTTGGATTTGTATATCTGTATCCGTTTTCAATAACGTTCGTGGATCATTTGGTAACACGTACGGCAATCTTCTATTTAGAATTTCTAATAAATTCTTAAGAGAATTGTGAGGAATATTAAATTCGACAGCCCATTTCTTAATATTGTCCCTAAAAACGATATCTTCATCTTCGACTTCATTATCCGTTGTTTCCGAATCATCCGATAATAAAATATCTTCATCTTCTCCATCATCACAATTGTTATTTACAAACAAGTCATCTTGGTAACTTGAACAAGGATCTGTTGAATTAAATTTATTATGTATTTATTTATTTAAAATGTATTGAACAAAACAAAACTCAGAACAAATGGCGAACTTAATGCCAAATGGCATTCTCTAGCAGTCAACTATGGGACCAAACAACTGGAAGATTTTTTTTTTAATTATAAAGATTACGCAACGTACCAGTAACATTTGTATCTACGGAACCAACTTCCGTATTTTCGACACTGACTTGACTACGTTCTTGGTTACCGAAGATAGATTGTGACTGTTTAAGTTTTTGTTTTGCTGTTCTTTTATAAGTACCGCTTCTCTTAAATCTTTTCCACGATGCTAAATCCATTTTATTGTTAAATACCGACTGATAATATTAATATGATTAACACCAAAGAGAGCTTAATGTGACGATGGCCGCGTTGTTGTCACATTTTGGTGATAGAGGTTCTCTTTTAGATCATAAATATCCTATAAAAGATGTTACAACAGCTGCTATGCATTTATTTAGCACTATATGAGTTAAATACTCGGTTCTTATGTAACTGATGATATAAAAGGTCTTAAAAAGTGTATTTGCAACTGTTTAGTGTAAATGTAAATCTTTAAACATATTTATGCTGCTGGTGTTAAGGAGACGCCAATATATGATACTTAAGACGCATATCAGCTGTGGTAGGTTCTTATATATCTCGAGTTAGCTCCATTAGTGCACTGATATATCACCAGCGATATTGCAGTGCATTAGAAACCGCAATAGAGCTACTTAGCTGTATACACCCACTCTATATTTCTGATATGTAATGAAATAAAATATGTTACAAGAGCTGCTATGCAATTATTTAGCACTATATTAGTTATAAAAATGGTTGATATGTAACTGATGATATAAAAGGTCTTAAAAAGTTAATTTGCAACTGATTGGAGTTAATGTAAATCTTTAAACATTTTTATGCTGCTGGTGTTAAAGAGACGCCAATATATGATACTCTAGACGCATATCAGCTGTGGTAGGTTCTTATATATCTCGAGTTAGCTCCATTAGTGCACTGATATATCACCAGCGATATTGCAGCGCATTAGAAACCGCAATAGAGCTACTTAGCTATATACAGGCACTCTATATATCTGATATGCAATGAAATAGCTCTAAATCACAGTTACGAATAGTGTTGTGCAGCTGTGTTATATATGCTTTATAAAGTAGAGATAGAAACGTTTATATCATCATTTATTATCACGATTAGGCTGTATAAGATTATACAGCTAAATGATGATACGAGTCACCAATATACAGCACAGCGATTACCGCGTTGCTATTATATGACTATTGTAACATTATTTAGTGATAATTAATTTTATTTTAACACTATTTTACTAGCTGGGCGTAGAAGACATAGGCTTCTATTAACGGCACCAACGTCTTAAATTACATTGAGAAATCGTCAGTAACGATGCCGATGTGTCTAGTGATCTTGCTCACCACCCAGAATACTACTAGATACCTAGTTATATAGCAATGGAGCTAAGCTCGTGGCCAAGTGGCACCCATGTACCATGTTCGGTGTGCGAGGTTAAATAACGAGGGTCCAGGTCAGTTGGATGGGTGACCGCTTTAAGTGGTTACTAACTGAGCACTTTCGTGCTTTGTAAGGTACGTTAAGCCGTTGATCCCGGCTGTTATGACAGCAGTCGTTAAACCAAGAGATCTTCGAGCAGCTTGAGAACAGTCAAGTTTACTAGTATCACTTGACAAAGGAGGATAGAAGCCTGTACGCTTGTTTGCCACCGGCATGGTATAACCGTGAAACGCAAAAGTAAAACAAAGCTAATATGTATATCATCTTTTCCCTGCCCTTATCCCGCTTATGCAGGGTTGGCGCAACATGTTTTCTTCTTCCATTCCTCTCTATTATTCGTCACTTCAGCGCTTACTCCTTTCTTTCTCATATCCTCTCTCACACAATCCATCCATCGCTTTTTGGGCCTTCCAATCGCTCTTCGTCCTTCTACATTCAACCTTAATATTCTTTTATCAATATGACATTCATCCCTCCTTATTACATGCCCATACCATGCTAACCCACATTCCGTCCACATTTTCTCTGTCACGGGTGCCACTTTTAAACTTCGCCTTATATACTCATTTCTAATTCGATCTTTCCTCGTCACTCCACACATCCATCTCAGCATTCTCATATCAGCTGCGTGCACTCTTCTTTCGTCCGCCACTTTCGTTGCCCAACATTCTGATCCTAATAAGTATATAATAATAATACTAAGCCTTTTTATTTCCTTGTTACTTAACTATGTTTTACAATATACTTGTTATTTATTTATTTTGTGTTAGTATTGATTTATTTATCATATATGTTAGAATATTTTATATTTAACTTGTACTTTTTTTTTAGTTTGTTAATTTTTACTATATATAATAATAATAAGTTTAAGGATTAATTGTATTTTCTTTCATTTTGCATTTAGCTATTGATTGGAACCCCTGTTTGGGTATAGGCCTCCTCCAATTTGCTCCATTTTTCTCGATCCTCCGCGTTATTGATCCACTTTCTCCCAGCCGTAGCTACGATATCATCGCTCCATCGTTTTAGTGGCCGTCCTTGCTTTCTTTTTCCGTCAGGTCCGTTCCATAGAGTCGCCTCTCTAGTCCACCTCTTGTCTTTGAGTCGAGCTAAATGTCCGGCCCATCGCCATTTTAGTTTAAAAAATAATATGTATATACAGTGTAATAATAATTTTAGTGTCAACAAAGTGCCAACAGTAAAATAGCACGAAATTAAATCACATGAAAGTTAAATCAGAACGAGGGGAGGCTTAAGCAAGTATTTTAATAGTCCTCGCCAATTACCACTTATGACTTGCACTAAAACTGAACGAAATTTACACTTGAGTGAAGACAAGGTCTAATTAAACTGTGCACTCGACTCTCAACTTTAACTCCAGCTAACAAGTCACATTTCAGCTCGCCCGCGACTGCTAGAGGAAATTCTGATTTATAGTTTGCGAACTATTATCTTCTTCGTTTGTTTTAAGCCAATTGTAACTTTGGATTTTATGATATTACAGTTATGAGCCTTTATTTCTGGGGTTGTGATATTGGCGAGTTAATTTGAGATCTATGCTTCAGGTTTAAAGTCCTATTTGGACTGTATTTTGTACGATGTTCACGGAATTATTTATAGGGGATTTTTGTGAATTATAAACCCGCGCAACCCACGCCCATCAGAAAGCACATAATTAAATAATGTGGGAAAGGAATGTGGGAATATATCGACCCAATTGAGAGTTGACACTTACAGCTAACAGTTTACCGCCAAATATGGTAGTAGTACATAGGTGACATACATACATAAACTCACGCCTATATCCCCAAGAAGGGTAGGCAGATCACACGAAAATTAACTTCAGTGCCACTTTTAGCTATTGCAGACTTATAGATGGAGAAAACACAATGACATTATACAATAATTTATTGATAACACCATTGTTACAAGTCAAATATTATACAAAATCAAAATGAATGTACACTTACTGCTAATTATTATGTGCACGGTAATTTAAAGGGGAACACGACACGACAGATTGCTAGCCCATCGCCCACAACATACTTCGACCTGGTTCCCATAGTCGACTCTTATATTACACCCAAGGGAAAAAGGGGGCGGTGCTATTGTAACCCAGCACCACACGGGACTATTACGGCACGGGGCACACTTCTATGCATGTGTATAGTCGAGGAATGAAAATGTTCGTAATTTTTTGACCTTAACAGCATTTACATAGCGTCGAACACTTCTACACATGTGTATAGTCGAGGAATGAAAATGTTCGTAATTTTTCGACCTTAACGGCATTAACATAGCGTCGAAAAGTGAAGAACCTTTTTATCTGCGACTGCACATTAAAAGGAAATGTCACGAGAGAACTGAATTTTTTTTCATCAGTCCACTGACTGCTATGTCTGGTCAATCCGCTCATTGACCCATACAAAGGTATATACTTAGAAATAGAAATAGAAAACATTTATTCGTTACAATACAACAATACAAGAAGACAAAAGTCAAACAGTAATAATATGTATTGCACGAAATGGTTCCATCTCAGAGGTGTGCTGGCGCGATTACCAGCGCTGATCTTCCGATGGAATCATCTGATCTTCCAAGTATATCACACTAATGGCGCGCTGTGAGAGAGTCATATGCAAACAACCTTATGGGGATATACGACTTACTCACAAAAATGTGCCAAGTATTTTATGTCGTAGTATTAAGTGATGCTGAATAGCGCTTATGGCATTTACCCCCCATGGAATTGGGGGAGGCTTATGTCCAGCAGTGGACGTCTTTCGGCTAATATGGTGGTGGTGGTGGTGGGATTAGCGCTGTATCTCGATGTCAAGAAACCACTCTTTCGTATAACATTTAGTTGGCCTCCATTCCAGCTCATAAACCCAGATAAGACTTGATTAAATCGCCTTTGGCTGCACTCTCAATGTTCCCCTTCTTCCCCTATTACCTGGGACAGATATTATGCATTAAGATTTCTTTCCAATATGTTATGTTCGTCCGTTCTAACTAAGTTAGCAAATGGCACTTGGAAGGGAGACCGCAAGACACACTTAAAACAAATGGAAATGTAAAATGTAACTTTCAGTTAGACCTAGTGACCTAGTGGCGGGGACCCGGGTATATCCTTAAACTACGACCAAGACCACCGGGGAATGGGCAGCAGCATTCCTAGAGTGCGGTGGAGATACTGCGATCGCCAACCCGCATGCCAAGCGTGGCGATTATGGCATTACCCCCCATGAAATTGGGGGAGGCCTATGTCCAGCAGTGGACGTCCTAGGGCTGATATGGTGGTGGTGGTGGTGGTGACGTTCGTGTACGAGTATAAGAGTAAGGGGGGAAATCTACCTACATATCGCTACATATGAAAAAAATTCTGCCGCGTCTGCCAGCACGTCTATTACGCGTAAAACTCAAAAAACTGCCAAAGTTATCTTCATACTGTTATAACCAGTGGGCGTAGTGTTTCATGGGGAAGGTTTATGTGCATAATTAATAGAGATTTTGTGGAAATTACCTAAAGCGGCCTTTTTAATGCTAATTCGTCATAAACTAAATTTCATCCGTGAGATGTTGCGGGCAAAATGCTAGCAGGATTAACAACACTTAGGATAGGTAAAAGAAAAAAAAACCGGAGCCTATATGACTAAATGAACCCGTTTAATTGAGTTCGAGTGACCATTTTTTGTAAGTTCTAGCTCTTACACTTTAACCTGCGTCAAATCGAGTGCACGAACAATGTAAATTTAATTTGAAACCAATAACTTCAGTCTGAATAGACCCCCAAAAGTGTATCCACCATATCAGCCCTAGGACATCCACTGCTGGACATAGGCCTCCCCCAATTTCATGGGGGGTAAATGCCATAGTCGCCACGCTTGGCATGCGGGTGGCGATCGCAGTATCTCCACCGCACTCAAGGAATGCTGCTGCCCATTCCCCGGTGGTCTTGGTCGTAGTTTTAGGACATACCCGGGTCCAAAAGTGTATTCTTTGCTTTAATCAAAAATTGGCAACCGTACTTGTCTTCTCGAAGACCTCACGGATCGTAAATAAATGCCATACGATTAAATAACTAATTAAAAAAAACCAAATTATACGCGATTGTGGTTCGTGCTCCTTCTTGCGTTGTCACTTTATTTAAAAAAATTAAATTATAATACATAATAATAAAAATTAATATTAAATATTAGGGGACAATTGTTCAGTCTCATAGTAAGCTCAATAAAGCTTGTGTTATGGGTACTAGACGACGATATATTTAATTGATATATAAATAAATACATAGAAGACATACAAGTCTCAGGCAAAAATGTATCTGCTCACCACAGAAACATATGCCCTTACTGGTATTCGAACCCGGAACCTCTAGCTTCGGAGGCCGTGATACTACCAACTAGGCTAAACAGGCCGACAAAATTATGATTTGTAAAATGACTATAAGTAAAATTACCTATAAATTGTATGTAAAATAATGAAAAGCTTGCGTTGACAGTTTATGACGACTGCGAAATTCATCTTGCAGGATAATAAACAATCGAATTACAATACTTATCGGGTATTGCACAGTAGTATGGGCTATTATAATAAAAATATATTTCGTACATGATCATGTTTTTCTGAAAGCTCTTTCTATGCAGTCAAAAACGTATATATATTATCTCGCATAGATGTTTGTTAAGATGCAGTATTTGACAACCTACGGGAACGCATGAACCCAGGCGATTTACATACATGATTTAAAAACACATCCATAACTCGTTAACGATTACTTATATAGTCCGAGGCACTGGTATTAATCCGGTAGAATGTTATTCCAACATTCTGTGCAATACATTGCAGCAATAGTACATTACGATACAAGTTCAGAGAACAGGAAATTTCGTAACGAGTGGTGATACGAGTTCCGAATTACCTATTCGCACGTGTATCGTACAACGTTTTACAGTACATATGGCTCTTTAAAGTTTCGACATATGCACGTAATCTGCTGATTACCGCACTCGTCCGGTAAAGTAGCACCATATGTACTGTAAAAACCTTTAACTTATAAAAGTACCAGCTTAACACTGCTTTCACTGACCATAAAAATCCTTAAGCACGTTTGGAGATGACACCCAAAACCAGCACAGGCTATATAAACTGACGTAACCCAAAAGCTTAAAAAAACTTTCCTATTTAAAACAGAACTCGAATGAGAATCTAATAAAATGATTGTAAGGAGCGACCACGGCAAAATTAAATATCACCGAGACAATTCACAAGAATAAGTCCCTTTTGCCGGGTAAAATCCACGACCGTTTTAATTCTGCTCGGCGTTGAATTGAACAATTATTTTTATTTGCCTTGTTCTACAGACGGTCTTTGTGAATCAAGTTATTGCCAGGAATAATTTTACTCTCTCCTTATTTTGATAGTTTAATGGCGTCGGGTTTTTAAACGGAGCTGATTGCAGCGAATAAATGTAATTTATGCTTTTTACCCACGACGGAACGGAGAAGGTATATGCGTTTAGGGTGAGAGGTTGTTTGTTTGTTTATTTGTTTGTGTGTGCACCTCAATATCTCCAAAACGGCTTGACCGAATTGGATACGGTTTTCTGCAATGGGTTCGTGGTTCATTCGGGACGAACCCCATAATAATTGTTACGACCATAACGCCAGGGGGCGCTGCAGTAAACATTTTTTGCTTGTAAGTGCGTTTGTTGAGGTTTCATTTTCGAAAATGTAGGTAAACCAAAAGAGGAACGGAGAGTTTCGCTTTTTAAACATTATACGTGTTATTACAAGTTTCTTTTTCTGCTATAAATGGGTCTTTGGTCGTATGTTGGATGTATTTCTTGGCGTTATTAATAGGCATTATGAATGCCTAAAGTTCTGCGAGACGTTGGATGCAAGGCTTTCGACTGTGCCAAGTTATTTTTTTCTTCTTTGCCTATTAGTTCACATTGTAATATCATGTTTACATATTTTTCCCCTCACTAGCTCGGATAGCCGTCTTTTATCCTTTGAAACAAGCGGGTAAAAACGCATTTTATCCACAAGTGGGGAAAGTAATTTGAAATTTGTAATTTTGTAAACGCACAAGTTGAGTCGATGCAATTTCAAAACGCATCGTCAGAAATGTCATCATAGTCAATGTCAACTAAAATATACACAACTTGTCACCGACTCCGACTCGCGTAAATATTATACAAAACTTTCAGAGTTTTCTGTTATAATATCTTTAAAAAATCAGTGATTCCTGTGATGAAAATCTTGCCTGTGGAACTGTGTTTTATTGCATGTTGCACTTTCCTCGCTACAGTGAGGAGAAAAGTTTTGTGTTACACACGGGTGCAAAGTTGTATTTTACTTCTCGTGTGTTGAAACACTCGCTACGCTCAGGATTCTATTTTATAAGAGATCAAGATTCAACTATATAATCCTTCCGCTGGCTCGTGTTTCAATTCCACACTCGCGGGTAAAATACAACTTTGCACCCTTGTATAACAAATAACTATTTAATAAATAAATACATCATCATCATATCAGCCGAAAGACGTCCACTGCTGGACATAGGCCTCCCCTAAAGAGTGCCGCAATGACCGGTCCTGCGCCACCCCCATCCAGCGGTCTCCCGCACCCTTACCAGGTCATCAGTCCACCTTGTGGGGGGCCTACCCACGCTGCGCCTTCCGGTACGTGGTCGCCACTCGAGAACCTTGCCGCTCCAACGGCCATCGGTTCCAGAAGCAATGTGCCCTCCCACTGACACTTAAGTAAAGCGATTCGGAGGGTTATATACGGAGGGCGGTTACTTTGATTCTACTGTGGATGAATACATACATAAATAAATATGAACATCATTAAGGTATTTTTAATTTAAATATACTTACTTATTTTAATAATAATAATTTATTTCATAAAATTATATATGAAATAAATGATTATTATTAAAATAAATAAGTATTTTTAAAAAGGAGTCAGTAAGAAAGAAAAAAAATTAAACTAATGACAAAGAAAGAAAAGAATTAAAACGAATATGAATTGTGATTAATTTCCTCTCAATTACATCCACAAGTAATTACTAAATAGGCCAGTGATAATTAAATCTTTTGATTGAAATAATGGATGCGAACGATTAATGCGTCCATTAAATTAATTGGAAAATGTTATTACAATATCCGGACTTCAACTTTGGAGTCTCGTCCAAGTTCGGTACAGGTACACCTAACTCCCCCAAACCTTAGCTATCTACTAAGCGAACGCGTATTTACGTAAAAACTTTTATTAAAACCCAACACACAGAATGGGCGTCGTAATCCTCCATTATTTCGCCTTTCAACAATTACTTGGGGCTACAAATAAAGACGTTTCGAGAGCAATATTCAAGGGGAAGGAAGCTGTATAAAAAATTATCATCACCTCATTCCGTCTCGCGGGCTTTCGGCTCAAATAAAAAAACTTGAGACGCGAGTAATTTTTTCACAAGGTTTGCTCATAGCGGCAATAAAAACCCTCCCCGACGGAGGCGCGCTATATTTCATATTATGTCTCCCCGAACCTGCCCGTGACACTCGGAACGAAAGTTTAAATACCAGATGAAAATAATGTGGATTACGTGGACCAAGTAGCATGACGTGTACCGTTTCCTTGAAAAAAGAGTTACAACGCTTAGTCTTTCGGTCGTGTTTGATTAAGTTCCTTATTCTTGGGAAACAAATTACTCTGAGACGCACAAGGCGCAATTATTCTCGGTTTTCTTACAGCGTTTTGTCTTGGCAAGGGAGGTATATTTTCAGTCGAATAATGCCATACATAGGAAAAAGCGGGTAAATTAGAAATGGAAGCATTGCGGCGTATTTCGGTTAAAATTGTGAAATATTCAAATACGACCGAAGTAATAGCTTTAGTATATTATAATTTAAAAAATATATCCTTTCCCACAAGGAAATGATGAAACGTTTATTTACAAAACAAGAGGAATAAAGGAAAATATAACTAAACTAAACTAACTATAAACTAAAATAAAACAAAACTAAATAATTACAAATAAAAAACAGGCCCCAGGTCTGTTCCGTGTGGCAAGCTGCCCAGAAGGCTGGCGGCATTGCCACGCTGGATGGCAATGGAGATCCGTTGGGCGAGATAGGCACCAGCCCTCTGGTCACCAGTTGCCTCCACGAGCCGCTTTGCGAGCTCGCTGAAGAAAATGATAGAAAATTAAATAAAATGATACTAAATATTAGAGGGACAATCTCACACACATCGAACTAAGTAAGCTCAATAAGGCAACGAGTAAGTAATAAAGAACGGCACTGAACGAATTATTAACCGTGTCAAGTTATAAAAGTTCACAGTTATCAAAGTCGAGTTCGTAAAGGAGTTTGCGACATTGTCATTCAGTTAGCTAGTAATTATATCGTGAAATGCCATTACATTAAAATAATTATAACCACCACCATTCACCATTGCGTATTTTTTGTATTGGAAAATGGTGGTAGCAATGGAATCAGACTGACATTTGGCTAAAGTGTGAGGAAAATTACATGCGCCAATTATTTTAAATAAACTCGGTTTTTTTGGCTTCAAAATTTAATTACATAATATCAAATTTCATGTAAATTAGTGGATCGGTTTCGGTTAGATAATTTTTAAGAAAAAAAAAACCAACTTCAATGGGGGAGAGATAAAATAAAAATGGCACTAAGTATGTTTATAATGGTAGAAGACTAAGTACCCTCAATTCCTCATGGAATCCTCCATCAGAACTCAAGCTTGACAAAAATGTGTTATGCAAACCTGTCTTGCTTGACAAACAAAACGAAGAGAACAAATCGCCAAACGTGAAATACGCGTCGTTGAAGAGTTCCGTTCTGATCATCATCAGCAGTTCCATTTCATCAAATGTCACTTTTTTGAATGAAAATGCTTGATTAGTTCATGAAAATATTAAAATCACTATTTGTCTGCCTTTCACATTTGAGGAGTTCCCTCGATTCCTAATGGATCCCATCATCAGAACTCGAGCATGACAAAAATTTATCGTGAAAATAGAACTTGCTTAAAAATACAGCTAGAAGAACAAATCGCCAAACGTGAACTTTTCGTCGTTGAAGAGTTCTGTTCTGATCATCATCAGCAGTTCCACTTCATCAAATGTCACATTTTTGTATGTAAATGCTCGATTTGTTAATAAAAACTCAAAAATCACTATATGTTTGCCTTTAAGATTTGAGGAGTTCCCTCAATTCCTCCTGGATCCCATCATCAAAACTGCGTTTTGACAGAAACGGGACCAATTCGAATATAATAATATATACTTACATTTAAAAAAAAAACAAAATCGGTTAAGAAATGACGGAGTTATGGAGTAACAAACATTTAAAAAAAAACATACAACCGAATTCCTCTTTTGAATTCTTGAAGTAAGGTAATTCTTGAATGTAAGAAATATATTGAATGAAACACTACCTCAACAAAATATTCGGTTGTTTTCAATTCTCTTACAAATTGGCTCGCTTTTACTACTCTTAATTTTTTTGTGAGAAGGTTTAGCTATGCGTGGCTCGTTAATTTCTAATATTTCATATGAGTACAGTTTGCTATAACTTTCTGGGCGTGTTTCAAAGGCTTCAGTTACCAAAGTCGTTTTTATTATTTTTGGAATTGGCTTACTAGTTTGAAGCTCCTGAAAGCTCGAAACGCAGAGAGCGGGCGCGGTGCGGGGCGGAGGCGGTTATGCATTTTTGATCTTTCCGAAACTGTCGACAGTCGATTATTGTTTCATATGTCACACACGCCGTCTCCGCTCTACCGCGCTACTGAATACCGCGCGGTTTTTTGGTGCGACGTGCCCCGGAACACGTTCGCTTTACCGCGAAACCGCCTCCGCCCCGGAACGACGCTGCGCCGAGCTCTGTGCGTTTCTAGCTGATAGCTCATTACTTCTTATTTGACCAAAGTAATTATGACGGAAAAAAATCAGAAATTAAAGTGAAAATTAACATTTACGTTCATTTCAGTAACATTACCTATGTCTAAACAGTTGAAATGTTCCACAGTCTAGCAAAATTGACAACATTTCAAATTTTTAAGTAGTATGAAATCTTAATTCATTTCGTTAATTTGGTAACAAGAAACCCCAAAATATTTTTTTTATATTTTTATAGCTATTCGTTTTCTAAATATTCCCGAAACTGTGAAGAAAGCCCATATCGTAGTAATGACGTCACTACTATGAAATTGTGACAGTCACAGCGCACAAAAAGAACAGCAGTTCACTTTCTTTAGTAAATTTGTCTTAGTAACAGTGCTTCTGTATGATTTGTCACGCTGTGACGCCTTACTTGTCACTTACTCTCTTTTAAAATGAGGAACTTTTGAAATTGATTTATTTATATGAAATTGGGATACGAGTAATTTCGAGAATTTAATGCGCAGCAAGTGCGCGTGCGCGTTTGCGTGGCGAGCGCGTTGTATCGTATGAAACGTCATAGTAGATACACACCGCTTGCGTGAGCAGCACGGCTTTTACTTAACTTTTTATCCTCTATCTGATATCATCGCAACAAAGCGTGCTTAAAAAAATGAAATGTTGTCAATTATAAAATGTTTCAGAAATTGCCCATCACTAAGTGGGCATCGGTACCTTATTTTACCATCATAACCATAGTGTATTTATGATTGAAATCCTTGAGAGCTGTTATAAGAAGCTCGCCGGAAATACCTCGGAGAAGGTTTAATAAAACGGGTTTGAAAAGTCATGCTCGTTATTACCTTCAGCTTAACATTTTTCTTTTAATCATGGCGTGCCCCAACGTTATCTATAATGCTTTTAGCATTGCATAACCATTTACCTTCGAATAAAGTTCGTATCATCATCTGTTATAATTATTCAATATCGTTTCGACAAAAGAAGCACATGACACATATACATCTAGAACAAACCATAGATTATTTATACTACTTACATATACAGAAGGTCGTGTCTAACAAAACCTAGGAGGTTTGATAGCTAAAAAAATTTAATTGGAAAAAAAAATCTTTTCCACAGGCCAGATAAAGTTCAATCTTGTATCAATTACATTTTTTATTTTATTTTATTAAAAAATGGGATAGCTCAAGATTTTCATACAAAATATTTTTTTTTGTTTATACAATTTCGCGCGCAATTTTATGATCTATTGCGAAATGTGGAACTAAATTGATCTCCAGATTAAATAAAGTTCGTAGACGAACGGCAGACAAGTTGCGGTCGAGGCAGTGAATTGGCGAGCAGTTACTTGTTACGAATAGTGACGTACCCATTTATATTCCTTATCACTCAGGTCCATTTATTTAATAACTGATCATTTTTTCATTCATCCATAGTAAACAAAGTAAACAAGGAACTCTTATAGTTTTGCCATGTCCGTCCGTCCGTCCGTGGCTTTTTATTTTTTTATATTATATTATTTATTAATAAAATAATGAAACGTCAAGATTTATATAATAAATAATTGCGTCAATGTAATTGGCACAATTAATAAAATTTTAAACTTAAAACAAATATTTACATCAATTGCAGCCCAGTAACCGTTACTACTAGAAAGCTGTAAATTGGCATGGATATGTAAGGTTTCGTAAAATAAAATACAAAATTTAGACTAATAATTAAAATTATAAAATATAGGGTAGTTATGCCGACCGTTCTGACGGCAAAACGTGGTTCTCATGCAAAAGGTGGCAGCCACGAGACATTCTGAGTTGAGCGCTCGAACTGAGCGGACGTGCGAGGAGCTATAAATTTTGTTACTGCTCGGTTTTTGATTGCAAGTTTGGCATATTAGTTTAGAGGCTTGTGATAGCCATTATAAGTTTGTTGGCGTATATAAGTTTGGGTGGAGCATATAAGTTTGGTTGTAGCATGTAAGTTTAGTTGGCGAAATATAAGTTCGGTTGGAGAATTGTAATGTAATAAATACGTGCGTTGAATCACCGAGTTCCTTATTTGTGAGATATCCTATAGATATGTGTACATATCAATGTATGCAGTGGTCATCCGTCGGCTGATATGAATAACATTTTGAAAATATGTAGTTGTTACAAATACAAGTACGATAATCGTTTTAAATTTAATATTTAATTTTACATTTAAAGAGACATCCTAATTCTCGGGAATTACCGACGTGATTTTACTGGGGAAGGGAATATACTCATACTCATACTCTACCCACCCGCACCCACCCACGCACATCACTATTAAGTAGATGTAAACTTTCCCAATCGGCTTCCTAATTGGTCACGATTCACGATTTCAGCTGAACTTCGTTATATAGAATGGTGAGTGAAGTGGTCTAGAGAAAAAATCTAGGTATAAGAAAAAAATATGAGAGGTAAAATCTGGGTAAATATCACTGGTGTTTGGTCTCTTTGTAAAATCTCTGTAACGTATTATTTATCGCTTGATTAAGCATTCGTGACCTCAACTGGTCATAATGTTAATTAGTACACGTAGCAAATCTATGGACTTGCATATTTATCACGAGGTTCTAAGAAACACATTCAGGTGTAGTATACGTGTACAATAAAATTGTGTTAAATAATTAATGGATACTAAGCTTTGATAGTAGCCACTTTAACATCCGTCTTTTTCCACTAAATCATATTAAGACTACCGTCGACCATTGAAAAAGTAAAATATATCTACCACAAAAACACTCCTCGAGATTATCAGCAAAATGAATTGGCTGAGAAGCTACTTAAGCCCACAGAGTCCGAAAGAGGCAGTGGAACGCCGCGGGCACCGGGCTCAGCCACAACGAAACAAAAAAGACGAAAATCTATAGAAATTGTTTGAATACAAGACCTTCTTCTTCTGCGCTGCAGACCTCGGCCAAAGATGAATTACAACCAGACGATGTCGGCCGCCGGCGAGCGCCTCGCTCCTGCCATTCAATAGACAATTCTATTACAGCTGTCGACAGTGCAATTTCTCTTGCAAAAATTGCCATTCAACTTTTTTAAACTCACAAAATGTTAGAGCTAACATTTTTATCGTCGGGCCAATATTTGTGCTGGTGTTATTATTCGGCGTGATGCCGTTTGACCGCGGGCTGAAGCGACAATATTTATGGATAATTCCACCATTGTCCGTCTGACGGGCTGTTATTGGTGGAATATTTATCGTTTAACCTTTTTTATCGGGAAGCCATTCGTTGGAAATACGTCTTTTGTTTATATTACTCAGTTATGCGGTGATCCGATTAACTCGTGATCGGATTCGTTACTGGAATTTATTGTGTCAATATTATTTTTCAAATAAAATTAAATAAATTCAATAAAGTAGGTCTATGATAACTAGATCATATTTTTACGATACTGAAAAAAGGCCTAGTCATAAGTACCCGCAGCCGACGAGCATGTATGAAGTTATGTATGGATGTGTTTTAAGCGAAAGAAGTATAAGTATATGTAAGGACCGTAGGTTTTGACATTTTCGGATGGATACGGGCGTGAGTATAATGTATATAAAGTAATTATAAATAATAAATAAATAAATATTAGGGGACAATTTTTACACAAATCGGACTAGTCCCATAGTAAGCTCAATAAGGCATGTGTTATGGGTACTAGACGACGATATATTTAATATATATATACTTAAATACATAGAAAACATCCAAGTCTCAGGAACAAATGCTTCTGCTCATCACAGAAACAAATGCCCTTACCGGTATTCGAACCCGGGACCTCTAGCTTCAGAGGCAGTGTCACTACCAACTAGGCTAAACAGGCCGACAAATATATGTATGTACGATAACAAGATACTCATACAGACTGTTTTATAGCATATTGGAATTTACTTAGGTACCTACAATACCTACATATATTTTTTAATCGATGTTTTTTATGTCGATACGCTGCGCAATAATGTTTATAATTAAAATATGTTGTAAAACGGTCAACTGAACTAACACTCAACTGCAAGAATAATCAGAGTCACGGGACATATTTTTGAGTAGGTTCTATCCACCACCACCACCATATCAGCCAAAGGACGTCCACTGCTGGACATAGGCCTCCCCCAAATTCACGGGGGGTATATGCCATAATCGCCACGCTTGGCATGCGGGTTGGCGATCGCAGTATCTCCACCGCACCCATATTTTTTGCACTTGAGAGGCAGACACTGTCACATTAAATTTTACCCTACGATTAACACAAGGAGTAAAATTTTACTCTTTGTCAAAAACTTACAAGAGAATCCGTTCGAATTCCAGCACTCAGCAGATATTAATTTGACATCTACAATCGCATCCACATTTAAAGGGACTCAGAAATTTCACAAAAATGGTACTATTTGACGGCGGAATTTTTAGTCAATTTCTCTTGTGACGCAATTGAATTTGATCTGGGGATAAATCAGGTTTCCGATCACGGCGCGGCGCCGGCGCAAGCCATAAGCGAAATGATATTAGCAATAAAAAATGGGTTCCGTACAGTTATCTATAAAAACGGCAAAGAGTCCGACTCGCACTTGGCTGGTTTTTAATATTTGTTGTTATAGCGGCAACAGAAATACATCATCTGTGAAATTTTCAACTGTCTAACTATCGCGGTTCTTGCGATACAGCTTGGTGACAGACAGACGGACGGATAGACAGCGAAGTCTTAATAATAGGGTCCCGTTTTTACCCTTTGGGTACGGAACCCTGAAAAACAGCAGCCACGCTATCTGCCATTCAAAGGATCCGGTTGTCAAGCGGCGGTCGTGATACTCGTGGTTTCGAATTTCAACTCGTATCAGTTAGTTTTTGATCCTTATGTAGGCAATATCATTACATATTTACCGTTAGCTAATGTGGGGGAGCCAGGGCCAGTTTTCTATCATCCGTCGGAGGTATGTGCCTAGCAGTGAGACGTACGAGGATATAGGCTGATGGTGATGATGATAATGATGAAAACAAGAGCAATAAAGAATCGGCAACACCGGCCCTTAAAATGGTGAGACATGTATACTCGTCGGTAAAAAAATACGATAGCAAGCAGCTGTAAACAACCTTAAATAAACTTGAGGCAAAGTCCATGCTGAATGTAAAAAATATTCGAGATTTAAATGTAACCTATTTTGCTACAAATACTGGTTTTTGCTAGTTAGGAGTCAGGACATGCGATCCACTCATTTTGCTTTTGCCAACTCTGGTTGTCAAGCGTCATCCTTATTACAAGGAAATAGATTTCAACTAAATATTCAAAACAAATGTGTGGATGATCTCTCGACAAAGGAATTTGCAACTATTCCGAACAGCTGTATATGTAAAATATGTAAAATATTTTTACACAATTAAATACCGAAAATTTAGCTGCGGATATCTCGCCTAAACAATATACTTATACTTAAGTCCAACAATGTAATTTCTATGAAACTGTAGATTTTTTTAAACCCTTGGACACGAGCCGAGTTGCGAGCCTTGTAAGACGGTTATTGTGGATTATTTGACGATCTGTTTAGCCTAGTTGGTAGTGACACTGCCTCCGAAGCTAGAGGTCCCGGTTTCGAATCCCGGCCAGGGCATTATTTGTGCACTTAGCACGGATTTTGTTCTTGGGTCTTGGATGTTCTCTATGTATTTAAGTATGTATTTATCTATATAAGTATGTATATCGTCGTCTAGTACCCCTAGTACAAGCTTTGTTTATAAATAATATTGGGGGACAATATTGGGGGACAATCTTACACAAATCGACCTAGTCCCAAACTAAGCAAAGCTTGTACTAACTATTACTAGACGACGATATACATACTTATATAGATAAATACATACTTAAATACATAGAAAACATCCAAGACCCAAGAACAAATATCCCTGAAAAATGCACAAATAAATGCCCTGGCCGGGATTCGAACCCGGGACCTCTAGCTTCGGAGGCAGAGTCACTACCAACTAGGCTAAACAGGTCGTCAAGTTTAGTTTGGGACTAGGTCGATTTGTGTAAGATTGTCCCCTAATATTTATTTATTATTATTATATGGCTGATTGGCTGCACGGTTATATTTATTTACAACAGTAATCAAGCCTTGTATATAATCATAAATGACGTGATCGCCAGTGCCTTGCGCCAGGCCTCGCCTTTGTCGTGCGATCCGGCGCTCGTTTGCGGCTACTCACAGCGTCTTTGTGTTGAGTGTGACTGCATCGAACCCTACTGACTGCTAGTAAACTTTTTTATATAATATGACGGTGGTAACCATAACCTATGGACGCTTGCGACTCCAGAAGAATCTACTCGTAGCGCGCTGCTGATCCTTTTTAGGGTTCCGTACCAAAAAGGTACAAAAAAACCCCTTATGTTGCGACTCTGTCTGTCTGTCAAAATGTTAAACATCTCAGGAACTACTTATTTCATCAATTTGAAGTTTGGAACAGTTATAACCAGGGATCGGACAAAAAGTGCGGATAACGTAAAAATGACGTAATCTTGCACACAGGATGTTTATATTTAAAACTCCGTGTGACATGTAGTAGGTAACGAAGTAGTATTAATGGAGTAACAAAATAATGGTAAATAAATTAATGGAATGAAATCATTTTCACGAAACTTGTTACCATAAGGTACGATTTTTTGAAATTAATTAAGAAAAATCATTTACTTAGTCCGTTTTCGCAATTGCGGTTTCACAATCTGTGGGGTACCACTGATAAAAAGGTTTTGCCACAATATTCGAGTAAAGATGACATTATACAGCGTTATTAGGGTTCCGTACCCAAAGGGTACAACGGGACCCTATTACTAAGACTCCGCTGTCCGTCCGTCCGTCCGTCTGTCACCAGGCTGTATCTCATGAACCGTGATAGACAGTTGAAATTTTCACAGGTGATGTATTTCTGTTGCCGCTATAACAACAAATATTAAAAACCGGCCAAATGCGAGTCGGACTCTTTGCCGTTTTTATTTTTTGTACGGAACCCTCGGTGGGCGAGTCCGACTCGCACTTAGCCGGTTTTTTATACATTAGTAAATATAAATTTTAGCTAAATATAATCGTTAAGATACAATAGCTAAAAAATAACGAAGTCTGATTGACAATGTGTCAGTCAAAAATGTACAATTAGTTTACTCATTTCAAGTGGCGATATCGTTTAATAAAGAGATTGATAAATGATAAGTGATAATTGTTTATGAAAATCAAAAATACTATTTGAAATCATCCTATAAGGGGTCCAAACTTTTTCTCCGACCCCTGGTTATAACCAAGGCTAATGCCATGTGTATTGCCTTGTGTATTGAAAAAAAACTATGATAAATGACGAATATCCTCCTGACCCCTGGGTATCAAAATTTGGCAGAATAAATAATACTCTGTCAAATTGACAAAGAGTTAAAACTTAATTGGGGCCTATGTACTATGTGTACTTGTGTAGGACGCTAGTCGTCAGGAGGACACGAGGAGGCGTAAAATATCAAAGTCTAGTTATTACGTCGTGGGGTATCAGATGAAAGGAAGTTGCACATTCTAAACCAGTTGATTTTTTTCTACGGAGCTTTAATTTTGCTTTATGAAGGAAATTGTTTGAAAAAAACACCGCCCCCTTCCCCTTATACAGAAAGTATATATTTTTTTAATTAGTATATATGATAAAGATTACGTAAATTATACAGGAAAAATATCATTATAAACCTATGTAGGTTAGTTTTTTTTATACACCAAATAACTTTTATGAACGGAATTTTGTACGGAACCTTCGGTGCGCGAGCCAGACTCGCACTTGGCCGGTTTTATTTGATTTGAGAATTAGTTTTGATAGCTAGAGACAAATGCAAGCATGGTATTACAGGAAAACAACATCGCTCCGCAGCCAGTATTTGAAATATTTATGTTCAAATAAAAAAATAAACTTAAAAAACATTTATTTCAGACCAGTATGATCCATATTATTTAGGGGATTTTTCCATACTTACAGAATTTCTGCAAAAGTTAGCCATTGAGAGAGCTGAGAGAGTATGTAGCACGGTCTACTTAGCTCTCCCAATAGCCACCTCCATTATCTGGCAGTCGAGATTTTCGGCCAACACCCTGAGAAGATCGTTGCTGCTGTTGCGCATGGAGGCGACTCTTTTTCGCCTAATGGCAAAAAATCATCAAGTCCAGCTTCCGCGAACATGTTAAATGCACTGCAGTACTTCGGCAGACACAAGAGCATCCTCAAGATGTTATTATGCCCGTTGTGTACACTTCACCTACAGGCAGAACGTGTAGAACGTCTGACAGTACGCTCTAAAGAGCGTTAATTTAACTGATTCGTAAGCGATAATGTAAGCAATGCCCGCCGTGTCCTCTCTCTCATAATACATTATCATGTTCTGTTCTTACACAAGTTAACTCAAAACTAGCTGTGAGTCAGTGTCAGGCGCTGAAGTACGATGTCGGACAAAGCGATATACAGAACATTAGCACGGAAAGCTGACCCCACCACCATAAGGGATTGCAACACTGCTAGACATAGGCCTCCCCAATAGTACCACAATGACCGGTCCTGCGCCACCCACAGTCATCGGACTCCCGCGACCTTTACCGAGTCATCAGTCCACCTGGTCTACCCACGCTGCGCCTTCCGGTACGTGCTGGTCGCTTCTGGAGAGCCTTTCCGCTCCAACGGCCAGCGGAGAGAGTTTTTTTTTTTTAAATAGGGTTGCTTTTGGCTAGCGTCTAGCCAGGGAGCAAATACAAGGCCGACGATGAAGCAAGCTCACCCAGAAGGTGCCTATTCACTTGAGCCTTAAAAAGGTCTAGGATATATGAACTCGGAAATACAAACGCCGGCAGAGAATTCCAAACCTTAGAAGTGCGCATTAGTTTACTGTGTTCCAACCATTATTAGTCTTTAGACATGTGATATTTTTTAGTTAATTTAATTATTAGTCTTTAGATATGGTGGATCCCATGGTGTATACAAAATTCCATGTTATTGCAGAACGGTGTTTTAAAATGAAAACGAAACTACGTTTGTACGGAGAATCGAGATCAGTCAAGCGTGCGGGGGACCCTTATTGTTTTTAAGCCCCAAGCGTTCATAGGCTACTTGTGTCTGCTTACCATCAGACAGACCGTAAGCTTCTTTGCCACCGACATGGTATAAAACAAATTGGGAACCATATATTGAAGAGAGACTGTTCCAACAATTATTATAAATTCCAAATAATTTGTTATTCCGATCACAAATCAAGCTTCGTGAATATTCGGGTATCGTCATATGATTGATTAGTACCGTCCTGACCCAAATCGCTTGATTAATGAAATGCAGGCGATAACATCTGACATAAACTGTTTGTTTATTTAGCTGTTCCAATGACGCTTCTGGATGTTTCAATGAGGCTTATTGACAATTTGAATTGTATTTTAGGTAAACGGGTACTTAATTGCGTATAATTTTGTTTGTTTACCTCGAAGAACTACTTTTGTGTTCGATCATCTGCCCAAGGTTGAGGTGCTGATTTTAAAACTGAAGCTAGTGTACGTCTTTAGTTTTATTGCCAATTTCTGTGAGGGTAGTTTCAACCCACACCTCCTGAAAGAACAACAACCTAAGGGATGAATTGCACTTTCAAGCATAACTTTTCTCTTTTGTATTGTTTTTGTACTGCAGAAGAGGGCTATTCGAGCAATATATAAAATGAACCATAGAGACTCACTTAGAGATAAGTTCAAGAACATTAATGTAATGACATTGCATTGTCAATAAATCTATGATAATATTGTGTATGTACATAAAAACAATGTAAATTTCAGGAAGAACTGTGACATACATTATATTAATACTCGAAATAAACACAAGCTCGCGGTGCCCACCACTCGCCTCCAAAAAATTAGAAAAACATTCATGGGTAATGGTGTGAAGTTTTAAATTAAGCTTCCAAGAAACCTAACTGGATTATCTGTAAATAAATTAAAAAAAATATGTAAAGCGTAAACTTATATCGAAAGCATATTATAGCACACAAGACTACATGAATGATAAAACACCGTGGGATTAATTGTGACTGAAGTATTAATGAATTAATCATTATGGCATTAGATATTAATATTATCTTATTATTTTCTTTTGACATATTGATTTTATTCTAGAAACTGTCTAGATTTCTATTTTTTATACATTTATTTATTATTATTATTATTTATGTTTTGACGATCCTATTGTGAATTTTACTACATAATTATTTCTTATTTTGACATGTCTACAACAATACAATATTTATTTTAAAGAATAATAATAGCATCAATAAATTGCTCTAAATAATTAATTAATATATATGTTAATACATGTTATAACTGACGATTCGAAAGTGCTTGTTGCTAGGCCTATTTGAATAAAGAATATTTTGAATTTGAATTTGAATATTTCAACAATAAATTGATTGAATTGCATAGAGCGAAGAGACATATCGACTGTCATTTTTAAAGCTTAAAATACGCTCGTTTGAAATGATACACGATTCCTCTGCAAGTCTCTTCATTAACTTGTCATTCACTTACTCAACTACTATCAATCTTTCCAACTACTCTTATCAGCTTCACTTTAATTATTAAGTAATCTGGGTAAGACAGCGAAACGCCGCAACTACGTCGCTCTTTCAGTTCAGACCAATATATATTTGTGCCTTTTGCTGTCGAAAGCTTTAGTTCCAAAAAATAAAAATAAATGAGTGTTTCCAAAAAATAAATCACTTATTGAGAAGACAAAAAAATCTGTATATAAAAAATAAATAGCAGGAAATGCATGCCCGTGTATTACAGCAAAGTGATTGCCCATTTGGCTAGTAAATAATTTGAGTGTTTCCAGTACAAGGTTTGTTTAAAATAATCTGTTTAAAGAATTGTACAGAAGAATAAAAAAATGGTTGAAAAACTCAAAAGTGAATTAATGAGTGATATAGAAGGCAGATAACAGATAGTATAGGGAGAAAGTAGAAGGAGTTACATTGCATTTATAATATATAATAATATAATATTGGGGGACAATCTTACACAAATCGACCTAGTCCCAAACTAAGCAAAGCTTGTACTGTGGGTACTAGATGACGATATACATACTTATATAGATAAATACATGCTTAAATACATAGTAAACATCCAAGACCCAAGAACAAATATCCGTGAAAAATGCACAAATAAATGCCCTGGCCGGGATTCGAACCCGGGACCTCTAGCTTCGGAGGCAGGATCACTACCAACTAGGCTAAACAGGCCGACAATTTACTATTACACTTCAGCATATATGTAGACCCCTGAGATGCCCGCTGATGAAGCACTGTTTACCGTTCGATACACAAGATTTTGGATAAATTAAAAACCTTTGCGAAGCCGGAGTGGGCATCAAGTGGTTACCTAATCTAAATAAATGCGGGTGGCTCGGGGCGTGTTACACATGTTGGCAGATAAGTCAGGACAGCGTGTACTTCCTTTCGCCTATAGTAGCAAAGTGACCGATCTTTATCGATTTCATCCTTCATTACGTACTATACTCTAATATGTAATTAGATTCCATCAAATCTACCAAGAAATGTCATTGTCACAATGACATCTGTCAACTTCAATATGTGGGACCAGATGTCGCCAACCCTTTCTTAATAATAAAAAATACAATTATCTAACTAGGTGAATAATATATTGAAATCCCTGTCTATGTATGGAATACGGAAGTTACTTGCTGCATCAAAATACGTAATTTATTATACATACCTTTAATGAAATGCTGCAATTGCCTACATAATGCGATACCTACTCCTACTACCTACACATTATGAAACAAATATGTTTTTAGTAGCGGCCCAAACAAACTTTCTGGACTTCTCTATACTATGTGTAGAAGATACAAAGAAAAATATTTTATGTCACACCTGGCCATAAAGTAGCTTTTTACGCTCGCTACGCGTACGAAAACGTGTAGGCATGAAATGATGTACACAACACGGGAGATAAAGAAAAAGCCCTTGATCGCATATTTGAGGCCCTCGCTTGCAGCTGGGGCCGCAAACATCTGCGATCTCGGGCTTTCTGTTTTATCTCCCTAGTGGTGTAGTATACTTACTATTAAAGATATCGTCACTAGGCACTACGTACATAACTTGCTCAGCTTGGCATTAAGTGAGGTTGATCTGTCTGTTAAAGACTGTCAAATCATATAATTTATGTAATTTTTATGTGTCTATGAAAGTCCAAATCTGTAATAAAATTAAAGACTTGCCATGGTAGAAAATTATCCCTATTTTTTAACAGCTGGCCTAAAAAGGGTGGCCTAACAGTGTATTGTGTCAAATGAAAACAACAATATTTTTAATAAGTTTATTTATTCTTCAAGTTCCGATCCACTCAATTCATCTTCACCTGTGTTTATAATAAACGGCTCTACAACATCATCAATTAAATGATCTAATTGACACATTTCATCCTCTACTTTAATAACATGATCTATGCACGATCTCCAGCGTTCTGGTGTAACAAGCTCCAAACCTTCCTGGAATAATGTTTTGACCTCGGCCATTTTAAAACTTTTATTATTTTTGGCGACATGTCCTTTTACCTGTGCCCACACTAATTCAATAGGGTTTAGTTCACAATGGTATGGGGGGAGTCTTAAAATGGTTACATTGTGAGCAGCCGCTAATTCATCAACTGCCATTTTGCTGATCTTGGGTTGGCTTTCTACCAGAGCCCATAACTCCGTTTTTATCATGGACATGTCACAGGGTATATTCCTTTCATGCAGCCATTGAATAATTTGGTCCTTGTTCCACCTCTTTACAGGGCCACTTTCCATTTTTCTAGAATGGTATGGAGCATTGTCTATGACTAGTACAGAATTGGGCTTAAGCCTTGGCAATATACCAGTCAGCCACTCTTCGAAATGCTGAGCATTCATTTCTTTATGGTAGTCATCAGTATTTTTCTTCGATTCAAATAATAGTAGTCCATTTTCTAAAAATCCTTCATCGCTGCCAATGTGGCTAATAATGAGCCGCCTTCCTTTTCCTGATGGAGCCTTCAGTCCGGTTGTAAGACCCTCTAAAAATGCTTGTCGAGATGACAAAACTTTTGGGTCTTGCCACACTTTGTTTACCGTGTGCCCTTTAACAAGAAAGAATCAGATTAAAATAAAAATTACTACAATTACTCGTAAATCTCGTAACATAGTGATGAATAAATGTTTACAATCACTTAATGAATACTTTTGGTACAGGCAACATCAAAGATATTTAGTTGTTACACTTTTACAATTACCATACCTTAATGAAAGGGGCATTCTTAAAATGGCTGGTCGAAGAGAGCTACATTTAGCCTGTTTTGTCCAAAAACTCGTAGCTACAAAAAAGCCCGACTACCTTTATAACAAGGTAACCTGGATGAAAGATGTGCATCACCGGAATACTCGCAGCACAGTTCAAAATAAAGTGTCACTTCCTATACAAAAGACTGTTGGGTTCAGAGGGAGTTTTAAATTCGCAGCAGCCAAAATTTGGAACGACTTGCCTCCACCTTTAAGAAAAAACATGTCCCAAAACACTTTTAAATGCAAACTGCGCAATTTATTATTTAATAAACAGAGAGATTTTGAAACCCCTAATACGTAGTATCTTCGTGTCTTGCTATAAATATATTTCCTTTTTGTGCTTTAGGTGCAGTTTAGTGATATTCGATATAATAAGTAACATGTATACCTTCATTTATTTCCTTTTGTTTACGATGTTTTCTTATGATTTTATTTTATTTAAAGAATCGTACGGTTAATATATAAGCACCCGCCACTTTGTTAAACCAGTTGTCATTAGGGGTGAACTGAAAACCAGCGCTGTGTGCAGCTAGTCTGTATCGCAGCAAACGCTGAGTTCACTCCTATTGTCACATTAATGTGCGTGGTTTTATTTTGTGAAATAAATTAAATGTTTAAGTATGTTTACTTTTCACTATTTGTAAAGTGCATTATGTGACAATAAATTTGTATTCTATTCTATTCTATTATATTCTACAAATTTTTACAGGAGTAAGGATCAAAAGTGTAAACATATTTTTAATGTCAATTGTACAATGTTTTATTTCAACTATTTTTCCAGAATTTTTTTCAATTACTTATTAAGACAATTCTAATGAGCCCAAACAAATTATGTAAATTATAATATATATACCTTCATTAACCCAAGTCTCATCTTGGTAATATATTGGTCTTCCCTCTCTGCGATATTGTTTTATTTTTACCAAATATCGTTTTCTCCACAATATTATATCAGCCCGGTCAATGAGGCAGCTATGGCGTTTCCGACTTGCATATTTGAAATTTAGGTGCTTAAGTACCAGTCGCAAGGTAAATGCAGACAAATTTGGTAGGTCCGGGTCATCATTAACAACCTGCAACACCTAAGAACATAATACAAATTTTAGTACATTGTCAAGTAAGTATTCATGCTTTGTGTTTTTTTTTTTAAATACATGCTTGTATACATAGAAAACATCCAAGACTGAGAAACAAATATTCGTGATAAACACAAATAAATCCCTATGCAAACCCGGGGCCTCTGGCTTCGTAGGCAGGGTCACTAACAACTAGGCTACGGAGGTTGTTATCATTAATTAGAACATTTTCTGCTTTTTAAAAGATGGTAATATTGCCATCATATAGCATTACATTATAACAGTAATAAATGGTCATGATTACAATAAAAAAAATACCTTTTGAATAGTAGGCGGCTCATTGCGATGGAAAAATTGATGCACTATCCGTCTAATGGCTGCAAACGTAAACTCGTCCAACTTGTCAATTACTGCCAATTTCGGGCCAGGTTTCTTGGGCGAAGCGAATTCGTTGGTCGTATTATGTTCTTTTAGTATATTTCTGACGGTTCTTTCGGATGTTCCCAATATTTCCGCCACTTTTTTAGCACATTCAACTTGTGTCCAATACTTGTCCTGGGGCCACGTATTGTACGTATATTTGTAGCAGTTCATCACCATACATTTTTCGGAAACACTCATTTGAGATGCCGGTCTTTTCCTTGGTGGGGAAAGAGAAATATTCTCTTTCATGTCCTGGGAGGGACCTGCCACGGGTTCCATTTTACTTACGTAAAACGAAAACTCACGTTCACGGTACAAACTTAACAAAGAGTCAACGTAAATACACAAAACAAACTTAACAGTAAACAAAAACTCAACAATGAAAAATACCACAACGAGGAAAGAAAACATTCGAGCGCTCAAGACAGACGTCAGATGCCGAATGAAGTGACAAGTGTCATGGCCGCCATACGTTCCCCATAAAGGGCGTACTACACAACACATAAACAACCCCATATATGAATTTCCTTTTTGAGGTGAAAAGATATGCACTCAATGTTAAGACAATAATGGTAATTATATTAAAATTGATTACCAAAGGTGGTTTACACCTGAGTTTTACCATTCCTAAACAAACATTTGTACCACAAAATAGTTTTTATTAAATATTAATTTGTGCGACAGCTTTTTTATGAAGTCTGGTTATTTAAACTGAGTATTTAAACACAATAATTAAAATTACCAATAAATGTTGTATATACGTCCATTATTTCGCTAAATTTTTTTTTCTATTTATTGAACGTTTTATTCTAATGGCAACACAGTGGTAGCTTTGATGGAATCTATTTACATATTTTAGTTTAAACTAGTTTCCTATTAGAGGATCTATAATGTTTTACCTAAATAAGCCTTCTAGTGGTTCCAGTCTGGAAACATAGATGGCGCTGTTTTTAACACTGTCAATGTTCTTGTTCCAGAAGCAGCCATGAGTAAACCGCACCGGCTCCGAGCGTTTTGAGCACAGCACTATGAGCAGGCGTGGCCCGTGCCGCAGCCTCGCTATTAGCGTACTGCAGATCATCACCATCGTCTGCCAAGGTACTTATTATTCAGCTAACAGCTAGCTGATTATCTTCTTCTTCATTTGCTATGCCCTAGCGGCGTTGGTGGTCAGCCTTGTAAAGTCTTTTCTTTCTATTCTTGGTTAGTCTTGTGAGCTTTTAATTTCCTCTCTCTCTCTTATAGTTGAGTATATAACCTGCCAACCTTACGTTAGGGTCAGCTTCCTCTTGCCACTTCAGTGTGTGTTAAGGATGATTCACAGTGGGCCGTTCCGTGTCCGGACCGGCCTTTATTCTTTGACAGCAAGATGACGGTCATTGCGTGGCCGGGCCGGTCCGGCCCGGCACCGTTTGGTCAACGCAAACGTTTGACAGCCAATCTAGCTACTACGACTGCGGCTCGGAAGAAGCCCGGTCTCGAGCTGGCTCGGAGACGGAACGGTGTAATGGAAATCTTTTTTTAAGAGTGGGGGGTTTTAATTAAGATCTTTAGAGGTAAAATTATCTTGCTGAACTTATTTTTCATACTACTACAAGCATATAGCCAAGGATGGTATGCAAATACCGCCAATGACTGCTTGTGAGTCCAGAAAAATATCAAACTCGTTACCGACTCTTTCTTGATTTAAGGAACCGTTGTGTTGATAGCTGGAGACAAATGCAGTTTCCTCACTCTCAACACAACGCATGCTTAATAGCTCTTGCGGCCCTACCCACAACCAGGAATACAAAATCAGTGGTAGTAGCAGGTAGTAGGCCAGTCATGTTTGCCATAGAATTAATAACCGTTGGAGAAAACGAGTTAAATTGTCAAAGTGTTAATTTGTAAGCATAGGTTTCATGGTGATGTTAGGTGCAATATAAAAAATAGTACGCAATGCTTCGCCGTCGGACCCGGGTATGTCCTAAAACTACGACCAAGACCACCGGGGGATGTGCAGCAGCATCCCTGGAGTGCGGTGGAGATACTGCGATCGCCAACCCGCATCTAGGCAGGCGTGGCGATTTTGGCATATACCTCCCGTGAATTTTGGTGTGAGGCCTATGTCCAGCAGTGGACGTCCTTTGGCTGATATGGTGGTGGAGGTGGGCTTCGCCGTAAAGCATACAAGAAGAACGAGGCTTTATAACTAAATCTAAATCGGTACGTTATCACTAAAACTTCACAATTCAAGAGTTTTTGAGGGGGTACCGGTTTGGGCAGCTGTAGGATACTCGTGGTTTGCTGTAGGATATTCGTATTCATGACCCGGGTATGTCCTTAAACTACGATCAAGACCACCGGGGAATGGGTAGCAGCATTCCTAGAGTGCGGTGGAGATACTGCGATCGCCAACCCGCATGCCAAGCGTGGCTATTGGGGGAGGCCTATGTCCAGCAGTGGACGTCCTAAGGCTGATATGGTGGATTCGTATCCATGGATGTCAATCATGGACGTATACGAGCGAAACAAAACAAAAAATAAGAACTTTTCAAAGGGCACAAGAACGAAGTATACTGAAATTGAACAGAATTGATAAGCTAAAAAGCTCAAAAATTAGACACCCTTGAACACTGCTTAAAAATGAAATGGCAATGGGCCGGGCCTATCGCTAGACTGGACGACGGCAGGGTAGACAAAACTTGCTACTCTCTGGAAGGGTCCAACAGGGAAGCGAAGTCGCCGGTCGACGATATCCCAAACAACTGGCACAAAGAAGCTCAAAACCGAGAACACTGGCGCAAACTGGGAGAGGTCTTTACTCGTAAAGAGGTCCACTCATAAAATAAAGTTTTAGTAAATAAGTCACAAATATTTAGAAGTTAAAAATCACCATCACATAAGTAGGAATAAAAAGGTTTTTTTTTATTCGTATTCATCAGACAAATAAATGCCCTGACCGGGATTCGATCCTGGGACCTCCAGCTTCATAGGGTCACTAAGAACTGGACTAAAGTGGACGACATTATGGATGTACATACGTTAAAAGTCCACATGGGATACATATAACTTCTAACAATGTTTTTAAGAAATTCTATAAATTGTCTTCTGGCTAACGGGGCAGTGAATAGGAGGACAAGAAAAAGTAAAAAATAAAATAAAAAGTTGATTGAATCAAAGAAAACTTTACGACCCATGTACAATAGACTCCGTTTTACGGGTACTAAAGTCTAGTGATATATAGATAAGATCTGATCGTACATACACGCTGCGGAACTACCCTCAGAGTTCAAGTCATTTCATTCCATGCAAACTGCCACCACAAACGTGTCCCAAGATTAACGGACACTCGTATCACCATTAAGCTAAATACCTAAACTCGAATAAATCTAACGAACAATCCTAATAGTCCATTGTTGCTTAGGTGACGGTTAGATTGCCGAGTTCCGAAGTTACACGGAAACTTTTCAAATAAAACGTGTTCAAAGGACTTCTTAATGAAGACAATATTATGAGCAGAACTTATCTAATTAAATATGCCTATTGCCTACTTGCTTTGAGTACTTGCAGGAGTTTTGTGACAGAAATGAACATGGAATTGTATTTTCATATGCGTGGCGTATTTTGAGGAGTGTTACACATTAACTACTCGCCTCCAGAAAATTAGAAAATCATTCATGGGTAATGGTGTGAAGTTTTATAATAAGCTTCCCAGAAACGTAACTGAATTATCTATTAATAAATTAAAAAAATTATGTAAAGCGTCAACTCATAACGAAAGCATATTATAGCACACATGACTACATGAATGATAAAACACCGTGGGATTAATTGTGACTGAAATATTAATGAATTAATCATTATGGCATTAGATATTAATATGATCTTTTGTTTTTGATATTTTGATTTTATTCTAGAAACTGTCTAGATTTCTATTTTTTATATATATTTTATTATTATTATTATTTATGTTTTGACGATCCTATTGTGAATTTTACTACAAAATAATTTCTTACTTTGACATGTCTACAACAATACAATATTTATTTTAAAGAATAATAATAGCATCAATAAATTGCTCTAAATAATTAACTAATATATATGTTAATACATGTTATAACTGACGATTCGAAAGTGCTTGTTGCTAGGCCTATTTGAATAAAGAATATTTTGACTTGACTTTTGACTTGACTAACTTTCATTCATAATAAGCTCAAGCTTGTTTTCTCCAAAGGGTCAGCAGACCACTACCACCAACATATCAGCCAAAGGACGTCCACATACTTAGGCCTCCCCCAAATTCACAGGGGTTTAATTAAATCAGATAATAGTATTAGGGCGATTGTTTAATTTGGGACTTGCGTCCGTGGTACATGGAAACTGGACTTAACCTAGACCTCCTTTTGGCATTGAAACTGTCTTTTCGTTCGCTCCAGTATAGGGTCCCATTTCACGAAATAGTGCGATCCCCTTATATTTCAGAGAGTTGTGAAGGTATGATATTCAAACTAGGCTCAAAAGACGCGTATTTACGAGATGTGTAAGATGCAAAGAGAATTATTTGAGAAAGTCCAGAACGAAAAAAGTTTTGGTCTAATTAGTGAAAAAAAAATTAAATTTACTCCGATTTTTTCATTTTGGCACTCGATATTTTGGAAACGAAGAATGATATCAAAATTTTGATCCAAACTACTCTGGACAATTTAGTCGGCTACAATTTGAGCCTAAAACAAAGACGATCGGGTCAAGGGTTTGCGCTGTAGCCTAACCTTTTTGAAAGAAGTCAAAAAGTCAGAACGACTATTAGTAGGTAATATAATTTTTTTAAATCAACACAATTGTACAATTGTAGTTAGTTTTAGTTTTATATTTCAAATTGTTTAAATTAAACATGTATTGTTTCTGTAATAAATTATTATTAATTATAGTTCGAGACAACAATAGCACATTATTGCAGTGCCCGGGAAATAGCAATTCGTGGATAAGTCAATGATGTTTTGGAAGACCAATATCTTCCAAAACCTTGGCAAATAAAATAGTTGATTGAGATTGCATAAAACAAGCCATTTTATCCGTGACAATTTATCGACCCGAGCCGCAGGCAAGGGTCGATATAAAGTAGAGGATAAAATGAGTTTTATACATGAGTTATACATCTGCTTTTCACTTCGATTGCGAGAAAATTAAACAAATAATCAAGGTTATGATATCATATAATTTATCCTTCTCCTGGGGCCTAGGGTGTCATGTTGAATTCGACTTTGAAAATTCTTGTTACAGTTATAGTCGGAGTTTGGAGGTCGAGTTAATTTGAAGTCGCCGTTATCTTGCGTGAATATTAGTAAAGTGGCAAATGCCTTTTTATGTGGTTACCGTAACTTGGCTGCGCTTTAAAAAATTGCCAATTTAATAGGAATTTTGTATGTGAGCTATGTTTATATATTATATATCAACCAAATTGGCATAACGTTAGCAAATGTAATGCATTTTTTTATTTTGTTGAGTTCATTTTCAATGTACCTTGATGGTCGTGTAGTGCGCGAGATCTGTGAATTTTTTACCTGGGGAAAAGCATTTCCGCATTCCTCCTAGCCGGGAACTAGGACGGTTATGACGGAACCGCCCGGGCTACCGTCTAAACCACCGGGGACTGCCCGTCACGCAGCTTAAGTGGCGGCGACTCGGGATCGCTAAGGCACACAACCGCGAACACTGCCTGCTGCATCAGCTGATGCTGCTACCTCTCTGCCTCCCTGCTGAGGCAAGCGCCTCCCACCCATCGGCAAGCGTGCAGAACGACGCCAAGCTTTTTTTTTAAATGGGATTGCTCTTAGCCAGCATCTAGCCAGGGGACAAAGATGAGGCTGACAATGAAGCGAGCTCACCCAGAAGTAAAAAGTTTGCTTAAGAGTAAAAACATGACCAAAGGACCTCCACACCAGGAGAAGGTGAAAAACCCCAGATTTACAAGGGTAACCTTTTACAGAGGTTTTATCCCTCACAGCCACTACCCGGCCCCGGCCTGACGATTACGGCTCCCGCTCCCGACTATAGCGGCCCTCTGCCGCAGTCAGGGTTACAGGCATGGCCTGTACCTACCTCACGCCGCACCTGGGGAGTCTTACGACTCCCAGATGCGGAACCTCCAATGCTCCCGTTAGTCGCATCTGGAGTGTCCTCTGCTAAAACAGAGGAGCACCCAGAGCGACCCCCTCTCCGGGTTACTGGTAGCACCGGTAAGTGATCCCTCCGAAGATGAATCACTTACCGTTGCCTCCAGGGCGCACCGGCCAGGACCCTTCCCCTTCCCACAGACCCGCGAGGGTCCACAGGAACTGAGGTTTCTTTACAAGTCCAGTTGTTGGGGTGCTAGTCGGGTGGTCGGGTAACCACCCGAGTAGCACCCCAACGTAAAATTAAAAGTTTCAGTGGATAGGCAGTATAGCCGTCTTTTCATAATAAAAAGTTTGTAATTTAGCCTCGTTTTAGTGGAAACAAAAACACTGCCATCGATAGATAACAAATCATCTAGCAACAAGTTCGTTCAAATTTCAATATCGTTTTTATTTATCATAGGAACTCCGAGAGCGAAAACTAAAAACGATTTATTAATCCAATGGCTCCTCAGTGTTATTGCAACAGTTATTTGTTTGCTGATTTTCCGCATCTCTGAACATTGAGTTCATTGGATCCACAATAATAATCAAGGAACATTTCATACGCATTATTAACGTTTTATTACTTTTATTACGAAACTCTGGATGGAGAAGAAAATATGGAATCAAATGAGCTAGGAAAATTCCATGGCTAAATACGAGTGTATTGTATATTTTGTGGATTGATTAGCATTGTGCCCATTTGCATATCGAAAAATTTCCGAGAAGTGAAATAAGTTTGATGTATTTTATTTATATGTTTTCATTAACAATACTTGCTGTATTATTGTTAAGTATCCATAATAGGTAATTACGGTAGTGCCGTTACCCAAAACTTAAGCAATTTAGAGTATTTTAAACTCGCTAAGGTCACTTTGTCTGTCTGTCTGTCGATCGACTTTTAACGCTTAAACCGCTAAACGAATGATGAAGTTTAGCATTCATAGAGAGATAGTTTTATCCCATAAATTATTTTTTAAACGTGTGAAAAGGTGTTGGAAGTTTGTATGAAGAGCGATAAAAGAGTCTGTGCCTGCGTGATCGAAGTCGCGGGCAAAGGCTTGTGGCCTAAAATAATATAATTATCTCGTCAGTAAGAATATCATAAAATATTAAACACTTATTTTTTCTTTTGATATTTAAATAAATAAATATCAAGATATAGTCTGTTCCGCGTGACGTCACGTCATGCTACAGTACAACATGACGCCACGAGCCTTCACTCCAAAACTTTGACGCGCCTTATGTTTGCAATTTTTATTAGATTGACAAAAAAAGAAATACTTGTCGAATATTTTTTGATAATCTAACCGACAGACTATTTGTTTTTACCCAGGGCACTGCCCAATTCATTGGTCTTAAGTTTAATATATTGTGTATCTAGTATGTATGTGTGTGTTTGTCTGTGGCATCATAACTCTAAAACGGGTGACCCAATATGAATTTATAAAATCGGTTCAGCCGTTATTGAGACATTGAACTTTGAAATGTACATGTCAGGGGTTTTCAACTTTTTTAAACTGTCATTATATGTGTTAAGGTAATGACACGGTAATGATAGAAAATATATATTTGTGATTGATGTCTGGGCGTACGGTAGTGCTCCCGCCAAGACGATCCAAGCGAAGCGCAAGGGCACTATCTACCTTTCTTTACCTTTCCCTAAGCGCTTAGTCGTTTTTTTCTTCCCTCATAACTTGGGTTTGAAATATGATATTATTGATATGGGACGGCAAACTTGTTCTCTTGTTTCTATTGGTGAGTTTCTGTAATTGGCTCCATATTTCTATTTAAAATGTCAACATGTTTAAAAAGCTGTTGAAACTCCTTTAATAAATTAATAAATAAACATTTAGAGTTTTTGAAGTCAGGGCTTGTAGAGTTAGGGCGTAAAGAGTTATAAGCTTGTCTCTACAAGAGATCTGATAATTTTTAACGGTGCAATCCATACGGTCTCGGCAACATTTTATGTAAAAAAAAATTTTTGGTGGGTTTTTCTTCGGAGAAATTGTTTTATAACTATTCTGTTACGAACATGAATACCTGTCCTACAAAGGTATCATATGCTTTAATATCTCAACCAATTTCGACATATTGTACTCCGATATAAATATTTAAAGCAAACATTTACAGTAGCGCAAATATCCTTACCTGATCCAAATATTCAGCAATCATCTTGCCTAAATTCTTATTTATATTTACAAAAAGATACATTATCTTTTGAGTGTATTGACAGAGCTTCATCATTCGCCTTCATTGTAAGAGAAAACAACCTTTGATGAAGTTTTATCTTTTATATTACTAAGCCTCCAGCATTACAAGACGATATTCGGTAAAATCTGTTCCAAATTCGTGCAAAAATATTCAACAATAAATGAGAAACAACGAAAAGTAATTCATTGTAATATAGGTTTTTACGGGGTTTCGTATTTTATTCTTGTTTAAATCACTTGGAAATATCTACATTAAATATAAATCCGACCTAAAGATTGGCATTCGCCATTTTACGTATTTATCGATGTATATATAGTCGAGTTTGAAAATATGTAAACGGGCAAACTGATCAAATGTAACTGAACACTATTTTACTCTTAAGGGCGAACGGTCTTTTGGAAACGCCAGGCCAGCTTACTTACCGCACACATTATATTAAATTTTAATAATTTTCAAATAATAAACTCGCTAATATCCATTGCAAAAATATTATGCACTTGCGCAGTTACCATTATACCAAAGTCAACCTTGCTTGGGAAGGTAAAAGGGGTACCATATCTTCCTGTAATCAGTCACGGAGCCTCTTAGCTAAGTGTTAACGGTAAGCGACGAGATTAGGGTAGAGTGGTGTCGTTAATTCCGGGCTGGGTAGCGGTTAATTTATAACCCAATACCTTCTTTCCCGTGTGAAGGGATCAAATAACTTAAACTAAATTTTAACTAGAAGCGCTCGTGGCCCAGCGGCACCCGCCTACCGCGTGCGGTATGCGAGGTTAAGCAATGTGGGCGCAGGTCACTTCTTGGATGGGTGACCGCTTTGAGTGGTTACTAACTGAGCGCTCTCGTGCTTTGGAAGGCACGTTAAGCCGTTGATCCCGGCTGCTGTCTACGACAGCAGTCGTTAAGCCAAGTTAGAGGCCTTCGGGCGGCTTGAGAACTTCTAACAGTCAAGTTGCCCCCTCATTTGACAAAGGGGGGTCGAAGTTGCACCACGTCCGTAGGGAGTACCCACCTTTACCCTACACGTGACCCCTGGGTGGTGCTAAAAGTGCAACAAAAACTGGCAACCGTACTTGTCTTCTCGAAGATCTCACGGTTCGTAAATAAATGCCATACGATTAAATTAAATTAAAACTAGAACCGCGGGGTAGTCACGTAACTTTTAGAACTTACGATAGATAGGTCTAATGTAATTTTTACAAGCTTTAATTTAAATTGCACTATTCGTAAGTAATTATGTAAGTCATCATCATTTACAATCGTTTTTCAGGTACATGTCGGTCTCCGATTGACCTGAAATTTGAACATAAATATTAGAGAAAAATATTTGATGTGAGATTTTTTGTGTTTTGAGGAGCTGTTCTATGAAAATAGTTACAGTTAAAAATTATTATAGTTACATATCTCTACGTATTTGTTAAGGTATTGTTAAACTTCAAATCTAATTACAAAATTAAGAGCCACAACTTTCTAGTAATTCCCTAAGATCTAGATCTCCACGAGATAGCCTATGCCTAGTGTGGGGGTCACTGCAATGTTTTTATTGTTTGTGCACTTTTATGGTAATTTTTTTTTTTTGGAAACCTAACAGGGGTCGACCTACGAAGTTTTGTCTAATTATAACTATCTGCTGCTGCCGTGTCTTAACGGTAGTTGGCTACGATTGTCTTTGAATTCCGTTTTGCACGCGTGGCTTCTTAATCTCCGCCGTTAGTAAATAAAATAATCCTTTAAGAGAATTAATTTGAATATTTTATTTGCAAATGCTAGACAGCCTAAACTAGGATCCATAAAGAAATGATTTACATACATCCACCACCACCACCATATCAGCCCTAGGACGTCCACTGCTGGACATAGGCCTCCCCCAATTTCATGGGGGGTAAATGCCATAATCGCCACGCTTGGCATGCGGGTTGGCGATCGCAGTATCTCCACCGCACTTTAGGAATGCTGCTGCCCATTCCCCGGTGGTCTTGGTCGTAGTTTAAGGACATACCCGGGTCCTGATTTACATACATGTCGGACAAGAATAACTAAAGCATATTATAGCTTTTCGTTAAATCATCGACTTAAGAAAGTTTCATGAGTTGTTAGTTTAATCCTGCTGTTACTAGTATTAACAGCAATAAGCTTATTCTGCTAGACATAGGCCTTTCAGTAAAATAATATTATCTATTCTTTTTGTACATTTGAAATGTCGTCTGTAGCTAAAATAGGTCACAGCTCTCAGGTCTCGCCACTTTTGAGAGCAATTTACACAACATCGCCACAGAAATTCTAGACTAACGCCATTCCGCAAATTTTATCTCCCACTTCTATATAAAATTGTCTTACATAGGAACTACGAGTATTGGTAGTCGCAGCACTTGTAGGTATTGGAAGCGTTGACACAGAGTAGAATTTAATCATGAATGTATTACTCAATCATTAATCAAGCAATCAATATTATGTATTCGTAGCTAAGCAGTTAAGTGTTTCGCCTTAAACTTAAAAACTACAGGACCGCTTTTCAGTAAAGCTGCCTTGATCAGGTGATTTAAATTAAATAATAAGTAAATATTGGGGGACAATCTTACATAAATCGACCTAGTCCCAAAGTAAGCAAACAAATTTTTTTTTATTGCCACAACTTTAGTTGTGCTACCATAGAAAACTTAAAAAAAAAATTAACAAAAATTTAAAAAGTAAATTAAAAAAAAGAAAATTGAAATTATTTACTACCGATACCAATTGCTGGGCAATGAGTACCACTCTCAGTCTTACTGTTTTATATACCCAGCGCTGATTTTCAGAGTGGTCCCTTTTAAATGATATATATGTACATTATATTATATATATATTATGTATGTAGGTTCGCCATGTTTACCGTTCTTATTTTGTTTTTCATTTATTTAGCTTGTGTTTTTTTGTATTTTGACGACCACTTTGGGTTAGTCGGTACTTGGCAGTGACCCTGTCTAGGAAAATGAAGGTTTCGGGTTCAAATCCCGGTCAGGGCATTTATTTGTGTGATGAAAACGAACATTTTATCCTTACTCTTTGATGTTTTTTATGCATTTAAGTATTTATTTATCTATGTAATTGTAAGTACGTATATCGTCGTGGTACAAGTACTAAAATACAAGTATGGCATGCAATTTCCCGGGAAATCCCGGGAATTCCCGGGATTTTTAATAGAAATCGGTACCGGGACTGCAAACCCTAAATACAAGCTTTGCTTAGTTTGGGAGTAGGTCAAATTGCAGCAGCAATTTGTAGTTGTCCCCCAATACTTTTTTATTGCAATGTGGACCGATCTTGTTGAAATCGCGGGAAGCTGTTGGATGGGAACGGTGCAGGACCGGTCATTGTGGGGAGGCCTTTATCCAGCAGTGAAGATCTTTCGGCTTTATTTAAAAAAAATTAAAACCTTGCTAGTTTTTAGAAATAAGAATTGGATGAATAAAACTTTCTTTATTCGCAGTGTTGACGGAGGAGCCCCGCTTTGCGGAGCCCATCCCGAACGTGACGGTAGCACTGGGACGCGATGCTAGTCTGCCGTGTGTCGTCGAGCACCTTGGCACCTATAAGGTTAGTCCGCTGGATTGAGTAGCGTTTGATGTGGATGGCTGCTACCCCATGGCACTAGAGAGGAGCCCCGCTTTGCGGAGCCCTTACACCATCCAAATGTGACGGTGGGGCGATTTTATTTTATTATGTGATTGGATTTTCTAATACGAGTATCAAGTTTCAGTTCAGTAAGTAGTTTTATTTAAAATAGAATTTTGAAATACCTAAGTGTATCTTAGAGGGGAAAATCGAGGGAAAAATAAGAAGAAGAAGACCTGGACTAACTTATTTAAAACAAGTGAAGGAGTAAATTGCTGCTGATTTGTACGGGGAAGTCAAGAGACTGGCCTTAAACAAAGAAGAGTTAGTCGACTACTCTACCGACAATAGCAAAGCTCTTAATCAAAAGAAGGTTTCAGTAAAATACGTTTAATTTCCATGTCTACATAATGTCAACGAAGTACCATTAAACATAATTTATGAAATTATTATTAAACTCCTTAAACAGCCTGTTGTAAAGAAAACCAACAATAGTCGTGTACATTTCGGGTATTAAACAAGTATCCTTTTGAAGTATCTAAAGATCATGGCACGGCTAATAAAGCTTACCTCTCGGGTCTCGTAAATATTTACGAAGAAAGGACTTATAAGTAACTTAATCGAGATCTGAAACAAAAGGTAATCTCCAAAGTCGGACTCAAAGACGCGATATTAAAAAAGTAAAGTCTGTCCTACAAGTTCGTTGAACTGAGCACATTTAATTAATACTAGGTATGCGGAGCTTAATTCTTTTGAGAAATTGCAATTTTATTGGCGCTTATGCTCAGGGAATCCCGTTTTATACGTTCATTTTTCATATAAGTACCTATAAGTTAGTTTTTATTGGCACTGTTTTACTGCTTTTGTTGTAGACAATAAAAACCGGGAATTTCTTTAAATAAAACTAATAAAATATTGAGATTATTTGAAAACGTAAGGTTTGATGTACTTGCGGTACATAGCTCCCTGCATTTTATAATATTTTTTAATCTGACGTCCAACTTAACTATGTAACTTATTTGAAAAGCTGCAAAACCAAATGTAGATTCTATGTACTTCAGTTTCGAAGGTTAATAATATGAGTCAGAGGTTTATGAATAGCAGTAGGAGATAGCCTAAAGATGATGCCCTTAACTTGGCTGCTTTTCAATTTTACATACGTCATATAAGGTAGCCCCATTGCCCATCGGCTATTCGACAAATATGCACCGCCCATTGTCACTCTAGCTTGCTTACCTTTAGCCCTACCCGGTGACCTTGCTTCTCCGTGATGAAGATAGTTGACCAATATTGTGGTTATGGACTCCTTTTTCCGCACTTAGTCCGTGAGAGTCGGACCATTGTGCGTGACGTGATCGCCGGCTAGGGATCTAGCCAGCCTAACTCCGCCCAGAAGCGCAGGATCCTCCTGGTGTCACCACAGGCTTCGCGGAGTGACCTCGGTGCGTTGAGGATTTGAGTCCGTTGTGTAGCTACACCTTCGCATTCCAGGATGACGTGGGGAGCTGTTTCATCGGCCGACAGGCATCCCCTGCATAGGGGGCTGTCGGTCGTACCTAGAACATATAAATGTTTGTTGAGTGAGCAATGTCCAGTGATGGTGCCTACGATTATACGTAGTGACGCTCTGTTAAGAGAGAGCAGACGCCTGGTAAACCGTGCCTCCGGGTGTGGCACTATTTCCCGGGATTGTCTGCATGTACTGGTATTTGTCCATCGATCAGCGTGTTGTGACCAATATTGTTCACATCTAAATAAAAAAATCATTATCATATCAGCCGACGAACGTCCTCTGCTAGACATAGGCCTTCCCCAAAGAGTTCAACAATGATCGGTCCTGCGTCACCCGCATCCAGCGGCCTCCCGACCACATTACCAACAATCCACCTTGTAGTGGGACAAAAGGTTGAAAGCATCATCGTTTACTTAAAACATATACATATTTAAAAGAATCCCAAAAATGAAGGCACAGAATGTATGAGGTTTCCCCGGCGGGCTACAGCATGGTATAAACAAAAAGAGGCGTCAAGCATTTTCCTTTCAGTAATACCACGAAGATATTATAAAGGCAGAATTAATTTCGTAACATTTTGACGACGCGTTGTATTATTTTACATTAAAAAGGTAATTACTTTTCTCGTTCCAGTAGTAAGAAGTCTGCATAAAATAATTATTTCAACGAAACACAAAGCGCGTAGTCAGAAACTAAATATGCGTACGTATGAAGTACGGTCCTCAAATAGAGTAAGAAATCGTTATTATCAGTTGTCCTATTTGCAGATGACTGTACGATCATAGTAAAATGCACAGAAATAAATATGTTAAAACCTGAAATAAAATCTGCCTTAACTAGCGCGGCGCAATGGCTGGAAAACAACAATCTTATATTAAATATTGCCAAAACTAAAATTCTGCAATTTCACCAGCCTCAGTCTAAACTGCCTAAAATAGAATTAAATTTTAACAATGTACCGATTGAATCAGTTGATAAATGTATATTTCTAGGAATAGCTCTGGACCAAAATTGTAATTGGAAATATAACATAGAAAGAATATGCTCGAAAATAAATAGCTTTATCTATCCTCTCAGGCAATTACGCAATTTAGTTAATCAGGAAACTGCTATCACTGCCTACTATGGGCATGTTCATTCAATCTTAATCTATGGCATATTGTTTTGGGGTAACTCAACAAATTTGCATAATGTATTTGTAATGCAAAAAAGATGTGTGCGTGCTATAGCTGGAATAAACATTAGGGTAAGCTGTAAGCCATATTTTAAGGAAATGGGAATATTAACTGTCCCCTGCTTATATATAATGGAATGCCTAACTTTCATAAGGAAATATGACGACCGTTTTCAGAAATATCAAAACAACCCTGAACGTAATATTCGACAAAGAGATAAGTACACACTTCCACGAGCACACTGTGCACTATTCAGAAAAAATATTTTCTACATGGCAGTCAAACTGTACAATAAGTTGCCGGTATCTCTGAAAACGCTACCAACTAACAAATTTAGAAATAGTATAGGTAAAATATTTAAAGATAAATGTTATTATGACGTACAAGAATATTTACGTGACTCTGTCTTATGATTGATATTTATTTATAAGTATTCAATGGCGAAATTGTAATAATGTTTATTAAATAATTTGTAACTAGGTTGGTATGTAAGGTGATGAAATCGCCTGATTTAAAATTTGTATGCCGTTTTATCGGCAAAAAGTGGAGATCCTTTGAATTGTCACATAACACCTGTTGCTAACATTACCTACTTTTTGCACAAATAAACTTTTGACTTTGACTTTGACTTTGACTTTGTTAAAATTGGACTTGGACGGGTGTTTCCCGAATGACCAAAATTGTCACTGTACGGATACCGGAGCAGAAGCAGACTTCTGTATATAAAGAGTGACAAAATTATGCAATAACTTAAGTTGAATAGCAGGAAACCTACAATTGCTAAAAAGTGGCACTAAAATTAATTTTCTTGTGCTCTGCCTACCCCTTTTGGGAATATGGGCGTGAGTTTATGTATGAAAAGCAGGAATAAAAGGCTACTGTCTAGTTGTGGGACACTATCTATAGTCTAAAGAAAGAAACGTAAGATAAAAACACGTATTAAACGCTTTAATGGAGACGAACGAGTCACACCGAATTTGTAAACTGTATTTATCTCTATAATTACTATTAATATGAAAAACAGATATTTGACTATATGTACTCAATATATTTTTAAATAATTTTTTTCCCTAAAATTGTATTTAGATAAGGCGTTGAATATTACACATCGAGAATAAAAGAAATATATCTAGTTCAATTCAATTTATTCAACATTTTAAGTGAAGTGCATTACAGAAGATGTTAAGTATAGGTAGGTGGTAGGTACATGACACCCTGATAGGGCACATAATGTTTACTATGTGCATGCTTACATAGTTCAATAAAAAAAAATAACAGAATTAAATGTGATTGTTCACTGACAAAAAAACATTAGACACCTCAAATTACATTTAAAAACGAAGAAAAGCAAACACAAAAAGTCACCTTCCAAAAGGCACCTCAACACGTCGCTGCTGACCGTACGCCGAGTGCCCTCCCGGGAAATCTGCAGCCGACGGGTTAACCCACACTCGCCCCTACGCTTGTACTTACAAATTAACCCTTTTTAACCCGCCGCGTAAACGCCCCGTATTAATGTTACGGCCCGCTTTAACATTAGCTTGATTGTTTTTATTTTTAGTACGACAACATTTGAGATTAAAAAGGCAAGTTGCCGTGTGGGATTCTCGGAAAGTTTTTGCGTGGGGCGGTCGGTATCATTACGGTATAAGGTGAACTTAATACAGCATTTTGTTTTAGTTTTGCTTAGCAGGAAATCTATTTGAATAGCAGCGATTGTTTGGGGTGCGTCAACATCAATATATTCTCTTTTATGACGACAGCATAAACGTATGTGGAACGGGCCTTCGATTGAGATTTGGAATAGTCATAATACATTTTACAACATTTATATAATTGATTATTTAGGTCTAATTGTGTTTTTTTTACTTGTAATTCAATCATCAATGGTCCTGCCGGAAGACCAGCGCTGACTCCTGAGTCAGCACCATGCTGAGGCGGGACCATTTCATGGTAAACTTTGAAAATTGTAAAACTTTTTTAACATTTTGTCTGTTTGCCATGAATAAAGCTTTTCTATTTCTATTTCTATTTCTATTTCTATAATTATTTTAGAGTAACATAATAATACATTGTTTAACAAGGGGCATAAGCGGAAATCTGCTAACGAGGGTCTACTGTTAACTCGAGTATGCAATTTTCTTACGCTTGAGTTAATCACTATGGTTTTCACCACTCCAGCCCAATAAATCCAGCATTAATCCAAATTGACGAAATCGACGACTTCACCTCCAGTATCAGTGCATGATTGCTGGGGCGTTCTTGCGAGAGGAGCGCGCAGCTTCAATATTTCAACCAATCAGAAAGCAGTATAAATTCTTATGGAGGGCAGCCATTTAGATTTTTCAGTATCAATATTTCAACTCATCACAGAGCAGTATTCTTGTGCAGCGCGGCCAACTAGATTTTTTTAAACCAATCAGATCACACACAAGTATATACTCATAATTCCCTGGAGGTAAATCAGCTATTGCTGCTCTATTCGCCTGCGTGTTAAAAGACCCTTTACGAGCAATAGTGATAAAAATGGTAGAATATATAGTGTACAACTCTGGCTATGACTAAGGTCGCCAGGAGACCTGCTGTTTTGCGATTGAGAAACCTGAATTTATCTTTAAATAGTCGACATAATGTCATCATCTGTATATCTCACAATACCTACCTAACCTTGTAAGATTGCTACAATCCACTAGCTTCCGGGGTGAGGGCCTGGAGATCTGTATTACAGGTCTGTACCTAGTTCAGACTCCAGTCCCTCACAAAGGGTATGCAAAAATGTCTGGACATTACATACATAATGTACGGTAGCAAATGTAAAAAATATGTATCCCTTTGTGAGGCTAAATAAATAATTTTTATTATTTATTATTATAATGAAAAAGGTTCCATTAATTATGTCGATTGACGCACGGTCGGCTAAGTGTTAACTCCATTGCAGTTGAAAGCGTCAAGAGAATATGGAATCTATTCAGTGTTTATGTCATAAATAAGCTCTCTCTTATACATAGAATATAGTAAAGGGCAGTTACAAAAATGTGATAGAAGAGACTTATGAATTAATACCAAGCCAATATGAAAGAAACTCAAAGATAAAAACATAGTGTGGAGTTTAAATAACTGCTCGCACATAAACATGTTTATTTTTAAAACGTAAATACTCGAGGGAAAACCACAACCTGTGAAAGCAAAAATCAGTCCAATCTGAAATACTAAATTTGGGATAAAAAGCAGATTGAAAAATACTCGTATATCCAGATCTCTTGAAATAGGCTTTAAATTACGCACAGCGTGGCACAAACCAGCTATAAAAATAAATAAATAAATAATAAAAAATATATTGGGGGACAATCTTACACAAATCGACCTAGTCCCAACCTAAGCAAAGCGTAGTATGGGTACTAGACGACGGTATATATATACTTATATAGATAAATACATACTTAAATACATAGAAAACATCCAAAACCCAAGAACAAACATCCGTGGTAAATGCACAAATAATGCCGTAGACGGGATTCGAACCCGGAACCTCTTTAATAATTTATTTATATTTTTTACTATGTTACATCTGATCATGCTAGCTAGGCAGGTAGGCACTATATATGCATATTCAAGTCCATAAAAGTATCAGGCATATAATTCAACTCTCAAATCATTATCGGCCTTTCCCTATGAATTTGTTACAATAGAGCACTTAAATTATAAAGTCGGTATTGGCTGGTACTTACATCGGAGGTTGGACCAAGTTTAATTCTTGTAGAAATTCAATCGGACAGCGAGCACAATGGCCTTTTATTGCAGACCAATACGCCGGAATGCAAGTTAGATAACTGGAACTCAAATTTACAACTAACGATTTCATTTTAATTCCATTTTGAATGTTGCTGTGTCTCACTCACATAGACGTGACTGTTTTGTTTGCACGGACGTAGTATAAAAACATATAAGTCTTGGCTCAGTGCTAACGCAAAAGGAGCGCTATCATCATACTGATTCAAATGTCATTGAAATGGGTCAAAAATGCGTTGTAAAATTGAGCCCTCGATCCTTGAAGCTACCAAAAACGGCTAGCTACGTACTTACTGTATGTGGACAGTTTTACACCGAATCTCACAACGATTCAAGTATCTTAAGAAACGTGTCAAAAACACATTTTAACTGCAACTGGTATTACAAACGTTAAGGCGGGATTCAATAAAACATTATTAAATTTAAATCTAAGTTTAAATCTCCGAATAATATGTACTAATCTCGGAATTCATCAAGCTTGACAAAATTCAGAATATTATTGCAACAATTGTTCGTCACTTATAGAAAAATTAATAACGAAAAATATGCAAAAACCTAAGTGATGAAATATTCCAGCTATTCATGCCCCTCGGCAATAATATGTTAATATGATTTTGTCACCGCTTGAGATATTTTTAGCCTCGATTATAAAAGCCTCCCATCTTCAATACGGTAAAGATGATAAAGCAATACGGCCAGGGAGTGTCTGTACCCTACTTTTCTCATTAAAATTTGATTGCAACCTTTCGCACGCTTGCTTCCATGCGCCGAAACAACGTGTAAAAAAAATGGCCGTTGTGCCAACATAGCAATCGCTCATGATTAAGAACCGCTTCGAGAATATAAAGGCGTAAGTGATATGTCTCATTTTAATGTCAATATCTGAAACTCACGTTTTTTACATTATAATTTAATTAAAATACGAAGCTGGCATCTTAAATGGACTCTCAGTTCCAATCAAAAGCTCGTCCATACATCCACTTAATTAGGCCGTTTTCACAAATTACTACATTAACTCGCGAATGATGTTTATTAATTCCCCGCCATATTTTATGGCGCATAATTAACGTCGGCAGCCGTAATAAAACTTGTGCTTTAACAAGATCAGTGAAATCCCAGTGCTCTCTTCAATTAAACCCGTAAATGGGCGATCTGTTAAAGGGTCCGACGATTTAACAGTCTGAGGTATTGTAGTTTATACTGAATTGGGTAATTAGTTAAATTTAATAGTGTTGAGCTACTTGAGCCAGGTGATCGCTTTGATGCAGATTTGTTGCTGCATGGTTCAGCTACCTGATTCGAAAAACCGTTTTTGACTCGAAAATTTCCTGAAGAGCTACGTTGTTATGTATAGCAATGAATGTGCGAGTTACGAAGGTGATGACCGATTTTGTCGAAAAAGTTTTAAGTATTAATGTACTCGTATAGCGCACATGCAAATATGATATAATATATATATTATACATGCTAAGTTGAAATGGGAGTCGGCTTGTCATGTCTGCCGCATGCCGAGTGAGCTGTGGGCCAAGATTGCCACTGTCTGGCAGCTCGAAACGGAGACGTGGCAGACCTCGCCAGCGATGACGGGACGAGCTCTTTTTTAAATTGGTCAGAGGATGCTTTAGACCGACAATATTGGAAACAGAGGGGGGAGGCCTTTGCCCAGCAGTGGGACACTACGAGCTCCAAATAATAATAATTATTATTATATATGCTGGCTTGAAATGTAGTGTTAGAGAAGGCTGGAGAGATCAGTTGGAGCGAGAAGAAAGCTAACGAAGAAGTTTTAAATTTTGTATAGGAAAACAGAAATTAGATGAAAATTTTATATAAAAAACACCCGTGAGTTTGAGACATATTAAATACTAGCTTTTTCCCGCGATTTCGTCCGCGTAGAACTCGTTCTCGCCTTAGAATTATTTGTTTTCCCATACAATTTTTCTCAAGCTGAGATGTTTGGATGGCGTCGAAAAGGACACCAGAACCTTAGGGGTGTATTCTCTAGAAATCCTATAGTCATAACCAATGATTAAGTGCTTATTTCGGAAAATCAAATGTAACGATTTTAGACGAATGAATCCCGTCAAAAAAATAACAATTATAATGATAGAAGTCTCGCTACGCAGCTCTGCCGTAAAACGTAGCCCCAACAGAGCGAGTTCTTCATGTAAGTATTATGGCCAAAGGCCACAAAGCAGACCGGCAAGACATGCTGGTATATCATTCCAACAGAGCAGGCTCCTTAGGGGTGTATTCTCTAGAATATTAGAGGTTTGGCGCAATGGAAAGCAAATAAAAGATTATTTGAGCAGAATTGAATAATGAACGTTTATTGAACACCACTTGGAAGCAAGTATACGTCCGTACTGAATCAAAGAGGGTAGCGAGAGAATTGCCATTTACAAAATATAATAGTGTTGCCAGATCATGTTTCAATTTGATTTGACGTAGTATCAATTTATACATGATTATTTTAGATTGATTTTTGCATAATAAAATGAATATAAACCAACATAGAAATCCTATAGTCATAACGAATGATTAAGTGCTTAATTCGGAAAATCAAATGTAACGATTTTAGACGAATGAATCCCGTCAAAAAAATAACAATTATAATGATAGAAGTCTCGCTACGCAGTTCTGCCGTAAAACGTAGCCCCAACAGAGCGAGTTCTTCATGTAAGTATTATGGCCAAAGGCCCTAAGCAGACCGGCAAGACATGCTGGTCTATCATTCCAACAGAGCAGGCTCCTTATGCAAGGCTGAGGACCGAAGGCCCAAAGCAGAGCGGCAAGGCACGCGAGACCGAAGACCAAGCGTCCCAAACGAAACAAAATGGACCTTCGGTCCTAAACCGAGTAGTAAGGCACTATGAAGCTGAGGGCCGAAGGCCCGAAGCTGAGAGGTTAGGCACTTGAGGCCGAAGGTCGGGCATCCCAACAAAGCGAGAGCATCCAAAATATAAAAATCAGCAAAAAATCAATAATGTGATTATTTATAGACGTAAAAAGGATGATTTTAATAGAATTACAAACATTAATTTTTCAAAAATCTGTTACAATGAATTTTTAACGGCACCTGCGACTCCGGCTTCTTCACCAGAAGAATCACTTCGGTTAGACGAAATGTAATAGTTTCCATTTGCCGAAGAATCATCTGAGCCACGATTCTATGGCCTGATCTGCATTTTTTTCACTAATTTCAACTTTTTGCCATTTTCGTGAGGTGTTCATACTCGCGCCGTTGATTTTATCGACAAAACTTTAATTGTTAATCGTGTTAAAAAAAGTAACACTAACACTGACCATACGAAGTACATATGTCAAGACCATAAATTTAAGTATTTAGAAATATCGTACACGCTCGTTCTTATCTGTTTTTGTCGCGTCACTGCATATTAGGAAAATACTAAAGCCGGCATTAAAGACAACCCACCAGAAAAAATATAATAATAATAATAATAAATATGCTTTATTGCACCACACAAGAGAACAATGTTACACAAAAAAACTAAAAAATATACTATAAAAAAATACTAAAAAATATGTTACACAAAAATATATGAGCGAATAACAGTTTACGCGACGTACCTCATTCGTACGTCGTGGTTAAGGATTAAAGGGCTAAACGCTAATAGTTTTCAAATTTTGAAGAGACCGTGGCGGCTGGCGCGCTTACTACACAACGTCCCGGCGCAGCGCTAGCGTTTACTTCTTTTTTTCAGTTTTTCTGTTAAGATTTCACAAATTTTGAATGTGAATGTTTTTCCTTTGTCGTCAAGTATATGCTTACCAATTTTTATACCTGTAACTCATGGATTATAGGAGTTCCCATACAAAATTTTACCCCTCTTTTTACCCCCTTTTAACCCAAATCTGCACAATTTTTATAGCCTAAAACCTGACCGGGTGTTTACTCGACAGATTAGTAAAGTTTTTATCAAAATCCGTTCAGCCGTTTTCACGTGATGCGCGTTCATATAAACAGACAAACAGATAAACAGACAAACAGACAAAAATTCTAAAAACTGTTGAAACGTGTTCTGTTATCGATTCTAAGTATCCCAAGACAACTTTTTTTCGAATATCTTCCATGTACAGACTTTCGACCATCTTCAGCTTTATTATATGTATAGATATAGATTATGAAACGGGTCACTCACGTCTTTAAGTTCGAATATCACACGATATGTTTCCGACCGATTCGCGGTCCTTAATCATGAGCACCTATCGCGGCGGCGGTTTTCTTAGCACTGCGTGCCCGTGCCCTGTCCGCTCGGTTGCTCGGCGCGGGCGGAGGCGGCGGCGGCGAGAATCTACCCTCGTTTTCTTCACAATTGTTCAATGCCGAGCTACACACAACACTCACAACGTCTCATGCTACATGACATGTAACATGTCGAGCGATATTCGACCTTAAGACGTGAGTGACCCGTTTCATTATATTTAATGAAAATTATTGAAAATACTAGAGGAGTAGTGTAAGGACATCTCATACGCCATGACGATTGGATCAGAAGAATAATAGAGGAAAAAATAAAGAGGGGAAGACCTAGAATAACGTATGTGGAGCAAGTACAAGAAGACAAAATAAATGCTTCATCATACAGAGAAGTGAAGGATAAAGCTGAATGCAATAAGCTGGAAATTACTCTACCGACAAGAGCCAATCTCTTAAATTCTATGATGATGATGATTATATATGATTATATATTATATGTGAATGTTTACAGGAAACATTGAGTTAAGGAATGGCGACGGACCCACCACAGCCACACCATAACGCCGGCGCCAGACGGCACCCCGCTGCGATACCCTTAACCAATTCAAGTGTCGCATGGGAAAGCAGGTGACAACAATCAGAGCACCAAATTTATGGCAGTGCACTAATGCACTCGGCGACGCTGAGACGACACGCAAAAACTCTGAGAACACCCAGATACTTCCGCGTGCCTACGTGACGCGTCCCCACGCGTCCCTTCCAAAGCCACCCCCGTGGCGCAGGGATAAAACCGACGGATCCAGAGCTGAGCGGTAGTTCGCACCCAACTCTCATCACCGCGTCATTAGACTGAGCTCCGAATCGCTCGTCGACCCGTCGCGTTATTTGCATTGTAAATCAATTCACTCACTGATTGTAAACTAAGTTTTTAATTAAAGTATAATCGTAATCGGCATTTTCACTGAAGAAGACTCCCGGCCTTCCTGAACAAGAAACAAAACTGGTGACAGCGGTGGGATACTGCTGCTGATCGACGGAGCTACACATCGCGACGAAGATCAGAAGGTTTCAACCTGGACAGCAAGACCCAAACTAAATGAAGAGATCGACTATTCTACTGGCCATACTGTGAGTCAATCCTTTGTTACCTATTCCTAAACCCTAATTTTGATTGCGCTATCGTGTTATTATATATGTGTTATACTTGTTAGTTATACGTTTTTGATTATAAATCGTGTCTAGTTAGATTATAAAACAAAATGGCTCTTAATCACCTCATGATTGAAAAATACATTCCCAGCTATGACGGTGATAGGGATACACTCGACTTTTTTATCGAACAAATAACCATGTTAGCTAGGGCAGCGGATCCAGACGCTAGGGCCTTACTTCCCATAATAGTTAAAAGTAAATTAAAAGGAGATGCAATTAAAGCTGTGGCACATTCACCGAATAGCACCCTGGACGAGATCGTGCAGTCGTTAAAATCTAAACTCGGGGACAATCGGTCTCTAGAACAGATTCTCTCCGAAATTTCCAGGATTCGTCGTACACCCCTGGAAGGTCCGCTCCAATTCGCTGATCGCTTAAAACAATTAATATACGCGGCTAAAAATAAATCCGATAATCAACCATCTAATGCTATAATAGAAAGTATTTCTATAGAGCAGCTATGTAAAAACTTAGACATATCTACAGATAGACTAATTAGAAGCGCGCAGCACGACACTTTTGACAAAGCTTATAATCATCTACGAGATGAAATTGAACTCCATCCGGAATATTTTGCGAAAAAGCAAGAAAAGTCTCATTTGAAAACACGGGCCCAGTCCGCATTTCCAATTAGACATTCCCAACCGACATTCCAACCAAATCCGATTAGACCCACATGGGGTAACCATAATAACAATATGCCAATTAGACCTCATTGGCCAAACCAAAATAATCGGCAAAATAATCACTGGGCGAACGCACCTCGACCGACACCGGAACAGTGGAGACGCATGTATCCGCCGCGACCTCAACCCGCTCGTGACCATTTAGATACCGACGTCAGCATGCGCACGGCTAGTAGACGTCAACCATTTAACCGACCAATACCGGTAGAGGTCAACAATATTGAAGCGCCAGGCGAGAGTAACGAGGAGCAAGAACAGGAAGAGTTTTTTTCAAGAAGACCAGCAAGAAAGCGGCTTCAGATAAAATTAAATTATGTAGATAAGGATCACCTACCCTATGTTATTATTAAGGAGTGGGGAGGCAAGATTTTAATTGACACAGGCAGCGCAAGGTCTTTAATTAAACCGTCGTTAGTTAGGAATAGGTTAGATATTGTAGATAAGAATTTTTCCATCAAAACCACGCACAACGAAACAAGCCACAATGGTGCGGTTAATCTTAATTTACTGCCACTAGGCGAAGACAAGCAACATGAGTTTCTGTTGTTCGACTTCGACCCTAAGTACGCAGGTATGATAGGCTTCGACCTAATAAAAAAATTAAATGCCGTTATTAATACAAACAAGTGCGAACTCATTATGCCAAATAAGATAATACCAATTTATATAGATCATCCGGAGCGGGTCTTGAAAATCGACGCACTCACGGATAATCTTATTACTTGCGTATCAAGTAAACCAGATGGCGACTACCTACTACCTGAAATCGGAGGAGGTACCGTCCATATTAATGCCTCGTTGGTAACCGTGCAAGATGGGAAATATAGATTAGGGTTAGTTAATACGGGGAACGAACCAAAGCGGGTTCGAAATAACTTTGATAAGTTTTTGCAACCCATACCGGAGGAATGGCGACAAACCGAGCCATTACCGTCAGACACGGTCAAAATTAATAGTATACAAGAAGGAAAGCTAATAATTAGAACTGAACACATGAATAATGAAGAGAAGGTCAAAACAACAAAACTAATTCACGAATTTAAGGACGTGTTCCATACGGGAAGTGAGCCGTTAACTTTTACGCATACGGTAAAACACAAATTACGGTTAACGGAGGACACGCCGATTTATGTCCGCAACTATAGAAAACCCCCTACCCAACAGGAGGAAATCGACAAACAGGTGAACGAGCTTCTTAGTAACGGAATAATCCGAGAATCAAACTCTCCTTGGAGTTGTCCCGTTCACATCGTTCCGAAAAAGCCTGATGCCTCAGGGAAAATTAAATGGCGTCTAGTAATAGACTATAGACAACTAAACGCTAAGACCATTGAAGATAAGTACCCATTACCTAATATAGAAGAAATTTTAGATAAGCTAGGTAAAGCGCAGTATTTTACCACTCTAGACCTCGCGAGTGGTTACCATCAAATCGAGATGCACGAAGATGACGTCGAGAAAACCGCATTTTCCACAAACCACGGCCACTGGGAATTCTTACGTATGCCATTTGGATTAAAAAATGCCCCGGCTACGTTTCAACGCCTGATGGACCTCATTTTAAGAGACCTGTTATATAATACGTGTCTCGTGTACCTAGATGACATCATCGTGTACTCAACATCGCTGGAAGAACACTTAGAGAAATTAAGAAGGATTTTTGAACGCCTACGTCAACACAATTTAAAAATACAGCCAGACAAGTCGGAATTCCTAAAAAAACATGTCGAATACCTAGGACATGAGTTAACGCCTAACGGTCTTACACCTAACCAACGTAAAGTACAGGACATAATAAATTTCCCAGTCCCAAAAAACGAAAAGGAAATACGGTCGTTTTTAGGATTAACGGGCTATTACAGAAGATTCATTAGTAACTACGCGGAAATAACTAAACCCTTAACTAAATGCTTAAAAAAACGAGCTAAGATTAAAATAGACGAGGAATTTTTAAAATCGGTACAAAAACTGAAGGAGCTGATCACGAATGAACCTATTTTAAAATATCCGGATTTCGAACTTCCTTTCATCTTAACCACAGACGCAAGCGATATAGCTTTAGGAGCCGTTTTGTCACAAAAAGAAGACAATATCGAAAAACCCGTGGCGTACGCATCACGTACTCTATCGGATACAGAAACTAGATACTCTACTACGGAGAAAGAATTGTTAGCCATCGTGTGGGCTTGCAAGCATTTCCGACCTTATCTGTACGGTCGCAAATTTACTATATACACCGATCACAAACCTTTAGAATGGCTTATGTCTCTAAAAGATCCCAATTCGCGTCTAACACGTTGGAGACTAAGGCTTGCGGAATACGACTTCGAAATCAAATACAAGCAAGGGAAAATCAACTCTAACGCAGACGCGTTGTCACGTGTCAAGATTAACTTTAACAACAGCGAGTCAATTTTAGCCCAAGATGGTAGTGTGACTGACGAACAAAGAGAAAATGTTGAGGATCAAGGCGAGACGCAAACACAGCATTCACAAGATGACAATATTCACCCAGGCATACCTATAGTACAGGATGTCATAAATAAAAAGAAACATCAAATTTATTTTAGGTTACACAATAGGTTAGATAGTGTAGAGGTAAGGCAAGAAGATGGTAATGAAATCATAGAAGTAAGTTTGTATACATCTAAAAGGCCAGCAGAGGCACTTAGAAAATTTGTACGTGAATACATGAAACCAGATATCCATTATTACGGATTTTTCTATGTCGAAGAGCTCTACGAGGAAATGGTCAAAATCCTCACTAAAGAGCACAACACGAAAATAAGTTTAACACGTTGCAAGGAAATTGTGGAAACTATATTAGAAAAAGAGAGAAAAGTGGATATAATAAAAAGTTACCACGAAGGGAAGACAAACCATAGAGGAATAACTGAAACAATGATGCACATAAGTAGAAAATTCTGGTGGAAAAACATTATGGAGGATATAAGAAATTTCATTAACAATTGTAACATATGTAAGGCAGCCAAATACGAGCGCCATCCACATAAACCACCAATGCTATTACCGCCCATAGCCATTAGGCCCCTAAGTCACATTTTTTGTGATGTTGTCGTAATCGATGGTAAGCAATACTTATCGATAATCGACGGTTTCTCACGCTTTGCCGTAATAAAAAAGCTACGAGACAAAAACAGCTCAACAGTAATGTCAAAGCTTTTAACATTCTTCGCTCATTTCGGTGTACCACTTGAGATAACAACTGACGCTGGAAAAGAATTCGCCCTACTAAAAGAATTAGTAAACCTGTATAACATTAAGGTTAATTTTACAACCCCATACAATCCCAACTCGCATGGAATAGTTGAACGGTTCCACTCAACCCTTCGCGAACATTGTAGGTTACTAGCAGAACAGTTTAAGAATAAATTACCTCATGATGATAAAATGAAATTAGCAATGATAGCTTATAACAACTCAATACAGTCTGATACTAAACTGACACCACAAGAAATACTTTTTGGTCATACGGATGTCGAATCACTATTAAATTTTATCCACGATTCGCAACTCTTAAATAGCCTAATGAGTAAACATAGAGATCACTTAAAAATAATATACGAGTACATATATAGAGTCAAGCGCGACGCTCAAATTAGAAGAACCGATAAATATAACGAAACAACCGAATTACCGGAACCACAATTAGAAACCCACGAGAGGTGCCCTAAAACCAACAATAAGCAAGCAAATGTTTTTTCGACGCGTCGTAAAACGTACATACGCGACATTAAAGCCCCGAAAGTATACCTCGATACACGCGGCAAAAGACGGTCAGCCACTAAACTGCGACCTGTACTTGTTGCAGGGCGGGCTGCAGCACCGCCAGTTACGAGATCAAGGAGCTTGAGAACCCGAATGGAGTGTACTTCGAGGAAATAGGAACAATCGAGGAGATTAGTGGTTACACTTACCACACAAAACGATGCAACCTGACCGAAATCCAGGAAGCTATGTCGAAATTGATGGCTACACGCTTTAATGACGACAACCATTATCTCAATAATCTTTACATACATTTGCTAGGACGATTAAGTCATATAATGAATTCGAATAAACGGTCAAAACGTGGACTTATTGATGGATTAGGTACTATAGTGAAATTTATAGCAGGGAATCCTGATGCAAATGACCTCCATAAAATTCAACATCATATAAAAATGTTAACAAATAACGAGAAAATTATGTATAATGCACTAAATGAGACTATAGCTAAGGTAGAAGTTAGGATGTCTAGTATTAGGAAGGACCTAGGCATAATTGCCCGTAGGACCTACAGTAATCAGGTTAATTTAGATATAGTTACTAGTTTTATACTAATAGAAGATATTATTAATATTATAGATTTAGGTATTACATTAGCCAAACCTGGAATAGCATGTAGGGATATTTTTGATGAAGTTAGTAGTACAGAAATCGAGTCCATTATTGTATACACAATAGATAATATTATTCACTTTGTAGCAAAAGTACCACAAGTGGCAACAATAGGTGGTAGCGCATTCAAGATTATTCCTTTTCCTAACTCCCATGGACAAATATTAAAAATCCCTAAACCCATCATCCTTATTAAAGACTCAAGGTATGCATATCCAGAGGCCACGCAATGCAAGAAAAGGGATAGCAACATTCTATGTCATCACGTATGGTGGAAGGATGCCGAGACAACACCAGACTGCGTACACCAAGCACTTCACCTGAAAAACAACTACACATGCCCTGTAACGACTATAGAGGACCGTGAAGTAATAGAAGTCATCAACGAGGGAATATTCCTGATGTATTCAAGGGACACACAGCGAGCAAAGATCAAATGCAATGAAACGCATTACGAAAACATCAGAGGCCCATACAAACTACAACTCAACGCAGGCTGCGAGTTCACCTTGGGAAGATACAGCACTCGTGTCATAAGCCAGAGCAACAACATATTCAAAAAAGAGATCCAGCAGATCCAGATGCACCTGAAAGAAGACATCAGCACATACCGTCCTACAGAAGAACCAGACCAACAAATACAGCTGCAACCCCTACAGTGGACTACGGACCTGACGACCCACATGTGGATACCCAGTGTGTGGACAGTCATACTTTTCATCATCATCGTGTGCCTGTGCGGATGCTCCATTTACCACATGCGCAACAATGGCATAACCCGTTACACCCTAAGCTCTCTTCTAAGGGGGGAGGAGTTAAGGAATGGCGACGGACCCACCACAGCCACACCATAACGCCGGCGCCAGACGGCACCCCGCTGCGATACCCTTAACCAATTCAAGTGTCGCATGGGAAAGCAGGTGACAACAATCAGAGCACCAAATTTATGGCAGTGCACTAATGCACTCGGCGACGCTGAGACGACACGCAAAAACTCTGAGAACACCCAGATACTTCCGCGTGCCTACGTGACGCGTCCCCACGCGTCCCTTCCAAAGCCACCCCCGTGGCGCAGGGATAAAACCGACGGATCCAGAGCTGAGCGGTAGTTCGCACCCAACTCTCATCACCGCGTCATTAGACTGAGCTCCGAATCGCTCGTCGACCCGTCGCGTTATTTGCATTGTAAATCAATTCACTCACTGATTGTAAACTAAGTTTTTAATTAAAGTATAATCGTAATCGGCATTTTCACTGAAGAAGACTCCCGGCCTTCCTGAACAAGAAACAAAACTATTGCGAAATTTACCCGATGTACTGTTGGAAAGTTGTTATGTGCATAAAAAGATTCACCGTACAAATAAAGGCGTGATACATTTATAACCGGTAATTTATTTATAACCCGTAATTATTAGAGCGCTCGTGGCCCAGCGGCACCCTCCTACCGCGAGCGGTATGCGATTAAGCAATGTGGGCGCAGGTCAGTTCTTGGATGGGTGACCGCTTTGAGTGGTTACTAACTGAGCGCTCTCGTGCTTTGGAAGGCATGTTAAGCCGTTGATCCCGGCTGCTGTCTACGACAGCAGTCGTTAAGCCAAGTTATAAGCCTTCGGGCGGCTTGAGAACTTCTAACAGTCAAGTTGCCCACTCACTTGACAAAGGGGGGTCGAAGTTGCACGACGTCCGTAGGGAGTACCCACCGTTACCCTACACGTGACCCCTGGGTAGTGCTAAAAGTGCAACAAAAACTGGCAACCGTACTTGTCTTCTCGAAGATCTCACGGTACGTAAATAAATGCCATACGATTAAATAAATAAAACCCGTAATTAAAAACAATAATCGTATTGCGTTTATTTTTTGAACAGTGAGATCTTTAGAAGACAGTACGGTTGACAGTTTTGTTTGTTAACTTAGAGAGTAAACAGAAACAAATGTACACAGAAACTACTTAAAACCTGGATTAATACAAATGGACACGGATTTAATTCCTTAACAGTTCCCACTGAAACATATAAGCTTAGTTTACCATGGCCATAAACTAAAATACAATTATATACCTAGATACTTATACTAAGATAACAGCTTTTGTTTAGGATTTCGTAACCAGGCTTTAGTCAGGAGCGAAGAGCAGTCCCTTACTGAAGGCTCCTTCAATGCCGCGCAAATCTCGCCCGTAGCGAAACGTTCCCTACCGAACATTCGACCAGTGTGTACGGAACTATCGTCGCGCGCGCATCCATTATTGCCGCTGTGACATACCACGCTGCTTTCGTGGCTACTTTCACTATTGTTATTGTGCTTTTACGCTGTCCGGTGCTTTACCTACATCGAGGCTTGTAAGACCGGAATAGCAGAAGGAGAACGGAGCTGGGCATCCTCCACCAATACTACGATACGAGCTACCGCCATTGAAGTTCACAAATGAGTGGATTGCTCACTTCTCTTGATAATCGCCTCGGTTACTTTCCTTGGGATTACTTTCTGTACCGCCCTTTCGCTGAGCTATCGAAATTGCTACAGCTTTGAATGTACACAAACTGTTTTAAGAAGGGATTTAAACTTAAATTTGATATCACATTGCCACTACTTTTCTAGACTGCATGTAATACTTTTATAGTTCCTAAAATGTTTTTTTTAACAATGAAAGTGACAAACTGGCTTACGGCCTGCCTGATGGTAAGCATACACCGTAGCCTATGGACACTTGCGACTCCAGAAGAATAACACTTGGGAATGTGGTGGGTTGACAGTGAGGGGCCTGCACATGTCTGCACATGAATGATTGGCTTTAACTAAAGGCCAAAGCAAAGTGTTTTGTTTGTAAAATAAGTTTTTTGTCAAACATTTTATTTTTGGTACAAGCTTTTATTGCTTACTATACTTTTTTCCACAATCATAAACTACTTATTGAGTCGGTTCGAATGAGCCCGAGCACGATGGGTTAACTTGTGTAGTTTAGGAATTGCTATTGCCTTTTGTCTCCATCATCAGATCAGCTCTATGTCATAATAATTTTGCATTGTCATCCGATTTATACATGCTTGCGAAATTTCAGCTCAATCGAAAACCGGGAAGTGGATCAAATTTAACTTGCAAGATTTGATTACAGAAAGACAACGGGACAGTTGAAACTAAATAAAAATCTTGTAATATTGGCGAGAGGTTAATCGTCGAATCCGACTCGGCCGGGCAGCGTTCGGGAAGCTACGGCACATCTTTTCGTCCAATATTCCGCAGTGTCTCAAGACGAAAGTCTTTGACCAGTGTGTATTGCCAGTGATGACATATGGTACTGAAACCTGGTCGCTTACTATGAGCCTCATAAGAAGGCTCAAAGTTACCCAAAGAGCAATGAAGAGGGCTATGCTGGGAGTTAGCAGAACCAAAGTGACCGATATAGCCCTTCGAATCGCTACAATTAAGTGGCAGTGGGCGGGGCACGTAGCACGCCGAACCGATGGCCGTTGGGGCGGCAAGGTTCTCGAGTGGCGACCACGTACCGGAAGGCGTACCGTGGGCAGGCCCCCCACACGGTGGACTGATGACCTGGTAAGGGTCGCGGGTGTCCGCTGGATGCGGGTGGCGCAGGACCGGTCATTGTGGAAGTCTTTGGGGGAGGCCTATATCCAGCAGTGGACGTCATTCGGCTGAATGATGAATATTGGTGACGGCTGCATAGAAACAGAGACGTTCAATTTTTTTTATCTTAAGTTTTAATAATTCTGGGGACTAATATGAGTACACTCGTCTTAACGACCAATACTATCTACCCGCAACAATAAAAAATGAAACCTCAAATAACATATTTGAGCGCCGACTAAAAGATTTTTTATTGCTTAAAACACTGTATTCCGTAAAGGAATACAATAAACAGCCGGTCAATAATAACTTTTGATTATTTTTAAATTGTTATTATGTTTTATACTATGACATTGAAATTTACAAAATATTACTTACTATGACATTTAATTGATATTGTTATTTTTGACTTTTGATAATTACCTAGGATATCCTAGACGTGTATTGTATACAACATTAACATTTTTATTTTACATGTGTCATTTTGGATTTGTAATATTGTTACATATGTTCTTAAATTATTGTAATTAATGACGATCTTTTACTGAATTAATTTTATTTTACAATTGTAACATACTATGTAATTTCTTGAAAGAAATAAAAATATCTATCTACTTATCTATCTATCTATCATTTTGGTTGACAATAGCCCAGTGTATAACCAACAACACATTATCATGTGTATAAATACTAATCCCTGTTATAATCGGTTGTTTTTTGTACGAATATAATAATGTTGTTGGCTGTACTGTTACGTAGGTAGTTTAAAAACAAAACACGTGTTTGTTAAGCCAACAGCGTACAGGCAATGTTTGGAAAGGTCAAAGGATGAAACCCTAAATTATGTAGTAAGCGATTGTTTACAGACAATTTTTGTGAAGCGTGAAACGTTTAACAAAACAATGGGAACCTTTTAGCTTTGTTTTATTGTAATGAAGTGATTCACTGAACGTTGTGCAAGTCAAGGGTATTATATACAACGACAAATATTTTTATTTGTCTAACTTAAAGGATGTTTATTAAATTTGTTTCGTATCACTATGTGGTGCCTGTCGTAATACAAATTGTAAGAGTACAAATACGGCTAGCTACCATCCTTACACGGTCGAAATTCCTCTAATTCGAACCAAGCGCTTTGCATCTTCTTTTATAATGCGCACTTCTAAGGTTCGGAATTATCTGCCGGCGTCTGTATTTCCGAGTTCATATAACCTAGACCTTTTTAAGGCTCGAGTGAATAGGCATCTTCTGGGTGAGCTCGCTTCATCGTCAGCCTCATCTTTGCCCCCGGCTAGATGCTGGCCAAGAACAATCCCATTTTTATTAAAAAAAAACATTCGAAAATTTACTAAGACAATGTTGGGTTATTGAATACATGTCATAAAGTGTAAGCGATCGGTTTAATTAAATAGATCATGGGAGATAGAAAATATAATTAAATAATAACTAAATAAATATTAGGGGACAATTTTTACACAAATCGAGATAGTCCCATAGTATGCTTAATAAGGCTTGTGTTATGTTATGGGTACTAGTCGACGATATATTTAATAGATATATTATATACCTAAATACGTCAAAGTCATAATGTTTCTGCTCACCACAGACCTCAAGTTTCGGAGGCAGTATCACTACCAACTAGGCTAAACGCCGACATATTGTAGATATGGGGGTACGGTTGTGCTCCCTCCAAGATTTCCACTACCTACCTATTCTCGAGGCGGTTTGTCTTTTTCGGAACCCTCATTAACAATGTAGGCTTCTTCCTTGTCATATCCTCACGGCTGAAGGACGTGACGGCTGAGGGTACTCCTCGTAGTGGATGTTACTGTGTCTGCCCAACGCATTGGCATACGTCTTCTACTCCTTTTTCCCGCCATGCGACCGGTGATAATAAGCTTTTCCAGGTTTTCCGGCCCAGAACTGACCAAATGGCCAAATAAGCTTAGGACACGGTGTTTACAGATAGTGGAGAGCCTGGTTTTGATGTTTAGCTCATCCAGAATAGACTTATTAGACGTATTTATATTTGTTTAACATAATGTAGGGTAACTATATCAATATCAGTCAAATCATTCGTCTAAAATTCTGTTATAGTCCTCGTAAGCCCCGCGTACTTGTACAAGTACAAATTGACGATATAGTACTTCAGACCTGACATTTTAATAGAATAGCATAAATAAGTGCCTAATGTACTTCACCTAGTACAAATTACGGATGCGTTAAAAACCATAGACATACCTACTGATATAAAAATGGCAAGAATTTATACAAAATCGAAAAATCATGCCTGGGTCGGAAGTACTACTCTTAGTTTGTACTTGGTGTAGTACATCCGGCAGATATCACTACCGATATTAAAAAAATACAGGGCTTACAAGTATAATAATAATATGCTTTCTCCAAAAGGAATGCCTTTAAAATCCTCTTAAACTCCACATTGTTTCCATATTTTGTGAGGGTGTTCCGTGGAAGCTTGTTACATATTTTGTGAGAAATCCCTAGAGTAAAAGTAATCTTAAAATGAATGCCCTCTCCCAGTACACATCGTTTTAATGTATTAGTTTTTGTGTTATGAATTACGCCTTTATCCTTACGTCAAATGTGGGCGAAAATACACTAGAGGGTGTTAAGTTTAATATTTATTTTCTACACAAACTTGCTTTTGTATCTGAATTCACCTGTACAGAACTCGTTAAACACAAAACGATATCAACCTTTAATATTTGCCCTAGTTTGTTTTCAGGGATGGAAAATACCTCATGGCCTTCGCCAAGATGAAATGTTTTTCTGTATTAGATTCTTTTTAAAACCGTTTAAAGTTTTCAGATTGGAAAAGCAAACAAACAGGCACACTTACTTATACTAAATAACTACAACTTACAAAAGTTGAATAACCCCCGACATTTTCAATTCAAAGTTCAATATCTGTCGGGGCGTCTAGCCCCTTCGATGGCCGACCGACACGACTATGACTGGCCGACTTCTGACAGACCATTTCGAACGACGGATTTTAAATTCATAGACCTGACATGACGTGAAAGAACAGAAGACTTTGGCAGTACGACTCAGAAAGCGGACGAGACTAGTCGTCCGACCAGATTACGACAGCCGCAGACAGCGGCAAAGACTTTAAGACAATCGTACGAGACAAGACGGTATAACATCTCAAAACCGATTTTGATAAAACATATATATGAACAATATCTGCAAAACCTGCTTCCAATTAAAGAAAAAAACCGCATTCAAGTTGGTTCAGCCGTTTGGGAGCTACGATTCCACAGACATACACACAGATACACGCGTTAAACTAATAACAACCCACTTTTGCTTTGCGTGTCGGGGGTAAAAAATAATATACAAATAAACTTAGTTATAATCGTAAAATACAAAATTCCTTTTTTAAATATTAACTTTAAGAAAGGACAATGGTCAAGCAAACACGCAACTCTTCCGAACGAGCTGTAGAATTAACCACAATATCAACTGTGATTTTTATCTTTAAAAAATGACACACGATATATTCTATTGGCACTTATCTTTTAATTTGGTCTTGCACAATAAAAAAAAAACTATTTTTTATTATTTGAATGGCTGTGTTTATAGCCACCTTATGTCCTTATCATCAGGTCAGCTCGGTGGTACCATAAAATTGCATTGTAACTGAACTTACATAAGTATGCCAAATTGCAGCTCAATCGGTCGAGGATAAGTGCATTAAAAATCAGTTGCAATGCAAGATTTGACCGGAACATACAAACAGCAAGTTAATACAAATAGCTTGTGAAAATCGTGTATTGATTGCAGATTTCTTAACCGCACTAATAGCCATGCAATTAGCTTTCAATTAAGGCTTATACAGCGACAGCTGAGATGTGTCGCAAGTCGGAGCTCCAAATTGCAGCTCACTATTCAGGGGGATCAAAGGGGGCAAATTGAAACAAATCTCGCTTTGAGACAGTTTTAATGCTTAAGTTGGTAGTAAGGGACAAACGACTTTATTTCAATGAAAACGAGGTATATAATTATTTGGCAGCAATGATGGGTTGAAAGGATGAATCGCCAGGAGCTGCAATTCATTTTGTTTTGATGATCATTTGGCGATTTTAACTGTAAAATATTAATATACATTTGAAAAACGTTGAGTGATACAAAGTTGACTGAAGTGTAAAAACCGTCTGTTATAACATAATCTTATTCCATTTTCAGTTCCAATTTTCATGTGCAATATTGAAACAGCTAAATCTTTCCAAGTGGAGCCCAGAATTATATTATGGCGCAGTTGCATAATTTTACGTATGATGTGCGACGGCAAAGCTAGTTTAAAAGTAGGTAAAAAGCTAGAAACGAGAGAGCTTTCCGTTTATGTTACTTTCGACAGAGTTCGTGCACAGCTAAATGTCATATCGCTCTTTTGGAGCAGATCAACTAGGGAAGTAACTAGGGTTGATAATGCCGTATAAATAGGCAATTTTTAGTATGCGACTAAAAATGTGTGAAGCGAGCCGAGGAACAGGTTACGCCGCAGTATAAAATAATCGTGATGTAAATAAACCGAAAGAAATAAATTTGGGGCTACGTAGATCACTTACCAGAGGTTATTTTAAGCAGCAGCACGGCGATAGCGATAAAGGCAAGCGGCGACACAAATTATAAAATTAGGTAGGAATTATTTTTCAAAGCGGATGACAACTGACACATAGGTATTTTTTCTTCACCGGTTGTAGGTGCGGCGACCATAGAGGAAACAACCTCCGTAGCGTCTTTAGTAAAAGGAGGCCAAAGGGAATTTAGGATTCAATATAATACAGCGCAACCAAGTGTCCTAAAGAAGACCGAACGGCTGCCCCTTAAACAGGTAAATTACCTTTGAGACGTTGTTGCATTTGTAGTTGTGACCTCTGTAGCCAGCCTGACACACACGTTAAAGTGTGTCTGTATACGTCAACGTGTACGTGTGTCCATGTAAATACTACTACAGATGCAAAACCTGTCATACACTATATGAGTGAAAGAGACGGCACCATACGAAGTTCGGAATTCGAATTTCGGAGTAGACCCCCTGTACCTAGGCGGTTGTCACATGTGTGATGCGGCTTTCGGACGACGGTGCGGTGTGTGAGCGGGACAGCACTTTGCATGTTTATAGCGATATCCCGCTCGCACTGCGGAAACCGTCCGGAAATCGCATCAGTGTGACAACCGCCCAAGTAGTTCTATCAGATCAAATTTTACAGGAGAGCGTAAAAATATAAATTTTGATAGCCTCAAAAAGTCTCTGTTTTGATAATAAACTGTACATGAATAGATAGGTAAAGTACTGACTAAGTTGGGGGGTATAGCCCATCCATAATCACGATTAAAATTCGGATAACGACCAATTTCGACTGCCTCCCACACTTTGCGCGATATTCGACCTTAAAGACGTGAGTGACCCTATTCATTATATTTTAATATGTCTCAAACTCACGGGAGTTTTCTATATAAGACATGAATAATATCAAGATAGAAGTGTAAAAATATCCATCTTTGCTTCAAGCATGATACTTAACAAGTTTTTTTCAGAAATAAGAATGAATATTTAAATACAGACAGAGATGGAATAAATTTAATGAACATTTACAAGTAAAAACATAATAATCGGCTGCTACTGCCGAGATCGCTAAGCACCGAAAGTACGAATGTCTCGGCGACAATTTTCTATTCGTGGCTTTTGCGGTAGAAACGCTAGGTCCGTGGGTTCCAGGCGCCCACACACTTTACGAGGCTTTAAAAAAAAATTGATCAACACCACTGGTGACCTGAGGGCTGGCTCGTTCCTCGGCCAACGAATAGGCATTGCGGTGCAACGAGGTAACGCAGCCAGCCTCCTGGGAACCATACCCAGCAGCGGTGATTTAGGCGACATAGGTTACACTTTTTTTTAGTTCTTTAATATTAAGTTTATTTTTAAGTATTATTTTAAGCTTATTTGTACTGTTTATTTATTAGTTCGTTGTATTTCCTTAAATAAATATTATAATCTGCCAAATCACTCATATCACTAGAGGGTAACTTACAGACTTATCTCATTACTTTCTAATGCTGCAACACTGACTTTAAGAAAGGAATATGTTCCGTACCTCGAAAGGAAAAAATGGAACCCTTATAAGATCACTTTGTTGTCCGTCCGTCCGTTCGTCTGTCTGTCTGTCAAGACCCTTTTTATCAGGAACGCGTAAAGGTATCAAGCTGGAATTTATATCAAATACTCAGGTCTACTGCCCCTTGGAGCTGTTAAAAAATAAAACTTCTAAGCTAACGCAATCAAAAGAGACAGCCGTTTATGCCGCAAATTTCCACAAGTTTTCGACACTCGCAAGGGAATCAAAACCTACAGAGTACTTCCCGTGAACTCAAATTCTGAATCTTGAAATTTGGTACGAAGCAACGTCTTATAGCATAGATAAAGGAGAAATTGCGAAAACCGTAATTTTATAGTTATATCATATAATTAAAAATATTTTTACGGAACCCTCGGTGCGCGAGTCTGACTCGCCCTTGGCCGGTTTTTTATATTATGACTGTGACAAACGAGCTTGCAGCTCGTCTGATGGTAAGCAGCACTGTGGCCTATGGTAGCTTGCAACTCTAGAAAAATCGCAACTACAATGTCAACCTAATGATTTGAGAAATCATTGTGATGACAGATAGATACTGTAGGTCCCTCACTTTCAACACAGCGCATCTTCGCCATCTCTGCCCGGCTAGTATGATAGCTTATACCGTCACGTTATATGGGCAAAATGTACTGAAACGTCACATAAAACGTGACGGTATAAGCTATCGTACTAGCCGGGCTGGTGCTCTTAGTGCACCAGCAGAAACACAACATTACATATCTACAGAGCCAGCAGTTTTCTGTAAGGTGGAAGTACTATCTGAATATTTCGCTGTTCCCTTCTCTAATACATCATCATCATGTCAGCCGAAGCCACTGCTGGACATAGGTCTCCCCCAAAGACTTCCACAATGACCGGCGCTGCGCCACCCGCATTCAGTGGACACCCGCGACCCTTACCAGGTTATCAGTCCACCTTGTGAGGGCCTGCCCACGCTACGTCTTCCAGTACGTGGTCGCCACACGAGGACCTTTCCGCCCCAACGGTAATCGGTTTTACGTGCTATGTGCCCTGCCCACTGTCACTTAAGTTTAGCGGTAGAGAGATATCAGTTACTTTGGTTCTGCTGCGGATGGTCTCATTCCTGGTGCGATCACGCGGAGAAGAAACTCCCAGCACAGCTCAGCAATATAGCTCTCTAATACGTTACCAACTTTATACGTTACCGCAACCTGACTATAGTAATTAAATTCTTAGAATGACTGCCAAGTAACTCATCAAGCAGTTTTCTCGACACCGAAGCACTAAAAGTTTGATTGAGATATTAATTAACCACGTTTCTTACCTGCAGTAATTAAAGGGGGAGAGAGGAGGGCTGCATTGTAACAATTAACTTATTCATGAGTGTGCCGGGCCCCTAATTAATTAATATATTTTACGAGGCCGTTTCTAGATACGGCGTCTTAAAGTAAAGAGTGAAGAAAGTGTTGTAAATAGTTGCTGAGATAATTAAATCTTGATAAATTATAATCAAAATTAAGTTTGTAGCTCTCTCTGGTCTTGATGTTTTTATCTATTACTTGGTACAAATGTGAAAGTGTTATCTTAACAGAATTATTTTAGCCCTCTGTTTTAATATTCTAAGTGAAGATTCAGGTATTTAGAAAATGAAGTCTGGTTAAAATTTCTTTACGCATTATGAAATTAATTTACTCAATAAACTGCGTAATCGGTTTTGTCTTAAGTTACTTAAGCTTTGAAAAAGAGACTATTATCAATATGAAAGTTAAAATTGTATAAATTCTCAAATTTGAAAAACACTCCAGGAAACTTATTATTCTTGGTCGTATCGAGAAACGTGAAGACTATGGATGACGCTCTCAACTACTTCTCTCTACGCCGTCCGGTCTTAAGCCTAGGATTAACGCAAGGATTTTAATAATATACACAATTCCTTTTACTAACTTTAATTTCACCTGCATTTAATAATTCAGATGAAACAAATAAACGACGTGGAACCGTGCTACATTTCACGTAGAACCGATGGCCGTTGGGGCGGAAAGTTTTTCGAGTCGCGACCACGTACCGAAAGGCGCAGCATGTGCACGTGCAGGCCCCCCACAAGGGGAACTAAGCTAGTAAAAGGTCACGGGCAGGCAGCGAAACTTTGGTGCCGATGACAGACGTATGACGTAGCGGCTTCATACAGAGTGTTTTTATTTAGATGATAGATAATCATTAATCACTAACAACTTATTGGCCTCTTTAGTACACGGATATTTTATTGACACTTGAGACGGCCAGTACTTATAAAAACATCATTACTTAACTGTCTTTGTCATTTTCATCAGAAAATTATCGAAGGCAACATTGTACATCGTTTTAGTATTTTTTATTCGTGGATTTAAGAAATGTGAATTGATAAGGTACAACATTTATAAGGTACACATTATAGGTATCGCTTGACCGTAGTCGCCATGGAGTCTATGCAGCCGTATTTGCAGACGTTTCCTTTTCAGTTGTTAAAAATGAAAAAATGTTTTGCTCCTGCTGACATGACACATCAAGACTTTTATATGGATTTAACAAATTTATATTATAATACAATAAATCTTTGACATTGCTATTAAATCGGCATGCTAGTGACAACTGTTGCATCTGTCAAAGCGTGGTAAAGGTTAATAACTATGTTGTGTATAATTTATAAACTGATTGTCTACTTTTTTTAGTTCTGCAATTCTGTTTTGAAAACATAATAATTATCATTGTCAATTTATTTAATTGTATAATTCATGTGTTGACTTGTAAAAGTGCCCTTGTGGCCTATTTGCAGAATGTACTTTGAAACATATTGTATGCCAATTTAGTTGCGTCATAATGATGTCATCGGCACCAAAGTTTCGCTGCCTGGTCACGGGTGTCCGCTGGATGCGGGTGATGTAGGACCGGTCATTGCAGCACTTTTTGGAGGAGACCTATGTCCAGCAGTGACCGTCCTCCGGCTGATATAATGAATAAGGAAATTAAATAATTGAATTGATATTTGTTTATTAAGAGTACGCAGTACGTTCGGTTCTCCATACAAACGTATTTATGCTCTCATTTTAAAACGCCAGGCTAGAATAACATGAAACTTTGTATACACAATGGGATCCGGCATATCTAGGTTGGACCATAGTTTCTGTTGCTTGAAATTATAATGGAGAAAAAAATACAGCGATTATTAAGGTTTTCATACAAGCCGTAAAAAACTCAAAAATCCGCTGTATTTTTCTTCTTTTACAATTTCTAGCAACAGAAACTGATTTCCGACCTAGATATGCCGGATCCCATTGTGTATATTATTCTAGCATGGCGTTTTAAAATGAGAGGGTAAATACGTTTGTATGGAGAATCGAGCCAGACCGATCGTACTGCGCCCTCTTAATTGTCTTTCGCAAGTAAATGGTCCCTCTTTGTCGGTCATAATATGGATAGTTTCTAGTTGCGTTGTTAAAAAAATAACGCCTTCGCTAGAGTCTGGCTACTGAAATATTACCCATATTTTTGGCGGGAAATTCATAAAATTTTGGGCAAATCACACTTTGTGTAGTAGGAACTATAGTTTTGATACTAGAAAATATTTTTGATTTTACATACCTAAGGAAAATTAATTAAATATAAGTCGACGTGCACTCAAAGTAGACCCACATAATTTCTACCACTGCGTACTAGTATAGCCAACGAAAAAAACATACGCATGTTTACACTTTCTCACCATATGCCATTGTAAGGAGGTGAAAAATGATATATAGTGTAAATAAGACCAAAATCGATAATACCATAATATTAATCCATCACCAAAAAAAATACATAAGTACTGTCAACAGTAAATATATATGATCATTCTAGTACTTTGTCGCACTAACGTAACAATACTGCGACAGTTGGGTTGCGTCAAAGTAGTGAAAATGACAAGATACTAAAGTGATTATCTACTATCTACTTTTACCGTTGGCTGTACTATGCCAAATTTCAACTAGATCGGAAACCGCGATACTTCAATATAATACAATTTTAAAATAATAATGGTTGTTGCTGTATGGGGCCATTTGCACGGTATTGGTTATCATGCGATATACTCATATCACGATCCGTATCACGTCAATATTGATTAATATTGAAGCAAAAACCACACAATTTTGAATCCCGTGATAATATTGACATCATAGCCTTGTGATTATTAACTTTGTAAAGGAGTCCACTCACCATGGCCATGGCCCATTGGCCATTACACTAAGGTCTACTTTATAGTGATTTATATAGTATGCATACTCTCAGTGTAACAATAAGTAATAAACCTAATAAATAAATAATGGTAGAATTACAAAATTGGCCAATCAATGGTGGTATTTGACATTCAGTGAGTTTTAAACGTCTGTTTATGTGACCATTGGGTTACGTTACTTTAGGTTAGGACTGTGGTTAGGTTAAGTAGGTATAAACATGGGTTAGACAATATTTTATATTTTTATATTAAATTACTACAGACCAGTCTCTCGACGGATTTCCTCTAAATATTGGTTTTCAGTAAGTAGCTCCTTACGCTCCAATGTTTTGATTATATTGATATTTTCCAGAACTTCTAGTTTATCCGTTTCTTTACACAATTGTTCGGTTTATGAGATTCAGCTATTAATAAATTCACGTAGCTAATCAAAGTTATAGGCAAATGTTAGAACTAGTACATAAAGTACCAAAATATTTATAGAGCACCAACCCTACTAATTTAAAAAAAATCATAGACAATTGGTGATACCACAAGAAAATATCTGTGTACAAATTTTGGCTAGCTAGACTCTAAAGGTACATACAACTTTCTTAAGAAAGACTAAAAAAATCTTATTCGTAAATTTCCTACTGACTCTGACTGACTTAAATTTACTCCATTTCATTAATTTTATTAATTTCATTATATGATGATGAAATAGAGCCATTGCTACGGACACTTATATTAAGACAGCAATGTACAGCTGACTACATAAGACGAATATGTATAAGACGTTATCCATTTTTATTAGGTATAAAGTGAAAAAGTTCATTAGCATATTTTTATAGGTAGTCGTAACTTACCAAAAACCTCTGATTTTATTTGCGAAACCCAGAAAGCCCAAAACCAATATCGCAAAGAAGTTACACAGCATAATTCGAAATCGATCGAATGTGACGGGAAATAAAGATGGCTTTATAAGCACCGAGGGTCGAGGTGACCCTACCGTAATCAAATTTACCTCAGCGGTTCAAGTAAATCTCATAATGTAAACGGATTACGTTTCTTTTCGCTAAGTGATGTGGGCCCGCAGATGGATATGATTTAAATGAGATTGGTGCTTTTGTCAATTCGATATATGGTTGAAGCACAATAGCACTTAGAGGAGGTACCAGTGTTTTTCAAAGGTCTGTTTACAATACAAATACTTTTTGTTGCACACCTCAATTAAAGGACACAGTACATTACATAAGTACAATAAGTAGAGGCAAACAATGGGGTCTTATCGCTACAGAGCGATCTCTACCAGACAGCCTAAAATTAATGCGCTGTTGATGATGACTTTGATAGAGAATCAGAATGCAAAATGATGAACATTGGTAATTTATCAAATTAAAATAAATGGCATGATCGGCCGACGCTACGGCTTCACTTTTTTTTTTAAATCGTCTGTAGGCTGGCCGTTTATATTGGTAGATAATTTAAATAGAGTACGCTGTAAAGTGCATTCGAAAATGATCCTAGAGGTTTGACCCCTAGCGTTGGGCGATAGTACATTTCCACCAGGGATGGCCGGTACAGTCATGAAGGGGTCAAAAGGTCTTATTCCATTTTAATAAAAAAAAATGTTGCTGACTGTACAATCCTGGGGGACGCAGGATGTCATTGTGGCACTCTTTGGGGAGGTCCTCGTCCAGCAGTGGACGCCCTTCGGATGATATAATAATGATGATGATGATACACTATGATTATCGATAAACCAGAAAACTTGAATATGCAGTTACTTTAATGTATCCTATCACTAATATATCTTAATTGCTGTATTTTATTTATTTCAATTTTGTTTATGTTGATGCGAGTGCGATGAATGATCGTCACGGTGCCGTGTCTTCGCCAAATGGTCACAACGGAAGATCAGCGCTGGCTCTGCCAGCATCACGCTGAGTTGTGACCATTTCGTGACAAATTAATCATGTATTCGTCTCTGTTTTGTGTTAATTCATTGTTTTGTCACGAACAAACGATTTCTGTCTTTCTTTCTTTAATTACATTCCATAAAATCATGATCTTAGAATTTTGGCAATTACCTGTTGTCCTTAGAGATCGAAGCATCATCGGATGTCCTAGATTTAGTTGATAGCTAGTTTACCAATTCGATTTCACACCGAGATTGTAGATGAACTAAGTTATAATTAAGTCTCCGAGATTTATGACCTTTAAGGCATTCGGTTGCGGTCAGAGAGTAATCAGACCGAATTAGTCTATTACTATCGACTTAAATGTTAGTCACTTTGTAACATTGTTATTCTAGCTGTATGTCAATTACGATTTTTTGTCAGGCAATACACACAGTCGTTTCTCTATTTTTCCTTACATCAATACTTTCGATTTTTTTATTCTTCACATTCCTCACTCTTACTAAACCAATTCAATAAAATTCTTCTGTGCAATAACTGAATAATAAATCTTTAGTTTAATGAGTATCAAGAGTAGGTAAGTATCAAAGTCGAAGTAAGCAGTCGACATCTTAATATTCTTGTATTGATTACAAAGTCGAAGCTGTTTACTAAAGTCGAAAATGTAGTGTTTACAGCGTGCAAATTTTATGACCTTTGTAGCAAAGTAAATTTTTTACGGCATTTTTGCGACTGTGAAATCGCACTGCGAACTCGGCCCGTTTTACGAGCACCATTAAAGCACTGTCGCCGCGCCGTCGGTCCGTAAACTTTTCATTGCACTGCATTTGACTAGTTTTTGTCAACTTGGCAAACATTTAACAAACTTATCTTGGACGCATCGCACCGAGGCGTGTAGTTGAAATTGCTGAGTATGTAAGGGAATAAAAACGCAAAGAGGCTTAGCGCGGCTTTGCGGCTCCGCAAGGGGCAACTTTTCACTTGGTCGGAGTTATGCTTCTTTCGTGTTTGTTCATGTGCCGTTTGCTCTGATTAAGTATGGGATTACAAAGTTTATGTTCGCGGATTTTAATGATAGACCTTTTGGTTTTGCGAACGCTGCTTTTGTTAATGTTGGTGTAAATGCTTAAGTAGAAATGCAAACAGAGACGGTGTAGCAAATAGTCTGGCGTAGATGTTTGCGCGTGCTGTTACTTGTATATTTTGATGATTTGCGGTTTAGAAAACGGAGGCCCAAAAATGTTGGATCTCGTTTTGTTTGTACTCGTATTTGCCAACTTAGAATGATTTGGGTAGTGTACGTCGCACGTTCGTCAGCTTAGATCCTAATTTAGATTTTCGTTGTGAATTGATTTCAATTCAACTTTCTTGTTCTTATTCAATTAGAGTGAGGAGTGATAAGTTTTGTTATTTTAAAATGAAATTAACACGATGCTAGTTTTTTTTTGCTTAGCGGTTTGTTTTTTAATGTTGTTTCATTTCACTCGTTGTTTTTCTTCATTGTATTGTAAATAATATTAGGGTAGCATTGATGAATAATAAGCAATCTGTTTAAGTAGATATTTTAAATTAAAATTGTGATTTCATAAATCAAAACATAATATGTCCTTCATTTACATTTCTTACGTATCAAATTCTAAAAACTTAGTGTTATTAATTTAATTGTTTTACTTTATAATTGTTTGTATATATGGGCGAGTCGTCTCCCTCGTTACCCATAATAAAAGGTGCAGGTTCCAATTTAATAGAAACAACTAGATTTAGTAGTTAGATCTCTGTTTTAATATCAATCCACAATAATCGAACCAACTTGATAATAAATTAAAACACAGTTGCAAAATAAACAATCAGACAACATTTTAGCAGCACGACAAGTGCACTCGGTGAACTCTAATGCAAGAATGCCCCCACCAGGCACAATCAGTCTATTTATAACGTTTGATTCAGGTAATGGCGCCAGGTGGTGGCGTGACGTCACAATGACCTGACAAGTCAGGCCAGAGGGCCTACTCTGAACTTCGAAAATCGAACTTCGTATCGTGCCGTCCCTTTCCTTCATATAGTGTATAACACGAGAGTGAAAGGGACGGCACGACACGAAAATCGATTTTCGATGTTCGGAGTAGGCCCTCAGGTGCAGGTGTTGTTTACATTGCTTGCAAATTTTAGCTTGCAGCACGGCGACGCCGCCGTCATATATTAAATACAATTGAAATTCTTAAAAATGTGATGTCGTCTTGCGTGCAAAAGAACGCTTACAACATGAATACAAACCTGTTATTTTATTGCACACAAAACCGAATTTGGGTACCGTTTTTATTAATTGTACGGTTTTGGAAGTAGGTACATTATATAGTGATGTAATCAAGTTTGTTGAATTCACACTTTTGCACGTAGGATTTTAGATTTTCGTAAATATGGCCGTACGATAAAGTTCACACATTATTATCAGTAAGCGTACTCGTACAATCACCTTTATTTATATCTTGATGCTATCTGAAGTTTCGGATGTGTCAAAATATTCATACACGTACAACATAACTTTTAGGATTATCTTATATTAGATAACGCAATTGTCGAATTATTTATTCAAGAATCCCGTCTACGCACAATTCATTTAGAATATTGGAAATTTGGCTACGTATTCAAATCAAAAGTACATTTTAAATTAATCTGGCTCGTTCCAATTTATTTCACATTAAACAAAATATGAGTAAGGATTAATCTAAATAGGTGTTGTAATTTTCACGAATCTTGAAGGCGATATTAAAAATTTAGATTCTGCATTGCGTAGTGGAGTGAAATGAATTGCTTAAAAGCTTGACATAACCATATACTCGTAAAGATGCTGCACCCCACCGCACTGAAGTAAATTGTCTCCCTGTATCTACTTATATGTTTACTAGCATTTGCCCGCGGCTTCGCCCGCGTACTAAGCGAAATTTTTGACCGTCTACAAAAAACAGGTTCGTATGTTTGTCCACGATTATCTCGCGTTTGGCTGAACTGATTTAGATGCGGTCTCCAAAAAAGTAGTTGTTACATTCTGGGGGTTTCGGTATACGAAGTTTGGCGATTGTGATTCATTAACAGATGAACAGATGAAAAGTCAGTATACATTCTGAGAACCGGCAAACTGTTGAATTTCATTTGATTTTGCCAAAAATAAGGATCGAAAACTATTATCATACATTTCTGAGAGGCCGAAGGGGAAAGGGCCGATGAAATAAAAGCATGTCTTAAATGGCCCTTAGTAAAAGTATCTGTGTACTACAGTAACACCGATAGGTCTGTAAACGACCAAGCAGCGCGCAGCGGTCATAAACTCTGGTCCTTTGAAGTACAGAAATACGGCTAATTCAATATCACGTGTAACATTTATTTTTCCTAAAATTAAATTTATTACGTAGGTTTTGCCAGTTCCCATTGGAGCATCCAAAAAGAAAATTTGGCCTCACTTCCATTCGCACTCCTTACTTCAGTCCGTCTGTTACAACCAAGTTGCTTTTACTGGACCGATTGAATTGCAAATTGGCACAAACTATCAAGAATTTAGAGCGCTCGTGGCCCAGCGGAACCCGCCTACCGCGTGCGGTGTGCGAGGTTAAGCAATGTGGGCGCAGGTCAGTTCTTGGATGGGTGATCGCTTTGAGTGGTTACTAAATGACTCTCGTGCTTTGGAAGGCACGCTAAGCCGTTGATCCCGGCTGCAATCGTTAAGCCAAGTTAGAGGCCTTCGAGCGGCTTGCGAACTTCTAACAGTCAAGTTGCCCACTCACTTGACAAAGGGGGGTCGAAGTTGCACCACGTCCGTAGGGAGTACCCACCGTTACCCTACACGTGACCCCTGGGTGGTGCTAAAAGTGCAACAAAAACTGGCAACCGTACTTGTTGATTTTTAAAAGCAAGTCCATAGATACCCCACACGCCTATTAACCTATTAACATTAACCTTTAACATTAACCTTTTTTGCATACAGGCATGTATGGAGTGCCAAATTTTACCTCAGATTCGTATTCAGAGACCTCTCAGACGCTCAGATATCGATTTTGAACGAAATTGGGACGAAAAAAAAGATAATCAATATGGCCGCCACTTTCAAAAATTTTACCTCTGATTCGTATTAAGAGACCTCTCGGACACACATATATCGATTTTGAACGAAATCGGGACGAAAATGAAGAAAATCAATATGGCCGCCACCTTTTCCAAATTTTACCTCGGATTCGTATTAGGGGACCTCTCGGAGGCTCAGATATCGATTTTGAACGAAATCGGGACGAAAATGAAGGAAATCAATATGGCCACCACTTTTCCCAAAATTTACCTCGGATTCGTATTAGGGGACCTCTCGGACGCTCAGATATCGATTTTAAACGAAATCGGGTTGGAAATGAATAAAATCAATATGGCTGCCACTGTTTCCAAATTTTACCTCGGATTCGTATTAGGGGACCTCTCGGACGCTCAGATATCGATTTTGAACGAAATCGGGTTGAAATGAAGAAAATCAATATGGCTGCCACTTTTTCCAAATTTTACCTCGGATTCGTATTAAGAGACCTCTCGGACGCTCAGATATCGATTTTGAACGAAATCGGGTTGAAATGAAGAAAATCAATATGGCTGCCACTTTTTCCAAATTTTACCTCGGATTCGTATTACGAGACCTCTCGGACGCTCAGATATCGATTTTTAACGAAATCGGGGACCGAAGGGGAAAAAATCAATATGGCCGCCACTTTTTCTAAATTTTACCTCGCATTCGTATTACGAGACCTGTCGGACGCTCAGATATCGATTTTGAACGAAATCGGGAAGAAAATGAAGAAAATCAATATGCCTGCGACTTTTTCCAAATTTTACCTCGGATTCTTATTAAGAGACATCTCGGACGCTCAGATTTCTATTTTGAATGAAATCGGAACGGAAATGAAAAAAACAATATTACCGCCACTTTTTTAAAATTTTACCTCGGTGTCGTATTTGGGGACCTCTCGGACGCTCAGATATCGATTTTGAACGAAATCGGGACGAAAATGAAGAAAAGCAATATGGCCGCCACTTTTGCCAAATTTTACCTAGGAGTCGTATTAAGAGTCCTCTCGGACGCTCAAATATCGATTGTTGTCGAAATCGTATCGGGCGGCACTAATTAATAAAACCACTTACAATACATTGACTCAAGAAAGGTCGTAACTTCATAGGGAATTCACGGCACATCATGCGCCTTTAGACCTTATAAGGAACCTACATGCCAAATTTGGTATCTCTTGAGTCTCGAACCAGCAGTTTGGGCTGTGCGTTGATATGTCAATCACTCAGTCAGTCAGTTTCTTCTTGCAATTTGGCACCTACTTTTAAGTTTTCATGCCCGCAATATTAAATTTCAAAATCAACGCCATTTTCGAAATTAACGACCCAATAAATCATAAAAATCACACCCATATTAATATTTAGACATTCCAACCCCGTCGGACCCCAACAAAGGGGATGGTATTTCACGTCCTCCACATGGGATTTTAAAATTATTGTTGTTTTCGTAATCAGCGACCCGATAAACCATAGAAACCACACCTATATCGATTTTCAGAATTTGTCACCACCTTTTCCCCTTTTAGGGGTTGATTTCTCAAAAAACCTGAAACACATGTTTACTGATTTATCGTTAGAAATACTCCTGTGAAGTTTCGAATAAAATAATCTAACTAATCTTGATTTCCTATACAAACTTCGGACCCCCATTTCACCCCCTTTAGGGGTTGAATTTTGAAAAATCCTTTCTTAATGCACCTCAAGACCTTATATGGAACCTACATACTAAATTTGGAATCTCTAGAACCAGCAGTTTGCGCTGTGCGTTGATATGTTGGTCACTCAGTCAGTCAGTTATTTCTTGCAATTTGGCACAAACTTTCAAAAGTTTTCATGTCCACAATATTTAATTTCAAAACCGATGCCATTTTCGTAATTAACGTCCCAAAAAACCATAAAAACGACACCCATATTAATATTTAGACATTTCATCCCCTCTCGCACCCCAACAGGAGGGGATGGTATTTCACGTCCTCCACGTGGGATTTTAAAATCCTTGTTATTTTCGTTATCAGCGACCTAATAAACCATAAAAACAATACCCATGTCGATTATCAGAATTTGTCACCACATTTCCCCCTTTTAGGGGTTGATTTTTCAAAAAACCTGAAACACTTGTTTACTCATTTATCGTTAGAAATACTCCTGTGAAGTTTCGAATAAAATAGTCCAACTAATCTTGTTTCCCCATACAAACTTCGGACCCCCATTTCACCCCCTTAGGGGTTGAATTTTGAAAAATCCTTTCTTAGTGCACCCCTAGACCTTATAAGGAACCTACGTGCCAAATTTGGAATCTCTAGGACCAGCGGTTTGGGCTGTGCGTTGATATGTCAGTCAGTCAGTCAGTCAGTCAGTCAGTCAGTTTCTTCTTTTATATATTTACTAGCATTTGCCCGCGGCTTCGCCCGCGTACTAATCGAAATTTTTAACCGTTTGCCAAAAAGGTCTCCAGAAAAGTAGTTGTTACATTCTGGGGGTTTCGGTATACAAAGTTTGGTGATTGTGATTCATTAACAGATGAACAGATGAAAAGTCAGTATACATTCTGAGAACCGGCAAACTGTCGAATTTCATTTGATTTTGGCAAAAATAAGGATCGAAAACTATTATCATACATTTCCGACAGACCGAAGGGGAAAGGGCCGATGAAATAAAAGCATGTCTTAAATGGCCCTTAGTAAAAGTATCTGTGTACTACAGTAACACCAATAGGTCTGATAACGACCAAGCACCGCGCAGCGGTCATAAACTATGGTCCTTTGAAGTACAGAAATACGGCTAATTCAATATCACGTGTAACATTTATTTTTCCTAAAATTAAATTTATTAGGTATGTTTTGCCAGTTCCCATTGGAGCATCAAAAAAGAAAATTTGACCTCACTTCCATTCGCACTCCTTACTGTCAGTCCGTCTGTTACAACCGATTTATCTAAACTATCAAGAATTTAGAGCGCTCGTGGCCCAGCGGCACCCGCCTATTGCGTGCGGTATGCGAGGTTAAGCAATGTGGGCGCAGGTCAGTTCTTGGATGGGTGACCGCTTTGAGTGGTTACTAACTGACTCTCGTGCTTTGGAAGGCACGCTAAGCCGTTGATCCCGGCTGCTGTCTACGACAGCAATCGTTAAGCCAAGTTAGAGGCCTTCGGGTGGCTTGCGAACTTCTAACAGTCAAGTTGCCCACTCATTTGACAAAGGGGGTTCGAAGTTACACCACGTCCGTAGGCAGTACCCACCGTTACCCTACACGTGGGTGGTGCTAAAAGTGCAACAAAAACTGGCAACCGTACTTATCTTCTCGAAGATCTCACGGTTCGTAAATAAATGCCATACGTTTAAAAAAATCTAAAGGTTGATTTAAATGGAAAAAATATCAAAACCTCTATGTCGTTTTTAAAAACAAATCCAATATACCCCACACGCCTATATAGTAACATTAAACTTTTTTGCATGCAGGCATGTATGAATGCCAAATTTTACCTCAGATTCGTATTAAAAGACCTCTCGGACGCTCAAATATCGATTTTGAACGAAATCGGGACGAAAATGAAGATGATTAATATGGCCACTACTTTTTCCAAATTTTACCTCAAATTCGTATTAGGAGACCTCTCGGACGCACAGATATCGATTTTGGACGAAATCGGGTTGAAAATGAAGAAAATCAATATGGCCGGCACTTTTTACAAATTTTACCTCAAATCCGTGTTAGGGGACCTCTCGGACGCTCAGATATCGATTTTGAACGAAATCGGGTTGAAAATGTAGAAAATCAATATGGCCGCCACTTTTTCCAAATTTTACCTCAAATTCGTATTAGGGGACCTCTCGGACGCTCAGATATCGATTTTGAACGATATCGGGTTGAAAATGAAGAAAATCAATATGGCTGCCACTTTTTCCAAATTTTACTTCGGATTCGTGTTAGGAGACCTCTCGGACGCTCAGATATCGATTTTGAACGAAATCGGGACAGAAATGGTAAAAATGAATACTGCCGCCACTTTTTCTAAATTTTACCTCGGATTCGTATTACGAGACCTCTCGGACGCTCAGATATCGATTTTGAACGAAATCGGGACGGAAATGAAGAAAATCAATATGGCCGGCACTTTTTACAAATTTTACCTCTAATTCGTGTTAGGGGACCTCTCGGACGCTCAGATATCGATTTTGAACGAAATCGGGTTGAAAATGTAGAAAATCAATATGGCCGCAACTTTTTCCAAGTTTTACCTCAGATTCGTATTAGGGGACCTCTCGGACGCTCAGATATCGATTTTGAACGAAATCGGGTTGAAAATGAAGAAAATCAATATGACTGCCACTTTTTCCAAATTTTACCTCGGATTCGTGTTAGGGGACCTCTCGGATGAAATGTAGAAAATAAATATGGCTGTTACTTTATTCAAAGTTTAGGTACCTCGGATTCCTAATAAGAGTCCTCTCGGGCGCTCAAATATCGATTTATGTCGAAATCGTATCGGACGGCACTGATTAATAAAACCACTTACAATACATTGAATCAAAAAAGGTCGTATATTCATAGGAAACTCACTTCATGCACCTTTAGACCTTATAAGGAACTTACATGCCAAATTTGGTATCTCTCGAACCACCAGTTTGGACTGTGCGTTGATATGTCTCTCACTCAGTCAGTCAGTTATTTCTTGAAATTTGGCACAAACTTTCAAAAGTTTTCATGTCCACAGTATTAAATTGCAAAACCGATGCCATTTTCGTAATTAACGTCCCAAAAAACCATAAAAACGACACCCATATTAATATTTAGACATTTCATCCCCCTCGCACCCCAACATGGGGGATGGTATTTCACGTCCTCCACGTGAGATTTTAAAATCATTGTTGTTTTCGTTATCAGCGACCCGGTATATCATAAAAACAATAACCATGTCGATTTTCAGAATTTGTCACCACCTTTCCCCCTTTTAGGGGTTGATTTCTCAAAAAACCTGAAACACGTATTTACTCATTTATCGTTAGAAATACTCCTGTGAAGTTTCGAATAAAATAGTCCAACTAATCTTGTTTCCCCATACAAACTTCGGACCCCCATTTCACCCCCTTAGGGGTTGAATTTTGAAAAATCCTTTCTTAGTGCACCCCTAGACCTTATAAGGAACCTACGTGCCAAATTTGGAATCTCTAGGACCAGCGGTTTGGGCTGTGCGTTGATATGTCAGTCAGTCAGTCAGTCAGTCAGTCAGTTTCTTCTTTTATATATTTAGATATAGATTTTATTAAACATGCTACGTATGTCATACACGGTGTAAAATAATACCTATTTACGATACAAGGGTTGTAAAATAAAGAAAAGCCGATATCGCAGATGTTTGGGGCCCGAGCCGCAGGCAAGGGTCATAAATATGCGAGGCTTTCTGTTTTACGACCCGTGTTTTGTACACAATTTTACGGTACCACTTGGCCAAAAACGCGCTTTTTGGCAATGTGTGATGTAAAAGTTATTTGTTATACAAGGGTGCAAAGTTGTATTTTGTATTTTACCCGCGAGTGTGGAATTGAAACACGAGCCAGCGAAAGGATTCTATAGTTGAACCACGAGCGAAGCGAGTGGTTCTAAAATAGAATCCTGAGCGTAGCGAGTGTTTCAACACACGAGAAGTAAAATACAACTTTGCACCCGTGTGTAACACAAAACTTTTCTCCTCACTGTAGCGAGGAAAGTGCAACCTGCGAAAAAACACAGTTCCACAGGCATGATTTTCATCACTGGAATCACCGATTTTTTTACGATATTATAACAGAAAACTCTAGAAGTTGTGTATAATATTTACGTGAGTCGGAGTCCGTGACAAGTTGTGTATATTTTAGTTGACATTGACAATGATGACATTTCTGACGATGCGTTTTGAAATTGCATCGACTCAACTTGTGCGTTTACAATTATACTCGATATCATTATAAAACAAATAGTTTGACTTAAATCATTAAATAAAGCTAAATTTCGTATTTTTTGTTAAATTCTCAAACCATTCTTTTCCCCTCACTAGCTCGGAAAGCCGTATTTTATCATTTGAAACAAGCGGGTAAAAACGCATTTTATCCACAAGTGAGGAAAGTAATTTGACCTTGGAGCGTGTTTGAGTAGCTTTTGACAGATAACAAAACGTAAAACGCTCGTAATAATGGTTCGTTTGATATCAATTATCATTAAATAAATGGTTTGAGAATTTAATAAAAAATACCAAATTTAGCTTTATTTAATGATTTAAGTCGTAAACCCTAAAATTCTATAAGTAACATTTTTTTAATAATTATATTGTGTATAATTGTAAACGCACAAGTTGAGTCGATGCAATTTCAAAACGCATCGTCAGAAATGTCATCATTGTCAATGTCAACTAAAATATACACAACTTGTCACCGACTCCGACTCACGTAAATATTATACACAACTTTCAGAGTTTTCTGTTATAATATCGTAAAAAAATTAGTGATTCCAGTGAAAATCATGCCTGTGGAACTGTTTTTTTGCATGTTGCACTTTCCTCGCTATAGCGAGGAGAAAAGTTTTGTGTTACACACGGGTGCAAATTTGTATTTTACTTCTCGTGTGTTGAAACACTCGTTACGCTCAGGATTCTATTAACAAATAACTATTGTATTGCATTGTATTTGTTTGTTATGCGTATAATTTTAAAGCTTGTCGACCAAGTCGGTAACACATTGGACGCGCTTAAACAACAATTTAAACTATAATAATACTAGAATACTAGCTCGAACAGCCAGCGTACAGCAACAATATTCCGCGCGAAATGATGTTTAGCGGACCAATTATAGCGAACCCAGTAAATGATAATTTGCATTCCGAACGTCCGGGAGCATTCATGCTTTAGCTGCAGAATTCCAGAGCAATCATGGACCAATAATCGTACGATCACAGAATAGATAATAATACTAACGTACAGAAGATACATTGTATAATAATATTGATGTTTGACTGCTAGAAATGCTCTACCTCATAGGCTTATTTCGTTAAGGCAACTTCCTGAGTTAGCGGGGTGTGGTCGACATGTGGTATTGTCGGTATCCTGCCGTTTTGCCAAAGTTATTTTGGTAAAATTTCATTACCCAAACAAATTTTGGCAACTGTTACGTTTGGTAATGCAATCTGTGGAATAATTTTAGTAGGCACATTTTCATTTGGACAAATTTTTACTTAACATAATATTATCACGGAAAATAACGTTCAGGCATTTGGTCTTTAACCAAATACTTCATTAAAGCAGAAAATCTTTAGACAATAAATATTTTGTCAAATGAATTTGTCTGAAACAAGTTAAAAGTTTAATACAAATCGTACAATATCTACATACTTATTACTTGAACTTGTAATATAACAACTATGAATCTAATAGTAATATAGCCACAAAGCCAAGTTCAAGTTTTCACGTAGGCAGTAGGGAACAGGAACTTAGTGGCAAAACCGACTCGGATCGCGGATAGGTTAGGTCGAGGGTATTTTTTTTATAAAAGAGCGGGAAAACTTTGCTTGCTTGCTTGCGTGTGATATCTCAATGAATAAAACGTGCGATTAATTAAACGCAGTATTTATTGGTAATTTAATACACTGTGTTATATCCACATACGCCATTAATTTCAAGCGGTGGTCACGAGAGAGCGAGACCGAGCGAGGTGCGAAAGAGAGCATTCTTTCGGTTGCGTTCAGTCTTTATGTATTTAGAATGCGTTCTCACACTCTCCCCGCCCACAAAATAAATCTGAAAATCTTAATTCTATCTATAACCTAAAAAAGGTAATGTTAGACTTGTTCCCCACATTCCAGCATTTGATTTACATGTCTTTTACAAACTGAACCATTTACATCAATTAAATAGGTGGCTCCGGGTACAGACTCCTCGACTATGATTCCCTTAATCCATGGCTTATACCCCTTACGGTAATCCCTAACCATAACCATCTGACCCTTTTGGAAATTCACATTTCGGTTTCCACTGCTGTAATTGTTTTGCTTTATCTGGTTATCATGTTGTACACTTGTAATAGGAGGTAGTCGCAACAGTGAAAATCTGCTCCTGATCTCCCTCCCCAGCATTAATCGAGCTGGCGTCACACCATTGCTTTTATGCGGTGTGCTACGATAGTCAGTCAAGAAAAGATTCATGGCTGCAGACATGGTGGCACCACTGTCCATTATTTTAGTTAGATGGTTTTTAAAAGTTTCAACAAACCTCTCCGCAGCACCATTGGTCGCTGGGTGGTATGGTGGTGAAAATGTGTGTTTGATTTGAGTCAATCTACAAAATTCATTAAATTCCATACTGGTAAAGCTTGTGCCATTATCAGTTACTAGCTGGTGTGGATAACCAAATCGAGCAAATAATCCTTTGAATATCTCTATAGTTGTTTTTGTAGTTATATCATTCATAATCATGTTTCGCTCCCACCTAGGCGTGAAGTGCAACGTACGGTGCAAGAGGCGACGGTACAGCTGACTGATAAGGAAGCGGAAAGTCGGGTTAGCAACGGGGCGAGCGGCCTTGACAATGAATCGGTAGTAGTTACTAACAGTCAAGACTTAGAATATAGATCTCTTGTGATAAACAATGAAGAGAATGAAATTTCGTATGCGGGAATGTTGAAAAAAGTTAATGTAATAAAGGAGAACGGCAATAAAGGGAACTGGATAAAACAGACTTCAAAAAAAAGGCGTAAAAGAAATGAGCGTTTTGTCGGAAATATTGGCAAAGCGAGCCAGACGGCCGACGCAAAGTTTAGAGCGGCGGAAAGCAAGGTACCTGTGTTCATCTCGAACGTGCATCCGGATGTCAGGGAGGCTGACATTACAGATTACATCTATGAAAAGACGCAAGAAAAGCCCGCGTTATGGAAGCTCACGATGAATGAAGATAAAGATTACTGTTCGTACAAAATCTATGTGAAGCAGTCGAAGTTAAATGTGTACCTAAACGATAGTTTATGGCCTAGAGGAATCAAATTCAGGCGCTTTATCACGTTCAAAAGGGATGATAAAGTGAACGAGGCATCGGGAAATCTAAACTATAAAAATGGAGGGCAACTGTAAGATGGTCTGCTTTAACTGCCGGTCTCTCAAACGGGCCATCGACGGTGTGAGGATGCTGTGTCAAGAGGCTGATATAGTGGCGTTATCAGAAACTTGGCTTTTTCCTTTTGACCTTCCGCTGCTGGGATCGATAGATGCTGATTTCGGATGGACAGGTAAATCTGCAATGGATACGGCGGAGGGGATAGTCAAAGGCAGGCCATACGGCGGCGTGGGAATACTATGGCGTAAGAGTGCGTTCCAGTCAGTGTCAGTGATTGAGTGTAGTAGTGACCGAGTAGCGGCTATAAGAGTTAGGTGTAATAACAATGTATTTATTGTGTTGTGTATTTATATGCCTACAAACTCGCAAGAGAATCTGCCCTTGTTCACGGAGTGCTTAAGTGTTATTTCCACCACAATAGTTGAGCACAGTGACGTGCAAGCAGTTTATGCGTTAGGGGATTTCAACGCTCACATAAATGAGTTATTTTACAACGAAATGTTGAATTTTTGTACGGAAAATCAATGTTCTTGTGCTGATGTAGATATGTTAGGCCTAAACTCTCAAACATACACATATATCAGCGATGTACACGGATGTAGGAGATGGTTAGACCATTGTTTGGTCACTAAAAGTGCGTGGGATACAATAAGTAACATTTCAATTGATTATGACGTATATTGGTCTGACCATTTTCCCATGCTAATTGAGTGTAGCCTGGATGTATTAACACCTATGTATGTGCCATCTATAACGGTAGAAAATAAGGTCCTTTGGGGTGTGCGTACAGAAGAGCAAACAGAAGAGTATAGTAGACATTGCAATAGTTTGTTGAGAAATATAGACTTTCCGTTAAGTTTAAGTAACTGTTGCAAAAATAGCGAGACGTGTAACAATTGTGAGCACTTTATAATCTTAGATAACATGTATAAAGATATAATAAGGGCCTTGACGCGGGCAGCTGTGTTGTCACATAAATGTAGAAAACGCCGGAAGGGCGGGTATGTGGCAGGATGGAACAAGTATGTAGCAGACGCTCATAGGGAGGCCAGGCTTCATTTTCAGCAATGGGTACTCATGGGTAAGCCATCATGTGGAAGATGGTACAACTTAATGTACGAAAGCAAAAAACTGTTTAAATCAAAACTAAAATGGTGCCAAGATAGGCAAGATCAATTGAAAATGGATAGACTAGCCGTGGCCCATAAAGATTGTGACTTTAAACAGTTTTGGAAAGGTACTAGGAAAATGAATGTGAAGTCTGGGCTTCCTGTGAGCGTGGGAGATAAGTGTGAACCGGGTGAGATTGCAGAGGCGTTCAGGGACCACTTTCAGGTCAAGTCGCTAATTACTGGAAGCCGTGGGGGGGAAGTGCATGATGAGGGGACCGTTAGGACTGGGACTACCTTTACAGCTAAGGCGGTTGCTGCAGCAATACATAAAATGAAAAGAGGGAAGTCGCCTGGTCATGACGGTCTCAGCATCGAACATTTCAAACTAGCCGGTGCTCACTTGCCCCGTATCTTGGCCATGTTCTTTAGCTTGTGCATAAGTCACTCTTATCTGCCTGAAGATGTGATGAGGACTATAGTAGTACCTGTACCTAAAAATAAAACGGGTGACCTGTCAAACAGGGACAACTATCGACCTATCTCACTTGCTACAACAGCTGCGAAAATACTTGACCGTATGCTGGACGCAATACTGGAAGGGCACCTAAAAATTCAGGATACACAGTTCGGCTTCAGAGCTGGTTTGTCTACAGAAAGTGCCATCCTATGTCTCAAGCATACGGTTAAGTATTATACGCAAAGGAACTCGTCGGTCTATGCCTGTTTCCTTGATTTGTCAAAAGCTTTTGACCGAGTGGAATATGATATTCTGTGGAAAAAGCTAGAGGAGACAGGCACTCCGGCTGAGGTGGTGAGACTACTGAAACACTGGTATCGGAATCAGTCGAACCAGGTGAGATGGGCCGATAGGCTGTCCTCTGAGTATAGACTGGAGTGTGGGGTTAGGCAGGGTGGGCTCTCGTCTCCCAGGCTGTTTAACCTCTATGTGAATGAGCTGTTAGCAGGACTCAGCAGCATGCATACAGGCTGCTTCATAGATGGTGTTTGTGTAAACAATATAAGTTATGCCGATGATATGGTGCTGCTGAGTCCGTCTATCAGTGCTCTGAGGAAACTGTTAACGGTGTGTGAGACATATGCTAGGGATCATGGACTGCAGTATAATCCTAAGAAGAGCGAGGTTATGGTGTTTAGGCCAAAAAAGAGGAAGCATATCTGTGTGCCTCAGGTTGTACTGCAGGGGACTCCCCTGTCGGTTGTTAGCAGGTTTAAATATCTGGGTCACATTATAACACACGACCTAAATGATGACCTAGATATTGAACGGGAGCGCAGGGCATTGGCAGTAAGGTCAAATATGCTCGCCCGCAGGTTTTCTCGATGCTCCACTGATGTGAAGATCACTTTATTTAAGGCCTTTAGCCAGTCTTTTTATTCGAGTAGCCTGTGGGTGAAGTATACCAAAAGAGCCTATAATGCCCTGCGTGTACAATACAATGATGCATTCAGAATGTTGTTGGGACTACCCCGCTGGTGTAGCGCCTCGCGTATTTTCGCTGAGGCCCGAACGGACGATTTTCATGCGATTATACGCAAGAAAATCGTCTCGATGTTGAGGCGGCTAAGGGATAGTTCCAATTGCATTTTGAGTATCATTGCAGATAGGTACGACTCCCCAATTTTTTGTCACTGGGTCGGACAAATAAAGGCAGTCGCTAAATTTAGATTTAAATAAATTAAGAATATTTTATACTAATATACCTAGATTAAGTCTTACTAACAATATATGGATGTACAAAAAAAAAAGTGTCCGAAATAAAAGTATTATTATTATTATTATTATTATTATAATGAATGCTTCAGCCCATTTCGAATAGCTATCAATGACTACGAGAAACATTTTCTTTTTGTATGGACCTATAAAATCAGCATGAAGTCTGTACCAGGCAGAGGGTGCCACTGGCCAAAGTTTTACAATTTTTGTTGGGTTTTTACTATTAGTTAGACAAGCTATACAGTTTTTTGTTACCTGCTCTATTTCTTTGTTTAGTTCAGGCCACCAAAAGTATGACCTGGCTATTTCTTTCATTTTTACAATCCCAAAGTGACTTTTGTGTGTCTCTTGTAATACTTTACTTTGTAGAGAATGTGGGATTATGATTCTGTACCCCCAGAATAAACAACCTCTATCTGTACTAAGTTCATCTTTTCGATTATAGTAGGGTGATAGGTCTGAGTCTATAATTTCTTTCCTTGGCCATCCATCCACAAGGTAGCGTATTACTTTTGACAATTTACTGTCCTTACTTGTTTCCCTTTTTATCAGTCTCCAATCCAGTTCTTCTAATTCACTGCTATTAGTATAAAACATGTTTCCAATATCCCCTTCTTTACATAGTTTGTGTAAGACAACATCATTATGACTATTTTCAACTGTTCGTGACATGTAATCTGCCGGGTTCAGACTTGTTCTTATGTGTCTTATTTTATATGTAAATGCAGACAAAAATATTGCATAGTGTGTTAGTCTTTTAGCAGCCATTTTTGGTATTGACTTGTTGGGGCTAAAAATTCTCACTAAAGCAGAACTGTCAGTTTCCAGCTCAAAACTACGTCCATATGTATAATTATAAAATTTGGTCACTCCGAATACAATGGCAAATGCTTCTTTATCTATTGCCGAATATTTTTGTTCAACGGGGCTTAATTTTTTACTGGCAAATGCAATTGGTCTGACAGTTCCATTTGTTTCCCGGTTTGAAATCACCGCTGCCACTCCAACTTGTGATGCATCACATGTTAATATTAATGGCAAATCTGGATCATAATGCCTCAGATTTTGAGCAGATGCTAATTTTTGTTTAATTGTTTTAAAAGCATGTTCACACTGCTGTGTCCATTGAAATTTATTTTTCTTTGTGCAGTCATAGAGAGGCGTTAATATACCTGCCATGTCTTTTAAAAAACGCGAGTAATAATTAATTTTACCTAGAAAGGATTTCAATAATGTTAAGGTGGTTAGTCATTAGTCATTAGTCATTTATTCACGAACAATATGCATTGTGTTTGAAATACATACAAAAGTTAATTAAATACTAACATAACAAATTTCAAATTGGGATTAATATTAACAAATAATTATTAAATGAAGTAACAAGTCAAATTAAATTAAAAAGGATAAACAATAAAAAATGGAATCAAAACAAATTTCAAATAAATTAATATAACAATAATAATAATAAAACAATGTATACATTAAGAAACGCTTGGATTACAAAATTCCTCTATTGAGTAATAGCACTTCTCCAGCAAGAAAGCACTTAATTTCTTTTTAAAAATATAACTATTAGTTAGTGACTTTAACGGAATCGGCAACTTATTAAATAGCAGAACGGCCTGGTAACTCGCGCAGTGCTTAACCACGTTGAGCCTGGTAATATCAGGATTCGGCAAGTCCTTACGTCGTGTTGCAAGTCGTTTTTCCCTTAGTTCTTTTGTCTCTATTTCATTTATACGTTTTACTAAGTCCGTGAGCACTACTAAAATATACAAGCTGGGAACAGTAAGTATTTTGTAAGTACTAAAATAATTTCGACAAGATGTCTGCTGGGGCGGTGCTGCTGGTTGGTGGCGGTGCTTTCAAAAGAGGTTCAATATTTTCTTTTATTACGCTAATCCCATTGCTATTAATTCTGTAACCAAAAACGTCAATATGTTTTTGAAATAATTTACATTTTTCAGGTTTTAGTTTGAATTCACATTGTTTTAATTTTTCTAGAACTCTACTTAGTGTCTCTAATGTGCTTTTTACATCTTTTCCTGACAAGTATATGTTATCTATAAATACTATTACATTAGGTATTTCTGCTAATTTATTGCTCATCAGCCTTTGAAAGGAACTGGGCCCGGTGTTCACTCCGTATGGGAGATATTTGTATTTAAATGTACCTGACTCTGTTACAATCACAGTAGCTTCCTGTGAATTCTTACTGAGTGGTGCTTGTAAATATGCCTCTTTGAGGTCCAGTTCGCAGAAATATTGTCCATTTTTCAAGCTGTGAACTATTTCATCAATATGTGGTAATGGAAAATGGTCCATCTCCAGATTAGGGTTAAGGGTTAATTTATAGTCCCCACACAAACGTACTGATCCATCTGATTTTAGAATGGGAACAACTGGGGTTCCCCATTGACTGTGCTCTATGGGCTCTATTCTACCATTATCCAATAACCTAGAGATCTCATTTTTTACCTTGTCCCGAAGTGAAAAGGGCACTCGCCTTACTGGTAGACATTTTGGAGTAGCACCAGGTTTCAATTTTAAAGATATTTCCTCCCCTTTGAAGTTTCCCCAGCCTGGTGAAAATACTTCTGCGAACCTTCTTTTTATTAATTGCTCTGCCTCTGAAACAGTTTTAACAGATGTATTACATTCTTGTACATTAACATGATGAGTTTTCTTTTCATTTTCATTTAAATTAAGTGGCCACAGCTTTAGTTGGTACATCCAGTCACGACCCAATATACAAGGCATATTTTCATTGCCAACAAAAGTTGTCAATTTTACACATATTGCATTATAAGTTACTGTGAGGTTTTTTATGATTCCTATTGGTTCAGATATGCTCTGATCAAAATTCTTAAAAATAGTGTTACACTTCTGTATTCCCTTTTGAGGAAAATATTTGTTTACATAGTTAATAGGAATAACTGTAACATCAGATCCCGAATCATGCTGGAAGTTTATCTTAACCCCTTCAACATCTAAGGTTACAAAATGTGGTGGAATTTTACTTACACCTAGTGATAGTACCTCATACTCCTGGAATAAACATGGTAAGGAACCATCCAGTATCTCTTCATTGTCCGCATTGCTCCTGTTGTTCTTATCTGTAGTGACCATGTTCGTGGAGCGTTGCATTTTATTGTTTGAGCACATTCTAAATATATGTCCCTGTCGTCCACATTCCGAACAATACTTCTTCTGTAATGAGCACTCCGCACGTATGTGATTCGTTTTCCCACAACAATAACACATTTTTGAATTTGTACCTGCCAAGCCTCCCCTGCCATGTCCTCTTCTAGTCGTGTTTGTGTTTCTGTAACTACTGGTGTTCTTAAACATTGGTGCTACACTCTTAGGTTCCATAGTTTCCGCCGTATTTGTCGTAGTCACAGCTGCTTCAATACTTCTGGCCAATATTACTAATTTTTCTAATGAGAACTCCGAATTTTTTAGCAATTCAAATTTTATCACATTGGATGCTAACCCGTCTATGAACTTTTCTTTGATTTGATCTTCTGTATCCTTAAATCCACATGTTCTTGCCATTTTTCTGAGGTCTGCAATGTATTGATCTATTGTTTCACTCGTGCTTTGGTTTCTTTTTCGGAATTCCACTCTGTTTATTGCTGGAGCATTTGTGTTGGAATAATTTCTTTTTAGAAGCGTACATAATTCTGCGAATGTCTTCTTTATTGGCGATCCAGGTTCACATATGTTAATAATGTTATCAAAAACTGTACTTGTCAATTTTGTTATTAACAAGGGCACCTTTTTTTCTTCCGGTATGTCGTGCAATAAAATGAGACATTCCAATTGCTTTTGGAATGCTTCCCAATTAGTTCCATCAAATGGTTTTATGTTCGTATCGATCTATGACATTCTTAATTTCTGTTTGAGGTTTTTTGATTTTATGTTTTGTGATATTAGTTTCCGTAACTGATCAAAACTTTGATTTGTGCTGTCAATCTGTAAGTGGTCAGCAAGTTGAATCAGTTGATCCTTGTTGCAGAGATAAATAAAACTGGTTTTGCCTTTTTCCAATTCTTCTATTAATTCTTCACTAATTTTTTCGCTGCTTTGCGTCATTTGTTTTTTCTTGTCATGATACCAGCGCGCAGCGAAGCTTTAGAACTCAAAATGGCTGCTCTATCTCTATATTAACTTTAAAATCACTTTCACAGGTTTAATCTGATTTTATTTTACTGTTCGAACGATCCTCGTCGCCAGTTGTGATATCTCAATGAATAAAACGTGCGATTAATTAAACGCAGTATTTATTGGTAATTTAATACACTGTGTTATATCCACATACGCCATTAATTTCTAGCGGTGGTCACGAGAGAGCGAGACCGAGCGAGGTGCGAAAGAGAGCATTCTTTCGGTTGCGTTCAGTCTTTACGTATTTAGAATGCGTTCTCACACTGCGTAAAATATGTTTTTCCAACTGAAACATTTGACTACTTGAAATTTGGTTAAAGTACTAGTTGGTAAGCGAGTCATTGTCTAACTGTTCACTTGCCAGACATTAGGTTTGTATTATAATTATTTGTCAAGAATAATAATTTGGCAAATGAAAATTTGCGGAAAATTGTTTGCGAAATGATAATTTGTCAATATTTTTTTGATATAACAATAGAGACCCACTGTCAGTCTAGTGAAGAAATCGCACATCAGTAAACTCACGTCAAAGAACAAAATACCTATCGCATGTCGCTCCCGCCCTGCTAAGCCCCCGATTAGTCGGTGCGGAAGTGCTATGTTATGAGGAAACCTGCAGCTGTCAGTATCAACTGTCAATCGAGACAGTACCGCTATTTACTGCACCCCTACATTTAAAAGAATAATTTTAGGTCGGCCTGTTTAGTCTAGTTGGTAGTGACACTGCCTCCGAAGCTAGAGGTCCCGGGTTCGAATCCCGGTAAGGGCATTTGTTTCTGTGGTGAGCAGAGACATTTGTTCCTGAGACTTGGATGTTTGATATGTATTTAAGTATGTATCTATTAAATATATCGTCGTCTAGTACCCATAACACAAGCCTTATTGAGTTTACTATAGGACTATTTCGATTTGTGTAAAAATTGTCCCCTAATATTTATTTATTTATTTATTTAAAAGAGCGCGCATAAATAACGAGATGTACTGTCAGTATTATGTTTGCGTAGTAGTAATATCATGCGTAGAAGCGGGGCAGTACTGCGTGCATTCGTATCATCCCGATTCTACGCATTCCCCACCAGTCAGGAAGCACTCATTTGAATTTAGGGGCGCGAAAAAAAGCGGTACGAAACTCGTCATAGGCGGTGTGACAAGCAGCATGTGGACCCGGGTATGTCCTAAAACTACGACCAAGACCACCGTGGGATGGGCGGCAGCATCTCTGGAGTGCGGTGGAGATACTGCGATCGCCAACCCGCATGCCAATCCTTGTGCTTATATGGTGGTACAGAGGACGTCTTTGGGCTGGTATGGTGGAAGCGTAATACTGTCAGTCTAGTGAAGAAATCGCACATCAGTAAACTCACGTCAAAGACCTATCACAAATCGCTTACCATCAGGCGATTCGTCTGCTCGTTTGCCACCTATGTCATAAAAAAAAAATGGTGGTCACACGGTAGCAAAATTATTTATCTCGCTACGCTCAAGATTCTGCTTTAGAAGCCCTCGCTAGGCCCATATATCGCCTTCATAGTAAATGTATAATTTTGCTTCTTTGAGACACAGTTTACTACTTACCGGTCATTTTGGTACTTTTTGGGGAAGGACTATGTTGGCCTATGTCCAGCTGTAGACGTGCATCGCCTGATATGATGATGAGTATTTCTTTTCGTTATTTAGGTCTTCTTGATAATGAAATTAGCAGAGTAATCGCGTTAATTTCCGATCGCACGTTAGGACATGTCAGTTATCGTTTTAAGGACCATTAATGCGCCGTTAATAATGTTGCATTTGAAATGTCCACAGTACTCATTTATTTATTATTTATTTATTTATATCAAACGAAATGTATAAAGAATTACAGTATTACCAAGTTACTGTACAATTATTAATACATAAAATATAGGTAACATAAGAAAGACAATAAGCAAAAATGAAGACAGTTAAACAGATATTTAAAACTATAATTAACATTTGTCCATCTCCTCGCAATATTTAAGATAAGCACGATATGCGCATTAGCTGTTGAATTCCAGAATAGATTTGTTAGATATTCATCCCAAAAACGTTATTTCCTTGTAGCGATATTCCTTTCCGCATATTTTCACTATCTATGATTACTGAAACACATTATTGAAATAATAAGGTATGTAAGGAAGAATTTGTGATATTTCTCAACTGACGCTGATAGACCAACCAACCAGAAACACTGGGAAACTCAAAATAACCTTCTATAGACTAGTAAAGGCGAAAAATTCGTTCTTGGGAAATCGTATCAAGTTCTACAATAAAATTCCTAAACACATTACTGAACTTAGCAATTTAAAATTCAAATCGGTAGTAAAACGAACACTTATTTCAAAAGCATATTATAAAGTTAACGATTACATCAGGGATAGGGATGTTTGGCAGTGATAGCGTCCTGCACAGATAATCTATCACGAAAATAGGTTTTCTACTGTAGCATTGTAGTTTTGTGGTAGCTGACACTGTAATTTTATATTTTATATTTAACTATACAATGAATATTGTTTTGAAAAAATGACACCTCGCCGAGTTTCTTACGCCGGTTCTTCTCGTGGCAGAGGTCTAGTTTTCCGAACCGGTGGTAGTTTATTGACGTTCATAGGTGCATGTAATTATGCCTAATTTGAAGAATAAATTACTTTTACTTTTTTACTTTTTATCGCATTTTCGCCGCGTAGTGTTTTTTTTATTACATTTTATTTTAATATCACTTTTTTTCCAGTATTTATTTTCCATGACGCATTATTTTTCAAACTGAATCGACATTGCAACAGTGTCGATGGAGCTACGCTTGCGCGGAGCTCCTATTTCTGTATGCGATGCAAAATTAACGTAACCAACACCTAATTAATAACTTATTTGTGCCTATTAAATTGATTCAATCACAAATGAGCTATTAAAGACTATTAGACTAGATTAAGGAGACTAATGTTATATATCGAATGAAATAGCTAAATATAGATATTAAATTAAAAGATGAAATTAGCGATAGGGAATTATACAATTCGGAAAAATATCGTCAGTGAAATTAAACGTTGTAGAAAAACAATACTAGGCAAAATCAGGATGGACAAAATATTATTATGCAAACAACGATTTTGATGGACAAAATATTATTATGCAAACAATATCAATAAATCATTTTTACATGTTATCTAACTTTCATCATCATCCTCCTAGCGTTATTCCCAGTACAGCATCATGAAGAATGCCTGGGGTCTGCTACCTATTCCCAAGAATTGGCGTAGGCACTAGTTTTTACGGAAGTGACTGCCATCTGACTTTCCAACCCGAGGGGGAAACCTGACCTTATTGCGAATAGGCTTGTCAAGTGAGTGGGCAACTTGACTGTTAGAAGTTCTCAAGCCGCCCGGAGGCCTCTAACTTGGCTTAACGACTGCTATCAAAGACAGCAACCGGGATCAACGGCTTAACGTGCCTTCCAAAGCACGGGAGCGCTCAGTTAGTAACCACTCACAGCGGTCACCCATCCAAGGACTGACCTCGCCCGACATTGCTTAACCTCGCATACCGCAGGCAGTACGCGGGTGCCAGTGGGCCACGAGCGCTCAATGTTATCTAACTTTGAAGAAATAAAATTATATTCCATCAATTCGATGCTACCTACTCTCTGTATAGAGGTGGTCTAAGCTTCTCAAATACCTTCTCACTATACTCGCTGTACGAACTTACCTACAATAAATTTACCTCATTCGAATTCAACCGAGGGATAGTTGAGCAACAACCTCAATTCCGCGAATCACCGAGGCCGGTAGAAAGTGCTATTACGAGGAAGTTCTGAGTTATGCCGCAGTTTATGATAACTTAACGTCATTAGATGAATCCCCGGTTGAGTAGATTCAAAGACAGAATATTCTGCCAATTGCGTGACTAATTGACCAACCATCATTAGTTGAATAGATTAATTTAAAACATTTCCTTTTTTTCTTAACGGAGCGTTCGTGACCCACACAACAACCGAATCGGCAATATGACAAAAAAAACCGGAGAATTATTTACAGATCCACTAGTTTATTTATTGACTGAATTAGCGCGAAGTGTCTCCGTTTCAGCTTAGGCAAAAAAAAATCCGGATTTCCAGCGAATGTGCAGGTGTTCACATTTCTCAACCGACCCTCGTGAATTTTTGTGAGCTTTTCGATTATTACATGGACTTTTTGCTGGATCAGCTTTAAAATAAAATGGCGGAGCTATGGGGGCGTACGAAGTCTACAGTATACAGAGCCACTAGTGTATGTGTTAATTGTTAGAACTATTAACCAACCTTCAGTGTAAATACTAAACCCGCATTGACAAATAGTACTTGTAACGTATCAGTACACGTTTACCGTAGGTAACGTCGTCAAACGCTTTGACTTCAGCAAACAACCGCTCGAAATAAGCACTCAACCATCTTTCAACTTTAATTCGATCAGCAAACAGCTAAGGTGAACTTGCTTTGACAAAGTCACAACTGCGTTAAATTTACCCGCTGAGCCGCAGGGATAGGACTGTACCGTTGCCGCAGTGCGCTACCGATACTGGCTGCATATTTTATGCGTGTCGGCATCCTTCTACAGTTTCTACAGTCCTTGTGTGTTTACGCTGAACTTTGGTTGTGACCTATACACGACCGTGTCCAAATAGCGAGATACAAACAGTCAGCTGCAAAATAAGCTCAAAAATATCTGATACGAGTTTTTTTATCATTTATGTGGCAACAAAGTTAGATCATTTGGCAAAACAAATGCAAAAGAAGAAAAAAATGTTTGCACTTGATTAAGATTAGCGCGTAAAAGTGCCCTTGTGATGTATTTGCAGAATAAAATATTTGATTTTGATTGATATATTATATAAGCGAGTTGTGCTGTCAAATACCTTATATATTGCAGCTTACCCTAAATAATATGAAGTTATTTGTAACAAAGCTTAAAAGAAAAAGCTTTAAGAAGGCTCAAAGTCACCAAAAGAGCAATGGAGAGGTTTATGCTGGGAGTACTAGTATCTCTGCGTGATCGCATCAGGAATTAAGTTATAGCAGAACCAACGTGACCTATATAGCCTTTCGAATCGCTAAATTTAAGTGGCAGTGGGCGGGACACATAGCACGTAGAACCGATGGCCGTTGGGGCGGAAAGGTTCTCGAGTGGCGACCACGTACCGGACGGCGTAGCGTGGGCAGGCCCCCTACACGGTGGACTGATGATCTGGTAAGGGTCGCGGGTGTCCGCTGGATGCGGGTGGCGCAGGACCGGTCATTGTGGAACTCTTTAGGGGAGGCCTATAACGAGCAGTGGACGTCTTTCGGCTGACATGATGATGATGATGAAGCTTAAAACACACAAGAATATTACAGATGATAGAAATAGGACTGAATTATTCTCGGAGAAAATTCTACTTTTCGAAATACCACGTGTGTTTTGTAAACTACGTTGTTGTACGCGTGGAGCGTGATAAGTGATTAGTAGATTGGGCCTTGAATTCTAGTTGCCGACCCTTACAACACCGGCCAAGTGCGAGTCGGACTCGCGCACGAAGGGTTCCGTACCAGAAAAAAAACGCCAACAACTACTCTGTTGTATGGGAGCCCCCATAATAATTATTATTTTGATTTTAGTATTTGCTGTTGTAGCCACAATAAAAATACATAATGTGTGCAAATTTCAACAGCTATTACGGTTCTTGAGATCTAGCTCGGCGAGTGGTAGCCATGAAAAAGGGCTAAAATATCACGTTTTTTGTATGGGAGCCCCCCTTAATTAATATCATTATTATTATTTTGGTTTTAGTATTTGTTGTTATAGCGGCAACAGAAATAAACAATCTGTGAAAATTTCAACTGTCTAGCTATTACGGTTCTTGAGATACATCCTGGTGACAGACGGACGGACAGCGAAGTCTTAATAGGGTCCCGTTTTTACCCTTTGGGTACGGAACCCTAAAAACATATGCACCCTGTTCTTGAAGAACTCCATACTTTAATCCTTAGGAAAAACCATGAAGTGCTTAGACCAATCGTTTTGACCAGGGGGCTATGGAAACAAATTCTCAAACTAAGTGATCGAAGCAATGTGTATGTAACAAATAGGCTGGAGGGGTCGTTTTTGAGCGTGCTGTGTACGGTTGATCTACATATCATGTCTATACCAATGGTGGTACGAACTGTAAGCCTTGCGAACGATATTTTATTACGTATTATAAATAAATAAATATTGGGGGACCACCTTACACAAATTGACCTAGTCTCAAACTAAGCAAAGCTTGGTACTATGGGTACTGAACGACGATATACATACTTATATAGATAAATACATACTTAAATACATAGAAAACATTTAAGACCCAGGAACAAATATCCGTGTTAATTGCACAAATAATGCCCTAGCCGGGATTCGAACCCGGAACCTCTAGCTTCGGAGGCAGTGTCACTACCAACTAGGCTAAAGAGGCCGTCTTCAAACGAATTCATCAGAATCAAAGTATCCGAAAACGAAATCCACAATAAACATGTTTTTATCGAACTTGCTCACAAAATTGCACGAGATTCTGCAGAGAAATGTGACCTGCTGAGAACAGCCGGACATCCGCCAATCATCCGGATATAAGAATGCATTTTTTCCCAAGCTGAAATGAAAAAGCTTCGCTGGCGCTATCTCGTTCAAAAACTTACAGTTCCACAGCGTTAGTTTGACACGTTATCTTATCACCCGATAATCAAACGAGATAGGAATGAAATAGTAATCCAAAACAGGCGATATGCAGTACCAAAGTATTTACCACGTTTCACGATTCAACTTCATTTGCCCATACTCACCCAAGCGTGGCAGCCAAATCGCAAATTATCCATAAATTGAAAACCGGTGCACAGAATGACATTATTCTAACATAAGGCTCTCTAATGGTAAGGGATCGTGTGGTTGGAATTCAATTTCCGATACGTGTGTAGGGAAATGGATGTTGGTGTTTTAAAACGGAATCGAATAGTGAGTAATTAAAGACATGCTCGTAATGATGAACAGAATATTCTATTCCGTATAATTCTTACGCCTTTGCATACACATCGATAAAAATATTTTTGTGTTGGAAATGATAAATGCTTAGATTACATGTTCATCACAGTTTATAAACATTCGTCCCACTACTGGGCATATGAGAAAAGGGTTTAATAAATGAGAGCGAGGCAGTAACCCACGAACACCTTACAATTTTTCCACTGCTGCGGATTAATGCTAGTTTCCCCACGATGTTCTTTCACAGTAGGGCTAAAGGCAATTGCCAAATGGTACTGAGTACATAAGTTCCGATAAAGATACGAGTATACATATTTAGAGTTATGTCATGTACTGCACTAACTAAAAAGTAAACCAACCCGTAACATCGCCAATCATCCAATAGTAAGTTTATGGAAAATGTTTTTGAGAGAAATAGGGCACAATATCAACTCTAGCATATAATTGTAACGCAACTGGGGACTTCCTCCATCTTTCAGAAGACGTAATCACATTACAACTTGCTCTGTAGTGATGTGTTGTGTTGGTGATGATGAGGGAGGACGCCAGAGAGGGTGTACTGTATTGAGAGTGAGGCCAGCATTTATCTCTAGCTGTAGACACGACAAATCCTCAAATCAATAAACCGCTAAAACCTTCAACAATTCATCATCATCATTTTCAATTAACAATCCACTAAATGTAAATGTTTTACAAGTGGAAACGTCCACTTAACGGAATTATAATTTCCAATTGAAAATGAAAAATTGAAAAATTGATCACCCCGGGCGGGATTTGAACCCGCGACCTCTGGAATCCGTCCATCGCTCTTACCAACTGAGCTACCGCGGGTTATCCCGAGGCGACGAATCTTTCAATCAGTTCACTCTTTTAATTAAGCCTTAGGGAGACTTGTAGCGACATCTACCGTCAAAGTTACTACAACTTTTTTTGAAACGGCACCAATGTCTCAAGTTACATTGAGAATCATTAGTAACAATGTGCTACCCCATTCTAAATGTAAATGTTTTACAAGTGAAAACGTCCACTTAACGGAATTATAATTTCCAATTGAAAATGAAAAATTGAAAAATTGATCACCCCGGGCGGGATTTGAACCCGCGACCTCTGGAATCCGTCCATCGCTCTTACCAACTGAAAGAGTGAACTGATTGAAAGATTCGTCGCCTCGGGATAACCCGCGGTAGCTCAGTTGGTAAGAGCGATGGACGGATTCCAGAGGTCGCGGGTTCAAATCCCGCCCGGGGTGATCAATTTTTCAATTTTTCATTTTCAATTGGAAAATAACAATCCACTATAGAAGGAGAAGGAAGGAGGTACTGAAAGCGTTGCGCTGTCTCGACGTGAATAAGGATAGTAGTCCTGACGGTATTCCAGCCTTAGTGTTGAGAACTTGAGCTCCTGAGTTGTCCTCTGTATTGACACGCCTGTTTCGACTTTCCCTGAGGATGGGTCTAGTTCCTGAGTCGTGGAAGAATCCGTCAAGGAAAATATGGTGGAGCGGACAAATGCGACCTTGAAAGCCGTATCCGATTGGGGTGAAACCAATTTGGTCACGTTCAACACCACCAAAACTCAGGCGTGCCTTTTGACTGCGAAACGGAGTCCTTTCACCTTGACTCCTACTTTCCAGAATGTATCTCTACCACTGACTGATCACCTTGAGCTCCTTGGTTTGAGTCTCAGCTCCAACTTGAACTTTGGGTCCACTATCGATCCAAGGCTTAAACTGCAGCTAAAAAACTTGGTGTCCTGTATAGGGTAAGGCGGTATTTCACACAGAAACAGCTTCTTTCCTTGTACCAAACACAGGTTCGGTCGTGCATGGAGTATTGCCGCCACCTTTGGGTCGGTTCCGCTAAGTATCAGTGAGGTGTGTAGCGCGTATGTATAATATATATGTGTAGCATGTAAGTGCACTATGTATTGTTAGTGAGTAAGGCAGTTGCATTACAGTCGTGTACTAAAGCTAACGTCTTTTAATTGACCCATTTCCACACCTCAAGGCGACCTTTGCATTGCGCGAGCGCCGATGCCGAGCCAAGGGCGCGCGACGTTGGCGTCAGCGGTTTCCACGCTCCGGTGCAGTCATTTAATAAATTAATATTGTTGTATCAACTGCAGTGGAGACAAGACGAACTGTTATGAACTTTGAACTTGTTACTGTGCGTTACGAACTTTTATCTGTGTTACAAGTCCACCCTTGTAGGTGAAATAAAAATTAAACTATATATCGTTAGTGCTGGTCTGCTGTTCAGTGAAGTGGAGGACAATGGGAAACGGTTATACTAAACAAGAAGAGAAGGAAGTTATAGTGACCCAGAATGCCGTCGGCAGCAACGACGCGGCAGCGACTCACGAGCACACTAGAATCAATAATAATATTTTACTAAGCGTTTTATTTGTTGTCATCGCCATTTCCGTATGCTGCGGCCTTTACAAGGTCATAAAAAGAGCGCACGAAAAATTTGTACAAAAGGAAGTCAGGAGAGAAATGTGGGCAACAGTCCAAACCAGGCTGTCGGGAATGAAGATGGCTACACCTAGGGAGGACGGAGAAGAGGTTTAAGCAGTTGACAGAGAAGGAGAGAACGAGGAGAAGATGATTTACGGGTGAAGATAAGTGAAAGTGTAGTATGTGATGCGTTGTTTCCGTGCGTCAGGTATTTTTATTATGTTTCGTACTTAATTAAAAATTTAATAAAATAGAGACAGTATCGGTAGGTAAGATGTTTTAAAGTATGTGTCCTTGAAAGTAAACGGAACTTGAATTTATACTTTCTGAGCTCACCACTATTCAAGTATATTTAAGAAAACTTGGCCCTTCCAGAAGAGAAAAATGTAAAGATTTAGTTTCCAAGAAAATAATTTTAGCTGATGAGTATTACAGTAGATATCTAACTATTGTCAAAGGGTATAAGTTTTCAGAAGTATCTTCCGAATTATCGGGTTATATAGCGGAACTCTTTCATCGAAAAGATTGAAAGTGTTTATAAAAAGATTAAGAGTTATTCTATTTGCAAAGTAGGTAAAATGGTGGAATCAAAGATGGTGAGGTGTGTAGCGCGTATGTATAATATATATGTATAGCATGTAAGTGCACTATGTATTGTTAGTGAGTAAGGCAGTTGCATTACAGTCGTGTACTAAAGCTAACGTCTTTTAATTGACCCATCTCCACACCTCATCAGTTAGCGGCCTTGGATTCGATAGAGCGCCGTGCTCGTAGGCTTTTCGAGGATGCTCCAACGGTTGAACCTAAGTTACAGAGCTTGGAACACCGTCGTCGAGTCGCTTGTTTGTCTGTGTTCTATCGGATACATTTTGGAGAGTGTGCACAGGAATTACATGACTTAGTTCCGCCCTCCCCATTCCATCACCGGACGTCCAGACGCGGTGAGCGGTTGCATCCTTACGTTGTCAGCCTACCATTTATTCGCACGAAGCGATTTGCTTCTTCTTTCTTAATGCGAACAGCTAAGGACTGGAATTTACTGCCGCCGTATGTATTTCCTGATACATACAATCTGGGTCTCTTCAAGACAAGAGTGAATAGGCTATTACTGAATCAGTGAGCAACATCTTAGGCCTTGTCATCGCTTTCCATCAGATGAGACTAAGGCCAATCGCTGGTTAGTCTACCATAAAAAGAAATGAAACATATAAACTATAAAAATATTTAATATCTTAGTTTGCTAAAAGAAGTATTTCAAAGCACGTCAACTTTTCCTGGACCTAGGCCAGTTTTGAACAAGGACAAAGAAATTATAATTAGAACCACTTTACCTTTCACCGCGTCTGAAACTTTTTACTGGCTTTGGTAGGTAGGAGTTTTTATAGAGATTAGTACTTGTAATAATCACCCGCTGTTCTAGGTTGTTTGTAGTAAGTTTAATACCTTCATACTACGACCCCAGAGGATTTTGAACACGGTGAATGCTAACAAACCGTCTATTGTCTAAGACAGCTTGAAAAACTTATTACTTGGATTATTATTTCTTGTCCTTTGGGTGGACTTCAGTTTATTTTAATAAAACTATTACTACAATACGTAACTCATATAGGATACGTATCTTAAGACTGCTATAGGCTAAGGTGACGTCCTGTCTTGGCGGGGCCGGATCGATATGTTGTATTTTGTTCTTTGCAGCACTAATATCATGCACATAAGTGGGGCAGTACTGCATTCGTATCCCGCTCTAGTCAGGAAGTACTTGTTTAAATGTAGGGGTGCAGTAAAAATTGTATACTGACTCACCTGACAGTTGAGAGTTTTCTCATATCGTACCGCCTCCGCACCGCAAAACAAGAAGCCACCCAAGTCAACAAATATTGATCTAAAATAATTATATGACACCAACTTGGGAGTACCTGCTTTGAAACAAAAAAATAATTATCAAAATCGGCCAACGTGGCCACGAGTTATCGGGGAACATACATACATAATTAGAACAAACAAGCAGACGAACTGGGTACCTCCTTCCTTCTATCGAAGTCAGTTAATTACATCAACCAAAATCAACCATTGCACAATCTACCGTAAGTACGAAATCAGAGAACTTTCATGAATCCAACCTGGATGTCACGTACCTATAGACTAACGATATTGCATTAACTGCACGGAAGCGAACGTTTGTAACGGTGACAATGATGACAAATATATTTAGTTGTGATTTTGTCCTCCAGGTGGCCTGGATCCACATCGATCGCCAGATGATCCTAACAATCCACCGGCACGTCATCACTCGTCTTGCTCGCTTCTCCGTATCCCACGACAACGCCATGACATGGCTGCTCCACGTCAGCCAAGTGCAACAAGAGGACCGCGGGTACTACATGTGCCAAGTTAACACCAATCCTATGATCAGCCAAGTGGGATACCTACAGGTTGTTGGTAAGTATTGAAATACTTAAACTATGTGTGTGTTAAGCGTGATAACTTGGCCACTACATCAGGTCACCACATCAGCCGAAGGACATAGGCCTCCCCCAATTTCTACCACGCTTATCGCAGTATCTCTACTGCACTTCAGGGATGCTGCTGCTCATACCCCGTTGGTCTCGGTCGTAGTTTAAGGACATACCCGGGTCCATCAATACATCACACTGTGTACTACATCAGTCAAACCAGCAAAATGACCGTGGCTTCAACGAGTCCCAAGCCAATACTTAGCCTATGATCAGCCAATTCAGGTACCTACTGGTTCTTGGCGAGTATTGTTGCCTTACTAATAGTATGTTAAGCTCCATGAATTTGATGCACGTCAGCCAAGTGGAACAGGAGGACCGCGGGTGCTACATGTCCCAAGTTAAGACTAGTCGGGTATCTCTAGCGAGACGGTTAGTGTGGCAGCATTATCCATTGTATGTTAAGCGCTGTGACTTGGTTATTCCACGTCAACCAAGAGTTGTAAGATGTGTACGAGATTACGAACGTGTTCCCTGGCTACATTTCCACCAAGGGAATCGCAGTCTAAGTATAACATGTATCTCTCTAAACTCAGTTCCGAAATCTACGATAAAACCGCGGGCTGATAGTAGACCTTTTTTTTTTGTTTTGTGGGGAAAATGCTTTACGCATACCACCCGGGTGCAGGGGGTGACCCGAGTGGTTATGTGGGACTCCCGTCTAGGCTGATGAGACCCACGGTATACCCACTAAAAACCCCCCCATCTGCCGCCTCGTCGCCTTGTGGCGAGGTCACGGGAACGCTTGCGCACAAATCCGCGACCCCGCCGGCGACAGCCGTTCCCAAGCGGCTTCACCGCGGATGCCCGGAGGCCCTCTACGTCAGGCACGCCAGATGTTTTGGCGTGCCTTCCTCCCCGACCTCCATCTTGTACAGTAGCGGACCCCCCTGAGTCCGCTACGAGGAGGTCATGGGTGCCGAAAAACTTCCGGCATCCGGTGGCGGAGCAGGTCGGTGGTTCCGCCACGAACCACACCTCGGCCGCAGAGGATAGGGAAAGCATTTCTCTTCCTCTGCGGCCCCACCAACGCCGTTTCCGCGGAAAGGCCCCGCCAAGTTCGCAGGGGGTAGGGAGAGTGGCCCACCGAAATACCAACACGCCTCTCCCCCTGCGATCCCGGCTCGGCCACAGAAGATAGGGAGAACGGCGAACCGCAATACCGGCACTCCTCTTCTTCTGCGGTCCCACGTCAACGCATCCTCAGCGGGCTACCCAAGCCCGCTGGGAGCGCCCTCCTCGGGCCAGCCGGCAGCCCAAACAGGCCGGCCCTGGGTGCCTCTTAGCTTCACCGTGGATGACCAGTCCACGGTTACTAAGCCCCCCCGCCCCGACAAGGCGGGTACCCTCGAGGGGGGGCTGATAGTAGTCCTGTCATAAGGTCGAAATCATAAATCCAACGTCACTCCCATATATTACACTGAATAAAACATTAACTTCTGTGCCAACTAAGCACATAATATTAATTTGATTGGATAATCTACTATACATGCATAAGATTAGTTAGAGTAACAGCGTGCGAGATGTATGGACGATTATGTATATAGCTACTAGCATACCTAGAAGGGAATAGAGCTGATGAATAAAGGGTCAATTGACTGTGATCAGAAGTCAGTGTTCAAAGTAGTTCCGAGTCTCTACCTGAGTGTGGTCTGAGTCTCTCTTTCATAAGTTCCTCTAGGGTGTATTCCACACTCCCTATCTATGTGCTGCCCATGAATATCCATATTGTCAGTTAATCTTTAAACATCAACCACAGCCTGGCAAAATCCCAATTAAACTTCCGTGTATAAAGTAGACTTCGCAAGATCAGCGTCGCTAACTATCCAAAGTGATTTCCCAGTCTAGACTGTAGTTTCCGTGCCACATTTTCCGTTGTGGTTACAGGTACTGTAATTTATTCCACCGAATTTAGAATCTAATCCCAATGCTGCTCCACCTCGGAAATCCTTTTGCATAAATGATTATCTTTCAACGGTCCTGGCTCGAAGACAAAGCAATGTTTTCCAGTTCGAAATTGAAATGGAAACTCGGATATTGTGTTGATATACAGCAAGAGTTGTCATTTTTACTGTTCATAGACACAATGAACGGTGGATAATACGTTTGAGAAATCATGTAAGTATGATTTGTTTCTTAAAAACTCGTCTTTCATGTTCAAATTATTTTCATAAGGATGTATTTTTTATACTACAAATGTAACAAACAAGCATGCGCCCTGCCTGATGCTAAGTAGATACTACATAGATTAGAACTTCATTTTTTTGTAATTGTCTTCCGTCAGTTGGTTTGAGCATTTGGCCGTGTATGCTAGGATCTCGCAGGTTCAAATCCTGCTCGGAGCGCAACTTTTTTTTCCTTTAATTTTAAATTTAGAGTTGTTGTAAGCAGACGTAACTGCTTAATACAAAATTAACATATATTACGGATCATAAGATACAGACCTAGACAGACGGACAGACAAGTCAGCGGAGCAAAACAAGATTCCGCTGCACTGTAATAATAATATGGAGCAAAATAAAAAATAAATATAAACAGTTGACCTGCGATTGGCCAACATCAGAAAATGACTACAAAGCAAACTTTGTAGCTCACTAATTGAGCAACTACGGAACCATTAAAAGGATTAAATCTTAAAAAATGTTTATATTTAAAAAGGTGAATGCCTACAACCTCGAACCGCCGTAAGTTACCCAGCATATATTAACTTGACTTAATTTCCCACATTTTCAGCCTTAAAAATATCAAGAGCTCCTTTTGTTTACTCTGCCCAGTTTATTACGGAACAACTTTTAATTACTTTTCTTTACATTTTGAGAGGTTTCCATTTTCTTTCTTTGCGAAGTCTAAATATTTTGTGTTTCTTTTGTCGTGAACATTTTGAACATGGCCAAAGGGAATGAGACAGTCTGCATTATTATTTTAATATTTGAAGATTCTATCTCGAACATTGCTGATGATGGCTAAAGATTGGGGTTTAATACGAGTATATACTTTTGTTTTGAAAATTAAAGTCTCAAAATTATGAGGAATAACTTCAACATATTATTTTCTTGTTCCTCTGCGTACTTGTGGTGGGGAGAAAAGTATTTATGGAAATATGGCTGAAGTCCCACTTAACAATTAAATAAAAATAAAAATTACATACCTCTCAAAGTTTTTGCGCGCTTACTGCATGTGGTATGCGAGGTTAAGCAAAGTGGGTCTAGCTCAGTTCTTGGATAGGTGACCGCTTTGAGTGGTAACTAACTGAGCGCTCCCGTGCTTTGAAAGGCACGTTAAGCTGGTCGACCCCGGCTATTGTCTATGACAGCAGTCGTTAAGCCAAGTTAGAGGCCTTCGGGCGACTTGAGAACTGCTAACGGCCAAGTGTCGAAGTTGGACTATAGGGAGGACATAGGGAGTAAACCACCGTTCCCCTACACGCGACCCCTGGGTGGTGCTAAAAGCGCAATAAACTGGCAACTGCACTGTCATCTCCAAGATGTCATGGTTCGAAAAATAAATGTCATACGAGTATTATTACTGTTATTACTGACGAGATGACGGGTGATAGAGAGGCATGGAAGGAAACAACATGCTGCGCTGAGCCCAAGTAAATAGAAAAAGAACATGCGAATGATGTTTACCGATGTTCTGATGCTTCCCGCCAGGATTCCGAGCCCTGCAGTGTAATCACTAATCACGTAAAATCAAAATCAAATATTTATTCTGCAAATAGGCCACAAGGGCACTTTTACAAGTCAAAGCGTGAATTTATACAATTAAAAAAAAACTGACAATCTTACTTAATAATAATGATTAAAAAAATATACTGATTAACAATTAAATAAAAATAAATTTACAAATATTAAGGACGTATTGAATACGATCTGTCCGAATAAACAAAAAGTACATAAAATTAATTTAATATCTCAGATATGTATATGGTCGTAACTTTCCGAACGTACGATATGTCTGGTACATTTAACTGTAATTTTTACTAAGGAAAATGTCATTTAGATCTTCTTTACGCACGCTTGAAAACGTTAAGAAATTGCCCCGCTGATCATTTAAAATCATTTCGTACATATTGATAGATAATTTAAATAAAAAAATTGGGCCATGCTACAGAATTGTTATTATCAAGAACGTATTCTATCCGCAAACCAACGTGACGATTTAAAAGGCATAATACTATTTTTATTCTGGAATTATAACAGCAAGTGTAAAATGTAGCTACGCGCTCCGTGGTAAGTTTAATTGGTGGACACTATAATTAAGTACAGTTTAGTCAATAAAAAGCCTCGGAGGGATGTTATACCCGTAAACACTTACGTGTGTTGCCTGTCAAGTGTGCACCGAAGTTAAGTGTGAGAGGTCAAGATATGGAAAGGTCGTGTAGCAATTCATTTTCCTTGTAATATATATTTAATGAGTTTAGCGTGGTAGATTTTATTGCGTTGTTCGTAACAATTGAAATTATCAATAAAATAAATGTTTTTGTAATAAATATTAATGAAGGTCTAGTTTTCCTGATGGAAAGTTAGAAAACTATAGTAACTACGATGAATCTTCAAATTAGGTGCCAAAGCGTTGCCCAGGCGCTTTTAATATACCACCGGGACAAGGCTAGGAAGATAATGATGTAAACTTGTTGAGGACTTGAATGATCTATAGAGACTCGAGTCCTCTTATATACTTGAGTCCTCTATGGAGATTCAATTCAACATTTATTCATGAACAATGCAATGATTGTGTTTGAAATTTGCAGATACGCTTAATATAATAGAAATAAATACTAAAACTAGGATCACGCACATAATTTTGAAATGAGTGAGAAATGGATGCTTTATACCACGTCGGTGGCAAACAAGCGTATGGCCCGCCTGATGGTAAGCGGTCACCGCAGCCTATGGACGCCTGCAACTTCAGGGGTGACACATGCGCGTTGCCGACCCTTTAAAAATGTATACACTCTTTTCTTGAAGAATCCCATACTGTAGTTCCTCGGGAAAACCTCGGCAGGGAGCTCATTCCACAACCGGAGCGTCCGAGGGAGGAAGTGCTTACATTGTACTTAAAAATTTTTGAACACCTGAAGTCATAATGATAAGAACAACTGGACTTGTACAAATGCTTACGATTACGCGACCTACTCAATATTGTAGCCATCATTACATTTTTATTAGGTAGGTAATCAACTTCTATCTTTGGATAGAAATTTCAAAAGTGAGTCTTATTGTTAGCCTCAAGTTTTTTAAAGCATGCCTAAAGTTTAAAATAGACCCTAAAAGTTACGACGGTTGGAGTCTAATAATAAAGCTTCAGTTGCGAATAAAGGCCTAGTCAATTCTCGAAAAAGAACTCGACTCACGACTCAAAAGTCCTTTAAGTTCGTAGTCCCATAAATATAAGTCGTGTTCTTGAAGTTTAGACTCCAAAAACTATAGTCTTTGCTAACACTAGATCTGTTATTTTAAGTACGTAAAATAACATTGAGATTAACTTAACGCTCGCTGAAAAACTTTATCTAATCACCCCTCTGGACCAACATACCAAATTTTCTCCTTACATTACGACGGAACCCCAAAACCCTCGTGTATAACCACTTAAAAGTTGCCGGCACGGTATAAAGGCTAAGTGCCCTCCGAACGGCCACGCCCCCTGCACTACAAACAAATAAGTCATTAAGGGAAATTGCGCTTTTATTTTTATGTTTCACCTTTACGGGTCATTTACATGAAAATGCGCGGGCGTTTTCGGGGATCGGGATGCAAGTGAGGTAAAACCTTGGTTTTTTTATAAATATTAATGCGTTATTTTTTCCGAGGGACAATAGAGTAGTTGAAGATTTGGTAACAACACAACGCGACGTGGTATTAAAACAAGTAAATTTTTAACAAAAAAACACCGACTCCAAACTTTGCCAGACCCCATCCTCCTGCTATATAATTTGAGGAGTTCCTTCGATGTAGCCTTACTTACCCCATCCTCTTGGTATATAATTTGAGGAGTTCCCTCGATTTTTCCAAGATCCCGTCATCAGATCCAGACTTGGTGACAATAGGACCAACTAGAAAACACACCCTTTCAGACAAAAAAAGAATTTTGAAATCGGTCCACTAGTCTTCGAGTAATCGGTGAACATACAAAAAAAAAATTCCAACGAATTGAGAACCTCCTCCTTTTTTGAAGTCGGTTAAAAAGAGATAAATGCAGCAAGGTTACGTCTCAATTCTACGTGAGGTTCAACTATAGTAGATTGTACAACAAGTGCATAAAACAAGCCATTTTATCCAACACAATTTATTGACTCCGAGCCGGAGGCGAGGGTTAATATAAAGTAGAGGATAAAATGGGTTTTATACAAGAGTTGTACACTCTGCTTTTCACTTCGATTGCGAGAAAATTAAACAAATAATTCATATAATTAAAGTTATTTCATCAAATTTATACTTTTGTGGTTGTCGACCGCAAGCGGTTTTTACTTTACGCTCTAGAGCATAAAAAACGACTTTATTTCGCCTATGCAGAGCGTAAAGACGAACTTTTAGAGCATGAGAAGTGAAAAATAACATTTTTATTTAACTTCACTCTTCAGATCTACGGCTCTCAACAGAGCGGCATCCTCAACGTCTACTCCTGGGTACCTTACAATTAAGAACACTTTACAAATATATATCTGTATCCATTACACCATATCCGCAATCACCTGTTCGAAACGGTTCAGTAGCCAACCGGTGTGAGAACGTAATTAATTAACATTGGTTGTCACGCGTCAGGTCCAATTAGCTGATTAACGCAATGAGCCCGTATCGCATTCCGATTGCCATCGCAACACTCGTGCCCATGTGGGGTCATGAAAGCCGCTAAACAGTCGAGTGACAGCGTTTTAAGCATCCACCACACCCTACACCTATACTCACCCCTAGTACATATGTGCGAAATTCCTTGGTGTGGGAGAGATGGCTGTAGTTAGTAAAAAAGGCCGTGCAACGACCCCCATGACCACGACTACACTGCCAGCAGTAAACGACTAAAGAGAGACACCGACGTTTTAGGGCGTGGACACGCAAGATGCTCCGAAGCTGACGCATTCCGATTGCCATCGCAACACTCGTGCCCATGTGGGGCCATGAAAGCCGCTAAACAGTCGAGTGACAGCGTTTTAAGCATCCACCACACCCTACACCTATACTCACCCCTAGTACATATGTGCGAAATTCCTTGGTGTGGGAGAGATGGCTGTAGATAGTAAAAAAGGCCGTGCAACGACCCCCATGACCACGACTACACTGCCAGCAGTAAACGACTAAAGAGAGACACCGACGTTTTAGGGCGTGGACACGCAAGATGCTCCGAAGCTGACGCCCTTGGTACCATTTTGACCGAGGACGGTACGGTTTCAGAATCTTCTGCCTCGAGAGCGTCCAAGGCAGACGATTCTGAAACCGTACCGGTGTGCGGTATGCGAGTTTAAGCAATGTGGGCGCAGGTCAGTTCTTGGATGGGTGACCGCTTTGAGTGGTTACTAACTGAGCGCTCCCGTGCTTTGGAAGGTACGTTAAGCCGTTGATCCCGGCTGTTGTCTATGACAAGTCTATGACAGCAGTCGTTAAGCCAAGTTAGAGGCCTTCAGGCGGCTTGAGAACTTCTAACCGTCAAGTTGCCCACTCACTTGACAAAGGGGGGTCGAAGTTGCACCACGTCCGTAGGGAGTGCCCTCCGTTAACCTACACGTGACCCCTGGGTGGTGCTAAAAGTGCAACAAAAACTGGCAACCGTACTTGTCTTCCCGAAGATCTCACGGTTCGAAAATAAATGCCATACGTTTATTATTATTATTACATCAATCGCTCCCCGCTCGCTTTACGGCCCCGCCTTACGCGTACATTATTTCCGCAATAACAATTAGAACAGCTGTTTACATCTCATTAAGCCACGATTAAGATTCGATATCAGTCGGATATCCGCCTTCCACCGCCATTATTCAAATTGCTTTACTGGGAATGGCTTTAATTTCGTTTAGGTTAATTAGAAATTGATATGCTAAAGCTTGTTGAGTTTTATAATTGGTACGATCGGAAATTAGCTCAGCATAAATGCCCTTCATGTTTTTATTCGTTTTGTTTACTCAAGGGAATATTATCATGTCTGGGTCGGAAGGAATATGAGGATAAATACATCTCAGCATTCCGTTAATGTAATTCGGTACCTAATATTTCATATTTGCGATGCACTCAGTTTAAGTTATTTTTTTATTTAATCGTATGGCATTTATTTACGAACCGTGAGATCTTCGAGAAGACAAGTACGGTTGCCAGTTTTTGTTGCACTTTTAGCACCACCCAGGGGTCACGTGTAGGGTAACGGTGGGTACTCCCTACGGACGTGGTGCAACTTCGACCCCCCTTTGTCAAGTGAGTGGGCAACTTGACTGTTAGAAGTTTTCAAGCCGCCCGAAGGCCTCTAACTTGGCTTAACTACTGCTGTCGTAGACAGCAGCCGAGATCAACGGCTTAACGTGCCTTCCAAAGCACGAGAGCGCTCAGTTAGTAACCACTCAAAGCGGTCACCCATCCAAGAATTGACCTGCGCCCATATTGCTTAACCTCGCATACCGCACGCGGTAGGCGGGTGCCGCTGGGCCACGAGCGCTCTCAGTTTAAGTAAATATGCATAAGGACAAAGAGTAATGGCAGAAGTGGTAGCCCAAATGATTTAATTTAAAGTCTGCGAAGAAGCTCTTGTAAAAATGCAAGCTGACGACGGTAAGGCAGGATGGGGCTTACAATGTCAGTATTCAGTATTTTATTGCTTTCATAGGTACATTACATAAGGTGGTATATCGAAACAAGATCAGCTATGAGCCCTGCAAGGGCACTGCAATTTACATTCTTAATTAGCTTAATAACTAACTAAACTAATATAATAAAAATAATAACAAATACTCAATAATAATATTTTAAAATAAACATATTAAATATAATGAAACGGGTCACTCACGTCTTTAAGGTCGAATCGCTCGACATGTTTCAGACCGGTTCGCGGTCCTTAATCATGAGCACCTATCGCGGCGGCGGTTTTCTTAGCACTGCGTGCCCGTGCCCTGTCCGCTCGGTTGCTTGGCGCGGGTGGAGGCGGCGGCGGCGAGAATCTACCCTCGTTTTCTTCACAATTGTTCAATGCCGAACTGCACACAACACTCCCAACGTCACATGCTTGTTTAAATCAAAATGCGTAGAATATGGGGAAATGAATTTATATTCACTTTTAAATGGACAATACAATATGGGAACGTGCTCGCCGTTGCGAATCCAAAAAAAGGGAGTGTTGCCACATAAAAATAGCTTATTCTAAGAAAGACCAACTTGCCATACTAAAAACTACTTAAGCTATGTTTACACTTTATGTTTTGTATTAAACATAGTTGGGGCCGGGCAATACTATATGCTATAATATGAATTTTTAACAGTTAATATTGAGTCAGCTACCTAAGAGTTAAAACTAGAAAATATTAGTACATTAAGCTCTACATTAAAATGTTTTATAGTTACATTACTGGTAAAGGACATAATTTAGTTATGGCTCTACGATATATCTTATTATTCATCATAACATCAGCTACCCTTACATTTCCATCATTGCCTGGAAAGGTCTTGACAATTCGTGCCATCGGCCAATTCAAAGGAGAAGTGTTCATGTACTTTACAATAACCAGGTCACCTTCCTTTAAATTAGGTTGCTGGTACTTCCATTTGGGACGACTTTGAAGTTGCGTCAAATAATCGTTAGACCATGTCTTCCAAAAGTCCTGTTTGAGTTTAGTGCACATTTTCCAAAATGATACTCTATTAACTGGAGTTTCAGTGAGATCAATTTCAGGGTAACTTGTCAAAGCTGTGCCAAGAAGGAAATGGCCAGGCGTAATATAATCACTGTCATTTGATATAGATGAAAGTATAGGTCTACTGTTCAATATTCCCTCTATTTGTACTATTACAGTATTGAATTCCTCGTAGGTCAAACATAGATTTCCTACTACTCTCTTAAGGTGATGTTTAACACTTTTAACACCACTCTCCCAAATTCCTCCAAACGTTGGAGAATAACTTGGAATCCAATTAAATTTTATGTAATTATGAGCGCAAAATTTAGTTACAGCGTTTCTACAATTTTTGGAGGAATGTAGTTTGTATAAATCATTTAATACATTGCAAGCACCTTTAAAAGTTTGAGAATTATCACAAAATATGTTCGTGGGCATGCCACGCCGAGAAATAAAACGATTTAGACATGCCAAGAAGGTTTCAGTCGTGAGATCAGAAACGACCTCTAAGTGTATCGCCTTCACAGCAAAGCAGACAAAAAGTGCAATATATCCTTTAGTCATAATAGGCTTTCTAATTCGAGCAATCTTCATGCTAAACGGGCCACAGAAGTCCAGCCCGACGTGCTGAAAAACTCTACTTTGAGTGATCCTTTCTTTAGGTAGATCCCCCATCAACTGCTTAGCTGCTTCAGCTTTCATGCGAACACATTTTAAACATTTGTGTACCACCTTTTTTACTTCTCGTATACCATTCACAAGATGGTATCTTTGAGATAGAGAACCTAAAACTAATCTGGCTCCTGCATGCATGAGCCTTAAATGCTCTCTTTCTATAATGAGCTGGGTGATAAAGGAGTTCTTAGAAAGAATGGCCGGATGCCGTTTGTCGTATGACAGGTTATCAGCCTTTTCTAGCCTCCCCACAGCTCTAATTATACCTAATTTATCTAAAAATACTAGCTGATCACCTATAGTTACAGGCTTATTTTCAGAGAGTGAAACTAACTGTTTTGCAAAGTGCTCAGCTTGATCACAACGCACAATTCTCAGCATAGAGTCACATAGCTCCTTCGGAGTCAATTCGCTGCTTGTTATTTTATTGTGTCTTTTCAAGCAGTTGTTATAAAATCTGTAAATAAAGCCAATTACTTTTTGGAGCTTATGAATACTTGAATATTTCTTTAATAAATCTTGACACTCTACATTTGTGGTATTACACAAAATGCCATCAATATCATCTGTAGGTACATCCAATTCACTAGACGACTCTCCCTGCGTCACAAATTCGTTAAAGTTAAATTGCTCAGAGTTGGTATGTATATAATTAACATCATTTAAATCAGGAGAGCCGTGCCACCAGAGTTGATTTTCTTGCAGCCTTTGCGGCTCTACCCCTCTAGAAAGAAGGTCTGCGGGATTGCGATTTGACCTAACATAATACCATTTTGACTCTTTTGTCAGCTCTACAATTAGCTTGACTCTATTTTTAACATATACATTACACCTTACCGCCTCTGATTTGATCCATGACAATACAATTTGTGAGTCACTATACAGAAATACCTTATGAGGAACTGTATGTTTTAAAATTTTACTGACTCTATCTGCTAGCTGCGCCAAAAGAAGTGCGCTGTTGAGTTCAAGCTGCGGAATCGTATGTGATTTATTTAGTGATGCTACACGAGACTTGGAACACAATAAGTTTACCCTAACGGTACCATTTCTCATAATAAGTCTTAAGTAGAGACAGCTTCCAAAAGCTTTAAGAGATGCATCGGCATACCCTACCAGCTCTACATGAGATACCAACTTATCATTTATACATCTATCTATGTTTATTTGACCCATTTGTTTTAAATTATTTAAAAACTTGCACCAGTATAGAAACTGTTCATTAGGAATAATAGAGTCCCAATCCAAAGTGCGTAAGGACCAAAGCTCCTGCATAAAAAGCTTGGCAACAACAATTATAGGGCCGATTAAACCGATCGGGTCAAACATTTTCCCTATAAAGCTCAGAATCTTCCTCTTTGTGTTTAATTGATCCACCTCACCAACCATAGGGCAAGAGAAGCTTAATTTATCAGAAACAACCTGAAGTAAAAGACCTAATGTTTTAACAGTCTCATTTTTACTTATATCTATAGCATTAAACTGTCTGTGCTCGACTGGAATGTCACTAAGTGTTGGGGTGTGATTGGAACACCATTTATGCAATGTGAAACCTCCCAGCTTGAGAAGTTCCACTATTTGAGATTTTAGGTCCTGAAGTGTTTCTACATCTTCAGCCCCGGTTAGAATATCGTCTACATAAGTGTTTTGTAAAATGGCTTGAGAAGCCAATGGAAAACTTTCCTTATATTTATTAGCTAATTCATTCAAGCATCGGGTTGCTAAAAAAGAGGCAGGCTTCAAACCTTGTGTTACAGTCTGAAGCTGCAAGCAGCTGATGGGATCTGTAGGTGAGTAACGCCATAAAATGTTTTGGAGACTAAGTTGATGTTCATTTATAAAAACATTGCGAAACATTTTTTGGATGTCACATGTTAAGATATAAGGATAGGTCCTAAACAAAATTAAAATATCAAAAAGCTCACTCTGCACGACGGGCCCGTTCAGCATGACTTGGTTAAGAGACGTTCCATTTCTTGATCGCATAGAACCATCAAACACAGTTCGAAGAGGAGTGCTTCGGCTAGCCTCGCTGATCACTGGATGGTGTCCTAGAAAAAACACTGGTCCGTTCAGATCATAATCCTCAATCTCAACCGCCTTGGCATGTCCTAGCTCTACATACAGCTTTATAATTTTTTTATATTGCTCGAAGAGCACAGGATCTTTGTGTAACCTTTTCTCTAGCATTATGAATCTATTATATGCAACTGAGAATGAGTCTCCGAGGTTCAAATCCTCCATTGGATATTTCAGGGGCATATCAACATGAAATTTATTGTTTTTAATACAAACAGAGTCCTGAAATATTTTTTCAGCCTTTACAAATTCATCATTGATGGTCTTTTTTTGTTCAGGGAGTTTTTCAGAGAGCCAAAATTGTTCCATTACATTTTCAAATTTTTCAGAGTCAGATATAAGAAAGTTATTTACTGTATCATATGATTTCTCATTGCCTTTTTCAGGAATATTGCCTGCTACTATGTACCCAAATATAGTATTTTGGAGCACAGGTCCATTTTCAGTTTTTACACAACCCTGTAACAATATATTGAAGTAGACATCGGCACCAAGCAACAGAGAAATTTCACCCGGCATATAGAATGTGTCATCTGCTAAACATACATTTTCTGGAACAGAGAATTTGTCCAGATTTATAAATCTTTGTGGTAACTTGCAAGTGATTGCATCAATAACATGGCATTTTAAATTTAATTTAACATTGTTGGTGCAGGATTTGACAGTCAAGTTTACATATTCCTTAATTTTGTTTGGTGTGTTTCCAAAACCAACCACATTATTTGGCTGAACTATAGCATTGAAGCTTAGCTTGGTAACTACATTGGTGATCACAAAGGAAGCTTGTGAGCCAGTGTCCAGTAGCGCCCTGCATACCAGTTCTTCCTTGCTAATTTCATTTACTACTTTAATTTTTATTGTGGGCAGCAAGACACCACTGGACACATTCTTAATACATTTGGTGACAGCGGTCTGAGATTCACCTTCAGAGGAAGACATTAGGTGACCGTCATCCTTATTCCATAATTGGTTTAGTTTCACACTGCTGCATTCTTGATGCAGCAATGTGTTGTGACCCTGTTTACATAACTTGCATTTAAAACTGAACTTGCATTTGCCATCATGATTGTTAAGACATGTATTACACATTTTTTTACTATCAACAAAGGTCTGCCTCTTCAATACTGGTAACATTTTGAAAATATGACAGTTATATATTTGATGTTCTTTATTAGAACAATACCTACAGGGTTGCAGCGGCTTCGATACCACATTTGAAACCTTAGGCATAGATTTATAAGTATTTTCATAGCAAATACCTTTATATTTATGAGCACCATCATAGTAGGTACTTTTGTTTTGTGATCTATCTTCAAGTGCTATAGCACGCTTTTCTAAATAGTCAATAAAGCTTGCCATGGAAGGCATGTTATCGGAGTCCCTGTCTAACTGATAGGCCCGGTTTGTTATCTGATCCAGCTTTCTGGTCAATATTGAAATCAAAAGCATGTCCCATTTATCAACAGGTTCATCTAAATTTTTTAAAGCATGCATTTGTTGGTTAATTTGTGAAACAAAAGTCCTTATTGAGGCTGCTGTACCCTTTTGCATTGTAGGTATATCTAACAATACACTGATATGATTTGTTATCAATCTTGCCTTGTTGTCAAAGCGCTTCTTTAATAAACTAATAGCTTCATTATAAGATTTGTTTTCTAATGGTAAGTTTACAATTACAGCTAATGCATCATCTTGTAAATACTTTCTTAAGTAGAACAACTTTTGAACATCTGAAAGTGAATTATTCTGATCAATGACAGCCACAAACAGATCAAAGAATGGCTTAAATTTGGTAAAATCACGGCCGTCATAATATGGGATCTCAATAACTGGTAATTTACAAGTTGATGCATTGTGACATTCAGATCTCGTTTTCGTATTAAGGTTTTTTAAGGCACAGTTAATTTTTGCTAACACTGAATAGTACTTGTCCTCTAACTCACCAACCTGTTCATTGTCCGTGTCATCGATGCTAAGAATGTCCATCTGGACTTTCTCATAATCCTTTAGAGTGGAGACCAATTTCTCCTTGCGCGCTTCGAGAATGTCTACACTCGCGGACGATAGACTGATCGGATCACTCACAAAGTTGTCTATCCGCGTAATAGTGCCCTTGCATTGACGCCGCATAACTCGCAACTTTTTTAATTTATCTTCTTCACTCATTTTGCCGGTTATTTATTTCGTAAAGTTGGTGATAACGATAACACTAATAAGTTAAATGCACTTGGGAAAAACACTTGCTTATAGAAATGTCACAACACAACAGACGTCAGATATTGACAGACGTCAAAAATTGGTGTGAAGTTACCAATGCTACAGCGCAAGATGGCCGCTGGATGCATCGACAAGCTAACAACTTGAAGCTGAAGAACTTCACTTCGTAGATTTATTTTAAAAATGAAGAATGGCGGTGATCGGAAAACTCGATCAATAATGTTGAATAATGATTTTCACTACTTGCTGTTTTTTGGTGCTCTCTTTTTCCAGATCCGTGGTAGCTCTTCGTTCTATTATGGATAGAACGAAATTGCGGGCCAACGATGAAAACGACGACCGGTATAGACGGCCGCCTAGCACACCCAAATACTTGTCGCGAACACTTTTGGTTGTAGTTACAATTTATTTGCACTTGTCTATTTCTATTCTACTTGTCTTGAAGGACCACTTACGCATGTTTAAATCAAAATGCGTAGAATATGGGGAAATGAATTTATATTCACTTTTAAATGGACAATACAATATGGGAACGTGCTCGCCGTTGCGAATCCAAAAAAAGGGAGTGTTGCCACATAAAAATAGCTTATTCTAAGAAAGACCAACTTGCCATACTAAAAACTACTTAAGCTATGTTTACACTTTATGTTTTGTATTAAACATGCTAAAGTCTCGAGTAATGTCTCAAACTCACGGGAGTTTTCTATATAAAAAAATGTCATGTAATTTTTGTATATTTTCAGTAGGGATGTTACGGAGCTTCGCCTCCGCATCCGGTAAGACGGAACTTCCGTTTGGTTTTACACCTTCGGATCCGCCTCCGCCTTCGCTATTTTTTTATTTCACACCTCCGCCTCCGCATCCGTTATGTTTTTACCGAAGTTATACCGGAGCTGCAGGTAGCAGGAGCGAAGGAAGGCATTTGCCGCGGCAGCGCTGCGCGGCGCACGCCTTCAAGTTTTGACTTGTCCGGGAATTACTATTACTACTCGTATCACTCACGACTGGCCGCTTTTTTGTCTTATAAATCAGTTAGTTCTGTCAGTCACTTCCGTATTTATAGGTGTTGCGTTATATTAGTGCGTGCTTTAAAAACTTTAAAATTGAAGTCAATTACTAGTGCCATATGGAATTACTTTGTTAATATAAAGTACAAACACGGCATAGTGTAAATTTTGTGAGAAAGTGTATTCTAGGAAAGGAGGAACAACAACGTCTTTAAAGGGCCACCTAAAATCGTTACCCCGTTGCAATTCTTCAGTTTTTTTCAGTAATCAATATTTATTCAACTTAGTCATATCATAACATAACTTACGGTTAATTGTGGCATCCCAGGTTTAATTTAACTGATTAGTTTTATAAATAGCATTTCTTTTTCATACATTACATATAATACCATATCACATTATTTTTGCATTTCATTTAAGTTTCGCGTTGATTTATATTCGTAATAAATGAACAAAAACTAGTTTATCTAAAATAGACATTTAGTTGACACATAATTAAAGCAAATAGTTTGATTGTATTGTATTGTGTTGTTTAAATTAAACTATAAATTCAATACATCAACCTTCCACTTAAAAGGTACTCGGCTCCGGCTCCGCCTCCGGTAAACCTCCGGATCCGGCTCCGGATCCGGCTTCGGATACGGCTCCATTTTCGCCTCCGGTTCCGGATCCGAATCCGTTAAATCAAAAAAATAAACTCCGGATCCGGCTCCGGCTCCGGTAAAGTCGCCTCCGTAACATCCCTAATTTTCAGCAGTGCCTTAGCTTAGAATATCACAATTGCGGATATAAAACAAAAAGGAGAGCGTTACAATGATACAATATTACAAGGTATGATACTCCGGGAAAAATTCGATGTGCGAGTGACACAAGCCTACGTCATCACTGCTATCGAGCCTATCGATGGTTGGCGGTCGTAGTGTGAGTTCGTGTGTGTACAGGCTGTACAGTGGCGTACCGAGTTGGCTTGTGTCACTATCCGGAGTAGCAGACCTTGTTTCACTAGACCATGGGCGGTACAAACAAGACATCTGCAAGTTACCGAACCAGACTTCATTTTTATTCGTGAAATATTATTTAAAATAAAAAATCATGAATAAATTTATTTGAATTTGAATAAGTTATTCTCATTCAATTTTCTCGCGTAAGAATTATTCCTGACCAAAATTATTTGAATAATTTTGGCGGGAATAAAATCGGCATGATTTTTTTCTTACGAATTCTTATTCAAATAATGATTTTATTCTTGAATGCCCAACACTGTCTGCAACTAAATTGCAGGAATTATAAAGGGCCTAAATGAACTAAGATAAATGTCCCAGTACTCGACACTAGCCCAGTACAGTCGGCATTAAACGAAGCTACACACACACACACACACGCATGCACGCACGCACGCACGCACGCACGCACGCACGCACGCACGCACACACACACACACTCACACACATTCTCATTTTTCATTTTATACATCTTGTATTGAAGGGTTAACTAAAGTCGTTTAAGCTTGTTGTTACGTTCCAATTATTGTATTACGTCATTATTTTCATTTATTGTGTACGAGATTTGTGCCATCTAGTCCAATCTTACTGGTCTCACTGAAAACCAGCGTCACGGAGCGTATCGTACGACTCATTCCGTAACATCATGCTGAGTGAGGACCATTTAGTACAAAATCTTCTCTGTAAATTTTGCATTAAGCTTGTATATTATGTTTGTACTAATAAACTATTTTCTTCTTCTTCTTCTTCTTCTTCTTCTTCTTCTTCTTCTACGCATATGAAGGTGGCAAAAGCTCTTATTTCCTTGTGATAAAGACTTTTGAACTTTTCAAATGCGTAACTACTTTTGATGCTGACTGTACATGGCACTTTCAATCTTCTGTCATAATGATAGAGGTGATCAATAGGTGGCATATCCCACCACCACCACCATATCAGCCGAAGGACGTCCACTGCTGCCTCTAATTTCAGTAGTTCGGTTGATTCGTCCGGGGCCGAACTACTGCCACACTTTTGATCCCATTAGTTCGGTTATGACGTCACACCGAACTACTGAGAATTAAAACGACTCAAAAGTACGGTTAAGGATGCTAAATAAAAATTTAAAAAGTGTTTTTTCCATTGGATTTTTTTAATAAAATATAATTGATTCTTCGACGAAGAAGAGTGCACGCAGCTGAGATGAGAATGCTGAGATGGATGTGTGGAGTGACGAGGAAAGATCGAATTAGAAATGAGTATATAAGGGGAAGTTTGAAAGTGGCACCCGTGACAGAGAAAATGAGGAGCAGTAGGTTAGCATGGTATGGGCATGTAATGAGGAGGGATGAATGTCATATTGATAAAAGAATATTAGGGTTGGATGTAGAAGGACGAAGAGCGATTGAAAGCGATAGATGGATTGTGTGAGAGAGGATATGAGAAAGAAAGGAGTAAGCGCTGAAGTAACGAATAATAGAGAGGAATGGAAGAAGAAAACATGTTGCGCCGACCCTGCATAAGCGGGATAAGGGCAGGGAGAAGATGAATTGATTCTTCGACTTCTTCGTATTAGATATATTTAAACAGGTCACTCACGATTTTAAATTCGAAACATGAGTAACACGAAACAATACTTCCTGTTTACCTAAAATCATGAAATTTGACAAGAAACAATGTCATAAAGTAGAAACTGTAGAATGATTAGATTACCAACGTAACAGTAGGTTAAGAAGTTTACCTTTTGGCCGATTTTTTTACAATGAAAGTTGTTTGCACATCACTAACCGAACTATACAAGACTTCCCAATAGTTCGGTTTGACGTCATAACCGAACTACTGAGAATTAAAACGACTCAAAAGTACGGTTAAGGATGCTAAATAAAAATTTAAAAAGTGTTTTTTCCATTGGATTTTTTAAATAAAATATAATTGATTCTTCGACGAAGAAGAGTGCACGCAGCTGAGATGAGAATGCTGAGATGGATGTGTGGAGTGACGAGGAAAGATCGAATTAGAAATGAGTATATAAGGGGAAGTTTGAAAGTGGCACCCGTGACAGAGAAAATGAGGAGCAGTAGGTTAGCATGTCCTGGACCCGGGTATGTCCTAAAACTACGACCAAGACCACCGGAGGATGGGCAGCAGCATCCCCAGCATCCCTCCAACACTGCGATCGCCAACCCGCATGCCAAGCGTGGCGATTATGGCATTTACCCCCTATGAAAATGACACAAAGGCCACGGCCCCGAGGTTCCGGCGGCCCCCGGTGCCCTGGTTTTGGTAGCGGCCAGGGTACTAGCCCGCTAGCCCCGGCCAGGGGTGCTAAGAATCTCCGGTTAAGATCCGGCTACCACCACCGACGACTTCTGGCCCTGGCAACATACAACACACGAACACTGCGGACCGACGAAAAGATAGCGGAACTGGAGGAAGGATTGAGCAGGTTGCGTTGGGATATCGTAGGGTTATCTGAAGTCCGAAGAGAGGGGGAGGACACGATAACCCTGAAGTCCGGCAACTTGCTCTATTTCCGGGAGGGCGACCAACAGTCCCAGGGAGGTGTCGGGTTTATCGTCCACAAATCCCTCGTGAACAACGTGGTGAAGATCGAGAGTGTGTCGGCTAGGGTGGCGTACCTTATACTCAGAGTATCCGAGAGGTACTCGTTGACGGTCATACAGGTGTAAGCGCCGACCTCGGCACACTCCGACGACGAGGTGGAGGCTATGTATGAGGATATATCAAAGGTCATGCATAGTTCCAAAACCTACTTCACCGTTGTTATGGGGGATTTCAACGCGAAACTGGGCAAGAGAGACGGCGAAGAGCCGAGAGTGGGGCAATTTGGAGTTGGAAGTCGGAACCACCGGGGCCAACTACTGGCTGGTTTCTTGGAGAAGGAGGGACTCTACATGATGAACTCCTTCTTCAAGAAACGCGAGCACAGGAAGTGGACCTGGATGAGTCCCGACGGTGCAACAAAAAACGAGATTGACTTCATCATGTCAACGAAGAGGCATATATTCAATGATGTCTCTGTGATCAATACGGTTAAAACCGGAAGTGATCATCGTCTGGTAAGAGGCACATTGAATATATGCGTCAAGCTAGAGCGCTCTCGACTGATGAAGTCCACGCTCCGTCCAGCAGCAGTCCAAATCCAAAACCCCGAGAGCTTTCAGCTGGAACTCCAAAACCGTTTCGATTGTCTTGGCGGCGATGTGGACGAATTCAACGACGGGTTTGTGGAAGCTGTCCATAGCATTGGGTCTAAGTTCTTTAAGGCCCAACGAACTCCAAGAGCCAAAAGGCTTTCTATCTCCACTCAGAGGCTCATCGAGGAAAGGAATGAGATGATTCTGCAGTCTTCAGCCGATGCGAAATTATACAGGCAGCTCAATAAACAGATCTCTAAGTCCATTATCCGCGATCTGCGCCAATTCAATACAAATCGTATTGAAGAGGCCATCGAGCAGAATAAGGGCTCTAAAGTTTTCTCAAGAGATCTGTCTATTGGGCAGAGCCAGCTCGCCAGATTAAAAACTGAAGATGGTAGAATCGTTTCGTCCAAACCTGAGCTTCTGAGTGAGATAGAGTGCTTTTATGGACAGCTATACACGTCAACTAGCAGACCCGAAGTTGGTCTAGCGGAAGACCCTAGAGCTAGATTAACCCGGCACTATACCGAAGATATCCCGGACATCAGTCTGTACGAGATTAGAATGGCTCTTAAGCAGCTGAGGAACAACAGGGCACCCGGTGAAGACGGAATTACAGCGGAACTCCTGAAGGCGGGTGGAAAACCGGTCCTTAGGGCCCTTCAGAAGTTGTTCGACTCCGTCTTACTGGAAGGGAAAACTCCAAAGGCATGGAACAGAGGTGTGGTGGTGCTGATCTTCAAAAAGGGTGACAACTCCTTACTGAAGAACTACCGACCCATCTCAATTCTGAGCCATGTCTATAAGCTGTTTTCAAGAGTCATTACGAACCGTCTCGCACGCAGGCAAGATGACTTCCAGCCTCCCGAACAAGCCGGTTTCCGAAGAGGCTTTAGCACCGTAGACCACATCCATACGCTCCGTCAGGTTATACAGAAGACTGAATAGTATAACCTGCGCCTCTGTTTAGCGTTCGTGGACTACGAGAAAGCCTTTGATTCGATTGAAACGTGGGCTGTACTACAATCTCTCCAACGGTGCCAAGTGGACTACCGCTATATCGAAGTGCTGAAGTGTTTGTACGAGAATGCCACTATGTCAGTCCGACTCCAGGACCAGAACTCAAAACCTATTCCGTTGCAGCGGGGAGTCAGGCAAGGAGATGTTATTTCTCCTAAACTGTTCTCCGCTGCACTGGAGGATGTTTTCAAGACTCTGGACTGGAGAAGGATGGGCATCAACATAAACGGCGACTACCTCACTCACCTTCGGTTTGCTGACGATATAGTTGTCTTGGCTGAGACCATGGAGGATTTAAGTACAATGCTCAATGACCTCAGTAAAGCCTTCGAGCGAGTTGGTCTAAGGATGAACATGGACAAGACGAAGATCATGTCAAATGTCCATGTCGCACCAACTCCTTTAACAATCGGACACTTTACGCTCGAAGTTGTAGACGATTACATATACCTAGGACAGACTGTCCAGTTGGGTAGGTCCAACTTCGAGAAAGAGGTTAATCGTCGAATCCGACTCGGCTGGGGCGCGTTCGGGAAGCTACGGCACATCTTTTCGTCCAATATTCCGCAGTGTCTCAAGACAAAAGTTTTTGACCAACAGTGTGTGTTGCCAGTGATGACATATGGCACTGAAACGTGGTCGCTTACTATGGGCCTCATAAGAAGGCTCAAAGTCACCCAAAGGGCAATGGAGAGAGCTATGTTGGGAGTTTCTCTGCGTGATCGCATCAGGAATGAGGCCATCCGCAGCAGAACCAAAGTGACCGATATAGCCCTCCGAATCGCTAAACTTAAGTGGCAGTGGGCGGGGCACATAGCACGTAGAACCGATGGCCGTTGGGGCGTAAAGGTTCTCGAGTGGCGGCCACGTACCGGAAGGCGTAGCGTGGGCAGGCCCCCCACACGGTGGACTGATGACCTGGTGAAGGTCGCGGGTGTCCGCTGGATGCGGGTGGCGCAGGATCGGTCATTGTGGAAGTCTTTAGGGGAGGCCTATGTCCAGCAGTGGACGTCTGTCGGCTGACATGATGATGATGATGAGGTTAGCATGGTATGGGCATGTAATGAGGAGGGATGAATGTCATATTGATAAAAGAATATTAGGGTTGGATGTAGAAGGACGAAGAGCGATTGGAAGGCCCAAAAAGCGATGGATGGATTGTGTGAGAGAGGATATGAGAAAGAAAGGAGTAAGCGCTGAAGTGACGAATAATAGAGAGGAATGGAAGAAGAAAACATGTTGCGCCGACCCTGCATAAGCGGGATAAGGGCAGGGAGAAGATGAATTGATTCTTCGACTTCTTCGTATTAGATATATTTAAACAGGTCACTCACGATTTTAAATTCGAAACATGAGTAACACGAAACAATACTTCCTGTTTACCTAAAATCATGAAATTTGACAAGAAACAATGTCATAAAGTAGAAACTGTAGAATGATTAGATTACCAACGTAACAGTAGGTTAAAAAGTTTACCTTTTGGCCGATTTTTTTACAATGAAAGTTGTTTGCACATCACTAACCGAACTATACAAGACTTCCCAATAGTTCGGTTTGACGTCATAACCGAACTAACGGGAACAAAAGCGTGGCAGTAGTTCGGCCTCGGACTAATCAACCGAACTACTGAAACTAGAGGCACTGCTGGACATAGGCCTCCCCCAATTTCATGGGGGCGTAAATTCCATAATCGCCACGCTTGCCATGCGGATTGGCAATCGCAGTATCTCCACCGCACTTCAGGGATGCTGCTGCCCATCCCCTGATGGTCTTGGTCGTAGTTTTAGGACATACCCGGGTCCCAGGTGACATATACTTAAGCATTAAGGTGTCGAGCATCCTTTGACCAATCATCCAAGTTCTTTTCAAAGACAGATCAGGCAACTATATTCAGTTATAAATACGTTACTTAATAAAACAATTGTGTTTGAGCATATCAATTAAATAAATTCACTCTTTAGAGGTTACACGCGAAAGAGCAAAAACAAAACATGCGGTCAATAGGATATTGGTAACCGCTTACGCCAGTCAGCTTGCAATCAAGGATGTTGCGATACATCCAGAACAATGTTACCGATTAAGCCCAGTTTACTATTAATATATAATTTTAATATCAGATACAGTTTTCTTTAAGTTCTGTTGAAATGAATTACTATAGGTAAAAAACTTAAGAAGATGACCTGTTGTAAGTAGTTGTGATGTGTTCGAATAGAGTATAGACATTACAGATTTAAAATGTGCAATACAATCAAAACAAACAAAAGGTCATCTTCTTGAGTTTTTTTACCTATAACATAGATCATAAAAGGAATTTGCCAGTATTTAACAATGTATGTATTTACAACTGTCTGAAAATACAGAATTTTTATTTATTTAATTATAAGGTCCTAAAACTCTGTTTTTGTTGCAGTGCCTCCGAATATCTTGGATGAAGAGAGTACACAATCTGCAGTGGCAGTGCGCGAGAACCAAAATATAAGCCTGGTGTGCAAGGCAGATGGCTTCCCGGCGCCCAAGATCATGTGGCGGCGAGAAGACGGTCAGCCCATCTCTGTCGACAAGAGAAAGAAAGGTAAGGTTTGACTGTCTAACATTACTGGTACGTTTGATACGGTTTGGGTACGGGGGTTTTTGGTGGTTTGTCGGCCTGTTTAGCCTAGTTGGTAGCGTCACTCTGTCATGCTTCCGCAGCTGGTCCTGGGTTTGAATCTCGGTCAGTCAGAGCAGAGACGTTTGTTCCTGAGACTTAGATGTTTTCTATGTATTTAACTATCTATCTATTAAACATATCGTCGTCTAGTATCCATAACACAAGCCTTTTTGAGCTTACTATGGGACTAGTTCGATTTGTGTAAAAAATTGTTCCAAATATTTATTTATTTATTTGATGATTGTGTATGATGTTGGCTGTTCGAGGATGAATAAGGAGCGATTGAATGTGGTACGAATTGCTTTGGAATGGCACACGGCACAGTGTGCTCTATAGACGATTTGAATGAAGAAAAATGAAAATCAAATGTATCTAACTGTATGTGTATATACATAGAGATAGAGCTGCCATGATTTCTTCAGAGGTATCAATTTGATTTTTTACTTCTACATTATTAAAAACATCATCCAGTGACATGAAAATAGGTACACATCAATGAAAAGGCGTAAAAATGTATGAGATATATTTATGTCAAGTAATGAGAAGCAAGGCCAATGGCGATGGCCCAAGATTCCCAAGAATATGTTGCAACAGATGCTAGGTTACAAAGGCATCATACAATAAATGTTGAGTTACAATACAGGGAGTAACCACATCGAAGCGTGACGCCGTGCATATGCACCAACGCCGTACATACTGGGTGATTTCGGGATCGTGGTCCCGAATGAGAAATTGTGGTGTAGATGGTCATAAATACTGAACAACTTTCGCGTGGGACCAACCCCGTAATCGCAAAAAAAAATCAGCAATACCATAGTAAAATCTCGAGAGTTCATCAGCCTAAAAGTATAATTATCATGTAACTTATGTAATGTACATAATGTTATCATGGAACTTTTTTCCCGATTTTCATATTGGTCCCATGGGAAAACTTGTTTAGTATGACCCTCTACATCACAATTTCTCATTTTGAATCACGACCCCGAAATCACCCAGTATTAACATAGCCGCGATTAGAATACGAATAGAAGTGAGAGTTTTTCCATATACTTACTTCAAAGTGTGTTCCGATCGTAAACTAATCGTGGTCATGTGTCTTATACACTGCAAAATCGTCATAATCTGCCGCGTTAAATCGTTTTCGCCAGTAGCAGCTCGATATCTTGTGATAACCACGCAGAGACTGCATGTGAAATTTGAATATAAAATGATATTTTCGACATGATATTATAAATTTGAGATAGACGAATTACCAATCTATCTCAAATTTATAAAGAAAAGAACTATGAATTAAATTCAGTTTTTGTGCTTTAGAAGTAGTAGCAAATTTGAACTCATAGATTTTTTGACATAGTATTGAATTTTTTTAAACATTTTAACGTTCAGATTATTATGGTGATACTACCTAGTCTTACGGTCTCATTTTAACTATGATGATGTCACTAGTATTTGATTTTATATTTCAATGTTACGTTGACAACGACATTCTTATTATTTTCAAAATTAGCATGATCAAAATGTGAAAAGTAAGGATATAATTGACATTTTCAAATTAAGTAATCTTACACTATCCTGAAGCTCTCCAACGTTCATGTACACATACACTACAGTACAGAGGAATGAAAAACTACCAACTAAAGTATTCAACAGGGCGGCTACGCAAAATCGTTTTCCAATAAAAGTTAGAAGTCGCTACACGACCCGTGCGATCTGTATTTTGACTTTTAGCTTCGTTGATACGGTGGCTTCACTAGAAGCATCTTGGGAAGCTCTTGTGGTGAACTCTAAATATGTTACGAAAATTTTAAGAAGGCGGTCGTGTCCCGTAATAAATTTGGCATGATATGCGAGAGATGGTCTGAAAGTCAGTTATATTCAATTCCAAAAACATAAATGTCTGTCACAGCGTATAGGTGTTATGGTCAGTAGAGAGACGAGTTGTGAATGTACCTTGGTGAATTATCGACGAGACCTGGGTCTGTAATATTTCAATGTAACCTTATTATGGTTATTTTAACTAGTATGTATCGGTAACAAGTTAGTTTACTAGTTTCAAACATAATTGCGCACTATTATCAATGGTAATTGACACGATTTTTAACTTAAAGTTCTCTGAACATTATAAAAAGTTCTACCCGGAAAAAGTGACAAGACAGAAGCTAGTTAGGCAGAAAAAATAGTTAAAATGGATGGCCTCCGAATAAAAAAGTAACATGCGGAGCCGTGTGTGAAGGTGATCGTTTTTCAACTAATTCTGGCGGCGTATCGGGCTGCTTAACATAACAGAAAGCCCACAGCCGCGCTGAATAGCAAATAGGGGCGGGACACACTCACAAAGAGGTAAAAAGGTTTAAAATAGCGATGGCTTTAAAATATAATATATTCTTTAGAGAAATGCAACTATGGCATATTCCATTTTAGCGTTAGGTCTTTTTGCGATGCCAGTCAATTTAGTGAAGTTGGAGAGTAAATCAGTGAAAAAAAAGATCATTATACAGCCTTGGTCAGAAGTATTAAGCACTCCCGCGTTTTTCATATAAAAGTAAAACTTTGAATATAGCATTTTATATCTTTTAATATAGAAAATTCAAATATTTTTCAATAATACCAGCTATTCATTGACGTTAAAAATAATTTCAATTTTAATTTTGTACTAAAGCAGTAACGCTGCTAACGAAAATTTCAAACTAAATGGAAAAATTGAAAAATTTAATGCTCCGAGCAGGATTCGAACCTCCGACATCTGGCATACGCGGCCAATCGCTCTAGCCTCTGAGGTATCGGAACAACCAAGCTCGTCCACGAAATCCTTCAATAGTTCCCTCTTACAACGCCTTAGGGGGGCGTTTTTTTTCCCTTTAATTTGAAAAATAATTTCACTTAAAAAAAGGCATTTCGTCCTTTTATTGCGGTCCTTATATTAATATTTCTAGGGTTCAGTTTTCTAGGATAAATAGCTACTTTGAAATTATATCTGCTAAAGTTTTCTACATGTTTATATACGTTATTATATTTTGCGTCAATGTGTAGTTTTGTAATTAAGTAAAACATAGTTTATTTATAAGTTACAAAGAAAAATAAGGGGTGCTTAATACTTCTGGCCAAGGCTGTAAATCTCATCATCATCATCATTTAAGCCGATTGACGTCCACTGCTGGACATAGACCTCCCCCAAAGACTACTAAATCTATCCACTTGTAATTATTAGGGATTGAAATTGTTACGTTTAATGTAGGTATAGTAAGAAAAACAATCCGTCGGTATTCATTTGCTCGTGTATCGGTATCGTTTTGCTTTGTTGAATTTTGAAGGTTTAGGTAACTTCAGGCATATTCTGAAGTTATATTAAATATAATGAAACGGGGTCACTCACGTCTTTAAGGTCAAATATCGCTCGACAGGTTTCAGACCGGTTCACGGTCCTTAATCATGAGCACCTATAGCCGCGCCGGTTTTCTTAGCACACATAAGAAAGGTAAGAAAGGTAGGTGGTAAGGGGAGGTGCTAAGAAAATCGCCGCGGCGATAGGTGCTCATGATTAAGGACCGCGAACCGGTCTGAAACATGTCGAGCGATATTCGACCTTAAAGACGTGAGTGACCCGTTTCATTATATTTAATATGTCTCAAACAAACGGGAGTTTTCTATATAATATTCTGAAGTTACATATACTGATAGCATTTATAAATAAAATAAATAAATTTTTGTGGACAATTTAACACGACCAAGATACAAACAAACAAAGACAACAAAGCTATAAACTATTATACTTATACAATGTCTCTCCCGCTCTGAAACTTTACTTAATGGATAATGGTACAAGAAGTCATTGTATTGTAACTAACTGAAGCTTAAAACTGACAACGTGAACGTGAACATATATGGTAGGACTCTGAAGAGTTGTGAACCGCAAAAACACCCGAACTTTAATATGGAAGCTTATCAGACCCTTTGATTTCTCGACTACCCAATACCCATTATAGTTGCTTGCCTAAAAGTTTATTTTCATAATTATTACTACAAAGTTTTCCTAGTAAATATCTAGTTAGGTATTTACTAGGGGGAAAGTTAATCACTAAAAATTAGCATTACTGAGCGATATTAAGTTCGGAATAACTATATTTTAGTATATTAGTTTTTTGTAATTTATCCCCCACTTGCACATAACGAGGCCAGTTTCCGGAAACAATAGTCATTGGTTTTTAAGGAACTGCAAGTTTCCTAACGGGTCTCTTCAAGACAAGAGTGAATAGGCTATTACTGAACCAGTGAGCAACATCTTAGGCCTTGTGATCGCTTTCCATCAGGTGAGATTAAGGTCAATCGCTGGTCAGACAATCATAAAAATAATTTATACCAAAAAAAACGGACTCCAATTTTGATCTTGCTATGCCACAATTTGTGGTTTCCGTGAGCCAATGCTTGGTTACCTACAGAAAATACCGAAATCGGCATATGCGTGCCTATCACAGTGCCGTAGCAGCTAATACTATTGAGCAGGTCCACACATCATACACATCTAGGTGAGGACCAAATTTTTGGACCATCTTTAAGGCATTTAATTCGCCTACAATTGAATTGATTCCGTTGTGTCACGAAAATTTGACTTACAATTTTTATGGGTAACTTTCGTGTCCCATCGACACTTTCGTGTGACAGCGGAATCAATTAAATTGGAGGCGAATTAAATGCCTTTTCGATGATCCAAAAATTTGGTCCTCATCCATCTTCAAAACTAGACAAAGTTGCTAATAGATATCCTCTAAACAGTTACCTCATTTATTTTTAAGGTAGATGATAGGTATAATAATTTGTCAAGAAAGTAAGTATATTACTCGCCAAAATAGTTATTTGTTCAACAAGAGAGCAAAGTAAATTTTTGCTGCGAGTGTTGATGTTGAGCCCCGAGCAAGCGAAAGATTCTATAATTGAATCACGAGCGTAGCGATTGATTCAAAATTAGAATCTTGAGCGTAGCGAGGGACTCAAAGACACGAGATGCAAATATCTTTGCTCTCGTGTGATACATACAACTTTTCACCTTAGCGGCGAGAACATATAACGCAAAGGAATAGTGATAGAGAGAATGAAGTTACTTAAACTAACCTACGATATGAAAAATTAAAAAGTTAGTTTTTTTCACGCTCGCAGCAAAATTGCATTTTGCTCACTGGTTTCACGCAACAAAACCGCCATTTTCGAGCCGCTGAGGTGAAAAACTATTTGTTAACGAAAGAAAGTAAGACAAAGGAAAAACAAACTAAAGTGATTACCATATAAAAATAATACGAAGAGTGCTCAAAGTTCTGGTGAAATCATAATTAAAACTGTTTGCGCATCATTCAAAACTTTCTTTGCTTCTTCAAAACCTCCATCAGGTAATTATCCCTTTCAAAAAACCTCAATTTCAAACATATCCTCACCGTGATTTGAGGACAAAAGCGCCCTTATCAATCCCACACACGTTAACTAACCCTCACCCAATCCAGCCTCATTAACAAAAATCCGTTCCGCTCCTAGACCGTAAAACACTTAATCCCCAAACCACACAAGAAAAAACCCGTTAAGGATAATTACTAGGTGAGAGTCTCAAAGGCATGAGTTTAAATTTAAAGAGTGATTTCCTTGTACTGAGGAAATTAACATGCGGTGTGGAGAGCACTCTTCCCTAATTGTGTGTGCCCCTGTCAAGCCCATCTGGTATGATTATTTGTAAAGGACACTCGGCAGAAAATGTTTTAATTACGCGTTCGACTAAATTCGTTTTCGTTCGGGCGCCCGTGTCGATTCAGAACGTGTTCTTTTGTTTGTTTTAATATGATTCTGTTTGGCTTAATTGGAGATACCTACATTTGGGTGATGCAACGCTGGCTGTGGTGTTTTAATCGTATGGAAAGAATGTTTCATTCATCGAATGCTGATGACACTCGTTTATGATCATATAAACTTAAAGATAAGAAATGCTTTGTACCGTCTTAAAATTCGTAAATATCTCTCTGAAAAAGTTCGGGAAATTCTGGTGGAATCACTAATACTTTCACAGTTTAAGGCTGGGTTGCACCAAACCGTCTGTAATCGTAACCTGTGTTCGTTAAAATTTGAATGTATGGAGAGCTTGACAAGTTTCTATGGGATGACAGCTGCCGACGCCATATTTAACGTTGATCGGTCTGTGATCGTAAGTCGGTGCAACCCAGCCTAATTACGCGGACATAGTATACGGACTCTTACGTACTCTTAGCAGAAACGAAAAAATCCGTACAACGGGTACAAAATGCGTGTGTTCGGTTCTGCTACGAGATTCCCAGACGTGCGCACATTACTCCTTTTTGAACGCAAAGTCACTCTTGAACATGGAAAACCGGAGAAAACTGCACCTGGCATGCGCAGTACGGAAAATAATAGAGTTCGAAAGGCCCCGATACTTTTTTAAAAAGCTAATGTGACTGTTTTGGTTTTGGTGTGAACAAAGACGGTGTACAAAGAATTTAGTAATTTAAAAATATAAAAAATAAAAATAAAACAAACTGAAGGTAGATTAAAATAAGCTATCTCAGGGTGAGGGTACTAGAGTTTTACAATTAAATTGAGTCGCATTCACTTGCACTGGCCGTTACGAGTGCCACTTCCCTGCAGCGCGCCGTGCGCCCGTAGTGGAAAGATAAGTTCAGCCGGTGACGTCACGGGTAGTCTGGAGCGTTCCCGGGTTAGCAGGGGTTCATTTCATGGCCACGGCACTCCTAGCTCTTGCAGTCGAAGGTGCTACCGAATCCCCCTATTCGGGGAAACACACACTCATAATTTGTAATTAAATTATCATTTGATTTAAATAATCTTTTTAAAATATTATTTTAGATACATGGCGATCAGCGCTCATGACCAGAACAAAAGGCTAGCAATTATATTAGGGCCATAACTGAAATTTTGACCACTCAGTTACGCCGCCGTGTGCAAAAGTGAGGGCCGGCACTCGCCTTCTTCCTACCGCGCCCTGCCGATATGACGTAGCTATGACTCGCTAGTTATCGTCGAATAAGCGCCTGTGATTTTTAAAATAGCACAGAGTTTACTTATGTTTATTTATTTATAGCATTAAGTTAAGAGGGCCCAGTACGCTCGGTCTGGCTCGGTTCTCAATACAAACGTATTTACCCTCTCATTTTAAAACGCTATGCTAGAATAACATGAAAATTTGTATACACAATGGGATCCGGCATATCTAGGTCGGACCATAGTTTTTGTTGCTAGAAATTGTAAAATGTGTTTTTTTTTGTAACTACCTTATTTTTTTTTGTAACTACCTTATTATCTATGACTTTTTTGTAACTACCATGTATTTTCTTTTTGGTGTTAATTGTGGCAATAAAGAAGATTCTGATTCTGAATAACAGGGTAGGAGATTTGTAAGTAAAAATGATAGTTGATATATTGTGCCCTAACAGAATTGTTGGAAAGTTATGCGATTGACACTGGTGTATATTGATAGCAACCCCGAGATAGTCAACTTTTCTGCTTTGCCTTAAGCTGCTAGACAATGTCAATGTCCACCTTTTGTACTATAACTTTTTCTTTTGTGCGATAAAGATTAAAATAAATAAATAAACCAAAAGTAAAAATTTATTATTAATGAAAGTTGAATTTATCATTGACTAAAAACAGATCACCACCATATCAGCCCTAGGACGTCCACTGCTGGACATAGGCCTCCCCCAATTTCATGGGGGGTAAATGCCATAATCGCCACGCTTGGCATGCGGGTTGGCGATCGCAGTATCTCCACCGCACTCAAGGAATGCTGCTGCCCATTCCCCGGTGGTCTTGGTCGTAGTTTTAGGACATACCCGGGTCCAAAACAGATCACACATACTATGAATAGGTACGTTGAAATTCTAACGGCCTGTCTGATAGTAAGCGGACACCGTAGCCTACGGACGCTTGGGACTCCAGAAGAATTACAAGCGCTTTGCTGATCGAGTACTAGCTTGACGCTTTGTTGTGTTGACAGTTAGAGATATATGCAGATCCCTTAATCTCAATATTCTTAATCTCAATATAGATGGCGACCTTACTGACAGGAACAAAACACCACATACCCACCACCACAACCATATCAGCCGAAAGACGTTCACTGCTGGACATAGGCCTCCCCCAATTTCATGGGGGGTAAATGCCATAATCGCCACGCTTGGCATGCGGGTTGGCGATCGCAGTATCTCCACCGCACTCCAGCCCAGGGATGACACCATACACATAACGAATAAATTAGTAGTAACGAAGAAATAGGTATCTAATTTCAATTCAAAAATTATTAATTTTCACTAGTATTGTATGCCCGCTGCGGGTAACTGTGATGACTTAGTCCCAACTTTACACCTACATATGTACACAGAAATATGTTCACAGTTATGCAATAAATATTTCGATTCCTATTTCTTTATTATAGCTGCGGGCTTCAGTAAGGTGGAAATACTTCCTCAAGATGATGTTCGGACATGCCTTACCTCTAAAGTCGAGTCCAGAATTAGGCGAACTAACTTGACAGTTCATTGTACACTAATGATGCCACAGTTTGGCTAGCACTGTTAATATCGATGTTTAAAAAGTCTAGTTAATCATTATTATCGTGTTTGGAATCAAACTAATAATTTTACTAAGAAAAATAATTATAATAAAAATTGGTTGGAATTAAAAATACATCGAACATCATTTTGGACATCGTTAAGGAAGTCATTTTATTTTGTTGACAGTTCCAACCATTAGCCAAACAAAGCAAGCCGTTCAGCTTTCGACAATACTTACTCGTACACGACAATTACTTGATAAAATATAAATAGAATCAGATTTATAGAAGGCACAAGGTTATATCGATATATTTGTGTCGACATAAAACTATCACTATTTATTTTTTCCTATGTCTGGCAACATTTTCGGATGTCATGTTAGTTCGCCTAATTCTGGACTCGACTTTAGATCATCATCATGTCAGCCGAAGGACGTCCACTGCTGGACAAAGGCCACCCTCAAAGAGTCCCGGAATGACCGTACTGCGCCACCCGCATGGTGCACTCCCGCGACCCTAACCAGGTCATAGTCCACTCTTATGGGGGCCTGCCCATGCTACGCCTTCCGGGTTGGCCTCACAAGGGGCTGAACGCCTTTGTACCGTATCACTTTAATGCCATATTTAAGCTGTCACACTAAATATCCAACGAGTGAATGCGTCAAAGTTCCAAAGTGTCCAGCAACTTATTAGGCTGATTGTACATGATCGCCACTCGAAAACCTCTCGTTCCCAACAGCCCCAACGGCCGGATCTTTAAACATGTATACATCTAAACAGACATATCATATTAATATCAGGAGCCCAATTCTCGGGCCGTTAGAGATGATGTCTAATCGACATATCTCGACAAATAATGGCAGATGTCGATCGAAAACCCATTTGCGTATTCTCGAAATCTCACACTCGAGATATGTCTACTCCCAGCGTTCGAGATGCAACGAGTGGTCAGTAGCGATCGAAATGGTTTTATCACAATTATTTTTACATTTGATCTGCCAGTGGCGGTAAATATTTTAGTTTGTTAGCACAAAATGAACATATTTGCGAAAAATATGTCGATTCATTTAAATTATTTAATGACTAATGACTGTTAAATATGTTTGATACGTTCAGTGGTGGAATGGCGGTTGACGCCGTTGACGGAAAATATTGACAGCTCTCAAATATTGCAAGTAGTCTTTGACTCGAAACTGTCAAGTCAAAACAGTATTTATGCGTTCCATTTCACGTAAGTACACCACCACCACCACATCAGCCCTAGGACGTCCACTGCTGGACATAGGCCTCTCCCAATTTCATGGGGGGTAAATGCCATAATCGCCACGCTCACGTAAGTACATAAACGAGCAAAAACTTGTGAAAATGTTTAAAGTGTTAAATCACCATAATTATGTATAGATAATTGAAAAATTAACAACACTTTAGTTTTTGATATAAGATATATCTAATTAAGTGGAAAATCTTATAAAATTATTTATTATCATACACTCGATTGTAAACTAACACAGTCGACAAAAACGGAACGCGTATTACAATAGACATTGAGATCGTCGTTCGACATAATCTCGATCGTGCTCTAGAATAAGAAATTTTGCCATGTTCGACATTCTGGTGAGATTCTTCAATAGACATTGCATCAATCGAGATCATCTCGAACGGCCCGAGAATTGGCCTCCAGATTTGATTTTACTGTGAGATTCCGTGAACTCGATCGATGATCATTAGTTAGTATTATATATAGTTCTAGAGTGAAACACAGCTAGCAACTCTAACAAGCTCAAAAGTTATAACTAATAGGTAGTAGCGACGTACCGTTAAAATAATCGTGAGGTTGATTAATTCCATATTGGTTCACTCGAGTTCACCATTTTGACGTTGGCTTGTACATATTTTACTACAAAATTTATTTACAAATGCCGCATGATAATTTATCATTAAATGTATTCGTAATACATTTAAAATTAACAATTGCCTATTGGTACGTAGACGTTTTGTATTTTAAATGGGGGGGGGGGGAGTTTTCTAGTATTATTGTACAGTAGATCTACTTAGCGTAAGTTGGACACAGTACGTAATCAACAAAACCCAAGAGCAAAGAAATGGGTACACTTTTTAGTTAGCTATAAGTATTGTGTTGATAACAACGATGTGTTTTGTACGAGTACGTCATAGTAACCTTTAGAAAAAGTAGTTGACTGTTTCCCAAATTTTTAATTTTGTGAGCGAATAAAAATTGGACCCGGGTATGTCCTTAAACTACGACCAAGACCACCGGGGAATGGGCAGCAGCATTCCTAGAGTGCGGTGGAGATACTGCGATCGCCAACCCGCATGCCAAGCGTGGCGGTTATGGCATTTACCCCCCATGAAATTGGGGGAGGCCTATGTCCAGCAGTGGACGACCTAGGGCGGATGTGGTGGTGGTGGTAGAGCGAAATTCTATTCGTTATGTTTATCCAAATGTTTTTACGTATTCATAGTTTATCCCGGTTGCCCGGTTATCGCTTTCATGGCGTTACTTCAGTTGAGTGGCATCGATTTTGGTATCAACAACGTAACACTAGTAGTGTTCTGGAATAATCCTGTACATGCTACTGATTGCAAATATTTATTAACACGTTCGCTGCGGCATCGGGTCACAATGATCCGATGATGATAATCGCCGCGGTGCGGAGCAAAAATTTGTACTTCCGGTTGGTGCGGGATAGGTAACTTTGGCATTCGTACGAATAAAAGAGAGAGAGTTAGCATTTTGAAGTCGTCTCTTAGAATATATACCGCCTACGCAATGAAAACGTATCGGATCTTGTCGACCCGATTCCGACCAGAGGTATTTTTTCCATCTAGTGCGTTTATCGGTTTTAAAGAACCATCAATCAGTGCGGATAACGGGTCGTAAAAATCCGATGGTTTAATATTTTATTTATAAACAAACTATTCAGTGAATCTACCTGCTATTTGAGGTTTAACTTGATTCACAATGTCGTAATCTATTGGCCAAATAAAGTATCATAAATCGTCATAAAAAAAATACAATTAGACACGTATAAGTCCAACAGATCTTCACGACCCGTTAACGCACCAGAAAAAAGTTATGCTTCGGTACTAAAATACCCTATATCAACCCGCTGAAAGACACCAAAATCGAGTAAAGCAGCGAACGTGTTAATTAATTTATTATTGCAATCCATGGTACATATAAAGACAGGTGCTACATTAAGATTGGAACAGCATTATTTATTTATTCTTCTTCTCAGCATATTTTTCATGGTGTTCATTTTTACTTCGAATTCACTTTTTATTTCAATATTTCAGCATCGTCACTTTAGTAACCGCATATTGGTCAGACTTTTAAAATGTCATCAAAATTATCTTAGAAAATTTGGTAACTACAAAAGTGAGGCAGCTAAAATGCTGGTCGGAATGATTCTTCATATTTTTTTCCGAATGCGGCAATAGTTTCAACAATAATAAAGTAAAATTTACCTTGAACTGTAAATTTTCTGGAAATAAATACTTTTGTTTCACCGTCATTTGGCAATGGACCACTGTCAGATTGCGACAACATTATTTTGTTATACTGTACCACACTGCTTCATCTACGGCCATATGAGTATCGATAGAAGATTTTTTAACATATATGAGATATATTTCAGGTCACTTTAGTTACGGAAAATGGACGTATCAAACAAAAATAGCTAGCAAAAGTTTTGAACAAGTTGATCCATCATTTAGAGCTATTTCGGACGAGAGAATGGGTATTATGGTACCAATTGAATCGCTTTGCGCAAACTTGCGACCACGCTCGGTTTTACTCCTGATGCATCACCCGAGTTGGAAGTTGGCAGCTAATGTGGTGAGTTTTTTTACACGTTCGTTGAGAATGTGTGTTAAATAGGTACCTATAGAAGTACATTCTAGTTTGTCTAAAGTAAGAAAAATAACTCATCATCCACCACCGTTCTAGTAATTTCCCGATCCTAAAAAAGCCTTTTGGCACCTAATATCAAGATTTTGGCGTCGGCACTAGTTTTTCGCTGACGTTTAAACTCAGAGGGAAAACTTGAACTTGTATTAGACCGGTTTCCTCGCTATGTTTTTCTTCACCGAACCCTTTCATAAACAAAGCCGAAAACCTATATTTTATGATCTGAAGTTAGCAAAAGAACTATCAAGAAAAAAGGGGCTTATTGAGGTGTTATATGTATCATATAATAAGGCTCTTGCCAGTAGGTAAGCTAGCACTGTATCCTATTAAAGTTTACACTAGGAATACGAATACAATCTGGTGCGTGACTTTGCATCGCATGTCCATTTGAATGTAGTTTACACTCTAATCAAACTTCAAACTTCAAAACATTTATTGCCACAAATAACTTATACTAGGACATAACTTAATCAATATAACAATTACCGCTGTGTAGCAATAGGTCTCAGTCTCAGCATGTGCTGAGCAGAAAGCCCAGCGCTGGTTTTCAGACTGAGCCTTTAAGTTGTGTCGGTCACAAGCAAACAAATTTCAATAGGTGCTTATATCTAGGTGTCACTATTTTTTACAATAATAATACACGATAGATAAGATAATTTTTAAAAACAAAATATCAGTAGGTTCATGTACAAAAAGAAACAAAGAGAGAAAAAAAAGAGAGAAAATAATAATAATAATAATAACCCTGACGCCCTTGCTTAGTGTCCAAGGAAGCAAAGGCGCGAAGCACAGTCAATTAGTAATTACAAAATCACGAACCAATTTCCAACGCGTGTCCAGGTAAAAATTTTAAGTTTTTAACTTGTTTTTTTTTTTGTCTCAATAAATTCTTTTTGAAAGAAATGATGACAAAAATTAGCTTATGTTAAAAGTGTAAGACCCAAAGAGAGGGGCGGGAAGCGGTTGGATGCGGAGAGCTAAGGACTGAATGTGGTGGAGGGAGGGAGCGAATTGGGGAAGGTTTATGCAGCAGTGGATGGCAACGGCCTGATGATGATGATGATAATGAAAAGTGTAAATCACTTGCATTACTCGGTCTTATTTGATCAAAGATCACGCGGTTTGTCCTACATTTGTGGTGATCATTGTAAGTCAACAATGAGTTTAGAGCCGAGTATTTTAGAGCTTTGGAGATTCATCTGTCCACAGTTTAAGGGATTTTCTAATCTTTTAATGCGAGGGATAAAACGAAACAAACTCATCATCCTCTTAGCGTTATTCCCAGTACAGTTGCATCCTGAAGGATGCCTTGGGTCCGCTACCTAACCCCATAATTGGCGTAGGCACTAGTTTTAACGGAAGCGACTGCCATCTGACCTTCCAACCCGAGGGGGAAACTAGACCATATTGGGATTAGGCTTGTCAAGTGAGTGGGCAACTTGACTGTTAGAGGTTCTCAAGCCGCCCGGAGGCCTCTAACTTGGCTTAACGACTGCTATCATATACAGCAACCGGGATCAACGGCTTAACGTGCCTTCCAAAGCACGGGAGCGCTCAGTTAGTAACCACTCAAAGCGGTCACCCATCCAAGGACTGACCTCGCCCGAGATTGCTTAACCTCGCATACCGCACGCGGTACGCGGGCGCCGCTGGGCCATGAACGCTCCTTAAAACGAAACAAACTAACAACGATTAAAATAAAAACATAATGCTGACATACGGAAATACTTTTCTAGCAATGCTCCGGCGATTTTCCACACAAAATTTTAATGCAAACTCGGATATATAAAACTGAAATTAGAGATGGGGCTTACGACCGCAGCTCGCTGGGTGTCGACGGAACGTGGCGACGCGGTCGCGGCGCCGCTGTTTGTACCGGGATTAACTCGCTCGTTATACCTCCTGTTACATACTAATGTTTCTAACATTTTAAAATATTATAAACTGAAGTGAATTTCGCTCTTATCTAAAATTTGTAACCAGCAGTGGATCGTATAGGTTAATATTAGGTTTTTAATCTTTAGAGGAAATATTACAATAAAACAGAACATAATTATAACTAATTATAACTAAAAGGAAAATAATCTAGAATGGCTGATTAAGATGATGAAAATGAAAATTTATTTGACAGTTTTTATGATATTGATGTTAAATTTAGCTCATGAAAATCGGATCGGTTCGAAACATATCGAGTGACATTTCACCTTAAAAACGTGAGTAACCCGTTTAAATATATTTTATTAAGTCCAGAACACGCGGAAGTTTATTATGTATAAAGAATAAGTATAATGAAAAGAAAGCCATTTACTTCCATTCAAATAAATGTCACGCACTCTTTTTGTTGTACAACGAAGAACTTTACTTCAAAGCACGAAGTCGCCAACAGTGAGTAGCATTACGCCGAATTAAAACACAAATTTGTATGAATCCATTGTTACCTGTAACTCATTGTCGACAAAGGAACCTTTTGTAGCAGAAGCACCTGAGAGTTGACTTGCTGTGATTATTAAAAAGTGTTTATTTTACTCTTTCTCAAATTATTACGTCATAATTTCCGAATAGTCAGCCTTACCAAAGCACTTTTGAAAGCTGCTGATTGAAGCTTGTAATTCTTCTGGAATCTCTTCTGGAGGCTACGGTGTCTGCTTACTCTGAGACTGTAAGCTTATTTGCCACCATCGTTGTATAAAAAAATTGTATTATTTGCCTTGTTTCAGTGACGGTGTACGAAGGGGATACCCTTAGCCTACAGCGGATCAGTCGCACGGAGATGGGCGCATATCTCTGCATCGCCACCAACGCGGTGCCCCCCTCTGTGTCCAAGCGGATCATAGTGGACGTCGAATGTAAGTACATTTATCTTTTGGCACAGATGAAATACAAGTTACCAATAGGTGCCGCACGATCCTAGGGACGGTAATCTGAAATTCTGAACGCTTTTAAAAGACGCGATACATAAACCCGTAAGACTTGCGCTAACGCTGTGGGCAAACGTCCACCAGCTTCGTGGAAATACCTTGGTCTAGGGTAATTAAGATCACATAAGACTGTATACGTCATAGAATTAGGATGTACAAGAACAACAAAGTCAAATATTACGCGTTACCAAAAAATGAATGCATATGTGTGAGTGAAATAGTGCTGTACAAAAATTATCGAAATCGATTATTTTATACCGAATGCTATTATAGTTATTTGTTCAACAAGAGAGCAAAGTAAATTTTTGCTGCGAGGGTTTATGTTGAGTCCCAAGCAAGCGAAAGACTCTATAATTGAATCACGTCGCTACGCTCGTGATTCAAAATTAGAATCTTGAGCGTAGCGAGGGAGTCAAAAACACGAGATGCAAATATCTTTGCTCTCGTGTGATACATACAACTTTTCACCTCAGCGGCGAGAATATATATAACGCAAAGGAATAGTTACAGAGAGAATGAAGTTTAAATGTTCCAAGTTTGTATTACACCCCGTAGTATGAAAAGATGACCTGCGACTAACCTACGATATGAAAAATTAAAAAGTAAGTTTTTTCATGCCCGCAGCAAAATTGCATTTTGCTTACTGGTTTCAAGTAGCAATACCGATGAGGTGATTTTTTTTGTGTGGTGTCGCACATAGCCGATTGGGAGCATTACGTTACTCAGAGGCGCGCATTTTATATTTTTTCTCGATAGTAGGTTTACGTTATAACTCAGAATCTAAAAATAAGTAAAAGTGTTGTAAAATTATATCTAAAAATCAATAAGATGCACACATCAGGAAAAAATATAAAATGTACACCTCAGAGAAACTCAATGTCCCCAATATGTATCTACTTCAAAATAGCCTTAGAATACAAACTGTACTTCGGTGAGTGTGCTCAGGAGCTCCATGAGCTCATACCGCCTTCCCGCTTCTTCCATCGGACATCTAGACGTACGGCTGGGAGGAGGAGAGGAGGGCTAGAGGAATTTCGACTAGGTACTAGGATGGCAATCCTTACCTAGTCGAAATTCCTCTAATTCGAACCAAGCGCTTTGCATCTTCTTTTATAATGCGCACTTCTAAGGTTTGGAATTCTCTGCCGGCGTCTATATTTCCGAGTTTATATAACCTAGGCCTTTTTAAGGCACAAGTGAATAGGCATCTTCTGGGTGAGCTCGCTTCATCGTCGGCCTCATCTTTACCCCCCGGCTAGATGCTGGCCAAGAGCAATCCCATTTTTAACAAAAAAAATATCGGGGTCGGTATCGGGCAGGATTGGACTTTGACACACTAGATAAAAAATGTCCCCATGTCTCTTATTACAAGATACCTATGTAAATAAAACACTGTATGAAATACTCATGTAACTTTTTTATTGTCCTCTAAATATTACATTTTAGTCTAAATGTGTGCGCAAAGTTTCTTTATCAAATTTTAACGATCTGCTCTCCTACTTTAATCGTATATCAAAATAAGTTTCGATAATGCTTTTCATTAGTAAATATCTGTGGTTATCTAATGGGTCTTGATCTAAAATGTGATATTTTAAATCGTTAAATAGGGTCAACTAACTATAGTATGGAAGTATGGATGTATTGGATATGTGATAGTATATCTATTTTTGTATGTTTGTCACTCACATCACGTAGTCTTTAATACATTTATTGTTGTCTCTGCATTTTTTTTATATATTACCAAAGATATATTACTTGGTTGGCAACTGGGGCGCTACCGCGAACCGAAATCGAAATATTTGCCTCTCTGTCGTACTTGCATATTCGACCGACAGAGAGGGAGATTCTTCATTTTTGGTTCACGGTAAGCCTTCTGCACGGCTAGCACAAGACGGCGCACGAGCTATATCGCGCGCGAGATAGACTATCCGTCTCTTTCTAATGGGTACATTCGAAAAGAGGCAGATAGTCTATCTCGAGCAAGATATCACTCGCGCGCTGTCTTTTGCTAACCGTGCTGGTAGTTATTTTATCGACAGTCGACATCGTGACGTCATCACTTTGTCAAGGCGTAACCTAACATTTTACTATTTTATACAAAATATGCTTTATTTCTCCTTGTATATCAAAAATATGATAATATATTGCAAGGAAAATCAATATATTATAGTTAACATTACTATCCTAATCGAATAAACATAGTATTTTGTCAAAATATGGTATCAAAGAATTTAGTAACAATTACGTATTTACCCGTGAAACGTGTAATTCTTTGGGTTATTTCTAGTTGTCACATCACAACTGCATACCGAACAAGACACTATGTCTACAAAACACAATCTTTACTTGAAAATCGGTACTAATCTGAATTATTTGACCAAAATAGCGTTCACACTAAAACCGGGCGGGTCGCTATGGGGTTATACTCGAAAAAAATGTGTCACGTCAAGACTCTACTGTCTGTCTCTTTCTATCACGGGCACATAAGGTGATGCTGATGATTTCTCTTTCTCTCGCTTTGTTGGTCTTTAGCCGTAAGGCGCGATACGAAGTCTGTGGTATACGTACTATTTAATATAGTACATTTACGTCACGAGCATTAAAAATTTCCAAACCAAAGGCAGAAAAAATATGTTGCTCGTATTTATGCGGGTTTTGTTATGACAGAAGTTGATGCTGGTGATTGTACTTTACAGAAAATATGTGTTGTACAGAATTAAGTATAAATCTAGTATAAAGAATGGATGAATGAATGAGGCATTTATTCGAAACACAGACACAATAAAGGTTACAATGCTGCGGGTGTTTCAGAATAGGATAACACTCAGTCACGACGCTGATTTTCAGTGTACCCATTGACACGAAAAGAAAGAAAAACGTTGTAGTATTCATAAGTTTATCTTTAAAGCTACTACTATTTATAATTAAGATTCATAGTCATGTTATACAGCGACCTTTATTTGACAAACTTGCCTCAAAATCTACTTAAATTTTTTTTACGAAAGTACGATAAGCACTTTATTTTATTTAGATAATTTTATAAACAAACTCACGCCCTTTTTCCAAAAACGGTAGGCAGAATCATGTATATCTAATTTCAGTGCTAATCAATTTCACTTAATTTCATTAATGTCCTTTACATGTACTGAACATAATATAGCAATTGCTTCAACCCCTTTGGCTACGTGTCAAATTCAGCTTACATATGCTAATTTGATGCAACCTTGCAAGCGGTGTAACTGAATACTAGCCTACACTATATTAATTAGAAAACTGATTCCGAAACAATAGAGCCAGGCTTGTATTTACAAATTGTTACTCATGAATACTTTGAATTTAAGTATTATTATTAGTAAACGGGAGTTAATCGCGTAAAAAATTATTCACGGATGTTCTGATACATTCGAAACGTCGGGCACACCTCAGGTGAATAATTTTTGGACGCGATCAAGTCCCGTTAACCAATAATAATGTGTAAAAATCGTGCAAGTTTAAATCAATGTATAAAAGTATTGTTTCACAAAAAATATAGTAGTTCACTATTGGATATATGTAAATAGAGAAAGCGGTACTAATGTTATTAAATTCAGGATTTTTATGTGTTTCCACTTTAAATGATAAAAAAACGACATTTTAAATGAAATCTTCCTCTTAGTGAATAATTCTACCGCTAATTGAAGAATGACGAAAACCTTTAGTATAACAACATTGATTAAAAAAGGTATTCTTTAAAGATCATTTTGAATTTCTAATTAAAACGCAGCTGGCTAAATACGAGCAAGACGCGATAATTGAAAGATAATATTTTTTCACGGCGGAGTGGTTCCGAGATTGCGACGCTTCAGGAAAAACAACGTTCTTTTGTGTTCGTTCAATGAAGTGATAGCTATCTGGATATTGTGACGGCAGCGTGACAGGCTGATGGAGGGCGCTGGGGTTAAAAATGGCGAATACCTCCCATCAAAACGTCAATATACGGCCATATTATTGACGTTCGTCTAATCTCAAGCCGTATCTCACTCTCCCCACGTTTTATACTCAAACCGAAGAGAAATATATTAGCTGTAGAGTATATCTAGTTTAAAAATGCTATAAATTTAACAGACAATCAAATTTTATACCCTTAAAAGTTCCCTTTCAGCATAAAATAAGATGCACATTATAATTCAAAGCGTATAAAAATCCAAGTGAATACCCAGCTATAAACTTCAAGGTAATACGATGAAACTGGTATAAAACTCAGACAAGACGCAGTAAAAAGTGAAATTATAAGTCGAGATAATGAAGTCATCTACACAAGGACAATAAAGGAAGAACTTTATAAATATTTTAAAATGGCGCGGAATATTAAAGAAGCACATCACGACGGAGTAATATTCCTGGGAATTGCCCCATAACAGTGGGCGTAAATTACGCCGAGAGTGCGCGTGTGCGTTACACGAGGGATTGAGCGTTTCATGGCGATCGGTTCCGTACGTGTGTAATTGATTCATTGTTATTCAGGACTAAGTGTTTCAACGTTTCCATTTGAAGTAACATGGTGTTTTAGCATTTTATAACTATCAATCTATAATTTCATTACTAACAATAACATATACCCAGAATGGGGTCCATATTTCTAAAACTAACCACGCCAAGAATATTATATATAAAGTAGCTAACTCGAAACCTAATGTTTGAAATGTTACTTAAAGTAGGTGATCGAATTGGAGATCAAAAATGTAAACATACAATTGTCAATGCCAAAGTGACATTCCAGAAGTATACAACCTTGTTTTATAGATGTATGAATTTTAATCAGCATAATTAATGACAGAGATATAGAGTGGAAATAAAACACTAATTTTAAGGGTACCGTAGCCAAAATCGCGAAAGCGGAACCCTTATAGATTCGTCATGTCTGTCCGTCCATCCGTCCGTCCGTATGTCACAGTCGATTTTCTTGGAGACTATAAGCACTTCGATTATGAAATTTAGTAGGAAGGTGTATATACTATGAACTGCAACAAAAAAAAATGTGAAATTATAAAAACTAATTCAATTAGGGGGGGGGGGGGGCGGGGTTACCCCATACATGTATTGTAACCGGGAGATGAAAAAAAGTTTTATTCTCGGTCACTATTCTGCGTACCACCACCGCATAAATGCCAAGAACATCGGCAGTTTTATTGACACAACCACTTTTAGGCATTGATCACCATAAGTTTCTCATTAACGGACATAGCACTGCGTCGCCTTTTCTTCGGCGTTGAGAAATTGTTCTTATTATTTGAAGGGCCCGGCTGAGGTTCCATAGTTCTTAATTTCCAATAAAACAAAAACTTAACAACAGAAAGCAACGATAACAAAGAATAAACGAGCACCTTCATTTGACAGATGTCAGAAAAGAGAAAACATAAAAGTGGTATATTTGAAACATGATAAGTTACTAATATAGGTACGTGAAATAAGTACAAAATTAGCCTCTCATAATGAAGGGAAACGAAAAAACGTGGGCAAAAATGACCCTTAAAATTCTAAACCCAAATCTTAAGATAATTACACCATTTCTATTTTTAAACTATATAATGTCGTTTGTGATGAATGAGATGATATGAAATTATCTAAGTATATGCACAAGATAAAGGTGAATTTAAACTAGGTACGTTTTATGGATAACTATTTATATCTGGGCATCTAAATAATTCTCTTAGGCCTGCACTCAGCAAAGCCAGAGTCATTAACGTTTAAGTAAAGATTTAGAATTAGAATATAATCGCTCGGCTAGATCGAATCCCAGCAGACTTTGAAATGGAAGGCATTGCCCTTTTGTTTGAGCCAATATCGTAGGAGTTAACTCCTCCATTGGATAATTACTTAATACTCCCACACTTCAAGTTTTAATCTAAACAGGGGTCTTAAATAAGAGGAAAGTTGTTACTTTCCACTCGATCTTTTTAGCGTAACTTTGCTTAATGGCTACGTATCTCACACACACACAAGGTATATGTATATTGTTTTAATGAAGAATCTCTTACATTTTACTCGGTTGGTTGAAAACTTTGAAAAGATAAGACACAGCGTGGAAATAATAGATCTATTACGAATCGGGAAAACAATAATTTATTACACGAACAAAGACCTCACTAATCACCCTATTTCTTCTACTCGCTCGTAATTTTTCTCCAAGTTACTTTCTAAACTGGTGGTTCCCACACGCCCCCACCATCCCAGCGCGATCCATCATGTTTGAGACTTTATAAATTGCTTCCCCAAGTTTTCAATGTTCTCGCCGGCTCTGCTGCCCTGGTACTTTCAATGGATTGGTTTTGATCGTGATACTGCAGTTTACTTCGTTTAACGTGATCAATACGAGTTGATAAACAGATAAAGTAAATTGCAATGCAATTAATTACATTTGAAAGCCTCCTTCAATTTTATGTGAATGTGACATTGATGTAAGTAATCAACAATTTAGAGTATCAATTTCGTAAAGTGTTGCAGCACAGTATCATTTATATTTAACAATAAATAACCTACCTTTGTAGCATATCAGCAAATCAGGGTACTAATTCCTTTTCAAATGTCTTTGAGATTTTGCTTCGATTGTTCTTTTTATCCCAAAAGTTCATAAAACATACGTATTTGCCGTAAAAGAGAAGTTACTTACATATGTCCCATATTGTTCAAACAAAACCCAACTCAAGCGACTTTTGAGAACTTTACAAAGATAATAGAAAATAAGTACCTAGACTTTAATAACGTCTTTGAGAGCGTTTTCGTGTTGTTTATCATTTGGATGATAACGGATCATCCGCGCAGGACACTAAATCACATTTTGAATAAAGAACTTTGTTCGGAGCTTTGAGAGATTGTAAGGCTTTCATTATGAGCCATTGATACAAAGATCAAAGCACAAAGAAAAATTGAACAGCATTACCTACACACTGTATTAATTAGAAAGAGGGTAGATTAAAGTAATGCCGTGCCAGGGCCAGTATTCGACTTACACAATATGATGTATTGTCATCATGCCCCTAGTTTTACTTTTAATAATCCTCATTTTGATTTTAACAGGAATGAAGGCCCATTATCTGAATCTTCTGCAGATTTATGTTTATGTTTTTCATGTGGTAGCTTAAGTTAAGGCCAATAAAGCCAAATGTTTGGTTCAACTTATTTTCTGTAAAAATATGTAGGAGGTAATAATATCATAACTTATACACAAACCGTTGACTATTCACCAACAGGAGAGACTTTTGTAGTTTCAAACGTGTATGACCCATCTATATGACTTGGTGGAAACATATTCCATTTTGAGTATTATCTCGTGCTCTAGTTGAATTGTGGTCACAGCTGGCCTCTTGACACGATGGATTGTTGCCCTGGAGATTTAAATGTAATGCAATGTTGCCATCCCATTTCTGCTCAAAAATCTCTGAAGACCGCGAAGTCACAAGTTTTGGCAGTCCCAATAACACGCACTGTAACAGCTTACCGGCTGTACGCGCTCTAAGACTGCTGAACTCGCTTCCGTCATGGGCACCAGAAAGTGATTTGCTTGCAAGTCGATGGGTGGTTGTGTATATGTGTATTGAACGTGTCTGCGGTACTGTGGGGTGATGGACGAGAGTTGATTGTTATCTGTATTTCCTACTCCTTGTGAATTATATGTTTTATAACCTGAATTATACGACATTGGCCTTGGTTTCGACTGTAATGCTGTATGTTTTGTTTGCAATAAATAAATAAAAAAGTAACATTGCCGCTGCATCACACACTGCTGGCACATTAGCTGATCAATAAAGTAATCTTTGTGACCCCGATGACCTGACAAGATTATATCCACACCAATAATTCCAGGTCCACGAACAACATAAATTAACAGTAGTATAAAGAGAGTTAAGTGTACTTTTCGAATTCATTATGAGTTACGCCTCAAGCGTAGCAGATATGCGGATGCTTAACACTCTGTTTCCTCTCCCAGTTTCACCCATGATCTGGGTACCGAACCAGCTGGTCGGCGCGCCAGCGGGCACCGATGTCACCGTGGACTGCCATACCGAGGCACACCCGCGTGCGATCTCTTACTGGGTATATGACAACGTGATGGTGCTGCCCACTAAGAAGTACGCCATCAATACTGAGGAAAACTCTTACAGGTTCGTGATTGTGTTAGAAGAGAAATTTATATAGCAGAAAGCAGGTAAGATTTACAGTATTTACACCCTTATCTATTAATTTACTTAGTGCTATTGCCTCTGATCCCTTGGCGTAGACTAGAGCTCCTAGAAATCCTAGTTTTGTGATCCTGGAGAAATATGGAATACAGAATATCAATGCTCAATGACCACTGCTGCAAAAACTTTGATGGCTACTGATTTAGGTGGATTGTGTGCTTGCAGAAGCTTTTGCAGATTGGTGCATTTTTCGGATTCTATAACTACTGTGGTCTTAGGGGGACAATCATCTGATCGGTCGTAGATAATAAACAAATTGCCCAAACTGCGAATATTAGATATTACTATAAGTCGACAAAAATATAACGTTAAAGTTGAATTACTAATAATTGTTTGGTCAGCTCAAATACTCGTATTTCAAAATCTGCATCAATGTATTCTGGAAATGTACATTGCAATCCACCGGAGATTCCCTAGTATTTTTATACATATAAGCTTACGGTCCGCCTGATGGTAAGCATGTACCGTACCCTATTGAAACTAGCGACTCCAGAATAATCACAAGTATATTGCCGACTCTTTATTGGCTTGAGAACTCGTGTTGTGACTAGAGACATTCAGGTTCCACACTCTCAACACTGCCCATCCTCCGGAGCTTTAGCTCCCTTACTCATCACCGAGAACACAACACCACATACTTATGGTGGCCACTGGCTGTTATACTCGTAAATGTTATGTAACACAGTAAACTGTGTTACATAAATTAACAAGGATAGGGCTATGTAACACTCAAATGTTGAAGAAAGATAGTTGCTGTTATACAGGATGTTTCCTGTAATAGGAGCAATAAATTTAAAGGACGCATCCTTAGAGCATCTGAGTAACCTCTATTGTTCAAAAAAAGTTTATCTTTTTTCAATTGGGAGAAATGTTAATCTAAAGTTATGACCTCCAAGTAATGGATCTTCGCATAAACGAAATAAATAATAACTTAAAATATACCTAATTAAAAGCTAATAATAATAACAAAAAAGGAACCCCAATTATAAAAAGAACACCCCGTCCAGAAGGTCAGCCTGCGGCATGGTGCCCAGAACACTGGCCGCGTTACCTCTCTGAACGGCGAGGGAAATCCTCTGCGAGAGGTAAGTGCCAGCCCTGGGGTCACCCGAAGCTTCAACCAGCCGCGAAGACAAGGCTCTCATGAAGGCTTTCATGTCAGCCGACCAAGGACCCAGTGTCTCTACCGCAAGCGTTGCAAACTCGTAATTACTCAATAAGGATGAGTATTTGCGGCGCTTAAGAACTTGGGCCTGGTCAGCTGCAGCGCCGGCCTGAGAGCGAGTTGCCTGAATGTGGGACTGCGCAAAAGTGTCCACACATGTGGCGTCCCACACCAGGGCCCTCCCTAACTTCCACGGCACTTTTTTAGTATGTTTTTAAATAAATAGTTATTAATATCACTCCAGTAGTGTAAAAAATTATATATAAGCTACATTTGCAAAAAAAAAGATCCATAAAAAAAACTTTTTTTTCAATTAAAACCATTTGGAAATAATTGCTGGAGAGCTCAATAGTGTACCGTTTAATTTATTGCTCCTATTACAGGAAACACCCTGTATAACATTTATAACAACCAGAGTCCGAGCACCATTAGAGAGCAAGTAGTAGTGTTATTATGGCTGCTGTCTCCTAAGATGGAGGTACGTTTGTACGTTTCTCAGTCTAACACAAGTTTTTTGGTCAAAAATTTCATTTTAGGTACAAGATTTTATTGCCGATTATACTTTTTTCCTCAATCATATTGCAATTTCATCCGATTTATACATGCATGCAAAATTTCAGCTCAATCGGAAACCGGGAAGTGGATCAAATTTAACTTGCAAGATTTGATTACAGACCGGCAGACAACGGAACGGGTGAAAGTATATAAAAGCTTGTAAAAAAACACGATTTTATAGCATTCTGTTTTTGTGAGCATTATGAGAAAATTAAACAACGCATTCAAACAAATGAATTCAAACTTGCTTTCCAAATTTAGTAACTTAACTAAATTAATGCAAACATCAATTTAGTTGTGTTTTTGCGAAACTTCTTAACAAAACGCCCTTTTGTTAATTCATAATTAAAGTAAGCAAAGGTTTCATGAATGTAGAAATACAATTAAATTAAGCAACTATTTTTATCAACTACGTAGACATTTAAATGTGAAAACTCATTAGTTAAGTTTATTCGCCAAAAGTCAAATCTAAGTCAATCTTTGTTCTCTGAAAATTCTCTAGGAATAACAAGAGTTTGAAGTTTTTGGGTTAATAAATTCTATTAGAAAATGGTCAATGAATCGTTTAAACCCTTTGCCCAATATATTATTATTATTTGTGTATTATGTTCTTGTAAATTAATAATTGTTTTTTTTTTCGTTTTCTTCTTTGTAATTTTATCTTGTTTCTTATGTGATTCTGGATATGTGGCAATAAACAATTCTTATGCTTATTCTTAAGATTGACTAGACTGGAGATAAGACAAATAAGCCGATAGCCTTTGAGTCTGGATTACTGTCTAAATCGTTTCTCGTTCATTGCTAGAAATAATTGATATCTGCGTAAATTGTGGTCCTCTATTAGGTACTGAGCGAAGGTACTGAAATTTTGGCAAAATGAACTTTTACGTGGGGTTGTACGGATATTCAGGAATTTTCACAATTTTAGAGGGTTTTTGGGCTTCGCCCAAACTCCCTATTAGAATGATGTTAATTAATGTACTTTTCATTGCAGTCTAGACTGTTTAAGAATGTAAATTTAAAGATACAGGCGTGTACCATTCCCTACTCACCAGAACGCGTCCCGCAAAAACGCTCAGTTTCTTCAAAAACTCGTCATTATCACCATCATATCAGCCGACCACGTCCATTGCAGGACATAAGCCTCCCTCAAATAGTTCCACAATTACTGGTCCTGCGTCTCCCTCATCCAGCGGATACCCGCGACCCTTACCTGGTCATCAGTCCATCTTGTGGGGGGCCTGCCCACGCTACGTGGTCGCCACTCGAGAACCTTTCCGCCGCTTTCGATTCTACATACGTGCTATGTGCCTCGCCTACTGCCACTTAAGTGCATCGGAAACCTCGTGACTAGGTAATTTTAGAAGTCACATTCCACTCGATAGATATTGATTCCGAACCTTACTTGAAAATGGCTAGCTCCAAATGTACCGATCCTCACCGCGCCGCGCCGGTCCGCACACTTAAATTCATTAGAGCCTTCGATATCAATTTGAACTGGCTGCCAGAGATTTTGTGGGCAGATATAGGAGGGTAATTAACTAGACGGTTTAGCTTCATTCTAAATGTAGGTTTACGGAGTGAATTAAATCGTAGAGGTTAAATCAGTGGTAAATCGGTATTTAACCTTTACAAGTAGATTCAATCTTGATGCAAAATGATCTTCTTCGTCATTACACACTAGCCAGAATGGTCATGGCAGTCATGTTGTGGATGGCCAGCTTTACCACCCGGCAGCATTCCTCTCTCACATCTGCACGGCTGGCGCTTTCGTGCACAGGGCAGTTTAATGCGACTTTAATTTGGTCAGTCCACCTCATGGGGGACCTGCCACGTGTCTCGTGCCTTCAAATCTAACATGTACACCCAAACCCCTGCCCTGTACAAACTGGCAACAGTAATTGTCTTCTCGAAGATCTCACGGTTCGAAAATAAATGCCATACGATTATTATTATTACTGCAAGCCGTTCGATCGATAGATCTCCACGTCATGCCACATGGCCGAAGAATGTCAGGATCCTTGAAAAAGATATCATGAGGCAAAATTATACGTAGTTAAATATTATAAATGACAAGCTTATGCCCGTGACTTTCTTATCGCCCTAGAGAACTATAACTGCTATTATATTATTTTTCATACATACATCCACCCCCTTTCTTCCCCCTTAAACAATTATTTCCCGAATATGACCTTTTTTTACCTGGGGAAATGCATTTACACATCCCGCCTAGCCGGAGAACTAGGCCGGGTATGACGGACTCCCGGGAACCGCCCGGACTACCGTCTAAAACCTCCAGGGTGTGCCCATCACGCAGCATAAGTGGCGGTGACACAGGATCGCCAAGGGAAGCTGTCCCCTCTCTGTTGAGGCTTGCGCCCTCCATCCGTAGGCAAGCATGCAGGGCGACACCACACACTTGCCGACCAAAGGACCTCCACGCCGGGAGAGGGTGAAAAACCCCGGATTCACCCCCTCAGGCCCCTTGTAACTTTTTATAGAGGTTTTCTCCCTCGCACCCAGCCCCGGCCTGACGGTGACAGCCCTCGCTCCCGACTATAGCGGCCGTCTGTCGCAGTCAGGGTTACGGGTTCGTAATTAATTATGCAGGCATACGGCATGGCCTGTCCCTCTCGCCGCACCTGGGGTGTCTTGCGACTCCCTGGTGCGGAACCCCCCCATCCCCCCCGTTGGTCGCATCTGGAGTGTCCTCCGCTAAAACAGAGGAAAACCAAGAGCGACCCCGTCTCCGGGTTATTGGTAGCACCGATAAGCGATCCCTCCGAAGACGAATCACTTACCGTTGCCTCCAGGGCGCACCGGCCAGACCCGTGAGGACCCTTCCCCCAGACCCGTGAGGACCTTATGTCCTTTCCGCGGTCTAAAATTATGTCCATGCCAAACTTAATCTAAATCCGTTTAGTGTATTAAGCGTGAATAGGTAACAGATAGGCAGACATAGAGTTACTTTCGTATTTGTTTTCGATAAGTATTGAATATTGGTTTAAATAGTAACGATTTAGTATGATACCCACTTTCACTACAGTTTCTTCTCGGCAAACGATATAGACCGATTTAGGGACACATAGCAAACCAGTGCTGGTGTTTCATTTATGGGCCGCCAGCAGTCGCTGAATGTGTTCCCTTTGCCGTTTTGTTTTATTACAGTTAATTTTGTTTAGTAAATTCATTTCATTCTGTTTTATAATAAGACCGTATTGTGTATTTTTACCCGACTGCGCCAGAAGGAAGGTTATGTTTTTCGAGCTCGATGGATTTTAGCTTGAGAGGTGTCGTTAGATTCGTATTTACTGTGAGAGTGACACTGAAGATTTTTTTGTCAAAAATGTAATGATTGCAAAGAAACATTGAGAACAATTACCGTAAAATGTGGTGAGTAGGTTTGGCGGGAAGAGTTGGGTTATCAATGGGGAGAGAAGGGATGAAAGGTGGGTGAGATGGGATTTTAAGGCTACTGATTTAACCCGCATGCCAAGCGTGGCGATTATGGCATATAGTCGCTGAATGTGTTCCCTTTGCCGTTTTGTTTTATTACAGTTAATTTTGTTTAGTAATTTCATTTCATTCTGTTTTATAATTAGACCGTATTGTGTATTTTTACCCGACTGCGCCAGAAGGAAGTTTATGTTTTTTGAGCTCGATGGATTTTAGCTTGACAGGTGTCGTTAGATTCGTATTTACTGTGAGAGTGACACTGAAGATATTAAAAAAAAAAAAAAAAAAAAACAAAATGGCGGATTTTTGATGCCAAATTCTAAATTACACAGAAACGCAGTAGGGTTTTGTTTTAATTAATTGGTATTGTGTAGTTTTTGTTTCCTAAATTGTTAACGGTTGTTTTCGTTCAAGGCAATAAACTTTTATCTTATTTTTATTCGTATTTATAATATTAGTATGGATATTGTAGTACAATATAAATATTATGGTTCGAGCTAAACGCAGCTATGTAATCTTATATAACCAGTAGCGTTTCAAGCCTGCTCCTGACATGGCTCAAAAAACTTCCATCAACTAAGTAATAACCCTCCGCTTGGTAAACACATTTAATTAAAATAACGAGTAAGTGCGGTTAAAGTTAACTAATTTTGCTATGCTAACTAATTTTAGTAGAAGATGGCTGTGGCATGTTTAAGTTATATGGCGGTGGTGTTTTCAAACTGCCTCTTTAGACCTGTTCGATATTCGTTGTTTTGAAGCTATCGAGAACTTTATAGTTATGTTTTTTTTTTCATGTAATGATTGCAAAGAAATATTGAGAAAAATTACCGTAAAATGGGGTGAGTAGGTTTGGCGGGGAGAGTTGGGTTATGAGTGGGGAGAGAAGGTATGAAAGGTGGGTGAGATGAGATTTAAAAATAATGTATTCCAATTTAAAATGGAGCTACAGTAATACTCATAATTAAAAAAACGATCCTGCAATCTTCCAAAATCACCTTTGTATGAAATGCCATCTCACCCCAATTGCGAGGGACTACGGGGTGAGGTGGGATTTTCTGTTTATCGTAAAATTTATGAAATGGAACTACCCAATATAAAATAAAAACTAAAAAACAAACGTCCGGAACACTTATTATATACACACCATTCAGTTCGCATTTGTAAAAATAAAAAGTTATCGAGGTTTGAATGTCAGCTTTGTCCCACCCAGTTATACTCACCCCATTTTACGGTACATTTTTGAGACAAACGTAAAGATTCTTACATCGACGTAGTCAAAATCAAATATTTATTCTGCTCATTCGGAGGGAGCCAAGATTCTGAATGGCTTGGTTCTGGTGGTGGTGGTGGGCATACATGCACACACGGAAATTGTGAATTCCGGCTGCTAGGGTGCATAGCGTTTACAATTTAAATTGTAATAGTTAGAGAGTTGCTCTATACAGGGTGTTGCCTGTAATAGGAGCAATAAATTTAAAGGACGCTTCCTTAGAGCATCAGCAGTAACCTCTTGTGTCCAAAAAATATATATCTTTTTTCAATTGGGAGACATTTTGATCTAAAGTTATGACCTCCAAGTAATGGATCTTGGCACCCAGAGATTATAGCGCGGCAGTCAATGCTGATTTTGAGGTTGCTGCAAGTTATGACTCATAATCGTTGTCGCATCTTTTCACTAAAAGTATATTTCTGGTTTTTTTAAAATATTTTTTTGAATAAATAGTTATTAATCCTCACTCCAGTAGTGTAAAAAAGTACATATAAGCTACATTTGCAAAAAACAATCCCCAAAAAAAAAATTTTTCGATTAAATCCATTTGGAAATAATTGCTGGAGAGCTCAATAGTGTACCGTTTAATTTATTGCTCCTATTACAGGCAACACCCTGTATATTGACATTGTCATTTTGACTAACTCATTGAATAAAGATTAACCTCCTTATTCATAAACGTCCATCAAGTCTCTATTAGTTAACAAGCCGCTATAGTTGGTTTGTCCTTATCTGTCACTTTGACATTTATGTTTGTGAGAGAGGGACAAAACAACAATTAGTTAACAGAGGTTTGTTAAGTTGTATGAATAAGGGGGTAATTTAATAAAATATATTTTGTCTGCAAGTAGGCATTTAAGTTCGAAACGCAGAGAGCGGGCGCGGCGCGGTGCGGGCGAATTCCGAAACTGTCGACTCGATTACTGCTTCATATGTCACACACGCTGCCTCCGCTCAACAGCGCTACCGAATAGCGCGCGGTTTTTTGTGCGTATGCGTTCGCTTTACCGTAAAACCGCCTCCGCCCTGCAACGATGCTGCGCCGAGCTCGGAGCGCTTCAAGCTTTAGTGTTTTTTTTACAACTCAGAGCTTATATCATTAAGTGACATACATATGGTCCGACAAAGTGCGAAACACCGAAGTCCTGCGACGAGCCCATGTTGGTGGCATTGAGGCCTATCTAATGCGTCGGCAGCTTCGGTGGTGCGGGCACGTGTCTCGTATGGCGGAGTTGAGAGTGGCGAAACGCATCTTCTACTCTGAAATGGAGGAGGGCAAGCGAAAGCAAGGCGGACAACTCCTCCGTTACAAGGATGTCCAAAAGCGACATATGAAGAGATGCAAGATTGAGCCCTCTCAATGGGAGTGTTTGGCATCGCAGCGGTCAGAATGGCGCAGGATGGTAAACATCCAAGTTCGCGAGTTCGAGGATCAGCGCAAAGTTGACCTTGACGGTAAACGCGACGATTTAAAGGCCCGCCCACCTGCTGCCATAGTATATAATTACCGGAACGGCGTACTTTCGTGTCCGCAATGTGCACGGAATTTCGCCGCAAGGATAGGCTACATAAGCCACCTTCGAGCGCATGAGCGCCAAAACGCTGGATAGGAGTCGGAGTGGTCGCCATGGCCGAAAACGGTCGGATCGATCATCAGTCAATGCATTAGCAACAATGAACAAACAGACAATTATATCTGGACGCACATTTACCGAGAGATATATAGTCTCCGGGCAAGTTACAATTAAAAATTCTATGATAAAGAGGTTGAAGGAGAATATAATAAGGAAAACTGAATACATTTGCCAAGTAATTGAAAGGCGTAAGTGAAGTCTTCAACCCACACTGGGCTAGCGTGGGGACTTCTACCTAATCCCTCTCGTCATTGCGAAGATGCCTGTGCCCAGCAGTGGGACGTATATAGATTGATGATGATGATGATGATAAAGAGATGTAAAGAGTATCCATGTTCAATAAATTAAAGAATTTTTTGCCAATGCACTTGATTTATAAACGTATGACTAATGATAAATGATACCAACAATGCAATAATATAAGAAATGATATTTCTATTTAATAGGCTAAGAATAAGTAAAATGTTAAAAACATGTATTAATTGTACCTATGAATGTATTTGCATGTACACGGAAAGCAAGTAAATATTCTGAATCTGAATCTGAATAAAAAGGAAAAAATATATATAAAGATAAAGTTTCCTGGGCAAAGAGTTAAGTTTTAGCGATGTGAATGTTCTCAAAACGTCTAAAATTCGTTTCTTAAGGCGAAGGGGTGGGCAAGCTGTTTCCATACAAACTTTGGGCAAGTTTTTCTTCGTTTGTGTTTGCACTCCAGTTACTTTTTTTGGTCCATATTTTGTGTTAGCTATGTCTTGATGTCTTTCTTTTTTAATTTTCATTATTTTTTGTATTTTTTTTTTTAAATAATGCAAAATTTCAACATCAAGTTCTGCGATATCCAATATGTACCAACAAACAATAAAAACGAACGCAAAAAATTGCACAACCTTTGTATGGATAATGGCTTGCCCTACCCTGCGCCTTAAATGTACTCACGTTACATCAATAGCGTTGTGTTTGTTCCAGAGCTCACATGAAGCTGACTGTACGGAACTTACAACTCGGAGACTTCGGCAACTACCGCTGCATATCCAAGAACTCGCTGGGAGAAACCGAGGGCTCCATTAGGTTGTACGGTCAGTATTCATATATTCAATTTTAAATATTTTGGCCATTAAATAATAAATAAATATTAGGGGACAATTTTTACACAAATCGAACTAGTCCCATAGTAAGCTCAATAAGGCTTGTGTTATGGGTACTAGACGACGATATATTTAATAGATATATACTTAAATACATAGAAAACATCCAAGTCTCAGGAACAAATGTCTCTGCTCACCACAGAAACAAATGCCCTTACCGGGACCTCTAGCTTCGGAGGCAGTGGAACTACCAACTAGGCTAAACAGGCCAACAAATTAAATTATTTCTTCTGATTGTCATCTGACATACTTTTAAGTTTGATTATAAATAGGTAACGGTTTTATGTAATCGCATGGACCATCTAAATCGATTCTAGAGCTAAATCGCTCATCCACATAAATAAATTATAAGTAACAAAATTCTTAGCTGATGATATATGATTAAATTGATAAAGACCTTAGTCTTTATCAATTTAATCTGAGCCTTTAATTACGAGTTGGCTGACAACTATGCCACGAGCAAGACTTGAAATCAGATAACTTTATAGGTAGGTTAATTTGTTGCCAATTAATTAATAATTGGAAGTTGAGGTATTGGCGTTGCCGTGGGAATCAAAACTTCAAAAGTAGTTAAGATTAATAGTTATACAACGTGTTCCATGGCTATGCCATATGGAGGGCAAGTCCTTTAAATATTGAACATAATATATATTATATCTGAAAGGAGAGTTCATTTTACTAAAAATAAATAATTCATTAAAATAAGTATAAATATTGTATGCCCGCACAGGGTAGCTGTTCATACCACTTCTATGTATTCCACCTAAATATCTTGTACACAGTGAACAATAAAATTATTTTATTCTATTCTAAATATAAATAAAAAGATGGGTTCCGTACCGACACCTCCTAATTTAAGTACATTTAAAACCACTATTTAATACATTTAATCAAAAAAGGTTGTATCTTCATAGGAAACTTACGGCACTTACGCCCTTTTGTTTTGGCAAGACTTTTTCTTGATTTTTTCAGAATTTTAAACTTCATAGTTTTTAAACTAGAGGGGGGACACACTTTTTACGACTTTGACGGCTAATATCTCACCAACATTTGACTTAAATGGAAAAGTTTTTTATAAACCTCTATGTCATTTTTGAAGGTCTATCCAATATACCCCACACGCCTATGAGCAAAGGAAAAAAATTTTGATCCCCCCTCAATTTAATATTTTTTTCGTAATTTATATATTTCTATAGCAGTTCATAACATACACCTTCACACCAAACATACTTGTAGTGGTCATATTCTCCGAGTAAATCGGCTGTGACATACGGACGGACGGACAGACAGACAGACAGACATGACGAATCCATAAGGGTTCCGTTTTTTGCCATTTGGCTACGGAACCCTAAAACGGATATCAAATTAATACGATAGTTCACTTCCGAAACAAACTACTCAATATAATTGTATTTTCATTATTATTTTATGGGGGCTATGACTAACCCCCATAAAAGTCAAAATTTATTATCATAATGTATTTTTCCACAGAAATTCCGATGCCGTCAACATCGCCCAAAGCGACGGAAATGAAAAGCAACGCCAACAAAGAACGTGAGTAAAATAAAACATCATTAACATAGTTTATGCGTTTTAAAAGACTTTACATTTTCCACATCGAATATGACCCCGTTCATCCGACACAGCAATTCGCATTTCAATAAAATTTCATTGTGGTTTGAGCCCGTTCTGATCTCGCACTGAAAGCGAACGTGCGAATCACATTCAACAGTCTTATTGCGAACTAATTAATTAAAATTAATGAATTAATTAATTTGGACGTACCGCGTGCGGTATGCGAGGTTAAGCAATGTCGGGCGAGGTCAGTCCTTGAGTATTTACTAACTGAGCGCTCCCGTGCTTTGGAAGGCACGTTAAGCCGTTGATCCCGGTTGCTGTCTATGATAGCACTCGTTAAGCCAAGTTAGAGGCCTCCGGGCGGCTTGAGAACCTCTAACAGTCAAGTTGCCCACTCACTTGACAAGCCTAATCCCTCGGGTTGGAAGGTCAGATGGCAGTCGCTTCCGTAAAAACTAGTGCCTACGCCAAGTCTTGGGATTAGGTGGCGGACCCCAGGCATCCTTCAGGATGCAACTGTACTGGGAATAACGCTAGGATGATGATGATGATTTAATTTGGACATACCTTCAACGATTAAGGGGGTGCTCTAGCCTGCTATCTGTCCGGTAGTAGGTAACTAAGTGCACGGGCATGCGATCCCGCCTACCCTGAGCTACTATAGACCACAATCCTCTCTCCCGTGGCTATAGGTATCCCGTCCCTCCTTATCCAACATTCCCTCACCATCCATTATACCTATCCCCTACATGTGATTCCCTCCCGCTTACCACACAAAGTCTGTCCTGGCGAGGAAGGCAACACAACGCAGATATGCAACGTGATTTGGCGGACTCGGCAGGCAGCAAGGCAAGGTGGATGGCCTAGGGCGGCGGTGGAGGGCGTATAGTCACCGTCGGTCAGACACAGCATCCGACCTCTCCTTCAATCGTAGCGGTTTCCCGTTCCACTGATTCAGGGAGGGGAAGGACGAGTGTGTGCGCCTGCGTTTGCGCGAACGCTTGCGCACCTTAAAATATCCTGCGCATCTGACCGCTCTCCCCGATTAAATTTTTAAAGAATAATAATTGCATCAAGGCAAGCTCTTTCCATACAAACTTTGTGTACGTTTTTCTTCGTTTGTATTTGCGCTACAGTTATTATTTTTCTGTTTGCTCTTTCTTCTAGTTATTTTGTTGAATATTTTTTTTATTTTTTTTTAAATAAAGCAAAATTTTAAATAATAAGTACAAGCGAAAATTAAAATTAAATGCTGTAGTGCCAAAACTAACGATTAAAACTTGCAAAACCTTTGTATGGAGAATGCCTTGCCCTTCCTTAAGATGATATTTAAACTCACGATTCGAAAGGGCTTTTTTCTATGCCTAATTGAACAAATAATATTTTGACTGACTTGGAAATTGTTATCAAATTGGTATGCGAAACGTGTGTCTAAGATTGACTGGCACGGATTCATTATATTGAAATCGAATAGCCTTAAGTTTCATACATAAAATGGTACGCAAAATAAAGTCATACTCATTTTAAACGCAGTGCGGTAAATATTTTAATTAAATTACGCTATTGTAGACAAGATTGAAGCATTCTTTCATTCTTTAGTTGAGAAGTTAAGAATTCTTTGGTCGAAGCTTGTTTAAGTCAGTAAGTGATTTAACTTACATGCATTACATTTCGGAGCACTCAGAGCCTAGCAGCGCCTGCGTAACGCGTGCGTTATGCGAGGTTAAGCAACTTCGGCCCAGGTCAACTCTTGCATGGGTGATCGCTTTGAATGGTTACTAACTTACCGCTCCCGTGCATTGGAAGACACGTTAAGTCGTTGATCTCGGCTGTTGTCATAGACAGCCGTCGTTAAAACAAGTTAGACGCCTTCGGGCGGCTTGAAAACTTCTAACAGTCAAGTTGCCCACTCACTTGACAAGTCTAATTCCAATAAGGTCTAGTTTCCGCCTTGGGTTGGGAGGTCAGATTGCCAATTCTAACGATTAGGTAGCAGACACTTGGCATCCTTCAGAATGCGGCTTTTCTGAAATAATGGATGATGATGGCATTACATTTAGATCATTTTTTATATTCTGCTTGAACCCGTAGATAATAATTACAATAAAAAATCAGGATTCTTTTTCATTTGTAAAGTACTAGCACAGTACAAACTAATCAATATGTTGAAAAAACCTTTTTGTTTTGTTACTTGTATGGGAATTTTAACAACAGAAGTATTCTTTAAACATACATGGAACGAAATTGATCATAGTTTTCATAGGTCGTATATACGTTATTTTGGTTAGTATTTTTGTAATTCAAATGAATTTCTACCTTTAAATCAATTATTCTGCGCAGGGTATTTGTGTCATGGAACGAATGAGGATTTTCGTACGCAAATATTAATTCACATTTTTCATTACCGCTCATTTCATTACAACTGTATTGACTTCATCGGCCCCTTGAACGTTACGTCACTAAGCGCTGACAGAGGTGTTAACTGCAATCAACACCTCGTTGTTTCCTCGTTCGCGACAGCTTTATGCAGTATCCATAATAGTCCCCCAATGGAGTTATTCGCAGTTCATAACGACACTTTGAAGACCCTCCGCGACGGGGGTCGATCTCGGCGCCGGAATTGTTTGGAACTTCGACGGGCCGCGGAATTGAAAACTTGGACTGTAGTTTTATCTGAAAGCGCTAGCAATAATGGTCTTTGTCGAGGATAAAAAGAACGGTTTAGATTAGAAAGTAGTTTTAATTTATATAGAATAGATGGTTTAAATTTTTTTAAACAAAAAATTATACAAAATATATATTAAAAAAAAAAAATATTTCAATAACAATATTAAATAATTTGTATGTATTAACACAATAACCTACAAAATAAATAAAAATAAACATTAGATAACTTAAAACTAAAAACCCCAACTATAAAAAGAAAAAAAATATAAAATATCTAAATAATATTTTTAAATATCTAAAAGATATATTTTTAAAAATTAAAACTATTTTAGTCAACGTTATATATCTCTATTAGTCTGTGTGAAAAAAACTATTGAAGTTTTGTAGAAGACAATAAATTTTTCGAATTCACAGTGAGCCTTAATCACATTCGTTTCATTTAGGTATTAGGCATCATATTACTTTACGGATAGTTCCGTAAAAATCAACGTAAAAAACAAATGAGTGATTTTTTTTCTGGCCGTTACTAAGGCAACTAGTAACGTCTGATTTTATGGGTTAAAACCTCTAAATGTAGTTAGGATATTTGTTATTATTAATCTCATTTTATATGGGCATCTTTTAAGCATGTTGAAACTCAATGTTGTAACGATATTTATAAGAAAGTCTGTCAATTTTTCGCCTCATTTACGGGACAGAATAACAAAAAATTATAATTGATTGACCTAAATATTAGATTCAGACAGCCATGATAGTTGTGTATAGAAAACGTAGAAGAAACGTTTTGTATATTTGCTTATTCACTTTAATCTTCATCAAATACTACAATAATTTTCAGTCCTGAAACTATAGTGATGCGTGAATTTAATGAAGAATCAGTGTAATTACAACTGATGCATTATGCGCCAGGATTACTGGGAATAATTTAGTCTCCCTCAAAATGATAAAATTGACTTACTGCAGTATTCAGCAGCTTTGGATTTAAATCCATATTTAACTACAATAATAATCTCTGCAATTTGACTGCTAATTAATTTTAACATCAGGCACAACTTCCTGTTTGAGCACATCCAATGTGGCTGCAATTCATTTAAAGCCTCGAAAATGGCTATAATAGTTCGCCAATCAACGCCACAGTGGGATAGCTATTTCGATTATGCTTCTAGTCACATTCAATAACAGCGTCGTTTGAACGAGCGAATTGTGATATTTGTCATTTGTTAGAGTTCCATAGCAAACAAGCAACTCTTATAGTTGCACAATGTCCGTCTGTCAGTCCAACCGTGGCTTAGCTCAGTGACCCTTACTGCTAGAAAGCTTTTATTTCTCATGGGCTTACAAAACGATCTCGACAATATACAATCTTAAAAACAATTGTTATACTTGAATCATTTTTTTTATATAATATACAACTGTTGTTTATTTAGAAAAACATGTGAAATAACAAAAAAGAAATTACTCAAACTTGTAAATAATTAATACTAACCTATAAAAATCTAAATTTGGCCCCTTAGGCAGGGATGCAGGCAGCATTCCCGCGCTGAATTGAAATAGCGATGCAAATGATTGAATCAAACTAGTAGTAATTATAAATTTATGAACCGTGCCAAATAAGTCAAATGACGTGAATTTATATTTTTTCATCATACTTGCTCGTAAACGGTGCTATGATAAGCAGGCGTACTGAGCTATATTTAAGCCTATATTTTTTTACGCATTTGCTTTTCCCAAACTGTTTCAGTAGTAACAGTAGTATGTAGTATGTTGTAAAGCAAAATATGTGTTTGTTGTATAGAGATTTGCATATATGGCTGACGGCAGCGGTCACCGCTTAAGGTCGAGTGCTAACCTCACCCTTGCAATGCCGTCTAATAAGACTCGTACATATTCAAGGTCTTTCACGGTGCGAGCGGTTAAGTTGTGGAACGGATTACCGTTGCCGTTTAGACATTCCCAGTCTGTGGCATCACTCAAGGATAAGTTGAAAAAGTTCTGGCTCTCCAATGAATTGTGATTTGGTTTGATACTGATTATATATTTATATTTATGTACTATATATATATTTATTATTTTTATTAGTCGGTAGTATATGTATATATAGTATTATTTTGTAGTTTGTAGTTTATAGGCAATAGCTATATATATAGATACGTTTTTGTACACGTGTTAGTTTGTCTATATTTTGGTTCCTATGTCACTCAATTTCTCAAAGGTTAACTAGAAGAGATCCCTTAAAGGGATAAGTTCGCCTTTGTACCGATATAACCGAATTTGTCTGTATTTCTACCTGTGTTTTGTGTACAATAAAGTATTTACATACATACATACATAAAGCAACATATAAAAAAAACCATAACAATTGGAAATTTTTTAAGGTACCGGAACAACGATTTACTAAAAGTACTACGATTTTTTTTTTGTATGGGCTGCACTATTTCCGGTTTACCGTGCTTCCGGTTCAAATTTCGAAATGGCGACAATCAGATCCGTAATCTGCAGGGTCAAAACCATCTGATAACGTTGTCACCCCAACTGTTACATGATTTGCCGCTTGCATCGTTTAGAGACGCGTTTTTCAGTTTTGGGCTTGTAAATGCCTTCCTAGCCCTACCTAATTAAAATATTATTCAAAATAAATTGGCCATGAATAAATTGTTGTGATCGTCTAGTTCAAATAATTACGGTTAGAACCCTTCACGTTGTGTTAAAATCATTATATAAAATAAACTGTTTAAAATAATAAAAACATAATTTTGCTTGTAATAAAATAAAACACAGTAAACGCAGTTATTAAAATGCCGCAAAATCACGAAATAAAACGCGTACAAAATTATTGTCAATAATCAATTTCGATACATGAAAATCATGACCGGGAATTGATTAAATTATCCGCAAATGATATTAAACGAAAGCAAATATAAAATATCCGCAATAAGATAAACATGGAAATTTAAATCAAATAATCTGCATTCGTGAAAAGCAATGAAAGTCTATCTACATAAGTGAACATGCGACTCACCCGTTTCTGCATCAGCTCGAACAAACATAATTGATTTGATTACAATAAGTTACAATTATTATTATCACTAATACATACACATATTTCTAACTTAATATTACTAATTTTATATTATAATACGAACTCCAACACGGTGTATAACAACGATGATCTGAAAAACCCGACTATGAGGGAACCTTGGGAATTTTAGACCTTAGGTCTTGAAAATGGGACCTAGTCCTAGGCTATGTCTTTGATATTAAGGGGGCTCACCTTCACACCTACACCCCCGCCATCTCGCAAAACCTTGATGAGTTCAACCTATCAATCCTCATCTACTATTAAATTCAAACCTTCCCACCTACACATTCCTCATCAATCTGTCACACTTAAGAAATGTACTTTACGCAGAATGCCAAATAATTTATTTATTTTATTTAATTTACGCTAAGCTTTACGCGCTGCTGAATTTACGCTTCCCTACTTCGTCATGCAGCCGCGATTTATCTGTAACTAAGATAGTGATTGTTGTCGAATGTGTACAAGGTACTCTGAATATTATTTATGCGCTATAACACACTCTGTACTGCAAACCCCTTAAATTGGACGGAGAGCCCTCTACCTTCACACACGACATCAGACGTCAGGGGTCGGCATATATCGAGGGGTTGCGCCCCAGAGTAAACAGAGAGTATGATACAGAACACATAAACAACTCAGGCCTTGGTTGTATACCTAGTGTGTAATGTTACGGACCCTAGCTTCTAAAGGACTAACGCGTTAGAACCTTTAGGTAAGGCCTCTGATTCAGCTACATCAATAACCCAGGACCTAGTGTCAGCCAAGTTACCTTCTGCCGAGTGTACCTAAATGCATGTATAAAAAATAGACTAAACGTGTAGTGTGTCAGCTTGTGTATGTAAGTGTAATGTAGTGAGTACGCGAATGTGTGTTCATTGTATCCAGGCTATGCCACGGATTACAATGTGTGTGTATGTAATAGTTTTTTATTGTAAGTTCACTATCCTGTCACAAATAATAGAATCAAAAGCAATCAAATTTAATGTGTGATATTACAAAGCTTCAGAAGTGTTGGAAAGAGCTAGCGAAAGTAATATATGTGTGTGATAATAGCTCTCTCCTAAAAATCATTTACATTGCAATATCAACATTTAATTCATGCAGTTTTAATTTAAAATAATGCATATAAAACAAGAGCTAAATATTTTGATTCCACTTTCATCCAGGTACATACTAAAATCTAATATGAAGATAAAATTAATTTTTGACCCTAGTGGTCCCTAATAAATCTTCTCTGGAACACTCGATCAGCCCCAGTGATTATGCAGAAATTACCTAAGACACCCTTGTATATTGGAACAAACTACATAAAAAGTCCCACCAACAATTTTGTAGCTGAATAACTATTGAACCCTAATACTAGCTATCAAAACACTCGAGTTCACCCGACGCGACGAGATACCTAAAGGGATAAAAAATATATATACATTATATTGTACTTCCTTAGCACTGACTCTAATTAGAAAAATACAAAATAACACGCTTATAATAATTAACAAATCAAATCAAATCACTTAAAGTCTTTACACACTGAGTTCAATGTCAATTGTCACTATAAAATTCCCTACTTATTAAAATCACTTATCTGTTCACTAAGAAATGTCTAAAATATCTATAAATAGCACTAAAATTATATTACAGGACCACTATTTTAAACTAACAACCGCAAAGCGGTCACTCTAGATATTAAATATTTATCAATAAATTATTTAATTAAAAAGGGATTTCTTTAAAATTATCGACCTTTTCGTAAGGGACCCGAACCTCGACTGCCTGAACTATTTTAACACCATATCCCACATGAATTCCTACGCATTCTCAAATGAAGCAATTTGTCTATAATGCATATGAACTTACGTCATTTTAATTCAAAAACTATACACGTAATCAATAATATAGCTAATAGACGCAAGTGCTATATTATTACAGTTAATTTAAGCTCTTTTGTTTTTAAAGTTATTGGATTTTTTTCAAGTACAGCCATCCACTTGAAGTCTGCGCCCAGCTAGCAACTCGAGACGTCAACAAACTCCAGATTAAAGAAGTACCATAAATTTAGAAATTTATGACTGTATTTTGAGTAGGTTAGATTTCAAAGAAAACTTGTCGTGGGATCATTTTTTAGGCATTCGTGTTTAAATTTCTAATTACCTATTATTTATATAGGATAATTATTTGCATACTGTGACCACTGTGGTTACAGAGCGCCCTCAGATTGACGATACAATTTTAGAAACAAAGAGTATAAAATTGTGAGGCTATCTCAATAGGTAAAACTGTTAACTTTCTGATAGCGTATATGCAGCAAAGTTCTGCGCCCTCACGTTTCTAAGACTGAATTCTGTATGCAAGAAAATCATTTTTAATCTCCTGAATAAATGATAATATAACCGAATTCTCACTTCAAAATGTCTCGACAACATGAATATTGAATACAGCAAGAACCTGCGCTCTCACTTTTTTATGACTGAAACCACTTGGTACGCGAGGAAATAGTTATTAATCTTCTAACAAAGAATTAGGTAACGGAATCGAACTAACGCCCTCGCATCCATATTTTAATACGCAATTATAAGACCTATTAAACTTTAGAAGATTAAATATATACATTTTACGTAATAATCAATTATTTTACAGCATTAACTGCCCTTTTAATATTTTTTTAGTTTATACTTATCTTAACCGTGTATAGTCATGACAATACATAGGTATGTAAAAACATGTCAAAGAAACATATTACAGATTCTTCGCAATCGTGCACTACATGAACTTTCTCGCTTAACTAAAATGAACTCAGCAAAGAAAAGAAAGTGCTCATATTATGCCGATTTGATTGAAATATCATGTATTAAACATAGCTCACATAAAAAATAACTAATAATTGTACATAAATTACAATATCTAAATAAACAATTTATAACAAACTTTTTTTTTTCAATACTATTATACAATTTATAATTTATGGATGTTAAGAAAAAAACTGCTTTTATTTAATATACTATTTAAAAAAATCGTATACTATATAAATATAACAACACACGGCATTTCTTTAAAAGAAACATAACCGAAAATATTAGTAATTTTTCAAAAACAAAAATAAACACCTCCGGATATTGAAATGAACCTTTTTTTTTAAGATAAACTGATATAAAAATATTCAAAATAATATATTATAATTACAAGTATCTATATCTAATAAAAATATTCAAAATTATATATTATAATTACAAATTAATAAAGCCCTATGTAAACTTGTTAAAAACGGCTACTATTAGCGAATTTACTCAAAAACTATCATATAACGTTTTATTTTATTTTTTCACTATTCCGTCAATTTACGTCTTGTGAATTTCTAATCATCAACCTAGCCATTAAATTCACGACATCCAGAGTGAGTTCGCACTGTTCGCTGAAAAAGGGAATAATACTGAAACGGCTGAAAACGCATTTTCAATGTTCAAAGTACCTAATCATAAAGAAATATTAATTGACACGTAATTTTTATGTTCAACAAATAGGTGTTTGGAATTAAAATTGAAATATCAATACGTTCTTTCTTTGTATATATATAAATTTTGTAACAAACTCTAAAATAAAGTCATGTGAATTAAACTGTAACTCAGATTCGTATTCAAGTAACTAAATCAATGAAATTGATTTAATTTTTAATGACTTAAATCCTGGTCACACGGTACCACTGTAAATGCCTTCCTAGCCCTACCTAATTAAAATATTATTCAAAATAAATTGGCCATGAATAAATTGTTGTGATCGTCTAGTTCAAATAATTACGGTTAGAACCCTTCACGTTGTGTTAAAATCATTATATAAAATAAACTGTTTAAAATAATAAAAACATAATTTTGCTTGTAATAAAATAAAACACAGTAAACGCAGTTATTAAAATGCCGCAAAATCACGAAATAAAACGCGTACAAAATTATTGTCAATAATCAATTTCGATACATGAAAATCATGACCGGGAATTGATTAAATTATCCGCAAATGATATTAAACGAAAGCAAATATAAAATATCCGCAATAAGATAAACATGGAAATTTAAATCAAATAATCTGCATTCGTGAAAAGCAATGAAAGTCTATCTACATAAGTGAACATGCGACTCACCCGTTTCTGCATCAGCTCGAACAAACATAATTGATTTGATTACAATAAGTTACAATTATTATTATCACTAATACATACACATATTTCTAACTTAATATTACTAATTTTATATTATAATACGAACTCCAACACGGTGTATAACAACGATGATCTGAAAAACCCGACTATGAGGGAACCTTGGGAATTTTAGACCTTAGGTCTTGAAAATGGGACCTAGTCCTAGGCTATGTCTTTGATATTAAGGGGGCTCACCTTCACACCTACACCCCCGCCATCTCGCAAAACCTTGATGAGTTCAACCTATCAATCCTCATCTACTATTAAATTCAAACCTTCCCACCTACACATTCCTCATCAATCTGTCACACTTAAGAAATGTACTTTACGCAGAATGCCAAATAATTTATTTATTTTATTTAATTTACGCTAAGCTTTACGCGCTGCTGAATTTACGCTTCCCTACTTCGTCATGCAGCCGCGATTTATCTGTAACTAAGATAGTGATTGTTGTCGAATGTGTACAAGGTACTCTGAATATTATTTATGCGCTATAACACACTCTGTACTGCAAACCCCTTAAATTGGACGGAGAGCCCTCTACCTTCACACACGACATCAGACGTCAGGGGTCGGCATATATCGAGGGGTTGCGCCCCAGAGTAAACAGAGAGTATGATACAGAACACATAAACAACTCAGGCCTTGGTTGTATACCTAGTGTGTAATGTTACGGACCCTAGCTTCTAAAGGACTAACGCGTTAGAACCTTTAGGTAAGGCCTCTGATTCAGCTACATCAATAACCCAGGACCTAGTGTCAGCCAAGTTACCTTCTGCCGAGTGTACCTAAATGCATGTATAAAAAATAGACTAAACGTGTAGTGTGTCAGCTTGTGTATGTAAGTGTAATGTAGTGAGTACGCGAATGTGTGTTCATTGTATCCAGGCTATGCCACGGATTACAATGTGTGTGTATGTAATAGTTTTTTATTGTAAGTTCACTATCCTGTCACAAATAATAGAATCAAAAGCAATCAAATTTAATGTGTGATATTACAAAGCTTCAGAAGTGTTGGAAAGAGCTAGCGAAAGTAATATATGTGTGTGATAATAGCTCTCTCCTAAAAATCATTTACATTGCAATATCAACATTTAATTCATGCAGTTTTAATTTAAAATAATGCATATAAAACAAGAGCTAAATATTTTGATTCCACTTTCATCCAGGTACATACTAAAATCTAATATGAAGATAAAATTAATTTTTGACCCTAGTGGTCCCTAATAAATCTTCTCTGGAACACTCGATCAGCCCCAGTGATTATGCAGAAATTACCTAAGACACCCTTGTATATTGGAACAAACTACATAAAAAGTCCCACCAACAATTTTGTAGCTGAATAACTATTGAACCCTAATACTAGCTATCAAAACACTCGAGTTCACCCGACGCGACGAGATACCTAAAGGGATAAAAAATATATATACATTATATTGTACTTCCTTAGCACTGACTCTAATTAGAAAAATACAAAATAACACGCTTATAATAATTAACAAATCAAATCAAATCACTTAAAGTCTTTACACACTGAGTTCAATGTCAATTGTCACTATAAAATTCCCTACTTATTAAAATCACTTATCTGTTCACTAAGAAATGTCTAAAATATCTATAAATAGCACTAAAATTATATTACAGGACCACTATTTTAAACTAACAACCGCAAAGCGGTCACTCTAGATATTAAATATTTATCAATAAATTATTTAATTAAAAAGGGATTTCTTTAAAATTATCGACCTTTTCGTAAGGGACCCGAACCTCGACTGCCTGAACTATTTTAACACCATATCCCACATGAATTCCTACGCATTCTCAAATGAAGCAATTTGTCTATAATGCATATGAACTTACGTCATTTTAATTCAAAAACTATACACGTAATCAATAATATAGCTAATAGACGCAAGTGCTATATTATTACAGTTAATTTAAGCTCTTTTGTTTTTAAAGTTATTGGATTTTTTTCAAGTACAGCCATCCACTTGAAGTCTGCGCCCAGCTAGCAACTCGAGACGTCAACAAACTCCAGATTAAAGAAGTACCATAAATTTAGAAATTTATGACTGTATTTTGAGTAGGTTAGATTTCAAAGAAAACTTGTCGTGGGATCATTTTTTAGGCATTCGTGTTTAAATTTCTAATTACCTATTATTTATATAGGATAATTATTTGCATACTGTGACCACTGTGGTTACAGGCTTAGACTATATACTTTTAGACAAGTTATTACGAGTATGTGATAGGTGGGATAATCTAAATGGATTTCCATATATTAATGCTACTGTTTTTTTTAAGTGGCACACGTCAATGCCCGTATTCTGCCACGATATCGTTTTTTATTATATCAAATTATTTTGCTGTCAATAATAGTACATTACTACAGAGGCCGGGACGAAAGGGGTTGCCGGCCGAAGACATATAGACGGCCGAGCGAAGCGAGGTCGGATAGGTCTAAGGTGGGCAACCCCATATTTCCCGCCGAGGTATGTATAGTGCTTTTCTCAAACATGCAATGAAATAAACAACAAAAATATCAAAGTTTTATTTTTAATACGCATAGTGGCAGAATGTCATGATGCCTGTGCCCCAAATTTATGTGGAATGGAAATTAAAAAAAGAGGACTTTGCCGGCCTAGGCCTGCAAGATTTGTATGAAATCCCATTAACGACCTCTTGCCCTAGCCGCACCTGAAACGTCATACTTCGCAGCCTATTATAATATTGCGAGCAACGTTACATAATTTTGTCTTAAAGTTATCTATTTTATTAAGGTTATTGCCACCCGGGTCTCCACGCTCAGCCAAAGAAACGAACCGAGCGTCATTAGCCCCCGTTTTAGACATTTCAATGAGACACAGTAAAACCACTTGTACGAATGTACGTCGTTTCAATTAATAAATAATAATAATAATAATATTGGGGGACAATCTTACACAAATCGACCTAGTCCCAAACTAAGCAAAGCTTGTACTATGGGTACTAGACGACGATATACATACTTATATAGATAAATACATACTTAAATACATAGAAAACATCCAAGACCCAAGAACAAATATCCGTGAAAAATGCACAAATAAATGCCCTGGCCGGGATTCAAACCCGGGACCTCTAGCTTCGGAGGCAGAGTCACTACCAACTGGGCTAAACAGGTCGTCGAATTGTCTACACACTCCGCTACACACATTTAAAGGTAGCTAAGATCAGCCCACGACTTTCATCATCATGTCAGCCGAGAGACGACCACTGCTGGACATAGGCCTCCGCCAAAGACTTCCACAATGACCGGTCCTACGCCACCCGCATCCAGCGGACACCCGCGACCTTCACCAGGTCATCAGTCCACCGTGTGAGGGGCCTGCCCACGCTACGCCTTCCGGTACGTGGTCGCCAGTCGAGAACCTTTCCGCCCCAACGGCCATCGGTTCTACGTGCTATGTACCCCGCCCACTGCCACTTAAGTTTAGCGATTCGGAGGGCTATATCGGTCACTTTGGTTCTGCTGCGGATGGCCTCATTCCTGATGCGATCACGCAGAGAAACTCCCAACATAGCTCTCTCCATTGCGCTTTGGGTGACTTTGAGTCTTCTTATGAGGCCCTTATTAAGCGACCACGTTTCAGTGCCATATGTTATCACTGGCAACACACACTGGTCAAAGACTTTCGTCTCAATCAATAAGTTTAAAAAGCAGGCAACTATGGAACCCTACATTGCGCGTGGCCCGTTACATTTGGTCGGTTTCACATGCTCAGAACGCAAGGAACGATTGCATCTCAAGCTCATCCTCAACGCCGTTAATGAGCTTGTAAAACCTCTGGAGTAATAAATGTCCATCATCATCAGACAGCCTTCTCATTTCACCTCCAAACCACTCGGGTCACCCCCTGCACCCGGGTGGTATGCGTAAAGCATTTTCCCCTCCATAAAAAAAAAGGATGTTAAAGTTTGTACAACGAATTTTACCGAAAGATTTTTGAAATTTTGGAAAAACTTATACAATGGATACTAATAACGCAACAGCTGTAGGTAAATCAAAGTGTTGTGCAAAACGAGAAAAATGCGACAGACACCCGCACTAACATTGTTCTGTATCACGCCTTAGGGTGCCTTTCCACCAGATATGTGCTCTCCACTCAAGTGCTCGCGTTAAAAAAAAAGGTGGTCTAAAGTGCTCAAGATTCACCGAGTATTAGCAGCGCATTGTCTTGTGTTGTTAATAAATCGGTTGCCTGGCTTCGTCTAAACTTTATGCTATGATTCTTTTTATGTTATTAAGCTAAAGGAACAGGCAATTTGTTTATATAATTAATTACATATGTCACCAGAGTAAAATATTCTTTAAAAAAGTCACAAACTTTACATACCGTTTCGAATGAGATCTTTTGCAATAAATATATTTTTATTTTATAATCTAAATCGATAACATATGAAAATGTTATGTTTATTTCAAACTGTAATAGTTTACGCTTCGATTGATACCAAATAAAGTATATGATCCCGGGGAAATATTTTGCATAAAACCTTTTTCATTTGCAATGTTTACATTGTCAGTTTTTCAATTCGCCGCAACACAGTGTAGTTTGTTTGTGATTTTTGTATGAATAATTTAGGCAAACGAGTACAAAAATATTGTCAGACGTAGATAGAGACACTATAAATCTTTAAATAACAAGTGCCAATTTTGTCAAATACGCAACAATTTCTGTCTCAAATTATCAATAACAAAAAATAGCCTTACATACCTAACGTAATGAGTGCCGCTTTTGACGCCCGATTAAAAATAATTCCATACACTTCAAACCACATAAAACTCTTAACACATATACTACACATATTACACTTCACAACTTAATAGATATTCGACCGATTACAAGTCGATTTATATTTTTGTTCTCATTTCAAAAGTATACAAAAACCCACGCAAAGGTCCCGACTCAAACTAACGGACATACTCCGGCGGACCTGCGCTGTCAAAATTTAATCATGGCGGCGATATAGGACGGGATACACTGGTGCGCAACGAAACCACAGTTCACGCCAGGGCTCGGAAACCGGTATTCTGTCCATAGAAAAATACCGGTATTTTTTTTAGTTCTTATCGTTCTTTCGTCTACTATTTCATGTTTAATCAGGAAATCTAACAATATGAAGTAATAACCCAAATACATTATTGAGTCCTACATAAAGAGCATAAACTAATTAAAAATATTTGGCTATTTCAAGATTTTGAGATTAACCGGTTCCGAGCCCTGGTTCACGCAGTGATCGTCAATATTGAAATTACGAAATTTACATTTCTTATTAAATCAATTACGAATAGTTACAGATCCTTAACTTATGACTTATACAATGCTAATACGAAATTAACAGCGGTACACTCATGGTGACTTTAATTATATATTCTTGAAGTAATAATAACGTTTGGCATTTTATTTTAAATATCATTGGCTGTCGTGATATAGAATAACTGACAAAGTAGAAAAGTTGGAAAACCGCCGATATTTTCATTTCAAAGTTATATATCTCAACAAAGGCTGAACCGATTTTGATAAAACATGTTTTACTAATATTATCTTTTCCCGAGAGAAAAGTTATGTTATTAACTTATTATAAATTCGAGGAGTTAAAAATGCAGTATTTTTATATACACACCATAATAGTTGCAACTTTTTGGCTCGACATATCAGATCTAAATGACCTCGTGTTTACGTGTCTAGGCATTTATAGTTGCTTCAGTCATATTGATCCACGGCTATAAGATACTACTAAATTTCTCTTGGAAATCCTGCTCTGAAAAAAAGACAACCAAATAGTTCACCAGTTTAAATAAAAGCTACGATGCCATAGACAGATATACACATTAAACTTATAACCCCCCTCTTTTGCGTTGCGTAGTATAGTAGTAGTAGGTACGGTACCAGAACTGACTATATTGTAATTTCATCATGTCAGCCGAAGGACGTCCACTGCTGGACATAGGACATATATTTATTTGGCACCCCAACAAGATTTTTTGAACTCTAACAGGTTCTCATTGCTGAGGTGATAAGTTTTATGTGATGTGGTATGTGTGTGGTACACGAGAGCAAAGTTACCTATATGCATATCGTGTATTCGAATCCCTTGATACGCTATAAAATCTATCATAGAATCACTTGCCACGCTCCCTAGTGATTCGACTAAGGCATCCTTCGCTACCTCGGGATTCGAAATTATTACTCGTCGTAAAAAAACGACTGCTCTCTGCACAAATAATTATTGAATCCTTGTCTGACACATCCCATAACCACTAACGAGTAAAATTACAATGAAAATTTAAGAAATTAAGGGGAGGTCGTCAAGCGAGTTAGCGTTTTCGAGTTTTCTAAAAACAACCCGAAACGTAGAAAAAGGGTTTTAAAAATTTGAAAAAATTCTATGTTTTACTTAAGGATCTAGTCTAGTCAAAGTTGCACTCAGATACACGATCTAATGAACTTCGCTCGATAGAAAGAGACCCCAAAGTTACTCCTTTTTGTAAAGCATTTACAATCTGACGACTAAACTATTGATGTTTTAAATAAAGTTTTTGAGCTAAACTAAAGCCATTCAGTATTTCTAGACATTTTTGCAGAATTTAAAAAGATAAAATGATTGTATGAATTAATATGTTTAAATACCTACGAAATGCGCGAGCGCGGAGGCTCGGCAGTCCCGATCAGTCGCGCGCTGGCGCTTACAGACAACGGACCTGTGTCAGTTTTATCCGCGACAGTTTCGTGCACCAAACAAGCAGTTTTTGACGAATTTATATAATGGTTGCAAATTATTTAAGAAGGGCAATAAAAACCCGAATGAAAAAAGGCGTAATTATTAACAAATAAATTATGGTCATAGTGCCACAGTATAAAAATGACAGTATAACAACTGAACTGAACCCCTCCAGAAATGTAACCAAAGTTGGTAAAATTATAAATGAAATGTTTATTACCAGAAATTGTAGATATAGTAAGAGATCTACGAGTACTGCTTTGCACTTGAATATTTTTGTAAGCTGTGAGCTTCAACACATTAATTCCGGCCGTCTTTTTTTTAATACCACGTCAGTGGCAAACAAGCGTACGGCCCGCCTGATGGTAAGCGGTCACCGCAGCCTATGGACGCCTGCAACTCCAGAGGTGTCACATGCGCGTTGCCGACCCTTTTAAAATTTATACACTTTCTATCTTTCTAGCTAATCTTCTTTTATAAGATCTACCCATTTCCAGGTAGCTACCGTGGCAAGTTTGGTATCATTTTATATACCATATTGATTCTTTTGTCATCTTTATGTAAAAATCATTTCTGGTTTTATTTTTTAAAAATACGGTAACCTTTCGCATAAAGAGTAAAAAAGTAAAAACTTCGCAATGTTTTTTATGCTTTGAGAGCTGTAAATGATGCACTAATCCTGATTGATTAGGCCCAAAAATATAAATGTTTAAAGTGGAATGTATACAAATGACTGGTAGTTCCTCTCGTAAAATAACAGTGACTGACTCTACTCTAATATTGGTGCCACCTTGGTTCTGCTTTTTCTTATGATTCGTAACAAGTAAAAGAGTTCGGACGGATTATAAATGGTTTATATTCTTTATCACAGATTATGTTCTTATTAAAACGTATTTTGAAGTTAACACTGTATATAATAAAGTTACTTATTTATAATGACTTTAACACTGATTTTATCTAAATCTAGGACACAATGTCTAGATTCCTAAACTTTTCCTGAGCTGAGTTCCCAACGCACTTTTCTTTCTTGTTCTGGGTTTCTTCCTTGGAGTGTCTCTTCGGTACTGAGTGAAGTACGTTGCGAACTCACCTCCTTTCTTTCGTAATGGCTGACCGTAACGTGAGCACCATGAAGTTGTGCACGCTACGAGGCGCCGTCCGAGTATAAATAGGGAATCTTACAAATCTCGCGGTTTTCCGCGGATTGCGGAGGCTGTGATTATCTCACTGGCCTGTACTAGGACTCATCGAGTCGGCGTTCGGTGTGGTCACACGTGACCCTTTATACTTGGACAGTGTCTCCCTAATATTGGCTCTGAGAGGGAAGAACGTTGTGTAAAAACGACTATTCTGAATTTATTCAATCTTAAGAAATTCGCTGCGCGACCATTTCTTAGTGCCTGTGATTCAAACAGGGCTTATAATATGCGCCTCAGCGCCTACTTTATATAATAAAAACCTTATTGTCTCAGAGTCAACTGTTTGTGAGTTAGCTCACAAAACATGCCATTTTCATAACGTAATTTCGATCTACGATCGATACATTTTACATTATTACGCAATCTTTCATTCTACTGCGTATGGAAATTTCCAAGTATTATTGCGCAATCACTCGAATTGTGTCATAATACTTGCTGAAATGAATAAACTCGCCCTAAAGAGTTATTCCTTCCGCTTAGTGCGACAAGGTTCTAATATTTACGTAAATATGACAATATTTCTTAAATATTCCATTTTAAATAACAGGGTTACTCTTACATTTACCTAGCTAACGTCTTATCTTTATTTGTTTCTAAATTACGTGCTAGGTACATCAGGGGAGGGTAGGGTCTGTCGTCTACAAGAGCTAATAACTTTTGATGAATAAATTAAACCACCAAAAAATATTCTGTCTGTATTTTATGTGGCACTCTTTAGGGGAGGCCTATGTCCAGCAGTGGTCGTCCATCAGCTGATATGATGATGATGACGATGACACGCACACGACAAATAAATATAACACCCTGTATAAATATAACACAAATAGATAAAAAATTGCATGACCTATTAAACAAATCGAGTAGAGAGGTATAAGACATATTTCTTAGGTTCTTAGGTTTCATAGATTAAATAACGAATTTCAGGGTTGTACTATGAATTCTGTTTTTTTTCATTATAATGGATCCTACCGTAAGTTCGACTTTCAATTATTTATTTACTACCTATTTATTAAAAAATGATATCAATGACATACTAAAGTTTAATCATAATTAATGCATTTCTTAAGTCAAAATACAGTTATATTTCTATACTGTGACCAGTATGAAGCTAGCGGGGTCATCCGAGTTCACAGTCGCTTCGTCCGCGCGGGCTTGTTCACGCACCGCCAGGACAGCGCTAAATACCTACTCTCGCAGGACTAGAGGGCCTTAAATTAAATTAATATTTGGAAAAAATACATCACAAGTAACAACAAAATTCATACACTTATTTTGTGAGGTAAGCATTTTTTATTGGTACACTGCAAATTTTTGGGTGTTAAGTTAAAACGACTATACAATAGTTTATATGCGAGCTACAAATAACTGAGATAACGGTCAATACGAGTCAAAATCAGAACTGGTTTTTTGAAAAAAGAAAACCATACATTCTTATTTGAACCATTACATGGAATATGTGAATTTTATAAATTTATATGATCAGTTGAACAAGTAAAAGTGAACCCTACCTCTACTTCATACATTCATAAATAAAAGGTAAGCAGTTACATTGGTAATGGGCCGCCACTTAGTATGCGTAAAAGAACCTATCAAAAATGAATAAACTAAATTAAACCATTCTGCGACAATAGCCCAGTGTGCACCACGCCTTATGACATAATACGTGGATCCGACGCGAATCGGCGGAAGTGCCTTGTGCAACCACAGTTGCGTACAATAGTATTTATAGACGTCACAAGTTCATTCACCTAATCCTGCATAAAAGTGGATTTATGTTGATTTAAATAGACGCATTTATTGATTTTAATAGCCTAGTACAGAAATATGGCATAATCACATAATAATGTACGATTTAAAATTAACCTCTCAAAATTTTCATCACTCAACGTACTTTGTTGGAAGAATTTATTACATTCCATTTTAATTAGTATCGAAATATATGCTTCGTCTTATGAAGCAGTAAACCAGCATTAATTTGGTATATAATACCAATTAAAAAATGCACAATTGATTGCTCACAGCATTTTTTAATCGCGAGCTCTCTCGCTGACGTACCGAACTTCGATGGTCATGAAAACAACTTTTATATTTTATAAAAATTGTTCCTTAGACTGCGGTTTTAATTTTTTTTAATGTTGCCACATTCATACTCTACCTATATAACTCAATTAAAAAGCGTTCTTTGCATGTTCCGCATAGCAACAATTTAAAAACCGTTGGAACTCCAACTCGCAACTAGTGTTGCGAGAGCACTGTACGTTTTCCCAAGTCGCAACCCTAGTTGCGGAGAGCACGTGAGTGGCTATGCACCTATGCTGCGAGGCTACGAAAACTCGTTTCCACCAGGGCTATGCTATGTGAACCAATTAATATGATTGGTGGATTTAAACGCATCCATAGCAATGTAGCATAGCACATCTCTGGTCGAAAGGCACCCTTATCTTGCATCACAAGCGTCTGTTGCTATACATATTTCATAACACTACGAAGCGCCCCACTTCTATGTGCAGTCAGTGCAGAAAAATCTGACCGCCTGCATACAAATTTCGATGAAAGGAAGGTCACGTTTCTTTGTAGCTAACTTTACAATGGAGAAAACACAAACTATTTGTTGACCGCTGAGCTAAGACTGTCTGCGACGGCCAGGGCCGCGGGGAAGCCGATAAATGCCTGCCTGCCACTACCCTCTTCTCCTGCATCATCTCAGATATATTATGCGAGGATATGCTATCGACCTTATAAAGTTGTAGTCTTGGAATGATAAGGTTCGTCACTTTTCCACCTTAACGGCATTGAAACAGAGTTGAAAACTGGCGAACCTTTGCATTCCGCGATCAAAAGTCAGCATCAAAAGTAGCTATGTATACGACGACGTCAAAAGCTCTTATTCTCTTATAATAAAGACTTTTGAAGTTTTCAAATGCATAGCTACTTTTAATGCTGACTATACATAATTAGAACGCATGGGGTGCTTCAACAGCGCTTGTGCTAGACTCTGCTTCCTCATATGACCTAAGGCGTGTTGCAGCGCGCCGTGCGAACGTGACGCGCGCCGTGCAGCGAACAGAGGGCACGGAGCGACCGAGCGTCGTCCGGGCACAACTTGACCGCGCGCCCGAGCGCGAGCGCGATGCGCAACACGTCTACCGCGCGCCGCCGCTACACGTCTCAGGTATTCATTTGTTTCCATCATCATATAGGTTAAAGTAAAATAGTTAAAGAAGTTTATTCATCAAATTAGGCATATTACATGCACCTATGAACGTCAATAAACTACCACGGGTTCGGAAAAATATACCTCTGCCACGAGAAGAACCGGCGTAAGAAACTCGGCGAGGTGTCATTTTTTCAAAACAACATACATTGTATACTTAAATATAAAATTACAATGTCAGCTACTACAAAATAGCTTAAATAACAATGCTACAGTAGAAAACATATTTTCGCGATAGATTACCCGTGCAGGACGCTATCACTGCCAAACATCCCTATCCATGATTGGTTAAGCCTGATTCATTGTTACGTATGTGTCAGATGTCAACGCATAGAGTCTTAACTTCAAATAAATATGAGTCTGGCTTTACCTATCACAACCTCCAAATGATTCATTTGTCAAAGTTTCATTTATTCGTATTGTTTTATTTCTGAAGCCATTTTTGTTTTCCTTTACGGTATACCGGGTGTCACATAAACTGGGTATAAGCCGTAGACAATAGTATTTACATTTGATTTTTAGAAAAATTCTAGTACCTCGAACATTAAGGCATTCTACTAAGCCCAAAATTAGATATTCGGAGAAGTAATCTAGGCACGCGGCAGCGTGTCCAGCCAAGTTCACCCCAGGAACTGGCGGACAGCAGCCGTGTGTTATATTACATGAACCGTTTGGAGCCACTTTTGACCCCCCAATAACTCCAAATCTATCTAACATAAAAACATAATATTTGGTACATATATTAAGATACTTTAGAACAACTAGAACTCTGAATTTCATAAATATAGGTTAGATAGTTATTGAGATATTAAATTACAAAAAACGGCATTTTTACCACTGACTGACTGACTGACTAGTAATCAAAAACCTAACCCACTTCCAGATGACCTAGAAAGCTGAAATTTGGCATACAGCTTGGTAATTATGTGTATACACCAGAAAAAATCAAAAAACAGTGATTTTATTATTAGTTTTATTATTATTAATGCTAGTTACCTCAGAACTCCGTCATTTATTAACCGATTTGGAAAATTCTTTTTTTGTTTGAAACGACATACTTCCGGGGTGGTCCCATTTTGTCAACGGGTCAGAATCTGATCATAGATAGGGTCCTGGAGAAATCGAGGGAATTCTTCAAATATTTTATCGAGGGAACTCTTCAAATATTTTAGGTGCACCTATAGCGGTTTGGGTATTTTGTATAGTAACTCCTGCATTCGCTCTGGGAAAGCACAATTGGATGAAGTTTGAAAAAAAGTAATGATATCCCATCAAAAACATAAATGTAAAAATGGCAGCCAAGTTCACCGTCAAAAGAATTGAGATCTAAATGGGCGCCAAGTTCCGTAGATTACCTATCTGAAAAATTGCCAAGTTTGGCACTAGATTGTTTCTAGTAAAACTAATTTACTTCGGCTTTATGTATTTTGAGCTTTAACTTGGCAGTTTTATTTAATATCCAACAGCTTTTATGGTATTATAACATACTGCATAGAAAACTGCCAAGTTAAGGCTCAAAATGTATTAAGCCGCAGTAAATTAGTTTTACTGTAAACAATCTAGTGCGTAACTTAGCAATTTTTTAGATGTTTTTTTTTTTTGATTTTGATAGTTGGATTTGGACGTTCCGTGGATCAAGAGTTGGACTCGCTCGGGATGAAGTGGGAGGAAGTAACCCAAACCGCCTAAGACCGAAACGAATGGAGGGAGTTGATTCGAGCCCTACACCCCAGCAGAGGGTAATGGGACGAAGAAGAAGAAGATTGTCGCGTTTACGCAGCAAAATTTACAGCTTACCCATGGCGCATGCAGAATGCTAAGCTCCAATATGGTAGATTTTCAAAGCTCGAAATCTAAGACGGGGAGAAAGATTCTTCAATGATGTCAGAAAAAATCTCACGACTTTGCTTGACATACACAAAGTTGCGCAATACGATGGCAACACGTGATTACATAGTTCTGCGTGTTGCAGGACATTTCTTATTCTCAAGTGAATACAAAGTTTTAACCCACTAAACTGTTCGGTTCCATATATCTGAATTGATAGAAGGACACATCCCCATTATATGGCACTTTTTTTCAGATTATTAATACAGATCGATAAGATAGACGAAACATTTATCTCAACAAAATTGTACAAAAAAAAAGCAATACAGACATTCAATACAAGAAATATAAATCAAATAGAAAAACGAAAACTTCGAAACTTTAGGTCCATGGGGTCCCTTCCTTTTACGAAGTTGTCATGCCTTATCAATAGCCATCAATTTTCAACTTCCATTTCATATTTCTTCTTTATCGCATATTAAGCGCACTCATTGGTTTCATTTTAGTCAATATTAGCATACTTCATCGGACATTATTATAGCGCATGATAAATAGATGGATTTATATGCAAATTAATAAAATTTCAGTATTAATCACAAAGCTATCCATTTACACTTACACGTAACCGCAATTTCGCTTGACATCCATACACGTCGTCCGCACGCTGACGGAATTGCAACATTTCCAAACCATGCCATCAGCTTCGAAAATCCGACGATAAAATTCTTTCATGCTAACAAAACCCAACCCTAACGAAATCCTATAATGTACTCCGCAAACCTTTACTTACCGCGTCTTTGTAACAACTCGCTGCATTATTGAGCAGCCCCGTTGTGTCGCCGTTAAAAATAAATGCGCCAGCCCTGCGGTACGGTGCGGTACTCTGGATTAGTATGGATTGTTTGAGCGTTATGTATGAAATAAAACATTTAGTAGAAGAGAAAATGATAAGAATTTCAACGTCAATTTAACTTAGGTTTCTCTTTGGAAGCGGAGGTTTGTTATCCTACCGACTGCGCCATATCAATCGTTAAATTAAATAGCGGTTTATTTGTTTGCCTCACTTTTACTTATTCACATGTTTAAAGTTATTTTTGTGTTTATGCTTATCATTTAGTTAATGGTGGCATGCTATGAAACACGTAATATTTTAATAACGCAATTAAAATTACTTAGCATATGAATCACTTTGTAATCTATTCTAACCTAAAATAATTAAACGTTGGATATAAATGTGGCTGAACATTTTCGTTGGTTTAAACTCCAATATCGAGAATGCTATTGTATGTTAAAAGACCGTAATCCTTTATAGAATTTCGTATGTCCAAGGCACTGTCAGTAGTCAAACCAGTTACCAATTTTGTTACAAGCTCAAAAATCTAACCTCCAGCATACTTTCCAAATACATAGCTCACTGAAATCAGATTGTCATTAAATTCTCTTGGCAAAGCCGGCATTGTCCCCGCCGTAAACAGCCTTGTTGCATTCTTATATGCATTTAAGCGCAATGCACGTACTCGTATTACCCCGGACAACGCAATTACTTACCTTATCGCAACGGTTTACAGCCTCATTTCGAATACGATCGGGGAATGCTACTGGTAATTTTGTGAATTGTTTTGTTTCTTCGTTCTTTGTTAAGGATGCCTATCATATTTTGCAAATAGTAAATGTATTTTGATTTTATGTCTTATTTTGTATTGCATTACGAATAGAATATAAGCAGTAGAAATTTTTTACAACTAGTTTTCAACAACTGATAGAAAATAAATGAAAGTTATGGTTTTGGGGGCTGTTTTAGTAAACAGTTCGATACCACAAGAGCCTACAACATAAAGTCCTTATTATAGTATCAGATATTCGTTTGTTATGAAACAGGTCGAAGGTAAACTTCTCAACACTGTCGTAATACTTGTCATTTTTAAACTTAATTCATTATTTAATTTGTTTTGCTTAAGCATTCTGGAATAATTTTTCTTGGTACTTAAATAAATGTTTATATTTTAATTCATCAATAATAAACGTTAACAACAATGTGTCTCATATTAGGAATGTATATGTCAACCATTGGAAAATTTGTCTTAGCTACATTATTATGTTATTTGTTATTTACGTTTGCATTTACATTATATTTTCTACTTTTCTTCAAGATTTCCGATTCATAGAATTTATTCCTATTATTGTAAAACAATATTTTAACCTCCTCTTTAGTACGTTTCCAATTTACTTCTACATCAAAATCTGTTGCTTTAATAGCCGTCATGCTCTCACTGTAAAATAGCTTGAAAAACGTTCAAATACCTTTAAAAACCAGACGTTCAACCCTCACACCAAAAGTTTCCGAACACCTATTCCGCTTTAAGCCCCCACAACTCCCCGTATGAATAACCGTCTTCCTACCTTCGTACTTTAAAATTTTATGCCCTCACTACCCCGAAATTGGCAAGTACGTCTTCGAGTGATACCCGCAGATTAAAGATTCAGTGAGTTCGCATACACACTTTGCCTTCATAAATATTCAGTTGAGACCTCCCACAATCAATTCTTACCGTCGGGGGCAAGGGAAAAAGTGTTTGAACGGCCAAATAATACGATATCTAGTAGAGAAGCGAGCGTTTGAATAAATATCTGGGGATCTATCGAGGAAATTATATTTGATCGTGCGTTTATAAGTTCGTAGTTGGAGGGTGAGCGCTTAGGGGTGAATTTAGGATGATTCCAAACACGGTTGGGGTCTTGTATGTTTATGTAGAAATTCTTTAGTCGCTGATCTTTGAAATTTATTCGTAACTTCGGGGTCACTGCGTTTAGTTTTGAACAATGCATTTTTATTACAACCAGGCGTATCATGTTGAAAAACCGTCTGTTTTTTGCGTGTCTTTTCACAATTTAATCAAATTACATTATTATTTTAAATTTAATTTAAACCTTTCTCAAATTATTGATTATAAGTAGTGTTCCAACGCGTCATAATCAGAACGAAAAACATTATCGAAATACAGAACGAATATAAATTACTGTTGTAAAAAATGCGTTTGTAAAGTTACGCTTTTATGTACAACCCAACGTAATTCCAGTTTGAAAATAAGAATATCGTTTAATTTATCAAGCGCATCTGAGCATTCGTGAATAAAAGTCAATCTCAACATAAAGTTAAAAAACATCCCTCGATCTGACCCAATTTATAAATAGACTCCCAGGACGAAACTTAGAGAAATATGTATTTTTTTAAACAGAAGACCTTAAGCAAATTTTTTTTATGACATAGGTGGCAAACGAGCAGACGAATCGCCTGATGGTAAGCGATAAGCGCCGCCCATGGACACTCGCAACACCAGAGGGGTTGTAAGTGCGTTGCCGGCCTTTAAGATGGGAGTACGCTCTTTTCTTGAAGGTTTGAAGGTCGAATCGGTCCGGAAATACCGCAGGCGAAGGTTCATTCCACAGTTTAGCTGTGCGAGGCAAGAAATTTCTGGAGAAACGCACAGTTGAGGACTGCCAACCATCTAAGTGGTGAGGATGGAAATTTTGTCGCGTTAGGCGATGGCGGAAGGAAGCGGCAGGGATTAATCCGAACAATTCCTCGGAGCACTCCCCGTAATACAAAAAAATATGCCCGTAAATTGGGCATAATTTTATTTATAAAGTCTGATAATCCAAAAGGGTTCTAATAATAAACCAGGCACGAAACACGTACCACTGTATTCAGTGAACTATAAATAGAGATAAGACATTATCAAATTCAATGTATCCAAATAACGCTTGAAGATATAAATAAAATAAATATGTTTATGTGAGATTACTCTTATCCGCGTATTATTTTTCTTTTATTTATATGACTTGAGTTTATTTTGCGCATATTTTTATGTTAACGTAAACGCAGTCAATTGGATACTGATACAGCGACGGAAGGCGGTGCTGAAAGGAATAAAATAAACACAATGTTGTCCTCTAACATCTTCCTTAGTTGGGAGTATTATGTAGTGTATGGGCATGAAAGGATTACTCTGATTTCTCATTTATTTTTGTTTTTATTCACTGTACCGGCAAATTTCGTTCTGCCCCGACCCATGGGGCATGCTGTACAAAATGTATAATAATAATAATCATTTATTGCACAGAAAACGTAAATACAAAAAAAAAGGAGTTATAAAATAGGCATGGGGTGCATGACATTTGAATTTGCCGAGATTCCAGGGGTCCTCGCACTAGGCTAGGCCTGTATCGCGGGAGACCAGCTATATATTTAAATGTCATGCGTAAAATTTGAGTACAAATTTATCTAAAATTAATTAAGATCAGTGGTAAGTAACTTTTAGTTTGAAAACATATCTTTACAAACCTTCCTTTGTTGGGATTGGGACACTTAATATCCTTAGACTAATATTAGAAGTAAAGCCTCAGTCTCATGATAATTCAGCGAAGTTAGCCACTTGAAGAGTAACCTTTTGGCCTCACCAGCTGAGCTTATTATAATTTTATTCTGCCGCCTTACAACAGTATGTGATGTGTTTTTTTTAAATATATTTTACCGATAAGTGTTAATAGCTGTTCTGCTATTCGGAGCTAAGACCAATCCAAAAAATCAAATATCATAAAAATCTCCCCAGCCGTTTTTGAATATAATTATAAATGGTGAAACTAACATGACGTCGCCTCGTAGATGTCTTTGGTTGGAAGTTATCTTTTTCAGGTGTATTGGATATTAACGCTAATCTCTTTTGTTTCAGGCACTAGAAGCGTACACTGCTGGCGACAACCATTACTTGCGATCGTCGTTTTGGTACACATCGATGTCATGGTGTAACTCGTTTACTTCCCTCGACCGTCGAAAGCAACTGGACCTGGTTACGGTTCTTTAAAATGTGTTTTGAAAATTTGCTTTAACCCTTTTCGTGGTGTGCTCAAATTCCACAGCTGTCTCTGAAAGTGAGCTTTGAGAATTTTAAGTTATGATAATTTACATTTGTAATGCGTAAAAATACCACAACCAGCTAGTTGAGAAACATTTTTAACTTAGGTTTGGGGGATGTAATTGTCATTTTAGCACGGAACATTTACATCATAAACGTTATGTAACCACCCTTATGGGTTTTAAATATGTATCAGGGTATTATGCAATATGCCCCTGTTGGCTTTTATTTACTTGTGAAAGTTCAATGATGGCTGATGGAACAATATACCCACATCTATACCGGCTGTAAAGCTAACGAGATTGTCTTTATACTTATTCCTTCCCAACCATTCCATTTAGATAGCAATAGGTAAGGATGGCTCCGATGCCCAACACTGACGAGCTACTGTCACGTGGCAAGTATGTTTTTTTTCCTTTAGCCTGTTTTTTGAGAGACGTCCTGAATAATCATGTAACTTATCACACGTACGATAGGCACATCTAACTGTCATTAAAATTATGGAAAATATCATTATTAGATCTACCGTCCGCACGCTCAAAAACGTTCCGTGACCAAAACTTTTGCAACATCTCTGAGCTGACGCTGGTCGGTCGGCGCCGACGCACCTTCCTGCGGCCACTTCTGACTTATGGGTGCGAACGCGATACTTTATCAGAAATCTACCAACTATCATTGTACCAGTTCACGCCTGGTGTTACTTCAGCGCAAATGTAATACTGACATTATTCCGTCACATGAGGTCAACATTCTCGAAGAACAAAATATCACGTCATGGAACAACATACCACATTCCGATCCCGCCCTGGAAAGTCAAGAAGTCACTTACTTCTTGGCTGTACCGTCTCTCATTTGTTAGAATATTGCACCTGTTTGTTATTAACTCTAATAAGAAAATAATTGTCAGCTTGGGATTCGGAGTAACCATCATGTCATTAATAACATCTTTGTTTTTAATTGAGCCATACACTGGAAAAACAAATTCTATTCTGTGGTCAATAGCTCAGCTGATGTGTGTAAGTTATATTTTTATTACATGTTTCGATAGATAAGGAGAAATCATTTATGTATGCTTATTCTGAGTTCCTAAATATGTGTATGGCCCAATTAAATGAATATTTTATATAATACAATACGTTAAATCTTCTAAGTGTATGATTTAGCCAAATTTAACTATTTATCTACCTTTAACTATCCAGGTACCTAATATGTTATACCTATAAGTACATAATAATTAAACATATCATCTTAAAGCCCTTGTGTCATATCCTTCGCATGAAGACAGAGAGTGAGATTTCTATATTTGTATCGATTGTTTTAATCCAAAATCTACGAGTAGTTTTAAGAATTTTTACTCCCGACACGATTTTAAAAACCCCCATTTTTATTTTACGTGATGAATGGCTCTTTTGAGCGGATTCTGGAGCGGCGGAAAAACAAACTCTTCGTGTTTTAGAACAGACGCGCTAGGGTTGCCAACATTGAAATATTTATGGATTTTTTTCACATCGTGTAATCTTTGTTCAGCAGGTATAGTTGCCGTAGTATCACTTATAGTCTTGTATGAGACGTCCATAACTTCAAGAACCATATGAGAATTAGAGTGGCAGATCACAGCGATAAGTGATAAAATGGCAAAACTATTACACTCGCGGGTAGGCAGCATGATCTAACTAGAAAACATGCTAGTTTGGCAGCAGCTACAAATGTTAAGATATCCCAAAACTTAGTGAAGTATATTTAATTATGATCATGGTACTCCGCTATGTGTGTCTAAGTAACGGTCCTACAATTAATTTACAACAATGTTTTACATATAAAACCTAGTACAAAAGCAAAGGTCACATCAGAGTTAAATTCCCATTTTATATTTACTGAATACATGAAACCCCAAACGGCCGTATCGTTCCAAATTTACATTTAATTTAAATACTACACAGTGTGTAAGTGCATAAGTCTCCTGAGATTATCTAGTGTACATTTACATACAAATTTAACAAATTACATATAGCGAGCGCTTTGCATACGTATTGTATTATTAACCAAAGTACTGAATGTGCCAAAATACCTTGTAACTTTAAATTGTTCTCTTCCAAGCTTTCCAACGATTTAACGTAATTTTACGTACCAAAAGTTATCGTTTGTATTTTACATATTTTATTTTATACTGAGTTTACCGTTAGTGAATTATTTTTTAGTATCTTAGTGTAAATTAACCAAGCTTGCCCCTCACGCTTGTTGAAATGTAAATAAAACAAAAATTATTGCACAATAAAATATTTAAAAATATGTAACGTAATTAATATATTGTTAATTATTCTAAATAACATAGTTATTAATTTTAATGTATAAACTATATCTTTTATTTTAAATAAGGGATATATCACTAGGTACTATCTACGTAACCTTTATTGTACAGATTGTGTGATTTTGACGATGTATATACCTAAAGATATTAAATAAATTAGTATAAAACGTGTTATTCATTTCAGTTTACTAGGGTACATACCAAAAACCACCTAGAATTAAGTGTATTTTACATTAATATTTAAACAAATGCCGACACACCGAACATAGCCAAGATAAACCTCAGCAGACAACATTGTTGATTGAAAAAACCGCACTCATATCGGAATCCGTTTGGTAGCTACAATTCCTCAGAAAGGCACAGATCCACATGTTAAACTTATATTAAAAGCTTCGTTCGCCAAAGTTATGCCAGAAGCATTAACTCAGAGCAAGGTAGTAACGTAGCTTTTAAAACGTAAGATAGGTAGATTTGTCATTTTTCGTATGCAAAATGACACTTCGATCTAACGCACTATATAACTATCTACCCAACGCACGCTCGCAGGATTGATATAAATGAAACTTAACCAAATCAAATGAGATGAAATATCCCAAAAATTTGAAAAAACAGGCTGTTAAAAATACCTTCAAGCAAACGAAACGAACATTATGGTGTCTGCAAAACCAATTCGTAATATCAATATTGTTTCAGTTTGCAGCCCTGTTAGGTAATCTTTGAAATTAAAAAGATATGGAGTGTCGGGTCGACGTTATCTTGGACAGCATCGGACGGAATCGATGGTTCCTTTAATTGATTCCCCATTTTCGACGTTTCCACAATCGACTCTTTGTCTTTTTCTAATCGAAATTCAGCGGGTGCTTGCTAACGATTTTTTCTTTTGCTAAAATAACGTTTTAAGTGGAACGATGGGTTAGATTAGAGCTGAATCGTTGCCGATAATGCGGTGTATTTTATTTATAAGCTTTTGAGATAGGTGTGTTTCTTTTCGTTTTCGGTAGAGTAAGAAACGCTGTTCTGTAAATATTTCATAGCCATTGCACTTTTTTCTTATTTTTTATAATGCAAAGCGGTCACCGTAGCTTAGTATACTAGATGACAAAACAATGTTGTGTTTTAGGTTTTAAGCATATTTCAGATAAGAAATATTTTAAACTTTGTTATAGATTGGTACCTTATGAAATACTGTCTATTAAATTGGTGTTTTCGAATCAGTAAATGAGTCACTAAATGGTTGCTACAAAATAACACGAGAAGTGGCAATAACAGTAACAACAAAGAAAAAAAGTGTGACCTGCGACTTCTTTTTATTACGTCGGTGGCAAACAAGCGTACGGTCCACCTGATGGTAAGCGGTTACAGTACCCTATAGATGAGCTCCAGGAGTGTCACATACACGTTGTCGACTCTGAAAGAATTGATACACTCCTTTCATGGAGAACCCCATACTGTGGTCTCTCGGGAAAACCACGGCAGGGAGCTGTAACCGCGACCATTCAGGTTCTAAGGAGTGAGGGTGAATGCCCTGCCGAAAGCGAGCGGTGCGATGGTAGAAAGCGGCCGTAGCCATCATGTCGAACAGTTCTTCGAAGCACAGCCCATTATACAAGCAATAGAACACACACAAGGAAGCAAAGTTTCTCCTTAAACTTATCGCTTAAGTATTTATTACCCGTGATGTGTGCAGTCGCTATCAATATTGGTTCTGTTTTTATTAGCTATAAAGATAGGTACACGTGTAATGTTTCCCTTGTAACTCGCAAAAATGTAACTGAGAGATAGGGTGCAGGCTGAAAACCAGCGCTGCGCAGCTGACCCAGCTCGCAGCATGTGCTGAGACCTGAGACCGTTGTCGCAGAATCAATTAAAAATATGTCTATGTACTGCCGTGTATTTTTTGATGTGGTAATAAATATTTTTTTATTCTATTTTATTTAAAAAAAAATATCAAAGCGAAGGAGGTATAAGAACCTATCTGAACACTATTGTCTTACTAAGGCGTTAGACAGGTTGGGATATTTTTGAGCTACCTAAAGGAAAAGAAGAATAGAAACGGAGAAGTATTACATAATTGACCTAGAGATTAGGAATTTTTCGCTTAGAAGAAGGTAATTGCCAATTCATGAACATACCTGACGTAAAATAAGTTAGACGACGATTAAAGTAAGCTTACAAATTGATCCGAAATTCTGGCACATATTCTAGTTCCACTTAAGCAGAAGGTACATATTTTATCGCAAACTTTTGCCTGCCCAACGAAAGCTCCAAACTTTCCGATGATCCTTGAACCCAATATTCAGAAAGTTCTAAGCATTCTGAACCTATGTAAATCATAATCGAATTTTGAACACTTGGGCCTTTATCGTGAATTCATAGTAATATACGGTAAGGTTGTCAACAAATTTACTGTCGGGACTTTTTGCCTGACTGCGCCAGAAGGAGGGTTATGTTTCTCGAGAGTATGTACGGGTATGTATGTATAAGTTTAGCACGCTCTGCGGCCTGAACGGCTCGATGGATTTTAGCTTGACAGGTGTCGTTAGATTCATATTTACTATGAGAGTGACACTGGGTACATAAAAGTAAAAAAGAAAAAACACTGCTAATTTTTGGCGCCAAATTCAAATGTTTGGGACGCTCTGCAGTCTGGGTGATCATTTTAGGGTGGTATTCCACTAACCCAATATCATTGTCCAATATACATTTGATCAAAGAAATTGGATGATTTCATCAAACTTGGAAGGGACTCCGACATTGTTAAGAATAAAATGCGTACTCTGTGGTTCCGACTACTGACATCTGTCAATGTCAACATTTTTCGTTTCTATCACCATTGTGTCGTATACTCTGCTATATTAATAAAACAATAATTCATAATACAAATACTTTTATTGCCTGGTCAATAACACCTTAACATGGTAGCAGTTTGATCAAAGAATCTGATAACATTTAAATCAATATGGCTACGCATGAAAAAAAAATGGGCCTCCGTCAAAGAAATTTGATCAAAGATTAGACAAAGAAATTGGATGATTTCATCAACTTTGAAAGGGACCAAGACATTTGATCAAAGATTCTGATGACAGAAATCAATATGGCAACGCAACGCATGAAAAAAATTAAAACTTGTACAAAGACATTGCGTAAGTGGAATGGGCTTTCGTCAAAGAAATTTGATCAAAGATTGGACAAAGATATTGGACGAGTGGAACCCTTAGCTTCAAAGGCATTTCAAAGGTGTCATTAGGTTCTTATTAATTGTGTGTGTGTGTAAATGATGGCAGTTTTTTGGTATGGAAATCCAAAAGCAGTCGGTTTTTTTTAATTATTTTATATTTTCTCGTTTACGTGTATTTTAGGCTCTCCTTGTGTACATGGGTCGAATCGAATTCAAAAAATGATAACATAAATACATAAGGACAATCCACTGTAGCTGAGTAGTGCCTTGGGTGGTGGTGACAATTATTTTGGAGAGCGTGGGCACATAACCCAACCTGGGACCGGGTTATGTCCTAAAACTACGACGAAGACCACAGCGGGAAGGGCAGCAGCTTCCCTGGCGTGTGCTGGAGTTACTGCGATCGCCAACCCGCATGCCAAGCGTGGCGATTATTGCATTTACCCCCCATGAAATTGGGGAAGTCCTATCCAGCAGTTGACGTCCTTGGGCTGATATGGTGGTAGTGGCGGGCTAATACCAGTAGGTTTATTAAAAACTTATGTACGAAGTATCATACCATACTTTACACCTAGCTTTTCAGTGAAGGAAAACATCGTGTGCTTATACTATTCTATTCTAAACCGTTTTAATCCCAAGAAGGATTCAACAGGAAAAATCCTGATAACGGGTTGTATAGTCAACAGCAAATGAAGATCACCATTTCAGTACTTTGTCGCATTAACGTAACAATACTGCGACAGTTGGGATGCGTCAAAGTAGTGAAAGTGACAAGGTACAAAAAACCGGCCAAGTGCACGAAGGGTTCCGTACTACTATCTTTACAACATTAGACACTTTATTATAACCTTTTTTTTAGCGCCTCACAGATACCTCAGGTGACCAGAGGGCTGGCAGCTACTTCGGCCAGAGATTATAGCCCGAGAAAGATACGGTTTTTTTGGAAATAATTCAATAACTGGCCAATTTTTGTTATACGGTCCTACTATGTGATTTTAAGAACCTATATTTTTAAAATTTCCGGATCTGAAGACCGGAAGTTGGAAAAAAAATGATGTGCCCGAAAACTGGTGAATTTTTGCAGCAAAAAGGGTATCAGTATTTTTATGATGAGTACTTCTATGTTTATGTCTATTTTAATACTTACGACCAGAATCGAACAATATGTGCAACGGGAAATGAGAAAAAAAATATCTAATAGGTAGTAGTAGTAGTCAATTTGACCTTCATGAATAGTCTACAGAGTGCATTTGGCTGCCACATTAATTCCGAAAGTTATTACAGCTTTAGGTATTTTGGGTTGATTCAGTATAAAAAGTGTCAAGAAATATGATAAAGGCATATAAAAACCCTAACTGTAATGATACCTTATATGCCATTAGCGTAATGCATTTTTATGTTGTACGATATTAATAATTGATTGTATTATTAAGTTACCGTAACAAAAATAAGTTGATTTTCATACATTACAAAGAACATAAATAGAAGTAGTATATCATAAAGAAAATAATTCTTATAGTGTTTTCGCTAGATTTTTACGGATTTTTTATAGATTTGTTTTTAATATTTTCGACTGTCGCGTTAATAAATGTAGGTGTATTATTAAAGAATACTTAGTATAATTACTTAACCCAATTTTTGATGCAAAAAATTTGCTGATACCGATATATTGTTGTTTTTTCATACAGTGAAACCGTATAGCTCTCGGGCTATTAAGTCTGGCCATCCAAAGGGGTAACGCTGCCAGTCTTCTGGGCACCATAGCCCACGAAGGGGACTTGGGGACCATTTTTTATTTATAAGTTTATTTTTAAGTTTACTTATAGGTTTATTTTAAGTTTTGTTACTTTTTATATGTTATTGTTTCTAGAATAAACATATGTTTAGTATAAAAAAAATTAAATTGATTTAATTTTATAATATTTTATTTATTTATTTTATTAGTAGGTAATAAAAACTTTAAATAGTGGAATTTTGGTCAAGTGCGAGTCGAATTTTAAGTTTTCCCATACATTTTGAGACCCAGCGCGTGATGAACACAAAGAGCAACTTTTTAAAAGTTATTTTGTATGGGAGTTCCCTTAGACTTTTTATTTTGTTTTTAGTATTTGTTGTTACAGTGGCAACAGAAATACATCATCTGTGAAAATTTTGTTCATGAGATATATCCTGGTGACAGACGGATAGACAGAAAGACAGACAGACGGATGGACAGCGGAGTCTTAGTAATAGGGTTTCGTTTTTACCCTTTAGGTACGGAACCCTAAAAATGATCAATTGATCATCTACTTTTGCCGTTGACAGTACTTTTTAGGAATCCCACTAATATTATAAATGCGAAAGTTTAGATGTTTGGATGTTTGGATGTTTGGATGTTTGTTGCTCAATCACGCAAAAACGGCTGAACAGATCAAAATGATTTTTTGTATACTAACAGTATGTAATCTGGATTCACTTATAGTATACTTTTTGTCCCGATAATCACCCTCAAAGGGATGAAATCGGGGGTGCAAATATGGTCTATGAAACGGGGTGATTTAAATCCTCATAAGCCATTATAAGCTTTAAGTTTCAGCCAATTGGGAGTATAACGGCGTGTCAATAATTTTAACGTAAGCGATAGCAGAATTTGACGTATTGTAAACAAGCTGACTTTCCGATATGTCAAAGCCGAAATATCATAATTCCTTCTGATTAATGACGCAATTTTTGAGCATAACCTTTTAGCAATTAGGTTTATTATTGCGTGTAAATCAAAATAAATTTGCGATACTTTGGATTTGTTTGTTTTCATATGCTTAAATACAAAAACAGCTGCTTCAATGCAGTCTTTGTATCGTCAGTGTACAATTTAATTTTGTCGTGTATTATTGTTTACGTAATTGGTGACCCTTCACACTATAATAACTGTTTGATATAAGAGATCACTTAGGCTGGGCAGCTCAATCGTCAACATTGACGGTTGAAGCACCTTAGATCTATGCACAAATTACAATCTATATACTGAGATAGAGATACCAGTGAAATACTCCACATAGATCGTAGCGCCGTTGTGTATTTAGTAAGAACTAACCGCACAACCGCTGCATCCCAGTCACTTCAATATGCAAGTGCGATAGAGATAGCACCCAGTGACATCTGGTACAAACAAGTTAAACTAATATTTCCATAGAATAATTCGTACTTCGAGTTGAAAGGCCCCTGGATTTATGCTTATCCATATACATATAATACAGCTGTAGAAGGTCGAAAATCTGTACATTGAAGATATTGGCTAAATCAATGGAGCGATTGGAGGGCCCTTAGCATCGAAACAGAACACATTTCAACAGTTTTAATAATTCGTGTGTGTTTGTCTATCGGTTTATATGTCTAGGCATTGTGACTCTCGGCCTTCAGCCTCACGTGCATTGCCGCTCTGCTTCGGGCCTTCGGCCCTCAGCCTTACACTTTACTCTGTGTGAATGATCGGCATCAGGAGCCCGCTGTGTGTGAATGATCTGCCTTTGGACTCGCATGCCTTGCCCCTCTGCATCAGTCCTTCGGCCCTACATAAGGAGCCCGCTCTGTTGGGATTCTCGGCCTTCGGCCTTGCGTGAATTGCCACTCTGCTTCAGGCCTTCGGCCCTACATGCGTGCCACACGGCTCCGAGCCTTCAGCCCTCATTCTTATATAAGGAGCCCGCTCTATTTGAATGCTCGGCCTTCGGCCTCGCATGCATTGCCACTCTGTTTCGGCCCGTTAGTCATCAACTTTACATAAAGAATCCAGTCTGTTGAGAAACTCGGCCTTCGGCCTCGCGTTTCTCGCCTCCCTGCTTCAGGCCTTGGGCCCTCAACCTTACATAAGAAGCCCGTTTTGTGTGAATACTCGGCCTTTCGCCTTGCATGTTTTGCCTCTCTGCTTACGGCCTTCGGCCATCATGCTTACATGAAGAACCCGCTCTGTTGGGACGTTTTACGGAAGAACTGCGTAGCGAGACTTTTATCATTGTACATGCAATATTTTACGGGCCTCATTCGTCTAGAATCGGTAAATTTGATATAACTAAGCTTAATCATTCGTTTTGAAAGCACGAGCACGTAGCACCAACTCCCGTTACAAACGGACACTTTTACTTGAAGTTGTCAGACGATTATATACCTAGGACAGGTTGTCCAGTTAGGTCCAAGGTACCCAGTTAGTGAAGGGCCAACTTCGAGAAAGGGGTAAATCGTCAAATCCGACTCGGCTGGGCAGCGTTCGAGAAGCTACGGCACATCTTTTCGTCCAATATTCCGCAGTGTCTCAAGACAAGGCTCTTTGATCAGTGTGTGTTGCCAGTGACGACATATGGCACTGAAACGTAGTCGCTTACTATGGGCCTCATAAGAAGGTTCAAAGTCACCCAAAGAACAATGGAGAGGGCTATGCTGGGAGTATCTCTGCGTGATCGCATCAGAAGTGAGGCCATCCGCAGTAGAACCAAAGTAACCAACATAGCCCACCGAACCGCTAAACTTAAGTGGCAGTGGGCGGGGTATATAGCACATAGAACCGTTGGCCGTTGGGGAGGAAAGGTTTTCGAGTGGCGAGTAGGTACCAGAAGGCGCAGCGTGGGTAGGCCCCCCCACAAGGTAGACTAATGACCTGGTGAAGGTCGCAGGTGTCCGCTGGATGGGGATGGCAAAGGAACGGTCATTGTGTCACTCTTTGGGGGAGGCTTATGTCCAGCAGTGGACGTTTTTCGGCTGATATGATGATGATGATGATTCGTTTTGAAAAAACGATTACTATTAAAATTTTCCGAGCGCAGTAAAGAACATTTCATATTCAATGTAATCATTTCTTAAGGGATGTAAAGAAGGGTGAAAGATGTATGGGAAAACAAATAATTCCAAAGCAAGAATGAGTTCTACGCAGACGAAGTCGCGGGCAAAAGCTAGTAAGGTTATATTTGACAACGCGGTCAACTCAGAACCTGCGTGCGAGCTCACCGCTATGATGACTACGCTGTTTTTGCGTGTACTAATTTAATTTAATTTAAAATACGTTTAGTAATAAGTACGGATAGTATACAATTACAATACAATACCTACTATATTACGAGTATTATGGCACATTTGAATAAAAGAAAAAAAATATAAAAGCTCAAAATCAGCCTAATGAGATACAACAGAGGTAAACAACAGGCGGTCTTATCGCTAAAGAGCGATCTCATCCAGACAACCTTTGTTCGATCAGTCTTATACTAGCCGTGATGTTGATTTAAAATTGATCTATGGGTCACTTCTTACATCGGGATGTATCATCAACATAAGCTCTAAAGAAACTTCCTCTCGATTAAAATATGCGTCGCAGCATAAACTATTACAGCCTTAGATCCCTCTTATATAATTATTACAATATCACAAGCAGTTCCCCTCCCGAGGCGTTTAATTGACAGAAGAAACCGCAGCGCGCCGGCTGTAGCGTGCCTGGATTAGTTTGGTTTGTGCTGGATTGACAAAAGGATAGATTAGAAATAGATCCTAACTTGGTAACTGGAATAACTTGATAAGCCCGCACGGTATAAATATTAATTAATGAAGCGGGAAGAAATATTTGGGATCCGGCAACTGACAATAATCTTGCGAATATAAAACAAGATGGCTGGTTCGCTTTAGGGTATTTCTATGGTACATAAATCATGTCACATAATATTTATCTAACAAATTGAAAAGGGGAATTGAATCGTTGAATTAGCCCTATATGTTAAAAATCATTCAGAAATAGGAATATGTTAATAATAATTTAATTATTGATTGGTAATGGTTGGCTACATCTGACACGTTCACATTGTTAGTGGCATATAAAATAATTTTTAAGAAAAAAAAAACGACTTCAAGGGGGGAGTCCGGTGAAAGATTATAAATCTTAGATGATGCATTCTTAGATTCCATACAATAAAATACAAAAATGGCTATAAGTATGTTTATAATGGTAGAAGACTAAGTACCCTCAATTCCTCATGAAATCATGGAAAAACCTTGCTTGCTTGACTAACAAAACGAAGAGAACAAATCGCCAAACATGAACTACGCGTCGTTGAAGAGTTCCGTTCTGATCATCATCAGCAGTTCCACTTCATCAAATGTCACTTTTATGAATGAAAATGCTTGATTAGTTCATGAAAATACTAAAATCACTATTTGTGTGCCTTTCACATTTGAGGAGTTTCCTCGATTCCTAATGGATCCCATCATCAGAACTCGAGCATGACAAAAATCAATCGTGAAAATAGAACTTGCTTAACAAACACCGCTAGAAGGACAAATCGCCAAACGTGAACTTTTCGTCGTTGAAGAGTTCTGTTCTGATCATCATCAGCAGTTCCACTTCATCAAATGTTACATTTTTGTATGATAATGCTCGATTTGTTGATAAAAACACAAAAATCACTATATATTTGCCTTTAAGATTTGAGGAGTTCCCTCAACTCCTCATGGATCCCATCATCAGAACTCGAGCATGACAACAATTAATCGTGAAAATAGAACTTGCTTAACAAACACAGCTAGGAGGACAAATCGCCAAACGTGAACTTTTCGTCGTTGAAGAGTTCTGTTCTGATCATCATCAGCAGTTCCACTTCATCCAATGTCACATTTTTGGATGCAAATGCTTGACTTGTTGATAAAAACACAAAAATCACTATATGTTTGCCTTAAAGATTTGAGGAGTTCCCTCAATTTCTCATGGATCCCATCATCAGAACTGCCTTTTGACAAAAACGGGACCAACTTGGATATATATACATACAATCAAAAAAAAAAATTCAAATCGGTTAAGAAATGACGGAGTTATGGAGTAACAAACATTAAAAAAAAAAAAAAAAAACATACAACCGAATTGATAACCTCCTCTTTTGAAATTTTGAAGTCGGTTAAAAATATGATATTAGTATATAATGAATTAAAAAAAAACAAAGAGTATCACAGCTAAGTAGACATTACTAGAGTTAACGAATAATAGCCGAACTAAGAAAAGTACTTGGCTAAGCAAACTCTCCTACAATTTCCATTGATTACTTATCTCTTCTTAGTCATGTCAAATATATCTTCGGTCGGCCTCTTTAGCCTAGTTGGTAGTGTCATTGCCTCCGAAGCTAGAGGTCCCGGGTTCGATTCCCGGTAAGGGCATTTGTTTCTGTGGTGAGCAGAGACATTTGTTCCTGAGATTTGGATGTTTTCTATGCATTTAAGTATATATCTATTAAATATATCGTCGTCTAGTACCCATAACACAAGCCTTATTGAGCTTACTGTGGGACTAGTTAGATTAGTGTTAAAAATGTCCCCTAATATTTGTTTATTTATATATAGTAAATATAAGTTTATGTCATTCTAAAGTTCACAAGGTGTCACGGGTGGACAGCTACGCAACGGAACCCTACGCAACGGAAGCTTTTGTAAAATATCTCATGTAGTGGTGCAATTAAGGATAATTTATTATTATTATGGAAAATGACAACCTCACGCATGCTCAAAAAACGATATAGGTAATGAATACCTGTTAGGTTTCCGAAGAGAAAGTTTTCATAACTACAAATACCGCAGTTTACCCGGAAAATCTTCGAACGGCGGTCACGGCTGCACACATTTCGGCCGAGACGTCAGCGCACCGAAGCCCCGACTCACCAACCTGACCCCGAAGGTCCTATCTCTTCATGCCCGGTCAAAAACACAATGTAACAAAGTGCGCGCCTAATACCATTTCATTGTTTCCCCAATGAAGACGCATCGCTATCTGACGAGGGTTCACTCCTTTTTCTTCATATACCGGCACACTTCCAACGTAATATTTCATATTTAAAAGCAATATCGTATTTTTCCCTTCGGGTTTTATTTTTTCGCTAGCAAATTCTAGTCACGGTTTTTAATCTTTATTTATAGTGGAATATGAGGGCTGTTTGATAGTCTTTTGAGTACACAACCGGTGTTTATGACGGGAAAAGGTTACTGTATTCAACGTTGCTTTTCAATTATGTTTCAGGTTCGCGCTCACTGCCTACTTGTATGTTTACCGAACGCTTTGTTATTAAAATAAGTGTCCGGCCACACTAATGATCAAATTACGGTAACGATACGGAATCGCAGTGAAAGAGAAAGATACTAAAGTAAAAAATGTCACACATGAGGCACGCTTGACGGTGCGTCAGTCCGTTTTGTTTAAGCAGCGATGTGGCCGGAACATTTTAATGTGGAATACTGCATGTTAGCTGTTGCGCCCACGCCCGTCTGTCTATTTGAGATAATCTTGAAAACTAAGTATGTCCTGACCATTTCCGAGACTTTTCAAGCGTAGTTGTGAACTCAAACAAAAATAAAAAGAAACGTATTATATGTAGGAAGCACGAGACGCTACTTAAGCACTAAGAGGGTAAATGCTAGTTTTATCGGGACAGAGCCACGGAAACAAGCCAGGACAGCAACTTGCTTAGCAAATACGAGTTCCAAAATGCTCCGCAATAAATGGATAGAAATTATCATGTTTGCACCAGTTCCTTTATAATAAAGCAAAGTGTACTTTGATTTTGAACGTACAATCGGTATTGCCCCTGCGGTTACAAGGATTAGCGTAGCGGCTGTGGAGTCGACGCTTGATTCGGTTAATTAAACTTACTCGCTCACATTTCTGTTACCCTGGTACTGACGACTGTAGAATTAATGCAGTAGGAAAATATCGGCTTATTGCTTAGTAATTATAAAGAAAAAGAAGATGTTTAAAAAATATCTGACGTAATATCTGAAAAAAAATATGTCCCAGTCGGGGTTCGAACTCAAGACAATCAGCTTTTCCGGCAGGGTTACTTGTAACAGTTGTCACTAGGCTAAACAATCTAAACATATCGATACAATTGTATAACAAGAGCAGCATAAACTATTATTTTTAATTCACTCATAATTTTACACAACAATATTCAAAGTTACACAAATCCAAAATTCATTCAAAATTATCAGTATAATCAACAAAATTGAATCACATAAGATCCCGACTGTCATAAAAATATTTTACTGGTCTCACATGATCCCCATATATCCCCTTAAGCAGATAAGGTGGGCAGCGAGGCGCGAAATTCACCAAGTGTCGTGTCCCCTTAAGTGATCGTTACGCGAAAGAGAAGGCGGTGAAATGGGACGCAGCGATATTGTCATGAGGATTAATTCTTTTGGAAAATTTTGTACACTCGTTGTGAAAGGTTGAGCTATGTTCACATAGAAAACTCGTACATCCGCATGGTAATAAGATTAAGTACTTATAATTTTTAGGGTTCCGTACCCAAAATGGCGAAAACGGAACGCTTATAGTTTCGTCATGTCTGTCCGTCCTTCCGTCCGTATGTCAAAGCCGATTTACTCAGAGACTTAAAAGAAAGGTCTATGAACCTCTACAGAATAATATTTTTATTATTTAACGTGGATAGGCCCCTCACAAGGTAGACTGATGACCTGGTATGGGTCGCGGGCGTCCGATGGATGTGAGTGGCGCAAGACCGGTCATTGTGAAAGTCTTTGTGCGAGGTCTACGTCCAGCAGAGGACGTCCTTCGGCTGGCATGATGATGATCACGATTATTTATGAAACAAAAAACTGAAACTGGAGTATTATTATTTTTTATCCAGGCTAAGACTATGCTGCAATCTGACTAAAGGGTAACACTGGCTATGGTACAGCGTCTCTCAATTTTAAGAACCAGAAAAAGGACAGATACCTACTTGATTCTTTTTTATTATGTAACTGTTGCATTTAATACTATTGTCTCTTCCATAATACTTTGTTTCCTATACTGGTCTGTAGTTTATTTTTGGTGGCACTGAACTTTGTGGTATAGGTATACGAATATTTTTTTATGACTAACGCAGAATTTTAAAGATTCAAAGAGTTTTATTTGTTCATCATAGGTAAGGTTCACAAGGTGCTAACAATTTTAGAAATACAAATACAGGCGGAACCAAAAACACTCACTATATCTGCGTCCGACCTGATGGAGTACGCCTGTTTTGCTTGCTGCTTCGTTCACGCAAACCGCCACAGCTGCTTCTGACACTCCTCCCGAACACGTTGGACCAGTAGGCGGCGGGGCCTCTTGTTAATGTCCCACTGCTGCTGGGGTTCAGGTGCTTTTTTATGTCAAATAGGTAAGCATTTGACCACTATCTCACCTCATGGTAAGTCATAATGAGGTAGAGGGTGTTACAACCGTGCCTAGATAGTGTCTATTCACTCTCGTCTTGAAAAGATCCAAGTTGTAAGTAAGTGGGAAAAGGTCATCCGGAAGAGAATTTCAATCCTTAGCTGTCCTCGCAAGAAAACTAGAAGCAAAGCGTTTCGTGCGAATCAGTGGCATGTCAACAATATAAGGATGGAACCCATGTCCGCACTTCGTCCCACGATGGTGAAATGGTAAGGGAGGGATTAATTCGTGTAATCCTAGCGCACTCTCTGAAATGTATCCTATAGAAAACCGTCAAGCAACCAACTTTCCTGCGAACTTTCCTTTCTTTTTGTGCTTTGCTTTGTAATCAGGGAAAATCCAGTCCCCATGAATGGCTTTACCATTCCCCAACCCGCCGCCGACGTAGCCGTTATGATACAACCCCCTGCAGATAGCGCATGTGGTGGCATCTTTCGATGACAAAACTTCTTACATGCCACTTCATCGTGCTTGGCTATCTTATCGGGAAGTTGCAATAGTTGATGCGTTAACCATTAGATAGTACTCCGTTTGATGATGATGTCAATGTATTAACCCTTAATATTTCACCGCACCATGAGCTGTGTCTGTGTGCATCCTATGACAGACAATTCGAGAGATCTCTTTAAATTACGGGTATCTAAAAGAACTGGTAAGTGTTGTTTTCGACCCCGTGCAGGACATGCTGCAACCAGAATGTTTGGACTATCATTGTCCCGTAAAGCGAATCGGCGAAAGGATCAGCAATTAGGAGTATTCAAGCAAATCATTCGGATACGGTTTGACTTTAATCTCGTCAAATACGAACATAAAGTCACAGCATGGCTAGTTTCTAGGGTTCCGTAGTAAACAAATAACCCTTATAGTTTAACCATGTCCACCACCGACCACCGTCCATCCAATGTGTGAAGCCAGCGGTCCTGGGTTCGAATCTCGGCAAGAGCATTCATTAGTGTAATGAGCACGTTTACTTGCTCTGGAGTCTCGATGTTTTCTATACCCCAACGGCCATCGGTTCTACGTGCAATGTGCCCCGGCCACTGTTACTGAAGTTTGGCCATTCGGAGGGCTTTGTCGGTTACTTTGGTTCTATTGCGGATGGCCTCATTTCTGATGCGATCACGCTGAGATACTCCCAGCATAGTCCTCTCCATTGGTCTTTGGGTGACTTTGAGCCTTCTTATGAGGCCCATAGTAAGCGACCACGTTTCAGTGCCATATGTCATCACTGGCAACACACACTGGTCAAAGACTCTCGTCTTGAGACACTGTGGAATATTTGACGAAAAGACCTCTTTCTCGAAGTTGGACCTACCTACCTGGACAGTCCACTCCTACTACCAGCTAACAATACTGTGTATGTTAACTAACCAATCAATATAAAAATCGAAAAAAATCAAGTTCATAATAATAATCGTATGGCATTTATTATTCGAACCGTGAGATCTTCGAGAAGACAGTGCGGTTGCCAGTTTTGTTGCACATTTAGCACCGGGACCACGTGTAGGTAGGTTTGGAAAACACAGCTCAAAAGCTAACCAGTAATATCCGAACTTAAGAAATGTACCTTAAAGTAAAACTTTTGTCAATTTCAATTTGATAATTGTGTTAGTTGTCACAAATACATAGCATAGGTAAATACAAGTTTGTGAACTTTTAAGTCCTAATTATGTAACGGGTGGCCAACTATAGAACCCTTTACTGCGCGTGGCCAGACACGCACTTGATCGTTTTTTTTCATAGATGAAATTAATCAGTACGTAGCCATAATTTTATGGAGTAACTATGATCTTCAGAGTCTTTCTAATTATGTCAGTCGTATCATTTAGTAGCATATCACAATCATCAATTGCATCAGGTGCGTCAAGGACGTGCAATTATACGACAACAGAAAGAGGCGAAAGATATGTAAGTCCCAAACGACTATGTTATCTTTTCTATTAGTTCTATTAGATAAATACTAGCGAATGCAATACTTTTATCGTATATTACTAACATCTATAAGTTTTTTACAAAAGGAGCAAGTTATTATTGAACATTTATCTAATCCAGCATTGTAATCTTGGGATTAGGCAGCGGACCCCTCAGGATGCAACTGTACTGGGAACATCGCTAGGATGATGATGACTGTTTTCGTAAAAAAATATTGTAGGCACACATTCCACAATTAGGTATTAAAATTCACGAGCCTTTTATTTTAAGAACCCTTATTTATTAATAACTGTCGCATTAATTTTATTTTTAATGTATCTTCACTTTTACTTAGAGAATTTGCTACCATACAGCAGAAGATGGTGTAATATATGTTATGTCGAATGACACCGAACACGAAAACTTAGAAAGTATTTTTAATCAACATACGAGTACACCAAAATACGATGATAAACCGAGACATGAATACGAACCAAGAGGTGAAGCTAAGCCGAAACAGGATCAAAAGATCCAAGAAAATACAAAAACATTAGAAGCCAGTGAACTAAGGTGTAATGGAGCTGCTAAATGCAAGGTCATATCTTTTAACAATAATACAAATAAATCTGAAGACCACAAAAACTGCAGGGGATCAGCCAAATGCAGGCATATAATATTTTAAGGACCATGGTCCCTGTTCTCACCGGTGACCAGAATAAAACGACTTTTAACTCGATGCATTGAAAAAAAAAGAGTAACATACTAGAGGCGACTGAAATAAATGATTTTTGTCACCAAATAGTCTCTACTAGAGACTCTCTAGAATAAATAAATAATATTATAATAATAATACTACTTTATTTCAGGTTAATCCCATACTACATTGGACAAAACAATCGTCAATTACAACATCAATAAATAAATTTATAAACCCGTCTCGACCATTAATTACCCCACAAGTACCTACGTACTAATTATACTAAATTATAAAGTTATTATATAATTTTATTTATATAATACTATTTTTACATTTAAATAATCTAATAATTAATTTATAAAAACCTATACTAAAACCTACTTAATTAAAAAAAACCTGCATAAAATCGGGACCCCTTGGTAGGGTACCCATAACGCAGGCAGCATTCCCGCGCTGGATAGCGATTGCTACCCTTTGCGCGAGAAAGCTCCCTGCCCTCGGGTCACCTGTAGATTCCCGCCGTTTGTTGTGGAAAAGAATTAAAGAATTTATCTATCTATCTATCTAAACACCTGGCATATGTATGGGATTTACCTACGTTAGATGTTTTACGTAATCGTAATTTACCTTTGACAGCGAAATGGAAACAATTTATGTTAAAATCGCCCACGATTATACGCTGCAGTTCTAATTCATTTATCTTACTAAGCACCCGTTCAAAATTTACAAGAAAATCATTTACACCAATTAAATTAGTTCTATATATGCATAATATAGATATATGGAAGTCTATAATATCAATCGCCGAGATTTCACAATACCTTTCTACAGATAAATGTACTAAGTTTAAGTTTTCTATGCATTTCCCATAATCTCGCACGTATATACACGAACCGCCGTGCAACGTATCACTCCTACAATAACATAAAGCTAATTTATACCCGTCTAACTGTATACACTTCAAATTCGCTAGTTGTAGCCAGCGCTCGGTGATTCCCAGGATGTCACACTTTAGTTCACCCCGTAGAAGCACTTCCAGACGAAGTGTTTTATTCTCTAACCTTGACAGAAATAATTTTTGTAATTGATTTATTCAAAATAATATTCGTCTCAAAACTTATGAACACACCAGGCACTTAGGCTCTGTCATAACAGAAAATGCAGATATAGAGGCCGACGCGGGACACCGAGTTAATGTGGCATGGCAGAAATGGAGATCACTAACCGGAGTTCTTTGTGACCCCCGTATGCCCCTACGAACAAAGGGTAAGGTCTATAAGACGGCGGTACCTGCATTAATGTATTACTGCATTTGGCGATTGGAAAAATTTTAAGATTGGTGAAGTAATAATGACCGTTAGTGTTAATTGTATGCAATAAAAAATAAATAAATAAAATAATGCCACCGCCTTATCCATTCACAAACATTCAACGATTACATATGGTAGAATTTTATTTTACGTCGCGGAGTACGATGCAGACGCAAGCTCTTTTTCACGAAATCTACCCAGATTGTCCGATCCCCACACGGCAATTGATAAACGCCTGTGTGCAAAATTTGAGGGACTATGGGCAATTCGCAGTTCCAATTCATGCCCAAGGCAGAAGCCGGCAACCAAGATACACAGAACAGTTTCGAACACGAGTACTTAGGTATTTTATCCACAATCCTGAAGCAAGCACCCGAGAAGCAGCGGCACGATTCGGAACAACCCAAGTTTTTATTTGGAGACTATTACAATCGGAAAAAATGCACCCTTTTCATTTTCAACGGGTGCAAGATATTGTTTTAGCCGATTATCCCAAAAGAACACGGTTTTGTAAGTGGCAGTTGCAAAACCTGAATCATAACATTTTGTGGTCAGACGAAGCTACATTTACAAGAATAGGTTTATTTAACACACATAATGAACATTGGTGGAGCGATGTCAATCCGCATGTGACACGAAGAGATTCCTTTCAAACCAGGTTCTCACTTAATGTTTGGGCGGGTATCCTCAATAATTATGTAATAGGGCCTTATTTTATTGAAGGTAACCTTAACGGAGAAAAATACGAAAACTTTTTGAGAAACGTTTTGCCAATGCTGATACAACACATACCAGTGGAAAATGTTCAAAATCTGTACTATCAGCAAGACGGAGCTCCAGCTTATTTTTCTCTGCGGGTTCGAAGGTACCTTGACCAAGAGTTCCCCGGGCGTTGGATAGGGCGTAACGGTCCTGTAGAATGGCCACCTCGTAGTCCAGATCTAACGCCGCTGGATTTTTTTTTGTGGGGCGAAGTTAAAAGGCAAGTTTATAAACGCCAATCAAATACGGTCGCAGAACTCCGCCAAAAAATTGTACAAGCATTTGAAGTCGTGAAAGCCAACGAATTTGTACTTGGTAGAGTTCAGGGGAACATCCGACGTCGTGCAGAGCTTTGCGTTGCGGAAGGCGGTGATCATTTTGAGCACTTGTTGAAATACGTTTGAATTTTAATATAATAAGTACTGCATGCTGGTAAATAAATGATTTGATTTGATTTGTTTTATCAAATGTTTCACTTGTGTATTGATATCAGAAATTACTTCTTGCGACTGACTACTTGACACACAGATATTACGTTAGATAAAGTGACAAGGACCTAAGTATAACTAACATGACGTCACATGATTTCACCAAACGTCCATAGGGTGACCAAACTTACAGGAATTCATTAAATTATTTTGTTAGAAAATTAGCAAAAGTTATTCAGATGAATTTTAATTAATGATGTAGTAAATAATGTTCCTTGTCATTAACCGAACCATAATTAGTTATTTGGTATTAGGTCTTATGTGTCACCCTGTATTCTGATGCAAAAAGTTTTTAAGGGCGTTATATAAAAGGATACATTCTTATTACCCATATATGTTGTGTCCCACGTTATTTCTACAGGGACAACTCGAGAATGATTCTCTGCAACTTCGCAGTTTGCTCTTCTTGGCAAAATTCGCCATAGGTGTTATCAGGAGCACCGTCGATAGTCTAGACGCTTTGTCCGCCTATTTGTGTCAAGCCAAGTCAGTACACTCGTGCGCGTCGGCACCCGCTACTGGCGGTGGGTACAAGACGCATGCGCAGACGCCGGTCGCGCGCGCGCTTGTTCTACTCAACTCCGTACGCGAGGTGGCACCAACGTGTGATTTGTTTGAGAATGCAATAAGGTAACTGAAAGTGATATGCCTGAAAGTACCATAGAATAAGACTTTATTTGTATTAATGTCCCCATACTGAATTTAATTATGTTATATTATACGTGTTTCATTACTTTATTCAAGAATTTGTGACGTGTTGGCTTTAGCTGTTAAGGTGCAAATTTTATCTTTAAATAAATAAATAACTATCTGAACGTTGGTATGATATGATGGTTTCTCCCCTCATGGAGCCACCAAAAATGAACGTTGAATTATGATGATATGATGTGTGTGGTGGTTTTCTCCCCTCGTGGGACCACCAACGGATGACCGTTGAATTGATGTGATTCCCTGTGCCCGGACGTGGGTCACCGAAACTGTGGCGCTGAAGTGGTGTGAGTCCCTGGTGGGAACACCTAATTGAAGGCCGGATGATGATGATCGTATCCGCTCCCCGGATACGATATCATGCCGCGTTGAGATGTTGGTTGTGGTGAATTGAGGCGTGGGTCGCTTACCTCGCCGCGCGCTATTACCAACTCCCTTTGGAAGCCCTGCTTCCTGCAGCAGCTTGAGAGCAGGCTCCCTCCCTGAGAGCCTGTGTGTCTTGTACTGGGCCACCAAAACGTTTTTATACGTGTCGTTTACACGTGTTTGAGGTTTAGAAGAAATATGAACTTCACTGAACTTTGATAACTTTACTATACACTGAGCGTTACATTATTTCACCTTATAATGATTTTATTATGAAATGAACCTTGATTATTAATTGACTAAGTTGACTTGAAAAATAGCTCGTTCCACCCTGACTTGGAAGGAAGCAGTCACAACGCCATCTTCAATTCTTAACCTCCCCACTCTATGAATTATGACCCGAATGCCGGTTGAAAGCCCCGTGGCGCCTGCACCGCGCGTATAGCGCTGTCTCTTTCTCGCGCTACTGAGTGTGCGAAAGAGATATCATTTATGAATGTGAATAGAGGAATATGTTCGTTTTTAGTGAACATTTCCTCCCGCCACCAGGAAAGAATGAGCTGAATACATGCAAGCAACCATACATATGACATTGAAAACACATTGAAATTGAACAGTGTGACTACAGACTAGGTACAATATATGACATTGATATAACAATAATAACTTGGCAATGGTATGACTAAAGACCTAATACACAAGATATTAAAAACATGACATGATATGAAAAACACATTGAAATTGAAACAGTATAAGTAGTGTGACCGTAGACTACCTATAGTTTACACCGTAAAATTAATATGAATCACATTCAATAGGTAGTTTACATAGTTTGACCACTGGTCTGACAAGCTCTCCATTTTGAATTTTCAATCTGACTGACCTTGTGACATTATCTGAGCCTTTAAATAACTCTATCACGCGAGCTCTACGCCAATGTAGAGATGGCGTGTTTTCATCAATAATTAGTACTAAATCATTTAGCCCTATTGGTGAAGTATGACTGAACCATTTATTGCGCGCCTGCAATGTATTGAGATATTCCTTATGCCATCGTGACCAAATAAATTGAGAGTGCTTTTGAATGGCTTGAAAGCGTGACAAACGTGACATTTTAGTGTCCTTCCAAACCGGTTCTGGCAAGGCTACTAGTGATTGTCCTAAAATGAAATGAGAAGGAGTCAGAATTTCCAGATCACACGGATTTTCTGACATTGGAGTTAAGGGGCGTGAGTTAAGAATAGATTCTACTTTAGTGAGTATTGTATAAAGTTCCTCGAAAGTGAGTATAGTATCTCCAATTTCCCGTTTGAGTAAGTTCTTAACACTTTTGACCCCGGCTTCGACTAAACCAGACATATGTGGAGCCCCAGGAGGGTTGAACTCCCACTGAATATGTTGCTTTCGAGCCTCATCCTGAAGGACGATTTGATTGTGTATCAGAAATTGATTGACTTCCCTTAAATATGAATTACACCCCACAAAATTAGTGCCCCGGTCTGACCTGATAAGCGACGGCAGCCCTCGACGGCTGACAAACCTCGTGAGTGCTGCAGTGAAGCTCTCCGTACTCAGCGTTGAGACCAGCTCCAGATGAACAGCTTTCGTACCTAAACATACAAAAATACATAAGTACGCTTTTAATGACCTTGCATTCCTTAGTGAACTGCTTTTAACTAAATACGGTCCCGCAAAATCTGTTGCTACCCCCGCAAACGGTCTCACAGCTGTGATCCTATCAGCTGGAAGATCTGCCATGATTGGTGGCTGACTAGTTGCGTTAAATCTGAAACATTTCATACATTTACCAATGACCTTTGACACTTGACGTCTGATCGACGGAATCCAATACTCTTGCCTGAGTATGGCTATGAGTGCGTTTGTCGCCGCATGACAATACGCTTTATGATAGTGCTCGATGAGCAGCTGAGTCCACCTATGATCTTTAGGTATGAGATATTGATGCTTTGCGCCATACGATAGCTTCGATTTGCGTAGTCGCCCCCCGACACGAATGAAGTGTTGATCGTCTATGAACACGCTGAGCTTTTGAAGTGATTTACATACCAACTTTCCCTGTTTGACCAGAATGATTTCTTCTCTATATGAATCTAGTTGAGCCTTCTTTATCCAGTGCTTAGTTGCCTCACGAATCTCATCAAGTGAGAGGTTCGCTCTGAGGTTCCTTTCCTCTCTAGGCAATCTTATGTTCTTCATGAATCTGAGCACATAAGCTGTAACATTGATGAGCCTACTGTAGGAGCTGACACGTGTCAGTAAACCATCCTCCCAAGTTTCTTGAGTGTTGATTGTGTTCACCAGCTTCTTGAAGCCTGGTAAGTTGGGTGGTATGACCACTGGCAAGGTCGGCCATTGACTCTTGTCTTTGTGTAGCCATTCAGGTGACCACCATTGTTGACAATTGATGATGTCCTTCGCTGACAGCCCGCGTGATGCCATGTCAGCCGGATTTAGTTCTGACCTTATGTGACGCCATGTCATTGGACGTTTAGTCTGCTGAATGTCTTGAACCCGGTTACATTCAAACGTCTGCAACATATGAGGTTTTGAGTTTAACCATGATAGCACAATCGTGCTGTCTGACCAGGCGTTTAGACTCTCAAACTCCACTGAGTCCTCGTAAGCACTTGCTACATGGTTTAACAACTGAAAAACCAAATGAGCAGCGCTAAGTTCCATCTTGGGAATGGTTCGCTTCACCTTCTGTGAAGCGACTCTTGTTTTTGATATGAGCAGTCTCGCCATTATGTTGCCTGACATATCTCGCGTACTTAGGTAGATACATGCAGCATATCCTTGTTCCGATGCGTCCCCAAAGCCGTGCAGTGAGTGGGACACCGCTCCTGGTAGCGCCACACATCTCGGAATCTGCAAGTTTGACAAATATTTTAAATCTTGAATTAGCTCGTCCCATTGAGCTATCTGATCTTCGCTGAGAGGCTGATCCCAATTTAATCCATCTAAGAATAGGGATTGAAGAAATAGTTTAAATCTGAATATGATGGGTGCACAATATCCACATGGGTCGTACAATCTCGCTATTGTACTGAGCACACTCCGTTTCGTGATTGGTTGACCTACCGGTATATTTAATTCATATGACATTGAGTCCGTCCCTGGATTCCATTGAATACCCAAAACCTTTATGAACGTTTTGTCGTCATTATCAAACTGATGTGGTGTCTCACGGTGTTCCGCTGGAAGCCCATCCATCACCTCTGGACAGTTCGATGACCATTTCCTAAGCTCATATCCAGCCGACTCCATGACCTTTATCAATTCTGACCTTAATTGCTGTGCCTCCTCCACAGTGTCCGCCCCGGTGAGTATGTCGTCGACAAACACGTCACGTCTGAGGACGTGCGACGCATGTGAGTCAGGGTGCTCCTGTTCCCAGTCGTCAGCCAGCTGCAGTAGCGTTCTTATTGCATGCCATGGGGCCTGGCGTGATCCGTATGACACCGTATTGAGTTCGTATACCTGAATCTCCTGCGAGGTATCCTCTCTCCATAGGATGAGCTGGTACTTCCTGTCTTCTGGATGAATCCACGTCTGCCGGAACATCATCCTGATGTCCGTAGTGAAAACCACACGATGACGCCTGAAATTGAGCAATATTTTCGTGATATCATTTTGAAGTGGCTGTCCTGAATGAAGGCATTGATTGAGGGACACGCCATTGCTTGATTTACTTGAGCAGTCAAAGACGACCCTTATCTTATCCCCTCCCCTTTTAAATACCCCCTGGTGAGGTATAATGAAGTGCTCTGAGTTGAACTTGAAGTTTGATTTACTCATATGACCAAGAGCCTCGTACTCTCGCATGAATTCCTTATATTTCTCGGCGAATAGGGGATTTTTCGCCATTTTATTTTCCAATGAGTGTAATCGCTTGACAGCTACAGCCCTCGACTCGCCCAGAGTGGGCCGGTTTGATAGCAGTGGCAGTCTGACTTGGTATTTGCCATCTGGCATACGTTGAGTAGTGGATTGATACAACCTTTCGCATTCCAAGTGGTCCGGATGGATGACAGGTTCTGAAGGCGGCTCCTCCGTCTTCCAGAAGCGCTCCAGTACGTCCTCTAACCTGGATGCGAGCAGTCCATAATCTTCCACCGAAGTCCCAGCTTCCCGCTGAGTGATAGACGTACCCATGATCACGTGACCGAAGCATGTTCCGTAGGCTGACAGCCCTGGAATGTGAGTGCAAAGCTTTGAACCGTCTAGCACATAACTGAGCATATCTGATCCTATTATGACATCCACATCACTAGCCTTGTCGAACCCTTCATCGGCTAATGTTATATTTGGCAACCCCAAATGATCTTTGATTGATGATGAAATTGGAGGTATATCTCCCGTTAATGAGTACATGACTGTAGCTTGAGTGCTTATTATAGGTACCTGTGCTCCTACAGGCCTTATGACTAGTGTGACTGATGATCCTGGTATGTTAACCCGTTGATTACCTACTCCATATAATTTAGCATTATTAAACTGCTGGCGCAATCTTAACTTTTCTACTAATGATTGATGTACAACCGACACCCCAGCGCCGCTGTCAAGTAACGCTCGTGCCTTTACGTAGTTGCCTGAGTTTGACCTGACCATGATCATAGCGGTTGGGCAGATAGTGACTGACCTTTGACCGTTTATGCTGCCAACAGTTTGATTACGTCATTGATCCTCGGCATAATCTCGAGAACCAAACCTGAGCTCCTCAAAGGCCACATGCGCCCTCCTCGTCCTGTCCCCCAGACGAGGTCGCGGTACATGCCCTTGTAGCTGTTGATGAGTAGCAGCGGATACCCTGGGCACCGGCGCTGCCCTAGCGTGCTCGGTGTCCTGTGTCTCGACCTGCACCGGCGACGCCCGTCGCTGTGTCCGGCTTGGAGACTGAGGCGGTGAATGATGTGGTCGTGGACCACCCCTGTTCTGACTTACCATGTTGATGGCGGCGCGCCCTTGAGACCTGGACGTCGATGGCACCGCGTTGCCTGTACACAGCAAGGAGTTGTGCTCCACTGAGCCGCAGTGAGCACACCAATTTTTGTGAGTGCAGTCCCGTGCATAGTGCAGCCGTAGGCACTTGAAGCAGTGTCCGCTCTTCTTCGCCCACGCCTTCCGTTCCGCCGGTATCCTCAGACGGAAGTCCTCGCACCGGTAAAGCGTGTGGTCCTGACTAGCACAAAAGAAACACTGGGTTGAGTTCACCTGAGATGAGCTGGGTTGGGCGTGCAGCAGCCTCCCTGGCGCCGCAGGCCTCGGTGTATCTTGAACCCGACGTAGTCGTTGAGGTGGCGATGGCTTCCCGCTCGTCGCCGCTGAAGTCCCCGGAGCCTCCGGAGACACCGTCCGATGCACCCTGCACTGCTCGTCCAGCAACTCCAGAAGTTGTGTGACCGTAGGCAAGACCTGAGAGTCCTTGCCGTACCGCTCCTCATAGGCAGTTCGGATTCTGACCGGCAACTTCTGTAAGATAAGAAAGACAATGAGATATGACCACTCAGTCACCGGCATTTCTAATTTTTCTAATGCCTGAAGTGATTCCCTAAGCGGATCATAGAAGTGCTGTTGTAGCAGGTCCCCTTCCGTTACAACAGGTAAATTGACTATCCTAGCCAAATAGGTATCAACAAGCAGCCTCTTGTTTTGATACCGGTCCTGTAGCAACTTGAGTGCTACTGGGTAATTGACCTCGTCCATCGGTAATTGTCTGATTAGTGACAATGCATCTCCATCCAGGGACGCCCTTAAATAATAATGCTTCTCAGCATCCGAAATATCCCTAGAGTGAACCAATGACTGAAAGAGATCATGAAAGGACAGCCATTCATGAACCCTCCCAGTGAATCGCGGTAGCTCTATAGCAGGTAACTTTGCCAACATTACCTGACTTGGCGGTTTGACATCCGGCCGACGGCTCCCTGTCGACGGCTCGGTGGCCTGCTCCAACCTCACCAGTAATTTATTTACCGTGCTGAACTGCTGCTCGAAGAGTACTCGGTCCTCCTCGGTGAGGTCTTGATCTGAAGCGCTGATGATGACCTCATATGCTGAGATGAACTGTGGATAAAACGTGTGAAATTGCCTCCTAGCCACTTCTGCAGTTATCCCCCCTTCGTTCGGGTCCGCGGATCCTGCTATGTCGACTAATAATTGAAATCGTGTTCTGAACGTAGCTTTGGCTGTTCTCAAGGTCGCCATGATTAAAACTGAATACCCGGGCCACAATGAATGACAATCCTAAAGTGTTGATTTATAACCTAAATTGAATACCTACTAAAATTATGTTGAATTGTAACCTGAGTTTGAATACCTTTCAAGATATATTTGAATGTCACAAAGTCACTCCTTGACAAATATTATAAGTACAAATCCTTAATTATATCCTTGAAAACGTTGACATCTATCTATTTTGAATAGTTATTGGATCATGAACCAGCAAACAATAACATGGATTATGACAATGACACAAATAAATCACACTTCAGAACAATACGTCACTTGTTCCCACAAGCGGTTATTACTCAGCTGGCAGCTGTATAATAACGTATTATTCAGCTCTGACGGCCGTATGATATCAATACGTTGGCTTTTTAAATTGAATCTCAGCCAAACGTAACCTTTATTGAGATTACACTGTTTATGACCTTTGAATGAATGAACTAAATGACGTAATGCCCATAAAATAATTCCATTGACATGACACAAATGAAAATTGATAATTGACGATATGAGTCTTGTGTTGATAACCTCAAAATGTTTCTTACTCACTATTTGTCCTTGACCTTTTTTGTCCAATTGATAAGACACTCACGACACTCTAAATAACTACGTAATTAGCCTTTTCGCGCACTGAATTTACACCATAACACATACACAGATCGAGATGCGACGCTTTCGCTCGCCGGCCGTGGAATGTGGATGACCTTGTCCTGATTTCGCACGGCGGTCGATAACCCCGATGAATGCTCACTCGTTGTGGTGCGATGTCGCCGGGTGATGAGTTTTCTTCTTTTTCGCGCTGATCCTTTGATATGTTATATATATATATGGCTCCCGCCGTATTATCTAATCGTGCTAAAGTTCTTTTCCCATCATGGGTGCCACCAAAATGAACGTTGGTATGATATGATGGTTTCTCCCCTCATGGAGCCACCAAAAATGAACGTTGAATTATGATGATATGATGTGTGTGGTGGTTTTCTCCCCTCGTGGGACCACCAACGGATGACCGTTGAATTGATGTGATTCCCTGTGCCCGGACGTGGGTCACCGAAACTGTGGCGCTGAAGTGGTGTGAGTCCCTGGTGGGAACACCTAATTGAAGGCCGGATGATGATGATCGTATCCGCTCCCCGGATACGATATCATGCCGCGTTGAGATGTTGGTTGTGGTGAATTGAGGCGTGGGTCGCTTACCTCGCCGCGCGCTATTACCAACTCCCTTTGGAAGCCCTGCTTCCTGCAGCAGCTTGAGAGCAGGCTCCCTCCCTGAGAGCCTGTGTGTCTTGTACTGGGCCACCAAAACGTTTTTATACGTGTCGTTTACACGTGTTTGAGGTTTAGAAGAAATATGAACTTCACTGAACTTTGATAACTTTACTATACACTGAGCGTTACATTATTTCACCTTATAATGATTTTATTATGAAATGAACCTTGATTATTAATTGACTAAGTTGACTTGAAAAATAGCTCGTTCCACCCTGACTTGGAAGGAAGCAGTCACAACGCCATCTTCAATTCTTAACCTCCCCACTCTATGAATTATGACCCGAATGCCGGTTGAAAGCCCCGTGGCGCCTGCACCGCGCGTATAGCGCTGTCTCTTTCTCGCGCTACTGAGTGTGCGAAAGAGATATCATTTATGAATGTGAATAGAGGAATATGTTCGTTTTTAGTGAACACTATCACAGTTACATTAAACGGTAAAAATAATTTTTAAGTAAAAAAAAACCGACTTCATTGGGGGAGGCCGGTGAAAGATCATTATACTTAGATGGTGCACTCTTAGATTCCATACAATGAAATGAAATTTATTTATACTTAAAATGACTTATGAACTTATATTAAAATGAAATGAAATTTAAATTCCACTATCGGAGCGTCCGAGGGAGGAAATTTCCTCCGAAACTGTACTGTTCGCGACCATTAAAATAAATAAATATTAGGGGACATTTTTACACAAATCGAACTAGTCCCACAATAAGCTTAATAAGGCTTGTGTTACGTATGGGTACAAGACGACGATATGTTTAATAGATAAACATACCACAGAAACAAATGCCCTTAGCTTCGGAGGCATTGGCACTACCAACTAGGCTAAACAGGCCGACCATTAAAAAGGAGATTAAATGTTCGGATCACCATTGCCCCGTGAAGGTCAAAGCGTACTAAATACAAATGAGAGCAGTAATTAGCAAATACAGTTTTAATTTGCATTGCTTTTAATGTCCTTTTTTAATTTCGTCCAAAGCGATAACGTTATCAAAACGTTCGAATTGTTTTGTAACTCAACTCATTAATTAGCGAAACCATTGGACCTATAGGTAGACATGGGAACGATGGTTTATAGAATTCTGTTAATCTCTGTATCAGTTTCCCGTGTTGTTTCGCAGAGTGATAGCACAACAGTTTCTACACCGGACACAACGGAAGCTGCTTATATAACTACGGAAGATGACAACCCTGAAGATAGACCTGATAAGACAACGACGGAAGGTGACTACTCTGAAGGTACCTTAGGACCTGATGACTATGAAGATATCACTAGTTCTGATGGCCCTGAAGATATCACTAGTCCTGATGACTCTGAAGAAATCATCACTAGTCCTGAAAATTACGACAATGATGATCAAAGTACCACACCATGGCACGATAGTGGAACTACACATCATTATGTACCACACAATCAAGACTATGAAATAAGGTGCAGAGGAGCCGCTAAATGCAGGCATATCATATTTTAAAGTGCATGGTCACTGTTTACTTCGGCCTTTAGACCAGATACATAAAAAACTACAACATCAAAGTCGACTGAATATAAAAAAAGAGAATACGTGTACGGGCACTTGCCTGCTCGCACATTAACTTGATAATTATCTTGATAGTATTTTGAAATACGAAACACTTTTCTTGAAATAACTTGATTTATTAGTTGATATGTGTGTCCTAATATAAATAAAAACAAAAATACATTTTGTACTTTTAATACCAGTTAAATACATACTGCTCCGTATTTTTTCGTCACAATCTAGCACAAAACACAGCGTGTTTTATTCATTTTCGACATCGATAATTCCTTGATCGAATGGATGATTTTTGGGATGTATACTATTGCTTTTACTGAAAAGCTTGCAACACTGCCTACATATGGGAGTACTCAACTTGCATTCAAACCGGCTCCGCGTCCGTTCGACTCGCTCTCAAAGCTCGAGTCAAAACCCTATAATAAAACTAGTGCCTACAACCAGCAACAACGTGAGAACGAAGCCAACTAAACTCCTAGCGACCTATCAGGAAATACATCAAGTCTGGGGCGCCCCAAGGAAGATTCACACTTCATCAAGGTTAGTCCTCATAGTAATTTCATCCATATCGAAGAGAAATACTGCACACACTGCTAAACGGGCCTATAAGTATATTTACTACCCTATTCATAAACGTCAATCGAACCTATTTTAGTAAAAATTCTATTAAAATTTGTTGGTCTTTATCTGTCACTTTGGCATTTATGTTTGTGATGAAGTGGCAAAACAAATTGTAGCTAGCAGTGGTTTGTTAGGCTTTATGAATAAGGGGGAGAGTGTCTGCATTGACATAATTTGGAATAATTGGTAAGTTTTCGTTGTGTCCAATCCATTGTCATATTGTGCGGTTTTTTTACCTCCTTGTAGACCATCATAAAAGATAAGCATACTTTATAGATAAAGACTGCATGCATTACCAGATTAACAATTCTTTCTTGGGCCTTTGCCAAAAGTTTAAATTGCTTTAATAGAAATATAAATGGGACGTTAGATGCGTTCTTTATTTTATGACCGCCATTTACCAGAACATATATGAGAATGGTTGAAGTAGAAATACATTATGGAACGCCATATGTCTATTAGTGCACTTGTAATCTATGTATTGTTTACGGAGACAGAGTCGATAATCAGTTGAAATTTCTAGGTGGATGTAGCGAATTTTTACTTTTTACAATAATAGTCATTTTATTGTATTGCAGTTTTAGTAAAAAATAGCTTATTATTCAAGATAATAAACATAAGAATTACTGTTAGAAATGGGGTAATTTTATGTGATTGAGTTTCATAAATACAGTGGCGGGGTAATTTTATGTGATTGAGTGTGAAAATTTTATGTGGTTGAGTTGTTTGTGTTGGAGTATAACGCTGGCCATCTATAAGATAAGACATTCAATACTTTAGGTATTTTTGAATGGTCTGTCATTTCGGTTTTTGATATTCATAACATATGTCATGCAATGTTTTTAGAAAATAATATATTCATTATTTACACGATATTTGCATTTATTTCCACTGTGCCCGTGTGCTAATTTCATACACTTTTAATAGGTCATGTGCCTTATCATGGAAATGTGAATTTGTGTAAAAAAATATCATTATTTTGTTCGATATATGGGTGAGTATTCTAACTCGGCAGTTACGATGGAGAAGCTAAAAGGTACCATCAATTATCGTGACGGGGCATTCCAAATGCATAATATTCTCATATTTGAAAACTTATGGCATTGTGTTACCGGAAATCCTGAACCCGCAGAACCAGGTACGAGTACTGCTAGTACGAGTAAAAGCGCTGTAGAATAAACCCGCAAAGAGGAGAAGGCTAAAGCGTGGAAAAGTCGTGTTATCCACACATTGTGCAGGCGAAGACCGCAAAGGATGTATGGAATGCCCTAAGACAGGCATACGACGATTCTGGTTTGCACAGGAGATTGACGTGCTTACGTACTTTATGTTCAATTAAGCTAGAACAGTTCGATAGCATGGAGATATACGTTAATGAGATCTTATCGCTTGCTGGTCAATTGCGTAGCATGAAGAAACTTCTTGACGATCAATTTCTGGCTGTATTGTAGCTTGAGCGAAGCGAGCAGAGAAGCGGTGTTCCTGCAAGCTTTAGTTAAGGAATTATTAATGGCGACTAGTTGTAAAATAGTGTTGTATTGTGATAATCAATCTGCTATTCAGCTTGCTACCAATCACAATCTACACAGAAGGAGCAAACATATCGAAATTAGATTTCATTACATTAGAGATATGATTGATAGATTTAAGGTGGAAATTGTATACATCCCTACGGATGAGATGGTAGCAGATGTATTCACAAAGCCTCTGGGCTGTATCAAGCACGAGGTATTCACTCGGCTGCTTGGGGTGGCTTGACGCCATGATGCCCACGTTATGGGGGGGTGTTGGAGTATAACGCTGGCCATCTATAAGATAAGACATTCAATACTTTAGGTATTTTTGAATGGTCTGTTATTTCGGTTTTTGATATTCATAACATATGTCATGCATTGTTTTTAGAAAATAATATATTTAATATTTACACGATATTTGCATTTATTTCCACTGTGCCCGTGTGCTGATTTCATACACTTTTAATAGTTTGCGGGTGATAAATTAGATAGTGGTTGTAACGGTGACATGAAAATTGTATCTGGAATAGTACCAAAATATTGGAAAGTCATCAAAACTAATATTTACATGGTAATTACCAAGGGGTATTTAACAGTAATTCTAATAGCTATTTTGTGGCTAGACCTTTAAGTGGATTGGAAAAAACTAAAACCCAACGACCATTGCACCGCCATTTGCATGATCTTGGCAGATTATTATTTGCAGACTTTTACGAGTACGTAGCGAGGACGTTCTCTAAACACCTTGCCGCTCGACGTAAAATACACGTTGTTGGGTAGTGTAAACACAACATCCAATTGGCTTTCGATGGATGTCTGTCTGTGGTTGGACGTCACTATGAGATTCTATGGAGATATATCTGAGTACATTATAAAGTTTATGAGCGTTCTAAGATTGATCTTAATGTCATCTTGTATACTAAAACAGAACTGACAAATCTATCTAACGTATCAAAACGTTTCATCTACTAGCGGGTATTACTTTTATTGGCAAAGCTAGAGAAGCGTGTCCATTCCAGTTTGGGCAAAAATCAAAGTCAAAGTCAAAGTCAAAATATTCTTTATTCAAATAGGCCTAGCAACAAGCACTTTCGAATCGTCAGTTATAACATGTATTAACATATATATTAATTAATTATTTAGAGCAATTTATTGATGCTATTATTATTCTTTAAAATAAATATTGTATTGTTGTAGACATGTCAAAGTAAGAAATTATTTTGTAGTAAAATTCACAATAGGATCGTCAAAACATAAATAATAATAATAATAAAAAATATATAAAAAATAGAAATCTAGACAGTTTCTAGAATAAAATCAAAATATCATAGTAGTATATAGTTTCTGTTTGGCCCTATGGTTGACTGGTACAGAATGCCTCACGGCATTAAGTCCGCCTTTTGTATTAATATGTGCAATAAAGTTAAAATAAATAAATAAATATAAAAAAAAGATCATATTAATATCTAATGCCATAATGATTAATTCATTAATATTTCAGTCACAATTAATCCCTAATAAATGGTTTCGTATGTCAGGAAATCCGGCTTTTCTCCTTTATAGGGAGCAAGTTTGATAATTATATACTTAGGTAGTTTTAGTCGATTCAGTTTTTGGGTTAAAAAAACAAAACACAATTCATTTGGTCCACAGCTTTGACAGGTCTAGTGTTATTGCCATTGCTAGTGATGACATTATGGCACTGAGACGTGGTTATCGCTTATTGTGGGCCTCATAAGAAGGCTAAAAGTCACCCAAAGAGCAATGGAGGGGGCTATGCTGGAAAAATGAACGCGTGATTGCATCAGAAATGAGGCCATCTGCAGTATAACCAAAGTAAACGATATATTCCTTCGAATCGCTAAATTTAGTCATGCCATCGGGTCTCATACCGTCGTCACGGACAAAGCCTGGAGGTTCCAGAACGGCTGGCACGTTGACGCTGACAAGAGCCCGACGTATGAAGTCATTGAGGCATGCGTGGCGGTATAAGCGGCCGGCACTTTTTGTAAGGGTATTGTTAATCCAAATTTGCAACATCTAAAAACTTGAGCTCGCTGCGCAGCATGCGAAAAGCTGTTACAAATTTAATAAATGTAAAAAACGTTGTTGTACATATTGCGGCTAAGAAACGCATAGTGTATGTGTTTAAAACAAAAAAACAAAGACTAGTAGTTATTAGCGTGGAGCGCAGTGAGATCAAATTTGGATTAACTATCCTAACTGATCCATACAACATAATAAAAAACCTACGAATACATTTTTTTTGCGAATGTAGCCTTTTTAGGGTTCCGTAGTCAACTAGGAACCCTTATAGTTTCGCCATGTCTGTCCGTCCGTCCGCGGATAATCTCAGTGACCGTTAGCACTAGAAAGCTGAAATTTGGTACTAATATGTATATCAATTACGCCGACAAAGTGGTAAAATAAAAAGTGGAAAAAAGTATTTTATTAGGGTACCTCCCCTATACGTAAAGTGGGGAGTGATTTTTTTTTCATTTTAACCCTAACGTGTGATATATTGTTAGATAGGTATTTAAAAATAAATAGGGGTTTACTAAAATCATTTTTTGATAAATTAATATTTTCGGAAATAATCGCTCCAGAAGTAAAAAAAAATGTGTCCCCCCCCCCCCTCTAACTTTTGAACCATAAGTTTTAAAAATATGAAAAAAATCTCAAAAGTAGAACTTTATAAAAACTTTGTAGGAAAATTATTTTGAACTTGATAGGTTGAATAGTTTTTGAAAAAATTACAAAAATAATTTCTGAACTAAGTTTGTAATTTAACCGTATAAACAGGTGTTTATTGTACCTGTCATTTCTACAAAATCACAATGAAATGACGTGCTTTCAAAGCTTTTGTGTTTCTGTACTTAATATGTCAACTTAATGTGACGGACGGAAAACTACGGAACCCTACACTGAGCGTGGCCCGACACGCTCTTGGCCGGTTTTTTTATTGTTAATTTCTACTGGGTTATTTATCTAGAAGAATTCATATTCAAATTATTATATTTATCAGAATACAGTACTTACATTTGGTCTGAGGTATAATGGAGTACATGTGCACAAATATTTGATTAATTATAGGTAAATTTATATAACAGTATTATAATTTCATACAGAGTACACAATAATATCTGTATATGGGCGAGTCGTCTCCCATAATAAAAGGTGCAGGTTCCAATTCAATAGAAACAACCAGATTTAGTAATTAGATCACTGTTTTAATATCAATCCACAATAATCGAACCAACTTGACAATTAATTAAAACACATTTTCACAATAAATAATCAGACAACATTTTAGCAGCACGACAAGTGCACTCGGCCAACTCTAATGCAAGAATGCCCCCACCAGCCACAATCAGTCTATTTATAACGTTTGATTCAGGTAATGGCGCCAGGTGGTGGCGTGACGTCACAATGGCCTGACAAGTCAGGCCAGGTGCAGTTGTTGTTTACATTGCTTGCAAATTTTAGCTTGCAACACAGCGACGCCGCCGTCATGTATGATATTAAAAAGTATGCTTTACTGGTCGCCCAATCCACGCGAAGTATGGAAAAATCGAGGTATGACTCTCGACTGCCATCTTTTTCATTATCTTTGCGTTATCCCAGTATAGTTGCATCCTCAAGGATGCCCCGAGTCTGCTACCAATTGGCAAATAAGCTTACGGCCTGCCTGATGGTAACTAGATACCGTAGCCTCACTTGAAATCACAAGTGCGTTGCCGACCCTTTTTTGACTTGGGGATGCGCTGTGTTGATAGTGAGGGAGCCGCAGCAGATGTCTCCAGCTGTCAAGCTAGAGACATATGCAGGCCCCCCCTTCCCAACACAGTGCATCCTCGGGAGCTCTGGCGACCTTACTCACCACCAGGAACACAACACCATATAACTACCTAATGGGTAAGTAGTGATGCTATTATGGCTGCGGTCTTCTGTAAGGTGGAGGTACTTCCCCAGTCGGGCTGCTCCAAATTTGAGCGAGATGATTTTTCGCTGTGCCCTACCTCTGTGCAAATTATTCGTCTGTAACGAAAACACGCATTTTATACAATAAAACATCCAACAAGCTCTTAGCAAAAACGTTCAATAAAATGATGTGAAATAAATTACATATGGCGTCTAAACGTTGAGCAGTAAATATTGTCCACATTTGGCACGTACGACGTACATGTATTTATTTGTAAAGACAGACATAAAAACAGTATGAAGAAAGGGGATTTACCCTCGTCAGACGGACGAGCGGTGTTATAACTGACGGGAGAAAAACAACTCAAAACTGACCTCCACTGCAGCTAATGTGCTTGGAAAGCTACATGTGTCAAAACACTTGGCAATGGAATCACGATACTTGTTTTAATATAAATGTCCTAGGCTCAAATAGTGCTTCGTAAAACCAGATTGAAGATAGATAATTGAGATAATAAATTAAGTATTTAACAGGCTAATGTATTTTAAGAGGGGATTTTAGTACAATCGGAGGCATAAATATGTATACATCTTTCGACGGTACGGCGCTCCTTCCCGGCAAGGGAACCAGGAATGCACGACCAAATAATGTCCGGCCCGTGAATGCGCATCCACTTTTTTGGACGCGGATTCTCGGGCCGAGCATTATCAACCCGAAGAAAAGTGGCTTCCGATTGTCGCCCCGGACCAAGATTGCTCAGACATATAATAATAATAATAATTGTTTATTTTAGGACCAACTTAGACCATCATGTTAGTTACTAGGTAGTTTTAAAATTATATTATAATAGTGTTACAATTTCATCTTAATTAAGGTACATACGTATTATAAGTAATGATGATAACTAGACAGTACTCCGTACGTGAAGCTGACAGCAGTGGTTCAAGTACGGGCAGTCTAGTCTATTCGCGACCATGCTCAGGATGCTGTTGGCACTATCACGAACTCTGCGCATCAGGGATGCACATCGTTTACGCATCGTGGTATGAAAACAGTCCACTCGAGCCTCCGTAAACATCCCCGACGCACTGCAGAATCGAGGTAGACCCATCAGCATCCTGAACGCGTTATTGTATTGAACACGCAGAGCGTTGTATTGTTTCTGGGTATAATTCACCCACAGGCTGCTTGTATAGAAGTTGGTACAGTAAGCAGTGAAAAGAGTGACCTTAACTTCCCTGGAACAGCGAGCAAACCTGCGGGCTATCATATTAGCCCTAACACACAACGCTCTGCGCTCACGTTCGATATCGGCATCGTCTTTTAAGCCAGATGTTACCAAGTGCCCTAAGTATTTAAATTGGTCCACTATTCGGAGTGGCATACCGTTTAGTTTTATCGCTGGTACATTAAGAGGACACTTGTCTTTAGCTGCAAACACCCATGCACTCGGTTTTCTCAACATTATATTTAAGACCGTGTCTCGCAGCGTACTTCTCGCAAGTGCTGATAAGTTTATTGAGCCCACGGACAGAGGCACTCAACAGCACCATGTCATCTGCATAACTTATATTGTTAACGCATACGCCGTCAATATGGCCTCCGACATGGGTGCTGCTGAGCTCCTCTATCAACGAGTTTACGTATAGATTAAAAAGGCTGGGCGAGGTCAGTCCACCCTGCCTCACCCCGCATTCCAATCCATACGGCTCCGAGTACGTGCCTGCCCATCTCACGACATTGACCTGGTTGTGATACCAGAACTGGAATATTTTGTTTATTTCAGAGGGCATGTTATATTGTTAACGCATACGCCGTCAATATGGCCTCCGACATGGGTGCTGCTGAGCTCCTCTATCAACGAGTTTACGTTTAGATTAAAAAGGCTGGGCGAGGTCAGTCCACCCTGCCTCACCCCGCATTCCAATCCATACGGCTCCGAGTACGTGCCTGCCCATCTCACGACATTGACCTGGTTGTGGTACCAGAACTGGAATATTTTGTTTATTTCAGAGGGCATGTTAATATTGTTCAGTTGTTCCCATAGGATGTCGTAATGTACCAGATCAAATGCCTTGGATAGGTCCATAAAACAGCTGTATATGGGTGTGTTACGGTCAACATAGTATCTGACAGTTCTCTTTAGTCCCAATATTGCACTTTCTGTTGATAAGGCGGGTCTGAAACCAAACTGATTATCGTGCAATTTTAAGTTTTTATTAAGGTGTGAGTTCAGCAAACTGTCAAATACCTTAGCAACTATGGTGGCAAGTGAGATCGGCCTATAATTGTTTACATCACTGACGTCACCAGATTTATTTTTGACTACTGGGACCACCACAGTCCTCATCATATCGGCAGGTAAGTAGGAATGTCCCACGCACAGAGAGTAGAACATTGCGAGCACAGGTGCAAGATGACTTAATGTTAGATTCATCCTAGTAACTATTTGTTATCTGTGGAAAGTGGACGCCAATTACTGGGCCAGACATTCTTGTGGCCGGGCATTATCATGGCTGTACAGTGTACAATATAGGGACTCCCCGGCAAATGTACTCATCCCCAGGAAGAACTCCCGAAAAAAAAGTAAATGTTATTTATTCTTCAATTTAGGCATATTATATGCAGCTATGAATGTCAATAACTACCGGTTCGGAAAAATAAACCTCTGCCACGAGAAGAACCGGCGTAAGAAACTCGGCGAGGTGAAGGGTTCGAAACATGTCCCCTATAATATCTTACGTGAGTTTCAACCGTTTTAGTGATACAATAAACTATGGTTTTTATGGAAAATAAGGCAAGCTCTTCTTTCTACAATACGACATAAATAATAGAATTTCCGGGTTTTTTTTAACAAACCAGCATTTTATTATTGTTTGTAGCAGATGAGAGAGATCTGTACAGAATAATAGTAAAGTAGCGGACAAAACAAATACACTGAACAATTCAAAGTTAAGTTGTTAATATTTTATCTCCTTGCTTTCTTCTGTCTCACTCACTTTTTACATAGAGATTTCTTAACTCGTATTCTTGTGTTTTGCGTATGATTTTTTAAATATCTGTAAGCTTTTGCGTTAACGAAAATACAAATAATTATCCCACGAAACGTTTTGTTGGGGGCTTAACCCGCGTCTCAAAACAGACGGACAGACTGGACAAACGGGCTTAGACCGGAAGAATTGATCAATAATAGTTATTACAATGAAAGAGAACATGGAAGAGTAGGTTGGGTTGACTTGTGTTGAATGGAATCTTGCGTAAGATGGGGGTATTATTTTCTGAACATATCCCGTTTACTCAATGAAGCTTCAATTTTCATTGTATATTGTTTGTTCATTTTTAGACTGTTATTGGGTTTATTATTAATTTGACTAATTCTGATATTTTTGTGTGTTTTATGTATATACAGAGCAGAGTGCTTTCGGGGTCTTGATCATGAATCAGTTTTTCAGACTTGGTATCTGGTAGCCATTTAAAAAAAATGTAGTGACACAAAACAAACTCATTTCATTTTTAATTTATTTTGATGACAAAAATACAAAATCGCCAATAAACACGGTTACCTTATTCTCTTTGACGGATAGTATGGAAATATTATTACCCACTACTTTTTGGAAAAAAATATATTTGGGCTATTAAATCTACACACTAACTGTGGATGTTCTCTTGTCTACTTTGAATTTTTGATTATGTAAAATCATTCCGGATCACGACCGAAATAATCCTGTAAATTCATGCATTCTTTTAGATATATTGACTCCACATGTAGTAAGAGTAACAAACACAGAGTTTGTATCCAAAAGGGTATTAAAAAAAGGGTAGTAAATATTGGGATGCATTTTAATTAAATTGAATAAGGAGGGTTGAAAACCGACTGAAACTCTGAACATTTTGGACCAACATTTCGAGTCCTAAATTCCGTTGACTCTGGTGGTGTGCGCGCCGACTCCAGCCGTTTAGTGTTAATCGTCCATAACACTTTTTTAAATCAAAGACTTGAGTTAAACCTGTATTAGATTTAGCAACTTACCTGTAACATGAGACATGTAAATCATTAATGTAAAATCTCAAAGTGCAAACTTTAGCACTTGCGAAACTGCGAGCGCGCACGCCCGAACTTCTCCGAACTTACCCGAACTCGCTCGAACTTATAACGTCGAACTAACCACTCTATAATTGACTGCCAAATGTTAGTCGCTTCCGAGAGATTTCTGTTTATTAAGTTTGTATTTATTGTTAATGTATTAGTGAAGTATTAGGGGATTGGCTTCTTGCTATGATGAGCGTTGGTAATCCTTGGGCTCCGAATTATTACTGTATAAATTCAGTTACAACCAGTTTTCAACAAATTGAAAATGAAAAATTGAAAAATTGATCACCCCGGGCGGGATTTGAACCCGCGACCTCCGGAATCCGTCCATTGCTCTTACCAACTGAGCTACCGCGGGTTATCCCAAGGCGACGAATCTTTCTTTTCGAACTTTTTTTTTTTGGGATAACCCGCGGTAGCTCAGTTGGTAAGAGCGATGGACGGATTCCAGAGGTCGCGGGTTCAAATCCCGCCCGGGGTGATCAATTTTTCAATTTTTCAATTTCAATTGGAAATTATAATTCCGTTAAGTGGACGTTTCCACTTGTAAAACATTTACGTTCAGTTTTCAACAGTTACAAGAGAAAGATTCAAATCTGACATTTGTATTTCAATATGATGTCGATTCCAACCATAGCGCCAATACGTACATACTTGCATTAGTAACACAAATACAAATAAATTTACAAATACATATAATTTAATTGAGTAACTTTTGTACAAATGTTTTAACTATATACTAAAATTTACAGTTAGTTACGTATAAAAAGGAGCCTGAGCTAGGGATTCCCTGATGAGTAATGATTATCTCAACACCATCATATCAGCCGAAAGACGTCCACTGCTGGAGAAAGGCCTCCCCAAGGATTTCCACAATGGCCGGTGCTGCGCCGCGCTCGTCCAACGGCTTCCCGCGTGGCCTAACGCTGCATCCGAATGATTATCTACTTACTCGTACAATCAAATGCTTGAATTTCGACGGCTTCTGCAAATAAGTTGGACTGTTCCGTCCGCATCAATATACTCGACTAGAAAATTGTTTCCTCAAGTTCTCAACCAAAATATGTAGAACTAACACATTGCGAATTATATTAAATTAGAAGTAGTAGTATTAGCTACTACGGAACCTTTCAGTGTGCGTTGTCCGACACGCACTTGATCACTTTTAATCATATTAAAATAAAAAATTAATATGACGTTAAAAAATATGATGAAGGATGATATTTTTTCGAGTCTTTTCGTGAATTTTGTGGTTATATGTATTGGTAATATAAGATTTATTTATATTCTTGTGAACGTCCCATTTATATTAGTAAACAAATGTAGAAATTCGATCAAGATCTTAGCATAAAAAGGCGTTTCAAACAAAAACTTTTAATATTCGTACGAACGAATGAATTAACTAAAAATAATTTCATATATAAATCATTTGATTTGCGTATTTTTATGAAAATAAGTCACCAAAAGCACGATTCATATTCATCTTCTAAATCAAATTAAAAATGGATCAATCAGTGTTCCTTGGGGAACGCCGGATCAGAATAATGCATCTTGGTGATAATATTTCTTAAAAATGCTATAAGGATTTGTTATACTTATGTTACGGCTATATTATCGGGGATTCACCGTACGGCTGGCTACCATCCTTACCTGGTCGAAATTCCTCTAATTTGAACCAAGCGCTTTGGATCATCTTTCATAATGCGCACTTCTAAACTATGGAATTCTCTGCCGGCGTCTGTATTTCCGAGTTCATATAACCTGGACCTTTTTAAGGCACGAGTGAATAAGCATCTTCTGGGTGAGCTCGCTTCATCGTTGGCCTCACCTTTGCCCCCTGGCTAGATGCTGGCCAAGAGCAATCCCATTTATAATAAAAATAAGATTCGTATTAGTTTCTTTCTCTTTGACATACAAAAAGAAAGAGACGTCAGACGGAATATTTATCAGCATCCTAGCATCCACCCGGTTGTACCCTAGAGCCCTAAATCTCAAGATTTGGCGTAGGCACTAGTTTTAATAAAGCGACTGCCATCTGATATTCCATCCAGGGCGAAAACTAGACCTTGGTTGGAATAAACCGATTACTTTCCGATGTTTTGCTTCACCAAAAAGCTACTGATAATCCAATACCAAATTGCCTAAAATCGCATGAAATGTTGCCTCATTATAAAACCCATGCGATGCCGGGTCAGAATAGCACCACCTCCTTTCGCCTTTTTTTTCTTGGGTGTGGTAAGTGTGGACTATGGGTACCAGGTTGATGTGTGTTGTGGGCAATGGACTAGCAATCTGTCACTGCAATATCACATTTTCTCCATTTATGAACCTACAATAGCTAAAAGTGGCGCTGAAATTATTTTTCGTGTGCTCTGCTTACTATTTTAGCAAATATAGGCGTCAGTTTATGTATGTCATTAGAAACCTCAACGTAGTAATATCATCCTCCATCACCACCACCACCATATCAGTCGGAGACATCCACTGCTGGACTGAGGCCTCCCCTAATTTCATGTGGGGTAAATGCCATAAGCCGAATTAATATGCGTCCCACTGATGGGCACAGGCCGCTCATACTTAAATGAGAAAAAATGGCCAATATTCCTCACGCTGGTCCACTTATCACGCTGGTACTTAACATTTGAAAATCTTCGCGGATGGATGAAGGCTTCCTCACGATGTTATCCCTTAACGTCGCCGTACTTGCGACTATCACCGAAAATTTTCGGTGCATGTAACAAGTATGGCGACGACCGAAATTACGCCGCTCACAACTCAAAAAATTACGTTCGTGTGGCCTCACCCTAAACGAAGGAATATGGACAACCGCTGTTTGAACTCACTCAATATTACCGTAGCAACTCACCGAAGTCACCGAACCACACAAAGAAACACAGCTAAGCCTTTCACCGAAATTAACAAGGGAACTTTGTAATTAACAAGTCATTTGCATAAGATTTGAGTTGACTAATTGCCGGAATTTAGGGAAAATAAAACAGCGAATCGCGCTGAGATAAATGGTGGGGCTTTAAAGCAGAGAACGCAAGTTAATAAATAGGTTCAGAACATTTTATAAGTGGCTTCAAAGCACTTACTATACTATGCATACTATAATAAATCATTTTAGGATTCCATACGTCAAAAGGAAATAACGGAACCCTTATAGGATCACTTTGTTGACCATCTGTCTGTTTATCAAGACTTTAGACCCCTTATCCCGGGAACGCGTGAAGGTATTGAGTTGAAATTGAAATCATATTCTCAAGTCTACAGTTCCTTGAAGCTGTGAAAAAATCAAATTTGTACGTTAACTTTGAAAAAAGATACGGCCGTTTATGCCACAAAAATCGTATTTCGACACTTAAGGGAATCAAAATTATTAGGGCACTTTTTCACTCCGGTTGGAAACTGTAATTTTGCTAAGCGGACGATTTCGCTGGTAAAAATATTTACTTTCCGTCGACCTACTCAAATCTGACAAGTAATCGTCTTATACTTAAAGCACAGGGAAAAATCTGAAAACTGTACGTTAGTAATTAAATCATAAAAAACATAAAGACACGATTCCTGAGCTACATTTATAATAATTATGTACCTACAAATTTGTACGGAATCCTCGGTGGACGAGTCCGACTCGCACTTGTATGGTTTTTTTATACCTAAATCTCTGTTTATCCCAAACGTTGGCTGCTAGAGAATGCCAATGGGCATTAAGACAGCCATTTGTAGATTTTTTTGTGCAATAAAGTTTTAATATAAATAAATAATGTAAAATTTGCAAATGTAACTCTGTCTGTCGGTTACCTCTTCAGGCTTACAGAAATACCAATTATTTCTATGAGATAAAGGATAACGAGTTTTATGCCAACAAAGTCGCGGGAAGTAGCATTATTAGTTGGCATAAATAAGTTTGTCTGTCTGTATGTTTGCTACCTGAAGAGGTATCGAGGGAGGAAAGAGCAGTGCTAAAAAAACCGCTGCCGCGATAGGTAATGATGATCAAGGACCGCGAATCGGTCTAAAACATGTCGAGCGATATTCGACCTTAAAGACGTGAGTGACCCGTTTCATTATATTTAATATGTCTCCAACTCACGGGAGTTTTCTATATAAATTATGTACTTATATATAGTGTATAATAAATATTTTTTTAATTAAGTACCTATGTTCTAAGTGCCTATGTATGTATAGACATCATGTCTTTGATATCAAAAACCATTCATATCTTGCAAAACAAACTTAAATCATAAGCAAATAGAGCGATTTTGAAAACTTACTCAACCATCAATAATAAATTAGAATCGCTAAACCGAAGAAGTACACATGGAGGCAAAGAAAACGGAACTTGATTCAAACATTTAAAATGTCTGACTGGCAGGTATAAGAAGAGGTACCTTCTAGTTGAGATTGTATTGCCACTTGAAAACAGACTATTCATTCGTAAATTATGAACAGTTAAATATTAAAATGAATGGCGTTTGTTTTTCCTATCACAATATGAATACCAGAAAACAAAACATCAAAATCTGCAGGACGTTTAATAATAATAAAAAATAATAAATATTGGGGGACAATCTTACACAAATCGACCTAGTCCAAAACTAAGCAAAGCTTGTGCTATGAGTACTAGACGACGATATACATACTTATATATATATATAAATACATACTTAAATACATAGAAAACTTCCAAGACCCGAGAACAAATATCCGTGCTAAATGAAAAATAATACCCTGGCCGGGATTCGAACCCGGGACTCGTAAAATACGTATCCGATGATACTTCACTACTTTTATACAGGTGAAATAATATTGACTGTTCTTTTCACAGTGGATTCATTAGCAAAAAATAAAAAGTACGTGTTTTTTCTTTTAGTATCTTTCAGTACTAAAATATTGAGACAGAGCAGCTGAAAGATATCCTAAAAAACGATGCGTTCATGGATTATTTATTTAATCGTATGGCATTTATTTACGAACCGTGAGGTCTTCGAGAAGACAAGTACGGTTGCCAGTTTATGTTCATGGATACCGCGGTTGTACGGAGGTCACAATAACGCTCGCCCCGCCCCTACTCGTACGTTGAGACGCCGAGACAAACTTACGCGTCGAAAAACTGTTTTTTAAATGAAAGTTACAATGATATTAAATAATCATTGGAAACTAGTAAAAAAACATAAGTTGCAAATTTTCCATCATTCCCGGGTTGTAAACATTGTTTTGTAAGTCATGTTCGCCATTGCGCGTCTTAACGAGAGATACAACACGGAAGTACACAACCGGTCATTGCGGAGATGCGCCTGCGACTAATTTGCAATTTTGGTCGAGATCAGATAGGTGAGCGCGCCCCTCCCCCCGCACTGCTAACCCCGAGCGTCATTCAGCTCCCAATTATCCACACGTTACTAATTATTTATTTGGACAGCACATTTTATTGTGAAAATTTTACCTATGTTTTTTTTTCAGAAATGTCATCTTTTATTGATACCTAATGTCTGGGAAAAATTTGAACAGTCAATAAAATTTCACCCTGTATTTTGCATGCCCGATGCTTGATACCTATTTTCGAAAACACCTGCTATGAAGCCTATGAACCACATTTTAAGCGAAATAAAGATTGTATTTGTTATAGAATGTGACTCTAATCGTACTAACTTTACTGTATAAAACCGTTATCCTTCTGTCGCGCCATAACAAGTAAATAAAAAGTCACATCAGACCAGTATAGATAGACATTTCCCACCATTTACTACCAACCACCAGTACCATCAGACCAGTTTATTTATCCGTGAGTGCAAAGATAGTTCTGCTTGAAATTGAAGAGGGAAATTAGTGGCGCGGGGTTGCATCTCGAACGCCACTCGAACAGCGCTGCAACTTTTATTGGAAAACTTCACCCGAATTTACATATCCTGCGCATTATTAAAAACGCTTGTAAAGTTAAAGGCATTCCCCGCCTTAACGGCTGGACTAATCTGGACTTTAACATAACAGGTTAAGGATTAATCTCAACTGCCAAGCGCGAAGTTGAGAGGGGATTTGTTTCAGATTCCGGTTTGAATTTTAAATATGGGATTAAAGAGTTAACGGATGTTTTACCTGTATATTAATATCGTTTAAAGCGGGGCGATACGTGTAATGCCTTCGCGATGTAGCACTGGAAAGTTACGGTATTTGCTACATTTTATAAGAAATGTTGAATTAGTTAAAGGAATTAATTATGTCAGCTAAAAATGTACACTTATAATATCGTTTTGAGAACTGACCCTGACCTACCGTGATACAGGACAAACTAGATCAGGATTCAATTGACATTTACTTTTTGGTTTTCACCATAATAAAAAAAAAGCACTAGTACCTACTGGTGTTTTTTAATATTTTTGTACATTTACTTGCTACATAAAATAAATTTTATTAATAAAAATGCGAGTTAGACTTGGAAGAAACAACTTAGGTAGAAATTGATTATGAACTGTGATTTTTGTTGATATTTAAACAAATATCTAGATAAATGGAAAATAAATGAATACCCTGGGAGGGTCCAGGCAAAAATAAGTAAACTCTTCTTGAGTAATCTCAGTTTTACTCCCAACGTTTTACAATCGTATGTTACTACATCCAGCTCTACTTTCACACTGCGTCATCCCTCAACTCGTTCACATACCAACATAAATGTTACAAAGAGATCGGAGCAAGCCCACTCGGCCCATCCTTACTCTTAATTGTCTTCCAAGCGAACCTGAGGGCCGAAGGCCTGAAGGTGATCGGCAAGGCCCGCGAGGCCGTAGGCCCAGCTCCGACTTGTTTAAATTTCACCTATTCAAATAAAAATGTATATATCGTTTATAGAACTCTTCTTTTAGCATAAAATAGACAGGATTTCAGTTACACGTCGATACCATTAAACAGGGTGAGTTCCCGTCTGAAATCGGAACCAGAAATCGTTAAAATCTTATTATATTGAAAGTTTGACAAGTTTATTTGGGGTGACAGCTGCCGGCGCCATTTTTAACATACGAAATGTTGGTATGTTTAATCGATACTCAAAATATGTCATTACTCTTATCACTGTACTCGCTAAATTCGCCAATTATCCAAAATAAAATAATAATAGTGCAAATTTTAGTTGGATCAAAATATTATTCCTATCTAAAACCACGTCAACAATCGGCTTACACTAATACTTGAACATAATGCATAGAAGGCTTCAGGGCTTCGCCTGCTTTACAAACTATACATGTAATAATTCGGTAGCAGCAGTCCCCCTATTTGCCCAATTAGGGAGGTGCGAACTCGCTCCCAACTTGCACTAGCGCCGATAAGGCGCACGAATATACGAGAAGCGTTTTGCGCCTATACAATTTACTTGAAGTATATCTAATTATTGAATTAAATATTGGGTGGAAGCCACTATTGCGAAAGGAATCGCCAAGTTTACTGAACTCTGATAGCACCAGACGCTACATGGCATCATCGGTTCCACTGGCGGGCTGTCTGCACTCCACTGTGATTGACAATACGGTTTCCGTAGGGGCCGCTCGACTGGTGATCTTCTGGTTTACCTGACACATCGTTGGGGACAGGCGATCGAGACTAAGGGTGAAGCATTGGCTGTTAGTTTATACGTAGCGAAGGCTTTTGACCGCGTTTGGCACAAAGCACTTCTCTCGAAGCTTCCATCCTATGGGCTTCCCGAGAAATTATGTGAATGGGTCGTAGTTGACGGTGTATGCTCTTACGTCATGTCGGTGAATGCTGGTGTCCCTCAAGGCTATGTGCTATCGCCCATGCTATTCCTTCTGCATATCAGTGACATGCTGCAAATCAGTGGCATTTCCTTCCCTGGATGAAGTCCCAGAATAGGGTCGACTTAATCTGGTCCGTTTTAACCCTACAAAGACGCAGGATTGCGCATTTACTGCAAAAAAGCTTGCGTTTGTCGCATCACCTCGTTTTGAGAGCACTCCCCTAACTGCCATAGCCAATATCGAGACCCTTGGCGTCGACATCTCGAGTCAGGTCCAGTTCCGCGGTCATTTAGAGGGTAAGGCCAAATTAGCCTCGAAAAAGCTCGGTGTGCTAAACAGATCGAGACAGTATTTCAAGCCGGCCCATCGTCTAAAGCTTTATAAGGCACAGGTCCACCCACATATGGAATACTGTTCTCATCTTTGGGCAGGGGCACCACAGTACCAGCTTCTCCCTCTAGACCGCATCCAACGGAGAGCGACTCGAATTATCGGCTGCCAGCGTATTTCGGATCGGCTTGACTCATTGGCGCTGCGTAGAAGTGTAGCCTCGCTCTGCATTTTCTACCGCATGTATTACGGAGAGAGCTCCGAGGAATTGATCGGATTAATCCCTGCCGCTTCGTTCCACCATCCCCCAACACAACAACACTTCCTTCCTCACCACTTAGGTGGTTGGCAGTCCTCAACTGTGCGTTTCTCCAGAAATTTCCTGCCTTGCACAGCTAAACTTTGAAATGAACTGTCGCCTGCGGTATTTCCGGACCGATACGACCTTCAACTCTTCAAGAAAAGAGCGTACTCCCATCTTAAAGACGCACTTACATGTATATTAATATTTCTTCGCCGTTGTCGCAGGATATGTGAAACTCAAATGATTTTTATAACACCAATTGTACCATATTCATATAAATAAATAAAAAATCTATTCTATTCTATTCTATAACCCCTCTGGCGTTGCGAGTGTCCATGGGCGGCGCTAATCGCTTACCATCAGGTGATTCGTCTTCTCGTTTGCCTACTATGTCATAAAATAAAAAAACTATATTGGTCAAGATCCTCAGCATTGAGGGACTGACTGATTGATTGATTTGCTAGAAGATTGTCTTTCAACATTTCCACCTCCACAACCCATCCACCATATTCGTCAGCCACGTTCCCGGGTAAACCCCGGGTGTAAGCGAGTTTAGCCGGTGAGGCTAAGAAACAGGTCTGCACTTAAAACTGCTTCTTAGACCACTGTCTGACGTACTTAGTTGCGCCCTGTAGCCTGGGGCATAGAATACGGCTATAATATCCCATGCCTGCAAGTAAATTTTTAACAAAAAAACACCGACTCCAAACTTTGCCAGAACCCATCCTCTTGGTAATTTGAGTACCTTATTTTTTGCCTTACTCCACCCTCTTGGTTCATAATTTGAGGAGTTCCTTCGATTTTTCCACGATCTCGTCATCAGATCCAGACTTGGTGACAATGGGACTAACTAGTAAACACAGCCTTTCAAACAAAAAAAATATTTTTTGAAATCGGTCCGCTAGTCTCCGAGTAATCGGTGAACATACATAACAAAAAATAAAATATTCTGACGAATTGAGAACCTCCTTTTGTAAAGTCGGTTAAAAAGGGATTCTTAGGGTCAGAGACGGTCGCAGTTGCCCATAAAAACAGACGGTGGCACCTACAGAGGTGTGACTCTAGGGCGGCACTGGCGCATTCCCAAGGAGATTCCAGCGCCGTGCGAATTGAGTTGAGGAGGACCATCGGGGGCTTTTGAGTCGATGCAACTCCACATGACCTCCGCACTGTGTGTGCGTACATGTGATCCATAACGGACTTTTCCCCCGAAAAAAATACCTGCCGTATGTATTGACTAACGTAATTCCAATAAAGACGTGCGTTTCAGAACCGCAGCCTTCGTTTCCTTTAATGGCTTCTCCAACTCCGTTTACGACCGGCGTTTTTTATTTTAATGTATCTCCTAAGTTCGTTTATGGCTTGCCCCACGCCCGGCCGGCGGGCAAGTTTTATTGCAAGCAAGTCAACTGCGCCGGGACGCATACGTGCGCGAACTTCTGCAGGCTACAGTAAAGCTATAAATATTACACTAATACATGATCACTTCTAACGCATCAGTAGGTAGCTACGCTAATTTGATTCAGCTTAAGGTGAACTTGTTTAATTCTATTTTGACATGTTAATCTAAAATCATGAAATAATGCTGTTTTATTAAAATTTGCTAATCCTTCTAAACCATAAGTAATGTTCAAGTTTTTTTCAAAAATACGTTTCAAGGGCTCAGTCAGACGTAAGCGCGCAAAACACATATAAAACAATTAGAATTCGAAACTTATGTCTTTAACCGACCCTCTGCGTCCTAAGTAAGAAAGAAGAAAGAAAAAAATCACATTTTATCAAATCTACATTACAAAGATAAGGTAATTGTATTTAAATAACGTCGTTATCTTATAGCCCCTAATGACATCACTTAGACGTTTGTTTTGTAAACAACCCCACAATGATACAACGGATTCAATACACGAACAAAAGTACAACAGGGGCGTGTAATTCGGAAACAATTCGGAAGTGCGATAAGGGCGAACGAGTGAACAAACAACATAAGCCGCCCATGAACCGTGCGAACCGGGGTGCGGACATGGTGCTACGGAATATACTCATTTAGGTATTTATTTAAACTGTATTGCACTACAGAATTAACTACAAATGGCGGGCGTGATGCCTCAAGACATTCTCTACTATTCAACCATAGGGTTAAAGAAACAACCTCGCAACAAACCACAGAACAAAATAAACACAAACAAAAAATGAAGAATTTTGGTACTGTTGTTTTATCTACAACACATACAAAGGTTCTGCTTGTATGCGGTTTCTGTTGTGTAATTCTCTTTTGAAGTGTGGAATAAAGTGTATTGAATGGTATTGTTAGCTGGAAGAGTTCTCTTAAAGTGTTAATTTTGCCTTTGTACTTTAATATTTTGTGACATGTAGGTATTATAACTTATAACATGTAATTGTGTAGGTACTAACGCGCTTCCACCACCACATCAGCCGAAGGACGTCCACTACTGGACATAGGCCTCCCTCAATTTCATGGGGGTAATTGCCATAATCGCCACGCTTGGCATGCGGATTGGCGATTGCAGTATCTCTACCGCACTCCAGGGATGCTGCTGCCCATCCCCCGGTGGTCTTGGTCGCAGTTTTAGGACATACCCGGGTCCCGCGCGCGCGCACTTACGTACATATTTATATATAGATACAATATGGTATGATACATGACACATCCACGACAGAAAACGACGAGGAGAAAATGGTAGTTGTAAAATTGTATACCTACTCGCATGTTACTTTATGTCGGCAGACTACCGCATGAGGTTATAACTTATAATATACAAACCATGATCTAAAAGCGCACTAAAATGCAAATTTGACAATAAGATGTCGGTGATTATGACCCCTTGATATGTGATAAGATTGTGCAGTCACGATGTGCCTCGAGTACAGACAATACAGAAGCTATTTAAATCATCTGCCAAGATGAATACGCCGCTCCAATCAGTTTAATTTGACGTCACAAAGCCGTCGCCAGGTGAGTCAGCTACCATATTACTCAGTTTGAATTGTTTAGCTATCGTAGCCGGCGACGTCTCCATGACTTCTCAGTCAGGCAAAGGTCTTAGAGTTCACTACCGCTTCCGCTACCCTATTCGCTACCGCTCCCGCTATTCTATGCACTGCGCTCCGCTTATGTCCCCTAAGACAATAAATGAGTGGCAATCGCGAGGCCGTTCCGGCAATTGAGTGAACTTCGGCGCTTAGTCGGCGCTTCGTCGGGCCCTTGGCGGCTGAGTAATGGTCGCTAGTGTGTAAGGGACCTTAGAGATTTTGTAAAAGGTACAAAGGTGTCGTTTAACTACGTATGACATAACCAGAGTGATGGTATCACGATTCGACGAAGCCTTTTGTGAGTATGTTGTGATGTGAAAGAGCTCATGTTTGTCCAGTGGAACGTTTATATTACTTAAGTTCTTATTTTATAAAATGAGGGCTACTGTTTCTGTGCTCACCAGTTGGCGCCACTCTCGAGTAAGGTCCAGCTGTCAAAGTTTGTTATTAGATATTACGAGGCGTGAAAACAAAGCATACATTTAAAACATGGTTAATACCATAAAACCGTACCGTAAAAATGTCAAGTGCGTAGTGATGCGAAGTCCAGTTGTACATTATGAGATGTCTCACGTTATGAGATATATCAATAACTACACCCAGAATTTCTGAATATAAAGTGGCAACGTCATTAGCAAAAGTACATTATGCACGAAATCATCACACAAAATTATTAACAAAAAAAATTGTCTCGGAAAGTAAGGCGAATCCTGCCAACATTATTTTTTATTTCTAATAACTTTAGGAATACGCTGCTAAAATCTTTTGGGTTCCTCGCGAGCATCTTGTGTATATTTGGACGGTCCTCGATTAGATATGGTTATAAATGCTACAATAAACTGTCGGGCACTCCTCTCCGTAGTGTGAATTGGGACAGTCGATATCAACAATAGAAGTATGTAAAAGTATATTTTAAAACATAAGATAATATATAAGAATAAAGTAAGTGAAGCTTCACACACCCTCTTTTAACGGAGTACGCAAAAAACTAATATTGTCCGCCGTTCATAAATAACAACATAAAGAATTAAGGGCGCGGCATTGTTGGCCGAAAAATAGGCAATTTCATACAACCCATGTTACCCCGCGGACAGACAGACAGATTAGCCAGGGTATGACGGCCGGAAAGCCTACAGCTGCGCCGTAAGCCCGAAGTCCGTGACAATAACTGTCAAAAATTGTCTGTCAAGTTGCCATGACAAGTAATAAATGAAGTTAATAAAAAGACCAAGGGGATACCTTCGGCATTTTTAACCGAGTTCAATGGTACGAAAATATTTTATGAATGTTCACCGATTAGGAACTCGGAGACCATCAGACGGATTTCAGAGATTCCGTTTGTTTTTAAAAGGGCATGCTTTCTAGTTGGTCCTATTGTCATCAAGGTTTGGATCTGATGGCGGGATCCTGGAAAAATTGAGACCTCAAATTTTACAGGCATAGTTAATAATAATAATAATAAATATGCTTTATTGCACCACACAAGAGAACAATGTTACACAAAAAAAACTTGCATAACTAGTAATGGTAGCAACAGGCGGTCTTATCGCTTAAAGCGATCTCTTACAGACAACCTTTGGGTGGCAGGAAAAGTTATCAAAATAAAATTATGAACAGGTAGTGCAAGAGTACAGGAAGAAGAGTCATACATACATCTCACAAGAAATATTAAATAAATACATATTAACATAATATATATAGATTTATATATAAATATACATAAATACATACTTATATAAATATATATAATAAAAGGCAACTTAAGGGAGCGACAAGTAATATTGTTATAGTTATTAAGAAACAAAATTTATACGAATACCTAATAAAATTTGAGGAGTATAAGTAATAAGTATCGGTATTTTTGTAAGCAACACGTACATTCGTTTATGGTAGGAGTCTTGAGTAGGTTTTTTGAAATGGATACTGGATACTTCTTTTTTGTACACAGTCAATATTTATCATGCGATACACGCGGTATTGAAGTAGTATTACGTGAATATTAATACATATTGAAGTAAAATCTACACAGTTTTGAAATTTTGCGATAATATTTACATCCCAGGATTGTGTTAATATACATAAATAAATAAAATAATAATAATAATTTTGTTTTGTTTTGTGAATATTGTTTTATATTTTACTTTTTATTATTGTAAAAACCTAATCTAAGAAAAAAAATGAATAAAGAGATAATAATAATATTCTTTATTGCACCACAAATACAAGAGTAAAATGCGTAAAGATTTGGCAGTATTAACAACGGTGACAACAGGCGGTCTTATCGCTTTAAGCGATCTCTACCAGACAACCTTTGGGTAGCAGGAAATATTTGAACAAGATTAATAACAGCCATTGCAAAAATACAGTAAGAAGAGCGTAATAATAACACATACATCTAAATTTAACATAATCATAGTATACAATAAATACATAGATAAATACATACACATGATAATAAAAACATACATAAACATACATACAATCTTACAAATATATATACATACATACATATACTAAAAGGCATTTTAAGGGAGTGACAAAAAATATTGTCTCAGCTGATTTTTGAAACTGAGAAGTGATAATAATAATAATAATAATAATAATAAAAAAAAAAAATGACGCCGTCAAAGTCAGACGTGTTTTTTACAATTTTTTCTTGATTTATTTTATAATACTCATTTATCCGTGCATATTTCTATATTTTTGTACATACTTACACCTAAAATGTACCCATTAGTGCACATGAGCACGGAACGGATGTAATAAGATGATAACGAGAAGTAAAGCACGTCTCGAAAAAAAAGCGTCAAATCCACAAAGCGCACGCCCACCACCTTCGCCCGCCTCATCCTCGTCAGCATCGTCGTCGGAGGAGTTCGCCACCGCTCCCGACACCAGCAGCAGCAGTTCGAGCGACGAGTGCGGGCCGCCGCCGCCGCCGCCACGATCACCTGCGCGGCGCGGGCGGCCACCGCTGCCGGCTCGCTTGGGGCCTGCGGGGCATCCTGCTCCGCCCACGGCTCCCGCTACCGGTGGTATAGTGCGCCGCATGCAGTGGTCGCAATCGATTAACGAGAACTGCATGCGCGCCTACTATGGGGCGACAGACGGAGGAACAAATCTGTCCGCGTACCGTGATAGGATGCTTCCTCTGTTTCGGGCGCTTGAACCTGCCATCTCTGTATCTGCGCAACGGCTATCGGATCAAGTGCGCGTCATCCAACGGCTCAAGCGGTTGGATGACGCGACACTTGATCGGCTCCGTCTGGAGGCACTCTCTGCTCGCGCAGCCTCCGCTTCGGCGCGGAACCCATCCGCCACGTTGCCGGCTCCGGTGCCCGCACTCGATACGGCACCGGGGGCCGATCCCAGTGCCGACGAAGGCTGTGCGAATCAGAGTGTAAGTAGCCAAGCCTATGAGCAATTGAGGAGGGCTTTGGAGGAGGCGATTACGCAGTATCGCTCCACACCCAATTCTAGGCCGCGACTACCACGCTTGCCCGTGAATAGACGCAATCTAGCGTTAATGGGAGCCCTGAACGATCTCCTAGTCCCGTATTTAGGGGCTAGCGAAGATTTGATTGACACGCACTCAATTATGTACTGCGGGGCCATCGCGGCGTGCCGTGTTGCTCGCGTCAAGTTTCCGGACGCTGACCGGGCACCTAGGACCGCCGGGAGTGTCCCTACCTGGCAAGTGCGAATTGAGCGGCGTGTCGATACGTATAGGACTCTCATTGCAAAGCTGATCTGCTTCAGAGGGGGCAATAGCCGCCCCCGAGTCATGCGCTTCGTGAACCAGGCCTTCGCGGGGACTGGTATCAGGCCCCGTGACTACATGACCTGTGTCACGGAACGCATTGACTTTCTGAAGCAGAAAGTTTATGCATGGGCAAGCCGTATTCGTCGCTACAGAGAGCGTCTGGACCGATACCAGCAGAATCGCCTTTTCCAAAGCGATCAAAGGAAGGTATACCGGAAGTGGGATGGAACCGACCATCGTGTGTCTGATGGACAGCGACCGGATGCTACTGCCATGGTTAACTTTTGGCGTAGTATTTGGTCGGTGCCTGTCGAACACAATGAGGGCGCCTGGATGGGTGTTGTCGAGCGTGAGTGTGAGTCCATCGAACCCATGGGGTCTGTAACCATCAGCCCCGCAGACGTAAGTTGTGCCATCCGTACGGCTCCGAACTGGAAAAGTCCGGGTCCGGATGGATTGCACAACTTCTGGTTAAAGTGGTTTCGGTGCTCGCACGCGCGTTTGGCAGCACAGTTCCAGCAAGCACTCGAGCTCGGTTCCCTACCGCCTCCCTTAACAACTGGTGTCACCTCCTTGCTCTACAAGTCCGGTAGTACCACGGAAGCGAAGAACTACAGACCCATCACGTGCTTGCCGACGCTATACAAGCTCCTTACATCCATTTTGAGAGCAAAAATTAACACGCACATTGTTGCGAACAACATTTTGGCCCCCGCTCAAAATGGATGTAGGGTTGGGTCACGTGGTACTAAAGAGCTCCTCCTCATAGACATGACCATTTGCCAACGAGTCCGGCGAAACAGAGGGACCCTCTCGACCGCCTGGATTGACTATAAGAAGGCCTATGATTCGGTGCCTCATTCATGGCTGAGGAGGATCTTAGAACTGTATAAAGTTGATGCAGTTCTGAGATCCTTCTTAGTGGCTTGCATGGGGCAGTGGACCACAGTCCTTGGTCAACCCGGGGGAGGAGAGGGCCCCTCTGGCCCGCAGGATTCCATCAGGATTGAGCGAGGTATTTTTCAGGGTGATAGTCTGAGTCCCTTGTGGTTCTGCCTAGCGCTGAATCCGCTCAGTACCCTGCTGAAGGATTCAGGACTAGGTTGCCAGCTACGGAGAGAGGGTGAGGTCATTTCTCATCTGCTCTACATGGACGACCTCAAACTATTTGCACCAAATAAACATGACCTGTTGGAGCTACTGAAAACCACAGAGGCCTTCAGTAGTGCCATCAAAATGGAATTTGGTGTCGATAAGTGTGCGGCCATGCATGTACAGCGGGGGAAAGTAGTAAATTCCACAAATTTACAAATTTCTGAGACAATGGATCTCAAATCACTCTCCGAAGCAGAAACCTATAAATATCTTGGTATGTCACAGTCTTTGGGTATCGAGGGTGGAGACATCAAGCGGGCGGTGAAGGAGCGCTTCTTCTGTCGCCTGACAAAAGTACTCAACAGTTTTTTGTCGGGCGGCAATAGGGTGCGTGCCTTCAACGCCTGGGTGATGCCCTTGCTTACATACTCCTTTGGCATATTAAGGTGGACTCAGACTGAGCTCGATTTCCTGGATCGAAGAGTGCGTGTACTGCTCACTGCGCACCGTATGTTACACCCACGATCTTCTGTTATGAGACTGTACATCACGCGGAAGTTTGGAGGTCGCGGCTTCTTAAATGCCAAAGACCTCCACAACCGCGAAGTGTGCAGTCTCAGGGATTACTTCCTAAACAGTGAGTGTGGGATGCATCGTGACGTAGTGGCAGTAGACGCATCTTTTACCCCGCTCTCCATGGCAAACGAGAACTGGCGCAGACTTAAAGTACTAAGCACCGAGGACCGCAGGGCGGTATGGAAGAGTAAGGAGCTACATGGGCGGTTCTACAAGGCTCTTACGGGGCCCGACGTAGACCTGCTCGCGTCGGTGAACTGGTTACGTTTCGGGGATCTCTTTGCGGAAACCGAAGGTTTTGTCTGTGCAATTGCGGACGAAGTTATCATGACGAACAACTACCGGAGATATATCCTGAAGGACGGTACGGTTGACATTTGTCGGGCATGCCGCCGTCCCGGAGAGTCGCTCAGGCATATCATTTCCGGTTGTGGTCATCTTGCTAACGGCGAGTACTTGCACAGACATAACTTGGTAGCCAAGATTATTCACCAGCAGCTTGCTCTTCTGTACGGTCTTGTGGACTTCGAAGTGCCGTACTATAAGTACACACCTGCGCCAGTTCTCGAAAATGGTCGTGCCACGCTCTATTGGGATCGATCTGTCATCACGGACAGGACTATTATAGCCAACAAACCTGATATCGTGCTGACAGATCGTTTGAAGCGCCAGGCAGTGCTCGTCGACATCACCATCCCCCATGATGAGAACCTCGTGAAGGCCGAGAAGGACAAGGTTAGTAAGTACCTAGACCTGGCACACGAGGTAACCGCTATGTGGGATGTTGATTCGACGATCATTGTCCCGATAGTCGTCTCTGCGAACGGTCTAATTGCGAAGAGTCTCGACCAACATCTTAAGAGACTCTCGCTAGATGGCTGGGTCAAGGGTCAGATGCAGAAGGCGGTACTCTTGGACACGGCGCGGATAGTCAGGAGGTTCCTCTCTCTGTCGCCCTAACCACCGGTAGCTTAGGCCCCGCCTCGCTGCCGGCGGCACTCTAGGTTAGGTTTTTTATAATGCTTTTATATTTTGTATGTATATTTTTATATTTTACATTTGATAAATTTATTGTAAAAAACCTAACATGTGAAAAAGAATAAATAAGGAGAATAATAATAATAAATGCTCGCTAGATGGCTGGGTCAAGGGTCAAATACAGAAGGCGGTACTCCTGGACACGGCGCGGATAGTCCGGAGGTTCCTCTCTCTGTCGCCCTAACCACCGGTAGGTAGCTTAGGCCCTGCCTCGCTGCCGGCGGCACCCTAGGTTAGGTTTTTATAATGATTTTATGTTTAGTATTTATAGTTATATATTTTACTTTTATAGAAATATTGTAAAAACCAACCTAAGACGAGAAATAAATAAAGTGAATAATAATAATTAAAAAAAAACCCGCTGACAACATCAACACGTCATTTTTTCATATTTATTTAGAAAATTCGTTTTTTATGTTTTCTACGCCTGAATTGCACTTTTACACCGTTATATATGTACATTATTGTCTCCCATCATGTGTTTTTTACCCAAAATACGGCACGGACTTTACTATGGAGCCAACTTGGATTTTACATTGGAATTAACAAGCTGTCAAAGTTACATATCGGCGAGAACTAAATAACGAATGAAACAAAATAAATAATGATTACGAGGACGCGTTCACGAGCGGCACAACGCGCACGCCCACCATCTCCGCCCGCGCCATCCAGCTCTTCGCCATCATCGTCGGGTGACAAATTCGCTACAGCGCCCGACACCAGCGAGTCGAGCTGTGACGAGCGCGGGCCGCCGTCCCCTCCGCCACGACCACCTGCGCGAAGAGGACGACCACCGCTGCCGGCACGCTTGGGGCCTGTGGGGCACTCCGCCCTGCCCACGGCTCCCGCTGCCGGTGGTGTAGTGCGCCGCATGCGATGGACTCAAGAAATGAACGAAAATTGCATGCGAGCGTACTTTGGGGCGACAGAGGGGGAAACCAACCTGTCCGCGTATCGTGTCCGGATGCTTCCTCTATTCCAGGCCCTTGAACCAACCATCACCGTGACTGCGCAACGCCTATCGGATCAGGTGCGCGTCATTCAACGGCTCAAGCGGTTGGATGACGCGACGCTTGATCGGCTACGCCTGGAGGCACTTTCTGCTCGCACAGCTTCCGCTTTGGCGCGGGACCCGCCCGCCACGTCGCCGGCTCCAGTGCCCACACCCGACATGGCACCGGGGGTGCCGCGGGTGGATCCCAGTGTCGACGAGGACTGTGCGAATCAGACTGTGAGTACCCAGACCAATGAGCAACTGAGGATGGCTTTGGAAGAGGCGATTACGCGATATCGCTCCACACCCAACTCTAGGCCACGATTACCGCGCTTGCCCGTGAATAGACGTAATTTAGCGCTAATGGGAGCCCTAAACGATCTCCTAGACCCGTATTTACGGGCTAGCGAAGATCTTATTGACACACACTCAATTCTGTACTGCGGGGCCATCGCGGCGTGCCGTGTTGCTCGCGTCAAGTTTCCGGACGCTGACCGTGCACCTAGGACCGCCGGGGGTGTCCCTGCCTGGCAAGTACGAATTGAGCGGCGTATCAATACGTTTAGGACTCTCATTGCAAAGCTGATCTGCTTCAGGGGGGGCAATGACCGCCCCCGAGTTATGCGCTTCGTGAACCAAGCCTTTGCGGGGACTGGTGTCAGGCCCCGCGACTATGTGACTTGTGTCACGGAACGCATTGACTTTCTGAAGCAGAAAGTCTATGCATGGGCAAGCCGTATTCGCCGCTACAGAGAGCGTGTGGACCGATACCAGCAGAATCGCCTTTTCCAGAGTGACCAAAGGAAGGTATACCGGAAGTGGGAGGGAACCGACCATCGTGTGTGCGACGGTCAGCGACCGGATGCTACTGCCATGGGTAACTTTTGGCGTAGTATCTGGTCGGTGCCTGTCGAACACACTGAAGGTGCCTGGATCGGTGTTGTCGAAGTGAGTGTGAGTCCATCGAACCCATGGGGTCTGTTACCATCAGCCCCGAAGACATAAGTTGTGCCATCCGTACTGCCCCGAACTGGAAAAGTCCGGGACCGGATGGATTGCACAACTTCTGGCTGAAGTGGTTTCGATGCTCACGTGAACGTTTGGCAACACAGTTCCAGCAAGCCCTCGAGCTCGGTTCCCTGCCACATCTCTTAACAACTGGTGTTACCTCCCTGCTCTACAAGTCCGGTAGTACCACGGAAGCGAAGAACTACAGACCCATCACGTGCTTGCCTACGCTGTACAAGCTCCTTACATCCATTTTAAGAGCAAAAATTAACACGCACATTGTTGCGAACAACATTTTGGCCCCTGCTCAAAATGGATGTAGGGTTGGGTCGCGTGGTACTAAAGAGCTCCTCCTCATAGACATGACCATTTGTCAACGAGTCCGGCGGAGCAGAGGGGCCCTCTCGGCCGCTTGGATTGACTATAAGAAGGCCTATGATTCGGTGCCTCATTCATGGCTGAGGAGGATCTTAGAGCTGTATAAAGTTGATGCAGCTTTAAGATCCTTCTTAAGTGCTTGCATGGGGCAGTGGACCACAGTCCTTCGTCAACCGGGAGGAGGAGACGGCTCCTCTGGTCCGCAAGACTCTATCAGGATTGAGCGAGGTATTTTCCAGGGTGACAGTCTGAGTCCCTTGTGGTTCTGCCTAGCGCTGAATCCGCTCAGCACTCTGCTGAAGGATTCGGGGCTAGGTTGCCAGCTGCGGAGAGGGGGTGAGGTCATTTCTCATCTGCTCTACATGGATGACCTCAAGCTATTTGCACCAAATAGACAGGACCTGTTGGAGCTACTGAAAACAACAGAAGTTTTCAGTAGCGCCATCAAAATGGAATTTGGTGTAGATAAATGTGCGGTCATGCATGTACAGCGGGGGAAAGTTGTAAATTCAACAAATTTACAGCTTTCTGAGACAATGTCACTCAGATCTCTCTCCGAAGCAGAAACCTACAAATATCTTGGTATGTCACAGTCTTTGGGTATTGAGGGTGAGGGCATAAAGCAGGCGGTGAAGGAGCGCTTCTTCTGTCGCCTGACAAAAGTACTTAATAGTTTTTTGTCGGGTGGCAATAGGGTGCGCGCATTCAACGCCTGGGTTATGCCCTTGCTCACATACTCCTTTGGCATACTAAGGTGGACTCAGACTGAGCTGGATGCCCTGGATCGAAGGGTGCGTGTACTGCTCACTACTCACCGCATGTTGCACCCACGCTCGTCTGTTATGAGACTGTACATCCCGCGGAAGTGTGGAGGTCGCGGCTTTTTAAATGCCAAAGACCTCCACAACCGCGAGGTGTGCAGTCTCAGGGATTATTTCCTAAACAGCGAGTGTGGGATGCATCGTGACGTGGTGGCAGTAGACGCATCTTTCACCCCGCTCTCCATGGCAAACGAGAACTGGCGCAGATTTAAATTACTGAGCACCGAGGACCGCAGGGCGGAATGGAAGAGTAGGGAGCTACACGGGCGGTTCTACAAGGCCCTTACGGGGCCCGACGTAGACCTGCTCGCGTCGGTGAACTGGCTACGTTTCGGGGATCTCTTCGGGGAAACCGAAGGTTTTGTCTGTGCAATTGCGGACGAAGTTATCATGACGAACAACTACCGGAAATATATCCTGAAGGACGGTACGGTCGACATTTGTCGGGCATGCCGCCGTCCCGGAGAGTCACTCAGGCATATCATTTCCGGTTGTGGTCATCTTGCTAACGGCGAGTACTTGCACAGGCATAACTTGGTAGCCAGAATTATTCACCAGCAACTTGCTCTTTCATACGGTCTTGTGAACTTCGAAGTGCCGTACTATAAATACTTACCTGCGCCAGTTCTCGAAAATGGTCGTGCTACGCTCTATTAGGATCGATCTATCATCACGGACAGGACTATTGTAGCCAATAAGCCCGACATCGTGCTGATAGATCGATCGAAGCGCAAGGCAGTGCTCGTCGACATCACCATCCTCCATGACGAGAACCTCGTGAAGGCCGAGAAGGACAAAGTCAGCAAGTACCTAGACTTGGCACACGAGGTAACCGCCATGTGGGATGTTGATTCGACGATCATTGTCCCGATAGTCGTTTCTGCGAACGGTTTAATAGCGAAGAGTCTCGACCAACACCTCAAGAGACTCTCGTTGGATGGCTGGGTCAAGGGTCAGATACAGAAGGCGGTACTCCTGGACACGGCGCGGATAGTCCGGAGGTTCCTCTCTCTGTCGCCCTAACCACCGGTAGCTTAGGCCCTGCCTCGCTGCCGGCGGCACCCTAGGTTAAGTTTTTATAATGATTTTATGTTTAGTATTTATAGTTATATATTTTACTTTTATAGAAATATTGTAAAAACCAACCTAAGACGAGAAATAAATAAAGTGAATAATAATAAAAAAATATTGGGGGACAATCTACACAAATTGACCTAGTCCCAAACTAAGCAAAGCTATGGCTACTGAAGATCGTGCCTACAGAGCAAGATGTCTGGGAAACGAGTTTGGCCACTCGAAATTTTATATCCTTGAGATTTTTTCACGGTTGTTTAATTTCCGACTATACCCTAAAACCAATACTAAAAAATTTTCCGAAGCGAATTTTCAAAAATCGGTTATCTCTTACAATGAGGACGCAATTGCACCCGTAATTAGGTAGTATTGTACATTGTTTATCTCAAATTGACCCCCGCAAGTTTCCCATGACCAAGTCGAATACGGGAACAATTTCTCAAATCCGGTTTATACGTTTCTAGCACTAACTGTCACTATCAAACAGAACTAACAGTTAATTCATTCATATTCCCAACGCGCGTTTCTTGGCATCCTATTTTCCTTCCAAGTTTAATATGAATATTAATCTCGAAGTTGAAATTAAATTTCTACGCTGTAGAGTAGAAACACCTTGTATTTTGTACTTGAACCTTGGGAGACTAATTTCGTTGCACGGAACATAGTTTTGTTCCACACTATGGTTGTTTCGTGGTTTAGTTTGCAACAAGTTAATAAAGTTAGTGACGGTGGTTTATGCGTGTATAAGTTTGGAAACAATTAAGGAAAGTTTTAATTACAGTTTTTGGAACTAATAATCAAATTATAGACTTGTAAATAGACGTTTCTGATGATCACAGAGCTGGCTCCTTTGCGTAGCGACTACATACCTAAGTCTTGTTGTGCAAAGAGGTAATGCCGATGCTGCCAGTATCCTAGGGTCGGGCTGGCTAGGGTTACGTAGTATAGGTAAATAAGGAAAATTATAGTTTCGCCATGCCCGTCCGTTCGTCTGTCCGCGGCTTAGTACAATAACCGTTACCACTTGGGAAAGCTATAATTTAGCATAAGTATCACATATTCAGTCTTTGCATCATCCGTGCCACAATCCCTTAAAACTAGAGTGTTCAACCAATGCGTCCTACCAGTAATGACCTATGCTGCGGAAACGTGGACACTTACCAGGGGGCTAGTCCACAAGTTCAAAGTAGCTCAGCGTGCTATGGAGAGAGCCATGCTCGGTATCTCCTTAAGAGATAGGATACGTAACGAGCATATACGTCAAAGGACGAAAGTTGTCGAGATAGCTCGGAAAATTAGCACGCTGAAATGGCAGTGGGCTGGTCATGTTTGCCGTAGAACCGACAACCGTTGGAGCAGACGAGTTCTGGAGTGGAGGCCACGGTTGAGCAAGCGTAGTGTGGGACGTCCTCCAACTCGTTGGACTGATGAACTTAAGAGGATTGCTGGCAGTGGTTGGATGGGGAAAGCCCAAAATCGATTATTGTGGCGTAAATCATTTTACGTAGGAGGCCTACGTTCAGCAGTGGACGGACTACGGCTGATGATGATGATGATGATCACATATTGGTATCGATCACGCAGATAAAATCTTGAAACAATAATGTTTTTAGGATACCTCTCCTACACGTAAAGTGGGGATGCATTTTTTAAGCCATCGTGTGGGGTATCGATAGATTGCTCATTTGAAAAGAATGTGATTTTTGGTTTAAACAAGATAGGTTTAACAGATTTTGAGTACTCGCTGAAAAATTGTATTGCCAACACAAAAGGACTTAAGTGCTGTGAGTTCCCTACGAAGACACGACATTTTCGAATTTTTTGTATTGATGACCGAGTGAAATGAAGTTCTCTGCTTCAGCTACATGAAAAAAATCTTTCGTATGTCCGGATTTCCGTTTGTTCTCCTCTACAGGTCGCATTTCTCAACCGATTCTCGTGAAGTTTTGCGAGCAGGCTCTATAATTATATCGATTTTTTGGTCGAGTCAGTTTTTGGAAATATCCAGAAACAATTTTTTTTCAAATGAGTCAAATTGTGTGAGCGGGTTCAATGATAATATTGCTCGCGTCAGTTCTAAGAAATATCCTAAAAATTTTTTTTTCAATGATTTCGTATGTTTCTGCGGGTGGATTTCGGTTTGTTCTCCTCTATATGTCGCATTACTCAACCGATTTTTTTGTATGAAACACCGATTGTGAGCAGGTGCGATAATTAGGTATAATAGATCTTTTATTATCAAGTTAAATGATCTAGATCTCACGGTTCGTAAATAAATGCCATACGATAGAAAAAAAAAAACAAGTTAATTGATTTTCTATTTTTCTTTTTTTAAAATTTTGAAAATTAAAAGAAACACTCACGAGGTCTACGGCTCACAGAACCAACAGATTAGAGGTTTAAAATATGGAGTAGTATGGGTAAGGTGTCGGTACGGAACCCTTCTTTGTGCGTGATCTGACACGCACTTGGCCGATTTTTTTTTCCGTGGCAAACGACCAGCCTGATGGTAAGTAACGACTGTAACCTGCAAAAACTGCCCTCGTTTGTTGTTGCAACTTGTGTTTGGGTCACCTGTGCGTTGCTGACTTTTTATAAATGTATACTCCCCTTTCTTGAAGAACCCCATACGCTGGTCCATCAGGAAAACAGTATGAGGTCTTCAGGAAAGGATGTATTAATTTTTTTTTCTTTTCCAAGCAGATCCTAAAGCGTGGAAAGTGTTATTTTGAGCATATTAAAATACTCCAGTAGGTAGCGTTATATCTGCCAATAATAAATGAATGCATTTACCCCTCATGACGGACATTTACATCCCCGATAGCATAATTAAAGGCAGATGAATGCAGGAGTGGCGCATTCGACGCGGGGTGTATGCAAAGCGAACGATTTGCGCGCCCGACGTATGAGCAATGTGCAGCCTGAATACGAATGCGGACCGGCCGTCACACCGAACCGAGCATGACTTGCACTATATTCATCTACGACACTTTGTGAGACTGAGATACAACCTCCTATGACTTTGTGTGTGTTTGTGTTTGTTTGTGTGTGTGCCAGCAGTCGTTAAGAGGGCGCAGTACGCTCGGTTCTCCATACAAACGTATTTATGCTCTCATTTTAAAACGATATGCTAGAACAACATGAAACTTTGTATACACAATGGCATCAGGCATATCTAGGTCGGAAATTAGTTTATGTTGCTAGAAATTGTAAAAGAAAAAAATACAACTTTTTTTTTAGTTTTTTACAGCTTGTATGAAAACCTTAATAATCGTTGTATTTTATCTCCATTATAATTTCAAGCAACAGAAACTAATTTCCGACCTAGATATGTCGGATCCCATTGTGTATACAAAGTTTGATGTTATTCTAGCATGGCGTTTTAAAATGAGAGCATAAATACGTTTGCATGGAGAACCGAACGTACTGCGCCCTCTTAAGCCAAGTTAGAGGCCGTCGGGCGGCTTGAGAACTTCTAACAGTCAAGTTACCCACTCAATTGACAAGCCTAACCCCAATAAGATCTCGTTTCCCTCTTGTGTTGGAAAGACAGATCTTTATAGCAGTCGTTTTCATAAAAACTAGTGCTTTTACTGATTCTTGTAGTAAGGTAGTGGACCCAGGGCGTCCTCGAGGATGCAATTGTATTAGCATAACTTTCCCTAGCAACGGAGGTGAGTGCTGAGAAGAAACTCAAGCAGTAATTTTTTGTATTAGTAGTTTGAGCTTAGAATTAATACAATCTGTTTATTATTTTTTTTATTTTATGGACAATTTATTACACTATACAGGGTGGGCCCTGTAACAGGAGCAAAAAATTATCCGGTGGACTAATTAGCGGGCCAGCAATTATTTCCAAGTGGTCTCAGTTGATAATTTTTTTTCTTCGCAGATGGCTTACGTGTATTTTTATTACATTTCTGAAGTGATATTAATGTCAATTTATTTTAAAAATACGAAAAATATCCATGAAAACAAAAAATGCAAAAACAATTGACTCATAACTTGATACTACCTCAAACTGATGTGCTATATATAATCTTGTAGTGTCAAGATCCATTACTCGGAGGTCATGACTTTAGATCAAAATTTCTCCGAAACGAAAATTTTTGAACAATAATTGTATACCAGGTGTTACTACAGATGCCCTAAGGAAGCGTCCTTTTAAATATTTGCTCCATTTACAGGGCCCACCTTGTATAATTGTGAAACATCGAAAATCACGAACGTAAACGAGTGAGTCAGTGGAATGAAAATTGGTACACCTTTGAACACGCACTGTACTATATTGTACGGTCAACCACTTTGATTTATGGGCCACTTTGTACCTTGTCCCAGTAAAACTAAATATGGAAGCTGCTAGAGATCTCATATTACTGTCACTGTGACAAGGTACAAAGTGGCCCAAAAATCAAATAAGTTGACTGTACATATTAGATAGAGGAAGGTAGATTTTGGCGTCCCGCATGGAACCACGGCGTTACACTTAGTTGTCTCATCTCCCTTTATAAAAATACGGTAGCAAAGAAGCTTACGTCCTGATGGTAAGGTCTTTAGAAGCATCACAAACACCGTCTCGTCTCTTTATTGTCTCGAGGATTCATTGTGTTGCCAGCTCACTAGCTGTCAACTCCTTCCTTGCTTCCTCAATCCTTGTCTCTACAAGGATTTCTATTCGTCTTGATTACAATGCGGTGTAACCAGTGGTCCGCGTCAAGTGTACTCAGCGAACTAATTACGCCGGCTGCTCAGTTTGTCTATCGCGCCGTCTCCGTGCACGCTAATTATTTAACTTCATTCCTCGCTCGTGCGAGTGAGTTACAGCGGTAGCGCCGTGAATTACTTTAATTGAGTAAGCGAACTGCTTGTTTGTCTGCCTCATGCCTATTCGCCAAGTGACTCTTTCATACTTTGGCCGAGTTCTATAGAGATCCGTCGGACCAAATGTCAGTGCATTCTTTTCTCTTTTCTCTTTGTCCTTTTCACTGTTTTCTTGTCTCCATCTTTTATTCTTGCCCTCGACTCGGCTTTTAAAGAACTTGCGAGAACTCACAGACAAGTACAGTCAACAGTAGAAGTAGCTAAGCAGAATAATACATTCAGAATGACACAGAGCCTTATTCTCTTGACATTAGAGTCTGCGTAGTTACTTCTGGCGCTGACTGCACATGGCCTCACAGGAGGCCACACTTAAAGATAACGATAATAAAAAACAAATGTGACATCAAATTGTGCTATGCAACGCATTTCTTGTCTTGGCAGTCATTTTTGACATAACTTACCGACATAATAATAATAATTGAGGAAGGCTTTAGGCTATATGACATCACGCTGCGACCAATAGGAGCGAAGACGCGGACGAAGTCGCGGGCAACAGCTAGTAATCTATATACATAAACGCAAAAGTCCTGACTGAGTCACTCAAATCAATGCCTAGCCCAAACCGTTGAACCTAGAAAGCTGATAAAATTAAACATAATAAAGTAAACCATGAGGGTAATACGAACGATTACATATCACAGGTAAGATATGTAATCGTTGGTATAAATAAGAATCAATTGGAAAAAATTATAAACTAATCTTAAATCACTATTATGTGTGTGCCATTGTTTAATAGTTAGCAACAGAGTAAAAAAATGCTCGTACAACTGTATAAAACAGGTCTTTTACTTAAGTTTTTTTTTACCTATACAGCCCTCTATATCGCAATTACTTCAGCTTCCCAACAGATACTATTACTATTTAATTTAAATTTGACATGGAGGTAGTGAAATCCCGAGAAGTCAATACAATAAAACAAGTACATTTTTAACAAAAAACACTGACTCCAAACTCTTTCAGATCCCATCCTCCTGCTATATAATTTGAGGAGTTCCCTCGATTTTTCCAAGATGCTATTCGTATCATCAGATTCACACTTGGTGACGATGGAACCAACTAGAAAACATACCCTTTCAAACAAAAAAGATTTTTTGAAATCGGTCTACTAGTCTCCGAGTAATCGGTGAACATACATTTAAAAAAATCCGAGTTGAGAACCTCCACCTTTTTTTGAGTCAGTTAATAACTTTATGGCAATTATGGCTCTGAGGTGACAACGACTTCTACGCGGATTAATTCGCGGGCAAAATCTAGTCTTCCATATGAATATTTTTTTTCAATAATGTTTGAGTCTTCTGCTCCACGATATCTCAAAAGTAAATTTGATTTGATACCCCTCGCCCAGGCTGTCAGCTGCGTACCTCCCGTGTTCTCAAATTATCAATACCTTTCCATCGCACTAGATTCACGACTCATTCTTTCGCCATACAGGCAAGCCGTCTCTGGAATTCACTCCCTCTCAAGATCAGACAAGCCCCAAGCAAGTTTGCTTTCAAGCGAATGCTGCGTAAGCATATGCTTAAACAAGAATTCGACTAGAATCCATTCCTATAATTATAGTATGTATTTAATATGAAGTAGTATATCTATTTTTGTATGTATGTAACTTATATAAATATCTTGTATTTATGTATGTTTGTTTAAAGTGTTTATATTGATTTTGTCCTCGCATTTTCTTAGTAGATACTATCAAACTTTTTTCTTTGCACCTTTCACTTTCACCAATCTCTGTTTAGCAGAATGGTAGGCTGGTAGAGAATGCCATTTGGCATTAAGCCCACCATTTGTACAATTACATTTTGTGCAATAAAGTTTATATAAATACTCCCACACTTTATGATTTCTTACCTACAGCTTGCCCTTCGTTGCTCTACAAATAGTACAGTATATTAATAGCGAAAGAATATAAGTTTTTTGAAATTAAATGTTTAGCTTAACTAGAAATATGCCTCGTAAAGTTGGCTCGCCGACGCTATTTTTAGTGAGCCGGAGGCTAGGTGAAGTGAGGATACCTACATGAAATATGCCTCGTAAAGTTGGCTCGCCGACGCTATTTTTAGTGAGCCGGAGGCTAGGTGAAGTGAGGATACCTACATGAAATATGCCTCGTAAAGTTGGCTCGCCGACGCTATTTTTAGTGAGCCGGAGGCTAGGTGAAGTGAGGATACCTACATGAAATATGCCTCGTAAAGTTGGCTCGCCGACGCTATTTTTAGTGAGCCGGAGGCTAGGTGAAGTGAGGATACCTACATGAAATATTAAAATTAAAAGAACTTGAACCTTGTGCTCTTTAATAGCAACTTAGATATTAATAAAAGTTTTCAAAAAATCTGCAAATCAACATTAGATGCTCGATTTAAGGACAGAATATATAGACAGTAAGAAGGTTGACATATAACTTTATTCATTCATGCCCTTTTCTCCGAAGCACAGAGTTCATTGATCGAGCGAGCGAAGCGAGCGAAGCGTCTCCATTTCAGCTTTCGACAAAAAATCTTTCCTATGTCTGTCTGTCTGTCCGGATGTTTTCCTCTACAGGTCGCATTTCTCAACCGATTCTCGTAAAATTATGTGAGCAGGTTCGATAATTATATAGATTTTTTTATGTCGAGTCACTTTTAGGAAAATTTGAAATTGGATAAAAAAAAAACTGTGACGACTACAGTTCACACGGCCACTAGTTTTAAATTGCGATTTATTCAGCATCCGTTAATACGATAAAAATACTTTTTATTGCACACCTCTTATCATATACCGCATTTAAATTCGTCGTATGAAAAGGTTCATCACTTTTCGACGCTATTTTAATACTGTTAAGGTCGAAAAGTAACGAACCTTTTCATTCCTCGACTGTACAAAGAATAAACAAAAATACAGGGAAACAGACGTAATACAACACATTTCATTTCTCTATACTTTTCCTGTTAAGCACAGCAGAGCTTAGCTTCGTTTCCTAAAAGTAGGAAAAACCTAATACTATAAGCAAATAAATGATATTGAACGTTTACACTTTCTGCAAAACAACAAAATACTCAAATTACTCAGTGACGTATTTTTACATAAACAGCTGCCATTACAATAAAAACACATTAAAAACCCATGCAACAGTAGAAAAAGCTTACCAGGTAAGCACACAAAGATCCGATGTTCCCCATTGCGTACCCGTACACCCGTGTACCCACGTAATCCCGGGGCACCCTTATTGGGTTACCCTGAGAAATATCATTTGTAGCACCCTGTCGTGCGCCGCTCTCTTATAAAATGTGGCATTTTCCCTTACGTGGGTAGATGCGAGTCGATGAGTCAATTTTGTGTCGATATAAAGTTGTCTTTCAGTTTTATAAAAGTATTAGGTTTTTCTAGACGGCAGCTACACAGATATTGAATAAATACTACAGTTATGGTTAAATAGATGTTAAACTAATTGTTTATTAAGCACTAACTTATGCAAACGAAAATTACATACAAGATTAATGAGTAACTAGTGAAGCATTTCGTGCCTGAGCTTGATTATTCCAATAGCTCAATTGGCTAGAGCAATTGGCAGCGTTTGCAAGGATAACGCACGCTCCAATCCTGCTCGGAGCACAATCTTTTTCAATTGTACCCCTTAATTAAAAAAATATTGGTGCTGTTTCTTATAGAAAACAAGAAAAACTATCTCAGTTGAATCGACGTCTTGCATGAGCTAACTTTATACTGCGTATGTGCTGCGTATACTGAAAGCCTGCGCTAAAACTTACTATTGTATTTTTTAAACTTACTTACCAACTATTGTATTATTATAGAGACGTAAAAGATTAGTGACTATGTACTACAGAACTACTTATCAGATTTCAAAAAATATTTCACTAGTGTGCATAGAATGTATTTTCCTAACCAGTGGCAGTGTATTGACATTTATGCACTTGCATTGTAATGCCTAAATTGAAGAATAAAGAACTTGTCAAAACGTTTGATTGATTTCGAGTTTGTCAAAACGTTGAAGCGTGTTTACATACTATTGAGGCTTGCATATTACGATAATCATTTCAACTGTATGTATTATTTTTTTCGTTGACCAAGAAAAATACACTAACGAATCTATCCAATAAATTACATCAAATTGTGAAGAAAATTCGGTTCCGATTTCACGCCCTTAAAAAACTCGCACCTATACGAAATAATATTTGTTTCCGAGGATTTATTGTCTCCCAATTGAACACAAAACATACGACTTTCTTTGTGCACGTGTGATGATAAAGTTGTTTTTTATAGCAGAATGTGATATCGTTACTGGCAATAAAAATCGAAAACGATGTTACTGTGTTTTGGTTAGAGTATGTTTAGGTATAGTTAATACCGAGATTACCAGATGATTTATTAAAAAATCGATACTACTTAATTATATTATACTTTAATTAAACATGGGTAAAGGCAGTATATTTAAATGTTCCGGTGGGATTTCGTGGAGCATTTCACGAGATTAGCTCCACGACTCGTCGGTGCCGCTGCAGCGCTGAGCCGCCTGCTGCCAAATTTGGGAGGGCCTGGAGCCTCATGTCGGCGCCTCTTTGCGAATGTCATTCGCAGTATGGCAATGTACGGGGCGCCGATATGGGCGGAGAGGCTTACGCACAAAACGAAGGCCCTTCTCCGAAGACCGCAGCGGGTGATAGCCCAACGAGTTATAAGGGGTTACTCAACTGTGGCTTATGCGGCAGCATGCGCACTCGCCGGTTCCTTGCCTTGGGAGCTAGATGCCCAGGTACTGGCGGAACTGTACAAAGAACGAGGGGAAGCCAGGACAACCGAGGATTACCTGGCCCCACAAGAGGTAGAGGCATGGCGCCGCATGGCCACCAGGCGGCAGAAGGACAGGTGGAAAAGCCAACTGGAGGACTCCCCTTATGGGACCTACACGATAGGAGCGCTCCTCCCGTCCTTTGACAGCTGGATCGATCGTAAGTGTCTCACATATAGGCTTGTGCAGGTAATGACCGGACATGGGTGCTTCGGTCACTACCTGCACAAAATAGGAAGAGAGCCGACCCCGGCTTGTCATCATTGCGGGAGTGAAGATGATACGGCCTTGCACACTCTTGAAGAGTGCCCCTGCTGGGCCGAGGAGCGCCGAGAATTGAGCGGGCTCCTAGGGACGGCAGATCTCTCGCTGCAAAGCGTAGTCATTGGCATGCTGAAGAGGGAGCGATCCTGGACTGCAGTCACTAACTTCTGCGAGAAAGTAATGAGGCAGAAGGAGGAAGCGGAGCGCGAGCGTGAAGAAAGAGGCGATGCGCATCCGCTCCGCCGTAGACGGAGGGGAAGAAGGCGACAGCAGTTCCTGAATCGCCTAATTCCCCAGTAGGGCTGTGGGTTGGGGACCAACACAATTAGGCCCTACACGCCTGGGGGAAGGGTTGGAGCGTTACCAACCCTTCCCCGCCATCAGCGCGAGGATGCTTCCGGCTCACAAGCCGGATAGCCGGGGGGGCATCGTGGTAGAATGCTAGCGATCCCATGGTGCTCCCCAACATGGCAGAGAGGATTAACGCCGCAGAGGTTTTAGTGGGTATTACCTCCTTCCACGGAGGGAGAGTCCCACATACCCCCCCTCACTATGGGCCATCCCCGGGCTCAGGGGGGGATGCGTAATGCATTTCCTCTGCGTCAAAAAAAAAAAAAAAAGTATATTTAAATGTTACTTGTCGCTGCCTTAAGTTGCCTTTTATTATATATATTTATATAAGTATGTATTTATGTATATTTATATATAAGGTGGCGCAGGACCGGTCATTGTGGAAGTCTTTGGGGGAGGCCTATGTCCAGCAGTGGACGTCTTTCGGCTGACATGATGATGATGATATATAAATACATATACATATATTATGTTATTTTGTATTTATTTAATATTTGTTGTGAGATGTATGTATGACTCTTCCTCTTGTACTCTTGCACTACCTGTTCATAATTTTTCTTTTGACAACTTCTCCTGCTACCCGAAGGTTGTCTGTAAGAGATCGCTTTAAGCGATAAGACCGCCTGTTGGTACCATTATTAATTATGTAATTTTTTGTGTAACATTTTTCTTTTGTGTGGTGCAACAAAGCATACCCACCAAAAACATTTCATGTCAAATGTTGCTAAGACGACCACATAAGGTTTGCCCTGTGAAAAAGATATCAGATCTCATGTACAGCCAAGCTTCTGAATCTACACGGCCTAACACTACCGACCCTAACTTCAACAATTTCTACATATCCGTAAATACTTATATGTATGGCTTCGCCGTTTCGCTACCGTCGTGGAGGTGATGCAAATATTTAGTTTCTGATCTGAAGTAAGTAACGTTATGAGACTATTATTGACATCATATCCTAAGAATATAAACTATCTGGTACATCGAAAACCAACTTTATGAGGATTCAAAAGAACGACGAAACACTTCGAGAAAAGGTAGGTAGTACCCTTGCGCTTCGCTTGGCTCGTCTTGGCGGGGGCACTAGCGTGCCCCCAGATTTATTATTATTATTACGTTACCTACTTACGCTAATATACGCCTTTGACTTGTAAAAAGTATGTATAAGTATAATGATTATAACGAAACAGACAAAAAAAAATTAAAAACTGATGTTATTGTTGAAGAGCCTTAAGTATCCCACTGGGACAGGCTGGTAAGAGACGTCAAATTCGTTTTACAATTGACGACATCTACCGCGATGTCGTGTTGGCTTTTGTGGGACCACCCCCACTATATCAGCCGAAGGACGTCCACTGCTGGACATAGGCCTCCCCCAATTTCATGGGGAATAAATGCCATAATCGCCACGCTATCGCAGTATCTCCACCGCACTCCAGGGATGCTGTTGCCCATCGCACGGTAGTCTTGGACGCAGTTTTAGGACATACCTGGGTCCACGGGAACCACTTCATGATAGTAATGTTATTACAGTTTATATTATAGTCGTTTATAGTAGGGTAGGTGGTGTTATGGTCCTGGTGAGTAGGTCGCCAGGGCTCCGGATGTGTTAAAAGTGAGGGACTTTACTTGTCTTAAACACAACGAATCTTTTAATAACGAACATTTTTAAGGTCTTGCCCTTAGAAGAAGTTACAGTATCAAAAAGTGTATTTAAGAATAAATTTAAGAATTTCTTACTAAATAAACTTTAATGTAAACGGCGAAATTTATAACCAAGCAAAGTATTAATATTAACTTTATATACATACTCATACTCATACTCATACTTATTTATTCATAATATTACAAATATTACATGTCAAAGCTATTAATTACGTATTAGTTCAGTGATCATATTAAATGCATACACTAACATCACACTATACTATAGTATCTTAAACATGATTACTGTTAATATTATTTTAATTACACTGTATAATAGGTTAAGTTGATAAAGGGTGTAATCTATTCGCCAATAAACTGCCCCGCAGTTTGGCGAAGCTATGGAAATTGGAATTTGTTTTGTTGTTCGGATAAATAAATAAAAAAAAAATATATAGTCAAATGTTTCATTTCAAAATATATTGGGGGACAATCTTACACAAATCGACGTAGTCCCAAACTAAGCAAAGCTTGTACTATGGGTACTAGACGACGATATACATAACGACAAAAACAAATAGCCGTGCTAAATGCACAAATAATACCCTGGCCGGGATTCGAACCCGGTACCTCTAGCTTCGGAAACAGTGTCACACTACTAACTACTAAACAGGCTATCGAATTAAACAAAGCAGCTGGCAACACCGCCAAGCGTAGACGTCAAATTTCACACAGCTGATTAATTAAATAAAATAAATGTTAATAATGAATAACTAGTATTCTAGTTAAGTTAAAAAGTGTTTATTAGTAGCAAGTATACTGTTAGTTATAAAATTCATCGAAAGAGACAGTGCAAAAGAGAAGAAAGAAGATCTCTAGAATTGCCAAACGTCATCGTAACGGAACATCGTTTGAAGCTTCAACGATAAACCTGGGGAGTAATTGTGTTCAATATAATTATAAATAAGTCAGTAGTGTAACTTTTATTACATTTAAATAACGTCTACTTGAATACTTCCCAAGTAAATAAATATTTACAAGCATAACCTCACTCGGAAATGAAATTGCACCCGGTCAGCTGAGTCATAACTTTTGTACTTGTTGTGTTTCACTCTGCCTAATAGTCATTTTATAAATCCTTTAACGACTCATTTCTCCATTCCATATTCATACTTACATTCTACCATCACACTAAACTGTTCACTCCTGCTATCTCTCTCTCTCTTTACTGGTCTTTCTCTGCTTGGTGTTTAGTCGCGTTGCCGTCTCATTTCAGGTGCTGTGGAGAGCTGTGTGTCAAGCTAGTTCACCATGTCTAGCTCATTTATGACACGCAAGGCCACAGTACGTGAACTGGAACATAAACTCAATGCAACACTCAAAGAACTAAAGCAGTCTAAAACTCTATGTGACCAGCTACTGCGGGAACGCGATGAAAGCGAAGAGGAGGTTAACAAGATTATTCAAAAAAATACAGAACTCAAACGTGATCTAGCCAACCTGGATGCTTTGCATAGGGATAGTGTGACACAGCGTGACCATCTGCTGGTCAAATTGAACAGTGTTCAGGAGTGCTGTGACATCCATGAGCGGACACTGCAACGTGTGGATGACCTGGAATATGAGCTTTCCGATGCCCACAAGGTGGTCCGTAGATTGCAAGAGGAAGCACAGTGCCAGCAACTCAACACCACCCGGCGGCTCTTTGATGAACTTGTGACACCAAACACTTATGCAGAGTGTCATAGCAATTTTGGACCTTCTAGTGTGATTGATTTGACAGAGGACTCCCTTTGTAGTAAACAAGTTAACTTTCTAAGTCACAGGAAATACAAAAAGTATATTAAGCTAAATAGATTTATAAGAAAATCAAAACGACTGTACAGACAGCATATTAATATTCATAAAATTACTACATTGAGAAAAAATCATGTCAGTGTTCTGAAAGAATTAAATTCTTGTAATGAGCAATTATGCTACAGTAGAACCATTTATGAAACTGACACTGAGAAACTGCAAGCCGAACTGAACATATTAGAAAATTCTTTGGGAGATTTAAGTAATAAATATGTAATATCCCAGAAGCAAATCAGTGAACATATTCTGGCAGCGGATGAACTTCTGGAGCTGTGCCACCACAACGAGGAATGTTTGGAAGCACTGCTTACCAAGCAGTCTTCGTATGAATGTGAGTGTGGGCTCCGGCAGGCTCATCCTATGCCCGGACATGCAGTATACTCATCAGTGCCGGACAGCAGCTTGTCGGTGTCACCGGAAACTATAACTCCAGCCTCTAATAATGTGAGTAGAACCCTTGTTTTCTCAGATAGGATAGGGCGAGGATTGGGCAAAATTCTATGTAATAATATTCTCAACAGCTGTGTTATAAATCATTGTATGCCCGATGCCTCATTTCTAAAAATTATAGATAACATCAAACATACCCATATAGATGAACAAACAACAATTGTATTAATGTTGGGTGATGGTTCAAATATTAGGTACTCTGAGATGAAGGCTGAGTTTGACTGCCTGTCTAAGCTAGGTGCTAAAAATGTTATTATAGGCGCGTTACCCTATTCTGCTTCTCCATGCAGTGCTAACAGTCATGCGTGTAATCTTAATAAGCTTATATATAAGCTGACGTGCCGTCATAGTGACGTTATATTTTTTGACACTAATAATGCTATTAGTGATTACCGTATTACAACTGACAGACTTGCTAAATCTTTAGCATCTTTTATTAATTCCGTTTTCGGAAATCAAAGCTCCCTCTCCACCTTGGATAGGACGACATCTCCAACTGCGGATTTGTCTTTAAACTGACTGTTAGGACAACAGAGAGGCACAATAGTGTAACTTTATTACACCAAAATATTAATCGCTTCACTGGCAAAATACTAGATTTAGAATTATTTACGGAAGAGTTTAATGTAGATGTAGTCTGCTTAACAGAAACTTGGTTAAAGAATCACATGATGAAATTCAATGTAAATAATTACGTATTGGCCAGCGCGTTCAACAGAACTACAGCAGAGGGTGGTGGATCTATTATTTTAGTGAAAAATGGTTTGACTTTTAAGGAACGTAGAGACGTCTCAGGCTGTTCTGTTGATCGTGTTTGCGAGATTGCTTGTGCAGAGATGGATCAGTATCTGATAATTTGCATTTATAAACCACCATCAGGTGATTTAACATCTTTTATGGAAATTATGGAGGATGTACTCAGGAAAGCAACAAGTGGTAAAAAGTCAGTAGTGGTCTGTGGCGACTTTAATATCGATATTTTATCACAATCAGCTGAAAAAGATAAGTACATTACTCTTTTGAAATCTTTCAATTTTGACTACTTGTTTGAAGTACCTACCAGAGTTACTCCGACCTCGGCCACTTGTATAGATAATATTTGGTTAAACAGTTCTCATATAGACAGTAGCATAGTGAATGGAGTTCGTTCGGATCATAAAGCTCAGATGGTCAGGCTACCTTGCGAAGTAAAACATCCAGATCGCGTTATAGAAATAAGACCGCTGAGTAGAAGTAGACTAGAATTACTAAAGTCTAATCTACTAGTCGCCATGCCGAACACCCAGGTAGAATCAAATGATCCGAATGATCAATTCAAAATGCTTCTGAATACAGTGTGCAACGAATTTAATAAGACTTGTAGTAAAAAGCGTATTAAGATAAATAATAAAATGAGATTTAATGAGTGGGCAACTACCGGAATTCGGAAAAGTAGAGATAACTTATACCAACTTTATGAAAGGAGATCTTGCACCACTGACGAAAGTTTCCATCAGTATGTTAGGGATTATTCCAAATTGTTTAAAACAGTGTGCACAAAAGCAAAAGCAATGCACTTGAATAATAAAATTAAGTCCTCAGATAATAAAGCCAAGACAGTCTGGAAAATAATTAACACAGAGACTGGGAAGAGAAATAATAGAGAGTTCACAATTTCTTTGAAAGTAAAGGATAATTTAATAACTGATGCAGTAAAAGTAGCTGATGAATTTAATAATTTCTTTTCTAAAATTCCTATAGTCACTACTCAAAGTTTAGCATCATCTACCACAAAAGCTGAATCCCTTCTGAATGACAACGTAAAATTAGAATCACTAACTAATTTCAAATTTCATCATGTTTCTCCTCTAGATGTACTGAAGTCCTTTGAAATGTTAAAAATAAAGAGCACTGAGGACTTATGGGGCGTGTCAGTCAAGGTACTGGAATCTATTCTGGAGGTCGTTGCACCAACTCTAGCTCTCATTTTTAATAACTGTATAGACTATGGCATTTTTCCAGACTTAATGAAATGTAGTAAAGTAGTTCCAATTTTCAAATCAGGTCATAGAGATAATCCTTCTGATTATCGTCCAGTTTCTATCCTACCTGCGTTTAGCAAAATATTCGAAAAAATAATGCTTACGCAATTGGTTTCTCACTTTAATTCTCACAATATTTTGCACGCACAGCAGTTCGGCTTCACGAAGGGTAGGTCAACTACTGATGCAGGTGCAAGTTTATTAAAATTTATTTTGCAGTCTTGGGAAGAGTCGCACGACGCCATCGGAGTGTTCTGTGACCTTTCCAAGGCTTTTGATTGTGTAGATCATGGTACTTTAATTTGTAAACTTAAGTTTTATGGCATCAGAGGGCACGCATTAGATCTCATGAAGTCATACTTAACACAGAGAAATCAAAAGGTAGCGATAAATAAAGCCATTTCGTCAGAGACAGTGGTAGAGATGGGAGTACCTCAGGGGTCTATTCTAGGTCCGTTCCTGTTCCTTGTTTATGTAAATGATCTGCCATATATGGTAAGCCGAAGATCAGGCATTGTAATGTTCGCAGACGACACCTCATTACTGTTCAAGGTAAATAGGAGAGATACTGAACTCATTGAACCAAATAATACCCTCTCCATGATATCTGACTGGTTTGCTGCCAATAACTTAGTATTGAACCCGAAAAAAACGAAATGTATTAAATTCTCTCTTGCGAACTCATCAAACAGAAACTTATATACAAATATTAGACTTAATGGTCAAACATTAGAATTTGTTACTTCTACTGTATTCTTAGGTATTACATTGGACTCAAAATTGCAGTGGGGTTCCCATATAACAGCGATAGGAAGTAGGTTGAGCTCTGCTGCATTTGCAGTCAGGAGAATAAGGCAGCTTACCAATGTGGCAACGGCACGGTTAGTTTACTTTGCTTATTTTAATAGTATAATTACTTATGGTCTTATCTTATGGGGATCAGCTGCAGATATTGAAACTGTTTTTATTTTGCAAAAAAGGGCTATCCGAGCAATTTATAACTTGGGGTCACGTGAGTCATTAAGAGAATTTTTCAAAGAAATAGATATTCTAACCCTGCCGTCCCTATATATATTTGAAATAATAATGTATGTTAGGAAGAATTTGGGCAATTTTCCAACGAACGCTGATAAACCAATAGCCACGAGAAATACTGGGAAACTGAAAGTAACCTTCTATAGACTAGTAAAGGCGAAAAAGTCGTTCTTGGGAAATTGTATCAAATTCTACAATAAAATTCCTAAACACATTACTGAACTTAGTAATTCTAAATTCAAATCTGTAGTAAAACAAACACTTATTTCAAAAGCATATTATAAGATAAACGATTACATCATGGATAGGGATGTTTGGCAGTGATAGCGTCCTGCACGGGTAATCTATCGCGAAAATATGTTTTCTACTGTAGCATTGTTATTTCAGTTATTTTGTAGTAGCTGACACTGTAATTTATATTTAACTATACAATGTATATTGTTTTGAAAAAATGACACCTCGCCGAGTTTCTTACGCCGGTTCTTCTCGTGGCAGAGGTTTATTTTTCCGAACCGGTGGTAGTTTATTGACGTTCATAGGTGCATGTAATATGCCTAATTTGAAGAATAAACTACTTTTACTTTTTTACTTTTTACTTTTACATAAAGTAACATTGAGAATTTAAAGTCGATGAGTGACGTGTCTGTAAATATTTTTCTGAGGAATCTTATTATATAATTTTTTAATGGGATTACGTTTGACCTTAGTCTAACCTGATGGAAAGTTAAAACAAAGTCTAAGATGGAACACGCTCACCCAGAAGATGCCTATTCACTCTTACCTTGAAGACATCGAGGTCATATGCTTCTGGAAATACAGACGCCGGAAGAGAATTCCAGACTGAAGCAGTGCGAATCAGAAATGATTTGTTAAACCGCGAGGTGCGGCATGAAAACGTAGACTATTGTATACTGAAAACGTAGTAAGACAACGAAACCTTCCTAGGTAGGTAGGTTTGCCTGTCGTGACTTCGCCTTTGTATTGTTCTATGTTTCTGTTTACAGATATTATTGTTATTTATTTATTTATCGTATGTATTTACATATCACTGGATATAAGATTTCTAGTTTGTATGTGTTCAATTATTAGGATTAAAAATTTGTTCTCCTCAGTAAGCTGAGGCTCCATCACTCAGGTTCACGAAGTCGTTTATGGGACCTGTACTTCGTAAGAAGACATTCCACGACCATCTGGTTTATGGTCTGGTGTGGGTATGGATATTATTGTGATTGGTACGAATACATGTGTGAATCTGAATCTGAAACTACAGCGTAAAGGTAAGCGTCCACAGGCCCGCATCGCACGCATCGGACGCATCGTACGCAACGGATTCTAGTAATCTTTGTATAGAGAGTCATACAAGTGCGTCCACTGACGTACGGCGCGGATCAGTGGATGCACTTGTGTGACTTTATACAGGGTGTCCCAAGAAGTAGTGATATACTGAAGCTGGGAGGTAGAGGACCTAGAGGGCTATCTGAATCACCCCCATGTATGTTCCGCGATTTTTAGTATTTTCGGAGTTATGATTTTTTTTTTAATTTTTCACCTATCGCCGCGTACGATGAGATTTTTATTTATGGTGACGTGAATAATTGCGGTAGATGCTTGATTTTTTTGTGTGCTAAGCTGATAGATATGCCAATTCAGTATGGTAACATTTACTATCGTTAGATCTTTGAATGGCATAAAAAAAATTAAATGCCAAGAAAGATAAAATTACCCAGTATGTTCACAACTTCAAGGGCCCTTAAAAAAATAAAATCACATAAAAAATAATTACCGATTGGCTTTTAAAACTTGCTCTATCTATCAGGTAGCTACCCTGAAAATTTCATTTTATTGTTAATAAGGCTTCAATTAAAAAATTGAAATCTAAATGTGGTAAGTGCACAATTTTAATTTACATAATGATTAATGCAAGCAAAGCAAAACCTTTCTAAATAAATTTCGTTCTAAATCACGCACTGGCCATCAATAGAAAAAGAACAAAAAACAAAAGACGGTTAACGCATGAGAAAATTTTCACGTTGTTTGGTCATCGTTGTTATTTTTCAATAATTTAAAAATTGTGTTTTAATACTGCTAATTGTTCGTTTCCCTAATCATTTTGGCTATTCATATGGACTTTAACTTGCATTACGATTTGGATTAGTGTTATTACCTGGAATCGACGAGTTGGCATCATTTAACTGGACTTGAATTTGCGTGTAAGTGATCATGTTTACTTCACGTGATTACGCAGAAATGCATTACTATTACGGTTATGCTAGGGGGAATGCGGCGGAAGCTTCAAGGCTGTACCGGGAACATGTGGAACGAAGAGGCGGGCCTCAACCTGAAACGTTTCCTGACTATCGCATGATCTTAAGAGTACATAATGCGTATTTGGAAGGTGTAGTAGATGCAGTTGTTGAAGAAGTAGAAAGAGACCCGTCGACCAGTGTGAGAGTTACGGAACGTCGTACCGGACTTTCTAAATCTCAGGTACACCGTACACTACAGACCGTAGGATATCATCCGTTTCACATTAGAAAAGTGCAACAGTTGAAACCGGAAGAAGGTATGTTATGAAGGTAAGTTAATCGGGCCCTTTCAGCTGCCAGACCGCTTGGGCGGCAATCACTTTTTAAATTTTCTTCGCGTCGATCTGCCCCTGCTGTTAGAAGATGTGGATTTGGAGACACGCAGAAACATAGTACTGCAGTGTGATGGTGCACCATGCCATTTTGCCTTGGACGTGAGAAACTATTTAAATCAAAGATACCCTGAAAGATGGATTGGTCGTTGCGGCCGGGGTGACGCCTGCCTTATAGCCTGGCATCCACGTTCCCCCGACCTAAACCCCATAGATTTTTTTCTATGGGGATATTACAAAGACCTTGTCTACTCGAGAGAATGCCGCAATTTGGACGAGTTAACCCGGAAATTGAGAGTAGCAGAAGAAACCATTAAAAATAATAGAAGTGCATTCAGACGTTTAAAAGACAACTTTTTCCGGCGATGTCGCACTTGCATTGAGCAACAGGGGGGGCATTTTGAAAATTTATTGTAATTAAACACCTTGTAATTGGTTTTACTTTGCTCGCATTAATCATTATGTAAATAAAAATTTTGCACTTACCACAGTTAGATTTCAATTTTTTGATTGAAGCCTTATTAATAATAAAATGAAATTTTCAGGGTAGCTACCTGATAGATAGAGCAAGTTTTTAAAAGCCAATCGGTAATTATTTTTTATGTGATTTAATTTTTTTAAGGGCCCTTGAAGTTGTGAACATACTGGGTAATTTTATCTTTCTTGGCATTTAATTTGTTTTATGCCATTCAAAGATCTAACCATAGTAAATGTTACAATACTGAATTGGCCTATTTATCAGCTTAGCACACAAAAAAAATCAAGCATCTACCGCAATAATTCACGTCACCATAAATAAAAATCTCATCGTACGCGGCAATAGGTGAAAAATTAAAAAAAAAAATATTACTCCGAAAATACTAAAAATCGCGGAACATACATGGGGGTGATTCAGATAGCCCTCTAGGTCCTCTACCTCCCAGCTTCAGTATATCACTACTTCTTGGGACACCCTGTATACAAAGAATACTAAAAGCCGTTGCGTGCGATGCGGGCCTGTGGACGCTTACCTTAAACCGACTTGAAATCAATATATGATTCATAAAAACAGCCATCACATGGATGTGTCGGTCGATCCTATTTACATTTATTATAACAGACAGCTAGCAAAGTGGTTGGAATTGAATGAATATGTTAAATACACAATAAACAATCAAGGGTGACTTAATTGCAATCATTCATGTTCATAATACACTATTGTACGCTTAATTGTTTTAGAGTAATCACCACTTTGCGTAACAGATTGTTCATATGTAAACCACTCCTGAAATTCTGTTAACTTTATTGGTGTTGTATAATGAATTTAAAAGGAAAACTATCACAGATATGTATCATCCGCGTACATGTACATGTATATTTTACAGTGTTGTATGACATTACAAAGTCTTGGAAGACAAAGTCTTGGTGTCCAGGCTTCTAAGCAGAGGTACGAAGGTGAGGATATATAAAACCGTCATAAGGCCTATCCTCATGTACGGCTGCGAAGCCTGGACACTAACCCAAAAAGAAGTAAATCAACTCCTGGTAACAGAAAGGAAAGTTCTGCGGAAGATCCTGGGACCTGTCAAGAACGATGACGGCTCTTGGAGGATCAGGAGAAATGCCGAGATCGAAGAACTGGTGGCCTATCGAAGAAAGCATACTTGGGGCGACTGAGTGGGCGCCGCCCGGTTGGTCGACCCAGGTATCGCTGGGAAGACAGTGTGGAGGCGGATCTACGGCAGCTTCGGGTCGAAGACTGGCAGGAGGCTGCGCAGGATCGGGAAAAGTGGCGTGCTCTCGTTTCGGAGGCCAAGGTCCTCTTTGGATCCTTGCGCCGATAAAGTAGCAAGTATGACATTGCTCATGCTGTTAACATCCATAATATATCCAACTGGGTCATAAACTGATCCAGTTGGTACACCAGATGTTACACCATGCTTCCTCAACTTATTATTCTATTATTCTTCTTTAACTACTGTTCTTGTTAAGATAGTTTTTAGGGTTCCGTACCCAAAGAATAAAAACGGGACCCTGTTACTAAGACTTCGCTGTCCGTCCGTCCGTCTGTCACCACGTCACCAGGCTGTATCTGACAACACAGTAACAGTTGAAATTTTCACAGATTGTGTATTTCTGTTGCCGCTATAACAACAAATACTAAAAACAAAATAATTATAATAATAAAGGGGTGATCCCATACAAAAAATGTGATATTTTAGCCCTTTTTCATGGCTACCACTCGCCGAGCTAGATCTCAAGAACCGTAATAGCTACACAAAAATGAAAAAATGAAATTTGCACAGATTATGTATTTTTATTGTGGCTACAACCACAAATACTAAAATCAAAATAATAATAATAATGATTAAGGGGGCTCCCATACAACAGTCAGAGTCCGATTCGCACTTGGCCGGTTTTTAAAGTTTAGTTGTCTATTTACTACGTAATCAATAAATTCATACTAATTTTATAAATGCGAAAAAAACTCACTGTGTCTGTCTGTATGTACCTGTTCGCGCTAAATCCACTGAATGAATTTAGATGAAATGAGAATGGGCTAAAAGTCCCATTGGTGTATAGGTACAGCTGAGACATATCTCGTTTGAAAGGTTTTAGTCGTGCCATTTTTGTATGGCACTAATGTTCAGCAGCGTGCAGGGACCGGGTAATTTACAAAACCATGTACCGCTTAAAAACATATGTTATCTTATCGGTCCGAAGGAGATAGAAAGGGGTTGGAAATTTGTACGGAAGACATTTAATAAAGCTTAGTTCGATTTGTGTGCCCCTTATTATTTACTCATTATTCATATTGTATCCACGTCCGTAGGGAGTACCCACCGTTACCCTACACGTGACCCCTGGGTGGTGCTAAAAGTGCAACAAAAACTGGCAACCGTACTTGTCTTCTCGAAGATCTCACGGTTCGTAAATAAATGCCATACGATTAAATAAATTATTCATATTGTATGATAAATTGCAAGCAACGAAGACATCGTTGTAAGAAGTTATGGATATTTACAGACACCCTACTGACGTCTTTGAGTCTTAATCTTCAAATTTAATGAAGCGTCCCTCTGTCACGGAATACGGTTAGCACGCAGCGTGTCGGTTTCACTCGTTATTTCGCCTTTCTGTGATATATTTAACGATGCACGTGCTATTTTTTTAGCATAGATATACTACACTACAGATAATTATTTGCATAATTTTCTTTTCTTTAAAAAAAAAACAGATACAGGCCGATATAATATGTAAAACAAAATAGGCTAAATGTTTGTAGGTATACAGCCTATATCCTAAATCGATTCCCACTACAACTTCACACAAATTAAATTAAGATGGTATTGTAACAAATTGAAAATTTTCAATAAACTGATATATTTGTTTTTTTTTTTGGATTCTGATATGTCCTAAAACTACGACCAAGACCACCGGAGGATGGGCAGCCGCATCCCTGAAGTGCGGTGGAGATACATCGATCGCCAACCCGCATGCCAAGCGTGGCGATTATGGCATTTACCCCCCATGAAATTGAGGGAGGCCTACGTCCTGCAGTGGACGTCCTTCGGCTGAGGTGGTGATAAATTTTAATTTATCAAGTCATCCAAGATCGGATTACTTGATCTACCAATTTTAAACCTCAAATAATAAAGACGAAAAGTGGTAGACCACTGTCTTAATCATCCAGTAGACGAATGTGTGATATCACTTGGCTGCTGACCATAAAAAATGTCAGCCACTTGTCAAATAGTCACTGCAACTAACTTATAATACAGCACTACTCGTGCTCGTGTGCCATATCTCACTCGCCCTCGTCTAACTACCGGCTCATTACGCCGTTGTCGCTAGTTCACCTGATATTAATTTCCCGGCGGGGATATAAATTTTGTCGGCGACATACTGGCTCGCTGGAACTTTGTTGGCGTTTTGGCTAAAGGGTTTACACCTCGTTACACCGGTTTAATGTCGGGAATTAAAAAATTACTCATCATTGCTGTGCATTTTTTTTAAAGAGTGCGTTATATTTGTTGCCAGAATACCTACTCGTATTTTTTTTCTCGTATATTTTTTTGGTTTGATAGATCGTCTGAACTCATTAACTCCCCGCCCCACCCCCCGCGATGTAAAGAAACCCCCATGAGTGTACAGAGGCCTTGAAATTATAGACGGTTGTTTTGTTCTATCAGTATCAAGTTTAACTGACCATTCGTGTACCCCATTGCAATAAATATAAGGTCTACCAATGGTCAGTTCACTGTGATGCTGATAGTTCAAAGCACGAATGAATGGATGGCTGGTTGAGGGTGGCGCAGGACCGGTCATTGTGGCACTTTGGGGAGGCATATTGTGCACGAGTGCACCTATGACTGGTTACTTGCAGTGGACTGGCAGGCCTGAGGCGAGTGGGAGAGGAGAGAGCCTTCCCGATTAACCTGCAGTGTCTGTTTTCCAGTGACTAACTCTCAGTTACGAGTGTTCGTCTACCAGTGTGGAGTGTTCGACTACCAGAGTCCCAGTGACCGTGCGGCGTATGTGCCGCCTATATTATACTGTCTGACTCTCCGCCCCTCTCTTCAGACCTGCCTCGTCCGCTGACCCTTATTTGGTAAAATCCCTAAATTACAATTTTACGGGCGCTATTCATGGGTTTCGAGAAAGGTATAGTTATTACCCTAAGTAAGAAACCATTAGGCATTATTGCCGGCCCGTTGTCTGTTCGGCCCGTCGGCACGTCGCAACTCACAGGTACAATACAGAACAAATGGTGTTTTAGTGCACACCCTAATAAAATAGAAATCAATTCCAAAATTATGAATTGCAAACAATTGGCAGTTATATCCCTAAAGGGCGGCAACGTACAATTAAACCATTAAAACTATTGCTAATTTCTTCTCACGGTTTGTGAGGTTTCGACACATCTGGCAGTCCTTTCTTTATAGATCTACCTAAGACTAACAATGAACTTAACAGATGAATAATCTAAGGGAACTTAACTAAGGCACTCTTATCGAAAATAACACTAATATTAATTCGCCGTCCTGCACATCTCTCCCGCCGTGCATCGCTCGGGTGAGCGTTGCATTCCTATTTCGCGTGCAGGTCTGCAGCAGGCTCCGTCGGCAGGATCACCAGCTTCTTGGTCGGCCGGCGCAGCACTCCGCCCTTCGTCTCGACATCCACTACCCTCGTCGCTCCGTCTGGGCCTGGGTATTTGGCGATCACTCTACCCATTGGCCATGTGTTGCGAGGGAGAGTACCGTCGGCGATGAGTACTAGATCGCCGATCTCTATGGGACGGCCGCGTCCGTACGGCTCCCGCCGGTCTTGGAGTGTGGGCAGGTACTCGCGGACCCATCGGTTCCAGAAATGGTCCGCGAGGCGTTGGCTGGTTCTCCATGTTGCTCGGCCAGCTAAGTCCTGGTCGTTGAAAGTGCCGGGCGACTGTATTCGCCCGGAGCTCCCGAGGAGAAAGTGGTTTGGCGTTATCGCCTCGGGGGCGTCGGGGTCAACGGACACGTGGGTTAGCGGTCGGCTGTTGACGATGTTCTCTGCCTCGGCTAGCGTCGTCACAAAGACTTCTTCTGTTGGGCGGCGCTCCTTCAGAACGGCATATAGTGTGTCTTTCACCGCTCGCACCATACGTTCCCAAGCCCCGCCCATGAACGGGGCGGACGGGGGAATAAACCGCCACCTGATTTTGCGCCGCGCCGCCTCTTCTTGCATCGCTGTGTCGGCTGCCTCGCGTAGCATCTTGTTCGCCGCATGAAAGTTCGTCCCATTGTCGGACCAAATTTCTGTCGGTGTCCCTCGTCGCGCGATCATTCGTCGTAATGCCATAACAGCTGATTCACCGCTCAGGCTCGGCACAATTTCCATGTGTACCGCGCGTGTTGTGAGACACGTAAAGAGCGCTACGTATCTTTTTTGTGTGCCACGACCCACAGTGATTGTTACGGGGCCCCATAGGTCAAGCCCCGTGTAGGTATAAGTCCTTTCATGGTGAGCGAGGCGACAGTAGGGTAGGTCCCCCGTTGGTGGTACAGTCGGCTTGGATTTCCTTATGCGGCAGGGCTGACAGCGGTGGATAATCATACGTGCGACAGTACGTAGGCGAAGTATCACGTATTGTTGCTTGCACTCGTTTATCGTGGCTTCGACTCCGCTGTGGTTGAGTTGCCTGTGTACGTAGTCGATGTATAGGCGGGTCGTGGGATGATTGCCATCTAGTACTGGCGGTCGCTTTTGCAGAGTTTCTATGTCGGTCGCGGCGTTGATGCGTGGTTTCAGCGTGATTATCCCGTTGACGAGTTCGACTGCGAATGGGCGTAAGCGACTTTGCGACGCCGGCGGCTTTCTTTGTAACGGCTGTCGCGCCTCTTCGCCGAAACTGTCTTGCTGGCTTTCTCGTACTATTATGCGCTCGGCCTCGATGATGTGGCGCGCGTCGAGGGTTATATACTTATCGGGAATACGTCCGACTCGTCGAGGTGGTGTGTTCGGCGCACGTCGCTTCGTTTCGTTCCAGCTCGGGTCCTTTTCATCGTTCTTCGCCGTTCGCTTGTAGCGGGTGCGATGTGGGCGACATAGTCCTATGAACTGTAGTACGCGGGCTAGCGTGCATACCAGGCGTTCCCATTTAGGATAACTATCAGCGGCGGGTAAACATGGCTTGTAAGTGATCTTATTGCGTGTCTCGGGCGTTGGTTTTTTCTTTTCACCGGTGTGTTTGGCGCTTTGTTGCGGCGGCTCGGGCATTTGTTTTCTCTCTTCACCGGTGTGTGTGTCGCTTTGTTGCGGCGGCTCAGGCGAGTCGGGCGTTTGTCTTCTCTCTTCAACGACGTGTATAGCTCTTTTTTGCCGCGACTCAGGCGTTTGGTCTCTATCGGATGAGCTGTCTTCGTTTGACGGTGCCTGGTCGTCGAAACGATCTATAATATAGTGTGTGATGGCGGTGTCTATAGGGCTTCTGTGCGCGTGGGTATGTGCGCCATGAAGTACCCATCCAAGCGACAAGCGGCTCGCAATGGGTTGGTGGCTCTGGCCACGACGAATCTCTTCTGGAATTAAGAGATGCCAGTTATCTTGTCCCAACAGGATACCCGGCTCGGCGGCATCGTACGTCAGTACGTGTTCGATGTCCCGCAAGTGTGCGCACGCCTTTACATCCTCATTGCTAATTGTTTGCGGCGAGAGGCGGAGATCAGGAATAGTGCGGGCGTGGATCCGCACGGTTTCGCCTTGTCCCATTATGTGTAACGAAACCCGTCGAGACTTCGTGGCGTTAACCTTTTCATTGGTTATCGCCTCTATCTGTAATGGTTTGGCGGGCCCGTCTAGGCCAGCTCGGCGGGCGATGTCTTCAGATAGAAGCGTGATAGTGCTTCCGTCGTCGAATAGCGCTGATGTCGACACTTGTCCCTTCGGGCCCGCTATAGTTACGGGCATTATTTTCAGGAAGGCGCGGGACTGTCTCGGCGTCCATGTAGAGGCGACGGCTTCACTCACGGCGGGCTCGGTCTTCTTGCTGTGCAACAGCTTGTGGTGAAAGTATTCACAGCCATCTTGTTCGCATTTTATTCGTTTGCAGTGGTGAGTCTTGTTTCTATATCTCAAACACCGGAAACATAATCGCTTTTCCTTTGCCATTTTCCAGCGATTGTCGACCCCTTCAGCGGCGAACTTCGGGCAATTCACTATATTGTGAGCTTCACTTTGACAGTAAGAGCACTTGCTGGCGGGCTTATCGATCGTCGTAAACGTCTTGTGCGCTCTTCTTACGTTGATAGGGGCTTCGGCGACTTCGGGCTGGGCGTAGGCCGCACAGTATTGCGCTTCGCGTTGCAGGAATGCCGAAATATTAATTAGTTCGGGTTCTGCTTTCGTGATGGTTGTGGCGGCAAAGTCGTACCATCTGTAGCGCTGAGTCGGCGTCAACTTTTCCAGTATAGCCTTCGTGGCTTCTGGGCTGTAAAGGTACTGCGCGCGGTCGAGGGCTCGTAGCGTAGCGATCGTGTTCGCAACGCGGCATGAAAACGCGCATATATCGCGGGCACTGTCCGTAAGGCGAGGGAGAGCGCGAAGTCGTTCTAATTCGGCTAGTGCGATCGAGTCTGGCCGCCCGAATCTAGTTTCTAAAGTTTTCATGATTTCGGCGGCTGGGGCTTGATATATTAATAGATTTTCTACGGCTTCTTTTGCCCTTCCTTTAAGGGCTCTTCGCAGGCGACCGATGTTTTCTATCTCAGTAAATCTTGCGCTCGATTCTTCGTACGTGGCCTTAAATGAAAGCCACTCTTGTTGCGACCCTCCGTAGGCAGGGAGCTCGGTGACGAATCGGGGTGCGCTACCGGCGCGTGCGGCGATGGCGATAGCGGCGGCGAGCTCGGAGATGTCGACTTTTTGCGCTGATTGCTTTACTATGGATGCAACCGTTGCGTCTTCACGGCGGGGCGCGCAGGGCTGCGCGGGGGTGAAGACGGGGGCGGCAGTATTTAACGGTGCATCGGGCGCTCGCGCAGGCGCCGCGTCGGCGGCGGCGGCGGCTGCGGTACGGGGCGGCGGGGGGAGCTCGGCCGCGGCGCTCGGCAGCGGCGGCGGGGCTGAGGCTCCTTTTATGACGGGGTGCTCTTCCGGGAAATGGGGCTCCTGGGTGGTCGCGAGAACTTCGCGATGGCTTGACTCCAGCCAGGCGCCGACTCTGGTATCTAGTAGCGTGGAGGAGAGCACTGTGGCGTTGTCATCTTCACTATCATCTTCGGCCTCAATGGCCGCTAGGCGGGCTCGGGCGAGTTCCAACTCGATTTTCAGCATCTCCTCACGTGCTTTGGCGATGCGGCGGGCGCGCCGGCTCGAAGTTGTCTTCACAGATTTCGTCAGCGGCGGTGCAGGCGGGCGAGAGACTAACGGCGTGTCCGTCGACTCTTGAGATAACGGCGGTGTCGTCTCTGAAGTCGCGGGCTGGCTCGCCGTGTTGTCTACTATGGCTGCCGCTGATTGTGATGACGGTGCTCCTTCGGCCGCGGAGCCCTCCGCTTGAGAGGTTAGCTGGGCGAGGGAACGTCCTTTCCCTGTGGATCTCGTTACCGGTGCCATCTTGAATTTTGTATTTTCAGACTTGAGTCTTCTTTCTTCAATTCGTTATTCGGCTCCGAAGGACCAACATGTGCACGAGTGCACCTATGACTGGTTACTTGCAGTGGACTGGCAGGCCTGAGGCGAGTGGGAGAGGAGAGAGCCTTCCCGATTAACCTGCAGTGTCTGTTTTCCAGTGACTAACTCTCAGTTACGAGTGTTCGTCTACCAGTGTGGAGTGTTCGACTACCAGAGTCCCAGTGACCGTGCGGCGTATGTGCCGCCTATATTATACTGTCTGACTCTCCGCCCCTCTCTTCAGACCTGCCTCGTCCGCTGACCCTTATTTGGTAAAATCCCTAAATTACAATTTTACGGGCGCTATTCATGGGTTTCGAGAAAGGTATAGTTATTACCCTAAGTAAGAAACCATTAGGCATTATTGCCGGCCCGTTGTCTGTTCGGCCCGTCGGCACGTCGCAACTCACAGGTACAATACAGAACAAATGGTGTTTTAGTGCACACCCTAATAAAATAGAAATCAATTCCAAAATTATGAATTGCAAACAATTGGCAGTTATATCCCTAAAGGGCGGCAACGTACAATTAAACCATTAAAACTATTGCTAATTTCTTCTCACGGTTTGTGAGGTTTCGACACATCTGGCAGTCCTTTCTTTATAGATCTACCTAAGACTAACAATGAACTTAACAGATGAATAATCTAAGGGAACTTAACTAAGGCACTCTTATCGAAAATAACACTAATATTAATTCGCCGTCCTGCACACATATGTCGAGCATGCTGCAATGGACGTCCTTCGGCTGATATAATGATGAGTGAAGGGAGCAGCAAAGAGAATGAATATGCTCAATTGCCTTGCATACAACAATGAGCACAGGAGAGTACAAAAAATGTGTTCCTTTCCTGCGTATCCTACCTCCTACACGGAACGTGCGGGTAGCGCGTATCCTACCTTCTACTGGATCGTGCAGGTAGAGCGTATCCTACCTCCTTGACGAAATGGGCAGGCAGCGCGGAATGTGTTCCTGAGTATCCTACCTCCGACAAGGAACGTGCGGGTAGCGCGTATCTTACCTCGTACAAGGAACGTGCAGGTATCGCGTATCCTACCTCTTTGACAAAATGCACAGTCAGCGCGGAATGTGATCCTGCGTATCCTACCTCCTACATGGATCGTGCAGGGAGCGCGTATCCTACCTCCTTGACGAAATGCGCAGGCAGCGCGGAATGTGATCCTGCGTATCCTCCTGAATGGAATGGCGTGGGGCATGCGGAGGGGGTACTTCGGAATGGCGGCGGATAGACACGGAGGTCCTCGCTAACTAGCGAAGTGTCTCCGTTCCAGCTAGGGGTAAAATGCTTTCGTATGTCCAGATTTCCGGCGGATGTTCGGCTATTCTCCTCTACAGGTCGCGTTTCTCAACCGATTCTCGTGAAATTTTGTGAGCAGGTTCAATAATTATACGGATTTTATCGTGTATTCAGTTTTTTGGAAATTTCGAACTTTGAAATAAAAATTCTTAATGTCGACAGCTCCAGCGCCACAAGTTATCTAATTGTATGACTTACTCTCTATATGGTTTGATTAGCATTATATTTTAGTGTGATTACTTGATTTGGCTTGCATTTCCATGTTAGGGTTAGGGTTCTAATATACACTTGACCACTTTTGCTTATATGGTAGTGATTCTGCCTTCGAAGCCGGAGGTCCCAGGGCTTAGTGTGGAACTAGGTCGATTTGTGTAAGATTCTTCCCAGATATTTATTTATTATTTATAGGGTTCCAATAGTATGTTTTTATGGTAAATCAAACATCTCCTAATACAGATAATCACAAAAACAACCTTTAATACAGCACTTTCTGCACTCCGCGTCAATGCGGCGCGCGTGACCGGGGAGCAAATAATGTGAGTATTATAGCCCGCGATTTTTTCCCGGTCGGCTACGTGTGTAATCTCCCGCTGATTGTCTGGAGACGCGATGACAGTGGGGGATAAGGAATGGTTATTTTAATCCGCCTCCTTAAAAAATATTGTCCTTGTGGCGAGTTTTTATTTTCAGTGGGCTTTGTTAGAATTGAGAAGTATGGAACATGGATGGATGAATCGGACATTTTAAGAAAATGTGGTTGATTTTCTATGTTTGGGCGGAAAAAATTAAGGAGCGTTCGTGGCCCAGCGGCGCCAGCGTACCGCGTGCGGTATGTGAGATCGCGTCGGCCGTGGTAAACTTTTCGATGGGTAATCGCTTTGAGTGAGATGAGAGAGAGAGTGAGAGCGTTGGAAGGCACGCTAAGCCGTTGATCCCGGTTGCTTTCTATGACAACAGTCGTTAAGCCAAATTAGAGACCTTTGGGTGACTTGTCAACTTCTAACTGTCAAGTTGCCCACTTACTTGACAAGCGTAATCCCAATAAGGAGTTTCCAACTTGGGTTGGAAGGTCAAATAGCAGTCGTGTAAAAACTACGCGGGCATCCTTCAGGATGCAATTGTAGTGGGATAACTCTAGGATGATGATGATTATGGCATTTATCCCCCAAGCTCGGGGGAGGCCTATGTCCAGCAGTGGACGTTCTCCGGCTGATATGGTGGTGGTGGTGGATGATGATGATAAAACAGTTAGCCCCAAAATGCCCACAAGATAAATTCCTCATGCATCATTATTAGCATGTTAGTAGTATAGGTAGTGGATAAACATACTACTAACATCGCCGTAAAGTTGCTAGTCTTTCGGTTTTCTATCGGTTGCATTTCGGGGAGTGTGCTGATGAACTGCACAGTATAATACCCCCCGCCCCCTTCTACCATCGGACGACCAGGGATACGGCAAGGCGACATCGTTTTACGGTGGCAGTTCCAAAAACTCGCACGAAGCGTTTCGCTTCCTCTTTTATTGTGAGAACAGCCAAGTTGTGGAACTCCTTGCCGGAATCCTTGTTCCCTGAAAACTACAACCTTACGGTCTTCAAGACGAGAGTGAACCGGTTTTTACTAGGTAAGCGCGCTCCATCCTAGACCATAATATCGCTTACCATCAGGTGATTTGTGGTCAAGCGCAAACCTATCCGGAGTAAAAAAAACAAAAATCCGCAGGTGAATGTGAAGAATCAACAGCTTTGATATTATCTCTAAATACAATAAAAATAATCTTTATTACACATCTCACATAAATTATTGAAACAGTTAAACACAAACAAAACAATTACATGTATTTAGATAGAGGTAGACTACAGGCGGTCCTATCGCTAAAGAGCAATTTCTTGCAGACAACCTTTGAGCAGCGAAAAAAAAGAAAATAATATAAACAATTACAAAATAGTTTACAATATACATACTTTGTAGCATACCTTGTGTTCTTAAGAGCATCTGCTCGCCCTCGCATGCAGGTTGCGGCAATGCGCTTTTTCTCGTTCGTTACCTTGTTTCTTTTGCTAAACATTTCACTTGAATCACTGTAACGATAGGAAAATATTGTTTCTTTGATTACTTACGAAAATTTCAATGTTTTCGGCACTGCCTATGTTATGGGACACACTAAACACGCCAGAAACTTACCTTGCCTGATATAGCTTTATATTTTCAATTATTTTGTTGTCTTCATTTGAAAACAAACATAAATATCCTAGAATTTAATACTTTTGACATGTTTACTTATCGACCCTCATAGCAACGGACATTGTCAAAACTCATTTTTAGCTAAGGTTGTAATCATTTTACGTCTAAATTGTATACTGGTATCCTGTAAATTTGAAATTGTAAATTTAGAACTATGGATTCTCGAACAACGTCAAGAAATAGTATAAAAGCCGAACATTGCCTAGGACAATTGAGTTTCTCGCCGACTTTTCATCAGTCAAGTCGCAATTGGTCAGTGCAGGGCCAAGCCAGGTCCTGCACTTCAAGAAGACCTCGTGCTCACGTACTTACTTCGACGTCTCTTCTCTTTCTCGATACGCCGAGCCATTCTCCCCGAGCCACGGTGCTCGAGTCTCCGTACCTACTTACTCGAGTCTCCGTACCTACTTACTCGAGTCTCCGTACCTACTTACTCGAGTCTCAGTGCCTACTTACTGGAGCCATCGTGCCAACAAACTCGAGTCGTCGTGCCAACTAACTTGAGCCGACGCGCCAACTTACTCAAGCCGACGCGCCAACTTACTCAAGCCGACGCGCCAACTTACTCAAGCCGACGCGCCATCTTACTCAAGCCGACGCGGCAACTTACTCAAGCCGACGCGCCAACCTACTCGAGTCGCCGTACCACTACTCGAGGCGCCGAGTCTTCTGTCTCGAGGCTCCAAATTTTTGGGTTACCTACTTAAAATTTATAGTGTTTGACCTTAATGTTCCATATTATTATTTTTTATATATCTAGAATCTGTGAGTGCCTTGATAACAAACATTGTCCAAATAAAAGCTTACCCCGACCTTGAGCATTTTCTTTTATTTTTTTTAACTTTTACTTTCAACTTCTTTTTAAAAAAAAAGTCTGCTTACCTCGCCTTTCAATATCACTTGGAAGGCGACGTAACGTGACAACTTATATACTTTAATATATAAAAATACATACACAATACATACATACATACGCGCCTATTTCCCAGAGGGGTAGGCAGAAATCACGATTTTCCATTTGCTACGATCCTGACATACAACTTTCGCTTCATGAACTCTCATAACATTCTTCATGCATGCGCGCCAATTTAGTGAACTCTTGACCTGGCCTTTCTGCAGAATATCTCTGATTTGGTCGGAGTACGTTCGCCGAGGTCTTCCCTTCCAACTTTTCCTTCCAATCTTCCTTCATACACTCGTTTTGTCAATCTTCTTTCATTCATCCTCTCTACATTCCAAACCATCTTAGCATACCTTTATCAATCATACGTATACACTGGCCTGCAAAAGAAAGTATATCACCCATAAACGTGATGATACCTTCTGTAATATTTGAATTAAATAGAAACTTGAAATAAAAAAATAAGTAAAACATTTAGTTTTGTTGAACTACTTTTTGACAACCTCCTTTTAAAAGATGGCTGAAAAAAAAAGAAGAAAAACGCTCCCTTTTTAAATGCTGTAATTTTTTACTTTTAGTTTTTTTTTTTTTTTTTATAAAAAATGGGATTGCTCTTGGCCAGCATCTAGCCAGGGGGCAAAGATGAGGCCGACGATGAAGCGAGCTCACCCAGAAGATGCCTATTCACTCGTGCCTTAAAAAGGTCCAGTTATATGAACTCGGAAATACAGACGCCGGCAGAGAATTCCAAACCTTAGAAGTGCGCATTATAAAAGAAGATGCAAAGCGCTTGGTTCGAATTAGAGGAATTTCGATTTCCAGTTTTCTTGATGTTATACCTTCTTTTGCAGACCAGTGTATAACAATATCATAATAAGAACTACTTTTGGCAATTTACGACGGATTTCTCGTATCAACGTGTAAATTATTCCATTCTTGAAATTGTCTTCAAGATGCTGGGAAAAATAACGGCACTTAAAACTCACAATTCACCCTAGAGCCCAGGTCACCAAAATAAAATATTTATAGGTTTAGACCACAATAAAACAGAAACTTTTTATGAAGCCTCAACCGTCTTAACTCAAAGTTTATATTTACCGAGCCATTTCATACGAAATTGACACGTATACACAATGTTTTTACGGCGTAAATGGCGTGCACGCAATAGACCGCTTCTCGCTCCCTGAACACCTTTATCTGCATTTCAGCTGTAATTTAAGGGCAGGCCCACAACGCCCCGCTTACCTAAATATTCAAGGTTATTCGCACTTTTTTAGCACGTATGGTGTGGCCCTTAAAACTAGCTTTACGAGGGATTTTCAGGAACACTGTCCACAGATCTCAGAGTAAGAATTTCTATAGAGATTCTATACGAGTTTCACCAAGTGGGACAGAAAAGCTCTTATGCAGCTAGATTGAGAACTAGTCTTAAACGTCTGGCGGCTTACAATAAATTAGGTAGTCGTTTATTTTTCCTCAAACTATTTGACTTGACGTTTAGATGACATTGAGGCAAATAAAGAAAAGCGGAACTATAACAAGGACAACAAATGATATATCCGTCTCTGTCGCTCTTATTCTAATTAGTATATGATCTTTCTCGCTCTTAGCGGTATTATTATTTGACGTTTACTCTGGTTACTCTGCGCCGCAGATACTCGTATATCATTATACTGTTTTTCACGTAAGAAGAGTCCGGTGACAGCTGTCAACCCAGTACAAATTATGTCATTTTTGACGTATAATGACATAATTTGTATTGGGTTGACAGCTGTCACCGGACTCTTCTTACGTGAAAAACAGTATAATTTTAAAGAATGAAAACTAGAAATATTTATTAATTGTATTCTTCACTAAATCTATTGTAGAAGAAATCTTAACGTTCATGAGGCGGACTAAATTTAATCCGTCCAACTACAGGCAAATAGCTATAGAATAGAAAAGAATAGAATAGAAAACATGTATTCGTGACAATACAATACAACAAAAGAGAAATAGAAAACAAAAACAATACCAATGGGTATTGCACGAAATGGTTCCATCTCAGCGTGTTGCTGGCGCTATTACCAGCGCTGATCTTCCGATGGAACCATCAAGTGATTTTCCAGCAGGTAACACATAAAACCAATGGGGTCCTTTACTCGGTCATCACTATCACGCGGATCACTCATATCACGATCCGTATCACGTGAATATTGAAGAAAAATCAATACAATTCTGAAAACCGCGATAATATTGACACCCCAGTATTGTCATATCATTAATCGTGTAAAGGGCCCCATTAAAAGAAATAGTAAAGCGTATAACCTCTTATTTCTCGAAGATAATGGACTCCATTATCAACTGCCAGCTCCTTCGGTACTTAGATGACCACCAGTTGCTTAGCGACCGACAATACGGTTTCCGTAAGGGCCGCTCGGCTGGTGATCTTCTGGTTTACCTGACGCATCGTTGGGCACAGGCAATCGAGACAAAGGGTGAAGCAGTGGCTGTTAGTTTGGATATAGCGAAGGCCTTTTATCGCGTTTGTCACAAAGCACTTCTTTCAAAACTTCCATCCTATCGGCTTCCCGAGAAATTATGTGAATGGGTCAGCAGCTTTCTAGCAGACAGAAGCATAAAGGTCGTAGTGGACGGTGTATGCTCTGACGCAATATCTGTGAATGCTGGTGTCCCTCAAGGCTGTGTGCTATCGCCCACGCTATTCCTTCTGCATATCAATGACATGCTGCAAATCAGCGGCATTCACTGTTATGCGGATGATAGCCAATATCGAAATCCTCGGTGTCGACATCTCGAGTCAAGTCCAATTCCGCGGTCAACTTAGAGGCTAAGGCCAAATTAGCCTCGAAAAAGCTCGGTGTGCTCAACAGATCGAGACAGTTATTCACGCCGGCCCATTGCCTACAGCTTTATAAGGCTCAGGTCCGTCCACATATGGAATACTGCTCTCATCTGTGGGCAGGGGCACCACAGTACCAGCTTCTCTCTCTAGACCGCATCCAGTGGCAAGTGACTCGAATTGTCGGCTGCCAGCATGTTTCGGATCGGCTTGACTCCTTAGCGCTGCGTAGAGATGTAGCGTCGCTCTGAATTTTCTATCGCATGTATTACGGGGTGTGCTCCGAGGAATTGTTCGGATTAATCCCTGCCGCTTCGTTCCGCCTTCGCCCAACGCGACAACATTACCATCCACCACTTAGACGGTTGGCAGTCCTCAACTGTGCGTTTCTCCAGAAATTTCCTGCCTCGCACAGCTAAACTGTGGAATGAACTGTCGCCTGCGGTATTTCCGGACCCATACGACCTTCAAACCTTCAATAAAAGAGTGTACCTTAAAAAGAGAGCGTATCTTAAAGGCCGGCAACGCACTTACAACCCCTATGGTGTTCCCTAGGGTGTCGATTCGTCTGCTCGTTTGCCTCCTATGACATAATTAAAAAAAAAAAACTCAATAGGCCATTAGACCATATCGGAAAGAAAGTAGATAACTTTTGACATCTCTAAAAAGGCCCTAACGCACCGTTTTTGGAGTCTAAATGCTCTATCCAAATCTACGGAATTTCCCCATAGTGTCTATCATCTCCTATAAAAAAGCAATTGCTTTTTACTCAAACTGTCAAAACGATGCGAATTAGCTTACAAGTCCGTAAATAGTTATATGCTATACAAGGGTGCAAAGACTGCAAAGTTGTATTTTACCCGCGAGTGTTTCAACACACGAGAAGTAAAATACAACTTTGCACCCTTGTGTAACACAAAACTTTTCTCCTCACTATAGCGAGGAAAGTGCAACATGCAAAAAAACACAGTTCCACAGGCATGATTTTCATCACTGGAATCACTGATTTTTTAACGATATTATAACAGAAAACTCTGGAAGTTGTGTATACGTGAGTCGGAGTCGGTGAAAAGATATGTATGTCACGTAAAATTTTATTTCAGTTGACATTGACAATGATGCCATTTCTGGCGATGCTTTTTGAAATTGCATCGACTTAACGTGTGCGTTTACAATTATACTCAATATCATTATAAAAAAATGTTAGTTATATATGTAGTTATGGAATTTTAAGGTTAAATTTGGTATTTTTTATTAAATTCTCAAACCTTTTATTTAATGATAATTGATATCAAACCACAATTGTGGAAGTCTTTGGGGGAGGCCTATGTCCAGCAGTGGACGTCATTCGGCTGAAATGATGATGATGATGATGATGATATCAAACGAACCATTATTATGAGCGTTTAACGTTTTGTTATGTGTCAAAAGCTACTCAAACACGCTCCAAGGTCAAATTACTTTCCCCACTTGTGGATAAAATGCGTTTTTACCCGCTTGTTTCAAAGGATAAAAGACGGCTTTCCGAGCTAGTGAGGAGAAAAATATTTTGGACGACAGGTGCAAAATAAAAGGTATGACCGTAAGAAAACTGGCTAAAATGTACGAGTTGAGCCCAGCGGGCGTGCACAAGATATTGAAGAAATTTGGTCACTTCTGTACTCTCGAAGATCTGCCTAAATCAGGAAGAAAACCTGGAACAACAGACTCAGCACTACAACGAAAAGTTGTACAAATGTTTCAGCAAAATCCATCGTTTTCCATTCGAGATGCCGCCAAAAAAGCCAAAACTTCTTCAGCTATGATACAACGAATCAAAGTGAGGTGCAACTTAAAGACCTATAAAAAAAAAAACAACCTAAAAGAGACGAAAAGTAAACAATAGCTGTTAGAAAGAGGACAAGGAAGTTGTACGACTGCATACTGACAAAGAAAAAGCAGTGTACAATTATGGACGACGAGACCTACTGCAAACTGGATTTTAAAGCCTTACCCGGACCTCAATTTATTACAGTACCGACTAATAAGAAGGTTACTCGACAAGATAAGGCCATTAGTATCGAGAAATTTGGCAAAAAAGTATTAGTTTGGCAAGCGATTTGTCAATGCGGTATGCGATCGCAGTCATATTTCACCACAGGTAATTTGAACTCCACAGTATACCGCAACGAGTGCTTACCGAAATGATTACTACCGCTCATAAAAAAGCATAGGACCAGTACATTGTTTTGGCCGGACTTAGCTTCCTGTCATTACTCGAAGGAAACGAAGGCGTGGTACAAAGCCAATAAGGTAGATGTAGTAGTCAAGGAAACGAATCCTCCAAATTGTCCAGAAGTTCGTCCGATTGAGCGATATTGGGCTATTATGAAACAGTACGTCCAAAAAAATCTTAGTCGATGACTTTAAAAAAAAGTAAAAAGGGCATCTAAAAAGGAGTCGAAGGATGTAGTCCAGAACTTGATGAGGAACATTAAAAAAAAGTAAGATTGCAAGCAAAGTACGAAGAATAAAAGAAAATAGTTACTTGAAAAAAAAACGCATGTTTGAATTTCTTTTTGTTTTACTTTCAGTTTTGATTTTATAATGCCAAATCTTCCCGTATCGATTCGCAATTTTATATAGAAAACTACCTAAGAAAACCGCCGCCGCGATAGGTGCTTATGATTAAGGACCGCGAACCGGTCTGAAACATGTCGAGCGATATTCGACCTTTAAGACGTGAGTGACCCGTTTCATTATATTTAATATGTTTCAGTTTTGACATAACATAAATATTATACGACTTTGAAGTTGTCTACTTTCTTTCCGATACGGTCCTTATCTACCAGACAAGTTTTACGCAAAACCAACTACAAACACCAAACTTTACTGAAAAGAGATATTAGTTTAACTTGTCTGTAACAGATATCACTGGATGCTATCTCCATCGCACTTGCATATTGGAGTGACACAGATGCAGCGGTTGTGTGGTTAATCACATCCGCAATTTTATTTATACTACCATTTTTAAAATCCAATATCAAGTGTTCTGAGCAAAATTAAGTCATCAATTTTATTTGCTAAATATTTGTACGTCGCTTATCAAACGGTTCAATAATCGCCGATTTTCTGGCCTCCACACAAACAAGTTTGTAATATGATCATTGTTTCCCGCCGGTCTCGTGGGCCCCTCATTTGAATACGCCCTTCATTGTACATGTATCGGGAATATTCCTCGCTGGTGCCTACGCAACTTCGCGAATACTAAATATACAATTGGTTTTCCGTATTACAAATTAGAAAAAAAGACATATAGGATAGGTATACAGCTGCACCTAGATAATTGTGACCCTCTCTGCTTAAAAAATTATTTTCTACTCGTCGACTTTTAGTCAACTAACTATAATGTATTTGACCAATCACGTGTCGCTGTGGAAAGTGCCCTCGCGCAAAAATATATCAACTAACATTGAGCCTGCACTGTGTTCCCGCAGCGGTTTATTTAATTAATTTTGATTGACTCGTAGAAAAAGTATTGTATACCATTAGCTTACGTTATGTGACATTATATTAGTTATATAATTAGCTTTTTAAGTCTCGTAGGTACCTTACATAGACCACTCGGTAAGCTCGTGGGGAAGTGTAAACAAAAACAATGTGTAAACTACCCTATCGAGTAGGGTAACGTTGTTTGGAACGTGATTTGTAGATATTTTTTTTTTATATTATAGGAAAACAAAATAATGAAAAGCCACAATTGCTTTTTTTTAATGGTAGCGAAGAATTTTTTAACTTCCCAAAGCACTATGAACTTGAAATTTGGTGATATTGATTATTATTTCGTATGTTTTACGAACAAATTCCAATAAATTGAGAAAACACATCTGTTTTTTAGTTGTACGGAACCCTCGGTGCGGGGATCCGACTCGCACTTTGCTTTTTTCTTTTCTTTTTTTACACACTATCGTCAACAAGAATATCAGTCACTCATTATTATTGTAATAAGCATACTATTATTATTGCATAAGGACTGTCTCTTGAGTTTATTTCGGCGTTTCTTCTCGGCAGTAGACTTCGTTTTCAGAACCGCTATTAGATTTTGACTTACAAAAGTGCCATTAAGGCCTACTTACAGTATGAATTTCATTTATTTGTCTGTAACAATAATTTCAATGAATCGTAACATAGATCAACAACGTTCAGACCGTCTATAAAAACTTTGCTCAACCCATTTCCTAGCTAGCCTAGCCTTGCCTAGCGCTCCAGTTGACCCGAGCGAACCCGAGCGCATTAGCATCTCGCAGATACGGCTATTAATATTGCATGAGAGCCGGGAAACGGCGGCCAGCGGGCAAACAGTTCACTTAAACTCTAGTTCTATGAATCAGGAGTTCAATGACCAACCTGCATTCATATCTGTAAGAATACCTATGGAAATAATTGTTGCAGCAGCACTCCTAATCATTGTGTATTGAAAAGTATGTGTATGCAAGTATGAAAGAGGCTGTATTTTGTAAACCTTTACCCGAGAAATCCCGATTGTAACAAATAAAATCTGCTAATGACACTATTGTTATACAATTGGAATTTCAATGTAATTATAGCTCTCAATCGTTTCAATTCGGGAGTAAAGGGACATAACAATTTTTTTTTCGGTAGCTTTTCTTACAGTAAGAATAAGTTGTTTTCAATAAAAACCACCATACCGTGTGGTCGAGTAAATGGCTCAAGGTCCTAGAGGACAGTCGCCTCTGCGATGGACGGATCAAATACGAACCCTCACGGCATCACCCCTGAATCTGTGCGTGCGAAATGCCACAGTGAGGGAGAGGTGGCGGGAGACAGTGAAAAAGGCCGAGCTACGACCCCCATGACCACGACTACCCGCACGACATAGAAAAATACAGTGTGATAAATGTGAGAAAAATAACATCAGTGACTTATTGTGTGGTGTGAATAAGAGCAGAGACAAGCGCGCACAACAAACACAATACTAATATTAAATCGATTAGATACTACAGTATGTGCTTAAGATATTCGTAAGTTAGTGATTAAGAGCGTGCGAGATGTATGGATGGTTATGTATGTAGCTACTAGTATACAGGTTGTGGCCTGTAATAGGAGCAAAAAATTAAACGGCACACTATTGAGCTCTCCAGCAATTATTTCCAAATGATTTTACTTGAAAAAATTTTTTTTTCGCGAATATAGCTTATATGTACTTTTTTACTTTACTGCAGTGATATTAATAACAATTAATTCAAAAAACACTAAAAAATTATAATAAATAAAAAAAAAAATCTCAAAATATATTTTTAAACCCAAAATGCGACAGTGATTATGAGTCATAACTTGAAGCAACGTCAAAATCAGCATTGACTGCCGCGCTATAATCTCTGGGTGCCAAGATAGATCCATTACTTGGAGTTCATAACTTTAGATCAAAATTTCTCCCAATTGAAAAAAGATATTTTTTTTGGACACAAGAGATTACTGCAGATGCTCTAAGGACGCGTCCTTTAAATTTATTGCTCCTATTACAGGCCACACCCTGTATAAGGAATTAGAGCTGATGTCTAAAGGTTCACTTTTCAGCGATCAGTGTTCAGATATAGTTCTGTTTCTCACTGAGTGTTGACTTCCATATCTTTTTAAAATTATATATCAAAGTAATATCCAATAGTAAATTGTGTTTCAAGAGAGCAAAATAATATATTTACGGCGAGTGCGGTATATTGGATCCTGACAGAAGGGAAAGATTCTAACCTAGAATCTTGCTACCGTGTTACACATACTGCTTTTCAGTTTCACACCGTCTATGAGGCCCGCTGATAAAAACATGAAATGTCTCACGAATAATTTTACTACTTAGTGGCACATTTGCGGAAAAGAGTAATTGTTGCCCTCAAATGAGGTGAGAAAAGTATAGCTTTGATCCCTCATTCGAGGACGACAATGACTCTTTTCTGTAAGCAGCTGTGAAAATAAACCATATTGTTGCATGCCCTTATCTTTTGCATAACCGCAAAGCCTAGTTGAGTAAAAAGCGAAAGTTTGTATAAAATTTAAATGCAATTGTAAGTTTCGTATTTTAGGCCTGTGTCCGTACGGCAGAGGTTCAAATTTGCATGAAAACCGATTGTAAACACTTTTGCCAAATGGAGTAAGTCAAGAAAGTGAGCTACGACCATTCGACTCTATTATTTGGACATTAAGGTTCAAAATTGGCCGAACTCCTTCTCAGCTGAGTGCACGGCAACGTTTACGTGAGTAATGTCTAGAATGTTCCACATTCTTGTGGAATTCCAATGTTCCAGTTAATTATGACAGGTCTATTAGAAACATACCAATTTGATTAAAGTTCTACTACTTAGATAATAAGAGTTAAAACGTTTTTAACATTTTAGATAAATGTAATAATTGATTGCCCGTTTGCACGTGATATTTCTTTTCTATAGATAAGTTTACGATATAGTAACATAACTATTGCAACCTGAGATTTTAATTTTATTAGACGACCTGTTTTTTTTTTTTTTATACCTCGTCGGTGGCAAACAAGCGTACGGCCCGCCTGATGGTAAGCGGTCACCGCAGCCTATGGACGCCTGCAACTCCAGGGGGTGTCACATGCGCGTTGCCGACCCTTTAAAAATTTATACACTCTTTTCTTGAAGAATCCCATACTGTAGTTCCTCGGGAAAACCTCGGCAGGGAGCTCATTCCACAACCGGAGCGTCCGAGGGAGGAAGTTCCTCTGAAACCGTACCGTGTTTAGCCTAGTTGGTAGTGACTCTGCCTCCCCTTAGAGACGACCTGTTTAGCCTAGTTGGTAGTGACTCTGCCTCCGAAGCTAGAGGTCCCGGGTTCGAATCCCGGCCAGGGCATTTATTTGTGCAATTTTCACGGATATTTGTTCTTGGGTCTTGGATGTTTTCTATGTATTTAAGTATGTATTTATCTATATAAGTATGTATATCATCGTCTAGTACCCATAGTACAAGCTTTGCTTAGTTTGGGACTAGGTCGATTTGTGTAAGATTGTCGCCCAATATTATTATTATTATATTATTATATTATAATTATTTTTTCTTACTTTTATTCTTAAATTTCAATTGAATAGCTTTAGTGGTTTAGTGGTTCAAGCATGCGACTGTCAAGCGGTTATCGTCGGTTCGAATCTCGGCTCGTACCAATCAGTTGATATGTACCGTTAGCTTTTTCGGGGAAGAAAAACATAGCAGGAGCAAAAAATTAAACAGCGGACTATTTAGCGGGCGAGCAATTAATTCCAAATGGTCTGAGTTGAAAAAAAATTTTTTTGGTTTTTTTTCTTCTAAGATGGAAGTGTATTTTTATTAATTTTCTAAAGTGACATTAATGTCAATTTATTTTTAAAAGTCAATAAAATGTAAATTAAAAAAGTACCAAAAATATCCTTAAAAACCAAAAATGCAAAACCAATTATGACTCATAACTTGATACTACCTCAAAAACTGCATTGACTGATGCGCTATAATCTCGTGGTGTCAAGATACATTACTCGGAGTTTATTACTTAAGACCAAAATGTTTCCGAAACGATTTTTTTTTTACAAAAATTGTACACTAGGTGTTACTTTAAATATTTGCTCCAGTTACAGGGCCCACCTTGTATACATCTGCGAAGAAATTCGAAGGTAAATGAGAGTTGGACTTTTTGGAGTTTAACGAAATGTGCCAGCGTGCGGGCTACCCAATGCCTCTCATCAATGAAAGTATTATGCTGACGATGATGATATCATAATCTACTATTAAGTGTGGGTTTCCTCGCTCAACGTATCAGCATTGCGATACAGCGAGGAAATGCCGCCAGCATCCTCGGTACAATGCCTCAAGGGCCCGTTTTAGATTTAAGTTACTTTTAATTTTCTTTATATTATTTTGGTTAAGTATTCTTGTATATATTTTCGTTGTACATTAATTATTGATTATTATGAATTTATATCAACACAGTGTGGGTATATTCGATCAAACAGAAATGGAATAGACTCTGTTTAAATTATTATTCCTGGTTGGTCGAATCTAGCCTAACCTAAATAAGCTATTAATTTTAAAAAGGTTAACTCTTTGTTACAATCATATGTGAGCTGTGGTCACCTATAAGTGGCTAAGCATCTTTGCTAGATTTTTGTTTTTAAGACATATGTTTTGTTTTAGATGTATTATCCGTTGGTGGTCCTTAAATAAATAAAATAAAAAATAAAAATAAATCATGATTTTAATGAGTATCAAGCGCTTGCTTCGACGTCAAGTCAGGAAATCGCCTCTTACATTTGCGCAGTAGTATATGCGCGGGGATGGACCTGTACTGCACTTGTATCGCCCCGCTCTGCACATTCTGTGCTAATCAGGAAGCACTTGTTAGATTGTAGGTGCGCAGTAAAAGAGCAGTAGCGACTCAAATTACAGTTGATACTGACCGCCCCGCCAAGTCGAGAAGTCGCCTTACATATCAGTTATGATTAGGAGTATGACAGAATGAAAAATATTGAAATTAAATGACATGAAATCGACTTGAGTCTGATTGACTAAGTCATAGTTTAAATTCAACCAACGACACTATATAAACACGAATAAAAATAAAAATACTAAACAAGCGTGGATAAAATAAAAATATATTTAAACCAGCCTCTGCTAGAGGTTTTAAAATCATTTAACTGAAACTCATGTGCTCTTTATTATCTATGTATAAATAATCTTACCAGTTAACTTTAAAGGAATGAAGAAGCCTTGAAGTCTTAAAAAGAAAATCGTCAAAGCTTTATATTGCCTAGCTAATGCAGCGGCCACGAAACCAGCGGTGAATCTAAAGTCTCGCTGGCACAACACTTCGTTATACGCTATTCTTTATTCGTCTTATATGCCTGCATTCAACGAAGAGTGGAGGGTTGATCGTCTACATTGCTTTATTCGCACGCATAACGCATAAGTGCCGTCAACATGTCAGCTTTTGGTACACATCAAAGGATATTTTGCATAATTAAAGTACAAACTCTGGGACCCTGGCCATATACCGAGGCAAACCCTAGATTGTTAGTTAGTTAGAGTTTTCTTCCGAAGCAGACGTGTCGGCGGATTACTGGTGCGGAAACGGTGGTTTTAAGAACATTTGGAGACTCGATCGCGATCCATTGCCTCACTAACAAGTACCTAAGTCAAAAGAAGGTAAAAGTAAAAATTACTAATGTGGATGACTGTAAAAATTTGGCATGACCATCTAAATTACCAAATACCTGACTCGGTTTAAAAACGTGCAATGAGAATTGTTGACGATTCCCGTATAACAGAGGACGTTGAACCGCTTGGTCTCAGGAGGGATTTTGCATCCTTGTGCGTGTTCTACCGCCTGTATAATGGGACATGATCTGAAGAACTATTTGTCATGATTGCCTGACGACTACCTTTTTCTTTTTCATCATCGCACATCTCGCTGTCGCCAGCGAGCTCATTCCTACGCCTGGAAGCTATTGCGTTCGCATACAGTACAATTCAATCAGTACTTTATATCGAAAACACAGGGTTTTGGAATGAGCTCCCTGCCGAGGAATTTACAATGACCTACAGCATGGGGCTCTTTAAAAAAACTAAAAAGGTTTCTGGCCGGTCGACAATGCGCGAGTGACGCCTCTGGTGTTGCATGCGATTGACGTTTGCGGTGTCCACTTACCATGAGGATAGCTGGCAGCATGTTTGCCAACAAAGTGGTATACAAAAATGAAACCTCATATCTCGTGGCCCACACAGAAAGTGTACGGGCGACGTACGAGTATGAGTACATGTTTTATGCATTACGTACTGTTTGCGTCTAAACGGGAGGCTGAAGCATGCGAAATTAAATTTGGCATGCAAACGTCATGAGCGGTTTATCCGACGAGTGATACCTCTTCTAGAAAGTAAGCTGCGCTGTTTATGAAATTTCAGAGTTCGTTTGCTGTTGAAACTTAAAAAAATAAACATTTTCAGAATCAGAATCAGAATATTCTTTGTTGTCACAATTAACACCAAAAGGAAAATACATAGTAGTTACAAAAAAAACATGGAATTTTTTTTAGTGCGGGTCTGGCTCGTGTGCCAAGGGATCTGACTCGTACGGATGATAAAAATGTTTTTGGTGATTCATCATCATTTATTTAAGAGCTAGGCTCTTGTCGGTGGAGCAATCTACATGTGTTTCTTTTTTTTTCTCCACAATGTTAAGGACCTCCTCGTTAGATTTTTTCTCGGTCCAAATAATCCTCTCCATCCGCCGCCAGCAACATATTTCGAAGGCTTCTAGCCGTGTCCTGGTTTTGGTGATTAAAGGTAAATAATCTCCATAAATAATACGGTTTTATTGTCCTGTAATATTTTAACTAAACTTTTGCAAAAAGCAAAATTTCTTCATTCATCGAAAATTAACAACTATAAGAGCATTGTATCAGAATCTGCAACTCAAGCCGTTTCATAAGATACCCCTTTTGACTTAGTCTCTGGACCTTAAATTATTATGCTTTTCATATCAGTGTAAGTCATTAAATTAAAAATGTATGTTGGCATTTCTCATTTTCAATAAACTTGGGTTGACCTTGCTCATAACCATTACAAAATTCGAAACGTAAACTTAAGTAGTTCCTGAAATACATTGTGGTGCAACATGGATAGACCGAGTCCCACCATAACCCGGAACCCTAAAATCAGGTTCAATCTTTGTGAGTTCCCACCAATCTTGAATGATTTGTTAACGGGTCTAACGAGAAATTAATTAATTAATAACCGACCTTTCATTATTATCCGCGGTTGGAACATTATATGTGCTGGTACAGTATATCGTTACACCATCGACCATCGATCGTCGTCCTGCTACCTCCTTTTCTCTGTCTCGATATTCTGTGGAGTCCATTCGGAGGAGCTCGTTACTCCGAGTGCAATGTCAATTGTCAAATATTGGGCATCAGTATCATTGTCCAATTGGGAATATACAATAAATGTAGCCTAGTGTTTCAAGCCTGCGGCTGTCAAGCTGTCCTAAATAACACTTCGGTCACAATAACACTTCACAAACCGATCCGTACTCACCCTCTCACCTCACACCTCACCTGTTTTTATATGGAAACTGACGAAATTTTACTAATGATATTTGACAGTTTCATCAGTAGGTGAGGGCGGGTCGGTTCGCAAATAAGAGGGCTGTATGTGGGGACTACTATCCAATTCTTCACATCATTGAGAAGAGATTTGTGCACAGAAGTGAGACGTATAATATAACCCCAGGCATCCTTCAGGACGCATCTGTACTGGGAATAACGCTAGGAGGATGATGATGAGTAAGAAAGTATAATAGGTATATATGATAAGGGAAAGAAAAGTACAGTCGGCGAGGAACACATTTCTAAAGTTAACGTTTCGGCAAGAACTTTTTCCGAATAATAATATTATTATTTTATAACATTACCGCCACAAATTTCACTCGATATTCATCTGTCCATTGTAATATCAAAAAGTTATCTTTCAGTGAAGTAAACGTCTGACTTGATAAAAATATGGTTGCGTCTTCAATATTGGAAAATACGATATCAGATATTTACATAAGTTGATTTTGAACGTGCAATTTTTAAAGGGTTTTCTACAAGACAAAAATATAAGGTTCTATTGTAAAAAAGGCTAGCAGAAATTGCTTATATCTCAAAAGAAAATAGGCGCTTATTTAAGTTAATGCTAACTTGAGGCTCACTATATGGTGGACGCGGACCTGCGTCCACCATATCCTTCCAGCGATACTTGGGGCGACCCACAGGACGCCGTCCGGTCGGTCGACCCAAGTATGCTCTCTTCACCTGTCGATCTTCTCCCATCCTCTCGAGGTGGCCAAGCCAGCGAAGACGATGCGCTTTGGTTTCACCAATAATATTTGGTTCGGCCACCAGCTCTTCTATTTCTGCATTTTTACGGATCCTCCAACTCCCATCGCCTCTTTTCACTGGTCCCAGGATTTTTCGAAGCACCTTACGTTCTGCTACTAACAGGCCGCGCTCCTCCTTAAGTGTTAGCGTCCAGGCCTCACACCCTATCTTAATGTATGGGTATTTAAAATAAAACTTTTACAAAATTATTAATTATTTTTTACCTATAGTAGGTAAATAAATACAAATAATTTTTTGAAACTAAAGCCTCAGCCGTCGGCCATTAATCCCCGTAAATTACAGTCGCAACGAACAGCGAATAAATCGTTGATGCGCCAAAGCCCGCTCCAATACGTTAAAGATAACCGAACGAATAATCGAGGCACACAGTGCACGTAGTATTGACAGTATGATATCGCACTGCGATACGAATGAGGGATTTGCGTGTCACGAGCTGTCAACACAACGAGGTTTTATCGAATCGAAAGTTTTAATTCGTTTCTCAATTTAGCTTTTGAATTTCAGTGTATCATTGAAAAATATACCTTTGAATTCTAACGCTCTGAAGTCGACATACGGACTTAAGTTTTGATGTAATTAATTTTATTGTATTACATAATTAGGAATAGTTGACTAAGATGTATAAAGCATTAAAGGCACGTGGTTTTTCCCTTTTATCTGTTTTGATTTTTGCCACGTAATAGGAAATTGGCCTTAGTGAGGAAACAGATATTGGAGAAAGTTCTAAACCACTAATAAACTAAATATTTAAAAGTTTCGATTTAAATTCCAAATAAATACAAAATAAAATTCCCATTTTATTGCCATTTTAGCCTATTGTTTTCTTAACGCCAATCCCCTACAAAGCAGACCGTACCTTTTATACAAGTAGTTACTTAGTTACAGTTCAGTTAACATCTAGGTAGTAAGTAAGCTAGGCACAACCTAGGTACCAGCCCAATACCGTTTCACTTGGTAACCGTAAATTTAGGATATTTTTTTATCCTGTAAATCATTACTTAGGTGAAAAGGGGGGTGGAAGTTTGTATGGGAGAGCGATAATTAAGCCTGCGTCTGCAATAATTTAATAGCAATTATAACGAGGATCGAGGAGGAGGAGGAGGAGGATCTAAGGTGATAACGAGTCGCGGGCAAAAGCTAAATATATTTAAGTATAAATTTTAGAGCTTTTTCCATATGTGCTAGTTTCAGACTCAGGGGTGCTATTCACAAATCTACTCCCCCTCACCTTACGCCTCACCCGTTTTTATATAGAAAATGTCAAAAATTGACAAATGACATGTGACAGTTTCCATATTAAAACGGGTGAGGTGTCAGGTGGCAGGTGAGGACGAGTTGATTTGTGAATTAGAGGGCTGGTGGAACAACAGTCGTACAATAAGCTGGCTATGTCAACCTGTCATACTGTAAAGTAGGCGACACTGTGCCGGTCGGTGGTAGCGCGAACATTTGCATTTATAAATGATTCATGCGAGCCGCGTCCGTTCTGCAGAGAAAACATTACGCTTCATCGTTTGGTCGCGAATTTTGACGATTGCCAGCCCTGCTCTGGTTAGGGCATGGTGGTTGGGTAAGCGGTGTGTACAGCCTTAGAATTCTTTATTATTCCCTTTTTTTTGTTTCACCTGTCCCGTTGTCTGATTGTCGGTCTGTAATCAAATTTTGCTAGTTAAATTTGATCCCCTTCCCGGTTTCCGATTGAGCTGAAATTTTGCATGCATGTACCTATAAATCGGATGACAATGCAATATTATTATGACATAGAGCTGATCTGATGATGGAGACAGAAGGTGGTCATAGCAATTCCTAAACTACGCAAGATAAATCCATCGTGTTTGGGCTCATTCGAACCGACTCAACAAGTAAGTAGTTTATGATTGTGGAAAAAAGTACAGTTGACAATAAAAGCTTGAACCAAAAATGATTTTTTCCCCTCACTAGCTCGGAAAGCCGTCTTTTATCCTTTGAAACAAGAGGGTAAAAACGCATTTTATCCACATATGGGGAAAGTAATTTGACCTTGGAGCGTGTTTGAGTAGCTTTTGACCGATAACAAAACGTTAAACGCTCATAATTATAGTTCGTTTGATATCAATTATCATTGAATAAATAGTTTGAGAATTTAATAAAAAATACCAAATTTAGCTTTATTTAATGATTTTAACCTTTAAAATTCAATAACTAACATTTTTTTAAATAATGATATTGAGTATAATTGTAAACGCACAAGTTGAGTCGATGCAATTTCAAAACGCATCGTCAGAAATGTCATCATTGTCAATGTCAACTAAAATAAAATTTTAGTTGTCATACACACCTTTTCACCGACTTCGACTCACATAAATATACACAACTTCCAGAGTTTTCTGTTATAATATCGTAAAAAAATCAGTTATTCCAGTGGTGAAAATCATGCCTGTGGAACCGTGGTTGTTTTGAATGTTGCACTTTCCTCGCTATAGTTAGGAGAAAAGTTTTGTGTTACACACGGGTGCAAAGTTGTATTTTACTTCTCGTGTGTTGAAACACTCGCGGGTAAAATACAACTTTGCACCCTTGTATAACAAATAACTATTTTTGGCCTAAAACTTATTAGTCTTTTGATGCTCCAAACCGAACTAATCTAGGAGCGTTTCGATTGTTCCACCAAAACGCTTCTATTTTGACGGATGTTACCTACACTTTATCGCATACTCGTATTTGAGAGAAATTTGTCACATTCACAGTTCATAATTTACAGTGCCTAGGTGACCCGAGGTTGCTCGGCATCTATTGCGAATTTCCGGTGAATACGAGGTTTTGCGAAGAATAATATGATTACCTAGCCTAGATAGCCTAGATAACATACATATGGAAAGTGTCAAAATTGACAAATGACATTTGACAGTTTCGATATAAAAACGAGTGAAGTGTAAGGTGTCGCATGACGAATCGGTTTGTAAATAAGAGGGCAGATACCTAAGCTGTTTACTGTGGAAAAAAAGGTAGTCGGCAATAAAAAATTGGGTACCCACCATTTTGAACAGTAACTTATTTCCTCTTTTTCGTTAATCGTCACTCAGATTATTTCTTCGCTCACCACTACGTCACATTTTTTCTTTTTTGTGAAAATGCTTGGCCGGGGGAGCCAGGACGGGTATAAAGGACTCCCAGGAACCGTCGTGACTACCGTCTTAAACTCCACTGTGTTCTTCTCGCCGCAGACTTCCGCAAATGGCGCGCTGGTGAATTATGGTGCGTAGTAAGTACTACTCACCATAATTCACCACCTCCAAGATTGCCACCCGACAACGATACTTGGGCATCTTATATTGCTGAGTTTTTTTTATACCACTTCCGTTGCAAGAAATCGTACGGTCCGCCTGATTGTAAGCGGTCACCGCAGCTTATAGACGCCTGCAATTCCTGAGGTGTCCCTTGCGTATCGCTGACCCTACGTTGCTTTGCGATATTGAGTCGGTAAGTAACTACGTCCAAAGCCATTTCTTTGTCAACCCAAAGAACTATCGCAAATTGTCATTGTCAGAATATTGTTTTCTCTTGACAGCATTATCGACTGGCGTTTTGGCCCAGCAAATACAAAATAACTTAAACAAAGTGTCCGCTAACTCCTGTGCTCGAAACAACAACCCCAAACAAACAGAATCCCAATGTGTTTCCGGCAACGCGTAAACTAAAATATTGCGCTAGTCTCGATAACAGTTCGGACTTCATAATGATTCCAATAATAGATAATGTTTTCAACGGAACAAAGGGGTCGGACACGCGTGAATAGGTTTTGCGTAGTTTAACGTTAATATAGAGAGCTTTATACGTACATACTTGTACATGCTAATCATTATATTCTCAAAGTGTAGTAAGATCATCTCGCTCATAATTATATTGATTTATATTTGCACGATTTTCACACATTACGTAATCTTGTAAAATTAAATTTGTGTACTGGTCAATCAATTTATTTTTCATCACACTTGCACTTATTCTTATTGTAAGCAGGCGTATAGAACAGTTTATAGCTTATTTACGTCCCAGGGTAGTTATGGATTTTTATAACTTCCGGGGGAGTTATGAGTTTGTGTGTGATCTGATTAGTTTCAAAAATTCTAGTTGGCCGCGCGCCATAAGAATACTGCTCTGTGATTGTTTGAAATATTGTAGCTACAAAATCTAGTTGGTCGCGCACAGCAAGAATACTGCTCTGTGATTGGTTGGAATATTGAAGCTGCGCGCTCCTTTCGCAGGGACACCCCAGCGATCATGCACTGATCTGGAGGTGAAGTTGTCAATTTCATAAATTTTTGATTGATGTGGTGGTTTGAAACATAGATTTTCGGGCTTTTGTAGTTATAAATTTCCTCGCAAATGTGATGAAAAACATTGTGTATAACATGGGCGTAAGAATTGCAAACTGGAGTTATCAAAAGCCTTTTCCGCTTACGCCCCTCGTTAAACAATGAACTATTTCTCTGAGTTTTCGCTCCAACTAACACTATTTTGTTGTAGTGTACTATACAGAGTATATTTTTTGTAAAAAAATATCTCTAAACTGCTTCCTGCACACAATTTTAAATCATCGAGTAAGCATTTTCTATCTACATACATTTATTTGACGCAGCAAATGCATTCGCTCGGTTTTTTCGTACTACCTAATTTTCCATTCATAGTCCCGTTCAATTTTGTGAATCGTTCATTCATTCGCTCTTCCGTTCATTGCGACAGCAGATCGACTGGCTAACTTATATTGGAAAACTTTAACAGAGCATCCATACAAATTCAGAGCATATAATTGTTTACGAAATGGATTTTTTCAATTGAGTTCTAGATGTTTTGTTTCTGTGGCAAGGTTTGGTAGTTTAATTCAATAGGGTTAGACGTGCGATGATCAATATTTTGCGTCCGAGTCACCGAACTTTTTGGATATTTTCCATGTGTTTAAGTATTTGATTATCTATATAAGAATGTATACCTATCGTCGTCTATATCCATAGTACAAGCTCTGCTTAGTAAGGGGCTATGTCAATTTGTGTATAATATTATTATAATAGTATACTCGTAAGTGTGTGTGGACCCGGGTATGTCCAAAAACTACGACCAAGACCACCGGGGAATGGGCAGCAGCATTCCTAGAGTACGGTGGAGATACTGCGATCGCCAACCCGCATGCCAAGCGTGGCGATTATGGCATTTACCCCCCATGAAATTGGGGGAGGCCTATGTCCAGCAGTGGACGTCTTAGGGCTGATATGGTGGTGGTGGGAAGTGTGTATATTGGGTAATTGCCAAGTACTGGGACCCGGTTATGTCCTAAAACTACGACCAAGGCCACCGGGGGTTGGGCAGCAGCATCCCTGGAATGCGGTTGAGATACTGCGATCGCCAACCCGCATGCCAAGCGTGGCGATTATGGCATTTACCCCCCATGAAAGTGGGGGAGGCCTATGTCCTGGAGTGGACGTCTATGGGCTGATATGGTGGGATGTTTAGTTTACCTTACCTATCTGATAATTTCCATAACCCAGCGCATTTATTCACCGGATGACGTAATCCAATAAAACAAAAGCCGATCAGTCTCGAGCAGCACTGAACAGAAATGATCAGCATCCCCACTATATTTTATTGGGGTATGACAGAAGTGAGAAGGGATGTTTTTGCAATATCGCTCAATGGAGGCTCGGCCATTTCTTTTATGGCATTTTGAGCGCTCGCCTTTTGCCTAAACGGGTTGTCATAAATCAACATTTTTATTCCCCGCGTGCTTAGGTTTGCGTCGCTATATTTTTATTTGCGGTAATTTACAGGGGATGTCTTGTCCTGTTTATGGCTTTACGGCATTATTTATAATTTTCTCCAAGGTATACAAGATATTATTGTGACGTATTATCTCGTGGGATTGGTGTGTTAGTTTTCAATGAAATCCATCTTAACCGACTTCAAAAGAAGAAAGGAGTTTCCCAGTTCGTCTTCAGGTTTTTTTTTTGTTAGCAGATGTTGAAACTTATGTTGTGGGAACCTATTGATCATCAGCATTGTCATATCAGGTAAATAGACGTCCACTGCTCAACATGGGCTCTCCCCAAAGAGTGACACAATAATGACCGGTTGTGCGCCATCCGCATCCGCATCTTCCGCAACCTTTACCAGGTAATCAGACTACCTCGTGGAGGATCTAACCACGCTGCGCCTTCCGGTACTTGGTCGCCACCTTTTCGCCCCAACGGTCACAGGTCCTATGTCAACGGAAATTACGCTAGCGAGTGGTGAAGATAATAGTGAATAAGCAGAGAAGGCAATTAGTATAGTTAACAATCGGCCAAGAGCATGTCGGTCCATGCTCAGTGTAGGGTTCCGTAGCTGCCCAATGAACTTAATAAATTATAAAAACACGCACACAAAACAAAACAACAAAACAACACACAAGCAAAAGGCACAAGCAAAAGGGAATACCTTCGCAGCATTTCATACGTCTTTTACTAAGAAGGGAAGACTTTTTACGATAATTCAAAAACAGCTAAACTGATCATGTCCGCTATAGTTTTCGTTAAAAGTCTTTATTAAGTATTTCTTTCATATTTTTTTCATATTTTTTGAACCCTTAGTTCAAAAAAAATCAAAGGTATGAGTGATTATTTCCGGTAAATATTCACTTTATATAAAAATGTTTGAAGAACCCAGAATTAAAGCAAAAAAAAATGCCCACTACGTGTAGGAGAGGTAAAAAATATATTTTAGATTTTATTTTACCACTCTGTTAGATTTATATACCAATGCCAAATTGCAGCTTTCTAGCACTAACAATCACAGAACAAAGCCTCGGACAGACAGACGGACAGACAGACAGACAGACGGACATGGCGAAACTATAAGGGTCCTAGTTGACAACAGAACCCTTAAAACTGATTGTATTTCAATTTTGATTGTAGCGTGTATGTAAATAGTTTGAAAGCGCTAATAACCACTTGTAGGTACCTCAAAATAAAGCTTAAATTCACACCACACCCTTTTACAAACACCTCTTCTTTGCGCAGCTTTGTTCCATCCGACATCCTTAGTGGCAAAGTGAATGTATCCCGTTGAACAATATCCCATTTCCGTCCCGGTTTGGGCGTGTAGGGTGCAAAGCGCAAACTTCGCGGCACCTGTTATTAATTTCCCGATGCGGTGGATGATAAAATTTCCCAGTAGAGCCAACATGCCACAGATTGGTAATAACGGCTACTACTACTAGGACCACACTAGAACTGAAGAAAATACCTACTTATGCGAGTGAGTTTACGTAAACGATTGTAGCGTCTTTAAAAACAACTAATGTAATCCTCATGTGATTCTTAGTGTGTCATGTTTACATATACCTACTTCGCTAACCTGAAAGAGAGAAAATATTTATTATAATATGTATTCTTAAAATATTTTTAAGGTACTAATAGTAATAACATGTATTCAAAGGTCTGCGTTCTGTGATAATAACAATAAAATATAATAATAATAATAATAATTCATACACAAGACAATACACAAGACGACACACACAAGACGACGACGACGACGACGACGACGTTGATTTATACATAAGACGTGTGTGTGAGATGATGCGAGGGGATGCGTGGATTATAGTGATAGTGTGAGTTTTTGTGTAGGTGCACGAGGCGCGTGTGTGTGTCTCACAAACGACTCATCCTCTCCGCTCACTTGACACCTCACCCGCTTTTATATGGAAGCTATGAAAATTTTATAAGTGATATTCGACAGTTTTCATATAAAAAACAGGTGATGTGTGAGTCTAGGCTAATTAATAAGAGGCCTAAGGGCCGATCAGTTTAAAAATGGTTTTACTTACACTTTTACACATCCACATACAATCCTAATACCATTTTTAGTTTTTTTATGTATTAACAACGATGTTAACAAATATTACGATCTGCCTAATTGCAAACAGACACCATAGTTTATGGATCACGTCTCCAGAATAATTATATTTAAAATTAGTTTTGCACTTTGTTATTTTTGACATACCTATTATATTTACTTTGTGATACGGAGACCCTTTACGAGTAAATCTCTCGTAAAATGGAAGCAGATTTTTACTATTAAGAAATTATACTTTGTACCATTGTATGACATTCAAAAGCGCCCAAGGGGCCCCTTTGGAGAATAAATTATTTCATTTAATTTCAATCACATACACGTTGTCGACCCTTTGTTGACTTTAGGACTCTTCACATAGTTTAGTATTTAGTACGGAAACTTTATTTATTTAGTATGGCAATTACCCAATATACACACTTCCCACCACCACCATATCAGCCCTAGGACGTCCACTGCTGGACATAGGCCTCCCCCACTTTCATGGGGGGTAAATACCATAATCGCTACGCTTGCCATGCGGGTTGGCGATCGCAGTATCTCCACCGCATTTCAGGGATGCTGCTGCCCAACCCCCGGTGGCCTTGGTCGTAGTTTTAGGACATACCCGGGTCCCAGTACTTGGCAATTACCCAATATACACACTTCCCACCACCACCATATCAGCCCTAGGACGTCCACTGCTGGACATAGGCCTCCCCCAATTTCATGGGGGGTAAATGCCATAATCGCCACGCTTGGCATGCGGGTTGGCGATCGCAGTATCTCCACCGTACTCTAGGAATGCTGCTGCCCATTCCCCGGTGGTCTTGGTCGTAGTTTTTGGACATACCCGGGTCCACACACACTTATACTATTATAATAATATTATACACAAATTGACATAGCCCCTTACTAAGCAGAGCTTGTACTATGGATATAGACGACGATAGGTATACATTCTTATATAGATAATCAAATACTTAAACACATGGAAAATATCCAAAAAGTTCGGTGACTCGGACGCAAACTATTGATCATCGCACGTCTAACCCTATTGAATTAAACTACCAAACCTTGCCACAGAAACAAAACATCTAGAACTCAATTGAAAAAATCCATTTCGTAAACAATTATATGCTCTGAATTTGTATGGATGCTCTGTTAAAGTTTTCCAATATAAGTTAGCCAGTCGATCTGCTGTCGCAATGAACGGAAGAGCGAATGAATGAACGATTCACAAAATTGAACGGGACTATGAATGGAAAATTAGGTAGTACGAAAAAACCGAGCGAATGCATTTGCTGCGTCAAATAAATGTATGTAGATAGAAAATGCTTACTCGATGATTTAAAATTGTGTGCAGGAAGCAGTTTAGAGATATTTTTTTACAAAAAATATACTCTGTATAGTACACTACAACAAAATAGTGTTAGTTGGAGCGAAAACTCAGAGAAATAGTTCATTGTTTAACGAGGGGCGTAAGCGGAAAAGGCTTTTGATAACTCGAGTTTGCAATTCTTACGCCCATGTTATACACAATGTTTTTCATCACAAGCAGATTTTTACTATTAAGAAATTATACTTTGTACCATTGTATGACATTCAAAAGCGACCAAGGGGCCCCTTTGGAGAATAAATTATTTCATTTAATTTCAATCACATACACGTTGTCGACCCTTTGTTGACTTTAGGACTCTTCACATAGTTTAGTATTTAGTACGGAAACCGTTCGTATGAAATTGATTTAACTGTGATACCAAACTGTGTCCGGGAAGACGGACAAATTAACAAGCGAGGTTAGGAAGCCGCTTTAACTGGATACTCGACGGTTGAGCTGATACAATAACCGGGTTTCGTTTACCACGTAATTAGCTGGTTTGCTCGCGAGTAACTTTCCGTGTACTAATAAACAGCGAGTCTGATATGAGCGGGTATTTTTGATAAAACCGCAAACTCTAAGGGTAGTTAATAAAAGCCCGAGTAAACATGGTTTCATGTTTTAAAAACACTTTTATTTTCTTCGTAAATTAAATAATTGAACTACTCAATATTTATTGCATCAATTTCACTTCCCAAAGGTTGTCTGGAAGAGATCGCTATTTAGCAATAAGACCGCCAATTGTCTACCGTTATTTAATTACTAATCGAAAATGAAAAATTGATCACCCCGGGCGGGATTTGAACCCGCGCCTCTGGAATCCGTCCATCGCTCTTTCCAACTGAGCTACCGCGGGTTATCCCGAGGCGACGAATCTTTCAATCAGTTCAATCTTTTTAATTAAGCCTTAGGGAGACTAGTAGCAACATCTACCGTCAAAGTGGCTACAACTTTTTGAAACTTTTTTCAGTTGGAAAAAGCGATGGTCGGATTCCAGAGGTCGCGGGTTGAAATCCCGCCCGGGGTGATCAATATTTCATTTTCGATTAGAAATTATAATTCCGCTAAGTGGACGTTTCCGCTTGTAAAAATATTTACATTTATTTAATTACTGTTTAATTGTTTTATTTTTGGTGAACAATAAAGAATAATTGTATTATATTGAAATTTACTCTGCAAGTAGGCAGAACAGGCACTTTTACAAGTCAAAATCTCTAGCGTTACTGAAAAAGAAGATCACTGCCGAAACAAACTCGAGTCATCAAAAGCTTCTGATAGTAGACCTTCGTTCGCAATTTTCCGCTTACGCCCCTCGTTAAACAATTTACAATTTCTTTCCGCTAATTTCTTTATAACCGTACTGTGTTAAACTATATAAAATAACTAGCTGTTGCCCGCGACTTCGTCCGCGTCTTCGCTCCTATTAGTCGCAGCGTGATGTTATATAGCCTAAAGCCTTCCTCGATAAATGGGCTATCCAAGACAAAAAAAAATTCAATTCGAACCAGTAGTTCCTGAGATGAGCGCGTCCAAACAAACAAACTCTTCAGCTTTATAATATTTTTATAGATAGTGCTCCGAAGCTAGAGGTCCCGGGTTCGAATCCCGGCCAGGGCATTTATTTGTGCATTTTTCACGGATATTTGTTCTTGGGTCTTGGATGTTTTCTATGTATTTATCTATATAAGTATGTATATCGTCGTTTAGTACCCATAGTACAAGCTTTGCTTAGTTTGGGACTAGTCGATTTGTGTAAGATTGTCCCCCAATATTATTATTATTATTATTATATTCGCCCATTTTTATTGGGCTAAAAACCCACAACTTCTACACCGATCTTATTAATACAGTTTCTTTCTTTCTTTCTTTTAAATAATAAATATTAGGAGACATTTTTTCACACAAATCGAACTAGTCCCACGGTAAGCTCAATAAAGCTTGTGTTATGGGTACTAGACGACGATATATTTAATAGATATTATACTTAAATACATAGAAAACATCCGTCTCAGGAACAAATGTCTCTGCTCACCACAGAAACAAATGCCCTTACCGGGAATCGAACCCGGGACCTCTAGCTTCGGAGGCAATGACACTACCAACTAGGCTAAACAGGCCGACAGGGGAGGAGTTTATAGTAATTTTACCGACGATTAACTAGGTTACGTTAGGTTAGAGATTGAGGCTTACGAGTATCATTACACATTATGTAGGTAAAAATGCACACACAAACTTTTATGTTAATCTTAATAGTACAATACGATACAAGTGCAGAGAACAGGAAATTCGCAACGAGTGGTGATAAACTGAAACACGACCAAAGGGAGTGTTTTAAATCGACACGAGATGTGAATTACCTGTTCGCACGTGTATCGTACAACGTTTTACAGTACATATGGCTCATTAAAGTTTCGACATATGCACGTAATCTGCTGATTAACGCACTCGTGCGGTAAAGTAGCACCGTATGTACTGTAATAGTACATTATGATACAAGGGTTGTAAAACAAAGAAAGGCCGATATCGCAATGTTTGAGGCCCGAGCCGCAGGCGAGGGTCATAAATATGCGAGAGGGGGCTTTCTGTTTTACGACCCGTGTTTTGTACACAATTTTACGTTACCATTTGACCAAAAAGTGGGTTTTTTCAGACGCGCAGCTTTGGCTCTTTTATAATCAGATTAGAATTTTCCTAGCGTTTTAAGAATTTGAGCGTTATATTATTCTTATACCTTCTTGTTCTGTTGGAGTCAGATGTACTTGTACACTTTTGCACCTAATCCCGTCGTAATACAGCGAAAAACGTATGGATATTTTTGACACCGATTAAATATACAAGACAACCATTTCATTGTCATTGGGGCGTTTAACTTCATGGTCTACGAGGCAAATAAAGTCCGGTTTATCCAGGACAAGCTCTCAACGCGTCGTTAAGTGGGCAACAACGAGCATGCTTCAAAACGTCGTAACTTTATACGAGTTTGTACTGACATATGACCATTTGAAGTATAAGAACAGTCGAACGGGCGAGTATGTTTCAAAACGTCGTATGTCTATACAAGTCCTATAGTGAGATATGACGTTTAGATGTATATTGGGACATTCGACAGTCGGGCTCTTGGGAGCGGCACGGTGCGACGGCTCAGTGAAGTGGTTTGTTTTACATTTGCCAATTAAATTTGCGAAATGAGAGCGGAGGTTTTAGGAAGCATTGCGAGGTCAAGTATGAATGTATGTAATATAAGGAGTGATCGGAATTAGGTGAGCTAAAATACCTATTCTTCGCAAGAGGACATAATACAGAGTGGTTACACCCGGATAGAAAAATATTTATTTTCTTGAATATCGAGTATTCAATATTTATCCGGGTACTAGTCGTAATGGTAAACATACATGAACAGCAACACAGATGTTGCTGTTTGTACAGAACGGGAAGTTTTATGTTAATCTAAAAGTTATAACTATTTCTAGTTATATTCGCGAACATGTTCGTCATATTTTTTTAAAAAGGGACCTTATACACCTAATTATGCATTTAACTAGGATATGTACCCGGATCATTATAGAATATTTACTTAATTTAACACTCTGTTTACACAATTAATATATACATAGTTAACACCCACTATTTAAAATAATGAACCTCCAGGTCTGTTGTTTATTTTTGTTTTAGTACATTTTTTATTTAATGTACTGTGAATTTAAAATGTTTATATGACTGTTTGTGTTCTGAATAAATTAAAAAAAAAGAATACCCGGTATTCAAGAAAAAAAACATTTCTCTACCCGGTTGTAAGCTCTCTATATTATGTCCTCTTGCGAAGAATAGATATTTTAGCTCACCTAATTCCGATCACTGAATATAAGATTTGAGCTTTTATTACTTTATTGGAAATTCCAAAATGTATACTGTATACGCAAGTATACAGTATTGGAAATTCCAAAATGTATACTGTATACGCAAGTTCTATAATTATCCGGGTACATATCCTAGTAAAATGCATAATTAGGTGTAGAAGGTCCCTTTATTAAAAATATGACGAAAATGTTCTCGAATATAACTAGAAATACGTGTTTGCACACGTAGATTGCTTAAGTAGTTGCAGTCAGCTGTAAAATTTGACGAGAAGACCATCTGCTCGAAAATATCATATACATTGCTCGTATACCATTTCTATTTTTCTGTTAAATGTTAACCCATTGTTCGCACGTCATTACTATTTTCCTTATTAACTTACTGTTCGCACATCAAACCAATTTTCCTGGTAAATGCTAACCTATTGTTCGGAAATCAATACTAATTTTCTGTTAAATGTTAACCCATTGTTCGCACATCAATACTATTTTCCTGTTAAATGTAAACCCATTGTTCGCACATCAATACTATTTTCCTGTTAAATGTTAACCCATTGTTCGCACATCAATACTATTTTCCTGTTAAATGTTAACCCAGTGTTCGCACATCAATACTATTTTCCTGTTAAATGTTAGCCCATTGTTCGCACATCAATAATATTTTTCTGTTAAGTGTTAACCCAGTGTTCGCCCATCAATAATATTTTTCTGTTAAATGTTAACCCAGTGTTCGCCCATCAATAATATTTTTCTGTTAAATGTTAACCCATTGTTCGCACGTAATTGCAATTTTCCTGTCAAATCTTAACCATTGTTCGAGGCCAAGCAATACTAAGGCTGGGTTGCACCAAACTGTCTGTAATTGTAAGCTGTGTTGGTTAATATTTCAATGTATGGAAAGTTTGACAAGTTTCTATGGGATGACAGCTGCCGGCGCCATATTTAACGTTGATTGGTCTGTGATCGTAAGTTGGTGCAACCCAGCCTAAGAGCCCCCAGCCTTTTAGTGCTACAGCGTAGCGAGTAGTAACGCTTTCCAACTAACAGAGAAAAAATCGACTCTTTGGCAGGACTCATATGTAAATGATTGACCTTTTTAATTTTATTTTTGTACTGGATGTAACTCTATTGATTTTGTATTTCTTCTCTTGTGTATGTTTGCTATATTAATTTTATATTATTTTTGTCATATTTTTTTATTTATTTTTTTGTTTACTTACTGTTTTATTTTATTTTTTTGTTTGGGCGCTGCCTGCCGTGGTCCACTCGTGGTCCCAACGGAAGACCAGCGCTGGCGGTCACGCCAGCTACATGCTGAGTTGGGACCATTTCGTGACATTTCTTTTTCTTTTTTGTTGTTAGTAGTAGAGACATCATCCTGTTTTGGATTAATTTTATTGTTATTGACGCTTAGAGACCTTATACATCTCTGAGAATATTAAATTACTTAAGTGCTATTTTCATTTACTACTTATTTTAATTTAGAAGCTTAGAGACCATGTACATCTCTAAGGACTTAGGAATAATGGACGCTCAGAGACCATATACATCTCTGAAATATTAAATTTATTGTATATACTTTTGTGTATTCGGACAGAGACCGTATATATAGGTCACTAATTATTTTTTTTATATAATGTATTATAAGTTAATTTTAATTGAATATTGTAAGTTTGTTAATCACTATAGTTTTAAAATCATTATTATTATTGTCTACTTTTTTTTAGTTCTGCAATTCTGTTTTGAAAACATTATAATTATCATTGTCAATTTATTTAATTGTATAATTCATGTGTTGACTTGTAAAAGTGCCCTTGTGGCCTATTTGCAGAATAAAATTTTTGATGTTGATTTTGATTTTTGGTTATTTTATGCTTCTTCCTATTTGTAATTGTCACGAATAAATGATTTTCTATTTCTATTTCTAAAAATGGATTATGGGATCATATCAGTTAAAAACGTTCGATTAGTCGGGCTATTTTCTGTATGAATACCTACATTTTTTGTAATTTTCTCTACGTTACTATCTTTCATAGGGCTATTGGGGCCTAAATAATATCATAGATATAGTTTTTGGATTTTTCATTTCAGAATATCTTTTCAAACATCACTCCAAATCGACCACTTTGAAGGTAAAACTTGTTAATATTATAAATGTAACTATTTAGAACAAATATTTAAATTTTTAAATTGAGTTTTTTTTATACCACGTCGGTGGCAAACAAGCGTACGGCCCGCCTGATGGTAAGCGGTCACCGCAGCCTATGGACGACTGCAACTCCTAGGGGTGTCCAATGCGCGTTGCCGACCCTTTAAGAATTTATACACTCCTTTCTTGAAGAACCCCATACTGTAGTCCGTTGGGAAAACCTCGGCAGGGAGCTCATTCCACAATCGGAGCGTCCGAGGGAGGAAATTCCTCTGAAACCGTACCGTACGCGACCATGTAGGTTCTAAGGTGTGAGGATGAATGCCCTGCCGACGGCGAGCGGTGCGAAAAAAAAATTCACCTTACCGCCTGGCGCCGATTTGGCTGAAGCTTTTTATTTATAGTATTACTGTTTTTTTTTTATTTATCTAGCCTTAGTTTTGTGTTTTAAAATATTTCATTAAAATGTATTTACGCAAACTAAGCCATAAACTTATTTGGCTAATCAAGATACTTCACCATTTAAATTGTATTTGTCCATACCAACTCCGTTAACACCACTACGCTGCACCAAAAATGGTATATAATGTACGATCACCGGTGTCATTACTGTCCATGTTTCTTAAGAGACAAATACAGTTTTTTTTTCCGAAAAAATTTGACAATGTTTTCCAGCTCAGGAAATATGGTCTGAAATCAGCGTAAACATTTTCAGTACGCTGTTACTTACTCTTTGTGTGTAGTGCAGTACACTATTGGGTCACTCAATCACGATTGTCTAGTTTATTTAGACCCATTAAATACTTAGCAACTATGCGTAATCAGAGATCAGCTTTACACTGGCTAGCCTTAGGCACTAGTAAATACTAGGAGCATCTTACTCAGCCCTGCCATTGCCAGAATTGCTCCCTAGAGATGTATGTAACTGTTGGTTTATTAGTGGCTATGACATAATATTGCAACTTTGTAGCCTCTAGGGGAAATAAAGTGATGTAACGTCACAGGTAACGTCCAGTAATGGGGCATATATTTTTCGTCATTACGTACTTTAATAGGCTTCAAAGTATCACGTTGTAGGCGGAACAACTCGGGAGAACTGTAAAGGAATTTCATACAAAATTGAAGGCCTAGGCTGGGAAGTATTTTTTATTGTTTTAATGTCAAACATGGCGTCTGTTAAATTTGTTTTTTGAGAGGTGTATTTTTTATTATATATTTCATTTGAATTTAAACTTTCGTGAGTCATTTCAAAATTATAATACGCAAACGGTTAGAACTCACGTATGAATTGTCACTCCGGGCGACATGTTTCGAACTCTTCGGGAGTTCTTCCTCAGGACGAGTGCACCTGCGACGAGCGCGCCTCGCACACTGACACCCACCACCCTGACGGCGCGTGCGGCGCGAGCTTTGCGGCGGGCGGCGGGGAGACTGTCAGTGTGCGAGGCGCGCTCGTCGCAGGTGCACTCGTCCTGAGGAAGAACTCCCGAAGAGTTCGAAACATGTCGCCCGGAGTGACAATTTATACGTGAGTTCTAACCGTTTGCGTAATATAATATATTTCATTGTCTGAGAAAAGCACTATACAAATCTCGGCGACAATCGTCGGGCTCCAGGCCGCTTAGCCCTACATATATCTACTTCGCCTGCAACCTGCAACCCTTCGTTTCCCGGCCTTTATAGTAATATACTATAACTACTTATGTAGGTAAATACATATAATATAGTTCATCTTAAATAGTTCTTCAAACAAGGTTCCGTCACTAGTCTTTTTAACGAATTCAATTATTTTGTTTAAATAATTTTGTTAACGTTAAACGTGTTAATTTCGTGGACGAGACTAGCACGAGATCGGGGTGAGTGGCGTACTCAAAGAGAGGCTTATGGTCAGCAGTGAGCAATTACCAGACTGATAATGATGATGATGACATGTTAATATAACGTGAGAGCAACCACGATAAAATTTTCAATCATTCGATAAAGAGAAATGCAAACAAAAATGAACCGTTATCTCGCCCTAGCTTTAGACGGGAATCAAACCAGCGCTAAGCTTTGCAGGTACAGTGTCTCACCACTAGGCTTCCCACCCACTACGTCATCACGGTGATTCTTTGCCTTGCATTCTGAGCCGCCACTACTAGCGACTCCTGTGTATTATATTGATTTAAACTTGCACGATTTTTACGCATTATCTGTATTTTCTTCAAAGGCCACAGCCATCCACTGCTCTAATGGCTTCAGTCAATGATATAGCTTGACAAATACAGTGTGTCTTTCTCAAGCCAAGATATACCCTAACGAGGGGAAATAAGACTCTAATTGCTTTGATTCTGTTATTAAATATAGCCCTTATTGCCATCGTTCTGAAAATCTCTGAAGGAAGGGAATTTGTGTATCTCAACCACTGCTGTATGACACATGAACACGATTGTGGAATGTACTTAAACGCATGACATTCAACTTTCAATTTAATTTATCTTTTTTATTGTTACTTTTTATACTTGTTGTACCGGCGCCGGCGAACGTAGGACCGCCGTCACACGTTCCGTAGAAAATGTATGAAAAAATGTTAATTATTTTTGTTTAATTTGTAAGGTTTATTCTATTTGACGGTTCATTTATTGAAATTATTTCGGCATTTTATTTGGCAACACTCCGAAATCAGGGTAGTTGGGTTTTGGTTTAAAAAAAAAAGAGAAGTGGGTAGACTGGTTGTAAAAGGCAGTTAATCCGGTGATAGGCGTTGATTGTGACGGTCGTTGGAAGGACGAATAAAAAGTAACTGTGTTCTACTATCCAAAGTGGCTTTTATTTAGAGGATATCTAACAAGTCAGAAGCGGAAGAACCAACGCAATCGGAAGATCAAACTTCCAGGATATGGGTGACGCAGATGGCAATGACCGCAATGGAGGCAATCGCAGGCTATTGACTCCATTGCGAAGCACGACGGATAGCAGGCACTCTCGCAGCCGCAGCCCCGTGAGCAGGCGCAGCCTCAGTTCCTGTCACCGTCGCATACAAGAACGAGAAAGAGAATTAGAACGCGAACGCCAACGAGTAATCTTATTGGAACGTGACTTATTACGAGAGCGCGAGGAAGGTCGCAGGAGGCGAAGTGAGCGTCAGAGTCGTCTTCGCAGTACTGATAGGAGTAACCGTCGCAGCCGGCGTCCTAGCTATGAAAGAGACGAGCGCCCAAGCCGTCGACGCAGCACCGAGCCCCGGAGTCGCGTCAGCGAGCCGAGACGCGACAGCCAGCAACCAGAGCCACGTCGACAGCGAGAGAGACATCCAAGCGGGGAGCGTCGATCACAAAGGTCACGTAGTCCTGTTTTTTCTAGTAGAGATGTTTTAAGTATAATACAAACACTTAAGGCTGGTCCGCTGTCCCACGCTGTAAACCAGAGTTCACAAATAAGCAGTAAAAGTCTGGATTACAAAAATATCATTCCAGAATTCGATCCATCAGCGAAAAACCAACGCATTGACGTTTGGGTAAATAAAGTTAATGAATGTGCCTCGGTTTACAGCTGGGACGAAAAGACTACCGTGCATTTTGCTATGCAAAAACTCCGAGGACTGGCCAAGACCTGGTATGAGAGTCAAAATTCTATTCTATTCACTTGGCCCGAATGGCAGCAAAAATTAACCAGCGCGTTCCCTTGCGACCAGAACTACGGTCAGTCCTTGGAAGAGATGCTTAAGCGGCGTAGCCGATTTAACGAACCAATTGAAGTTTACTTTTATGAGAAGCTTGCCCTCTTAAATAACTGTGAGATAACGGGGAAACGTGCTGTAGATTGCCTAATCCACGGTATCAGTGATAAAACCACTAAGTCTAGTGCCTTAGCGCTGAGGTGTACCGACCCAGACGTCTTATTACAATTTCTAATGAGTAATAAAGAAACACATCAACCACAGTTTACATCATTCAAAAATAGAGTTGCTAATGGGATGCCTGGTTCCCTTGATAACAATTTTAGAAGCAATAGGCCGGCATTTAGACAGTCATTTAGCACTAACTCTAACATGGTTTATTGCTTTAACTGTAAAGAGAAGGGGCATCCGTACCTGCAATGCCCGAAACCTTTGCTTAAGTGCAGTCGTTGTCACAAAGTAGGGCATAAAACCGAAAACTGCTACTTGAAAGAAAAGTCTACAAATGCTGATACGCCAAAAGCTACGCTGTGTATTTCAAATATGAATCCTAACGATAATTTTTTTTAAAAAAATATGGTAAATGGCACGCCAATTGATGCATTTGTAGACTTTGGTAGTGAAGTGACGTTAATAAAAGAGTCCATTCTGTCGGTACTAAATATTACTCACGATAGTCTACCAGCGGTGATGAAAGGGTTCGGCAATGAATTGGTACAGTCTTTGGGATCGGTTCCTTTAAAGCTAACGGTTGATGAGGTAGACGCAACAGTACAGTGTAGGGTGGTTAAAGACCATTTGCTAGATAGGCCGGTTTTAGTAGGTCAATCATTTTCCGAGCAACCGCACATCATTGTTGTTAAAGACTCTACCAAGCTACAGTTTCATCACATTGGCAACGAGATGCCTAACCATGACCCGGAGGTAGAAGATGATCAATTTGTCAGAGTCAGGGTAAAATGTCACGGTGTTTTGCACGGCATAGCGAGTGTTAAAGCAGTTTCTGAACCCAAGTTTACTGGAGACATATTATTAGAGACAAAGGTCATTGGTAAGCCTAACCAACAGTATGTAGTATGTGGTGGGGCCTATCCTGTGACAGATGGCGTCTTAAATGTCATAATCACACCGTGTGCCGTTCCATGCCTTTTGCAAAAGAACGCTATTTTTTCTCGTGGTGAAAGGGTAGAAGTAGTAAATCGCATAATTTCGGCCTCTGACGTCATAGGTCCGCCAACTGAGAATTCGAATGCAGATATTAAATGTCAAGCCGATAGACCATTTACTTATATTGTAGTTCGGTAGTATTGTATTTCTTTATACCTTACTACTAGTATTATGGAAATACTGTTTCCATAACAGTAATAGTATTTAATAAGTAATAACTTAGGTGACAATTTATAAGTGGTGCTTACCTAGTACCTACATGCATGCTAAAAATGCGAGCTCTTCTAAGCTTACATAAAATAAGGAACTTATTGTCATACCATAGCGTATACTACTACTTATTTAGTTAAAATTAATGTGTAAGGCCTGAATGGTCGTGTTTAAAAAGTTTGAAATGAGCGCATTAGCTCACTGAACTGGCTGGGTCTTGTGATTTTGCTTTCTAGGATCTAAATGTACACTAGATAAGTAAGTAACTTTTGTATTATTATTATTAATAAAGACATTTTAAAAGAAAGAAGAAGAAGATAGACCATTGGATATTAATCAAGTACGATTGGGTGATTCAGTCAAAAAAGCTGATAAATTAAAATTGATCGACTTGCTACAGAAATACAGACATTGTTTTGCGGATGACCTATCAGGATTAGGTTGCACGGATACGACTTCAATGACAATTGAGCTTACTAGTCAACGACCTGTGGTATATAGGCCCTACAGGTTGTCGTACCATGAACGAGATAAAGTTCGAGGTATGGTGAATGAGATGTTGGAAGCAGGAATAATACGGGAAAGCGTGTCAAGCTATGCCAGCCCCATCATTCTTGTCAAAAAGAAGGATGGCAAAGTACGACTCTGTGTCGACTATAGGATGCTGAATTCCATTACGGTAAAGGAAAGGTATCCGATGCCCATAATAGACGATGAAATAGCTCGATTGTCTGGTCAGGCCTGGTTTGTCACTCTGGACTTGATGTCAGAGTACTACCAAGTACCCATTTCCGAGTCATCTAAACACTTGACTGCGTTTGTCACGCCGGACGGCCAATACGAATTTAATCGCATGCCGTTCGGCTTGGCAAACGCACCGGCAGTATTTCAGAGAATGATAAACCGGGTGATGGGCCCAGTTCGGTTTGATAAATCCACAGTCTACATGGACGATTTGCTGGTGTTTGGCAAAAGTCCGGAAGAGTGTCTCAGTCGGTTGGAGGAGGTGTTACAGATTCTAGAAAAAGCGAACCTAAAATTAAATCTACCAAAATGCAGTTTTTTGCGGAACAAGATAGATTATCTTGGGTACGAAATCGGTTCAGAAGGGATACGCCCAGGGGAGGCTAAAATTCAGTCAGTAGTTGACTTTCCATGTCCAGAAAATGTTCATGGCGTTCGCCAATTTATAGGTCTGGTCAGCTATTTTAGAAAATTTATTTACGGGTTTGCTCAGCTCGCTTATCCGCTTACCAGATTATTAAAGAAAAACGTAGCCTGGCAGTGGGGTAGAGATCAGGAGGAAGCGTTTAAATTACTTAAAGCTAAACTGGTTGAACGTCCCGTGTTAGCCATATATGATCCGAAGGCTGAGACAGAACTCCATACTGATGCGAGCAGCGTCGGTGTGGGTGGTATCTTACTGCAGCGCCACCGATCGGGTGATACTTTTAAACCAGTGGCGTACTACAGTCGGCAGACGACTCCTGAGGAAAAGAACTTTCACTCATATGAGCTGGAAACATTGGCGGTAGTTTGTGCTTTAAAAAAGTTCCGAGTGTACCTGTTAGGAAAAGAGTTCAGGGTCGTCACCGATTGTAGTGCTCTTCGGTACACTTTCCAGAAACGCGACCTCATACCCCGCATAGCTCGGTGGTGGTTGGCTTTCCAAGAGTTTGACTGCTCGATAGAGTATAGAGCAGGAGTTAAGATGGCCCACGTGGACGCGCTATCAAGGAACCCTATAAGCCATAGAGAAGCGGAGAGCCTCGATCCTTATCCGGCGGTGATGGCAATTAGTGATACAGACTGGCTGCTTACCCTACAATTAGGGGACAGTGAGTTGCATAGGATACGGGACGTATTAGGTAGTCAGCTCGATTCAAAAGGCCTTGAATACATAAAGGACAATTATTTAGTTAAAAATAATAGACTTTTCAGATGCATCGAAGGGGATAAGGAGAACTTACGCTGGGTTGTTCCTAAGGGTGCAAGGTGGCAGATCTGTAGGTTAAATCACGATGAGATAGGGCACCTCGGTTACGAAAAGACTTTAGAGAGGATGAAGAAAACGTACTGGTTTTCAAAGATGTCCAGATTTGTGCGAAAATATGTAAATTCATGCATTGAATGTGCTTACGCGAAGCATAATAACAATAATCGCGAGGGGCTCCTGCATCCTATTATAAAAGTGGAGAAGCCATTTCATACCCTACACATCGACCACCTTGGGCCTTTCGTTAAATCAAAGCAGGGGCACACTCATATTTTAGTAATAGTGGACTCATTCACAAAGTTTGTTTTCGTTAAAGCCGTTCGTAACACGAAAACGCAGAATGTGATCAAGGTTTTAGATTCCATCTTTGACATTTTTAGAGCACCTGACCGGTTAATCAGTGATCGCGGCAGTAGCTTCATATCTCACGCCTTTCGCAAGTTTTGTCTTGATAGGGGCACAAAACATGTTTTAAACGCAGTAGCGAGCCCTAGAGCGAATGGCCAAGTGGAACGCTATAACCGTACAATATTAGATTCTTTAACTGCTTCTAACCTTAATCATGACAAAAAGGATTGGGATAATAAACTGGGAAGGATTCAGTGGGGCTTGAATAATTCTATACAAAAAACAACTGGTAGGTCGCCCTCTGAAATTATGTTTGGCACAGCCATGACAAGTGAGACCATCCCAATACTTAATGAATTAGCCGACCTTAACCACAAAGACCAAGATGTTAATTCAATACGGAATGAGGTCAAGAATAGGATCGATGTAGAGCAGGCTAAAGCTAAGGAACGATACGATCAGGGTAGACGACCAGCCCGTGCGTATGGCGTAGGTGAATTGGTTAAGATTACAAAGACTGCCTTTCAAAATAATGGAAAAAGCTCAAAGCTACTTCCTACATACGAAGGACCCTATAAGGTAGTTAGAAGTCTAGGAAATGATCGGTATAAAGTAGCTCCGATTCCCGGTTTTGAAGGCATGAAAAATAGGCGAAAGACCACAGTAGCGGCTGATCGTATGCGACCGTGGATTCACTTACGCGCGTTAGAATTAAATGACGACGACAATGACAACAATTTTGACTACGGTGAAAATAACGAAATGTCAGACTAAAAATGCTGTAATGATTAGGTAGGAAATGTACTAGTCGGTTCAATCAAGACGTGGATTATTAAAAAAAAAAAATATATTATATATTTATTCATAGATAACCCATAACTACACAACTACACGGCAAGAAATGATTATTTTGCACTTTACAATGTAATATTGTACAATGTAAAACACTGTACAATGTAATATTCGATTGGTTCGCTATGTCTATATTGTAAAAAAATGATATATCTGAGGATTCATTACTTCTTGTTATATCTAAGATACAGCTCCTCGAGAAGTGATTGGTTCGAGGTAGTAGTAATATAAGTTTAAGTAAGTCCCTCGAGAAGTGATTGGTTCGAGGTAGTAGTAATGTTAGTCCCTCGAGAAGTGATTGGTTCGAGGTATTAGTCTTAAGTCCCTCGAGAAGTGATTGGTTCGAGGTAGTAGTAACGTTAGTCCCTCGAGAAGTGATTGGTTCGAGGTAGTTAGTAATATAAGTCCCTCGAGAAGTGATTGGTTCGAGGTATTCGTTTTATAAGTCCCTCGAGAAGTAATTGGTTCGAGGTATTAGTTTTAAGTCCCTCGAGAAGTGATTGGTTCGAGGTGTTAGTTTAGCGATACCCTCGAGAAGTAATTGGTTTGAGGAATCAGTTTAGCTATATGTTCCTCGAGAAGTGATTGGTTCGAGGAATTAGATTTGTAAGTGCCTAGATTTGATTGGTTCAAGTAATTTAATGTATGAGTACCTCGAGAAGTGTATGGTTGGAGGAATTTATTCTACTTTGAAGAAATTAGGTTGAAATAAGGTGTATTTGATGACTTATCGAAGTAATTGTAATAGTTATGTAAACGAAATTTGTCATGGTAATAATAGTATATGGGTTGCATTATTCAATACTTAATGAACTTTGTTTTTCTCTGTGAACTGTTTTTAATAAGTATTTTGTTATTAAATTATTGTATGTATTGTAACATTGGGTTAACTGACCGAGTGTAAGGTTCCACCGGGCGCGTGTATGGGGACATACACGTCGTCAGGATGGACGAGTGTAAGGTTTATTCTATTTGACGGTTCATTTATTGAAATTATTTCGGCATTTTATTTGGCAACACTCCGAAATCAGGGTAGTTGGGTTTTGGTTTAAAAAAAAAAGAGAAGTGGGTAGACTGGTTGTAAAAGGCAGTTAATCCGGTGATAGGCGTTGATTGTGACGGTCGTTGGAAGGACGAATAAAAAGTAACTGTGTTCTACTATCCAAAGTGGCTTTTATTTAGAGGATATCTAACAAATTTGTCAATATTATTTAGGTTATTCTACTATTCAGAGCGAGGACAAATCCAAAAAATCAAAGGTCATCAAAATCGGACCAATACATAAATGTAATAATCATGAATATTTATCTCAATTGAAGGTACTTAATATGGTTTTTTTTTATCGTATGGCATATTTATTTACGATCCGTGAGATCTTCGAGAAGACAAGTACGGTTGCCAGTTTTTGTTGCACTTTTAGCACCACCCAGGGGTCACGTGTAGGGTAACGGTGGGTACTCCTTACGGACGTGGTACAACTTCGACCCCCCTTTGTCAAGTGAGTGGGCAATTTGACTGTTAGAAGTTCTCAAGCCGCCCGAAGGCCTGTAACTTGGCTTAACGACTGCTGTCGTAGACAGCAGCCGGGATGAACGGCTTAACATGCCTTCCAAAGCACGAGAGCGCTCAGTTAGTAACCACTCAAAGCGGTCACCCATCCAAGAACTGACCTGCGCCCACATTGCTTAACCTCCCATACCGCACGCGGTACGCGGGCGCCGCTGGGCCACGAGGGCCACGAGCACTCTATGCAATTAGGTAAGGTTAGTATCCAAGGGGATACAAGATAATTACATTCAACCCAAGGGGGTTGGAAGGTCAGATGGCAGTCGTTACCGTAAAAACTAGTCCCTACGCCTTGGTGTTACCTATAATACCTATAATATATTCTTCAATTTAAACATATTATGTGCACCTATGAATATCAATAAACTACCACCGGTTCGGAAAAATAAACCTCTGCCACGAGAAGAACCGGCGTAAGAGACTCGGTGAGGTATTATTTTAACAAAACAATAGATATTCGCTTGGGATCCGTATCTGCGAAATTTTCAGATTAAGGTACATTTCTTTCTGACACTTTCAAGTTTCTGTCTTTTCTGAACCGAAATGACAGAGTACTTCAAGAATATTAGAAAACAGGGAGGAATTCTTTTCTGTCTAATTGCGCGGTCACCCGCTCAGCTAGTCAATTACGTAATAATTCGAACGTACTTTCTCACCCTTCCTTCCTTCCTTCCTTTCCCTTCCTTCCTTTCCTTTCCTTCCTTTTCCTTTTCTTTTTTTTTCTTATTTTTTCTTCTTTTCCTTTTCCTTTTTTTTTTCTTTCTTTTTTTTTCTTTTACTTTTTTTTTTTTGTATCCATCATTTTTCCCTTCAAAATTTCCAGTTAGATATACCTTACGTACATTCGAAACGTTACACAATCTTTCCGTGATATCGCTAAAATATAAGTGATATGACAAAGAACATCAATGTTGCAAACAACCAAGGTACAACTATTTCCCGTACCAAGAATTTGATATTACGTCTATTTGTCAGCGGCGACAATCACTGCCTATGCTTCGAACTGGAGCGAACTAACTGTTACTGTCCATCATTTGTTACTCAGCTAGGCAATTGGTCCCCAGGGCAGAGGACGATTGCCTGAATGGGGGTGTTAACTGACGTAACGGCTGGTGTTTGTGACGTCATTGTTGATCCTCGATACCTTTCACGGCTAGGGACTCATTTGCATAAGATTAAAGCTAATTGTAGTTGAGGACACTTGACTGTTATGGTTGTTGAATTAGCTTTTGGACGCTATGCGTGTCCACCAAATTCATCTTCTAAGAATATAGCTTTAAAAACACCGGCCAAAGTGTCGGGCCACGCGTAATTTAGGGTTCCTTAGAATCCTCCTTGCCCTCCGCAGACTTTTCAGTCTGCATGATGTATCGAGTGGACAACTACGGATTTTACGGAACCCTACATTGCAAGTGGCCCGAGACGCACTCGACCGGTATCGTCCGTCCGTCCGTATGTCATACATAGCCGATTTACTTGGAGACTATGACCACTACAATTATGAAATTTGGAATGAAAGTGTATGTTATGAATCGCTATAGAAATATGATGTGAAATTACGAAAAAAATATTAAAGTAGGGGGCACCCCATACATGTAAAACAAGGCGTGTGGGGTATCTTTAGATAGGCCTTCAATAAGGACATAGAGATTCCTAAAAAAACCTTTTTATTTAAGTCAACCGTTCACAACGAAACGTTCTCGTGGAAGACCTCCCGCCACATGGTTAACGACGATCGAAAAAGATCTAAACGAAGCTCATTTAGATATGTAGGTATATTAAGTGAACCGTTATTGTGTTGATACATAAAGTGCTCGCCTACATATTTGTACATAATACTTATCGTTGATCAGGGGATGAGTTAGCGAGACGCACAGCATGACTCACTGCGCAGTTATCAATACCTGACCCTCTTCAGCGCGATCCGCCGTCAGTTCTCATCGACGCAACAGTTTATACTGTTTTTATTCCTTCTCCAGTCCAAGCCATGAGCGACCTGCTGGATAGACGTTTTATGCCACGGCTGATTTTTTTATATGTCCGATGGAAAGAAGACACTGCTTATGGACACTTGCGGCCGCAGAAAATTACCAGCGCGCTGTCGACTGTTTTTTCATATAAGGATTCGTCTGACAGCTAGAGACAAATGCAGGTCCCCTTCTCTTAACACAGCGCATCTTCGGGACCTCCTGGCGACTTACTTTTCTGCTATCGAGAGCTCGTAATGTAGTGGTGAAAATATCAAAATAATTGACAACAGCAGCAGTCGTTAAGCCAAGTTAGAGGCCTTCGGGCGACTAGAGAACTTCCAACACTCAAGTTGCACACAAATGAAGTGTACGGTGTTCGAGGGTTGAAATGATACGTCAAGCGTCGAGTCAATAATGTTCTTTATTCCGTAAAACGCACGCCTTATAGTGTAAACAGCGGATTCATTTGAGTGTTAATAATTTCCATTTGCGTCATTGGAATATGTCGGCACGATTGATAGTTAATACTTCTCCCGTATGTGGAATAATAAATCATTGTCTGTATTCACTGAAGCACAATTAATTTGCTATCAGGGTCATATTACATGTTATTGGAAATAGAAAATGATTTATTTATTAACTATCAGCTGTGCTTCCTGTGTGGTCTTAAGGACCATACTACAACGTGTCACTCACGTCTTTGTGGTGGAATATCGGTCGACATTTTTCAGACCGGTTCGCGGGCCTTGACCATGTGTACTTATCGTGGCGGCGGTTCTTTTAGTACCGCGTGACTATGCTCTGTCTGCTCGGCGGCTCGATGGCGGCGGAGGCGAGAATCTACCTTCGTTCTCTTCACAATAGTTCAATGGCGAGTTAAACATAACGTCACATGCTAACCTCTCGCCCACACTCTTTACAGATGTAGTATTCAACACTTTTTCCCAGGTGTGTGGTACAGCCTTTCCTAAACCACGATTAAAATTCGCGATTCGCGTGGCGATTATAGCATTTACCCCCCATGAAATTGGGGGAGGCCTATGTCCAACAGTGGACGTCCTAGGGCTGATATGGTGGTGGTGGATTAAAATTCGGATAGCGACCAATTTCGATAGCGCGGAACAAAGAACTTACCAATCTTAAAGACGCGAGTGACCCATTTTATTATATTCTAATAAATTATTAGACAAATTTATATAGAAACCTCTCGTGAGTTTGAGACATAATTATTACTAATAATTATGTCTCAAACTCACGAGAGGTTTCTATATAAATTTGCCCACTCAATTGACAAGGGGGATCGAAGTTGCACCACGACCGATGAGACCGTCCGTAGGCACCGTTACCCTACACGTGACCCCTGGGTGGTGCTAAAAGAGCAACAAAACTGGCAACCGTACTGACTACTCGAAAATTTCACGGTTTGAAAAATAAATGTAATAGGTCTTTTTTTTGTATATTTTTAAGTGGGTGCAACATATCTAGGAAACAAATACCTTGTCACACTGAGATTGCCATATAAACCGCCTTGTTTCACTCGTGACTTGGCCCATACGCAGCACCCTTAGGGCTCCAAGCCTGCGCCCAGTGACGTCTTGAGCCATTATCCCCCACTCAATAACCCCAAACACTGACGCAACATCCAATTTACTAGTTTTACAGCCAAGGGAAATCTTATTGGCCTTAATTCCAAAATGGCTTCGTTAGTCCTTGAACGGATCTGAATATTTAATGACTGGTTCAATAATAGTTTCGTATCTAAAGGTAGGTTTCTGATTTTAGTGAACTATATTTCAAACCCAAGGGCCTCATAAGGAGGCTCAAAGTCACCCAAAGGGCAATGGAGAGAGCTATGTTGGGAGTTTCTCTGCGTGATCGCATCAGGAATGAGGCCATCCGCAGCAGAACCAAAGTGACCGATATAGCCCTCCGAATCGCTAAACTTAAGTGGCAGTGGGCGGGACACATAGCACGTAGAACCGATGGCCGTTGGGGCGGAAAGGTTCTCGAGTGGCGGCCACGTACCGGAAGGCATAGCGTGGGCAGGCCCCCCACACGGTGGACTGATGACCTGGTGAAGGTTGCGGGTGTCCGCTGGATGCGGGTGGCGCAGGACCGGTCATTGTGGAAGTCTTTGGGGGAGGCCTATGTCCAGCAGTGGACGTCGTTCGGCTGACATGATGATGATGATATTTCAAACCCAGTCAGTTGAATTGTTTGCCTATCAATTTGGCTATTTATAGATACTTATAAGGATACAGATGTGGAATAGATGACGATGACGGTTCGGCCGGCCTCTATATACGGTCTACCTGATGGTAATCAGAAACCGTAGCATATGGACACTTGCGACTCCATAAAAATCACTTTCGCGCTACCAACCTGGTTTCGATTTGCAGAGTTCGTTGCATTAACGGATAAAAGTCATACCTATCAAGCGTAATAACCTTCGAACCATTCTTAGAACCATCGCTGGGAAACCTGCTTTCAAATAAAAAAACGCATTCATATCGGTTCACCCATCTAAGAGCTACGATGCCAAAGACAGACACAGATACACTTGTTAAACTTATAACACTCCTATTTTGAGTTCCACGTCGGGGGTTAAAAATGTAACATGGCAACGAGTACAATATTTTTTTTAAAGACATAGGAGGCAAACGAGCGGACGAATCGCCTGATGGTAAGCGATTAGCGCCGCCCATGGACACCCGCAACACAAGAGGGGTTGTAAGTGCGTTGCCGGCCTTTAAGATGGGAGTACGCTCTTTTCTTGAAGGTAATTTGTACTAAAAGACGACCAATCGATACCATAGTGGCCGTAAAAATGCCACCTGAGAGCCTGAATCGCGAATCAATCTGAACCAATACCCAAAAGGCTAAAACAGAATTAATTATTCATACAAAACAAACTAAACACATTTATATAACAAAGGCTGATTGTGATAAATCCATTTTAATTTTAATTCAACGCTCCCAGCGGAGCTTTGCCAATATTTACACGGGCGTATAATGATTATCGGACGGGCTCTGTTTCCATTCATAACCACTAGGAAATACCCCCTACCACGCGTCACTTCCCTTCCAACTGCTCACCAATCCTCACTCTCTATTACCGGTTCGCAACCGTTAAAACAATTTTGATATGAGCAGGAAACAGCAATGAACGATGACCGGAGTTGGAGCTTCTGGACGCCCGTTAATGGCCGACATTTAGTGGTAGGAGGAGTCCTATTGAGACGTACAAATGTTTGGCATGGGATTACTTTTCAATTGGAACGTGCCTACGAAGACGGCCACGGATCCACTTATTTGAGTTCCAATTATCGACGAGCGCTGCGCAAATACGCGGGATAGAATACGATATGCATATTAGCCACAGTTTGTGGCTTTTTTGCGGGTTTGTTGGTCTCAAAAATGACAATCTTAAAATTGCAGACAGGTAATATTTTTTTCTTAATAATGCAATGAAATTTCGTCATTACGCGCGTTATAACAGGCTTCAAAGTATCACATTGCAGGCGGAACAACTTGGGAGAACTGTAAAGGAATTTCATACAAAATTGAAGGCCTAAGTGATTCTTAATCCCATTGTGAAAAGAGCGAATAAGGTAGGGACGTAACGTGTTTCGTGTTGACGACCACTTTAGTCATACGTGGCCCTGCCTATGAAGCTGGTGGTGCTGGCTTCGAATCCCGGTCAGGGCATTTATTTGTGTGATTAACACGAATATTTGTTGAGAACTGAATGTTTTCTATGAATTTAAGTATTTATTTTAAGTATGTACATCGTCACTCATAGTATAAAGCATTGCTTATAAAATATAGAATATTTATTTATTTTACTATTTATTTATTTGGTTGACTGTATAGTGTCGCTGAATGATATGGGAGTATAGGACTCAAGGCTGACCTTGCACAGTCTGAATCGTAATCTGAATTCATAATTTTTATTCAGAATGCACGGAATTGCATACAATTTAACTATTATCTACACACAAACCGATTTTTCAGATTTTGAATTTCTCAGAATGATACTGACATGTGTTATGAAACTTAGGAATTCAGAATATGAAAATTCAGATTATGAAGTCCGAACGCACGTATTTCTATACAATTAGTACGGACAAGCACACACATACTGGATTCTAATTATGAATCAGCCAGTTGATAATGCAGACTTGTGGCATGTTGACATGAAATGGTTGGATTTTTAAGACATGTGTGAGGCTAGGCTCCGGAATTTAGACTATGAAATTCAGATTCGGATTCAGACTGTCTAAGGCCAGCCATAGACGAAAAGGATGTGTCTGAATATGCAACCGTGGTGACGATGAGGTGCTACTCGTCGGCCGTAATGTCGTAAAACTCTTAAAAAATGGAGTTTAGAGGTAGAATAATTTTGAGCTATTACTATAAATTATATAAACATGGACGATCAATAATTAATTCATTTAATTTGAAACTCTATTTTAGCTTATTTGTATCATAGTTGTATCATAACACAAACAATAATAAAAACCCAAGCTGCACAAATCGTCAGAAAAAGAAATACTTGTTTTCTTAGTTTCAGCCCTTAGAGTTCGCAATATTATTAGACGGCGCGACTTTTTGCCATAAATTCAAATAATATTTGACATTTTCTCAAGCCCATCTCATTTCGTGCGCTAGGCAAATAAAACTATATTATACCATATTGTATTTGTTATTTAACAAAGAATTTATGACAACTGAGATAGTGGTATTGAATGCTCTCGTTTCGTTTTTTGTTACTTTCACTTGTTTTGGCAAGTTTCCACCTGACGTGGACCCGGGAACCAAGAGCGGGGTATGTCTTAATACTATGTCCGGGATCAACGGTGAATGGACAGCAGCGTCCCTTTAGGACGATGCAAATTACTGCGATTGCCAACCCGCATAACAAGCGTGGCGATTACAACATTTCTCCCCATGAAAGGCACAACAAAAAAACGGCGACCCCCGGTGCCCTGATTACGGTAGCGATCAGAGTATGGCGGGGTCAGGGGTGCGAAGAATTTCCGTTAAAGATGCGGCTACCACCACTGAAGCAGCGTGGGAAGACCTCCAATAAGGTGGACTGACGATCTGGTCAACATCAAGGGAGTTTTTTTTTTATACCACGTCGGTTGCAAACAAGAGTCCGTTGGATGAGGGCGGCGCAAGACTGGTCATTGTGGAGATTCTTGAGGCAGGATTTTGTCCTTCAGCGGATGTCTTTCGGCTGATATGATGATGATGATGTGTTGTATATTATTTATTTATTTGCGGAAATCCATAACAAGCTTCTTGAACAATATTTCTTTACTATTCCGCAAAATTTTTTATTTCCGATAAAAAAAATGTATTTATTTGCATGTTTGTGCGAGCGAAGGGAGAGTGGGAGCATTAACTGCGTGCAAAAATACGCAAGTGGATACATTAACACTAATAGACCTACACGTTTTTTAGCGGAATAGCAAAGAAATATTATTCAAGAAGCTTAAAGCAAACCAAGCTAACATAACGAGGGAGCGATATACAATTTTGACAACTACACTCACCAAGCACTAAACAAGACTGTTTTAAACATGGATAAACGAAGTCCACTAACCTGTGATGTATCTATTCTAGAGTCCAACTTTGACATCTACTTCTCCATCGAGTCGGCTTTTAGCGCGGATAAAAATCGAGCCGCCGGCGCACTTGCAAACTTGGCGACACTTTACAGTTGTGTCTGAGATTAGAACGTTTTTAAACTACTTTGAAAAAGTTTACAGGATAAAGAAAGCCAGTGAGTGTTTTCTTTGTCCTCTAGTCTCCCTGGCTTTAAAGTCACCAGTCAATATTTTAAGAATAAGACAGGTCGTCAGTATTAGTAAAGACAAAAGAAAAAAAAACTTTAAAAATAAAAATCAACAAGCAAACCGAGGCACCGACTTCAAACAGATCAGTAGGTACCTAAAATTGTACCTCTATTATGCCGCCAAATTCAAACAGCTTCTCGCCACGTGTGTTTCGTATGGAAACAAGTTACTTATTATTCTGCACCTTATCAAACCAAATTGAAATTATTTCAAAACCCCCGATTCGCGGTTTTTTTTTGTAATCGTACAATCAACAGCAAAAGTACATGATCATTTTAGTACTTTATCACATTCACTGCCAGCCACGCCCCGCAGAAACAATAACAATACTGCGACAGTTGGGATGCGTCAAAGTAGTGAAAGCGACAAGGTACTAAAATGATCATCTACTTTTGCTGTTGACTGTACTCTTCCTGAACTATACAACAAAGAATAACCAAATTTCACCATCATCATCATGTCAGCCGAATGAAGTCCACCGCTGGACATAGGCCTCCCCAAAAGACTTCTACAGTGACCGGTCCTGCGCCACTCACATCCAGCGGACACCCGCGACCCTTATGAGGTCATCTGTCCACCGTGTGGGGGTCTGCCCACGTTACGCCTTCCGGTAAGTGGTCGCCACTCGAGAACCTTTCCGCACCAACGGCCATCGGTTCTAAATACGTCCTATGTGCCCCGTCCACTGCTACCTAAGTTATAACCAAATTTACACCATGAAAAAAAAAACAAATGAATTAAAAGTTCGAAATTAAAGGGAAAAATTGAAAAATTTAATGCTCCGAGCAGGATTCGAACCTGCGACATCTGGCATACGCGGCCAATCGCTCTAGCCTCTGAGCTATCGGAACAACCAAGCTCGTCCACGAAATCCTTCAATAGTTCCCTCTTACAACGCCTTAGGGAGGCGTACAGCGACATCTACCGTAGAAGACTTAGGCTTCTATTAACGGCACCAACGTCTCAAATTACATTGAGAAATCGTCAGTAACGATGCGCCATCGCATACTAAATTGAAATTTTCGTTAGCAGCGTTACTGCTTTAGTACAAAATTAATTGAATTAAAAGTTTATATTTATTATTACGCGGCTTTAGCGATGCATACCGTGGGGGTGTAGACTGAAGGTATAATTAGCAATGTACCACCACCACCACCATATCAGCCCTAGGACGTCCACTGCTGGACATAGGCCAATGGCCTATTATACCGTATAATACGAGTAGCTTCGCTCCATGACGTCGGGCCACCCTACTTACGACTACCTAGTTCATTCACACACATGACACCTCGCCGAGTTTCTTACGCCGGTTCTTCTCGTGGCAGGGGTATATTTTTCCGAACCGCCTAATTTGAAGAATAAACTACTTTTACTTTTTTTTACTTTTACTTTATTCATCATAGATTATCCTGTTGTGAAATCGTTTGTACGCTTTCGCTGGCAGTTACTTTTTCAAAACCTTATCTTTTTACACCCAAGGACTTGTACGGCGTAACAACAATTTGTCAAGATGACGTTAATAATTGAACAGTTATTGTTTAGTAGTGGTATTTACGGGTCATCTACGGAGCCATCATCTGCCAATGAGACACAGTAAAACCACTTGTACGAATGTACGTCGTTTCAATTGTCTACACACTCCGCTACACACATTTAAAGGCAGGATCAGCCCTCGACTTTATACAACGACAATTTGATTGTATTCAAATTTAAAACGCCTCATACGCCATTTTCTTTCCTCGCTTTCGTTTCGACTGTCCTTTACTTAGTTGTAGTCCTACTTTTACATTTTTACTTCATCATCTCCCTGCCCTTATCCCGCTTATGCAGGGTCGGCGCAACATGTTTTCTTCTTCCATTTTTCTCTATTATTCGTCAATTCAGCGCTTACTCCTTTCTTTCTCATATCCTCTCTCACTCAATCCATCCATGCATCGCTTTTTGGGCCTTCCAATCGCTCTTCGTCCTTCTACATCCAACCCTAATATTCTTTTATCAATATGACATTCATCCCTCCTCATTACATGCCCTTACCATGCTAACCTACTGCTCCTCATTTTCTCTGTCACGGGTGCCACTTTCAAACTTCCTCTTATATACTCATTTCTAATTCGATCTTTCCTCGTCACTCCACACATCCATCTCAGCATTCTCATCTCAGCTGCGTGCACTCTTCTTTCATCCGTCACTTTCGTTGCCCAACATTCTGATCCATACATTACGGCATACATTATTTTACATTTTTACTTATTGACAATTATGTTGTATCATTTAATTCTGCATAAAAATGAAATAGAGAATGAACAATTTGAATACTTTTTAGAATAAAAGCAATACTGAAAAGTAGGCCATATTGGTTAGGTGCATGCATAATTCCATATTGCACAGAAAAAACACCACTTCGTCATTTACAACTAGCCATATTCTACATATCTTGCTGTCTCTATACCCATACTATGTGTCATAATTATTGCTATGTAATATTTAATGAAATAACAAATTAATTATAGTTTATAATTAATTTAAATACTTGATTTGCTAATGAAATACCCACACTTGTATAGATAAGTACTATGTTAAGTAATTGGAACGACGAAACTGGGTCCTGTAACACAGGGTTTCCTAGCTCAGGACACAGGGTCGTGATTCATATTGTAATGTTGCCCTTATACAATAAACATTAGCTCGTTAATAACCTCTTAAAGCGGTCACCGATCCAATAAGACTTGTCTGTGTCCCAAACCGACGTTGCTTAAGCTCGCATATCGCACGCGGTACGCGGGCGCCGCTGGGCCACGGACGCTCCTGCATTAATGCTCCTTGAGCATTATATGATTATGTATGTAAATTACCGAAATCACGCGTTCGAGTAACAGTCAAGTTGTGCTGCAAGGTGAGCTCGAAGTTGCATAATCTCGGTAAGTGGATATTATGGAACTTGCAACACAGCGCTGAAGTTGCCCAACGCCGCTTCGTGTTAGTGAATTTGGTATTTAACTGATAGTCAGATCAGCAACTTACGAAACGTCAAAAACGGTCGGTAAAAATGAGGTTTGTAGGGAAATGTATCTAAAGACGTCACAATTTTTTATGCTTAAACTACGTGCTTTTTTCACGTTTATGTATTTAAAAAAAATCTTCAAAATTACATAAATAAGCTGAAAGCTTTTTTCCAGTATTTTCATACGATATGTTTATTTCTACCGTAAAAAATACATTTTTAGTGTTGTGATTTACTTGGACCCGGGTATGTCCTAAAACTACGACCAAGACCACCGTGGGATGGGCAGCAGCATCCCTGGAGTGCAGTAGAGATACTGCGATCGCCAACCCACATGCCAAGCGTGGCGGTTATGGCAATTAAACCCCATGAAATTGGAGGAGGCCTATCCAGCAGTGGACGTCCTTCGGCTGATATGGAATGGATGGTGGTTTTAAAATACCCTATTAAATAATAACCTACATAATAATGGCTTAATCTTTGTCCAAATATCCAATGTCGGGTATATCGGCACCATCGTTTCATCGCCAACGACGGATATTCTTCACGGCGTGTAGTGCGATATCAATCAAACATGCAGTGTTCAACCGAACGTTTAAAATTGCATGGCGCTTGAGTGACAGCTTTTTGTATTTGACACAGCATTGAAAACGATAATTAAAAACATGCCGAGTAAACGAATACTACTTCAACTGCTAAACGAACAGTCAATGAAATCGAACGAATATCAGCGGGGTGCAATGTTTTAAGAATTCCCATGAAATTGGGGGAGGCCTATGTCCAGCAGTGGATGTCCTTTGGCTGATATAGTGGTTGTGATGGTGGTTTTAAGAATAAGAATAAGAACCGTTTATTCGTGAAAAAAACAAAGAAACTTACAACAACATAATAGCATAGTACAGATGCCGTCAAACTTCTTGAACATTTGACCTTGCATGCGCAGATGCGATTTTTAGGTGTCGTTGGGAGGGGGCGGGCGGTGGCGGCGTGGCGGGCGGCAGGGGTGTCTCATCGCGTCCGCACGATTGGTCAATCAGTTGACGTTTGCGTTCCGCGCCACGTTCACGTTCCTTTGCCTCCCGCGTACACTTGCGTGCAGTGATAAAGGCAATTGTTATTGTTGGGTTTATTATTTAAAAAAAATGTTGAGTTTTTGTTAAAGTATTGTTATAGGTATTGAACATTATTGTTGAGTTTCTTGTTAATTTTTTTGTTGAGTTTATTTATTGTTATAGTTATTGCTTGACTTTGACGTTATAATGCCACGTCAAAATAATACAGTTTTAAAAAGACAAGCGCGGAGATGGTGTACGATGTGTACTGTTTTTTTAAGAAGGACGGAAAGGGTTTTATTGAAACTGTAAAAAACACTGCCAACGCCACAAAAACGTCTGTGAGCACAGTCCGCCGAATTATTAATGAAGCGAAGGGCTCTGACTTGCTCACTGTCTTTCGAACCCCAGGAAAAAAAAGATCTGGCAAAAAGAAAGTACAAGTACATTGTATTGCCACGAAACGGTCCCATCTCAGCATAATGCGGGCGTTGCTGCCAGCGCTGGTCCTCCGCTGGTTTTCGAGCTGCGTACGGTGAATCTTAATGTCATTTTCCATACAAATAATAATAAAAAAAACTACTTCAACCGAATTATTCGTTAATTTATCGTGCTCATACTTAATGCAAATATAAGACTTATATGGTTTTCTCATGGATGCCATGGTCAGAACTGGATTAAATATGGGACCACACGGAAAGCAACCGCTTTCAAATAAAAAAAGAATCATCAAAATCGGTTCACCCAGTCGAAAGTTCTGACGTAATAAACATAAAAAAAACAGTCGAATTGAGAACCTCTTCCTTTTTTGAAGTCGGTTAAAATGACAGGTAGATCTACTTATCGTTGGTTCGAAAAGTTACGCGAGTACCCTACAGGGGCTGCAGGAAGCACATAATTGACAAAATTCGTGAGCTTGGCAACAGAGTCAGAGGAGACAGCCATTCACATCCTCTGCTCGTGTGGACCACTTATGCGCAAAAGAGGTATCTACCTAGGGAGGCACATCATGCAACCAGAGGAGATAAAACAAATTGCAGCCCAAAGAGTCTGGAAATTCTTGATGATGATAGATCAACTAAAGTAAAAAAGTATAAGTAAAAGTAAAAGTAGTTTATTCTTCAAATTAGGCATATTACATGCACCTATGAACGTCAATAAACTACCACCGGTTCGGAAAAATATACCTCTGCCACGAGAAGAACCGGCGTAAGAAACTCGGCGAGGTGTAATTTTTTCAAAACAATATACATTGTATAGTTAAATATAAAATTACAGTGTCAGCTACTACAAAATTACTTAAATAACAATGCTACAGTAGAAAATATATTTTCGCGATAGATTACCCGTGCAGGACGCTATCACTGCCAAACATCCCTATCCATGATGTAATCGTTTATCTTATAATATGCTCTTGAAATAAGTGTTTGTTTTACTACAGATTTGAATTTAGAATTGCTAAGTTCAGTAATGTGTTTAGGAATTTTATTGTAGAATTTGATACAATTTCCCAAGAACGATTTTTTCGCCTTTACTAGTCTATAGAAGGTTATTTAGAGTTTCCCAGTATTTCTCGTGGCTATTGGTTTATAACTACTGATCGGAGCGGCATAAAATGGCCCACAACCAACCAATAATGATAATAATAATAATAGCTTGGCAACGCCTACCCGTGAAAGGCTAAGTAAATACAGATTCAAGTTTCACCTGTTTGTCATCGTTAGCATGTTGTCTGATTTTTTATTAAATAAAAATAATAAAGTACTCGTAGTAGAGTATTCCACTTTAGGACGACTTTCTGACACCTTTCGTCAATATATATGAACTCATAGATCGACTAATCCAGCAACGTAAAAAATAGTTTGATGTATTCAAAAGGTACTTAAATACAAAATACTTTACATAGTGGCCTCCTTTTTAGTGTTCCGTAGCCAAAATGGCGAAAACGGAAACCTTATAGATTCGTCATGTCTGTCCGTCCATCCGTCCGTTTGTCACAGCCGATTTACTCGGAGACTATTAGCACTATAATTATGAACTTTGGTAGGAAAGTGTAAGCAATGAACCGCTATAGAAATATGATGTGAAATTACGAAAAAAATATTAATCTGAGGGGGCACTCCATACATGTAACACGGGGGTGAAAAAAAAATTAATACACATAGGCGTGTGGGGTATCAATGGCCTCCAAAAATGACATGGAGGTTTCCAAAAAAACATTACCATTTTTTTTAATGACATAGCAGGCAAACGAGCAGACGAATCGCCTGATGGTACGCGACTAGCGCCGCCCATGGACACTCGCAACATCAGAGGGGTTGTCAGTGCGTTGCCGGCCTTTAAGATGGGAGTACGCTCTTTTCTTGAAGGTTTGAAGATCGTATCGGCTCGAAAATACCGCAGGTGACAGTTCATTCCACAGTTTAGCTGTGCAGGATGGAAATGTTGTCGTTGTCTCGTTGGGCGATGGCGGAAGGAAGCGGCAGGGATATTAACCGATTAATTCGTCGGAGCACTCCCCAACCATTTAAGCATTTGAGTCAGCCGTTGGCAAGATATTAGCTGTCAAAGTCGTAAAAAGTGTGCCTCCCCCCCTCGAATATCCAAACTATGAAGTTTAAAATTCTGAAAAAAATCAAGACAATGTACATTAATAAATACTTTCAACGATTTTTGGTTTGAACAAGATAGGTTTAACGGTTTTTCAGTTCTTGCTGAAAAACAATACTTTCAACGATTTTTGGTTTGAACAAGATATCTTTAACGGTTGTTGAGTTATTGCTGAAAACTGTCTTGCCCGAACAAAAAGGCGTAAGTGCCGTAAGTTTCCTATAACGATACGACCTTTTTTGATTCAATGTATTGTATAGAGATTTTAAATGTAGATTAGGGGGTGTCGGTACGGAACCCATCTTTGTGCGTGGTCCGACACGCAGATGGCCGGTTTTTCAATATAAATAAATAATTAAATATTAGTGGACATTTTTTACACAAATCGAACTAGTCCCACAGTAAGCTCAATAAGGCTTGTGTTATGGGTACTAGACGACGATATATTTAATAGATATATGTGTAGATATATTATATATTATAGTAGAGTATTATAGTAGATATATTATATATTTAATATATATATGTAGAAAACGTCCAAGTCTCAGGAACAAATGTCTCTGCTCACCACAGAAACAAATGCCCTTACCGGGAATCGAAGCCGGGACCTCTAGCTTCGGAGGCAATGACACTACCAACTAGGCTAAACAGGCCGACAATATCTATCGTTAAATTTAAATAATCACAATTATTTACGAGTGGCGCTAGTGGATGCCTTAAAACATCCTTAGTTTTCTCACGTATTTGACAATCTTGTATAGTGCTGCGCTCAGGTATTGTCGATACATGTTTTACTTAAAATAAAATTAGTAGTATGATATCCTCCAATTTTCAAGATCTACACAAAGAGTTTTGTGTTGGAAATGGTTTGATGTTATTATTGATAACGAAAATATACTGAACGCACTTAATGGACCCCAACCCTACCGCCGTCAGTTTGACAGGCCACCATTCTTATTTCTCACGCTAGATATACGAGTACGAGGGGTGATCCATAATTTTTAATAATCAGTATTAAATATGTGATGTGTGGTTTGGGGCCACACACCCATATCCTCCTGCCAGACGGGCGTGGAGGTTTCCTAGCTAGCTCAGCTGTCCGGGAGTTCCTACGGGAGTCGGGTAAATAAGAACCACAATGTATGTTATTACAAGTTAAGGGTCTTTATGCCTGTTTATTGCTAATCAAATTTTAATCTAAACGATATGATGATGATGGTATAAGCCTACGATCCTTAGGGGATCCTATCGATACGGGAACGCGGAAATGGGCCCTATGCGGCCTCTCGGGAGCCAAGCGGCCAGCCGGCGATGAGTTGTGAGAGTGTGAAAGTGCTGTCGAAGAAAGGGACACCACGGGGGCCTCTCGGGAGCCAAGCGGCCGGCGAGTGGTGGATCGGGCAGAAGGAGGTCCCTACGGTAAGCGAGTGAGAGGCAGGAATTCAGGAGTGCTATAAGGGCCTATCGGGAGCCAAGCGGCCGGCAAATAGCGGGTGTATACGGAGGGGTACTCTGCGAGGGCCTCTCGGGAGCCAAGCGGCCACGGGCAGCGGGGAGCGGTGTACTCCTGGCTCAGTCGGTATCCAGTCCGGCCAGAGGAGTCGGGATTGTCTGGCTGAATCACGCGGGAGCCGCGCGGCCTAGGCAGTGGGAAAGGTGGGGGGCAGAGCCGGGTGCGCGTGCGGAGCGCCGACCGAACTCTTATATGTACGGCGGCGGCAGGGGCGCGGGCGGCGAGGTACGGTGGCTGCCTCCGTTCCTCTAGCGTCTCCTCCCGTGCGTCGACGAGGCTTGCGCCGTCGCAAATATGGGAGATATGTAAATCGTTACATTTTTAACACAATATGCACACTTTCTATATTTTCAAATACTTATTAACGTCATTCAATTGTTTTATTTTACGCCAATAAAAATAATTTTACTTTTTGAGGACAAATGTTATACCTTCACTAAGTCATCACCAGCTCTTGATTTTCATGTAGTTGGTTTTGAACATAAGTGAATGAGAAGTAGTAGTCGGAAGTTAGGGCTACATAGCAATGGGTACGGCTATCAGTTCTGATATTTACTCGAAGAGCAGGACCTTTGTCAATTAGAAGGCTCTGAAGTACAATTTCTCCCGAAAATTCGTATTTTTTTGACGTGATAACGTCTTTAAAATCGTTTTAGTCGGGTGACATGTTCAGAAACTTGTGTCACACCAAAACCTCACGAGCGCGATCGCAGGTATAAGTGAAGTGCCAGTGAAGTAAGACGTTATCACGTAAACATCTCGATCGTAAACCTACTTTACAAACAACCAATTTTTTTTTCTTCAGCTTATTTAACACAACTCTGATAGAATAATGTTATACAACTCTCCAATACTATTTGAGCTCAATTGCTGAAAGCTAATTTCGCAGTTTTTATTGGTAGGCCTCAATAGTTCAGGAAGTAGTCGAAAAATACACCCTAATTTTGGTGACAGAACAGGAGATAAAAAAAAAACATTGCACAGATAACTTGCTTATCCTTTGAATCATAATGATAAACCAAGGTTTTATTTTCAATTACAATGTTCTTCATTAGTGCATCAGGGCTTTTTCCACACCGCTCCAAATAATTACAAAACCAACTCTTATATCCGCCATCTTGTCGTTTTTTCAATTCAGATTTTTTTTGTTCAGAAATTACAGAAAAACAAATGAATAATGTTTATATATTTTATAATCTAATTTAATGTTGATTAGTGTCATGGTACAGCCCATATTAAAAGAATATCATTAACGGAGTGGTTCATACCGATTATCAAAACTTATGGATCACCCCTCGTACACCCATATTTTTAGGTATTTTCAGTCCCTAGGTAAACGTCAATGCTCCTCACCAACAAATCAGGAAGTCGCCTAACACTTAAAAACCATTGTGGTAAAACATCAAGATTTCCGGAGTTTTTTTAATACCACGTCGGTGGCAAACAAGCGAACGGCCCGCCTGATGGTACGCGGTCACCGCAGTCTATAGACGCCTGCAACTCCAGGGGTGTTACATGCGCATTCCCGACCCTTTAAAAATGTATACACTCCTTTCTTCCAACATTTAAAATTTCCAAGTAGCATGAAATCTTATCTTATTTTGTTAATTTGGTGACAATAACTCATTTTTTTTTATTTGTATAGCTATTACTTTTCAAGATATTCACAAAATGTTTAGAATGCCTACCATTGTCTATATGGCGTCACAAGGCTGAATTGTGACAGTCACAGCGCACAAAAATAACAGCAGTACAACTTTCTTTAGTACATACATCTCAGCAATACATTAGTGCTTCTGTATGATTTTGTGCACTGTGAAGCCTTACTTGTCACTTATTCTCTTTTAGAACGAGGAACTTTTGAAATTCTTTTTTTATATAAAATCGGGATATTTTGAAGAACTAAAAAATGTGGTCATAGTTAATTTTCATCCTCTATTTGATATAATCGGAAAAACGCCCGCTTAAAAAAATTTAAGTGTTGTCAATTGTCATACTCAAAGGTCACGTCTGACTTTCATCCATAACATTCATAAGTCACATTTTACAAAAGAGCTTGGTCCAAACCATATGGCATCTTACATGTCTTCTAAATTGAATTATACCTAATGCCAGTAAAACTAGCTCGTTCGAATGTTTGTCACGCTGTCCAGCACACTAAATCGCGCGTTTTATCGCCAAGCTGGCTGTTTTTTGTCTTAATGTTGAAAACTGAAACTAACTTTATACTCTGGGGTGTTATTCACAAGACATGTCCTCAGTTCACACCTCATCCGTTTTTATACCGAACCTGTAAAATAATTATAAATGACATTTGACAGTTTCCATATAAAACCGGCCAAGTGCCTGTCGGATCACGCACACAGAAGGTTTCTATACCGACATCTACTAGTCAACATTTAAAACCACTACACAATACATTGAATCAAAAAAGTGGTATCTTTACAGGGAACTCACGGCACTATGTCCTTTTGTTCAGGAAAGACCGTTATTTGGCGATAACTCGAAAATCGTTAGACTTATCTTTTTAAAATCAAAAATAGTTGAAAGTATTTATTATTGTACACCACCTCAATTTTTTAGATTTTAAAACATCATAGTTTGAAAATTAGAGGGAAGAGACACACTTTTTATGACTTCGATACAGCTAATATCTCACCAACGGTTGACTTAAATGGAAAAGTTTTTAGAAACCTTCATATCATTTTAAAGGCCTATCCATAGATACCCTACGTGCTTATGTGCATTGAAATTATTTTTTCCCCTCACTAGCTCGGAAAGCCGTCTTTTATCCTTTGAAACAAGCGGGTAAAAACGCATTTTATCCACAAGTGGGGAAAGTAATTTGACCTTGGAGCGTGTTTGAGTAGCTTTTGACAGATAACAAAACGTAAAACGCTCATAATAATGGTTCGTTTGATATCAATTATCATTAAATAAATGGTTTGAGAATATAATAAAAGATACCAAATTTAGCTTTATTTAATGATTTAAGTCGTAAACCTTTAAATTCTATAAGTAACATTTTTTTTATAATGATATTGAGTACAATTGTAAACGCACAAGTTAAGTCGATGCAATTTCAAAACGCATCGTCAGAAATGTCATCGTTGTCAATGTCAACTAAAATACACACAACTTGTCACCGACTCCGACTCACGTAAATATTATACACAACTTCCAGAGTTTTCTGTTATAATATCGTAAAAAAAACAGTGATTCCAGTGATGAAAATCATGCCTGTGGAACTTTTTTTTTGCACGTTGCACTTTCCTCGCTATAGTGAGGAGAAAAGTTTTGTGTTACACACGGGTGCAAAGCTGTATTTTACTTCTCGTGTGTTGAAACACTCGCTACGCTCAGGATTCTATTTAAGAACCACTCGCTTCGCTCGTGGTTCAACTATAGAATCCTTTTGCTGGCTCGTGTTTCAGTTCCACACTCGCGGGTAAAATACAACTTTGCACCCTTGTATAACAAATAACTATTCTCATCACATGGTTACATGTTTGGGGTGCCAAACCCTTAAGTTTATAGTGTCATATTGACACTCAAAGAAAGAAAAACGGCAACCGTGTCGACATTCAACCTGATGAAGGACAAAAATTGTAGTCCGGAACATATCGCCAATATTGAGTGTCAAACGTTTTTCTTCATGACTGTGTTTCTATCATTCTAATCACAATTTAAATTAATGTATGGGCATGTACACTATCACATTTTCTCATCATGATTAAGTTGTAAATACCTAATCTGTCTACCTCGTGTCACATTCACGAGTACGGACTGACCTTTTGGACCGTATTCAGCCTTTGAGTCCACAATTAAGGATAAATCTGTACTAAAAGAGGATACCCAACAATGGAACAATGGGAAACTATAATTATAAACAAAGTTGTAATTAACATACATTTCAAGCGTGTTTTTAGCTTTTGTTCGAGCCACGCTTAATGACCTTTGGACAATTTTACTGCGTAATGTTGTTTTAGACTAGGTACAAGCTATATAAACATAGGTAGATAGACGGAATGAGTAATTGGAGATATCAATAGATTACAGTATAATGTTGTTCACGTCATGACGGTAATTGCTGCGTATGTTATATGAATTTCTTACGCCTTTATACATGAAATGAAATGAAACGAGTATGACGGATAAGACCAAATTATAAGACCCGTTGCACTACACTATCTGTGATAGCGATGTAAGTAAGTAACAGACGTTGTGGTAGAAGTAGGGTTAGTATTATTGAGGTATAAGATTAAAGGTAATAAAAGCAACAGTCAATCATGTGGAACGATATCGAACGACACGGATGTGTCCTGCACGGGTAATGTGTCAATAAAATAGGTTTTCTACTACCATTGTTGTTTCGGATCACTGTGATACGATAGAGCGCTCGTGGCCCAGTGGCGCCCGCGTACCGCGAGCGGTATGCGAGGTTAAGCAATGTGGACGCAGGTCAGTTTTTGGATGGGTGACCGCTTTGAGTGGTTACTAAACTAACTGAGCGCTCTCGTGCTTTGGAAGGCACGCTAAGCCGTTGATCCCGGCTGCTGTCTACGACAGCAGTCGTTAAGCCAAGTTCAAGTTGCCCACTCACTTGACAAAGGGGGGTCGAAGTTGCACCACGTCCGTAGGGAGTACCCACCGTTACCCTACACGTGACCCCTGGGTGGTGCTAAAAGTGCAACAAAAACTGGCAACTGTACTTGTCTTCTCTTCTCTCACGGTTCGTAAATAAATGCCATACGATTAAATTATAATAAAAACTGTGATACTGTTAAAAATAGTCCTGCGCGCGTTACAAAGCTGAATCTAAATTATTCAGTCAGTCTAAAGCCGCTTCAGAGCACTCGCCAAGCTCCTTGGCGCCATCAGCAACACATCGGTTGGGGCACTCCTCTACGATGTGAGAAACTGCTGTCAGTTTTTCTTGCATTACCTTAAAATTGAATTAGGTTAAAACTTTTTTAAGCAGCTTTAGTGATGCACGCCATGGTGGTCTAAATTAAAGGTATAGACAATAGCTTCGCACTACTGGGCTCAACCCTTTTCAATATGAGAGCAAGCTACGCCTTGCACACACCCCCCCCCCCCCCCCTCCTCTTAAAAGAATTAATCTCGCCTTAGGACCGATCTTTTTTTTTTGGAGTAGGTTTGGAGGAGCCTCTAAGGCTGAACGTTCTAAAATTCACACAACTTCAATCAATTGTTCAAACCGTTACATTTTAACATAAAATCACTCCATTACCAAGTTACCGGCGATCACACTGTCACACTAAGAGCTCTAACAATCCGCTAGAATTGCAGCCGGGCGCAAAATTCCGGCGTTCCTGCACTTGGTTAAGTATAATTTAGTGTTTGCCGCCCCTGCTTAGCTGTAAATCAGCGGCAATGGGGCCAGGTGTCGTATAACGGTGTATTTACATAACCACTAAGCTAGGAATTGATGTACTAGTTTACTGTGGTAGTATGTAGACAAAAAATATGCGCATATTTACGATCAGGGTCCTTATCAGTAACATGACAAATTAATTAAGAACCTAAATAACCCAACTGCGTTTCTGTGTAATTTGGCGACAAAATCCGCCATTTTGTTTTTTTTTATATACTCAGTGTCACTCTCACAGTAAATACGAATCTAATGACACCTCTCAAGCTAAAATCCATCGAGCTGTTCAGGCTGTAGAGCGTGCCAAACAATTGCAAAACAGCTACATACGCAGTCTTGTAAAAAGCGTTCTTCTGAATTTAGACTATTTTCAGTGTGCATTGAATCGTATCTTGACATTTTCTCATTATTTAGTACAGATAGGTAATCATGTTACTTTACGAACGTACTATAGGTAGATCTCACTGTCGTTTCACTCTAGAAAATGACAGATCGATACCTTACGCATACTCTGAATACCACCACCACCATATCATCACTCTAGGAATGCTGCTGCCCATTCCCCGGTGGTCTTGGTCGTAGTTTAAGGACATACCCGGGTCCAAGGACTACTCTGAATACACGTATGGTTATTTCAGAGAAAACACCGTGAGAAACCGGTATACCAAGGGTTGGAAGGTCGGATGGTTAGTTGCTATCGTAAAACCCAACCTACACCTAATCTTAGGATAAGGTGCCAAAAAACACCTTTTCTTTCCATACGTTTTCTTCCCGTAGGTACCTATATAAATTGGTGTTCTTATTTCGCAGACAAAAGTTTTATGATTCACAGAATTATTCGTTTCATAGAAAGCTTTTCTTTTCCGAAAACGTTATCGTTTGATATAAGCTTTCTAGGTCATTGTGTAGAACTCATTTAGGTCTATCGGAAAAGTAGGTTAGGTTAGAACTGCGACCCTTTGTGAAAAAAATCATCATCATTGTCAGCCGATTGTCGTCCACTGCTGGATATAGGCCTCCCCCAGACGCCACAACGACCGGTCATGGGCCGCCGGCATCCAGCGGACTCCCGCGACCTTAACCAGGTCATCAGCCCACCTCGTGGGGGGCCTTCCAACGCTGCATCATCCGGTGCGTGATCGTGATCGCCACTCGAGAACTGGCTGGCCCCACTAGCTGTGAAAAAAATGCTTTTTACGAAATGAAAATTATGAGAAAAATACATTCTATAAAACGAAACTAAGTACAACCATATAAACTACATGATAGGATTGGTAAATGTACTTTAAACGCTACAGTACCTTTTTTTAATAAAAAAACGCTAACAACCTACGCAGATTCCATGAAAAATAGTCAAGCTTGTAAATGTATATCCTATTCAGAACTATTTCTGTGCAACAATCCTGCACAGCGTCCGGCGGGCCGGACAATGGCTCCGGACAGCGTAGCAATTAGTCCGGCGCCGGACAAGTTCCCGGCAGCTGCAGACGTCCGGATAGTTTCGGTTATGACATCGACAGCTTCAATTTGCGTTCGCTTTTAAAAATGGCGTATGGATAAGGTAAATATACCAATGTTTGATACTTTATTACACAATGAGTGACACCTATTGTTTGATTTTAGAAATATTGAGTAAGATACAAAATAATTGTGTTTTTTAAGCGTGTCAAAATACTTTAAACATAATAAACTATAGTTTAGTCAAATTGTTGGATACGTTGTATTATCTACCCAAAGTTTGACTGTAAGAGATCGCTCTTTAGCGATAAGACCGCCTGTTGTCTACCTCTACCTTAAGCTTTATGTTTATGTTCTGTTTTGTGTTCCTTCTCGAGATGCGCAATAAAGTGTGTGTGTGTGTGTGTATTGTATTCTATGTAGTGAACAATAAAAGTAGATGATTATTTTAGTACCGTGTCACTTTCAGAACCTTGACGCATCCCAACTGTCTCGGTATTGTTGCGTTAGTACAACAAAGTGCTAAAATGATAATCTACCTTTACCGTAGACTGTACAATGAATAATATATTTAGTACACTAAAAATAAATCACTAACACAATTAACTAAAGCTATAGCAATAGACAATAGGCAATCTTAACGCTAAGAAGAGATCTGTTCCAAATAACTTTTGGGTAGTGAAAATGGAGCAAATAGTCATCAATCAGTCGATTATACAAACAAAGTTTTAGTTACAGACAAACCCGCTTATTCATAAACTTCCATCAAGTCTCTATTAGTTAATAAGCCGGTAAAGTTGGTTTGTCCTTATCTGTCACTTTGACATTTTTTTTAACAGAGGTTTGTTAAGTTATATGAATAAGGGGAAAGTGTTTAGGGGCAGCTGTCGCTGGCGTGGTCGCGGATCTGTGTGCAAGCGTTACCGTGACCTCGCCACAAGGCGAGGAGGCGGCAGATGGGGGGGTTTTTATTAGGTACACCGTGGGTCTCACCAGCCTACACGGGAGTCCCACAAAACCACTCGGGCCCCCCTAAAAAAAAAACCGGCCAAGTGCGAGTCGGAGTCGCGCACGAAGGGTTTCGTACAAGTAAAAAAACGCCAACGACTACTCTGTTGTATGGGAGCCCCCCTTAATTATTATTATTATTTTGATTTTAGTATTTGTTGTTGTAGCAACAATAAAAATACATAATCTGTGCAAATTTCAACTGTCTAGCTATTACGGTTCTTGACATCTATCTCGGCGAGTGGTAGCCATGAAATAGGGCTAAAATGTCACTTTTTTTTTGGGAGCCTCCCTTAATTATTATTATTATTTTGTTTTTAGTATTTGTTGTCATAGCGGCAACAGAAATACACAATCTGTGAAAATTTCAACTGTCTAGCTATTACGGTTCTTGAGATACAGCCTGGTGACCGACGGACAGATTGGACAGGGGAGTCTAGTAAATAGGGTCCCGTTTTTACCCTTTGGGTACGGAACCCTAAAAAGGGTCAACTCTTAGATGGATGGGAATACATAAAAAAACATCCAAGACTTAGGCCCAATTAATTATTCGTGCTCCACTCTCGTCGTCTAACCTCTGACAAATACTTAGTTAACATTAAATTCATTTTGTCGTTGAAACATCACATAATGGTTTATGGTTTAAGAATTTATTTCTCTAAAAGAATGTTACGATTCACTTAAACTAGAGAAATACAGAATTATCTTAAGTTAATATCTTAACAGTGTACGAAAGTAGTAGCTAACATTATACAAAACAGTAGTTTCTACACCTTAATTATAATTAAACATACAATATTTGAAAATGTGGGTACCATGTTTGTCTTGTTAGCTGGTCGTAGCAACCACCCGCGTAATGATGATTAAGAATTATTCAAACGAAAACTGAAAGATCTGTTAATTAAAAGGTGCTATTACTCTATTGATGAATTTCTAAATGATATAAGATAATCCAATTAAATATTTAATAAACTGTAAAAAAAAATTCTTCTCCTATACTCGTACCCAATTGATAAACAATGAATAAGTTAAGCTTTTATTAATTATTATATAACATATAAATGGAATTTATTAATTATTATTACTTAATATAAATTGTATTGTTTTATTGTCGGCGTTAAATTTAACCAATTACTTTGTACATAGTTACTAAAAATGAAAAATATTGTATTAGTATAAGTAATTGTTTAAGTATTATTTTTAGTTAATTACATTGCTATATACCCTAACAGGGTTCATGTGAACACTAGCTGTAAAATGATCTTTGTAAGACCTTATGTAACACATGATTATTAATGCAATAAAATCATGAATTATGAATTAAAGCCATCGACACAGGCAACTCTAAAAAGAGGATGTACTCTAAGATGAACTTCTATGAAGATACGCCGTCTTGATTAACAAAGAATTCGAATGAAAGTTCCTTTTCCGTCACAAAAGTATAATTTTCTAACAATGAGCTAAGTAAACTGAGTACATGGTTCGCAGCGCTGAAAGAATCCATGAGCAGTAGAGTGTATGCAAATTTAATTTCTTAAGAACTAGCTCTCAACTTTTCTTTAATCTCGGTATTAATATTGGATGTAAGGCAGGCCGTGCACTGCGATGTTATAAATGTAAGTCGGCGTAATGTTGGTAGTAGCATGGCGTTTTAAAATGAGAGGGTAAATACGTTTGTATGGAGAACCGAGCCAGACCGAGCGTACTGCGCCCTCTTAAGCGTTGTCGTGAATTTGGACTCCGGCTTTAACCAAAATATTTATATCATACAAAGTGAAGACATCTTGATTAAACTAGTCTAATCAAATGGCGGTCGCTTTCTTAAAACTAGTGCCTACGCCGAATCTTGAGATTAGACGCCAAAGTGGACCCCGTTAGAAAACGTTAGGAGGGTGATGATTTTAAAATTGATGCTGTTTTGAAATTTTACTTTAAATGTACGTAAATTACATTTATAAAAGGACGTACCCCTCAAAAGTTAGACTTACACCTTTTAATATGTTTAAAGTAACACCATTATTGTTATAGACATTCAATTGTTATGTATTCCAGCGGAATAAGCATGGGTAAGGTAGAACTAAATTACTTTTACCATACATAAAAATGACAGATTTACCTATCATCATCATCATAGCGTTATTCTCAGAACAGTTGCATCCTGAAGGATGCCTGGGGTCCGCTACCTAATCCCAAGAATTGGCGTAGGCACCAGTTTTTACAGAAGCGACTGCCATCTGACCTTCAAACCCAAGGGGGAAACTACACCTTTTTGGGATTAGGCTAGATTTACCTATCGTAGGTTTGTAAAGTAACGTTATTACTCTCTGTACATTGTCAAGCTTCAAATCATTTCAAGCTGTTATCTCAAAGCTACTCGTACCTTAATACAATCATCCTAGAAGACAGTTTGCAACCGTGTTATGAAATTAGTAGGAGCTAGTGTGTGCGGCAAACATTTTGTGGACGACGCCCTCCCACAGCACCGTACCCTTGGATAGCTCGAGGAGCGTAAGGTTCCTGCCCACCCGTCTCAGCGGGTCGCGGTGCGTCACAGGTTCTGCGAGCGCGTGAGGAATAGCGGGCAACGCTCCTTGTGCGGCGATTACGCGGTTCACTATTTCGTCTAACGTTCGAAATGAAAACAACTCGGATCACGACACTTATTTATTTACACCACTAAGCACTAAACTAAGCGTTAAAACTAAGCCTACACGTACACTGAGCACTACTGATCACCACTGCACTGTTCACTTCTCTTCTCTTCCCTTTTCCGGATTTAGGACTCGGATACTGAACTCAATACACACACACACACACTGCTCTCGCTGCAAACCAGGCCTGTTTTTATGCCACAATCTGGGCCCGCAATTAGTGGGGATGTCTTCACGAGAATAGGCGTGGTTTAGAACGAGACAGACTGAAAATATCCCTTTCACACCCTTCTAGAAAGTTCTTGAAAAATCCCTCTTTCCTGATTGGTGGATTTACTTGGGCGACAAACTTTGCCAACTTCCCTGCTTCTACATTACTCGCTGTCCGCGACTCTCGCGGGCTCCGGTTTTAATTTATTTCTCTAAAACTTGCGTTCGAGTTTGAGTTACTAGTTTTCCCTTTTCGACAGACCTTATCGTGGTCCGATTTACGCCGGGGTTCCTCGGCTTAGCTGTCGACAAAGATTTTGCGCGTACGCAAAATAAAAGTTGGTCGCCCATTACAACTAAACCCTACGGTCTGGATATTCATTTTCTTTACAAAAGTTAGATATTACCAAGTCTCAATTTTCAATATACTTTTTAACATTCCAGGTGTGTCCGTTTCGAGCGCAGAGCTGAAAATGCGCCGTTTCCGGCACCCTCGATACGTCTTCTGTCTCTTTCTAACAGAGCTTGTAAATATGACTGGCGCGCTGTAGCGTCAGCTCATTATGTTCTCGGCGCTCGTTCCGGACACTCTTCTCCGACTTATGCTGCTTATCCGATGTACAAAACGATCACTTTACATTATCATACGTTCCTTATAGCTAATTAGCACATTAAGATTAACACTACAGCGTCTCTGTCGCAACTTCTAACGCGTCCATTCTCGCACACAATTTATTCACTTAGCACCATTTGGAAGATTTCCGTGGCTGTCCGTAACACTCTCCCCCTCTGACTCGGTCGAGTCGCTCCGTTGCACCGGTAGGACAGCCAGTCGCGTTACAGGTCGCCGGAAAATGCCACCTCTCGTCTCGACGTCTGCTGAACGTATGTTGCCATCGGGCCCCGGGAATACTCTTCTCACTATGCCTCGTGGCCATGTGTTGCGAGGCAAGTTCGGGTCGACAATTACCACACAGTCGTTTGGTTGGAGCGGTCGGGTTAGGTTCGTTGACGACTGGCGGGGCGCAAGCGTAGGTAGGTACTCGCGCACCCATCGGCTCCAAAAATGATTAGCGAGCGCCTGACTTGCTCGCCATGTGCGTCGGTCGGCTTCGTCACATGGGCCCGTAGGTGGTAGGCCCGTGGATCCCCCCAGGAGAAAATGAGCCGGCGTAATAGCTTCTTCGTCGCGACTGTCCACGGAGACGTGAGTGAGAGGCCGTGCGTTTATGGTGTTCTCGGCTTCAGCAAGTAGCGTTTGCAACACTTCTTCTCGCGGTGCCTTTGTGTGTAGTGTTGCGGCAAGCGCGGTCTTCACTGAGCGTACTAAACGCTCCCATGCTCCCCCCTGGTTCGGAGCCCCCGGTGGAATGAAGCGCCACTGCATGTTGTGTCGCACCCCGTATTCCTGCAGCGCCGGCAGCCACTCGGCGTACGCGCTGCGCAGTTCCACGTCGGCGCCCCGGAAGTTTGTTGCGTTATCGGAGTACATCACAGCTGGCCAGCCGCGTCTTGCTGCCAGCCTCCGAAGAGCCATTATTGCTGAGTCTGTGGACAGAGAGTTTACAATTTCTAAATGTACTGCCCTTGTCGTTAGACATGTAAATAGAGCCACCCATCGTTTCTCATGTCGCCGCCCTATCGTTACTGTTATTGGACCGAATAGGTCCACCGCCGTATTCGTAAACGCCCTCTTATATGGTTCGATTCTTGCGAGAGGCAAATCGCCCATTATCGGTACCTGTGGCATGGCTCGTCTAATCTTACACAGCTGACAGTTGTGTGCCACATTTCGCACTGTGGGTCTAAGATGCAAGATCCAATACCTTTGCCTTAAGTTGTTAATTACCATCTCGTTGTTCGCATGTGCCGCCTTCCGGTGGGCTTGTAAAACTAACAACCTCACCAAACTGTTATGCCCGTCTAGAATGACAGGTCGTTTCTCCAGTCCTTGTACGGGAGCCGCGTTGATCCGGCCGCGCATCCTCAGCAACCCATCGGTGTCTAATACCGGGTCCAGTCCAAAGATCTTGCTCTTCTTGTGGATGGGTTCTCCGCGGCTCAGGCTCAGCAACTCGTTCGCGAAGTCGGTACGCTGTGCCCACTGGAACCATATATGTTCTGCGGCCGATCTGTGTTTCACCTGGAATTCGACATATTTTCTGCTTTTAATACGGTCTATAAATTGGAATACTCTTCCCGTCGCATTTATTAACCTCTCGTAACTGGAAAATCGGCTTATGTCTGGCAACGGTGCCGTATTTACTTTCACCTCCATGTCTATTGCGCAAGATTGTTCCTCTAATTCCGCTGGTTGCTCTTCGTTAGGCATGCGTTCCACAGGCCATTCTGTCTCTGGTTTTCTTAAAAATTGCGGACCTACATACCATGCTCTGTCGTAAGCGATTTCTCGGCTTAAGTCGGGTCGTGTAGCTTGATCTGCGGGGTTTAACTTTGTGGGTATCCATTTCCAATCTTCTACTCTCGTCAACTCCGAAATCTCCCCCAGTCGATGTGCTACGTACGTGCTGTACCTTTTCGCATTATTTCTTACCCAATGCAAAACCGTACGACTGTCAGTCCATAAAACTACCTTTCTTACTTTGTATCGATGTTGCTTCAATATCTCGTGCATCAGTCGGGCTCCTATCAGCGCTGATTGCAGTTCTAGCCTCGGGACGCTCAGCTGTTTTACTGGTGCTACCTTTGCCTTAGCAGCGATTAGTGATGTATCTATGTTACCTTCACACTCCACTCGCCAGTATGCAACACATGCATATGCTTTTAGACTCGAGTCTACGAAAACGTGTAGTTGTCTCTCCGGTTCTGATCCCGTCGCGCTGCATGCGTACGGTCGCGGGATCCGCAGTTTCGCTACACCTTCCAACGCTTTCAACCATTGATCAAACTTCTTCTTTTCTTCATCTGGTAGAGGCGTGTCCCAGTCCAATTTCAGGCTCCAAATTCTCTGCAATTGTAGTTTCGCTGTTATAGTATAGTGTGATAACAAGCCTAACGGGTCATATATACTCATTACTGCGGATAACATCTCCCTTTTGGTCGGTGCTCTTTTAAGGTCTTTAACATCCTGCGGGACCCTTATCATTCTCGTATTGAACCCTAGTGTGTCGTCTACCGGGTTCCATATAAGCCCAAGTATCTTACTCTCTTTATTTCCTAGCTGAGCTGGCGTGTTTGCTCGTAGCTCATTAGGGATACGTTGCATTAACCTCTCACTATTTGACGTCCATCCACGAAGTTGAAATCCCCCATTTCTATGCGACGCGGCTACCTGGAAGGCTACGTCTATTAACATATTTTCATTATCAAAACTTGATACAAAATCATCCATATAGTGATTTCTTGTTATTTCCTCTACTGCGGCCGGGTACCGTTCCGCATTATCTCTCGCGTTTTTATCTCTTACGCTATGTGCAATAAATGGCGAAGAGGAGGCCCCAAATAGAATGCTACTCATTTTGTAGATCTGTGGTGGCCCTTCCCTGTCTGTTCCTCGCCATAAGAAGAGCTGTGAGGGCTGGTCATCTGCTCTAAGTTTTATTTGTAGGAACATTTCTTTTAAATCGGCTACTACGGCGAACTTGCCTTCTCTAAATCTAAAAAGTATTCCCATCAATGATTGTAGTAGATCCGGTCCCTCCAAAATGAAATCATTCAGGCTCACGCCTTGACAGGTGCAAGCCGCGTCAAACACAAGTCGAACTTTCCCTGGTTTATTCGCATTGGTTACCGGAAAATGGGGTAAAAACCACGTCTTATCGCTAGCAGGTAATTCTGTCACTCTCTCAGCGTATCCCATATTTAATAAATTGTCTACCTGGGCTGTATAACTCTCTGCGAACTCCGGATCTCGGTCCATTTTCCGCTCGATGCCCCTAAGCCTCGTTAATGCGGTTCCGTAACTCGGCGGCAGCTTCGGGTCGTCGTCTCGCCACATTTGCCCCACCTCGTACCTAGGTCCATTCATATTTACCTTTTTCACGGTGTCTTCGAATATTCTCACTGCCCTTTCGTCCTCTGGTTTTCTCTTCTCCACATGTCGCACGCCCAGCGAGTCTATAGCAAAATATTCTTTCAGTATACCGTTTATGTCCTCTTTGAGGTGACAATGAAGCGCGACCTCGCTACCTCTCCACGCGCTCGTACTCGGCGCGGTCCCGAACACCACCCAGCCCAGCTGGGTCTTGACGGCTGCCGGCTCGCTCTTCTTGCCCATTCTTGTCTCGAGGGGCATCATGAGGTGCCAGTTGTCTGCTCCGATGAGTATTCTTGGCACCGCTTTTTCATAACAGGCATCCTGTAAGTCAGATAGGTGCGTGTATTTAGTTATGTCGTTTAGGTACTGGCCGCGCAGTCCCAACGCGCGTACCGTCCTTACTGACATTCGTTGTGGGGTCTCGTTATTTTTACCCTTTATCATTATCTGCACTCGTTGGCTCTTGTCGTTCGCAGTTGCCATTGACCCCACTCCCTGAATTCGTAGGGGCTCCTTCACCCCCACGGCTCCGATCTCCCTTATAAGATCCTCGTCGGCGAGTGATACGGTAGAACCCTCATCCATAAGGGCGTAAGTGCTCACCGTTCGATTCGGGCCCGTTATTACGACCGGAATAACCTTTAACAAAATCGTCATACCTACTTGCTCCGTATATACATCTGACGCGCAGCTTTGCTCCGCCCTAGGTTCGGGATCTTGTCGGTTCTGGCGGGGCGACTCGGTTCGGGTCGATGAAGTCTGCGCTTGGGCGCTCATTTGCGCTTTAAAGTCGTGCAGCAGCTTATGGTGACCATGCGGGCACCCCTGTATGCCGCACCCCCTTGCTCTGCACTGATCTCTCCTGTGTTTCCTGCTCAAACATTTAAAACATACTCTATTGTTCCTCGCCCAATCCCAACGGGCACCCAGATTCATCCCTACTATCCTTCTACACTCGGTTGTCCTGTGGCTGCCCCCGCAGCATAGGCATTGATCCTGCTTTTCTAACGTATAAGTTCTATAAACCGGTGGCTTCCCTCTGGCAGGCACGTTCGGTTTATATTCAGGGCGTGATGGACCGCTATTACCCACATACCTTTTAGCCGGTGCCTTCGCATGTGAATATTCCAACTCGGCTTCACTTTCCTCTAGTAGGAAGTTCGCTAGCAACATCAGTTCCCCGGCCCCCTGACTGCCCATCTGTTCTCTAGCAAACTGACACCACTTACTCCTCAAGTGTAGGCTCAGTCTCTCCGTAATTTCTCTAATCAAAAGGGGATTATCACCATAATTTTTGCTATCTAAATCGACAAGAGTACCTACTATATTTACAACTCTAGTGCTAAACGAATTTAAATCTACTGTGCTTGGCCCCACATGCGGCAGTTTCTTTAATTCATCCAACGCCTTATCTATCAAAAGATCTGTCCTACCAAAGTTCTTCTTTAACAGTCTAATTATTAACTCTGGTTGCTTTGATGTCGCGAGCAAGTGTTGTACACATTGTTTTGCGTCTCCCTTAAGGCAGTTCCTAAGACGAGCCATGTTTTCATATGAGCTAAAACCATACCTCGCTGTGGTCTCTTTATATGCATTATAAAAGAGTAACCACTCATTCGGATCCCCGCTGTAATACGGCAGCTCGTAGACTTGTTTCGGCGGCTTAGGTCGCATCGTCTCCTTCAACTGCTCGGCGAGACGGTTGAAAGCGGTGGCGGCATCACTGGGCGGCTCTGCCGATGACCTTATACCCCTTCTCAGCGGCGTTGACTCAAATCGACCGATCGGTGACCCGGCTCGTGGCTCTTCGGGTGATGGTTCGCGGTACCCGCGCGGCGATCGGGTACGTTCGACGCGTTCACGACGCTCAGGCAACGGTGCCTTACTCTGTACACGCGGCCCTTGTGGCGGTGATAGGGCGCGCTCTGCTCGCAACGGTGCGAGAGGCGTCTTTTCCGCGCCTCTTTGTCGACTTCTGACGTCGGGTCGGCGAGCCGCGGCTTCTTCCAGCTCCTCCCGTTCTGGCTCGATGCGTGAGAACCATTCATCAACCTTATCCGTAAGGTCAACAAACGTTACCGGCGGAGTAGGCGCTCGTGATGATGGCGGTGATTCTTCCTCGTCGATCATTTTCAATTCAATCGCCAGCCTCTTCTTGATCAGCTCCCTTTCGATTGCTGCCAGCTCCTCTACTGCGCGTAACTCCGCTTCCCTTTTCCTTGCTGCTGTGCTGCTGGCACGCGATCGGACCGACGGTACTGGCCTTCCCGGATCGCGCGCGCCCGAGTTCGCACCCGTATCGACTCGCGGCGCGTCATCTAGCGCGGGCGTCCGGCCGGTCGCACGTGTGGCCGCGCCCCCCGCGGGCGCGTTAGCGTTGCCAGTGCCCGCCGCGCGCTCCTCAGTAGGCTTCGGTTGTTTGTCGCGGTCGGACGGCTGTTCCTCTGTTTCGGTTCGCTGCCCCTCCCCCTCCGGTCGTTGCTCCGCCATTTCGGTTCGCGGCCTTGGTCGCCTGTCCGCATCTTCTTCGGACGGGGAGGCAGGCTGGCCGTAAGTGAGGACTCGTGTTCGATTCGCAATTAAATGCGACGCTGCTGCTGTCCCGGCGGTTTTGTGACGGATGGTAGTGGCGTCCTTCTCAACCACTCTACCATCACCGGAGTTCTTTGGAATCGCACCAGTTCTGCGATCGTCGACAACACGCGATTCTGTACCGTACGTCCATGCAACGCCTTTGGACGTAGTCTTCGCCTGGGACAGCGCCTGCTCATTCATCTGTTGGCGTTCTTGATCGTCGGCTTTGTTCGTTTTGCTGCGGGTAAACATCGCGCACTAAGTCACTTCACTGTTACTTTAAACACGGACAAGTCAATCACTCACTGTTTCAGACGTCAGTTATCACAGAGTCAATCGCTCAGTGTACTCACAGTACAGTTAAACAGTCTCACACGGTTATAACATAGCCTCCACGCGCACGCGGAGGTTCACAGTCCCGTCGGGGGTTCTGGATCACCTTATTCGAAGCACTCACACAATAGCCAGTCGAACTGTGATCCTAGTCTAAATCCGGCTCGAAGGACCAACGAACTGTGGACGACGCCCTCCCACAGCACCGTACCCTTGGATAGCTCGAGGAGCGTAAGGTTCCTGCCCACCCGTCTCAGCGGGTCGCGGTGCGTCACAGGTTCTGCGAGCGCGTGAGGAATAGCGGGCAACGCTCCTTGTGCGGCGATTACGCGGTTCACTATTTCGTCTAACGTTCGAAATGAAAACAACTCGGATCACGACACTTATTTATTTACACCACTAAGCACTAAACTAAGCGTTAAAACTAAGCCTACACGTACACTGAGCACTACTGATCACCACTGCACTGTTCACTTCTCTTCTCTTCCCTTTTCCGGATTTAGGACTCGGATACTGAACTCAATACACACACACACACACTGCTCTCGCTGCAAACCAGGCCTGTTTTTATGCCACAATCTGGGCCCGCAATTAGTGGGGATGTCTTCACGAGAATAGGCGTGGTTTAGAACGAGACAGACTGAAAATATCCCTTTCACACCCTTCTAGAAAGTTCTTGAAAAATCCCTCTTTCCTGATTGGTGGATTTACTTGGGCGACAAACTTTGCCAACTTCCCTGCTTCTACATTACTCGCTGTCCGCGACTCTCGCGGGCTCCGGTTTTAATTTATTTCTCTAAAACTTGCGTTCGAGTTTGAGTTACTAGTTTTCCCTTTTCGACAGACCTTATCGTGGTCCGATTTACGCCGGGGTTCCTCGGCTTAGCTGTCGACAAAGATTTTGCGCGTACGCAAAATAAAAGTTGGTCGCCCATTACAACTAAACCCTACGGTCTGGATATTCATTTTCTTTACAAAAGTTAGATATTACCAAGTCTCAATTTTCAATATACTTTTTAACATTCCAGGTGTGTCCGTTTCGAGCGCAGAGCTGAAAATGCGCCGTTTCCGGCACCCTCGATACGTCTTCTGTCTCTTTCTAACAGAGCTTGTAAATATGACTGGCGCGCTGTAGCGTCAGCTCATTATGTTCTCGGCGCTCGTTCCGGACACTCTTCTCCGACTTATGCTGCTTATCCGATGTACAAAACGATCACTTTACATTATCATACGTTCCTTATAGCTAATTAGCACATTAAGATTAACACTACAGCGTCTCTGTCGCAACTTCTAACGCGTCCATTCTCGCACACAATTTATTCACTTAGCACCATTTGGAAGATTTCCGTGGCTGTCCGTAACACATTTGTTAAGCGAAACGTCGCTTATTTGTGGACCGTGTTGGCGCAGCCGATAGCCACTTGAATAACAGGGGATCGATTTGTGATATTGTTTCGCATTCTGATTTGATTATTATTTGATTTCCATTGTTTTGAGCTTGTTTCTACGTGATTCTCTGTCTGTGAAACTACCATGTTGGTGCAGCCGATAGGACTCACGAGGACTTGAATAACAGGGGTCGATTTGTGACATTATTTCGCATTCTGATTTGATAATTATTTGATCTCCATTGTTTTGAGCTTGTTTCTACGTGATCCTATGTCTGTGAAACTACCATGTTGGTGCAGCCGATAGGACTCACGAGCACTTGAATAGCAGGGGTCGATTTGTGACATTATTTCGCATTCTGATTTGATAATTATTTGATCTCCATTGTTTTGAGCTTGTTTCTACGTGATCCTATGTCTGTGAAACTACCATGTTCGTGCAGCCGATAGGACTCACGAGGACTTGAATAACAGGGGTCGATTTGTGACATTATTTAGCATTTTGATTTGATTATTATTTGATCTCCATTATTTTGAGCTTGTTTCTACGTGATCCTCTGTCTGGTAAACTAATATGTTGGCGCAGTCGATAGGACTGACGAGCACTTGAATAACAGGGGTCAATTTGTAATATTGTTTCGCATTCTGATTTAATTATTATTTGATTTCCTTTGTGTTTAGCTTGTTTCTACGTGATACTGTGGCCAAGGTAAACGAAACTACACACTTCGGATCGATACGCTGGAGTTCGTCCAGGTATTTTTGTACCTAGGTAATGTAAGAGGGTCTTTGACCAATTGTACGAACCAAGTACGTTTATTTGAATTGTCATCATCATACCTCCCCAGAGGATCTCCACAATGACCGGTTTTGTGCCTCCCTTGTGCAACGGCTTCTAGTGATCCTGACCAGATCGTTCACGTGTACGTCTACCTTGAGACTTGGGAGCTTCGCTACGCTGTGTCTTCCAGTGCATGTCGCCACTCGAGAACCTTTCTGGCCCAAAGGCCATCGGTTCTACGCTAAGAGCAAAATAACCCGCCCATTCCCATTTGAGTCTAGCAACTCCCTGAACTATGTCGTCGTCGACTTTTCAAAGATTTGTCGGCGCGCTTAATAGAGACCACAGGTGACCAGCGGGCTGGCCAATATTTCGCACAAAGAATAAGCATTGCCATCCAGCGTGGCAATGCGGCCAGCCTTCTGGGCACTCTACCCGCTGGTGGCGACTTGGGACAATTTTTTTATCTTTAAGTTTGCTTACTTTATACTTATTTTATAGGTTATTTTATTATGTCTGATTATATTGAATAAACGAATATAATTTTATATAGAAAACTCCCGTGAGTTTGAGACATATTAAATATAATGAAACGGGTCACTCACGTCTTAAAGGTCGAATATCGCTCGACATGCCGTCGCCGCGATAGGTGCTCATGATTAAGGACCGCGAACCGGTCTGAAACATGTCGAGCGATATTCGACCTTTAAGACGTGAGTGACCCGTTTCATTATATTTAATAAACGAATATAAAAGTAAAAAAAGTGTTTTGTAAGACATCATATGTATGTTCAGTAAATAATTCATACGCATTGAAATGTCGTATATGAAACATGACCTACTATTTAAAATTATAATCTTCCAAATACTAACAATTATTTCCCATGTCATATTTCAACGGGATTACATGAATGTTTGTCCACAACCACAAAGCGTCACAATGTTTGCCGACTCAATGTCGTGTTACGGATGACACGTCTCTTTTTGTTACCATTGGTGCTTACACAACCGCGTGATGCGATGTGGCGAGCCGTGACGTTGACGCAACGTGACGCTGTGACGTAGAGTGACACCTGAGCCTAGGGCTTTTTATATTAATAGCAGGACGCTTAACGTGAAATTGTGAAATAAATTGTTATACAAGATACTCTATAATAAGTGTCAACCCTGAGGGTCTACTCCGAAATTCGAAATCCGAACTTCGTATGGTGCCGTCCCTTTCTCTCTCCTGCCATACACTATATGACTGAAAGGGACGGCACAATACGAAGTTCGGATTTCGAATTTCGGAGTAGACCCCTGAATTGAGTCAGCGCAAACACAAGGTTTATATATTACTCTATGGATCGGTAGCGTGAAACGCATGCTGTCAAGCGACTACGAAAAAGCTCAGGCCTGTATATCAACCCTCTTCTTCAAAATCTATGGGGTTAAGATTAGACGAGTTCATTTATTTCATGATAAGAAATTATAGTATTTTGTATACATGACAAAATTATAAACATTGCTTTCATTACAGTTATAAATCCCATTGATTTTACAAAGGGTTTCATAGGTACTCATCTAAAGTCGCATGAAGTTAAAACCAAGTCGCAGGTCGCACTGATGGTAAACGGTAACCTGAGTATCACCGTCACTTACGGACACTTGCAGCACCTGTGGGGCTAGTATGATCGCTTATATGTCGGACATATAGCATTCGTCCCTCTCGCACTTACATACTTGACAGTACGGGACGAATGCTATATGTCCGACATATAAGCGATCATACTAGCCCTGCTGGGGTGACACGTTGCATAAAAACAAATGAATCTGGTAAAACACTATAAAAGTGAATTTTCTCAAACATGCAATGAAATATTGATGTTATGTTCCTTATAATAGGCTGCGAAGTATGACGTTTCAGGTGCGGCTAGGACAAGAGGTCGTTAATGGGATTTCATACAAATCATGCAGGCCTAGGCCGGCAAAGTCCTCTTTTTTAATTTCCATTCCACATAAATTTGTGGCACAGGCATCATGACATTCTGCCACTATGCGTATTAAAAATAAAACTTTGATTTTTTTGTTGTTTATTTCATTGCATGTTTGAGAAATGCACTATACATACCTCGGCGGGAAATATGGGGTTGCCCGCCTTAGACCTATCCGGCCTCCCCTTTCGTCCCGGCCTCTGTAGTAATGTACTATTAAAGTGAGATTTACTATATAAAATGGTAGGTAATATTGGTGTAGTAAATAGTCCTTTATATTCTTTACCTTATTTTTACATTCTCCCAGACCACAACGCTATCACCAGCTCACTAGCAATTCAGTCCACACCGCCAATTTAACTCGACATGATCCCGCGCATTATTATGCGGAACGCGTAAAATTAAAGCCTTCTTTAATTAAAAAAGGTCGTCACCAAAAATATTTACCCTACTATGGGGAGATATTCCTCATTAAAATACAAAAGTTCGGGCCTCAGATGGATGTGCACGGAGTACGTAATGTTTTATGCATCACGGGGGCAGGTGGCTAAATTAAATTTGGGCATGCAAATGTCAGTCACAAGTCATGGCGAGAATTACTCGGCTCTTGAAGGCGCTGGGCCGCAGCCCACGGCGGGGCGGCCGCTCCAAATGAAAGTGATTATCAAATAGTCTAACGAAGGAAAAACTGGGGCCTAAATTTTGAACGAGTTTACAGACTCAGTGACTAGGGTTTCGTAGACAAGATGGCAAAAACGGTTTTTTATGTACGTCAGGGTTGAATACAAGTGGAGCTGGTTGGAGGAGCCCGGCCAAGATCTACTTTGGGTCACGTGCTCTGTCATGGGCAGCTTGTCGTCAATCACAGTCGGCTGTTTGAAGCTGGCAAAGGTCTTTTTGGACATCGACCGATTGGACGTGCAGGTACGCCCTTTTAGCAACACGATCCTCTCCCATCCTCTCAATGTGGCCGAGTCAGCGCAGTCGGGCAAATTTGCTCTCTTCGATTACGTTGGGCTCGGCAACCAGTGCTTCCACTTTCACATTCCTCCTCACCCTCTAGCTACCAACTTCCAGCTTTGTAGGTCCCAGAATCTTACACAGAATCTTTCTCTCTGCCACTAAGAGCTTGCTCTCCTCCTTCAGCGTCAGTGTCCAAGCTTGGCATCCATACCTTGGTTACCCTGCTGACAAGTTTGGACACGAGTATTTTGTAGAGGGCCACTGAGCATCTTAGAGCGTTCCGAGACGGGATGTATATTTCCTTCTGCCTATGATTGGTATCCGGCACTGACAGAAATAGAGTACTTCCACATGCCAAGGTTCAGCGGGTCGCGGTCCAGCAGAAAAGGCCTTACCGTAGAAACCTCCCCTAATCTACCTAAACTACCTATTTGGCGTAGCAAATTTCAAGTACAGTCGTGGAACGAAAAGGTTAGTTACTTTTCAACTCTATTTTAATGCTGTTAAAGTCGAAAAGTGACGAATCTATTTATTCTACGACTATACCTTGGAGGCAGCGAATATAATAAATTTTCTGTTTCTGTTTAAAGTAAAAATTGGCCCATATGGCATAGGCACTAGCTGTGGCCGCAGCTAAGACCTCGAAGAATTCAGTCTGTATAAATTCTCAATCCACCTCCAGGGAGTAGATTACAGAAAATTAAGTAGCCGTCGTCCAAGCTTAAGTTTTCTGCATACCAAATTTGATCACAATTTTGATGGTCTTGATCAATTCTGAGAAAATCATTGATTAATCTTTTATTTTTTTATAGCACCATGGGAGCAAAACGCATGCTGCTAGGCCAATGGCACCGTAATCTATAAATGCCTGTGACTCCAGTATATAAGTAGTTATACGCACTTTTTTTTTTATTCTCCAAGTGGGCCCCTTGGGCGCTTTTGAATGTCATACAGTGGTACAAAGTATAATTCTAAATAGTAAAAATCTGCTCCCATTTTACGAGAGTGATGTAAAGGGTCTCCAGGTATCACAACTAAAATATCACATATCACACAAAACAGAACATAAAAAATTTAAGAGACAAATATTACTTAATTAACAACAATATATATATATATATATATATATATATATATATATATATATATATATATATATGTAAAAAATAACAAAGTGCAAAAGTAACATTAAACAAGTTATTAACACCATTATAATTGAGATGTAAAAGGTCCTAATGTCAAACAAATACTTTGCCAATCCTTAGCTTAATCACATAGCAATAAACAAAACATACGAGGATAAGCAGTGTGAGTGGGAGCCTGGATTTTTCTCTAGCTAGCAAAGCAACGAATCCGCAAATCAAGTAAGAGTCAGTCAATTGGCAACGCGCTTATAAATTCTGGAGTCACAAACATCCGTAATATGTGGTATCTGCTGCTTGTTTGCCACCGCTTTAGTATTAAAAACATACCTACAGAACAAGCAGAGCTACCTATTTCGACTCGTATTTTTCACGCCCCGTCTTTATCATTTGATCTACGTACCAATTATATCACCTCAATAAATAAATAAATAAATATTAAAGGACAATTTTTTAAACAAATCGAACTAGTGCATTAGTAAGCTCAATAAGGCTTGTCTTATAGGTACTAGACGACGATATATTAATTAGATATATACTTAAATACATAGAAAACATCCAAGTCTCAGGAGCAAATGCTTCTGCTCACCACAGAAATAAAATGTCCTTACCGGGATTCGAAACCGAGACCTCTAGCCTCGGAGGCAGTGTCACTACCAACTAGGCTAAACAGGCCGACAGTCAATGTCAGAATAGTCATGAAAATTCTCCGAAAAACCAATTCGTATGACCATCTTCTTGCAGATTTAGAAAAAAGAGAAGAAAGAAGAAATAAATAAGGTTGGTACCCTTGGCCAACATGATTTCTATGTCTGTAGATAATAATACCATCTTACGTATAAGCTTAGATTCGCAAATCACAGATCACCTTCACCCTACGCTACGTGGGGGTTATCTGTGCAGTAAATCTAAGATAATTATCTGCAAATTTCTATTCTTGATTGATTTGTTACTTCTTTCATATTTTGGCAATAAAGTATATTATTTTATTATAAAAAAAGAAGGAAGAAGAAGGCTTAATTATTCACATCAACTAATGTAACATTATTTATTTATTTATTTATTTAAACTTTATTGCACAAAATATAATTGTACAAATTGCGGGCTTAATGCCAAATGGCATTCTCTACCAGCCAACCATTGGGCTAAACAGAGATTTATGAAAGGTGCAAAGAAAAAAGTTTGATAATACCTACTAAGAAAATGCGAAGACAAAATAAATATAAACACTGTAAATGAACATACATAATTGTACAAATTGCGGGCTTAATGCCAAATGGCATTCTCTACCAGCCAACCATTGGGCTAAACAGAGATTTATGAAAGGTGCAAAGAAAAAAGTTTGATAATATCTACTAAGAAAATGCGAAGACAAAATAAATATAAACACTGTGAATGAACATACATAAATACAAGATATTTTTATAAGTTACATACATACAAGAATACATTATGGTATTATACTGGAAGTATTAAAAAAGTATGTTGATTCCAACAATAATGTGATATATTATTGGCCAGTCATGTAGCTGTCTTTTAAATCTGCGTAGTCTTCGACTTCATATACCGCCAGTTTTTCATTTGGGCTCAATTCCCAGCATTACGGGGTTTATTCAGCCGGCGCCGTCATAAATATCATTGTAATAATAAAATACGCCGTAAAACGCCTTCGAGTGGGAATAAACAGGTGGAAATGTTTATTTGATTTGCAATTTTACATTATTAACTGACGTGTTTTTGCGTATGAATCATGTTTACTTAAATTTAATGACAGTATTAAGAAAAGGGGGCCATTTTGCACTGTATTTTGTATTTAAATACCGTATTACGTCACGTAACAGTCATTCAATTACCGTATTATTTAACATGTCATGTCTAAAGGCCAAATACTGACAGTTTTAATTCTGACATCTGATAATTGACAAATAAGTTTAGCCGATACGAAAGTATTATTAATCACATCAGAATTCTGTTCATTTAAACGGTGAACCATAAGAAAGCCGTCTATAAATAAATCAGTTCAGCGAGGCAATGCGTGGCAATGCCGCCAGCCTTCTGGGCACCCTACCGCCGGGTTCCGAGCTTGAGCCCATTTTTAGGGTTCCGTAGTCAACTAGGAACCCTTATAGTTTCGCCATGTCTGTCCGTCCGTCTGTCCGTCCGTCCGCGGATAATCTCAGTGACCGTTAGCACTAGAAAGCTGAAATTTGGTACTAATATGTATATCAATTACGCCGACAAAGTGGTAAAATAAAAAGTGGAAAAAAATATTTTATTAGGGTACCTCCCCTATACGTAAAGTGGGGAGTGATTTTTTTTTTCATTTTAACCCTAACGTGTGATATATTGTTAGATAGGTATTTAAAAATAAATAGGGGTTTACTAAAATCATTTTCTGATAATGTTAATTTTTTCGGAAATAATCGCTCCAGAAGTAAAAAAAAATGTGTCCCCCCCCCTCTAACTTTTGAACCATAAGTTTTAAAAATATGAAAAAAATCTCAAAAGTAGAACTTTATAAAAACTTTGTAAGAAAATTATTTTGAACTTTATAGGTTGAATAGTTTTTGAAAAACTTACAAAAATAATTTCTGAACTAAGTTTGTAATTTAACCGTATAAACAGGTGTTTATTGTACCTGTCATTTCTACAAAATCACAATGAAATGACGTGCTTTTTAGGGTTTTGTGTTTCTGTACTTAATATGTCAACTTAATGTGACGGACGGAAAACTACGGAACCCTACACTGAGCGTGGCCCGACACGCTCTTGGCCGGTTTTTTTATCTATAAGTCGGTAGTTATAAGTAGTTTAACTTATTTCTAGTAATAATTTATTTTTGTTTTGTTTTAATAAAGTTATTCCTTATATAATAAATTTTCTGTTTCAGTTTCTGAATATTTTTTTATACAGTGTATTACCCAGCTCTATAGGAAGAATGGCGTCGTGTCGTAAAACGGGGCACTCAAAAGGCGCCTTCCTGATTTGCCGATACGAAGGTGGTACGATATGAGAAAACTGTCAGTTGTCAGTGTCAGCCGATACGAATGCAGTACTTAACCGACAGTATTTAGTCAAGTGAGGAAATCTCACATCAGTAAACTCACGTCAAAGAACAAAATACCTATCACATATCGCTTCGGCCTCGCTAAGTCAGGAAGTCGCCAAAAGCTACACTCGACGAAGAATAAGTATGTATCTAATACTATAATAATAATAATAAATAATAAATATTGGGGGACAATCTTACACAAATCGACCTAGTCCCAAACTAAGCAAAACTTGTACTATGGGAACTAGACGACGATATACATACTTATATAGATAAATACATACTTAAATACATAGAAAACATCCAAGACCCAAGAACAAATATCCGTGAAAAATGCACAAATAAATGCCCTTGCCGGGATTCGAACCCGGGACCTCTAGCTTCAGAGGCAGAGTCACTACCAACTAGGCTAAACAGGTCGTCGGACAACTAACTATGGATACAAACTTTATGCTGACGTTGAATTGAAACCCAAGATGCATTACATTTGATAATTCCTAGAAAAATTGGGTCGTAGCATTTTTTCAGAAATTCCCCGCCTAACCCTCGCGCATGTTTACCGCGCCGCGAATTTATTATTTAATCCGCGCCGCAATCTGCACCATCACAATGCACCCCGTAACTAACTGCGAACACGGGCTCGGAACTAAGTGACGTAAAACACTATGATAACTGTATGCACTTACTACCTTTTGGGATAAAGGGAGCGTCAGGATATACGGCGCAGCGTAATTATTAGTATGAAAAGAACTTGCAACTCGGCAAGATAATCGTAACTCTTTTGGTGTAGTAACTTTGAATGACGTAAAAAATAATTCAGACAATTGTATAGTTTAGGTATGCGTCAATAATCATTTCAAAATACTATGTCATACCTATTTAGGGTTCTAGTTCTACATTACCTCGTATTTATTCCCATGGATTTTACGCATGTATTTCTTTGATCTTTTGATGCGTGATGACCAGTGATCGTAACTTTTGTAGCATTTTCCGTGCAGCGTAGTGGTGTTAACGGAATTGGAATAAATAATTTAAATTCTTATGATTCATTATCGTTAATAACGTTAATATTAATCTTAATTAACTGTTTAAATTGTATGTATGTATGTATGTAAATACTTTATTGTACACAAAACACAGGTAAAAATACAGACAAATTCAGTTATATCGGTACAAAGGCGAACTTATCCCTATAAGGGATCTCTTCCAGTTAACCTTTGAGCAATTGAGTGGAACACAGGAACCAAAAGATAGACAAACTAACACGTGTACAAATAGGTACGTAATTATTACAACTATTGCCTATGTACTACAAACTAATTAATACTATAAATACTATTACATATACTGACTAAGTAATAACATAGATAATGAATATATACATATATTATACATAATAAGAATGCCTACTTATATAATATATACATTTAATATATATACAGTATCCGATTAAATCACAAGTCATTGGAGAGCTACAACTTTTTCAACTTGTCCTTGAATGAAGCCACAGACTGAGACTGTCTAAACGACAATTGTATTTGTTCATACCAACTCCGTTACTACACTGGTGATGACTGACAAAACCGGTATTGTCTAATAATCTCGAACTACCCGAATTTGGTAGGTGGCTTGGATCGCCATCAAAAGTATAAGTATAGGTACATAGGCTTTTCGTAAAATTCAAATGTTTTGTAAAACGTTATTTGCTTCCTTCAATAGACTTGAGGTACAAATTTAAAATACCCACTGATCCTTTAGCCTCGACCTAGAATTAAAATTTGTGCCTAATTTTTAAAGCCTTTCAACACAGTTTCTCATTCGGTCACCAGCTCGCAACAACGTCATTACTCATGCAAAATTGAACATTATGTTACCATTTATGAGTTCATTTTGCCTTGGATTAACTCGCTATGCCTATGCTCATACAATGAGTAGCAATAACATATCAGTTTAGTCTTAATGTGTGTACGAATAAGGTTGAATTTTAAATGCCATCCGTCAGGATATACGTGGTGCGCCGTACGTCCATTCGTCATGGGTACAGTTGAGCACGACATTTGATAAAGCCGTTGCGGTTTTGCGCGCAATATTTCACATACGCGGTGACATCGCGGGCCAGCTAATCTTTAGTCGAAATTAGGCTTTGTTTTGTATACGATTGGGTCGGTTTTACGTTGGGCCGCGTGGGGTTAAAAAGCGGAGCCGGGACGGGGGCATTATTATCCAGGTCGCTTCACCGGTGCGTTTCTGCACTGTGCAGCGCTGAGCTCCATAATTAATAGTAGATAAGTACGCCAAAGAAAACGTCGTACTATATTCCGTTTTACTAAACTTAACAGTGGGAAAAGTTTTTGTCTGTAATGGCTTTAATTTTATGACTAGATAAGTAGTGGATCGGTTGGAACGAAGGCTATTCTCTATGTGCGTTTTGAGGAATAAATTTATTTTAAAATGGAGTAAGGTAAACGTGCCAATACTCCACACCTTATTGTCCAATAGATGATACTAAACTTATTGATCACCTGTCATTAAGTATGACAAAAGATTGGAAGTGCCAGGTCAGTGTCGAACACTGAAATCACCATCATCATGTCAGCCGAAGGACGTCCACTGCTGAACCTATGTCCAGCAGTGGCCTCTCCTCTTTGAGTTCCACAATGAATGGTCCTGCGCCAACCACATCCAGCGGACAACAGCGACCCTTAACAGGTCACCAGTCCACCTTGTGGAGGGCTGCCCACGCTATGCCTTCCGGTACGTAGACGCAACTCGAGAACCTTCCAGACCCAACGGCCATCGGTTCTACTTGCAATGTGCCCCGTCCACTTCCACTTAAGTCTAGCGATTAGGATGGCTATATCGGTTACTTTGGTTCTGCTGCAAATAGCCTCATTCCTGATGTGATCACCCAGATACGAGTTGACTCTGAGCCTTCTTATGAGGCCCATACCTATAATATTTATAATCTTTTATTTCGGACAGAGTCCATAATGTGTTAGTTTACAAATTTATATACTAGTGTTAGTATTTAAATATAATATATTTTTTATTTTATTTTGCAGAGGATAAGGATGGATAAGGGGGGTCCATCTATGCATAAGGGGGGAGTCCCATCTATCTGCTGACGCTATCAGGATGCCGTTGGCTATAGTAAGGACACGGGAATATTTCCCTTAATTTTACGCTAGATGAAAACTTACCCATCCAATTATACGGAGCTTTTTTTCCGGAATTATCAAATGTGTAAAATAATGGCGGTCAAGTATTAATTTAGTTGCAGACAGTAGATTGCAGGCTGATAATTTATGAGTTTTTTTTTTTTTTATTCGATCGTGGCAAACAATCTTACAGAACGTCAGCCCAACGCAAGCGAGCACCATAGCACAGAATAGTATAATACCATAGTCTACGAACGCCAGCATTTCCAAGATAAGTTTATAGAATTTCGTTATAATTAAGTAAATGAATTATGTTTACACTATCTTGTGAAAAAAACCGTGATATTGTAAAAGTTTGCACACCTGTATGCAGGTTGAATATGGACGTACAATTTTAGCCATGAAGATCATAATTTTTCTACCATGTTCTGGCAAATAAAATCATTTAGTTTTTTTTTTAATGAAGCCGCAATAGCGTTTTTATAAGCCAAAGTCGACTACTTTTTCTGAAAAGTATGAGTATACTGTCGTAAAGAACCGCTGAAATAAATACTCAATAATTCGTTTTTATTGCCAAAAATATGCAAAATTCTTTCTTTAACTCAATATTTGTTCTAATTTCTTTTAACTACACAAAAATTGATTTAAAAAGTAACTTCAACCAGAGGTGTGATGATTAGGTAACGTTTACCATTGTGCATAAATTAGATCTAAATGTCAATTTCCATACTAAAAATGACAGATCTAACTACCGCAAGTTTGACACGTTACACACCTAAACCATTAGTTTGTCACATTTAAATTTCCCTAAAACACCATCTTTATACACAACACTCAAAAAACATTAAAATTCCTACTTCGTTACATTTAGGTAATAATATTGCCCCTAAGCCTTTTGAAAACCTCAAAGCATTAACATTGGGACAGTATCGTTGATAGCGAAAAACCCGTATGAGGCACCTATCCCATGATTAAATTGATAACGTGCCCTTTTTGTAGAGATTGGCCCAAACAAGTCTTATCTGCGAAAGCCCTTTTGAAGGACTACAGAGAGCTTAGAAGTGAACCCTTTCAATGAGAAGGAGATCAATGGGAGGGCGCGCTATCGCATAGGGCTATCAGTAGCGGATAATGTTTTTACTTAATTTACTATTTCTATGAATGAGCTGCAGAAAAACGGGATACATGTATTGAAGCTTCTCGGGTGCAAACTGTAGACCAACCCTCACCGCTAATAAACAACGTCCCTATTAAAAAAGCAACGCAGTTAAAGTACCTTGAGTCCGTATACTCGTATGAATACCAGTGAACCAAGCACCACCGAAGACGTACAAAATAGGACCAAAGCAGATAGTAAATAAGTGGAGGGAGCAGTGTGGAATACTGTGAGTTCCGCAAATGCCAGCAACTTGCTGGAATATAGGTATGCGCGACATACTGCTAGGCAAAAACGAGTCGTCTGCATGTTTGTTTTTTTTTTGTATTATTTTCCCCGATAACTCTTGACCACGAGGCCGATTTTAATAATTCTTTTTTTGTTAAAAACAGGTAACCCCAAGTTGGTCCCATATAAATTTGGTGAAGGTTTGATGATAGAATCTAGGAGGAATCGAGGGAAATGCTCGAATTTGATAGGCACGCATTTGCCGATTTCGGTGTTTTCTGAGGTAATCAAGCAATGGCTCACGGAAACCACAAATTGCGGCATAGCAAAGTACAAAATTGGAGTCGGTTTTATTTGTGTTTATTATTATGTTTATTACAGCGAAGTGATCTCCGCTCTCTTTAACGCGTCCGCTCCCGCTGCGCTCGTCACCCCAGCATAGCACCAGATACGCGAGCCAGAATAAAATCCCGACAAAGTGAAAAGCTGATGCGAGCTCATCCGCGGACAACTTTTAATGTCGCGGGTCGCCGCGGTGCCGCGACTTGCTTTGTTTAGGATTCGATAAGTGCTCGGGTTCCCGGCTATATTTCATTAGGAGCCGGCCCCACTGCTGCGGGGGCCCACGCGTTGAAAACATATATTTTCAGCTTTTTTTTAAACTGATTTGACAAAATAAATTTATAAAATAATCAAACCTGCTTACAAAATTTTACCGGAATTGGTTGAGTAATGCGACCTGTAGAGTATCCACAGGGTGAGGGTGTGTGAAGAGAGTGTAGAGTGTGTGCGCGAGAAATCCGGTAAATCCGCAGGATGGACATACGAAAGCATTTTTTCCGAAGCTAAACCGAATACCTTCGTTACACTCGATCAATTTTGAGTAAAAAAATCGAAGCACCTACTCATTTTCCCCCCAGCCTACGCTGAGCATGGCCCAACATGCTTTTATATGAGGGTTCGTTATATTGAAAACAAGCGACCATACAGCGGGTCATTCTCAACACAGAGCATCATAGGGAACTCTGATAGTTTTTAAAGAATTTTATTAAACTCTGGTTACCTTATTCATCACCAAGAATACAGGAGTTGATTATAGCTTCGGTCTTTTTTATGGTGGAGGTACTTCCCAGCTGGGCTGCTCCAAATATGAAAAAGGTAACGTTACGCTCTGCCCTACCCTTCTTCTATTTTTTTTCGATAAATAACTATCCGTAACTACGCTATCCAATCATAAAATTTTATTTCATTTGGATAAGCCATTCATAAAATATTCCTACAAATGTTAGTGTGGAGAAATCGATTCTCTTTTCAAGAATGTTTTTCAGCAATGCTCCATAGTAACCGGCAGTTTCGTACTTTAACACCTAATATTTCTGAGCACCCTTGTTTGTTGCCATGTATTTTATGGTGACAGTAAGTAAAGATAGACGGCACGCCGCAATACCGTCCCGTGTCGCCGGCCGTCAACTAACCGCTGTGTTTAGCTCGGATAGGCCCCTCGGCGCACGTAGCCGCGACGGCCCGCGAGCTTGCTACATAATACAACTACCGCTAACACATCGCAGCTTACAAATCTTACAGTAGTATCGGTACGCTCAGCGACCATATACATCTCTGAGATATTAAATTTATTGTATATACTTTTGTGTATTCGGACAGAGACCGTATATAAACGTCACTAATTTTTTTTTTATATAATGTATTGTAAGTTAATTTTAATTGAATATTGTGCGTTTGTTAATCACTATAGTTTTGAAATCAATATTATTATTGTCTACTTTTTTTTTAGTTCTGCAATTCTGTTTTGAAAACATTATAATTATCATTGTCTATTTATTTAATTGTATAATTCATGTGTTGACTTGTAAAAGTGCCCTTGTGGCCTATTTGCAGAATAAAATTTTTGATTTTGATTTGATTGGTATATTATTTATTAATGTACATAGGTATACTTTACAGATCTACAATAATGATACAGTTCGTTCATACGTGCGTACTATGACAACCTAACTAATCAAGTATATAGATACAGATTCAAATGTTTTACTTACTTGTTAAAGGGATTAATTAAGTTAAAAGCAATAAAATTAAATGTTAGCATTATTTTCGACGACCTGTTTAGCCTAGTTGGTTGTGACTCTGCCTCCGAAGCTAGAGGTCCCGGGTTCGAATCCTGGCTAGGGCATTTATTTGTGCATTTTTCACGGGTATTTATTCTTGGGTCTTGGATGTTTTCTATGTATTTAAATATGTATTTATCTATATAAGTATTTATATCGTCGTCTAGTACCCATATTACAAGCTTTGCTTAGTTTGGGGCTAGGTCGATTTGTGTAAGATTATCCCCCCATTATTTATTTATTTATCGCCTCAATATAATATGTAAATTCGATGGAAAGATTAAACAAGATATATTGTCTAAGTTCCATGATCCCGCCCCACACACTTTTTAAAAAGCTATTAATTTTTACTAATAGTATCTCTACTTAAGTTTCTACATAGTACCTACATAGTAAGGTAGCCTAAGCTGCAGAGTATTTACGCAACATTTTGTAGCGTGCCTAGGAATGATCTAAGTGTCATTTTTAACCGACTTCAAGATTTCAAAAGAGGAGGTTATCAATTCGGTTGTATGTTTTTTTTTTTTTTTTTTTAATGTTTGTTACTCCATAACTCCGTCATTTCTTAACCGATTTGAAAAATTTTCTTTTTTTGATTGTAAGTATAAATATCCAAATTGGTCCCGTTTTTGTCAAAACGCAGTTCTGGTGATGAAATCTATGAGGAATTGAGAGAACTCCTCAAATCTTTAAGGCAAACATATAGTGATTTTTGAGTTTTTATCAACAAGTCAAGCATTTGCATCCAAAAATGTGACATTGGATGAAGTGGAACTGCTGATGATGATCAGAACAGAACTCTTCAACGACAAAAAGTTCACGTTTGGCGATTTGTCCTTCTAGCTGTGTTTGTTAAGCAAGTTCTATTTTCACGATTAGTTTTAGTCATGCTCGAGTTCTGATGATGGGATCCATGAGGAATTGAGGGAACTCCTCAAATCTTAAAGGCAAACATATAGTGATTTTTGTGTTTTTATCAACAAATCGAGCATTTTCATTCATAAAAGTGACATTTGATGAAGTGGAACTGCTGATGATGATCAGAACGGAACTCTTCAACGACGCGTAGTTCACGTTTGGCGATTTGTTCTCTTCGTTTTGTTTGTCAAGCAAGCAAGGTTTTTCCATGATTTCATGAGGAATTGAGGGTACTTAGTCTTCTACCATTATAAACATACTTATAGCCATTTTTGTATTTTATTGTATGGAATCTAAGAGTGCACCATCTAAGATTAAAAATCTTTCACCGGACTCCCATTGAAGTCGGTTTTTTTTTCTTAAAAATTATTTATACTTATTTCGCTCGTTCGAAAAGTTACGTAATTACCCTGCAGGTGCCAAAATTTTACTTAGCGTTACATTTTCTTTAGCTCACAAAAAACGGCATATTTTTTAAGTTCGGCTATTACTCGTTACGAACGAAACGTGGTCGCTTACTATAGGCCTCATAAGAAGGCTCAAAGTCACCCAAAGGGCAATGGAGAGAGCTGTGTTGGGAGTTTCTCTGCGTGATCGCATCAGGAATCGCTAAACTTAAGTGGCAGTGGGCGGGGCACATAGCACGTAGAACCGATGGCCGTTGGGGCGGAAAGGTTCTCGAGTGGCGACCACGTACCGGAAGGCGTAGCGTGGGCAGGCCCCCCACACGGTGGACTGATGACCTGGTGAAGGTGTCCGCTGGATGCGGGTGGCGCAGGACCGGTCATTGTGGAAATCTTATGGGGGAGGCCTATGTCCAGCAGTGGACGTCTTTCGGCTGACATGATGATGATGATTACTCGTTAACTATCTACTTAGCTATTATAGTTTTCGTTTCAAATTTTATATGTACTGCTACCATGAATTTTTTTTTTAATTTTGTTACATACCTACCCAGTGGCAACAGTTCGCTGGCAGTGGGAGGCACTTGCACTTCAAAGTTTACTAATACGAGCTATCCAACGATACCCCACACGATGGGTTTGGCAAGAAAAAGATTAAATACCTACCTACTTAACGTGTACGGGAGTCTATTTTGTTAAGATTTTTTAATACCGTTTTGTCGGCGTAAATAGCACATATACAATTGCCAAATTACAGCTTTCTATTAGTAAAGGTTACCGAGCTAAGCCGTGGACAAACGTATGGACGGACGGAATCGATGTTGTTGATTATAAGGTCGTCTATTAATTAAATAAATAAATAAATATTGGGGGACAATCTTATACAAATCGACCTAAATAAAAAATAAACCCCTAAACCCCCCCTACCCCTTAAATTAACCCCTAAAATTATTTAGTCTGAACTGATATCGTAAAATTTTCGAGCATGCGTAACGTTGATCTAAATGTCATCTTACAAACAATATTCGTCATTTTGACACATTACGTAATCAAATGTGATTGGGGGACATTCTGTAAGAAACATAGTCTGTGGCATTAAGCAGTAACTTAACTATAGATGTCACCAGCACGCTTTGCGATGGCTACAGCGTGTTTCGAGCGTTTCGCAACAAATACAATGTCGTCGGGAGACAGTCATCGTTTTTACCTTATTTAAAACTGTTTTACATAATTTTATCTGACATGCTTGTATTACAAATTACATAAATATGTTGAAAACTATACAAATAATTCAACGCAACACAACCCAAACATCATACCATTTTCCTCAACTGAAAAATATTTTCTCTCTGAGATTTTTCTTAATTTCCTCAACCTATTAACATTTTACTGGCAGTAGCAATATTTTTTCCCGATTATATACCATACTACATTTATTTTTATACGATATACAAGTTGATTCCGATTCATAATTGTCCGCTGCAATTCACCTAACACATTGACATGCGTGCGTATGTGACGGCGGCGTCGCCGTGCTGCAAGCTAAAATTTGCAAGCAATGTAAACAACACCTGCACGTGGCCTGACTCGTCAGGCCATTGTGACGTCACGCCACCACCTGGCCATTACCTGGCCATTACCTGAATCAAACGTTATAAATAGACTGATTGTGGCTGGTGGGGGCATTGCTGGACTCTTCTCAGCTAGGCTAGGTTTAGTGAACCAGCGACAAAACTCCCAGTAGCTCGATTCCACTCACACCCCAGATTTGGTTGAAGGTTTTCGGTCGTGTCGGAGGTCTTCCCCTGGATTTTCCCCAGGCAACTCTCCCACCGCGTATTCCTATCGCTTTAATGGGCTCGGCCTATAAAGCCACAGTCAGGTCAAAAAAAAAAAAAAAAAAAAAATAAATAAAAAAAAAAAAAAAAAAAAAAAAATTGTGGGGGCATTCTTGCATTAGAGTTGGCCGAGTGCACTTGTTCACGGATTCAGTCGCGACCAGGTGCATTTGATCATATTTTCTAACAATCACCTAACATTTTCAACTACAGTTTATGTAGCAAACATTTTAGTTAATAAAACATTTATACTCTTTTCGTGATGTTAATTTTCACCCACAATCCTCGCCGATCACAACTAGAGTGGGTACGCGTGTACCCATCGACGTAAGTGTTTACACCTAAGTTTAAGAAGAGGTAGGGCACAGCGAAACGTCACCTCGCTCAAATTTGGAGCAGTTCAACTGGGGAAGTACCTCCATCTTACAGAAGACAACAGCCATAGCATCACTACTTGCCCCTTAGGTAGGTATGTGGTGTTGTGTTCCTGGTGGTGAGTTCCAGAGTTCCCGAGGATGTGCTGTGTTGGAAGACCTGTTTAGCCTTTAGCCTAGTTGGTAGTCACTCTGCCTCCGAAGCTAGAGGTCCCGGGTTCGAATCCTGCCGGCCAGGACATTTATTTGTGCATTTTCACGGATATTTGTTCTTGGGTCTTGGATGTTTTTCTATGTATTTAAGTATGTATTTATCTATATAAGTATATATATCGTCGTCTAGTACCCATAGTAGAAGCTTTGCTTAGTTTGGGACTAGGTCGGTTTGTGTAAGATTGTACCCGAAGAAAAAAAAAGTGGGGGACCTGCATATTATGTGTCTAGCTTGACAGCTGGAGACATCTGCGGGTCTCTCACTCTCAACACGGCGCATCCCCAAGTCAATAAAGGGTCGGCAGCGCACTTGTGATTCCTCTGGAGTCGCAAGTGTCCGTAGGATACGGTGTCTGCTTACCATCAGGCAGGCCGTAAGCTTGTTTGCCACCGTCGTTGTATAAAAAACCGGCCAAGTGCGAGTCGGACTCGGGTACCGGTCGGACGAGGGTTTCGTAAAAAATATTTTTATTATTATGATGTAACTAAAATTTTCGATTTTCGCAATTTTTCTTTTATCTGTGCTATAAGACGTTACTTCGTACCAAATTTCAAGGTTCTGAGTTCATGGAAAGTACCCTGTAGGTTTTGATTCCCTTGTGAGTGTCGAAAATTTGCGGAAATTTGCGGCATAAACGGCTGTATCTTTTGAGTGCGTTGGCTTCGAAGTTTGATTTTTTCGAAGCTCCAAGGGACAGTAGACCTGAGTATTTGATATCAATTCCAGCTTGATACCTCCACGCGTTCCTGAGAAAAAGGGTCTTGACAGACAGACGGTTGGACGGACGGACAACAAAGTGATCCTATAAGGGTTCCGTTTTTTCCTTTTGAGGTACAGAACCCTAAAAAAAAGATGTTACGAGTACTTACACTCTACAACTACACTTTCTTTAATTTTAGCTGACTGCGTATTTAAAACCAAATGTTATTTTTAACCAACTTCAAAAAAAGGAGGATTAGTCGGAATATTTTTTTTGTTTTATTTTTATTTTATTTTTTTGTATGTTCACCGATTACTCGGAGACTAGTAGACCGATTTCAAAAATTGTTTTTTTGTTTGAAAGTGTATGTTTTCTAGTTGGTCCCATTGTCACTAAGTATGGATCTGATGACGGGATCTTGGAAAAATCGAGGGAACTACTCAAATTATATAGCAAGAGGATGGGGTAAGGCTAAATCGAAGGAACTCCTCAAATTATATACCAAGAGGATGGGGTAAGTTAGGCAAAATCGAAGGAACTCCTCTAATTATATAGCAGGAGGATGGGGTCTGGCAAAGTTTTTTGTTAAAAATTTACTTGTTGATTTAAACGTAATATGTATATGATTAATAATAGGCACATTGAAATAGTAAACATGCTTTTTACAAATACCATTTTCACTGTTGAATGCTGAAATTCAGACATGCGTAAATTAAAGCATATTTTTTATTTGACATCAGATTTAGTTCTCTAGAACCTGTCACTCACTTGGATGTGGGGTTTAAGTGTTTAAAACTCCTTTTATTTCAGACAGAGGTAAATTAATTAGGTTTTAATATTATTCAATTCATTGCTCAAAACCTATTTGGTAAGATAAATTAATTATAACTGACGAGTTAAGTCCACTATGATGCCTCGTGGGATTCGGACATTTTGCGTAATTTGGTTGTAATATAATATAATATATGCGTACTGCTTAATGATGCAGTCCCTGCGCGTCGCGTAGCATAAGGAGGGGCACTTCAAAGAGTAGACGGGGAATGAACAGGAGAAGAGTCATGACCTACTGTCTCTGTACTTAAGTTTACCAGATCTTCTTATTTGTGTCAAAATGAGTTAATATTGTTCCAATCATTAGTATTAGAAATGGATTTAAAAAAGTTTCGATTGTACATTATTATACAGTTAGGTTACCCTACCTTCGTAAGGCCCACCATATAAAATTAAGATTAGTGAAATTTAAATCATGTTATTTATCTATTAGACATGGATTAATTATATTCCTTAATTGAATGAAACGTAAGATATACAACAAGATAGATGATAGGTACTTTTAGTTTTGGAAAATAATGTAAAAAAAGGTGTCATGAACGGACAACTGGACTAGTGGATTGACAGTGTGTAGTTATCTGTAGAAAAACGTGACGTGTAGGTATAGAAGTTTGTATGCAGGGAATCCCAGGTTTCTCCGCAGCTGATTGAACAATTCTGACGCACAGTGAGCCTTAAAAGGCTATGTAATATTAAACTTCAACATTTATTTTAACTTCCACGCACTAAAGTTTGATATTTTTCAGCAACAATCGCGCTATGAATCGGCTCGAGCGAGTTAATATTGGGTAATGTTTTACGGCACGTAAAACTTTTATAGTGTAGAATAAAACGGGCGGCCCGTGAGTAATGGATTTTGTACATAATATACGGATGATTTGTCAGTTGAAGCGTTCATTCAGAAGGAGAATTCTCTATACACACACGAGAGCCTCGCACGCGAGTTTCATTACATTGCGGGTTACCGTGGTGTAATGAGATCATTCGGTCTGTCAAACCGCGCAATGTAGGGAAACTCGCATACGACTCTCGTACGGTCACACAATTTGATTTCTGGGCCACTTCGTATGTACCTTGTCACAGTTAAAATCAATATCAAGGCTGCTAGAGATATACAATTATTTTCACAGTGACAACGTACGAAGTGACCCAGAAATCAAATTGGTTGACTGCATGTGTGTAAATAAGGTTAAAGCGATGCTTATGCGACTTCCTGGCTTGGCGGGGCGGGATCGGTATGTGGTCATTTGTGTTTTGATGTAAGCGTACTGCTGTCTCAGAGGGTGCCTCATTGAAAGCGTATCTGCGCACGTCTACATTTTCTCAATTCTACAAATTCCCATGTTTACATATTCCCAATTTTACAGATTCTCAAGTTTACATATGCCCAATTTTACAGATTCTCAAGTTTCCAGATTCCCAATTCTATAGATTCCCATGTGTACATATTCCCAATTTTACATATTCTCAAGTTTACAGATTCCCAATTCTACAGATTTGTAATTCTAAAAAAAGTCTTAACTATAGGTGATCTACAACGGCCCCAGGTTTAGGTAGGTTAGGTTTGTTAGGTATCTTCAGATGCCCCAAGGCCAAACTGCGTAGAAATAGTCCGTCAATCGGAATCTGTAGGATTGGAAATCTGCAGAATTAGGAATCTGTAGAATTGGAATTCTGCAGAATTCAGAACCTGTAGAATTGGGAATCTGAAGAATACAGAATCTGTGGAATTGGGAATCTGTAGAGAATTGGGAACAAACCCTTGACGCTATACTCGCAGTATTACATTTTTGCAGTAATGGACTGTATTCCGTGCCTCCTGCGCTAGTCAGGAAGCACTCATAGACTCATAGACGCGCAGTTAAAAGGGGGGGACTACCTCGGCTGACAGTCGAATTGACAACTGACTGAATTTCTGATATTGTACCTGTGATGGTTGTCGCTGAGGGCGAGCCATACATATCCTTCCGCCTGAAGGGCGTAGTGAAGGTTTCCTAGCTAGCTCAGGGTTTGAGGGAATTTCTATTAGGTGAAAGAGCAAACACAGATTGACTAAATAATAAAGATGGGTCTTTTACGCCCTTTATTAATAAAACCTTATATCTATGAATCGTTACGCGGTTAGCACAGGTCCCGTAGGACGTTACGACGACGAGGGATATCTACAGGAAGTCTGGATGGCGGATTGTTCTCCGGAGAACAGGGGAACCCTGCAGAACGTACCCGGTGGGCGCCCGCGCCGCTACTGTCAGGGGTGATCGGGATGAGGAAGGAAGGCAAACCCTCAGGGGCTAACTACGCGGAGGAGACGCGCGGCCCAAGAGGGGTCCCTAAGGTACCTAGGCACGTATCCGGTTCGCCCGCACCGCGCTCTAGGCTGGTCAGCCCTTGTTCCCACTGCGGAGTCGAAACAAAGACTGACTACTCGCATACGGCGCTCGCGTCCTTATATAGCCGCCGGCTCCGGTGTGCGCGCGGGGCAGGGCCGGCCGTGGCCCCCGCTCTCCGCGCGCCGCCCGCGTGCGCCGCCTGCCATGCACGCGTCACGTGGTGTGCGCCGTGCTCCGGTTGCGAGGATGGTTCCTCGCATTGCCTCTCCCTACCAGGAGATTTTTACCTAGGGGAAAAATCACCGTTAAAAATATGTCTATATATAAAAGTACACCGGTATGTGTTGACGGTGTGATTTGTTACCCTTCTAGGTTTCGGGTGTGTATGGTGTGCGGGGTATAACTACATACTTGTCCGGTTATGTCTAATTTGGCTATTGTGCTATATGCAACTCTAGGGGTGTAACCTGCGCGTTGCCCACCCTTTTAAAGTTCGGACATACATTCTGTCATTTACTTTATTGTTATTTATACGTATGTGTTCCTATGTGTAATTGAAATAATTTAGTCTATGTGTCATCTTATAACACGGTTAATTATGTTCGACTCTTATTGCTTGGATAGTAAGGTTGCCTTTTGCACGGATTACATTGATATTACTCGGGCAATTCTAATGATTATTTAAGTTTACCGGTTGCTTGCTTATCGTGAGTACTTGCCGTTGTAGAATGTGGCAAGCAAATACTATTCCCTCGTCGGAAAGTTTTCTAACTATTGGTTTCTTACCTAATAATACCCTTTTAATGAACTGGTTTATTACTTAATTTCTATTTCAATATACCTGTTACATTGTCAATTTGGCACGGTTTATGCCACGATATCTATAAATTTTCTCTCGATACCGGTGATTGGAATGTCTAGTTACTTGTATGATTTCTTGCGGAGTTCTATATTCTTGACGGGCGCTATATCTATTCGCGTAGTATGCGCGCGGTCTTGGCGGTATATAATTTCGTTTTATATCTCTATCTGAGTTGAAATTTTCGGTGCTCGGTAAATTGAAATCTTCGCTTCCGGTTTGTAGTCTATCCCATTTCGGTATGTATCTTTTTGGTATATAGTCGGGGTTCGTATTTATCTTGTGAGCGACGCCGGGTGCCTTCCAATTTAACTTATTGCCTTCTGCGGTGCGGTATTTCGGTGATAATCCCGTTCCGTTTTCCACTCGTGCGCGTTGAGATCTGCGCCGGCTGTACTCGATCGCAGTGCCAATATAGTCCTCGGATAATTCATGGGCTGTTTTATTTTCTTTAATGCTCATAAACGGTAGTGGTTCTTCGGGCTGCGATGTCGTGCACATTTCGTGTGATTGTCGCTTGTCGGGATTCGGTGTGTTTCGGTTATGGCTTCGGTTTCCGGTATTTCTTCGCCTTTTCTTTTTATAATTTGTATGGGCTACTGGACTTTCTTGAGGCGTTTTAGCCACTTGTGTTGCAACGACTCTGTCGGAATTCGGTGAATGTTGTGCTCTCTCGGGTATATATCTTATTTCTATCGGGTTCGGGGTCTTCGACTTGTGAATTTCGGTTTTAGTGTGGGATTCATTCGATGTCGGTTGATCTCCTGCCCATGTGATCCTCATTCCGACTCTTCTTAGCACGTCCATGCCTATAATAGGGCATTTGGCTGTGGGTAAAACCTTTACCCAGTGTTTAATGCGGGCTTGTTTCATTTGTAGATCTACTAGGACGGTCTTTCGTACTTGTGTCTTTCTGCCGTCTGCGAGTACTACTCGTCTCTCTGTGTTCTTGACCCATGGTCCTCGTGCTAAGCAGTCTTCGTACACCTCTTGGTTAATGTACGTATTCGTTGCGCCGGTATCAACTAAGCACAGGTATTTATTTCCCATTATGTACACTTCACTATAAATCCGGTTATCTGCTGTGTCAAGGTCATAAGCGGCTCCTACGGCATCGTTATTTCGTTGATTTCGTCTGCAGCAGTTCTTGCTAAGTACGCCTAGGCGTCCGCATCCACTGCAGAAAATTTGTCGTCTTGAGCGGCATGTACTTGTGTCATGACCCGGCTTTCCGCATGACCAACAACAGGTTTTCGCATTATAGTCGTGCTGTATCTTCGACTGTTTTCTGGGTTCTGTTCTGGTATTATCTGAGCATTGCTCACGGACTCGGTCCCTGATCCCGGTTGTTTCTGGTTGACTTGTTATCTGGCGGTGGTACGGTCTATCCTGGTTGTTGGCCGTATCTGGGTAACCTGCGTAATGGTTTCGGTATGGCATTGCGGTTATGTTTTCATACTCTGCTGCGAGTTTTAAAAGTCCCGGTAGATCGTTGTAGTCTTGTTTTTTGATGTACAACTTGTATTGCTTGCGCATGTTTTCGTGGATCCGGTGTAGCTGTTCTGCATTAGAGAGTCTAGCGTACCTCCTCATTAGAGTTTGTAAATCGGTTAAGTAATCCGTGAAGCGTTCTCCATATATTTGCTTTCTTGCCACGATTTTCTCAATTAGGTCCTCTTCGTAATTGCACGGGAAATAGTATAGTTTAAATGATTCCAGGAATTCGTCCAAAGTTTGCCAAGAGTTGGCGTTGTTCCGGTACCATAGCAAGGCTTTACATTGTAAGATTTGCGGTAGGGACGGTAGCACGTCGTCCTTCTCGATGCCACTCGCAGACACCAGTTCCTCGAGTCTCTCCACGAACTCGACTGCGTTGTCCGTTGTTGTGAATGTTAGGTTCCATTCCTTTATAAGTTTATTTAGGTTCTTTACCTTATTTTTGTCTTCGTTGTTTTCCATTTCTCTGGGCTGTTTCTTTTCCGGAGTCCTAAATTCGTCGGCTGCGCCTTCTCCCGTGTTTTCCACGGTTTGTACGGGTATCTTTCTGATTCCTTCCACACTCAATCCTTCTGCTGGCAAACCTCTTTTTTCGGCCTCTTTCACTAGTTCGGGTTTCTTTTCCGGAGTTATAAATTCGTCGGCTGTGCCTTCTCCCGTGCTTCTCACGGTTTCTACGAGAATCTTTCTGATCTCTTCCACCGTCAGTCCTTCTGCTGACAAACCTCTCTCCTCGGCCTCTTTCACTAGTTCGGCTTTCTTTAGGTGGTATATCCAACTTGTAGACATTTGTCAGGCGGTGGGCTTTCGGTTTCCGGCGGGAGCGACGCTTTGGGCTTGTAGCGAAGCTGATAAAAGTTAATTTTTACTTACGGAGACGCCGATGGAGGCCGGCGGACGGGAGGTGGAGCAAACCTGTTCTCGGTGACGTTGCTCGTGCTGATGGGCGGATGAACGGCGGACTAAATGGGGTTTAAACGGGTTATACACATTAATAGCAAAATTTGGTGTCAATCGGTTTCCCCTTCTCTTGGGGCTGGTGGGATGCGTCGCGGACGCTTGTATCCCTATCTAGTGGTTGTGTAAACCTATAAAAACTGTGATGCTCCCCAGAATTTTCCCTCTGAGCTAGTAAAACGTGAGTTTTTAGTTGGGCGCCAAATGTGATGGTTGTCGCTGAGGGCGAGCCATACATATCCTTCCGCCTGAAGGGCGTAGTGAAGGTTTCCTAGCTAGCTCAGGGTTTGAGGGAATTTCTATTAGGTGAAAGAGCAAACACAGATTGACTAAATAATAAAGATGGGTCTTTTACGCCCTTTATTAATAAAACCTTATATCTATGAATCGTTACGCGGTTAGCACAGGTCCCGTAGGACGTTACGACGACGAGGGATATCTACAGGAAGTCTGGATGGCGGATTGTTCTCCGGAGAACAGGGGAACCCTGCAGAACGTACCCGGTGGGCGCCCGCGCCGCTACTGTCAGGGGTGATCGGGATGAGGAAGGAAGGCAAACCCTCAGGGGCTAACTACGCGGAGGAGACGCGCGGCCCAAGAGGGGTCCCTAAGGTACCTAGGCACGTATCCGGTTCGCCCGCACCGCGCTCTAGGCTGGTCAGCCCTTGTTCCCACTGCGGAGTCGAAACAAAGACTGACTACTCGCATACGGCGCTCGCGTCCTTATATAGCCGCCGGCTCCGGTGTGCGCGCGGGGCAGGGCCGGCCGTGGCCCCCGCTCTCCGCGCGCCGCCCGCGTGCGCCGCCTGCCATGCACGCGTCACGTGGTGTGCGCCGTGCTCCGGTTGCGAGGATGGTTCCTCGCATACCTTTTCCGCATCGACAAGTAATGAGTCGCCTTAGTCGAATTCTGTGTGTAAATAGGTGAGGTGTCTGGTAAAAAATAAACATTTGAGATATTTCTTTTTCAATTTTATAGAGTTTTCAAAGGGCGGCCAGCCTTCTGGGCACTTTACCAGCTGATGGCGACCTGGGATAAATTTAAAGTCTTATTTTTTCTTTTTTCTTTATAGGTAGTCTTATGTTGTGGAATTATTATTTATAGAAAGTGGTAAAAAATTTATGAGTCTTGATTTTTTAAAATTTGTTTTCACTTCAAATAGCAGAATGACTATTAAAATATTAATAAGAATCGAAAACAAATCTCATACATTTTGTACCGGATGGGTCGTAATAGGATTTTTCTATTTCTTTTTTTCTTTTTGTATGATTTAAAGTATCGTTAGTTATACTTAAAATTAAAAGAATTACCTAAACATTTTAAGTCATGTGCATAGAGAAGCCGTTTAATTTTTAATAATTTATCACCATAGTGCAGATCTCTAAAGTCACAAATATGGGTAATTATTGGAAAACCAAATACATAAATAAGTCAAAAGTGTTTGATTGATGGCGTCAAAATTTTATTAGTAATATAAGAAACGTATTAAACAAAAAATATCCGCGATAATTGACTAAATGATATTTTTTCTTATCATAATACAGATACTTTTATGAAGTTATTTATTATGGTTTACTTACAAAATCATAATGGGTTAAAAATATAGTTTTATGTTTTTTTATCATTGACGCGGAACTTTAAAATGTTTAATTCTTTTTATTTTAACCATAACTAACAATACTTTAAATCATAGAAAAAGAAAATTACAGTTATTGAATTATGTCCAGGTTTGCTAATTTTATGCGCCTATTAAATAGTTTAAACCCTTCTAGCCTTCCACCTCACATACTAAATGTTAAAGTTGGAGCGCCTGTTATGTTAATAAGGAATCTTAGACCGCCTAAATTATGTAATGAAACTAGATTAGAAATAAAAACTCCCCTCTCTAGCAATTATTTCCAAATGGTTTCAATTGAAAAGAAAAAGTCTTAGAAATAAAAACTCCCCTCTCTAGCAATTATTTCCAAATGGTTTCAATTGAAAAGAAAAAGTCTTTTTTGGATTTTTTTAAATACAAAAATAGCTATACTCTGGAGTAATATTAAATACAATTTAATTAAAAAACACTAAAATGTTTTAAAAACAAAATTCTTTTTTAACCAAAAATGCGACAACGATTATGAGTCATAACTTGAAGTAACCTCAAAATTAGCATTGACCCGCGCTACAATCTCTGGGTGCCAAGATTAAAAATTTATCCCATTTGAAAAAAGATTTTTTTTTGGACTTAAGAGGTTACTGCAGATGCTTTAAGGAAGCGTCTTTTAAATTTATTGGTCCTATTACAGTCCACACCATGTATATAAAAGAACCCAACGTAGACATTTTCTACTTATTATGCTTCTAGTAATATTTTGACCGTTATGTAGGGAAATAACGACATTGTTAACTTGTATAACTTATTGTGTATGTATTTATTTGCTTACGTCCAATGCATACAGAAATACAGAAAGAGCTTTTAGTTTAAGGTTGTTATAGCTCCAGTATCTGGTGAAACAAAATTGCCGAATCACGCTACAACACAAACCATCAGGTTGACAATTTGACACTTTAATCAAATCATGATGAAGCTGTACGAGTATATTGCAGTCAATCTCATTACATATCTATAGGATATAATTACGGCCCAATCAATCCGCTCAACTCGATACGTCGGGTCGCAAACAGAAACGGAATTCAATATTCCTAGGCGACGCAGAGATGGTGAGAGATAATTCAAATAGCAGATTAGTCAGGCACATTTTAAAGTCACACGCTAGGAATTATACAATAGCGTTTACTATGCGGAAATTTCGCAACTCTTCTATTAGGTACTAGAAATTCTTCTATTATTAGTTGTGGTTACCTATAATCGGAAAAGCATCTGTCCTTAATATAAATTAGATATATTATCTGATGCTTGATGTATTATCTGTTGGTAATCCTTAATAAATAAATGAACAAATCTTCACGAAAATAATTTTTAACACTAGCTATTTACCACATTAGTTATTGTTCGCAGTCCTCATTTTTATGGTTCACAAACGCAATTCGTCATACTACAATTTCAATACTTCGGCGATTCTTCAGTCATTGAAGTTTAGAATATATACACTCAGCTGCACAAAATTTGAACCAAAATCCGTAATTTTGAGCCAAATTTTCTGCCGCTGAGTGTATTTTTAAATTCTTTCCATCAATAATAAAGGGAACTTAGTCATATTACCGCCATGTTGTATGTTTCAAGTTCGTTTGATTAAAACTTGATAACAATGATGATGTCTGAGCAACGTTGGTAGTCGATAACGACATTCAGTCTTTAGATTTCAGTTGTTCAACATAGTTTCAAACAGTTCTGCAAAGGCAACCTAGGGGTGACACTCACTTTAAAATATAAAAATAGTACATTATTGTAGAGTATGTAGAGGTATGGAAGTAGGTAATTTCAGGCTGAGTATTCGTTTTAAACGGACGACCTTGACAGTCGTTTAATTAATACGAAGCCTGCAATTGACAGCCCAGGCTCATATAGTGCTTTTCTCAAAAATCGGGAAAGAGGCTACATTTTAAAGTTCAAAGTTCTTTATTTGTTAACATAGGTATACAAGGTGGTACAAAAAAAATGTGTGAGCGCTATGTTTCGCCGTTAGGCATACTTTGTAATAGAAATTATATAATATTTAATAAAGGCATGTCAATTACAAAATTCAATGTTACACATTACAGAACATATATTTATATATACTTAAATTAATTTAAATTGCCAGCAAAATAATCCGCTAATGAATAATAACATTTACTAATCAACAATTTGGTGAAATTCGTTTTAAAAACATGCACTGGCGTTCTCCTTAAATTAAGTTGTAATCAACTATAAATTTTTCTGGCAGAACAGAACATGTGTGTGTGTAAATACTGATTATCTTCATTTTAGATGTATTTTGTCAATTTAAACGAAACGTAGTTCGCACTTTGCCCGCTCTGTCAGCAGCTGTGCAGTTTCTTGTCCCAAATCTTGATGCTGATGCTATGTAGGCATGTTCAACACACGTGAACAGTTTACATCATTAATATGCAATACACAATTAATGCATATAATTTAACACATACGAGTATGAATCTGTAATCTCTTTTATTGTATTCATTTGCATTTTTATAATCCTTTCAACTTTTTTTTTAATATTTTCCTGTATTTTTTAGTGTTTCTAGCTGTATCCGATACAAAGATATAATCTATAAATTTACGTTTTGACATTTTTTAATCGTATTAGCTCATATTCTATTCCATTATTTCCTGTGTATATGATATTATTCCTATTCACTGTTTTAAATTGCTATACCCTAGCAGGATCCATGTGAAACAAAATAAAATGTACTTAAAATCTGTAATGTAACACCATGGCTGCAATAAACATTATGATTATGATTATGATTATGCTATTTCTCATAAGGGCAGTGCGAGAAAACACTGAGCAAAGGTTATGGGCCCGGTAGGTATCACGATGGAATATATACTTCAGACACTTATTTAAATAATGTTGGATTAGTTTTTACAAAAATGGCCACTTCAAGGATAAAAAGGCAAGGCAATTTTAACAAATTCAGTTTTTTGAAATACGAGACACATGTTACTATAGACATCAAGAGTCAAAATGTTCATGATCTACCTCCATTCTTATCCAGAATCGCAAGTGTTTTTTCTTCCGAAAGCAGCAAATTATTTCAGATATATACATCGTCGGGTTTCCAGCAGAAAAATACGACTTTAAATGGCTGAATACGACCTGTGCCATTTTTATGACGCTTTAAAAAAAAAGAATAGGACTCGACAATTAAAGGAATTTATAAGTATACATAAGATTGTATTACTTGACATCGCTTTTTTGTTCTAGAGGCGTGCACTTTTATATTTTTTATCACATAATCTACGATTATGGATCATAAAATTTATTACTCAATTCGTAAATAACTGTATGCAACGATGAATAAATTAAACTTATAATTGAATATGAATTTGGATGGTACTTTCTCGCCAGCTCTCTGTTCATTGAAGACCTATTTCCAATCGTCCATCGAAACTTAATCTTGCACCATCTAGCTATGTTTCGCGGTCCTGACGCGGTCTGAATTTACACTAGTTACTAGAAGGTAGACTAAGATCATGAAGCATAAAATAATTATAACAAGGAAGATCACATAGATTTATAATATTTTTTGAAATCATAACGCGTTTGATCGTTTTTTTTCACAGAGGCTTTAATTACAAATATTTACTACGTAAATTCAATTCTGTATCAAAGGATAAGGATATCCCGATTTCCGTCGTTCCTTTAAAATCATATTGACAGAAACATGAAAAAAGTGTTATTCTTTGGATATTGAATGGACGTCCGTTTCTGTCAATCGCGGCTCACACAGAAAATCACAATGTGCCTTACATTTCTGTGTCGATGAGTAACTATGGCCATCACTGTTACTTTGTAAACTCAGTTTACAGATTTTGACGACTTTCTAACTGACCAGGGCGAGATCGATATGTAATATTTTTTTATTTCACGTGAGCTTCGTGATCTCAGGCACTGGTCCCATCGCCGGCGAGTAAGTGATAAGCTTACACAAAAACACTCGCTGCTCGCCTACTCGTTTCTAGTATTAAATTCTACTCGTTTATCGCTCGTCGCCGGCGGTGGGACCAGTGCCTCATACAGATTTCCTGGGCAGCAGCACTGCATTTCTCATCCTTCTTTGTTCATCGCCTATATTGTGTATTGTGGTCAAGCGAATAGACAGAGAAATATTTAATTCTCTCTGTCAAATCAGAATACGCAGACTACCCACAAAGTAAAAAAAAACACAACGTAGGTATGTTGCGAGTCAAATACAAAGTAAAGCATAAGAAAAGAAACTAACTACTAAGAAAGACTTTAAACTGAACAGTCTTACCGACTCCCCATTTATTGTGGTCTTCCAATGAAACGTTCGAAAGTATATAAATAGTCCCAAGGCTACTGTAAATTGGTCTTTATTACAAAGTGATAAAGGCGAGTAGTGGAGTGCCTTTTTGCATGTCGCCAGTTAAGTAATGTCCTTGTGACGTTTTCCATCTGTATGCAAATGCAGCCACGGAATGCGCCAGAATCCATTTTACAGCGTCTTAGGTCGCAGATGGTTCACTCCAACCAATCTGTAAAGCCAGGCTCATCGTTCCTTTTTTAGGGTTCCATACCCAAAGGGTAAAACGGGACCCTATTACTAAGACTCCGCTGTCCGTCCGTCTGTCACCAGGCTGTATCTCATGAACCGTGATAGCTAGACAGTTATAACTTTCACAGATGGTGTATTTTTGTTCCCGCTATAAAAACAGATACTAAAAACAAAATATAATAAATATTTAAGGGAGCTACCATACAAAAACACTTAAAAAGTTGCTCGTTGCCTTAATCAGGCGCTGGGTCGCAACATGCATGGGAAAACTAAAATCAGACTCGCAATTCTATTACTTAACGTCATTATTACGCCGATTCTAATAGATTTTTTTGTCGCGACAGATTTTGAAAAAATAAATGTTTTGCGGGGTCTGCTTTCAGCTCGCAGAGCCATTAATTTTAATTGAATTGAAGATTACATATTCTAAAGTGATTATTGATGTAATCAGAGTAACTGAGCGTTAAAGCGCGCGGCTTTTAATCTGGAGGTCGTAAATTCGAAACTCGGCTCGTACCATTGGGTACCAAAAACTTATGTACGAAATATCAATATTGTATATTTCCAACAAGGTCTTGATTTCCCTCTGGGTTGAAAGGTCAGATGGCGGTCACTTTCTTTAAACTAGTGCTTTTGCCAAATGTTGAAATTAGGTTCTAGAGCGGACCCCGTTCTCCTTTAGGGTACGAACGGAATAATGCCAGAAATGGTGATTGACATTATCACAGAACTGCGGAACTACTACTACTACGAACTACGAAAGCCCTATTGTAACATCTGCAAAACTATTCTGCCGGGAACCGCGAAGCGACATCGCTTAAATATCAAGAGAGACAAAGAACTTAGCGGTGACAGATCGGCGGTGACAACATTAACGCCGACGAATAAAGTGCCGTTTTTACAACCCCCGACATGCTCACAATTTATCCTCCGCGACGGGGCGTTTCTTATATTTAATCTGTTAAATGTACTGCTTAAAAAGGGGTGTTGAAATATGCCCTTATTCCATCCGGTTCGAAGGACCGCTGGCAATTTGTTTGAGTAATAAAGGCGTCAAGGTAAACCTTTGCTTGGAAGACATGATAGGGTCTTATATTTTAGAGATGAATATTGTGTATCTGCTGAAAGAGGTCAGAGCGAGGTAGGGCATAGCGAAATGTTAACTCACTCGTATTTTGGACAATCCCAGCTGGGGAAGTACTTCCACCTTACAGAAGATCGCAGCCATTACACTGCTTATTCATTAGGTATAAATAAATAAATAAATAATATAGGACAATTTTTACACAAATCGAACTAGTGATGATTATGATTATGATTAGTCCCATAGTAAGCTCAATAAGGCTTGTGTTATGGGTACTAGACGACGATATATTTAATAGATATATACTTAAATACATAGAAAACATCCAAGTCTCAGGAACAAATGTCTCTGCTCACCACAGAAACAAATGCCCTCACCGGGATTCGAACCCGGGACCTCTAGCTTCGGAGGCAGTGGCACTACCAACTAGGCTAAACAGGCCGACAGTAGGCAATAGGTATGAGGTGTTACATCACTTTTAAGTGGCAGTGGGGAGGCATATCGGAAGGACCGATGGCCGTTGGTGCAAAAAGGATCTCGAATAGCAACCACGTATTGGATGGAGCAGCTTGGAGAGATCCCCCACAAGGTGGACTGATGACCTGATAAAGGTCGCGCGAGTCTGCTGGATGTGGTTGGCGCAGGACCGGTCATTGTGGCATACTTTGGAGGAGGCCTATGTCCAGCAGTGGACATACTTCGGGTGATATGATGATGAGGTATTGTTGTGCTGTGTTAAGACAGAGGGCATTAATTTGTCTCTTTGTGTCAATACAACGAATCATAACATAACATAAACTCACACCTTTATTCCCAAAAGAGGTAGTCAGAGCACAATAAAATTAATTTCAGTACCACTTTTAGCAATTGTAGGTATGTAGATGGAGAACATGTGATATTGCAGTGACAGGTTGCTAGCCCATTACCCACAACACACTTCAACCTGGTTCCCAAAGTCGACTGTTACGACACCCAAGGGAAGAAAGGGGGTGGTCCTATTCTAAACCTCGAATCCTTGAAATGTTTAGAGGAGGTATGAATGGAATTTGAAACCGATAGCTAAGTATTAATTAGACACCCAACGCCGCGTATTATTATTGTGGTTTTTATAGACGGCCGCTCATTTGTATTTTTTTTATACAGCGGCAGTGGCAAACAAGTCTAATGTCTGATGGTAAGCAGACACTCACAAGCGCGCCACCCCTTTATTCACTTGAGGATTCGCTGTGTTGACAGCTAGAGACAAATGCCCTCAGTCTCAACACAGCGTAACAAGACCTCATCATATCAGCAGGTGCCTCACTCTCAACACAGGCTCTGGTGACCTTACTGACCAACAGGAACACAACACCACATACCTAAATAGTAAGTAGTGATGTTATTGCTGCGGCCTTCTATAAGGTTGTACTTCCCCAGCTGGGCTGCTCCAAATTTGAGCGAGGTGACGTTCCGCTGTGCCCTACCTCTATTAGGTTGCTTATTTGCATTATTTTTCCGGCCATCTACGGCACGCGGACGCCGCTGAGCCAAAACTACCTACATTAAAATAGATTTTTCTTGAGCATCCAATGAAATTTCGTCATTGCGTGCTTTATAACAGGCTTCAAAGTATCACGTTGCAGGCGAAACAACTCGGGAGAACTTTAGATAGATAGATAGATAGATAAAAACTTTATTTGCGTATATGACTTGACAATACTTGCAATCAAAAAAGAGTGCTTTAAAATAGATAAATCTTACGAACTAAAACTATGCTAATGTAACATCAATTTAATTTAATTTATTGTCACGACATAGCCGCGAAAAGGCGCCGACTCAGCATGTGCTGTGACATTGCTGTCGCAGCGCTGGTATTCTGCCGGAACCAGGCAGAGTGTGCGAACGGGGTTTTCAGCTTGAGCGTTACATTTTCGTGCTACATAGTGATGTGATATTTGACCAATGGCAAAAAATACATAATTGTTTACAAATAACTTAGCTTAGATTTACAATAGACACAAGTAACAAGTAACTATCCACGAAACTTTAAAGCAATTTCATACAAAATTGAAGGCCTAGACCGATACGTATTTTTTTTTTAATTTTAATGTCAAACATTGCGTCAGTTGCATTTGGTTTTTGAGTGGTGTATTTTTTCTTTCATTGCATATGTTTGAGAAAAGCGCGCTACACAAATCTCGGCGAGAAACGTTGGGCTGCAGGCCACGTATCCCTATCCGGCGTCGCTACGCTCGGTCTTTTTTTTTATGACATAGGAGGCAAACAAGCAGCGAATCGCCTGATGGTAAGCGATTAGCGCCGCCCATGGACACTCGCAACACCAGAGGGGTTGTAAGTGCGTTGCCGGCCTTTAAGATGGGAGTACGCTCTTTTCTTGAAGGTTTGAAGGTCTATATCTACTTGACCTGTAGCCCTTGGTTTCCCGGCCTCTATAGTAATGTACTATTAAAATAAGTAACAAGTCACAGTTGTACAGGAAAGTAACATTCATGTAGGACCTAGACAGGGTCCTCGGTGGAATAATGAGCTCTTCTTTAGTAATATTCTTATTTATTTATATTTAATACGTCTTACTTCGTTCAGTTCATCATTCACACTGCGTCATCCGTCAACTCGTTCGCCGTTCCAAACTAATTCAAACTCCATTCGAACGTTCCTTATTCATCATCTAGCAGCCAGCACCTTACACAGCTATCAAAAAGTACCAATCCCACACTCGGCCAATCCTGCAATCATGATCTGGACCCTCAGTCATGCACCTTCAGACACCGTGCTTACCCGTCACCAGCAGTCACATCTTACTTACATCTTCATAACACACCCTATTTACATCGTCGCCATAAAAAACACATCAAAAACTCAACAACACACCGTATAAATAAAACCGAAACTTAAAAACACACATGAATAAATCATAGGAAACTCCGAATAGCGCCTTCTCTTTGAAGTCCCGCGTGCAACCCCAAGCAGTGAAATCCTCGTAGCACACAATCCTGGCCAACTGCTCCTGCCATCCGTCGTCCTCTGCTCTGTTGGAATTGTTGTTACGTCGCCGGGCACTCACTTGCGGCTTCTTGGCATTTGACTGCTCGATTTGCGTTTTGTCACCGTACATTATTTTGCCATTAACGTTGATAATGTTGTGCACGTCTTCGCTTTCCAGACTGGATCGGATGGAATCATCACAAGTACTCCTTTGCTCCTTCAACTTCACGAATTGTCCTTCCTTTTCCAGAACAACAGAGCCATCCCCGTCGACATCGTCGCATTGGTCATCATGCATTTTTATAGTTTTGACATTGTTACTATACGTTTCATCATATTTCGGATTCTCGTTCACATCTTTAATATTTTCACTACATACGTTTGAATTTTGACGATTTTCTTCAACCTGCTGTACGTCAATGTCATTTGTCTCTTGTTCTTTTTCTTTTTCGCATCCTACCTTTTTAACCGGTTCAGTCAAACTTGACACAGTTTGCGCAGTAGGATGCGCACTGAGTTTGAACACATCGTCGCTTTGAACGTGACCAATTTTATGGTTTTCAGGTACACAGCTGTAACCACCGTCCGAAAATTCCTGAAGCAATGCCTGTTTTAGATCGTCGAACCTCTCGAAAGGGTCTTCCGATCGCAACCATAGCGCTGCCGTGCCACTTAGGCGCTGCCTTGTAATTATAAGTAATTGCTTCGCAGTCCATTTGTACAGTAATGACTTGGACTCTACATTTTGAATAAAACTCTCCACATTGTACTCATCATTCGCCGTAAAAACGGGTACTGTCAAAACCTGTCTGTATCTCTCGTTCATTAAGAGCATGATGTTTTAGTCTCCGTCACGTCGTCGTCTTCACGTCTTCCTCGTCGTCTTCACGTCTTCCTCGCCCTCTCCACGTCGCGTCGTCCTAGTCGTCTTTACATCTTGTTCGTCGTCTTTACGTCTTCTTCGTCGTCTTTATTTGTTGTTGTTTGTTGACCTCTTATTCATCCCGGTCGTGCCCCCAATTGTAGGACCTAGACAGGGTCCTCGGTGGAATAATGAGCTCCTCTTTAGTAATATTCTTATTTATTTATATTTAATACGTCTTACTTCGTTCAGTTCATCATTCACACTGCATCATCCGTCAACTCGTTCGCCGTTCCAAACTAATTCAAACTCCATTCGAACGTTCCTTATTCATCATCTAGCAGCCAGCACCAGCTATCAAAAAGTACCAATCCCACATTCATAGACTTCCAATATAATTTTTTTACCGCGCTAGTGCAGTTTTCAAATTCATCACCTGAAGCCGATGCTTTTTTCACAATTCAGAGTTAAGTGTAATAAACTTAAATGTGCATCTGTAGACAACTACAATTTGTGAGTTATCCTTATTACCGTGCTAGAATTCTCTTACTAAGTTGCAACTTTGCGCTAACTTATACACTGATGGAGATAGCTTTGTTCTCGCAAGAAATTTCGAATGCGAAACTTTCGTTATGAGAGGTTCTATCGACTTGTAAGAACGTATCAAAATTCGGAACAATGGATAGTAAGTAATAAGGATCATTGTAGACTAATAGAAACATGAGAAATAAAACGACACATGGCATGAGCTACTCTTAAGTATTATTATTACATTAAAACGTCCTATGGGTAGCTTCTTATTTTTATGCTTGACATTTTTAAATCAGTTTTTAAAGTGGATTGAAGCGGGATTAACAATACACAGAAGCGAGAACCGAAGTCAGTCCCCTGTATACACTAACACATAAAACTGTCAATTGACGGGTAATTGTGACGTCACACGTGCACTGTAATAGACTTTGTTTGTTTTATAAGTTTAGTATGTCGGCCTGTTTAGCCTAGTTGGTAGTATCACTGCCTCCGAAGCTAGAGGTTCCGGGTTCGATTCCCGGTAAGGGCATTTGTTTCTGTGGTGAGCAGAGACATTTGTTCCTGAGACTTGGATGTTATTCTATGTATTTAAGTGTATACCTATTAAATATATCGTCGTCTAGTACCCATAACACAAGCCTTATTGAGCTTACTAAGGGACTAGTTCGATTTGTGTAAAAAAAAAATAGTCACCTAATATTTATTATTTATTATTTATTTAGTATATAAAATGTTACAGGAGATTCGGCAGAACAAATTTGTAAGTCCTCTTTTGTGAGATGATTGAGTAGATACGCAAAAAAAATTTTTTGTTCCTAAATATTTATATACAAACCTATGTCATTCATTAACACAACACAACACACAACACAACACACAACACAATACTTAACACAAGCCTTATTGAGTTAGGTACTGACTAGTTTAATTTGTGTAAAAAATTGTCCCCTAAAACAATTTTATTTTCCAATGCAAAGAATAGTTTACAAAATAGTAGTAGTTAGTTTATTCAAATAGTTGTAACATGAAGTATTTTACTTTGAAAATTAATTTATTGATTTTTTTATTCATCCTAGTCACCCTATAGCTTCCAAGACTACCTACATGTACACACATGAAGATCCCGTCCCAGTTCCCGAAATTGTTTAAACAACAGTGCATCAAGCTTGCCTCCAATAGCTGCTAGCACCCATCGCAAACACACATCCCACATCCGTACTGGCTTATTAGCTACTTGACTGGCCAGAGGACCTGCGTTATCTGTGGTATTTGGTAAATATGTATACATCAAGAATCAGATCCAAGATACAATACAAATAGATATGTGCTCTTTCTTAGCACATTAATGAAGCAACGAAGCCTGATGCTGATTCATAGTTTCACCTTTGGTTTCACCCACCTGACGAAGCCTTTTCTTAACGTTGGAGAAATGCGTTTATGCATCCCACTCGGTTGGGGGATCAGGACGGGTATGACGGACTAACCACAGCAAACGCCTTGGACTACCGTCTAAAACCCCAAAGAGTGCCAGCTCCGTCTTGTTGAAGGGGACGCCGCGGGATCGCTATCAGCATTCGACCGCGTGCAAGAGATTGTACCGGTTCACGGATTTGAACCAGGTACTATCGGATCAGAAGTCCACTGTGTCACAAACAATGCTAACTGAACATCTCACCGGACGAAGCCTGCGATGCGGATTAAAATGTCTCTATATGGGTCTTATCCTTGTTTTCAATATTTTATGTGAATAAAATTTTAAGTATTTAAAGCAACACATACAGAATCAGTACAGAGTACGTAACTTAAAATTAGTGGAAAGATTTCTTCCAGACATTAAGATTTTTTAATGATTGACTGACAAGCGATTGGCCCTAGTCTCAGCTGCTGGAAAGCGATGACAAGGCTTTAGATATTGTTCACTGGTTCAATAATAGCCTATCCACTTTTGACTTGAAGAGACCCAGATTGGATGTATCAGAAAATACACACGACGGCAGCTAATTCCAGTCATTAGTTGTCCAGCCAAAGAAGAAGCAAATCACTTCGTGCAAATAAATGCTAGACTGACAACGTAAGGATGTACCTCTCGCCACGTCTGGACGTCCGGTGATGGAACGGGGAAGGTGGAATTATGTCATGTAATTCCTGTGCACACTCCAAAATATTCCCGGTAATGCTCTATAAGTTTAACGATACGTTTGTGCAATTTCTAGCTTGAAGTGAGTCCCTATGGGTAGCGGGCATCTCTGCTTGCTTGTAATAACTCCCGTTAATATCTCACTTTCAGCTAATGGCCAGAAAAACGACTTGAATTATCCGTCTAGGCCAGGCATACCATGTACACATATTTTTTAATCGACTTACAAAAGGAGGTCCTCAATTTTGTATTTTTTGTTTGTTACCTCAGAATTCCATCATTTCTAAACCGATTTTATTGTTTGCGAGGAGATACCGCTAAATTGGTAACCTATAATTTTGGTGAAGATCTGATGATGAAATTTATATTGGATCGAAGTCGGTTTTATTCACACAAAAAATACTTTGGTTGTATATTTTTACATAAATTAAAAATTTCACAGAGGCAAGTATTGTAATTTTGAAATGTATTTTCTAATGACCTTAACCACCATCTTAAGACTTTTATATTGCTCTTACTTGTTACAAATGGCATTGTTGTGTACAAAATAATCAGGTACTTACTCAAAGTCTAGGAGAGTTTCAATAGAAATATAAACCGTTATCAATTTAATACTGTATTTCTTGAATTTCTGTACCGATTCTTCAATTTCTAGATAAAATATTGTACCATAAATAACAGAATACTAATAGCTAGATCCTCAAACGGTAAAATAATCGGTGTTATTTTTACATTTCTTCTTATAACCCAAAGTCTCGTGGTAATTCTAGAAATTCAATGTACCCTACAGTGTAATAATTTACGATTAGAAATATGGCTCGTCTATTATTCACAGCCAATTTTCCAATTTCAGCTCTTATAAGTATAACTAATCATTTTAATTTTTTAATTAAAGTGCGGGTAGACGGCGTACTGGCGTCCGCGACAATGGATCGCGCCATTTGTTACGTGCGATCGAACGGTCGCCATTTTTCAGCCAAACGCCGTCTTTATTGTTTTTTTATACGGACAGTTTCGTTAGACCAACACGGATGTCGCTACGTGTATAGAGCTCATTGATTATTCAAGTAGAAGCAATGAGGTTTTCTACGTACCTATAGAGTGATTTATTATCTGACACTAAAAAAGTGGACTAGGAGCACTCGTGGCCCAGCGGCGCCCGCGTACAGCGAGCGCAATGCGAGGTTAAGCAACGTGGGCCCGGATCAGTTTTTGGATGAATGACCGCTTTGAACGGTTACTAACTAAGCGCTCCCGTGCTTTGGAAGGCACGTTAAGCTGATGATGCCGGCTGCTGTCTACGATAGCAGTCGTTAAGCCAAGTTAGAGCCCCTTAGGCGGCTGCGGAAATATCTGTGTTTGTGTATAATTAGTTTGTCGCCTTTGTGTGCTGCATTTATTTTTCTCATTTTCTCGAAGGTTAGCTGAAAGAGTTCCTTTATAGGGATACTAGCATTTGCCCGCGGCTTCGCCCGCGTACTAAGCGAAATTTATAACCGTCTACAAAAAACAGGTTCGTATATTTGTCCACGATTATTTCGCGTTTGGCTGAACCGATTTAGATGCGGTCTCCAGAAAAGTAGTTGTTACATTCTGGGGGTTTCGGTATACGAAGTTTGGTGATTGTGATTCATTAACAGATGAAAAGTCAGTTTACATTCTAAGAACCAGCAAACTGTTGAATTTCATTTGATTTTGGCAAAAATAAGGATCGAAAACTATTATTATACATTTCTGAGAGGCCGAAGCGGAAAGGGCCGATGAAATAAAAGCATGTCTTAAATGGCCCTTAGTAAAAGTATCTGTGTACTACAGTAACACCAATAGGTCTGTAAACGACCAAGCAGGGCGCAGCGGCCATAAACTCTGGTCCTTTGAAGTACAGAAATACGGCTAATTCAATATCACATTAGGTAAGTTTTGCCAGTTCCCATTGGAGCATCCAAAAAGAAAATTTGGCCTCACTTCCATTCGCACTCCTTACTGTCAGTCCGTCTGTTACAACCAAGTTGCTTTTACTGGACCGATTGAATTGCAATTTGGCACAAACTATCAAGAATTTAGAGCGCTCGTGGCCCAGCGGCACCCGCCTACCGCGTGCGGTGTGCGAGGTTAAGCAATGTGGGCGCAGGTCAGTTCTTGGATGGGTGACCGCTTTGAGTGGTTACTAACTGACTCTCGTGCTTTGAAAGGCACGCTAAGCCGTTGATCCCGGCTGCAATCGTTAAGCCAAGTTAGAGGCCTTCGAGTGGCTTGCGAACTTCTAACAGTCAAGTTGCCCACTCACTTGACAAAGAGGGGTCAAATTTGCACCACTTCCATAGGGAGTACCCACCGTTACCCTACACGTGACCCCTGGGTGGTGCTAAAAGTGCAACAAAAACTGGCAACTGTACTTGTCTTCTCGAAAATCTCACGGTTCGTAAATAAATGCCATACGATAAAAAAAAAATCTAAAGGTGTAGCGAGGGTGCGTGCGGGGCGAAAGGCAAAGACGGAAATGATGTCGTGAAGAGGTGTATTTTAAACAATTATAATTCTACAAGATAGATCCGAGAGGAGTTCCCCAACCAATTGGTAGGTAGAATTGGAGCGGAAGCAACCTTTACGAACGATACCTATTTATAGCGCGTAGTTCCACAAGGGAAGCAGGGGGCTATACGTAGGTATGGTTATCGTTTCCCTAAGATTCGATACAAAACAAATTACAGTCGGCGGACCTAACCAAATCAGGAAAAATCTTAACAGCGCGTTCTACAATTTAGTATGGCGAATTCACGGTGGGAACAGCGACATCTACATTGTACCCGAGTAGACTTCGAAGATACGGCGTATTTTATAACGGCGTTGTTTCTGTGTTTGAACTCTCGGGGCACCTTCTGGGTATTTTTAGGAGTCCGTATCATATAACTTTGGATTCCAAAATATGTATAAAATCGGGTAGACGACGCCATCTATTTGTGCTACGGTGTACTTTCGATATTGTTTACTTGCAGTAGGCTGGCGCTAGTTATGATATTTTCGTGTGGTGGTGAATTGCTTTGTGTTCACATCTTTGTGTTTAGTGCTTTAAACAGTGATTAACAGGACATCATAGTCCAATATTATTGATTAGGCCATCTGGGCGGAGGGCCCTAACTAGATGGCGCCACGTGTTCGTGCATTCCCTAGTTTGCGGTGTTACAAAGGTTTTTTTAGATGGAAATAAATATCGAAACCTCTATGTCGTTTTTAAAAGCAAATCCATAAAAACCCCATACGCCTAAATAGTAACATTAAACTTTATTGCATGCAGGCATGTAAGGAGTGCCAAATTTTACCTCAGATTCGTATTAAGAGACCTCTCGAAGTTCTGAACGAAATCGGGACGAAAATAAAAAAGAAAATCAATATGGCCGCCACTTTCACAAATTTTACCTCGGATTCGTATTAAGAGACCTCTCGGACACTCAGATATCGATTTTGAACGAAATCGGGACGAAAATGAAGAAAATCAATATGGCCGCCACTTTTTTCAAATTTTACCTCAAATTCGTATTAGGGGACCTCTCGGACACTCGGATATCGATTTTGAACGAAATCGGGTTGAAATGAAGAAAATCAATATGGCTGCCACTTTTTCCAAATTTTACCTCGGATTCGTATTAAGAATTCTCTCGGATGCTCAGATATCGATTTTGAAAGAAATCGGGACGGAAATGATAAAAATGAATATGGCCGCCACTTTTTCTAAATTTTACCTCGGATTCGTATTACGAGACCTCTCGGACGCTCAGATATCGATTTTGAACGAAATCGGGACGGAAATGATAAAAATGAATATGGTCGCCACATTTTCTAAACTTTACCTCGGATTCGTATTACGAGACTCTCGGACGCTCAGATATCGATTTTGAACGAAATCGGGACAAAAAAAAAAACAATATGACTGCGACTTTTTTTAAAATTTTACCTCGGAGTCGTATTAGGGGAGCTCTCGGACGCTCAGATATCGATTTTGAACGAAATCGGGACGGAAATGAAGAAAAGCAATATGGTCGCCACTTTTTCCAAATTTTACCTCGGAGTCGTATTAGGGGACCTCTCGGACGCTCAAATATCGATTTATGTCGAAATCGTATCGGACGGCACTGATTATTAAAACCACTTACAATACATTGAATCAAAAAAGGTCGTATCTTCATAGGGAACTCACGGCACTTCATGCACCTTTAGACCTTATAAGGAACTTACATGCCAATTTGGTATCTCTCGAACCAGCAGTTTGGGCTGTGCGTTGATATGTCACTCAGTCAGTCAGTTTCTTCTTGCAATTTGGCACCTACTTTTAAGTTTTCATGCCCGCAATATTAAATTTCAAAATCAATGCCATTTTCGAAGATAACGACCCAAAAAATCATAAAAATCACACCTATTAATATTTAGACATTCCAACCCCTCGAACCCAACAGAGCCATCCCCACTGTTATGTATTTCACGTGCTCCATGTGGGATTTTAAAATCATTGTTGTTTTCGTAATCAGCGACCCGATAAACCATAGAAACAACACCCATATCGATTTTCAGACTTTGTCACCAGATTTCCCCCTTTTAGGGGTTGATTTCTCAAAAACCTGAAACACATGTTTACTCATTTATCGTTAGAAATACTCCTGTGAAGTTTCGAATAAAATAATCCAACTAATCTTGATTCCCCATACAAACTTCGGACCCCCATTTCACCCCCTTAGAGGTTGAATTTAGAAAAATCCTTTCTCTAATCACCTCAAGACCTTATATGATTTAGATTTAGATTTTTTAGATTTATTTATTTCATAATATTAAAAATAGAATATAAATTATCCTAAGTCAATTTATACGACTTTATATTATGATCGTCAAATCATTAATGCGATGTCAAAATGATAATAATCAATTATACAGATTTCTCACAATATTTAAATAATAATCATACTAAAACCAAATAAATTATAAGAATAAAAAAAAAAAAAAAAAAAAACAATTATAAAATACAATGTAAATAACTGAAATAATCATTAGGACATAAAATAATAATGAAATAAAACTATAATTGAAAAATACAGTGTCAAACAAATTTCATATCCATGAAGTCATTAACAGAATAAAAAGAATTTTCCAATAAAAAGATTCTAAGTTGGCGTTTAAATGCTTCGTCAGATGTTTCATTTCTTAATTTGGTGGGTAGGTGCTCGTAATACGTCGGTCCTATAACGCGCGGGTTTTTTTCTGAAAGTGCCATGCGACGCGGGACTGTTCTAAGTCTACCTGTGGATCGAATCACTTTTCCTGTGACCTCGACTCGCCTGAACATCCGTATACTATTTCTCACAAACATCAGTACCTCAAATATGTATAGGGAGTAGTGCGTCATTATATTATGAAGTTTGAAGAGGTCTTTGCAAGAGTGTCTTGGTTTGACTCCGGCTAATAACCGAAGTGCGCGTTTTTGAAGTATAAATACTCGCTTGGCATCTGTAGAATTCCCCCATAATAACGTACCATATGACATTAATGAATGAAAATGGGAATAATATACGGATCTCAATGATGAATTAGACACTAATGGCTTTAATTGTTTTATGGCAAAGACAGCACTACTAAGCCTATTGCACAGATGGTCAACATGGCACTTCCAGTTGAGGCACGAGTCGAGTGTAAAGCCAAGAAACTTGGACTCATTGGATAATGGCATGAAACCTACATACTAAATTTGGAACCTCTGAACCAGCAGTTTGCGCTGTGCGTTGATATGTCAGTCACTCTGTTATTTCTTGTAATTTGGCACAAACTTCCAAAAGTTTTCATGTCCACAATATTAAATTTCAAAACCGATGCCATTTTCATAATTAACGTCCCAAAAAACCATAAATTCGACACCCATATTAATATTTGGACATTTCATCCCCCTCGCACCCCAACAGGGGGGATGGTATTTCACGTCCGCCACGTGAGATTTTAAAATCATTGTTGTTTTCGTTATCAGCGACCCGGTATATCATAAAAACAATACCCATGTTGATTTTCAGAATTTGTCACCATCTTTCCCCCTTTTAGGGGTTGTTTTCTCAAAAAACCTGAAACACGTATTCACTCATTTATCGTTAGGAATAATCCTGTGATGTTTCGAATAAAATAGTCCAACTAATCTTGTTTCCCCATACAAACTTCGGACCCCCATTTCACCCCCTTAGGGGTTGAATTTTGAAAAATCCTTTCTTAGTGCACCCCTAGACCTTATAAGGAACCTACGTGCCAAATTTTGAATCTCTAGGACCAGCGGTTTGGGCTGTGCGTTGATATGTCAGTCAGTCAGTCAGTCAGTTTCTTCTTTTATATACATACTAGCATTTGCCCGCGGCTTCGCCCGCGTACTAAGCGTAATTTTAACCGTCTACAAAAAAGACGTTCACTGTTTGACCCGTATATATGTATGTAGGTATATATGTATGTTTGTCCACGATTATCTCGCGTTTGGCTGAACTGATTTAGATGCGGTTTCCAGAATAGTAGTTGTTACATTCTGGGGGTTTCGGTATACGAAGTTTGGTGATTGTGATTTATTAAAAGGAGCATCCAAAAAGAAAATTTGGCTTCACTTTCATTCGCACTTCTTATTGTTAGTCCGTCTGTTACAACCGAGTTACTTTTAATGGACCGATTGAATTGAAATATGGCACAAACTATCAAGAATTCAGAGCGCTCGTGGCCCAGCGGCATCCGCCTACCGCGTGCGGTATGCGAGGTTAAGCAATGTGGGTGCAAGTCAGGTTTTGGATGGGTGACCGCTTTGAGTAATTACTAACTGAGCGCTCTCGTGCTTTGAAAGGCACGTTAAGCCGTTGATCCCGGTTGCTCTTTACGACAGCAGTCGTTAAGCCAAGTTAGAGGCCTTCGGGCGGCTTGAGAACTTCTAACAGTCAAGTTGCCCACTCACTTGACAAAGGGGGGTCGAAGTTGCACTACGTTCGTAGGGAGTACCCACCGTTACCCTACACATGACCCATGGGTGGTGCTAAAAGTGCAACAAAAACTGGAAACCGTACTTGTCTTCCCGAAGATTTCACAGTTCGTAAATAAATGCCATACGATTAAAAAAAATTAAAGGTTGATTTAAATGGATAAAATATCGAAACCTTCATGTCGTTTTTAAAAGCCAATCCATAGATACCTCACATGCCTATATAGTAACATTAAACTTTTTTTTACAATCCCTGGCATGCATAGAGTGCCAAATTTTACCTCAGATTCGTATTAAGAGACCTCTCGGACGCTCAGATCTCGATTTTGAACGAAATTGGGTCGAAAAAAAAAACAATATGGCCACCACTTACACAAATTTTACCTAGAATTCGTATTAAGAGACCTCTCGGACAATCAGATATCGATTTTGAATGAAATCAGGACGGAAATGAAGAAAATCAATATGGCCGCCACTTTTTCCAAATTTTACCCCAAATGCGTATTACGAGACCTGTCGGACGCCCAGATATCAATTTTGAACGAAATCGGGTTGGAAATGAAGAAAATCAATACGGCTGCCACTTTTTCTACATTTTACCTCGGATTCGTATTAGGGGACCTCTCGGACGCTCGGATATTGATTTTAAACGAAATCGGGTTGGAAATAAAGAAAATCAATATGGCTGCCACTTTTTCCAAATTTTACCTCGGATTCGTATTAAGAATTCTCTCGGACGCTCCGATATCGATTTTGAACGAAATCGTGACGAAAATGATAAAAATGAATATGGCTGCCACTTTTTCAAAATTTTACCTCGGATTCGTATTACGAGACCGTATTACGAGACCTCTCGGACGCTCAGATATCGATTATGAACGAAATTGGGAAGGAAATGAAGAAAATCAATATGGCCGCGACTTTTTCAAAATATTACCTCGGAGTCATATTAGGGGACCTCTCGGACGCTCAGATATCGATTTTGAACGAAATCGGGACGGAAACAAAGAAAAGCAATATGGCCGCCACTTTTTCCAAATTTTACCTCAAATTCGTATTATGAGACCTGGCGGATGCCCAGATATCAATTTTAAACGAAATCGGGTTGGAAATAAAGAAAATCAATATGGCTGCCACTTTTTTTAAATTTTACCTCGGATTCGTATTAGGGGACCTCTCGGACGCTCGGATATTGATTTTCAACGAAATCGGGTTGGAAATAAAGAAAATCAATATGGCTGCCCCTTTTTCCAAATTTTTCCTCGGATTCGTATTAAGAATTCTTTCGGACGCTCCGATATCGATTTTGAACGAAATCGTGACGAAAATGATAAAAATGAATATGGCTGCCACTTTTTCAAAATTTTACCTCGGATTCGTATTACGAGACCTCTCGGACGCTCAGATATCGATTATGAACGAAATTGGGAAGGAAATGAAGAAAATCAATATGGCCGCGACTTTTTCAAAATATTACCTCGGAGTCATATTAGGGGACCTCTCGGACGCTCAGATATCGATTTTGAACGAAATCGGGACGGAAACAAAGAAAAGCAATATGGCCGCCACTTTTTCCAAATTTTACCTCAAATTCGTATTATGAGACCTGGCGGATGCCCAGATATCAATTTTAAACGAAATCGGGTTGGAAATAAAGAAAATCAATATGGCTGCCACTTTTTTTAAATTTTACCTCGGATTCGTATTAGGGGACCTCTCGGACGCTCGGATATTGATTTTCAACGAAATCGGGTTGGAAATAAAGAAAATCAATATGGCTGCCCCTTTTTCCAAATTTTTCCTCGGATTCGTATTAAGAATTCTTTCGGACGCTCCGATATCGATTTTGAACGAAATCGTGACGCAAATGCTAAAAATGAATATGGCTGCCACTTTTTCTAAATTTTACCTCGGATTCGTATTACGAGACCTCTCGGACGCTCAGATATCGATTATGAACGAAATTGGGAAGGAAATGAAGAAAATCAATATGGCTGCGACTTTTTCAAAATTTTACCTCAGAGTCGTATTAAGAAACCTCTCGGATGCTCAGATATCGATTTTTAACGAAATCGTTAAAGAAAAGAAGAAAATCAATATGGCCGCCACTTTTTCCAAATTTTACCTCGGAGTCATATTAGGGGACCTCTCGGATGCTCAGATATCGATTTTGAACGAAATCGGGACGGAAATGAAGAAAAGCAATATGGCCGCCACTTTTTCCAAATTTTACTTCGGAGTCGTATTAGGGGACCTCTCAAATGCTCAGACGAAATCGGGACGGAAATGAAGAAAATCAATATGGCTGCCACTTTTTCAAATTTTTTCCTCGGATTCGTATTAATAATTCTATCGGACGCTCCGATATCGATTTTGAACTAAATCGTGACGGAAATGCTAAAAATGAATATGGCTGCCACTTTTTCTAAATTTTACCTCGGATTCGTATTACGAGACCTCTCGGACGCTCAGATATCGATTATGAATGAGATTGGGAAGGAAATGAAGAAAATCAATATGGCTGCGACTTTTTCCAAATTTTACCTCGGAGTCATATTAGGGGACCTCTCGGACGGTCAGGTATCGATTTTCAACGAAATCGGGGCGGAAATGAAGAAAAGCAACATGGCCGCCACTTTTTCCAAATTTTACTTCGGAGTCGAATTAGGGGACCTCTCGGACGCTCAGAAATCAATTTTGAACGAAATCGCAACGGAAATGAAGAAAATTAATATGGCCGTTACTTTATTCAAAGTTTACCTCGGATTCCTATTAAGAGTCCTCTCGGATGCTCAAATATCGATTTTTATCGAAATCGTATCGGACGGCACTGATTAATAAAATCACTTACTTACAATACATTGAATCAAAAAAGGTCGTCTCTTCATAGGGAATTCACGGCATTTAATGCACCTTAAGATCTTAAATGGAACCTTCATGCCAAATTTGGTATCTCTCGAACCAGTAGTGTGGGCTGTGCGTTGATATGTCAGTCAGTCAGTCAGTCAGTCAGTCAGTCAGTCAGTCAGTCAGTCAGTTTCTTCTTTTATATATTTAGATTTAGAAGTTCGCCTTTGTACTTTTATATTTAGTTATTTAGTTTTGTTCGTAATTTTTTTTTATGTGCAATAAAGTGTTATACATACATACATACATATTTATATTTGTTCAAATGACTGCATTTTCCAATATAAGAATATTATAGTACAATTTTTACAAAAATCCAACTAGTCCCATAGTAAGCTCAATAAGGCTTGTGTTATGGGTGCTAGACAACGATATATTTAATAGATATATACTTAAATACATAGAAAACATCCAAGTCTCAGGAACAAATGTTTCTGCTCACCACAGAAACAAATGCCCTTACCGGGATTCGAACCCGGGACCTCTAGCTTCGAAGGCAGTGTCACTACCAACTAGGCTAAATAGGCCGACAATATAAAATTAACTTTACTTTGTGCAACATACTTACAAATTCCGTGTGAAAGTTTTAGTGTTCGAATAATCTGAAGTTAAAAGTAATTAACAGTGAAAAGTACCCAGTTCGTTAGCATAAAATTGAACTACTTAAATTGTTTAAACTCATAGTTATATTAAGATGCTAATTATGATTGTATTTTGTTAGTCAGTTGGATAACGTCTTGCATTTCCACTTTGGCGATAGTACTCAATGGAGTTGTGTTTAATTTAATTATTAAGACTAGGCTATTATAAAGTTTATTTATTACCACAGTACACATTGGACATTTTTAAAATGCCGGTTGCACGGTTGCTGCTTCATTCAAACGTAGTTTTGTTCTCATTTTAAGAATAACAAGAAACTTTGTATACACAATGGGATATCTAGGCAGGAAATTAGTTAAACGAGTTCAGTCGAGCGTACGAGGGACCCTTAAAACGTTAAATTAATACAATAAAAAGTATAGAAATATTATAAAAAAAACTAACTAATGGTTGTCCATAAAAGGATTTATTACATGGATGTACATAATTTAGTGTACGTAATAAGGCATTATGTAAAAGTTGCATAAACTACTATTATGCTTAATTTTCAAATTAAAGGGGAAAGATTGAAAAGTTTAATGCTCCGAGCAGGATTCGAAACTGCGACATCTGGCATACGCGGCGAATCGCTCTAGCCTCTGAGCTATCGGAACAACCAAGCTCGTGCACGAAATCCTTCACTAGAATCCTGCTCGGAGCATTAAAAGTTTCATATTATTCCCCTTTAATTTGAAATTTTTGTTAGCAGCGTTACTACTTAATACAAAATTAATTTATTACGCCTAAGCTACCAGTCTATCCGCTTGAAGTCCAGGAGTACCACCTGTATCTGACTCTTCTAGTAAGAGTCTACAAGACTAGGTACTATCATTATTATGGGTTTCAAGAAAATGGGTTTCTCGGGAACACTTAACGAGAAATCTTCGCCGTGTGTATCAAGTTTGGTGGTAAAACTGGCTTAGAAGTCTTACGAAGTTCATATCTGAAAATTAATAGAACAAGTTTTTAAGTAGCACAAATCAAGGCAATCAGCCCTTTGATTTAGTTCAAATATAAATTAAGTACTCATAGAACTGGTACAACTGACTGATATATTTTTTGGATAGACAACGCAAGTCTCCAGACATAAATGTCTATAATCTATTATATGATGGTTCAAACCTGACAGCTTATACTTATTTATTGCCATCTGTGGTGTTAATAAATTTGTGAATGTTTAAGTGACAAGTATGAAATGAGCCGATGGAGAAATTGAAATCATGGAGGGCGATTTTAGTGGGTCGGAAATCTATTTATTGTGCATTTCGAGTGCAATATTGTGTTTTTTTGACTTTAGCGGAATACCAAAGCAGATTGTTGTAGTTTATAGATTTTACGAGACCTGGCAGTACCAGGAAAAAAGCAGATTATCTTACCGGTGCCACATTATTTCTCCTGCCAGCATAAGCGCAGAGATCATCATGAACTCTGCCAGTAGAAGAAACGCTGGCGCTGCCTGACCCAGTGACAGTGAGCGAGGAGTGTGGCCAGAGCAAGGGGGAATCTCACCTCCCACTCTAGCCCTTGTTGCCTTCGTATGTCCCCGCTCTAAGAGACGCATCATACTAGAAAATAATTAAATATAAAAAAGTGTGTCTGAATGTTAATTCTCCCACACTCTTATTAAGGGAGTTAGTACTGGCGTATGAAAGAAAAAAATTGATACTTTATAAGTTCATTTGACACTAATTCTCTCGTCAACGAAAGGAGGTCTGTGCTCACTAGTCAGAAGTATATAGACATCTTTTTTTTGATACATAAACTGTCATTATCTCTTGCGTCTATCTTCATATCCATAAAGGGTCAGCATGTGACTCTTCTGAAGTTTTTACTGTTCCACTACAATCTCCACTTATCATTAAGCAGGACATTATGTTTGTTTCCACCTCAGTTTAAAGGAAAGAAAATAATAACTTACCTCCACACAAAGAACTGTTTGTACGGACTGTTCTTCTGTCCCATGATATAAACGTGGGATGGGGGCATAACCTGGAGCCCAGCTAGCGCGCATAATTCCTTGTCCACAAACGTACGGGAAATCACTTGGCTTGCTGTGTATGGCTCGGTGTGAAACGCACATCCTGAAGAATTTCGCTAGGTATGAAGTTAGTTATGGTGAGCCGGGTTAAGATAGGGGAATGACGAGAACTTAAGTGATTAAGAGTTAGTGCACTTAAGGTATATTTTTTCTCATATTCCCACCGGCGAGTCCATAGGAACGTGACAAGGTTTTCCTGAGTGACTACAGTATGAGGTTTTTTAAGAAGTGTTCAGGTTTTGAAGGCATCGTCAATCGGCACAGGATGTCTTCGAAGTTGCAGGCATCCATAATCTACGGAAACCTTTTACCGCCAGAGTAGGTATTATAAAAAAAAACGAATATGGAATGGCTGAAGAACTCGTGCTTCACTCCATGTATTTTGATTCTATATTTAGTAGCCGCAACAATTAAAGAAACTAATCAGGGCTGATTGCAATCCTTTGTGGAATAGTAAACCGTACAGAGCTAACATGAAGTAAACAGGCCATTTTTCATCGCTCTTATGAAGAGGGACCACTTCTTAAGAAAGAACTTAAGTCCTGCAGTGAAATGTTGATTTTTCTTATGATACTTGATGAAGTTTTTGTACCAATACAAGCTGTAATAATTTTAAATGGTACGTAAACTTAAAAAAAGTAATATAGTAAAAGTAGTTTATTCTTCAAATTAGGCATATTACATGCACCTATGAACGTCAATAAACTACCACCGGTTCGGAAAAATAAACCTCTGCCACGAGAAGAACCGGCGTAAGAAAGTCGGCGAGGTGTCATTTTTTCAAAACAATATACACTGTATAGTTAAATATGAAATTACAGTGTCAGCTACTGCAAAATAACAATGCTACAGTAGAAAACCTATTTTCGCGATAGATTAGCCGTGCAGGACACTATCGCTGCCAAACATCCCTATCCATGATGTAATCGTTAATCTTATAATATGCTTTTGAAATACCATACGCTTACCATTTAAAATTATTCGTTCTTCTTTCAAGAGAACGCCAGATATGTACAGTCAGCTGCAAAGGAACCTAACCCCCCTACATATGTACAAACTTCTATGTAGAGGGGTCACGTTTCTTTGCAGCTGACTGTACAAAAAAAATTGTTCGAAACTTACTTCCCATACGCATTTGTTGTATCCCATCCTCAATACTTAGGAAAAGAGGAAGTGTTCGCTTGACGTTGGATACTTTTTTCGCACGCAGCTCATCTTCTTTCTCATTTCTGTAGCCACTGTAGTAGTAGAATCCAGGGTTCTACGGAATACATTATAACAAAGCTCTTTTTTTTGTTGGAAGACTCTAATATCGTGAGTGCCTATTTGTAGTTAACTTGAAGAAAGCAGGAGAGATTAAATATCAGATATCAGCGTTGCCTTAAAAGATCCTTTGTGTGGACGGTGCATAAACTAATAAAATTGAACAGAATTAACGTATTAATTTGCTGAAAGTCGCATTGATGTTTTTCACACCAAATGAGTATAATTAAATAAATTTCAAGTTCAAGTTAAACGTATTTTGAAGTAAATAGCTAAGCTATTCTTCCTGAGTTATTCTTCAAAGTAATGAAATAAAAATATATGTATTTTTTTTACCTTACTGCATTTGAAATACACTGAAAGATGCGAACCTTCTCATTTACCGACTAACTAGTAATACTAATTTTACCCGTTTATACGGGAGTCGTGAGAAATTTAAAAGCGTCTGCATTTTTTAAAACAAAGCCATCCCAAATCTAATTCCCGCAAGCGTCCAGACTCACGGCAATTCGCGACGAAATTTCATAAAATAATTTTAGGCAACGTATAATTAACTAACGGCAAGCCGACGTATTAATAATGCGTGCATATAATACTTTATTAAACCGTATACAGTATCGATCGCTTTGTCGCGGCTGTCAGCCGGTCAAACGCTCATTGTAATTTAAATTGGTGTCCTTTGTGAGGTGCGTGATTTAAGGCACCAGTGATGTAGCGGCGGGACGCGTGCTTATAGCAGATTATTGGGTCGATTATTTGTTAAAGTGTAATTTATGAGAAACAGGTGCATACAACCATGGTATTTGTGTATTGTCACTTTGTCAGGAATCTTTAGGGTTACAGCAGCAGGGGAAGTGTGTATAATTATTTGGCTTTTTGTCAGGAAGCTGTAAAGTTACAGCAGCAGAATCTTGTCAGGTATCTTTAGAGTTACAGTAGCAGGGGAAGTGTGTATCTTTATTTGTTTTTTAGGGTAAGAATCAACATGGATTAGGTCCTGTATCATGAGCTCGGTCTTAGTGAGGGTTGGACAGTTCTGTGTGATAAATCTCTGTAAGAGACTTAATGTGAACGTCAGATGTATTTTTTTTTACTCCTTGTCTCGCCTGATTATAACGTTAATTAAGGTGACTCACGTCAAGCCATTGCCGCGTATAACCAATATCCTCGAAGACAAGTTCGAAGTCGCTCTTGATGAGTCCATCCAAGGAGTCCAGGCTTGGAGCCGCGGCGTTTAACAGCCAGGAGACCACGCTGCTGGTGTAATAGTTGTAAAGCAGCATGCTCGTAAGGCCAACTACTAGAAGAGCAAGCTTGCGGCCTAGTCACAAACAAATTGAGACATGTTTAGTAGCAGTAAGTGTATACAGGGTGATTTCTGGGTCGTGATCCAAAACCACTTTTTCTGACTCTGTAAATGATCCTCATTATCATGTAGTAGTATTTGATTAAAAAATAATTAGTTTATTTTTTCTTTTTTTTCACGTAAAATTGATCTTATACTAAGAAATCATGGTCACCCTATGACTTTTGACATACGCTGTATGGAAAGCGACAAGACGTCACATTGAGTAGGGTGACCAAACTGTATTCAAAAATGTTTTTTTTCTATTTATCATCTGAAAAATAATCAATATTATTGATGATAAACAATAATTAACATCACCATTAGGTTCATCTTTGAATTCTGTATGATGTCTTGCTCTCTTGCTCCACGACCCAGAAATCATCCTGTATACACTGCATACTAAGTATGTTATCGAATCTTACTCTGACTCTCTTCCTCTTCTTGCTCCGGTTGCATACCATCTTCGTAGTCTGAAATAAATAAATAAATATTATTATTAGCTAAGCTTGGAACGAAAAATTATACTAAGGGTATCAGGTATATGATTATGGAGGGATTTAAGAGAAACAAGACAAGTGTTTTGGACTAGACAACGGCCATGTAGCACCCCTGGAGTTGCAGGCGCCCATAGGCTACGGTGACCGCTTACCATCAGGTGGGCCATACGCTTGTTTGCTACCGACGAGGTGTATAAAAGAGGTAGGTCAAGAAAAAAGTGGATAGACTGCGTGAGTAAAGAGATGAAGGGCTATAGAGAGGTACGGAAGGGAAACGCATGCTGCGTCGACGCCCAGTTAAGTTAGTTAGATAAGGGCAAGCGAATGATGATTATTAGGTAACCGTGGGCTAATACCATACCATACGATAGTATTGCAAAATGTGTAAGGGTCCAAAGATGACGTGTAGTTGTCTGCATTATGATGTATGAGGTCGAAAGACTGCGGGTACACAGCTTCTTTAAACTTTTTCCCTGGAACCTGATCAATATGTCTTCAATGATACCTTGTTGGAAGCCGGCTGCCAGCACGCTGAAGATCCCGTAGGCCCGGGGCTCTGGGCGCCCCTCCACCATCGCAGCCGCCGCTAACACTAGCGCGCATAGCACCCCCGCGGCCGCCGAGCACCACCACACCCCAGGAGACATCGGGGTGAGGAACCGGTTCTCGTAGTTGCCGACGCCTTGGTCCGATATGGTGTAGTAGAATTTAGTCCTAAAGAAGCACAAATACACATGCATAATAATGCACAAAGATTGACCATTTTATTACATCTGTTAATTATCAACTTATAGACAATAAGTGGCGATGTCGTTCGCCGTAAAATGAACATGAAGTTTTTATCGTGAGAACGCGACACGAATCTTCGCGCGATTATGTTGCCGTGGCTATGATAAATAAGAATTTAATATGTGATTTCTAGGGTCTTACTCCAGCTCTGTAACAGAAGGGAAGAAAGGATCCACCCAGTCCAGCCAAGCAGAGAAGAGTCTTGCAGACGTCGATGAGATGTCTTGCTCTCTCCAGAACAGCGTGTTGGTCATCGCCTGTACATTAAGTCACGTATATTACTGGAGATTGGCAAGTGTGTAATTCTAATAGTAAGCTATGAAACAAAATTTGGCATGAATAAATAGTTTATTAATATTATTATTCAGGTCGTATAATAATATTAATAAACTATTTATCAGTCATATTTAGTTTTTCAAAATTCAAGAAAAAAGTATTTTTTCATTTTCATACAAAATAATTTATACCACCAAGGGTGAACAATTCTTGAATATCTTAAAAATGTTACGAATTGGGATACTAGTGTGTCATAAGGAACATTACTTAATTTCATCTCAGGAATGTGCCCTCGCAATGAACGGTATTCAATTGTAACACCTATATATCACAGGCCGCACTTTAGTTGCCTAAGTCGCAAAAAGGTTTTTTTTTTTATATACCACGTCGGTTGCAAACAAGCTTACGGCCCGCCTGATGGTAAGCGGTCACCGCAGCCTATGGACGCCTGCAACTCCTAGGGGTGTCACATGCGCGTTACCGACCCTTTAAGAATTTGTACACTCCTTTCTTGAAGAACCCCATACTGTAGTCCGTCGGGAAAACCTCGGCATGGAGCTCATTCCACAATCGGAGCGTCCGAGGGAGGAAATTCCTCTGAAACCGTACCATACGCGACCATTTAGGTTCTAAGGTGTGAGGATGAATGCCCTGCCGACGGCGAGCGGTGCGATGGTAGAAAGCGGCCGTAGGCATCAAGTCGAACAGTTCTACGGAGCACAACCCATTATATAAGCGATAGAACACGCACAAGGATTTCCCTGGGATATTGCTTAATTTTTATCACTGTTATTCTAATTTGAGTTGCAAAAGCACTAAAAAGTGCCGGCATAAATTAACATAACGTTTTAGATGCAAAATGAAATTTTAAATACTGTTAATAATTTAAGACATAAAATTTATAAAGATATACCTTTGTGGAGTTCCGTTCTGGGGTTCCAATCCATCGCCCGACTATGGTGTAATTGAATCTGAAACGGCAAGCAATTTTCAGCAAAAAGTACCAAGTTCATTAGCACGTTGAATACGACTTGTTTTCGTGGCGATGCCGATGGACGGCAGTGTGTAGTGAATGCTTGAGATTCTGTGAGGTGATGGATGCTAGGTGCTCAACTGTTCCAATGTACTGTATCTGTTACCTATTATTGTAAAAGATAATTTGTTAGTCTAAGTTTCGTGACGCATTGGTTATATTATACTGTAATGTCATGTAACCGTTTTATAAAAACAAATAAATAAGTGTTTTCTTTATGATTAACAATGTGCGGTAAAAGGTATCATATCAGCCGAAAGACGTACACTGTTGCACAAAATCCTCACACAAGATCGCTAAAAAGACCCCTCTTGCTCCGCCGTCATCCAACGGCTTCCCGCGATATTGAACAGATTGTCGGTCCAACTTACCGAGTGGTCGCCACTCAAGAACCTTTTGCTCCAACGGCCATTGTTCATCATCACTCACCGAAAGTTGTGCATTTCCTTCAGCAGGATGAGGAGCTGCGAACAGATCTTGGTCATCGCGGCCACGCCCACCGTGTATCCCGGCTCGAAAAGCATACGCTCATTGAACTCATTGGAACTGTCGCGTATCTATAAAGAAATAGCGTTAGGTTCCGTGTTTTCATAATTAAAAACGTGAAATGTGTCAAACTTCGAGCCGTCTGCTATACGGACGACCTGTTTAGCCTAGTTGGTAGTGACTCTGCCTCCGAAGCTAGAGGTCCCGGGTTCGAATCCCGGCCAGGGCATTTATTTGTGCATTTTTCACGCATATTTGTTCTTGGGTCTTGGATGTTTTCTATGTATTTAAGTATGTATTTATCTATATAAGTATGTATATCGTCGTCTAGTACCCATAGTACAAGCTTTGCTTAGTTTGGGACTAGGTCGATTTGTGTAAGATTGTCCCCCCCAATATTATTATATTTATATGGACAAGTGAAATATATTAAAAAATAAATTATAATCGGCCAAAAAGAATCGATTGTTTCAAAGTAGTATAAATTAAATCCATAAAAAAAATTAAAAAGCTTTAACTACTACACTATTATTACCTATACTATGTTGTTGACATCAACTGTACGGCTAATATTGACATCAATCAAATAACTTTCAAGTAAAGCTACACAAAATATATTGGTTTCAGCTATGGACCATTCATAAACCGAAATATTTGATAATACCTAAATTCTGCAAATATTCTCTCTCAATTCAAACTTTTATCTTAAACAGAATTTTCTGTATGTATTTCTGAATATGATTCACAATAATAATATGATATTGCTCACCACCGATACAGCCCTCAGGGTAAGATTATGAAAATCCCAGCGATTGTAGTACTTGAACCCCTGAAGCCAAATCTCCAAACCTACAATTTGTAAAATACCGCATCAAGATGGAGATTGCTGAATTTTCTATTTTATCTGAATACCAGATTCTGCCCGCAGCGACAGGCGATGGGGTCCCGTGACAGAAACCGTGTCGGATTTTTAATAAACATTATAATTTCGGAGACAATAAATGTTACGTAGGTAAGCTAACATTCCATCCTGAAAACGTTTGTCAAAGCATGCATTCGTTAATGTATTTTTTTCTAATTATGATGACTCACAGTACAACATGCCGATTGCCGAAACCGGTCTTATATTTTGGCGTCAATCTAGGAACGGCACTGCATCAGTATGGTGTACTGTGAATTATTTTTAAGTGTTGAGTTGAGAGTAATCTCGTTGTTTTGAATGATTTCATTATTATTAATTTGTACATATTTTATGTGATTTGATACAGAGTATTAAAGCATAAAAAAATAACCGTGATCGCATGTAGCCCAAGGCAGGAAACGAATAGGCATACTACCTATACAAATACAAATTATTTATTGTTTGAATGTCATAAATGGTGGTAGGGTTAGTATTTTATAGGCGTACTCATCATTACTGCGGTTACACTAAAATTAATCAAAAAATGTGTATTCACAATTCCACATGGTTTGTATTTGTTAAAAGTATCGACTTTCATGTATTTACATATCAGAACCCTGCGTGTTCATCGTATTTAAACTTGCCAGTTAATGTTTAAATTTAAAAAAATACAAACAATGTTCAATAAGAATAGACTCGCATGTTTCGAATTTATTTAAAGAACTATTTTGTAAACGACACGGACTAAATGAGAAAAAGAGCACTTAAATTCTGAATTAACAGTACATAGGTATTCTGTTTCTTTTTAAGTTAGTAATATTAGAGAGATACGCCTTGTGTTGATCCAAACAAAGCCTATAATTAGTTTCATTTCAATAGACTTGATTATCATCTTATTGTTAGTAATCCCAGTACAGTTGCATCCTGAATGATGCCAGGGGTCCTCTACCCAATTTTCAGTAGGCTCCAAGTTCCATTCTTTTCATAATATTTTTGTGTTGAAAACACTTTTTTATGACTTCCTGACTTTACTAGTTTACTGCGTACTTTATCTGTTGTATGGAAAAATAAGTAAATTGCTGTTTCAAACGTGAAAATTACCGTTTAGGTTGTAAAAAAGTAAAAGTAGTTTATTCTTTAAATTAGGCATATTACATGCACCTATGAACGTCAATAAACTACCACCGGTTCGGAAAAATATACCTCTGCCACGAGAAGAACCGGCGTAAGAAACTCGGCGAGGTGTCATGTTTTCAAAACAATATACATTGTATCGTTAAATATAAAATTACAGTGTCAGCTACTACAAAATAACTTAAATAACAATGCTACAGTAGAAAAAATATTTTCGCGGTAGATTACCCGTGCAGGACGCTATCACTGCCAAACATCCCTATTCATGATGTAATTAGTTTCTACCATAAAATTATTCAATAGATAACAACTATTTCTCTGATGTGATAACGAGAAGTTGCGGGCAAATCTGTATCCTTTACAATGGCCAAATTAATTGCATGTTGTGTACCTTTCTCCTGATTCCAAGCGCCTAGCTCCCGAGTCTCCAGGGAGTTTCCCTGTATGTAGCCAAAGTTGAACACATCTGCGAGCTGATAACTGTCCCCTGTTGGATGATATTTCAACATTGTAAAGTCGAACGCAGCTAAAATTTTAGTACTGTGTCGTAGTAATGTTGGAAAGTGAGGAAAGCTGGAATTTGTGATTAGAGGCTACGACAAAGTGCCCAATTGTTTAGCAATTCCTAAGATCACAAGTCCCTGTACTTTGTTTGCTAGCACAATATTGGTTAGGTATAAGTACATTTTTTTTTCAATAAATATGGTCTATATTTTCCATCATCATCAAAATTTTGAATAAAACTATATTTTTAAACCACCAAAATTAAACTAGATATGCAATTCATTCTGCTGGTTGAAAATTTTGAGCTGGGCGTGTAGTTGTAGGTTTGACATATGGACATCATATGAGTAAAACTCGGAAACGGGAGAAATAAGAATTTGCTTTCGGTGATTTCTTGTTATTCCTCCGCGGTCAATCCGATTATTATCATAAGATTTTTTAGCGATTAAAGCTATCCACTTTGTTATTTTGGCAAATTCGGTTGATTAATCCGTTTCGGAGTAGTAGACCCACAAGCGATTTACATTTGTGGCCTAAGATTGGGCTTCGCTGCGCTCCGCTCAATCCGCATGAAGTATTTTATTGAATAGCTAGTTTTCTTCTCGTTTTTATTGGTTCCAAACGCGGGGGCGAGAACAAAGTGTATTTTTTTATTTATTTGCACATTCTTATTACTCGTATACTAAGGTGACTTCTTCACTTGGCGGAGCGGGATCGAGACGTTGTATTTTGTTGTATTACGTCCCTTCTGATGTCGCAGAGATTTCCTTACTTGACGAGGTCAGTTTGACGGAGTTTTACAGTTGCGCAGTAGTAATATCAGGCAAAGAAGCGGGGCAGTACTGAATTATTATCGCTCTGTTACCGCTCATCCCGCGCCAGTGTGGAGGCACATGCGGGGGCGCAGAAAAAGCGATAAGACTCCACTGACAGTTCGTATCGTAACGCCTCTGGACCGACAAAGCAGGAAGTCACCTTAGCTGATTGCGTCAGAGGATTTATGGAATAACAACACAAACCTACCGACTTAAGTTTGCCTTTTTGCATTCTACCCGCTTGACTACGTGTGCTGAAAGGACTCAAAACTACGACCATGCGTTTAAATCTGTTTAAATTGTTTTATTTATTGAGTACCCCGAGCGGAAACGGAAAACAATATTTGGCCTTTAATATGTTCTTTTTGATAGACGACAGATAATTTTAAAGGCAAATCTTTATCTCAAGAACATTAATAACTATCTTTTATTTAATACCACGTCGGTGGCAAACAAGCGTACGGCCCTGTATCTGCTGAGTTTAATATAACCTTTCATAATTTCAATGCTTTTCGACCGGTAGAGGTATACTGATAAAACTTCACAGTTCAAGTGAAATTGAACCTAATTTGTTTAGGCATAAAGACTTCCATTTTTGGAAACTCACCGCAATAGGCTGCCACGGCAATATCAGCATCTACACTAAGCTTCAGGTCCTGGAACATGTTTTGTATGAACCCGGTGTCACTGCAGTTCTCTTTCACGACCAGCCATAAGTGCGTGTCATCGAACAGCGTGGACTCCGAAGCCTTGAAACACACTCGGAATTTATAAATGTGGTTAAATTCCTATAAAAATTGTTAACAGTTGTTAAATAAAACGAATTCAATCGCTTAAATACATCCCGACGGCGATGTTTCCAGTTCTTTCCAGTACTCGTAGAAAGGCAGGTATCGGGTTACTACAAGGTTCACATAAATAAGTAACAATGCCAAAAACCGAATACTAGTAGGTATGATAAGTAGGTATGTAAAGTGCAGTCATATTTATTTTAAGAAAGTCGTGTGATTCTAAAATGGCAGTGTAAAATTGCGTCTTTCCGTTGGTAATATCTAAATATAAATGTAATGAGTGGCGTCTTCGTTTCTATAAATCTACAAGTATATCATAAAACCTCAACTAATATGTACTAGTCATTAACCATTAACCACAGAAATTTTTTGCTGACAAATAACACTGCAAATTTACGGGGGCAGTGTCGAACACTGGAAGTCAATTTTGAACACGACTGCACTTCCAACCTAAATGTATTTTTGCATCAAGTTAACACAAGTAGAAGTATGAACACCTGTTATTAGGGTTCCGAACGAAAACGGTAAAAAGGAACCCTTGTGGAGCAAGCAACTTCGTCCGACTGTCTGTTTCAACATAACCCAGTTGACTAGATACTTACATAATTCAAAACATCCTGCACGTTCTGACAATTCCCATCCACGAGTACTCCAACATTCGTGTAGTACTGTTGCAATAGTCGCTTCATGTCTATATCCTGGTCTGTCAAACCAACTGATGTCCGAATGCCTTCATTCATCAGCAGTCTCGCAACGATTTTTGTTCCTAATGTTCATACAAACAAAATAATATTGTAAACTATTCTCAACTATACTTGCTGTAGCTCAAGCAGTGCCAAGACGAACAAGGCGAGAAGGGTCGGACTGAAATTCAGCGATGCGGTGCATTCACTACAATATTATGCTGAGTCCAGCCCCTTCTTATCATCACTCATTGTTATATCTTAACTGCTGTACTAACTGTCTAATGTGAGGTTTTAAATTTTTAGTTTTTACTTTATTTATTTATTTAAGAAGTTCAACAGCGTTTACAGAAAATATATACAGACATGTTTATATGTGTACTATTAGTATAGCCAATGATAGAACTCCCTTGAAATTATACAAAATTAACTCGGAGTTGGAATTGAAACTTGTTTTAAAAGGTAACTTAGAGGAAGATAAAATAATTTTAAGAAATACATATCTAGTACAATAACAGATAATTGTAAAAATACAGACCATGAGTGTTAAAAACAATAAGAAGAATGAGAAGTACAATATTGTGATTAAAACGAGCAAAAACTTCTGCAACACTGAAGTTTGTTCAATTATTGTGTGTATGTGTGTGTGTTTGTGTGTGTTGAACAGGTATCTGGATGCGAGAAACGGGTCAACATTTTGGAATGATTTGTCGTAGGTACTTGCTATTCTAGTCATAATTGAGTTTTGACCATAGTTGGTGCGATGCCAAGGAACGTGAAGTAGTTTCGTGTGTCGAATTCGGCGAGAGGGAGCGCGGAGTCCAAGCTGTGACAAAAGTTGCATGCAGTCTAGTTTACCGCTTAGAACGTCATGCAGAAACATCATATCTGACACAGTACGACGTGATTTTAATGGTAATAGATTGTGAAAAGAGCAGCTTTCTTCATATGTTTCAAATCTTTTCCTCACACGATAGTTACAGTATTTAATAAAAAAAAATTAAAAATGGGATTGCTGCCTGCATCTAGCCAGGGGGCAAAGATGAGGCCGACGATGAAGCGAGCTCACCCAGAAGATGCCTATTCACTCGTGCCTTAAAAAGGTCCAGGTTATATGAACTTAAGTTTACCGTGTACTTACAATGTGTATACATGTGGTGATAAATAAATTATTTATATGTCTATATCTTTGTCTAAAATTGGGATATCAGAGTTTAATCTAATCTAAAAAAAGCCGATAGACTAAAATCAATTAAGTCTTCAGAACAATACTCCTTTGATATTCGGCTAGTTAACAGTTGACGTCATCAATTACTTAAAATGAAAGAAAACTGTTAAAAATCAGAGGTGGAATGAAAAAGACTATACACGTTTTACTGCATAGTGAGAGGTACAGGAGCTCCGTGGCAGTCAAGCTAAAGCCTTGAGGGTGAGTGCTTCATGTCTTCAATCTTCATCTATTTTACATGTCTTTCAGCAGCTTAATTCAAAATGTAAAGGTTGAACATATTACCTCTGCGGTACCTATGCTTCAATCTGTGAAAAAGCACCCCACTTTTTCCGGCGTAAATAAGTGTAGTTGGCCCTTTATGATGTTTTAACAAATTAAAAAATAAAAACCCTTATAAAGGTTACATTAACGACAGAATGCCAGTAGACAATGTAACAACATTACAATGTATTCTTTCGGCCCTAAAATTCATGTGAGAGATCTTTCTTAATTAACTCACCAGCGTCCTTACAAGACAAGTACGTCACATATTTCACGGCCTTGTGCAGAAAATAGTCGGTTGCCATGTATGCCGACTCCCGCGGGAGACACAGGGCACCCCCGACTAGAATGAAGAATCTCCACATCGAGGATAATTAAGTATGAAATGAAATTACGCCTAACTTTTTGTGGCTTCCTTTGTTAGCCGTGGTAATTTAATTCATGTATATCTTTGCTGTTTTCACATTAAAAATATATTTTTATGAGTTGGCTGAAACGGAGTAAAAGCAACCAAAAAGTTGCTCACAAATAAAATAAGAATGGTACAGTCATCTGAAGCCAATGAATTTGAGACAAAGACTGATAAATTCAACTGAGGCTCGATGATCTATAAAAGCGAATTTCACCGGTTAAATATTCTCCGTCGGTAACGTTAACGTGAAGCCAGGAAAGTAAAACTCCGATTTTAGAGTTGTCAATTTTGTAGTTGATAACAATATGATTACTTCCAATGACGACCTGTTTAGCCTAGTTGGTAGTGACTCTGCCTCCGAAGGTAGAGGTCCCGGGTTCGAATCCCGGCCAGGGCATTTATTTGTGCATTTTTCACGAATATTTGTTCTTGGATCTTGGATGTTTTCTATGTATTTAAGTATGTATTTATCTATATAAGTATTTATATCGTCGTCTAGTACCCATAGTACAAGCTTTGCTTAGTTTGGGACTAGGTCGATTTGTGTAAGGTTGTCCCCCAATATTTATTTATTTCATGATTATTGTATATTGTTCATCTTTAAAAACGGAAGTATATTTTTTTAATGACACCTTATCTTGGATTGCTGCACGGTTGTTTTCCTTTTTTTATTTATATGCTACCGAAATTTGATGACACGAATTATTTTAGCAAAAACCGGCCAGGTGCGTGTTGGGCCATGCGCGTATGCTAATGCATAGTCCAAGTAGGGTTCCGTATTTGCCCGTCCGTCTCATTATATGGACTTAAGACGCTAAGAACTAAATGTTTGTTCGCTTAGTTACAATTGGTAGTAGTGCGATATACCGTGCTCTTCGTCTGAGTACGTTCTATATAAATCAGAAAACTCATGGCTCATTGGCGGCAGTACGGTAGTGGGAAATAAGCTGCAGAGCTTAGCACATCGACGCAAAGTAGCATGTCTGTGCGTCTTCTACAAACTGTACTTCGGTGAGTGTGCTCAGGAGCTCCATGAGCTCATACCGCCTTCCCCCTTCTTCCATCGGACATCCAGACGTACGGCTGGCTACCATCCTTACCTGGTCGAAATTCCTCTAATTCGAACCAAGCGCTTTGCATCTTCTTTTATAATGCGCACTTCTAAGGTTTGGAATTCTCTGCCGGCGTCTGTATTTCCGAGTTCATATAACCTGGACCTTTTTAAGGCACGAGTGAATAGGCATCTTCTGGGTGAGCTCGCTTCATCGTCGGCCTCATCTTTGCCCCCTGGCTAGATGCTGGCCAAGAGCAATCCCATTTTTAATAAAAAAAAAAAAACTGATGATTCTCATAAGAAAATACACGGCTTGTTTTTCAAGTACTCTGTTGAAATAATTGAATCCGTAAGATTCTGCAATTAGTCGAGATTTAAATAAAATAAAAATGTTGTCCGTTTTAATACTCTGCTTTCAAGATTTAAAACCTCAATGACATAAAAAAGTGATGAAAGGGATAACATTTTTATTTTATCTAAATCTAGACTAAGTCGAGATGTTACGAATTCAGTAATAATAATAATCGTATGGCATTTATTTCGAACCGTGAGATCCTCGAGAAGACAAGTACGGTTGCCAGCTTGTTGCACTTTTAGCACCACCCAGGGGTCACGTATAGGGCAACGGTGGGCACTCTCCCTACGGACGTGGCGCAACTTCGACCCCCCTTTGTCAAGTGAGTGGGCAACTTGACTGTTAGAAGTTCTCAAGCCGCCCAAAGGCCTCTAACTTGGCTTAACGACTGCTGTCGTAGACAGCACCCGGGATCAACGGCTTAACGTGCCTTCCAAAGCACGGGAGCGCCCAGTTAGTAACCACTCAAAGCGGTCACCCATCCGGGAACCGACCTGCGCCCACGTTGCTTAACCTCGCATACCGCACGCGGCACGCGGGCACCGCTGGGCCACGAACGCTCCTAATTCAGTTACTTAAAAATAAATAATCATAAAAAAATATATTTGGGTCCTAGTCAATTTTTTTGTGCTTGATTGACCACGTAGCAGATGACCTCCTCTATCCGCTATAATCGTACCTATATGTCCATCCATCTGCTAAATATCCTATATAATGTATATTAAAATTTTTTCGCTTTGCCTAGTGGAATAGTTTTTGTTAAATTTACTGTTAATGTGAAGCCAATATAGGTCTTGTCTTAAGGGCATACAATGAAAACTATTGCTTTTTAAACGTCGTGCTGACGAGAATAGGAAAAAATACGGACTGATTTATACAAAAAATATCAATAGAAAAAAGTCTTTATTTGCTCACTGTCCTCAGCCTACTTAATACAATTTCAAACAACACAACCAGATTAAAATGATGGTAATTTACATCGTCTAAAATATCACAAGTGTATATAAATTATCATAATTATATAAATTGTCGAGTTCACAGTCAGTATTGCGACGGTACAGGTCCTGAGACCGTCCTCTAAAGCTGGAGTCAAATTTATTTGACGTAATGTTCTCTGCTCGCTCTCTTTTTCTCTCTCTCTCTCTCTGTCTCAAACTTCTCCTACATCCCACATTCACACCTACCTACCTGATTTCGAAATATTCTCCCCAAAACAATTGCTACCTCCGAAAAATTCACGACTCCTGGCTCACCCACATCCATCGCTCCAGTTTGCAATATAAATTCCGCGTAATCAAAACTGTGACCGACGTGATTGCAGTCATTTGTCGCGATCATTCGCAATCATAAAACGATCTTGCTGTCAATCAGTCTGTCCTTCGCAGGCCGGCGTTTATTTCAGCAGTTTTCGCAATTATGAACCAATTCGATTTTTCCTGCGACTTTGTGCGCGTACAACGCGTAGCGTAGGAATATAATTACTTTTCAATTGTTTCGAGCATTTTATTTATAATAATTATTCTTGCACATTATTATTATTATATTACAAGTTTTTTTTTGGATCCATGTTCACATTGCGCAAAGACTGCTCTATGCAATAATATTATTAATTAATTAATTCTGTAGGGGCCCAAGCCTCAATTTACTTTTTATATGTAGTTAAATTTTATTTGTCGTTTGCATGGATGGTTGCGTAAGTGCGTGACAATAAGTTTACTTATATTTCATTTGTATGTTATTACTACCGGTGAGATCCTTTAATTGGCTATCTGTTTACATATGTCAGTGTTATTGTGCTATAAAAGCTGTTGGTTCTCCATATAAATAAATAAATAAATAATTATTTGTGCGATGTTGTAGTTTGTTAAGTATGTTTTCTGAAGCGCGGACGGATAACTTCGCAGCCGTGATGAGGAAGAGATGCGCCTCACTTCTGTTTTGTTTGCGCCACAGTCCCAATAGCATCTTGAGCGTGTTTGCTAATCGCTGGGACAGTCCTAATGTATGCCCGTTGGACGTTAAACAAAATAAATAAGTAAATTTAAGTTAACTCACAGTTCTGGTACTCTCACCTAGATGCTTTTTCAACTCGTATTAGGAAACTCACATGGGTTTTTAAAAATCTGAGACATGTCGCAGAATTCGCGATCTTACGAACTATCTACTTCGCTTTGGCTAGATCTGTAATTGATTACTGTATTGGAGTCTGGGGTGGCGCCAGTAAAACCCGCATGATACAAGTTGAAAGGGCACAAAGGTCTTTCCTGAAAACCATGACTTTTAGTCCTTTTAGATCCCCTACCACGCAACTTTATGAAAATTGTCAAGTGTTGACTGTAAGACAATTATATATCTATAGTCTTGTAACGAAACAACATCGTGTTACCCCCTTTGATTCAGAACTATGCCGAAATAAACGTATAGTCCCTAATGTTATAAAGTCTATTAAATGTCGCACTAGTTTTGCTAGGAGGCAACGACGCTTTCTCTCCATATATCTGTATAATAAATTAAACATAAAATTAAATTATTACCCTCTTCCCTTACGGGAGTGTCAAGCTGTTCTTCGAAGTTGGCTGCTATCGTTAACTTATGATGATACTGAAAAAATATTTCACCCGCAAGTATAACACACACACACACACACACACACACCCTCTCACACACATATTTCATATAACCACACGAGTTTGATTGCCATTATTATATTGAAATAATAATGTATGTTAGGAAGAATTTGGGCAATTTTCCAACGAACGCTGATAAACTAATAGCCACGAGAAATACTGGGAAACTCAAAATAACCTTCTATAGACTAGTAAAGGCGAAAAAGTCGTTCTTGGGAAATTGTATCAAATTCTACAATAAAATTCCTAAACACATTACTGAACTTAGCAATTCTAAATTCAAATCTGTAGTAAAACAAACACTTATTTCAAGAGCATATTATAAGATAAATGATTACATCATGGATAGGGATGTGTGGCAGTGATAGCGTCCTGCACGGGTAATCTATCGCGAAAATATATTTTCTACTGTAGCATTGTTATTTAAGTTATTTTGTAGTAATGTAATTTTATATTTAACTATATAATGTATATTGTTTTGAAAAAATTACACCTCGCCGAGTTTCTTACGCCGGTTCTTCTCGTGGCAGAGGTATATTTTTCCGAACCGGTGGTAGTTTATTGACGTTCATAGGTGCATGTAATATGCCTAATTTGAAGAATAAACTACTTTTACTTTTTTTACTTTTATTAACTTAAATCAATTAATTTAATTTAGTACTTGAACTTTAAAATTGTTTTGCATGTTGAAAAGAGTATATATATTTATTATCTTACTGGAATCTGTAAATGATTTATTTGTGATAAAGGGAGAAGACGCTGGCAACTGAGATACAGGTTTATACCTAGTTCAGAAGTTAGAGGCTTCAAAATGGAGTACAAGTTTCTGATCAATAAATTATTATTATTATTTGTATGTCTTTTCCTTATCTCGGGACCATGGGGTCCCGGACCTTTGGAAAGCGTGCGTGGGGCCGAAGCCAACAGCGCAGAGGCCTCTTTAGACAATTTAATATAAAAGCAAAGGGATACACATGGATACCATTCCCGAACGCACAATATGATACATCCAGAGATGGTCCCCGCCAGGTGCAAAGACTATTGCAGTGCATCACTGTGCTGCGATGGACACTAAGGTCATGGGCTATTATGCTATAATGGGCTATTGGAGGAGACTTGCGGACACCTGGCGTGACAATCAGTCTCAATATTGTAAAAGGCAGGCGGTGACTCGCCAGCTCGCTGAGTGGGCCCCACATAACAGTCGCACGCACAGTGCATCAGTGGGGCAACATCCCTTTGAGCGGCTGTAAGGTTGTTGAGAGGTGAGTCTGCGGTAGCCAGATCCCGGTAATCCGATCAGCAGGCCGCCGGCGTTATGACATTTTAAGCTAAACAGAAAGAAGCTTCGCATATTTGTAAAACATTAAAAAAAAATAGTCAGTTCTCTACCGAAATAAATGGCAATGCCTGAAATACCTAAAAGGTGACCTGTATATAATTAATTAAGTACTTAAATCTGTTTATTTCGAAACTACGGCGTGTAAATAGCTAAATAAAATTAGCATTAAATATTCAAAGCAGCTACCAAGACTTAGTAAGACATTTTGACTTCGTTAATAATAAAGGTTATGTCGTAAAATTCATAATTTAATTATTTTTGTCTCGGGCCATTGTTACGAGCCGAGTGATCCAATAAAGTTGAAATTATCCATTTTTACTGAGGACATCTGAGAGAGCTTGTTAACTGACTTACTTAGACCATTACGACAGAATTATTGAAAGAAAACGCTACCCTAAGGAGGCCCGAGTGGCTTCCAACGATAATCAGCTTTAGCGATCCCCTAGCCAAAGGCAAGTAAGGTTCAAATTCCTGTGAAACAGATTAGAATAAAAATGATCCAAGTTTTTCATGGTTCTACTCCTAATTACGTATTTCGTGTACTCCATTAACTAGTAATTAGGCCGGCACTCAATGTTAATTTTAGACTGTGTTGAATCGCTTTGAATATTATTCGAAACATGATTACGATATGGATTGCGATTTGATGTCGATATTTTAAGCTTTAGTCTTACGAGTACGTGGCCAAGGTAAGCTAAGGAAGAAACATTTTGACGTTTTATAAATATATAATAATATATAGAAAAGATTACGTGCGGGGGAGTTATCCTAATAAAAAGCTTTTTTTCATAATTTTATTAGTTTAATATCGACGTGATTGATATTTATACTTATGCCAAATTAAAAAATTCCTAATAGTGACGGTGCCAGTAACTTAAGTGGCAGCAGTGGGCGTGGCACATAGCACGTAGAACCGATTGCCGTTCGGGCGGAAGGGTTCTCGAGTGGCGACCACTTACCAGAAGGCGTAGCGTTGGCAGGCCCCCCACACGGTGGACTGATGACCTGGTAAGGGTCGCGGGTGTCCGCTGGATGCTGGTGGCGCAGGACCGGTCATTGTGGAAGTCTTTGGGGGAGGCCTATGTCCAGCAGTTTGACCTTATTCAGCTGATATAATCATGATGATGATAATGAATAGTAATGGTTACTGAGCTAAGCTGCGGACAGACGGACGGACATGACGAAACTATAAGGGTTCCTCTTTCACTACGGAACTCTAAAAAATGGGCACCAGACTGCAGTAATGTAGGTACTTAGATGCGCACCACAAATTTTCTACAAAAGACAACCAAATACATCACATAAGTAGATAGCGCGGGCGCCGGTATTTGAAGATGGGGCAATAAAGAGGACATGCTCAAACACGGCGGGTCCCGAGACCACTGACAAGGCAGAGCTACAGAATAGAATAAGAATAATTTATTTTTCACCAAGACACTGTTACATACAGAAAGATGATTTCCAGTCAGTCCCAAACTAGGCTGAGCCTGTATCTTAATTGGATTTCGAGGATTTATCCGTTACACACGTAGTATGTTAGCTATGCGACAAAAAAAAATTGTTATGTTTTTTTTTAACTCTGGATAGGTTTGCGCTTGACCACAAATCACCTGATGGTAAGCGATATTGCGGTCTAGGACGGAACGCGCTTACCTAGTAAAAACCGGTTCACTCTCGTCTTGAAGACGGTAAGATTGTAGTTTTCAGGGAACAAGGATTCCGGCAAGGAGTTCCACAGCTTGGCTGTTCTCACAATAGAAGAGGAAGCGAAACGCTAAAGAAATGTTAAAGAAATGTTAATTATACGAACGTTTTGTGACAATATTCATAAATAAACATTTAACAACATCGTCATTGAGCTCTGTTCTGCCTACTTTGTATGTGAGTCGACACGTATTATCTTATTTTCTCTTCGTAATATCTTGTAGAAGTCTATTGCGGCATAATAACATAGTTTCCATGTATTTTTGGACTTTTCAGATCAATCATCACTCTAAATCGACATTATTCGAACTTAAACGGATGTTTTCTGTTAATATTCAACTACACGCGCGTTCGGGAATGTTCGTGACCCAGCGGCGCGGCACCCGCGTACCGTATGCGAGGTTAAGCAACACATAATTTTTTACATAAATAACCGTAACCGTTTCCGTTTTAACCATTTTTTAATTTAAGTATTTTTTAAGCTTAAGCAACGTCGGCTGATCCATGTTGTTGTCATAGTCGTTAAGCCAAGTCCTCTTACCTCACCTTCGGGTGGCTTGAGAACTTCTAACAGTCAACAGCGAAAGCTGCAAAAACATTCGTACTCGCTTTGTAAATGATTCTCGGGTTGCCTATAAATCTATAACTATACTCAGTTGCTTAAAGGTTGTCTGGAAGAAATCACTTAGAAGTACGCTCACCTTTAACCGTTGCATGGAAAAACGAGTAAAATGCTGATTAAAATGTGATATGATGCGGTTTAAGAAGTTAAGGCGCCTTCCTGACTTGTCGATGCCGAATGTCGATGAGAAAACTGTCAGCTGTCAGTGTCAACCGATACTAAAGCAGTACTGCCCCACTTCTGCGCATGGTATCAGGAAGTCGCCTAACTTTGAAAATACTAATACTGGCAACCGTACTTGTCTTCTCGAAGATCTCACGGTGCGAAAATAAATGCCATACGATTTTTATTATTATTTCTTTGAAAATAAAAATTTCAATGTCAAATCTGACTATCCATCACAATACAACGTACGAATATTGTTTGACAGTGTCTGATCTACACTACACTGCACCAGCGTACGTAGCGCACAGCTCAACTGTTCGTGCAGTAAAGCAGAAGTCTCAATGGACGGAGCGCCTAGCTCCTGTGTAACGCGAAGTAATACTGCAATGCATGCGGCTGGCTGCCTCTCACACCGTGAATATTATAAGTTTATTATTATTACCTTGTTGCTTGTTATAGTATGGAAATGGACATTAGATCGACATAAATGAAATGAGATCGTTTTAGAATGAAATGTTCATATAGAAGGCTATGACAGAATAACAGCGTTGCGACTTGCACTCCTTGCAAATTGCAACATCTTGCTGAGTCTTAGCCTGTTCTTTATTGCACACAAAACATTGCTGGACTTACCTTGTGACCACGTGACATCTATGGGCGATGAACCTACAATTATTATATTAAACTATATATTCTAAGCGAATGTGATACAGTTGTGTATAGTTGTAGGTAGCATTTATATAAGTCTTGTTTTGTGTGTTTTATGGAATAAATCATTTTTCTTCTTCTTCTTCTTCATTGTTTATCGGTTTTCTGATTTTGTGTCTGTAAGGCAACTTTCTGATTCGTCGGTGTGGATGTACAATTTGAGAAAACATTCAATTTGATTATCAGTTGTCAGTATTAGCTGTCAGTTGAATCAGTAGCGCTTTTTCATGCGCCCCTATATTAAAAAAAAAAAAAGAGTGCTTCCTGACTTGTGCGAGAGCGGAGCTATAGGAATACAGTACTGCCCCGCTTCTGCGCATGGTGTCACTACCTGCGCAAACGTAATACTGACAGTATGTCGTCAAGCGAGGAAATCTTTGCGACATCAAGCTCACGTCAAAGAACAAAATACCACATATTGATCCCGCCCCGCCAAGTCAGTAGTCGCCTTAGGATAAAGTTTTTTTTTCTTATTATTCTTCTTGCGCCGCGCACCGCGTAGACATCGTCTTAAAATAAGTGGGAGCCATATAACAGTATTGCTGGGTGATGAGTTTGACGCGCAATCTTGACCACTCTAGCGAATCGAAAATGTTGTGTAAACAAAGAAGGCACGATTTGGTTTATCGTCAAACATTCCATCCTTTGATAAGAGGGGGAAAGATGCTTGGACTCTTACGACACGACGAACTCATCAAAATTATTGTGGATGCGAAAGTAGAAGACATGCGTAAGATTAAGATACTAAGAAGTATATAATTATTTGGACCAAATACTTGTAAAGAAAAATAAAGGTCGTGTCGTATCAGTCAAAAGAAGTGCTTAAGTAATAAATACATGGAGATAGTTTCACCAACAAGACCCTATAAATGATGATGATGATATAGGCCACGGGCACCCAATGCTAAAAGAACCGCCACCACGATAAGTACTCATGAGTAAAGACCGCGAACCGGTCTGAAACATGTCGAGCGATATTCGACCTTAAAGACGTGAGTGACCCGTTATATTAAACTTGAATACGTCTGAAACTCACGGGAGATTTATATAATGATAATGATGTTAAAAGTTAGCAATGTGCTGTAAGATTTCGGTGCGGTGTAAATGCGACCCGCCGAAAGCAAAAGGCTGCGTCGGAGTAAAGGACAATATAAATGCTAATAGCCTCCTGCATCCGTGCAGCCGATGCCTCAGTCGGAACGGTTCGGGTTATTGTCTTGCTAACATGCAAAATGGCGGAGTCTTCACTGTTCCAACGAATTAGGGACGAAGGTAGAGTTCCTACCCATCTAGTTTTGTAAGGGAGTCCCTCTGCCAACAAACTGTTGTGCAGTATAAATTATTTATCTCTTTATGTATATTCCAAATTAAGCTAGGTTTTTACCCACGACGGAACGGAGAAGGTATATGCGTTTAGGGTGAGAGGTTGTTTGTTTGTTTGTTTGTTTGTGTGTGCACCTCAATATCTCCAAAACGGCTTGACCGAATTGGATACGGTTTTCTGCAATGGGTTCGTGGTTCATTCGGGACGAACCCCATAATAATTGTTACGACCATAACTCGCCAGGGGGCGCTGCAGTAAACATTTTTTGCTTGAAAGTGCGTTTGTGCTGGTTTGAGCGCATTTTCCCCGGAACAACTTCACCACCGTGGATGATTTCGATAGTGCTGGGTAAAGAGTACATGTACTTGAACTCTGAGGATCAGATGATGGAGCAAAAAACATAGTAGGGAACTGTACAGGGGTTCGATTACTTACTGTTCGTTTTTGGGCCCTTTTGTTTATGTTTGCTTAGCAGCGATTGTAAATGAACTTCTGAGGGTCTGATGATGGAGTAAAATAACATCACACAGAACCTTTCGAAGGCATATAGGTATTTGGCCGTGTTTGGGCTCTTTTCATTGAGTTTGCTGAGTAGTTTCTGCACATGGTATGTTAAGGGTCTGATGATGGATCAGAACAATATTGCAGGGAATCTTATTAAGGTGATCATTTAGTGAACCGTGTTTCGATTGTTTGGCTGGTATGAATTGAGAAACCTCTTCACATGAACTGCTGAAGGCCTGATTATGGAGCAAATCAGCACCATAGGGAAGTTTGCGAGAGCACATATATATGCATTAACGTGTCGTGTTTCTTTTGATAGTGTTTTCTGAGTAGCTTCTGTGTATGAACTGCTGAGAGCTGTAGGTATGATGAAACAGAATAACATAGTAAGGAACTTTGTGAATCCTCATAGATAGAATACCGTGATATAGCTCTTTAAAAAGTGATGACGAGTAAGTGATAGTAACTTCTCTACCTATAACTACTCATGAACTGCTAAGAGTAGAATTTTTGCTCTTTATACCCGCCACGGAAGAGTAGGCTTAAGTCATATGTCCCCCAAACAGGTCTGCTTATCTAAATATTATGGTTTCGGTTAAACTAGGTATTATTGTGTAGTTAGAACTTATCGGCGATACACGACGTGAATATGCCATGGGCACACTACGCATGGATAAAACTATCGTGTTATGTTATAAAACTGGCTTAGTGCGAGTGGGACCGTCGCGCACGAAGGGTTCCGTACCATTATCCATATGTTTTTAATATTTTTTGTTATAGCGGCAACAGAAATACATAATCTGTGAAAATTTCAACTGTCTAACTATCGCGGTTCTTGAGATACAGCCTGGTGACAGACAGCGAAGTCTTAGTAATGGGGTCTCGCTTTTACACGTTGTAAAAACGGGACCCTATTACTAAACGACCCGACGGGACCCGATTACGTTGTTTCGGGGCTACAGAACTCTGAAAAGCACATTTATTCCAAAACGGGTTCACTAAATTATATGCAGAGCAGAGCGCAATTAATATGGTGGTTGGTTACCCACGACGGAAAGGATAAGGTATAAAAATTTAGGGTAAATTAAGGGGGGGCGCTAGTCGGGTAACCTCCACGAGTGTCTGGGCTCTTCCCTCGCGGGTCTGGGGGAAGAGGAAGGGTTCTGGCCGGTGTGCCCTGGAGGCAACGGTAAGTGATTCATTTTCGGAGGGATCGTTTACCGGTGCTACCAATTACCCGGAGACGGGGTCGCTCTAGGTTTTCCTCTGTTCAGCGGAGGACACTCCAGATGCGAACAATGGGGGGATGAGGGGTTCCGCATTCGCAAGACTCCCCAGGTGCGGCGAGAGGGACAGGCCATGCCGTATGCCTGTAAAAATAACTACGGACCCGTAACCCTAGCTTCGGCAGAGGGCCGCTATGGTCGGGAGCGGGGGCTTACACCGTCAGGCCGGGGCCAGGTGGTGACTGCGAGGGAGAAAACCTCTTTAAAAAGTCACAAGGGGATCTGAGGGGGTGAATCGGGGGTTTTTCACTCTCTCCCAGCGTGGAGGTCCTTTGGTCGGCAAGTGTGTGGTGTCGCCCTGCACGCTTGCCGACGGGTGGGAGACGCTTGCCTAAGCAGTGAGGAAACAGCTTCGGCTGTTGCAGCAGGCGGTGTTCGCAGTTGTGTGCCTTGGCGATCCCGTGTCACCGCCAGTAATGCTGCGTGATGGGCATACCCTGGTGGTTTTAGACGGTAGTCCGGGCGGTTCCCGGGAGTCCGTCATACCCGTCCTAGTTCCCCGGCTAGGCGGGATGCGTAAATGCATTTCCCCAGGTAAAAAAAAGATAAATTAAGGGCAATAGGCGCAGATTCTCCAAATCGGCTAAACCGATTAAGATTTTTTGCTATATATTCGTAAAAAAGGTTCGTCTTCCAGGTTCTCTTGTAAAACACTCGATAGGAAGGATCTACTTGGGCTTGCCCTTCAGGTCTCAGGCTGGCGTCGAGAGTGCTTTCTAATGGGACACTTTGGGCATATGTCTCTACGCTGAGCTCTGCCTTCGGCCTACCGTGCTTGTTTCCGGAATATATAGCGTTAAGTGAGAAACAACCATTGTTTTTCTACCACGTCGATGGCATACAAGCATACAGTCCGCTTGATGGTTAGCGGTTACCGCAGCCTATGGATGTTTGCAACTCCAGGGGTTTCAATGCGCGTTGCTGACTCTTTAAACATGTATACACTCCTTTCTTGAATAGCCCTATACTATAATATAATCCCTTGGGAAAACCTCAGGATTATTAGAGATAATAAATAGATTTCAAAAACGGTTGTATGGTCGCGAGGTACAGTTACAAAGCCAGAAAAATCCGTCGGGGGCTGCCATTGCCATGTCTGTTCCTAATTTCATTAAAATATTAATAATAGTAAAGCTCGAGGTACATTACATACAGCAACTTAAATTGAAGTACCTATAACACGGACTTCGTATTCTTACTTCATTTCAGGGCAGGCAATGGCAGCCCCCGACGGATTTTTCTGGCTTTGTAACTGTACCTCGCGACCATACAACCGTTTTTGAAATCTATTTATTATCTCTATGTACTTACTTCGTAAATACCCAGTAGGGGGATTCACATTTACTTTATTTTATAATTTTTGAATTAGGTTAATCCGTCGTGGGTTTTTCAAAATTTTTAATTTTGTTTTATTTACGATATATTTATAAAGGTTAAATATAAAAATATACGTACAAAATAATAATATAAAAACATTATAAAAAAACCTAACCTAGAGTGCCGCCGGCAGCGAGGCGGGGCCTAAGCTACCGGTGTTGAAGGCGACAGAGAGAGGAAACTGACTATCCGCGCCGTGTCCAGGAGTACCGCTTTCTGTATCTGACCCTTGACCCAGCCATCTAGCGAGAGTCTCTTTAGATGTTGGTCGAGACTCTTCGCAATTAGACCGTTCGCAGAGACGACTATCGGGACAATGATCGTCGAATCAACATCCCACATGGCGGTTACCTCGTGTGCGAGGTCTAGGTACTTGCTAGCCTTGTCCTTCTCGGCCTTCACGAGGTTCTCATCATGGGGGATGGTGATGTCTACGAGCACTACCTGGCGCTTCAATCGATCTGTCAGCACGATGTCAGGTTTGTTGGCTATAATAGTCCTGTCCGTGATGACAGATCGATCCCAATAGAGCGTGGCACGACCATTTTCGAGAATTATTACTGTAGGTAAAATGTCGAAATGGAAGACCTTGTTGCGGAACTAAATATCGTCGGAGTAACGAAATCACTTAGATTTCAATGGATCGATCACCAATAACGTTAAATCCATAATTATATTAATATTATAAATGCGAAAGTAACCTTGTATGTCTGTTTGTTACCTCTTCATGCTTAAACTGCTGAACTGGGGAGGACATAGGATAGTTTTTATCCCGAAAATCATTACTTAAGAGGGTAGAATAGGGGTAAAAGTTTGTATGGTTGTACGATATAAACGAGGACCAGCGGACGCGAGCTGAAGGGCTTCTTAACGCAGGCAACAGGCAGCCCCGCACGCTAAGCTGTTGTCTATGACAGCAGTCGTCAAGCCAAGTGACAGGTCTTCGGGATTAAGAACTTCTACCAGTTAAGTTGCCCACTCACCTGAAAAGCCTAATCCCAATAAGGTCTAGTTTCCCCCTTAGGTTGGAAGGTCAGATGGCAGTTGCTTCCGTATAACCTAGTGCCTGCATCAATTCTTGGGAATAAGGTAGCACCGGACTGTAATAACGGTAGGATGATGATATTTGACGATGATGATTCCAACATAAGTATTAAAATTATTTAATCTTGTTTTGTTAGTCATGTTTTACCCAGTTTCAATGGAACACAATGCCGAGTTTAAATTGTAATTAGTAATTGTTTATTATATCTAACTAGAAACGCGATATCACGGCCGAAAGAGAAAGGTTTCATGTTAAGTCATTGTCATGGTTTTATTTTCTGTACTGGAAGGAATCAGTGAGTTTATTTAGAGATATATTTTTTAAAAGAATTTTGTTTCCTCCGATGACGAAATATAGCAATGCGTAAAACACTAATACATGTAACTATATGGCAAAAATATCCTTAGATCTATACAATAAGCTGCAAATCAGCAGCATTTTTTATGCAACGTCAAATTCAATCTGTTACTATGAAGTTTGTAAGTTTTTGTTGATGTCACGCCTTCTCTAATTCTTTAAAAAATTACATCTCTAAATAAACTGACTGATTCCGTACAGAAATAAAAACTATGATAATGACTTAACATGAAACCTTTCTCTTTCGACTGTGATATCGCGTTTCTCGTTAGGTATAAACAATTACTAATTACAATTTAAACTTGTGTTGGCATTGTGTTCCATTGAAACAGGGTAATAGTACATTACTACAGAGGCCGGGACAAAAGGGGTTGCCGGCCGAAGAGATATAGACGGCTGAGCAAAGCGAGGCCGGATAGGTCTAAGGCCGGCAACCCCATATTTCCCGCCGAGGTATGCATAGTGCTTTTCTCAAACATGCAATGAAATAATAATAATAATCATAATCATTTATTCAAAATAAATTCTTGCCGAACACTTTTTGAATGTCAATACTTTACATTTATATAGTTCTTATTTGACAGCTATAAATTTAGGTAATGGTAACAACATTTGACCATATATCCTTGTCTCTTACATATTCGTCTAATCTGTAATACACTCTCTTTTTTCATGTTTCCTTTACAGTGACCTTAAATTTGCTTTCTGACATATTTAAAATATGATCTGGTAGCTTATTGTAATAACGTGTACAGAGCCCCACAAAAGACTTTTGAACTCTACTTAACCTAGTTCTTGCTGCTAACAATTTAAATTTATTCCTAGTGTTCAAATTATGAACGTCACATCCTCTACGAAATATATCTGGGTTCTTCCTTACATACATAATATTTTCGTAGATGTATTGACTTGGTACAGTCATAACATCAATTGATTAAAACAATTCTCTCAGGGAATCGCGGCTTTTCAAGGATTATATCGCCCGGATTGCTCGTTTCTGTAAAATAAAAATTGTCTCGATATCAGCAGCTCTACCCCATAACAAAATACCATAACACATTATACAATGAAAGTAAACAACAAAAAAATCAAAGTTTTATTTTTAATACGCATAGTGGCAGAATGTCATGATGCCTGTACCACAAATTTATGTGGAAGGGAAATTAAAAAAGAGGACTTTGCAGGCCTAGCCCTGCAAGATTTGTATGAAATTCCATTAACTACCTCTTGTCCTAGCTGCACCTGAAACGTCATACTTCGCAGCCTAAATTATAAGGAACATAACATCAATATTTCATTGCATGTTTGAGAAAAACACATTACTGGACTAAGCAATTATAAATTCAAATCTGTAGTAAAACAAACACTTGATGATGGGATCCATGAGGAACTGAGGGAACTCCTCAAATCTTAAAGGCAAACATATAGTAATTTTTGTGTTTTTTTTAACAAATCGAGCATTATCATACAAATATGTGATATTTGATGAAGTGTAACTGCTGATGATGATCAGAACAGAACTCTTCAACGACGAAAAGTTCACGTTTGGTGATTTGTCCTCCTAGCTGTGTTTGTTAAGCAAGTTCTATTTTCACGATTAATTTTTGTCATGTTCGATTTTTGATGATGGGGTCCATTAGGAATTGAGAGAACTCCTCAAATCTTAAAGGCAAAGATATAGTGATTTTTGTGTTTTTATCAACAAATCGAGCATTATCATTCAAAAATGTGACATTTGATGAAGTGGAATTGCTGATGATGATCAGAACAGAACTCTTCAACGACGAAAAGTTCACGTTTGGCGATTTGTCCTTCTAGCTGTGTTTGTTAAGCAAGTTCTATTTTCACGATTGATTTTTGTCATGCTCGAGTTCTGATGATGGGATCCATTAGGAATCGAGGGAACTTCTCAAATGTGAAAGGCACACAAATAGTGATTTTAGTATTTTCATGAACTAATCAAGCATTTTCATTCATAAAAGTGACATTTGATGAAGTGGAACTGCTGATGATGATCAGAACGGAACTCTTCAACGACGCTTACTTCACGTTTGGCGATTTGTTCTCTTCGTTTTGTTTGTCAAGCAAACAAGGTTTTTCCATGATTCCATGAGTAATTGAGGGTACTTAGTCTTCTAGCATTATAATAATACTTATAGCCATTTTTATTTTATTGAATGGAATCTAAGAGTGCACCGTCTAAGTATAATAATTTTTCACCGGCCTCACCCATTGAAGTCGGTTTTTTTTCTTAAACATTATTTTACTCTTTGTTCTTCACTATGGTTGTACCCTTTCTTGAGATTTATGAGGGCTCTACACGCCTGCTCGCTACTTACTGTTAATGATTTAGATAGCATCTACACGACATGACAGCTTATTAATACTTTTTACATTACCTTCATTACGCATGCTATGCAAGGATATTTAAGTGCAAAACTCATAATGATTCATTTTTTTACTTCATGTGGTTAACAAATATTGGTCGTACAAAATAATGACTACAGAAGCTCGCAAAACGAACCTGCTAGGATGAAGTAACTGATATACAGTGATCTGGGGGCACGGTAATTCCCCCGCCAAGACGAGCCAAGCGAAGCGCAAGGGCACTACCTACCTTTTCTCGAAGTGTTTCGTCGTTTTTTGAACCCTCATAAAGTTGGTTTCCGATGTACCAGATAATTCGTATTCTCAGGATATCATGTCAATAATAGACTAATTAAACATACAAAGTGTCAATTGAATATCTCTAATAGTTTAGATTTTATTGGTATCTAAAATACACCGATTTCGTCACTGACACACTGATGATCATCAAAATGTTTGGCTACTTCCTGAATTGCTAGAAAGCTGAAATTTGGTACGTAATCTAAGTTTAGTATACAACCAACAAAAAAATTCATAAACTTATAACTTTCGCCCCCCAATTCCAAAAATTTTATGTATTAGGACATGAAAGTTTACACGGGACTGTAGACAGTAACTAAAAAAACCTATTAATAAGTACTTACAAGAACCTCCGTCTTACAAAACGAACTGAAATCCCACCAAAAACAATTCATGTAAAATGTTGCCAAGATGACCACATAAGGTTTGCCCTGTGAAAAAGATATCAGATCTCATGTAGAGCCAAGCTTCTGAATCTACACGGCCTAACTCTACCGGCCCTAACTTCAACAAATACTACATATCAGTAAATATGTATGGCTTCGCCGTTTTGCTACCGTAGTGGAGATGATGCGAATATTCAGTTTCTGATCTGAAGTACTTACTTACAGCCAAGCCATACATATTTACTGATATGTAGAATTTGTTGAAGTTAGGGTCGATAGAGTTAGGCCGTGTAGATTCAGAAGCTTGGCTCTACATGGGATCTGATATCTTTTTCACAGGGCAAACCTTATGTGGTCGTCTTGGCAACATTTTACATGAAATGTTTTTGGTGGGATCGTAACTTCTGTAGCATTTTCGGTGCAACGTAGTGGTGTTCACGGAATAGGTATGGACAAATACAATTTAATCTGTTAATTAAGGTTAATTTTAACGTTATTAACGCTAATGACTCATAAGAATTTAAAACATTTATCTCAATTCCGTTAACACCACTATGCTGCACCAAAAATGCTTCAAAAGTTACGGTCATTGCTAAAATACTACGAAAATACTATTAATTAGAGTCACTGCAAAAAGGGACAAATGAAAACCGCATTATTAATAGTAAATAATAAGGAACGTGTTAGGTAGTGTAGTTTCATTTATTTATTTATTTATCAAACCCAAAATATAAAATTACAGTAGGCATACACTTTTTGATCGCCAAACTGTATATATTAACAAACCTTAAAACTTCCAGATTCCTCTAATTTTTGAAGGACGCAAGGAAATATCGCGAAAGAACCTTGCCGCAGTCAAAGAGGCGTACGAATTCACCGAACAATTCTTGTCCCGAAATAAGTATTTAGCTGGAGGTTCAGTTTGTTGGCGAGTATTGCGCTCTCTCACACATTTAAACTTATGCCTACTTATTTCCTATACCTAAATTAACTCATGCACAACATGCCTTAAACAAAAGCTAAGCAGTGTGTGTGCCAACGACGTTGCGCCATACCAGACAGAGGCCAGACTTACACTTCGAAGAACAAATTATATTAATCTGTGCTCACAACGGTTCTCCTAATGCGAGATACCATACCATACCTACCATTTTAGGTGAAAGTGTTTTTATTTAAACTTGCCATTTAATAAAAATGCTAGTGACACAACTTTACATATTCTTTTTGTCGCTAAGGCTACGTAATACATTACTTATATGCTACTTATATCAGCGTTTTACCCAGTAAAAGCTTTACGACTATAAGATCTCAAGTAGAACGCACTAGATCCTTCCCCAAGCTTTGTATTTTTTGTTTACAGAGTCAGGAGCCAAGTACGAGCAAAAAGAGCACTGGCAACCCCAATGAAAGGGGGTCATCGGGGTCGCCAGTGCTCTTTAACAGGCGGCGTTGAGTGTACTATTCTGAATCGGGCTTTACGCAGTTGTTGTAAATGTAGACAGCTATTTAAGTCCCATTTTAAGACAATACCGATTGGTCTGGACTCTAGTAGCTCCAGTCTATGAAAGCAAATAATAAGTTAACCTAAACATACATATTTAAAATTAAGTTTGCCATCGCTACCTTCGCGTGCACTTATTAACTAGACGAACCGTGTCAAGTTACGTGTCAGTGACGAAAGATTTACAAATAGCTTTGACTTTGATTAGAATTAAATTCAATTTTGGAATATTATTTGGTTAGCTCTCATGGTCACTGAAAATACTGTTTCGGGCAATTTATCTACCGTTGTCGCATATTCGAAAAGTACAGTTTAAATCAAAAAATACTGATTCAGATAAAGAAAATGCTTTTTTTATGTCTAGTCTATTATTTATTAAGCTATCTAAAAAATAAAGATGTTCACAAGTTTATGCCTGGATTAAAAAAAAAACCTATACCTATTGATGGGATAATCTGAGAACCGATATTCTCCTGAGTGACGAAATGGTAACTAATCAAACAATTTCTAGTTTAATCCACAACATAGTTACAGGGGGGTCTAAAATGACCTGAATTACATCGAAAAAACGCCACTTACCGGTCGGAGGTCACCCGCGCATCAATTAAGGTAAGATTGCGGTAATAGTGACATCACCCGTGTTATCTCCTGATAACACCCGCATGAGCACGCGACCGATTGCAACTAAGTCGCCGAGGGTGAGGTGGATATATTTATCTCACCCAATTAATCTTCTATACCAACCAATCGAGTCAGTAGCAACGCAAAGCAAAATGTTTTTTCCCCTCACTAGCTCGGAAAGCCGTCCTTTGAAACAAGCGGGTAAAAACGCATTTTATTCACAAGTGGGGAAAGTAATTTGACCTTGGAGCGTGTTTGAGTAGCTTTTGACAGATAACAAAACGTAAAACGCTCATAATAATGGTTCGTTTGATATCAATTATCATTAAATAAATGGTTTGAGAATTTAACAAAAAATACCAAATTTAGCTTTATTTAATGATTTAAGTGAAACTCTATAAGTAACATTTGTTTTATAATGATATTGATTATAATTGTAAACGCACAATTTGAGTCGATACAATTTCAAAACGCATCGTCAGAAATGTCATCAATGTCAATGACAACTAAAATATACACAACTTGTCACGGACTCCGACTCACGTAAATATTATACACAACTTCCAGAGTTTTCTGTTATAATATTGTAATAAATCGGTGATTCCAGTGATGAAAATCATGCCTGTGGAACTGTGTTTTTTTGCATGTTGCACTTTCCTCGCTATAGTGAGGAGAAAAGTTTTGTGTTACTCACGGGTGCAAAGTTGTATTTTACTTCTCGTGTGTTGAAACACTCGTGGGTAAAATACAACTTTGCACCCTTGTATAACAAATAACTGTTTTGATCTTTTGGTCAATCTAGGACCTTTTCAACCGCCCTTATTACAGTTACCCCATGTTTATCGAATGTTTGATTGTTTTTTTCTGTTTGTTTGTTCAATTTGATGACGTTTTAATTTATCCAGTAATAGTCCAGGAACGCCTATAATATAACCATAAATGTCACCGAAATCAACAGAAACTTCGACGATAATGGGATCATAGTAATGAAAGCGGTTGAAACGTTTGTAGATTGACGCTTGTAGATTGCCAACTCGTTTAAGATACTTTGCATCATATGTATGCCGGGCCTAAAAAGGGTGAGTTGCACCAGACCATCTGTAACTATCTGTAGACCTTGCAAAAAAAAATTACAAATTTCTAAATTTCCAAAAACTGCCTAGACAAAAAAGTTCAACAAGATTATCGAACATGCTCACAAAAAAATCAGGAAAATCGGTTGAGAGCTTGAAAAACATGCAACTTGTAGAGGAGAAAAACCGGAAATCCGGACATTAGGATGACCAGACATACGAAATCATTTTAGTCGAAGCTGAAACGGAGACCTTCGTTTCACTCGGTAGATAAAAATAATCATAGATACTTAAGCTGTGTTTGTTAAAATCTGATTAATATAAAGTTGTATAGTCAACAGCAAAAGTAGATGATCACTTTAGTACCTTGTCACTTTCACTACTTTTTGATGCATCCCAAGTGTCGCAATATTGTCACGTTAGTGAGACAAAGTACTAAAATGATCATACATTTGCTGTTGATTGTACAAGTTTGTATGGGGTAACATCTGACGCCGCCATATTTTATTTCTAAAAGTACCGAATTCATTTTACTGTTATCTTATTTACATATTCATGCAGAATTCTAAAATTCGATATACTCAGTTTGGTAGCAACGAGATTAATAAAGCGCAAAGAACTAGGAGCTATATTATAAAAGGGCAATTTGCATGCAAAGTTATTGGGTACTATTCAAATAAAATTTACATTGAAACAACAAAGAGACGGTAAGTAATTACGTACTAGCAACCGTTTAAGAAATACAAGCTACCTACAGTATACAGTACAATTCACACTACTTTACTTAAGAGTCCGCAGTAAGCTTGGTTCTCCCTACAACGCCTCTCCTCTTTTTAATTTTTTTTTATTTAATTTGATAACTTAGTATTTTTGTTAGCACCGTTACTGCTTAATACAAAATTTGTTTGATATTGTTATTGCTAACTCAAAACAGAACACATATAAGAGTTCCCCGTACGCTCGACCGAACTCGGTTCTCCATATAAACGTAGTTTCGCTCTCATTTTAAAATGGCATGCTGGAATCATTTGAAACTTTGTATACACAAGGGGATGCGGTATATCTAGGTCTAAAATTAGTTTCCATTGCTAGAAATTGGAATGTACAATAAATACAGCGATTATTAAGGTTTTCATACAAGACCTAAAAAGTTCAAAAACTCGCTGTAATTTTTTTCTATTCCAATTACTAGCAACAGAAACTGATTTCCGATTGAAACTTTGTTCCAAATGATTCCAGCATGCCATTTTAAAATGAGAGCGAAACGACGTTTATATGGAGAACCGAGTTCGGTCGAGCGTCCTCTTAAATGTGTTCTGTTTTGAGTTAGCAATAATAGTATCAAACTAACTTTGTATTAAGCAGTAACGGTGCTAACGAAAATTCTAAATTATCAAATTAAAGGAAAATTTGAAAAAGAGGAGACGCGTTGTAAGAGGGAGCTAGTGAAGGTTTTCGTGACTGAGCTTGATAGGTTCCGATAGCTCAGTGGCTAGAGCGATTGGCCACTAAGCCTAATGTTCGAATCCTGCTCGGAGCACAGTTTTTTTTTCCTTGATATTTACAATACACAGTCAACAGCAAAAGTAGATGATCATTTTAGTACCTTGTCACATTCACTACTTTGACGCATCCCAATTGTCTCAGTATTGTTACGTTAGTGCGACAAAGTACTGAAATGATCATCTACTTTTGCTGATTATATATTAGTTACTTATCTAGGAGTTAATGCAAAGAAGGTCACAGCATCGCAGGTATTTAACGCTTGAGCCCGAAGTGAAGGGCGATAAATAGGCGAACTGAGGTTTTCATTGTTACCGCCCGTTGTAAGTTCAAAATTGTCCGTCTCCCTCTAGGAAGTGGGATTCTCCGCACGCCTAACGTACGGTAATTGCCACTTTTATTGGTCAGCTGCGACGTAACTGTTTTTGTATGTCTTTTCCGCTCACGGGACAATGGTGTAAAAGACATACGAAAACATTTTTGTATGTTATTATTACAACGAGTATAACATTACAAACTTTGCCTTTGCCAACTGGCAAACAGACTTACAAAATAAAAAGAAGTGTGAGATTATAGAATACTAATTCATGCTGTAAAATGTCTGAAATAAAAGGCTTATTATAAATTATAAATAATATAACATTACAATCGGTTTTATTTTACGATACAGTACACCATTTCTAAACATCATCATCATCCTCCTAGCGTTATTCCCAGTACAGTTGCATCCTGAAGGATGCCTGGGGTCTGCTACCTAATCCCAATAATTGGCGTAGGCACTAGTTTTTACGGAAGCGACTGCCATCTGACCTTCCAACCCGAGGGGGAAACTAGACCATATTGGGATTAGGCTTGTCAAGTGAGTGGGCAACTTGACTGTTAGAGGTTCTCAAGCCGCCCGGAGGCCTCTAACTTGGCTTAACGACTGCTATCATAGACAGCAACCGGGATCAACGGCTTAACGTGCCTTCCAAAGCACGGGAGCGCTCAGTTAGTAACCACTCAAAGCGGTCACCCATCCAAGGACTGACCTCGCCCGACATTGCTTAACCTCGCATACCGCACGCGGTACGCGGGCGCCGCTGGGCCACGAACGCTCCACTTACACTGCACCATTTCTAAACATTATTTAAAATTAATATAATCTTAAAAAAAACTAATTTGTTTTAATATTTTCAAGATGTCAAGTAATTTATGAAAAACGTCAAAACAATTACGCAGTAACTGGTTCCCACAAATGTTTTCTAGGTTATAAGAGAGAAAACTGGTACAAAACTTAGAACTAGTGACTTCCACTCAGTGCTCTGCTAAAAGCATTATCGTGTCCAGTACCGCAAGCAAGAACGCCTATATCTGAAGCCTAAGGGCCATAACACACTGAGCGCGGGCAGCGCTGCAAAACTACAAGGCGCAGCTAACTGTCAATGAAATAAAGATAAGGCAGTACAGGGAGCCAATCTGAATCTTGCATTACGCTTTTTAACTTCATCATTGAAACATGATCCTAAAACATAACAGACCATGTTGAACCTTAATTTCACATATTCCTTACCACAGCGTTTACCTTTCATATTCCCAAACCACCAAAACATTTTTATATTCACATTTACGGCGTAAAACGTAATCTAATAACGTACTCAGAACAAAGGGAACTGAAACGTAATTCCGTCTCAAACACAGCATGATACGCGATGCTACCGTATTCCGTTTGAATTGAAATCATCTTATTCTTCCGACGCGACAGCCTGTATCGAATCTTCAGGTAATGACTTAAAAAACGATCGTAAATAATAAAATAGGTGATGGCGGGTGACGATTGGAAAGGTAGAGGTTAAATGAGATTTTTTTTCAAATTTTCATATTTAAATAATATTGGGGGACAATCTTACACAAATCGACCTAGTCCCATACTAAGCAAAGCTCAACGTATCAGCATTGCGATACAGCGAGGAAATGCCGCCAGCATCCTCGGTACAATGCCTCAAGGGCCCGTTTTAGATTTAAGTTAGTTTTAATTTTCTTTATATTATTTTGGTTAAGTATTCTTGTATATATTTTCGTTGTACATAAATAAATGATAGCAAAGCTTGTACTAAGGGTATTAGACGACGATATACATACTTATTATAGATAAATACATAGAAAACATCCAAGACCCAAGAACAAATATCCGTGAAAAATGCACAAATAAATGCCCTGGCCGGGATTCGAACCCGGGACCTCTAGCTTCGGAGGCAGAGTCACTACCAACTAGGCTAAACAGGCCGTCATTCAACCAAATAAGTACAATGAAAAAAAACTCAAATTTATCTATTGTTCCATGTATGCATATTTTATGTATGGCACTACAACTATGTACGACATAAAACTCAAGACAAAATATTGTTCCAGTATTGTGATAAATCTCGCTCAAATTTGGAAAGTACCTCCACCTTACAGAAGACCACAGCAATAACAACACCGTTAAGGACTTGCTCCATAGGTACAGTAAGCATCATAAACATGTATACGTTCTGGGACCTTATTGCTTGGGGATAAGGTCGAAAAGTGTACACATTTTTATGATGCTGACTGTACGTGATGTTGTGTGTCCGCCAAGCTCCCAAGGATGGGCTGTGTTGAGAGTGTAGCTTGTCAACACAACGAATCCTCAAGTTAATGAAGGGTGAGCAACGCGCTGGTGATTTTTCTGGAGTCGCAAGCGTCCATAGCTGGCGGTGTCTGTTGACCATCAAGTGGGCCGTAAGCATGTTTGCCGCAATTGTTGTACCTGTAATAAAAGTCACTAAAAACAGTCGTCACAATTTCCTGGTTTTTGGCATATATAAAGAAATTAAACCTTCAATTAATAATAAACAGAAACCTAAATAAGTAAGTAAGTAATTTATTCCATAACAATTTTACAATCATGTTGGAAATATGCTATTAATATAATTCACAATGTTCAAAGTCACAATTTTAAAATAACTAAAATAAAAACAGAAACATAAAGAATGTCGGTTAGCTAATAATGAACACAAAATTGTCAGTCCAATTACGTTATACTCCAAATAATAATTTATTGGTTGTTAACGAAACCGTTCACATGATAATAGCATTTCTTAATTAAGAAGTCTCTTAGTCGACGTTTGAAGATGTAAACATTATCTATAGTCTTAAACTCATTAGGCAGACACTTATATAATTTAACAGCTTGTTTTCGCACACAGTGCTGCACAATATACATATATGGGCCTATACGTGTCAATATTTTTCTTCTTCTCAAGTCAATGGCTTCGAGTTAGATTGCGTTGGACCGGAAACCAGCGATGTCTTTTGCGTTTTGGTTAGTGACCATCAAATCGTTAACAGAGCAGGATGCAGGGTATGCTGAGTACCGTAAAACGGGGTGAGTAGGTTTCGAGGGGAGAGGTGGGTTATGAATGGGGAGAGAAGGTTTGAGAGGGGGGTGAGAAGAGATTTTAAGGCTACAAAAATAATGTATTCCAATTTAAAATGGAGCTATAGTAGCACGCATAATAAAAAAACGATCCAACAATCTTGCAAAATCACCTTTGTAAGAAAACCCCTCTCACCCCAAATACGAGGCACTACGGGGTGAGATGGGTTTTCCACTTTATCGTCAAAGTTATGAAATGGAACTATCCAAAATAAAATAAAAACTACAATACAAACGTCCGGAACACTTTTTATATGCACCATTCAGTTTTCATATGTAAAAATAAAATTTTATCGAGGTTTGAATTTCAGTTTTGACCCTACTCACCCCATTTTACGGTACTGAGTGTAGTTCCGTAGTTTGCGGTACCGCTCCACACAGGCATCGGTAAGATCAGGTGTTCCCAAACTTTTTTGTCTCATAGACCACTTTCAAAAGTTAACTGGTTCTGTTAGACCCCCTACACCACATTTCTATCATATTCCCAAAACCCCCATTTTTTTGTCACGCCAACTTAGTCCCGTGTCGTGTCTCCTGGAGGTCCACCTGGACTACTTTGGGAACCCCTGGGTTAGATGATGAGTCGATGATACCCCACCTGCAAAGGTTTTCCATACAGCGACCAACTTGAGTACGCAGTCGGTTGAGCGTTTACGTGTGTGGTGTGCCAAGAAACGAACGAGCAAGGAGGCTAAAAACATTCGTCTAAAAATATTAGGCAGAGCGGGTTGGATATCTACAGAAACGAGCGGCGCGGGCGCGGGCGAGTGCGAGAAAAAAGCTAATTTCCCAGCGCATTATAAATTCATGAATTCTTTGTGTTGCCCCAAAATAAGTTGTTTATTTCGACGGCGGGGCACAAAGTAACACTGTAATTGCTACCTGTTTTGATCCGACTTTAGGGTTCAGTTAGGTTGATCAACACTCTTGAACTGAACGGTGACAATTTGAAACTTATAACCAGAGATACTGGCGTGGAATGGTTTTGTATACTTAATATTTAGGATGGTTGTTATATGACTACCTGTTTAGCCTAGTTGGTGGTGACTCTGCCTCCGAAGCTAGAGGTCCCGGGTCCGAATCCCGGCCAGGGCATTTATTTGTGCATTTATCACGGATATTTGCTCTAGGGTCTTGGACATCCAAGTATGTATTTATCTATATAAGTATGTATATCTGAGTCTAGTACCCATAGTCCAAGCTTTGCTTAGTTTGGGACTAGGTCGATTTGTGTAAGTTTGTCCCCCAATATTTATTATTATTATATACTTATTCACTAGGTATATAAAACATGGTCATCAATAAGATTGATATGTATCGTTTTTGAGCCCATTTATACAGGGTGTGGCCTGTAATAAGAGCAAAAAATTTAAAGGCTGCTTCCTTAGAGCATCTACAGTAACCTCTTGTGTCCAAAACATTTTTATCTTTTTTCACTTGGGAGAAATTTTGATCTGAAGTTATGACCTCCAAGTAATGGATCTTCGCACCACGAGATTATAGCGCGGCAGTCACTGCTGATATTGAGGTAGCATCTAATTATGACTCTTAATCTTTATTGCATTTTTGGTTTAAAAGGATATTTCTGGGATTTTTCATTTTTTTGTAATTTATATTTTTGTGTTTTTGAAATAAATAGTTATTAATATAGCTCCGGTAGAGTAAAAATGCACTTATAAGCTATATTTGTGAAAAAAAAAATGTTTTTCAATAAATAACCATTTGGAAATAATTGCTGGAGAGCTCAATAGTGTACCGTTTAATTTTTTGCTCCTATTACAGGCCACACCCTGTATAGGTTTATCGACGTCAAGTCGATTGATCAACCCATCATTCTAACGGTTGGTGTAAAAGTTATAGCTTAGGTACAATTAATTCTTCTTTTTTTTTTCTATCTATACTAATATTGTAAAGCTGAAGAGTTTGTTTGTTTGTTTAAACGCGCTGATCTCAGGAACGGCAGGTTCGAATTGAAAAAATCGTTTGGTGTTGAATAGTCCATTTATCGAGGAAGGCTTTAGGCTATAAAACATCACGCTGCCACCAATAGGAGCGAAGACGCGGACGAAGTCGCGGGCAACAGCTAGTTTTTGATAAAAGTATATTGATATTTTAATAAATAATATGCCATATTATGTGTTAAAAAATAGTTATTATATATTTCATAAAAATACCAAGTGTCAACATTATAGTTATAAAACTAACACAACAAATGGATCCTCTTTGATCCATTTGTCCGATCTATTGATTATAATTATCTTTCAGCCTATGTGTAACGGAATGCACACTCCATTTCCATCAAAAATACCTCTTTTTAAACACATAGAGCCACATACATAACATTTTTTATAGAGGCAGAAGAACCTATTCTAGTATTCGTATACTGATACACAGATCACGGATATACTGATCTATTTTCCATAATTCACGGTTTGCGCTTGCCCGCTTTTTTAAATTTCCAAGTGGCGTTAGTATTCCTGTGCGTCTCCATAAATGTTTAAATTGTATTGTTATCTCTCTGAATTTTCAGGAGGGCTGAATACATGATTCATTCTTCAAATACTACCCTTGATGATGTCTTTGAGTAGTAATCCGTTTTGGCAATTATCTTTCGTCGAAGCAAACGTTTTGTGAATCACATGCTGGGCTTAGGATTTCCCTGTAATGTTGATGGCTTAGAACAAGGCTAGACAGTAAACTTGTAATACATTGTGACTTTCAAGAAGATAATTGAGTTTGAAGTATTATGAACGCTGTTATATAGTATGTTTAGTTTCATATTGCGTTTAAAAATTTCTAAAATACACTATTTCTACAATTAACTGAGCCGCATTAAATATTTTATTGTCTGGATCATCGTAGCTAATAGAAAATAGTAGATTTATTTAATTATTTATTTTCAACCAACTTACATTCACAGCATATTGCCAAACACGAATGTTGGTCATAGTATTAGAAATTAAATTAAAATTAAATTCAAATTAAAATTAACATTGTCATCACCATATAAGATTTTTTATACATTTTACAGCAGTTTGACAGTTACTTTTAGTATTTTAGGCGGCTGCATCCCTGGAGTGTGGTGTAAATAATACTGCGTTCACCTACCCGCATGCCAAGTGAAGCGATTATGGCATTTAACCCCCATGAAATTGGGCGAGGCCTATGTCCAACATTGGACATCCTTCGGCTTTTATGGCGGTGGATAGCACATAGTTCGAGAGGTAATATGGCTTTTAGACCAGAGTTATACACTATACTTTTTAAATAAATAAACAACATGTCAATAGAAGAATGGGGCAGTTTTCGCATATTACACATTATAACATATTGCCGTTATATGGATAGTATACCTATACTATCAAATTAACACAATAAAATGAAAAGTACGAAAAACAATCAGAATAATTATTAAATTATGAGACTCGAAAGTTTCAAAAAAATATGTATATTTTTATATTATCTATAGTGGTCGGCGGTTACGAAGTCAATCCTGTCACCTGTCATTTCTATAGATTTTATAACCTAAAGGTGACTTTGAGGTTATAAACTGTAATTTCTATGGATTTTATAACCTAAAAGTCACTTTGAGGTTATAAACTGTATGGAAATGACAGGTGTCAGGATTGACTTCGTAACCGCCGACCACTATAAAAGTTAAATAAAGGTACTAATAGAATCTACATGATTCAATAAAAAATAAATTGTACTTAATCGGAGTATTTCACGATTTAAAAAGAAATTTTCTAGGTTTTTACAATTGGTGTCCGGGAACAATATCCCCCTTTGACCATCGTTTGCGGCTTATGTTGTGAGTTTCCTTTTATTATCTTAGGTTGATGGGTGAATATTCAGCGTTTTTACAGCGTTTTTTTTCGTCATTGTCGTATCCATACATATTGTTAAAAGAGAATGATAACCAGGGTTAACTTTTGTTAAAAACTAAAACCAATGTCGGTTCTGAGTCTTAGTTGATCAAAATCCTCGCGGTTTGTTCTACCCATTGAATATATAATCTTGTACCCGACAATGAAGTTAGAAACGAGCGTTTAAAACGCCGGAGATTCGCCCTGATACGTATCATTTAAGTTTTTCTAGAGTCTTCGTTATCGAGAGAACAGTTCAATGTTCAGCAGAGGTCAAAAAATTTAACTGTCAGTCTCAACTGATACGAATGCAGTACTGCTTCACATCTCCGCATGTTACTTACCACTGCGCAAACGTAATTCTGACAGTATTTCGTCGAAGCGTCCGTGAACTAGCGGTGCCCGCGTACCGCGTGCCTTGTAGGGGTGGCCGCTTTGATTGATTACTAACTGAGCGCTCCAGTGATTTGGAAGACACGTTAAGCCGTTGATCCTAGCTGCTATCTATGATAGCTGTCGTTGAGCCAAGTTAGACGCCCTCGGGTGGCTTGAGAACTTCTAACAGCCAAGTTGCCCACTCATTTGACAAACCTCATCCCAATAAGGCCTAGTTTCCCCTTGGGTTGTAAGGTCAGATGGCAGTCGTTTTCGTAAAAACTATTACCTACGCCAATTCTTGGGATTAGGTAGCGGACCCCGGGCATCCTTCAGCATGCAACTGTACTGGAAATAACCGCTAGGATGATGATGATGATTTCGTCAAATAAGGAAATTTCACATCGGTAAGCTTACGTCAAAATACCTACCATATACGATCCCGCCCCGCCAAGTCAGGAGGACACCTTAGTCTGTTTGTGATGGCTCGTGTTTTGACACTGCTCTATTCAGCAGTGAAAATAAATGGACGCGCCTGTCACGTGGGCTAGTTAATTAACTAGGTATTCAATAAGTCTTAGTCGATCTTCATAACAGCGATTTATACTTCATGATAAGGTTATATGTAAGTAAGAGCGGCATCTTCCAAGACAGGCAGTTTATTTGTTTATTCTTTATTGCCCAAATTTTTATTAAAAATAACAATAAAATCTTAATATACAGAGCTATACAAAGTAAATAAAAACAAATAAACATAACAATTTGGCTTAGAATCCGCTCCGTGTCATTCCTGACCCAAAGGTGCCCAACACGCTTGTTAGATCGCAATGGACAGCCTTTGCAGCTGGAATGAGCCGGAACGAGGGTCACAGACGCTGCCCAACCTCCCTAAGAAAAATTTTGGCCTCTGAGCCCCAACAGCAAGTTGTCTTAACCGCCAGAGGAACAAACAAGTAATTTGTGAGGAGGCCAGCCGCCGCTTCTGCACAAATAGAAATCATAACATACAAACGGTAGACATAATGGCTAACGCATTTTTTACAGGTCAATATTTAGAAAAATGGGGTATTTTTTTCTAACAGGGCGGCTTTAACTCTAAGCGTTCAGATTACAATAATAGATAGGCTTTATGACGAAAAAAAAGAGTCGTATATTAATTACACGATAATTCATAATCGGTGATCAAACAAACCAGAATAACTTTTAATCGTAAATATCAAAAACATTATTTTATTCCTTGTGCAAATTTCCTATTGGCAATTAGCATTGAATTAAAACTCACTATACCCGTGCTTTATAATAATAATAAACAAGGATCCTGAAGACTTCCTTCAATGATTTGTTTTTTTAACCTACCTAGACTCTTGTGTAAAATTATTAATTTATGAGGAATAAGTGGTCGGTTGTATTTGTCAAATTATCACACGTATGAGAAGTCGATTGATGAGTTTGTTGACGTAAAACCTACCCATCAAAAACATAAATGTGAAAAATGGAGCAGTTTTCTTAAATATCCAAGAGCTTTTATGGTATTACTAGCTTTTGCCCGCGACTTCGTCTGCGTAGAACTCATTCTTGCTTTAGAATTATTTGTTTTCCCATACATCTTTCACCCTTCTTTACATCCCTTAAGAAATGATTACATTCAATATGAAATGCTCTTTACCGCGCACGGAAGAATAGTAATCCTTTTTTCAAAACGAATCATCATCATCATCATATCAGCCGAAAGACGTCCACTGCTGGACATAAGCCTCCCCCAAAGAGTGACACAATGACCGTTCCTTTGCCATCCCCATACAGCAGACACCTGCGACCTTTACCAGGTCATAAGTCTACCTTGTGGGGGGCCTACCCACGCTGCGCCTTCTGGTACCTAGTCGCAACTCGAAAACCTTTCCTCCCCAACGGCCAACGCTTCTATGTGCAATATGCCCCGCCCACTGCCACTTAAGTTTAGCGGCTCGGAGGGCTATGTTGGTTACTTTGGTTCTACTGCGGATGGCCTCACTTCTGATGCGATCACGCAGAGATACTCCCAGCATAGCCCTCTCCATTGCTCTTTTGTGACTTTGAACCTTCTTATGAGGCCCATAGTAAGCGACCACGCTTCAGTGCCATATGTCATTACTGGCAACACACACTTGTCAAAGAGGCTCGTCTTGAGACACTGCGGAATATTGGACTAAAAGATGTGCCGTAGCTTCCCGAACGCTGCCCAGCCGAGTCGGATTCGACGATTTACCCCTTTCTCGAAGTTGGACCTACCTAACTGGACAGTCTGTCCTAGGTATATATAATCGTGTGACAACTTCAAGTAAAAGTGTCCGATTGTAACTGTCTTGGTGCTACGTGCTCGTGCTTTCAAAACGAATGATTAAGCTTATTTATATCAAATGTATCGATTCTAGACGAATGAAGCCCGTAAAATATTGCATGTACAATGATAAAAGTCTCGCTACGCAGTTCTTCCGTAAAACGTCCCAACAGAGCGGGTTCTTCATGTAAGTAGGATGGCCGAAGACCGTAAGCAGAGTGGCAAAACATGCAAGGCGGAAGGCCGAGTATTCACACAAAACGGACTTCTTATGTAAGGTTGAGGGCCCAAGGCCTGAAGCAGGGAGGCGAGAAACGCGAGGCCGAAGGCCGAGCTTCTCAACAGAGTGGATTCTTCATGTAAAGTTATCTTCAATGTACAGATTTTCGACCTTCTACAGCTGTATTATATGTACAGGGGCCATTCAGCTCGAAGTACGATTTTTTCTATGGAAATTTTAGTTCAACTTGTTTGTACCAGATGTCACTGGGTGCTATTTCTATCGCACTTGCATACTGAAGTGACAGGGATGCAGCGGTCGTGCTGTTAGTTCTTACTAAATACACAACGGCGCTACGATCTATGTGGAGTATTTCACTGGTATCTCTATCTCAGTATATAGATTGTAATTTGTGCATAGATCTAAGGTGCTTCAACCGTCAATGTTGACGATTGGGCTGACCAGCCCAAGTGATCTCTTATATCAAACAGTTATTATAGTGTGAAGGGTCACCAATTACGTAAACAATAATACACGACAAAATTAAATTGTACACTGACGATACAAAGACTGCATCGAAGCAGCTGTTTTTGTATTTAAGCATATGAAGACAAACAATTCCAAAGTATCGCAAATTTATTTTGACTTACACGCAATAATAGACCTAATTTCTAAAAGGTTATGCTCAAAAATAGCGTCATCAATCAGAAGGAATTATGATATTTCGGCTTTGACATATCGAAAAGTCAGCTTGTTTACAATACGTCAAATTCTGCTATGACTTACGTTAAAATTATTGATACGCCGCTATACTCCCAATCGGCTGAAACTTAAAGCTTATAATGGCTTATGAGGATTTAAATCACCCCGTTTCATAGACCATATTTGCACCCCCGATTTCATCCCTTTGAGGGTGATTATCGGGACAAAAAGTATACTATAAGTGAATCCAGATTACATATTGTTAGTATACAAAAAATCATCCTGATCTGTTCAGCCGTTTTTGCGTGATTGAGCAACAAACATCCAAACATCCAAACATCCAAACATCCAAACATCTAAACTTTCGCATTTATAATATTATATAGTGGGATAACATACTACATAGAAAACTGCCAAGTTAAGATTCAAAATGCATTAAGCCGCAGTAAATTAGTTTTACTGTACACAATGTAGTGCCGGACTTGGCATCATTTGCTTTGCTAAACATGCTAAACATTCGTGTAACTGCATAAAACCTTGGCCATTGGAATTTGTTTCGGTTGGCTATTAACATTTTGACCCCTGATCACCGGTTAAATCACCATGATTTATATCTGATGCATTCCACGCTTGCATACATTGTGTGTATGAAAACTACATTAATGGTCGAAAATTATAATGATGTGACCAAATATTTCCTTCTGAGCCAACCAAGTAGGTAGGTAAGTAAAACATTATGTGAGCGACATATGTAGAATGCTCCATTTTGTGCTGTATTCAATCTTGCAAAGTATCCTAAGCCCTAAATTGACCTATGCAGGCTAGCTTCTAAAAGTAGATGAATATGAGAAAAGTTCTGCTCGTGTGCCCCGATGATTCATATCCTTCAGCATCACAATATAGACACCTTATTTCAGCAAGGAATTATAAAGCAAAGCAAAGACAGGGCATTTATTAAAGTAGCTCGGTGTTCATGTGGGGCCCCGCAACCAGCGATCTGTACACATACGGTAGTAAACACGGTTGAATTGAACATACATGTATTTCTTCTTTTTTATTCCATGTCGGTAGCAGGCAAGTGTACGGCCCACCTGATGGTAAGCGGTCACCGCAGCCTACAACGTTCAGTGTCATTTTCAACAATATTAGGTATATTGTGATAGAAGTGAGGTAGTTTGATCGTTTGATCATTACACTAGAGGTGGAATAACAAGCACGAGCTAACCGGCGAGCACGATATAAGCGAGCCGAAAGTGTAATTAGTATGCCTCACGAGTAACATAAATCGTTTTTCAATACATTTGCCAGGAAAACAGTAATCTATATAATAAAATGTTGTATGCAGTAAATGAGTTCAGATGTTGGTCGCAACAGGTTATTACTTGTAAAGTCGTATATGTATTGAACAATCGCGCAATGTATTTCCGGTGTCGACAACTCTATCACTTGTTTTTTCAACGAGTTTAATATTATTTTAATGATACAAGGTACCTAATCATACACGCATCGACACTGACAATTTCTGCAAATATTTATGTGTGAATTGTGAACAAATGGCGCGTGGTAACTTTGTGGCAGTGCGCGTGTATGGCCTAACTGGGGGACGGACGGACGACGACAATATTTCTAAACAACCAATACAAATTATCAAATTAATGGTAATCAAAAATATATTAAGAAGGAATACTACATTTATACACAAAAAAGTTTTTATTAATTTTAGTGTTTTGAGATTCCATTTACAGAGATTTAAACAAACTGTATAACCGTGTTAATTTAAGAAAACAACGTGGTGCAAACATATATTATAGGAATATATTTTCATAATAGCACAAGTGTTGTAATAAAATAAAACCCGCATTTCTAGAAATAAGAGCCACGTTACGAGCAAATGTGTTATAAAATAATGTCGAATGTTTTAACAAGAGACAGAGTTATTTGAAATTATAATTTTGGTACTAATTCTGTATGAATCATATTTTAAGCCATGTTACTGCAGATAATCTAGTTATCTACCTGAAACAGCTGTGTCTCGATATTGTATACAATTCTAACTAACTTAATTTCTAAACCAAAACGCGGCCGATAGTTCAAATTTTATCTTCAAAGCTTAATACGATGTGATTCAATATCTATCAGCCTCTGGAGAAATATTGGCGTTATAAAATAATCGGCATGGGAATTGTAGTCAATACTTGGTACAATTAGCAATGCACCGAGGAGAAGTTTCATAAGTTGCGAAACTTCTATGGAGAATATTCTCTGGAACTTAAATTTAATAAACAATCTTATCGTGTCAGGACCGACGTAGTCACATGCCATTTTAAAGATTATGCCTGCCTGGTTTACTAATATGTGGCGTGTAATATTATATACTACACAAAATGTTAAAGTTCTCATGGGAATATTCTCACAGAGAACTTTCTAAGTTTCTTTCACGTAATTTCTCGGAAATTTCCGAGAACATTTCTGCAATTTCTGCAATTTGTACATTGCTAGGTACAATTGATCGTCTTAAATTGGAGTAACTGATATGGTTCTAATGATGAAATAGTTATTTCGATTAATACATTCTAGACCACTCGAATTATAAATAACTTAAAATATATATGTATATTGATCACAACTGTCTCTATAATCCACCATCACCACTATATCAGCCCAAAGACGTCCAATGTTGGACATAGGCCGCCCCCAATTTTGCTATAATCACGCTTTGCATGCGGGTTTGCGACACTCGACAGTATCTCCATCGCACTCCATGGATACTGCGGCCCATCCAGTGGTCTTCGTCGTAGTTTTAGAACATACCCATAAATTAAAGCAACTGAGGCCCATAGATAAATACCATACAACTCACATACAAACATCATCATCATCATCATCATTATCATATTATATGTTAAGAGGTTAGCTCTTGTCGGTGGAGTAATTTCCAGTTTATTATGCATTCAGCTTTGTCCTTCACTTCTCTGTATGATGAAGCATTACATATTACGTTATTCTAGGTCTTCCCCTTTTTCTTTTTCCTTATTATTATTCTAACGACTGAATTAGAATGTCATGGCGTATAAGAGGTCATAACATTTTTCCTCAACTATTTTCAATAATTTTCATCAAATTTCTGCTTTCCTTTACAATGTTTGAAACTTCTTCGTTAGTTTTCTTCTCGTTTCTACTCATTCTCTCCATTCTCCATCCTCTTCCAACACCACATTTCAAACGCTTCCAGCCTCTCTCGGTCCTTTGGCGTCATTGTCCACGTTTCGCAACCATAAACATACATACAAACATAATAGTATTATGCTTTAGTATTTGGTTGATAATCACCGATACCTTTGATTTTAGCGCCGTCTAAATACTACTAAAATTAAAAACCTTGAATGTAGGGTAGCTAAATCATAGAAGCTGCCAAAAAAGAATCATAGAATCTGCCAAAATAAACGCACTACAACTGCCACGTGTTACGTAACTTCGTGGTGTAAGGTAATCCACCGCGTAAACGCCGGAACATGACTCCCTCCGGCCAAAATTATTCCTTGGTGGTCGTCAATAGATGTTCTGTTGAAATTCTCAACACAAAGGAATTAAAATTCACTAAAGCAGTATTTCGCATGTACGTACGCGAGAGACAAACCAGTGCGTGATCTCAGACGGCACACTTTGAGCAACATAGTGTAGTAGGTTTGTAACCATGCATAATAATGCATCACAAACCAAACTATGCACTGAACTCGAAACGTGTCTGATTTTGACAAGATGTACTGAAAAGCATGCATGGGTGCATGCTTTAGTTTCTATGGATATATGTGTGCGTGAGCATGTGGCATTGTTAAAAATCAGCTTTACTATGCTGTTCATAATCACTTTGTAATACTCCGTCAGACGGCGTCTATCCTTTTTTCGTGAATTAAGTACGTAAAACTTTCAAAATCAAAATAAATATCGGCACTTTCACATGTCAAAATTTGACCTATACAAAAAAAATACGATAAGGATAATGATTACAAAACTATACTGATTAACGATAAGTCATTAAATGGAAAGAAACTTACAACCCATTACTTATATCAAAATTTGAAGGCAATGATAAAGATGTATACGGTATCTGTACGAATAAACAAAAAGTATATAACATTAATTGAATATATCAGAAATGTAGATGTTATCTCAGCATCCAAATACAATTAATAGTAATTATTCCGTCACTAGTCAGATAGATGAACACATCTCTAAGAGTCAAAATTAAAATAAGTAATAATAAAAATAGCACGAAATTAATATTGTTAAACATATATAAGGTCTCTAAGCGTCAATAACAATAAAACTAATCAAGAACAAGATGATGTCGCTCGTAGGGCACTTCTTTGAAGACTGAAGGATCTATTCACCCGCTGACGGCGTGGCCCACGCACAATGATAGATCACCCGCCGCCGCCACCCGGCGCGAATCTGCATCTGCTTATATACCACTTTATTTTGCACTCTATTTATTACCCACGCCTTAACGATCGTGATATTTACAAAGAATTGCCGGTTAACATTGAAGTGTTTATGCCCATGATATGCATCAACGATATACCAAATTAACTACATACTCGTATTATTAATTGTGTCGGATCTTTGGCTACTTACTCGTATTTGTTTTGGACGTCCGTCATTTTAAAATACGGCCATTAGATTTTGAATTTTATTTATTCGGTCAGTAAAGTTCTTTTGATATAACTTGGCAAAATCAAACGATTTATATATATTATAATTAAATACAAATATTATGACTATTACGTGTATACCTACCTTAAAATAGTATGTTGTGTTGCGTTCCGTGGGTCATGCACGGGGCTGTCTGAAAACCAGCGCTGCAGGTGTCTGACACCTCGGCATAATGCTGAGACATCAACCGATTCACTGCGCGAAGACACACGTTATGTATTCTATGTGAGTTTTCTTCCTTTTGTATCTGTGTGTCTTTTACTGTACAATTTGACTTTATTCTCATATAAATTTGACATGTATTATTTGTTTTTTTTGTTGTTGTTGTATGTGTGTATCGTTTTGTCAATTGTTTTATGTGTGTATCGACTTTTCAAAAGTGCTGTATTTTTAATACTTGAAAAAATTAATAAATTGAAATTGAAATTTGATTTGTGCAGTGGATAAATGTCTTTCTTCTTCTACTTCCTCGCTTTTCGGTGCGTTATCATAAAGCTGTTAGCAGTCAGTCAAAATGTCAGTCGAGCCAGTACAGATTCGTTACTGCCTCCCAACATTTATATGAGCGGAAGAGGATGTGCGGTGGTTTGGACATGTAGAGAGGATGGATGAAAGAAGATTGACAAAACGAGCATGTGAAGGAAAATGGATGGAAGAGTTGGTAGGGGAAGACCTCAGCGAACGTACTCCGACCAAATCGGAGACATTTTGCAGAAAGGCCAGGTCAAGAGTAGGAAACCTAAATCGGGTGCGCATGCATGAAAAATGTTATGAGAGTTCATGAAGCGAAAGTTGTATGTCTGGATCGTAGCTAATGTAAATCCGTGATCTCTGCCTGCCCCTCTGGGAAACAAACGTAATTATATGTATGTATGTATATATTCCGAAGTATTTATTTTATAACTTCCCATTGACCTATAAACTTGAAATTTTGTGATAATGTTTATTATTACTATTTAACTAACAAATACGGTAAACGATATTCACATTAACATTTTGATTCAAAACCCTACACGTGTTTATAAGTTGTAGTCCCACACGCGCTTTTATGGTTTTATTATCAAATCAAATCAAATAATTTATTTCAGAAACATGGTTCTATATAAATATCATAAAGATGTTAGTAACAATTAATCTTACGAACACTATGTTAGTAAAGAAGTAAAATTTGACAGAAATAATTTAAATTACAAAATTATAGCAGTCTCATTACCCATTTAAATGCAGTCAAATCCTAGCACAGACCTGCACTATTCCAACGTGTACATGAATTACGTAAACTTCGCAACACATTCTAACCGTGGATTGGTACTGCCTCTGCAATCAATCGTTAATGGTCCTCCGCACTACATACTGGGCGGTGCAGTTGCGATATAAATGCACGTGAGGTACAGTCGGACTTGAAGGCGCTAGGTGAACTTGTAAGGTAGGTAGTGAAACACATATTTGCAACATAGTTGCTACCGAGGTGTACGGACATCAACATAATACATGAGTTTCTGTTAAAGAAACATATTTATCGTATCGACTGTACTTTTTTCCACAATCATCAACTACTCGTTGAGACGATTTAGGGATGATTCACTGTAGGCCGTTCCGTGTTCGGGCCGGCCCGTTTTCTTCTAGAGAAATACGCCGGCCGTTGTGTTTGCTGTCATAGAAAACGGGCCGGCCCGGACACGGAACGGTCTACAGTGAATCATCCTTTAAGCGAGCCCAAATACGATGGGTTTATCTTGTGTAGTTAAGGAGTTGCTATGGCCACTTTCTGTTACCATCATCAAATCAGCTCCGTGGTACAATAGTATTGTATTGTCCCCGAACCTACATAACCATGCCAAATTTCAGCTCAATCGGATACCGGTAAGTGGCTTAATAATGGAAAGATTTTTTTTATCACAACTTACATACTTCCGTACGAACAGTGAAAGTTATATAAAAGCTTGTAAAAACACTGGCTTATTTGAAACGATAAAATTTGACATCCGCGGCATGTTATTGGATAGCTTCAATTTTAGCAGGGAAATCTCCTAACTTATCGAACGTACGATAGATAATCAAAAATCCGAAAACATTTATTGTCAAATTATGTGAGTACAGAAGATATTACAAAATATTTGTGTTTGTCACAATCAACCGCTTTACGGTATACAATAGTTCATACACACAATAAGCAAATAAATAAAAATACATGCCAAGAACTAAAATATAAAATTGTCAATGAAATACACTAGAAACAGATAAGATTATTATTTAATTAAGTATATTAAAACTATCAATATTACTTACTTTTGCTTCCAATCGAATTTCTCTTTTGATCAATCTCATTTTGTAATAAAAATCATTAAATTTATTGTATAAAAACATTCGTTGATTAATAGAGTTCTCAGCTTGGACATTTATTCCTAGGTAGACCTGTCCATGCAATAGGCAGAAAATTATACACCTTTATAACCATGTGATTACAGTTTTTTTTAAATACAATCATTATAATCATCTTTTAGGCGCTACTAACGCCTTATGCGTACCTGCGCGGTTCCGTCATTACATTTCTTATTGAACAATTCTGGATTTTAAATTGCATATTTGCAAATTTCAAAAATGTGTAGATTTGGTCAAGTCAGGACCCCGTAATTCTTGAACCACAGTTTGCATAACTCTGACCACTTTATACCGACTTTGGCCCTGATGCACTTGCCATGCCAAACGACATTAGACTGTATCTACCATACGGAGGGTCGAAAACGTTCCGTATTTATACGCTAGTCTACAATATCAGTATAAATGAGACATGAACAACCGATAGTCTACAGATATCTTTCTGTCATATAGACAATTGGAATCGCAACCCTGAAGAACAAAACACTATTGATAATATACCATAGGCAGCCATTACACGGTAAATCTAGATCGAGATCCGTAATCTTGATCCTGATTCACTGTGTAACGTGTTGGATTGACTCAAACTCAAATGATTTATTTGTAAACATAGGTAGAAGAGTTGTTACAAAAAGTGTGTGTGTACGCTATGTTTCGCCCACAGGCATACAAATTTGAAATTAGGTGTACACATACCAATTTAAAACATTATTGCATGCAACTGTACTTAACTAAGGAAAAAATATAAATATATCATATCAACAAGTTATACAGTAAATTTAGCCGTCAAATACCTATAAGTATAGTAAAGTCATGTTAAATTCGAAATTAAATTGCACGTATTACTAATTCATAATTATTTTTAAAATCTATTCATATATTTTTATGTCAATAAGTCATGCATATATCGATTCCCTTTCTGGGGGTTCATTTACTTGAGGTCCGTGCATAGTGGTAACCACAAAATAAGAAGCGGTAATTGTAGTTCAGGTGTGTATTTTCGATGGACAATATCAATTACTTCTAAAATTTAAACGATTATACGGATGTAATTGGATTAGATTACTTTAGGTTAGAAACGTGGTGTGTTCGTCGCAGAACTAGCTTAACGTCTATCTCGATTCAACACTCCATCAAGCCTGTGGGCATGGCCGCCATCGGCCATCCCTACTTCTCCCCCACCCACTTTCCTATCGTAAGGTGAACTGTCACTTTTGACAATCAAGTTAGCCAACTTCCGGTACTAGTTCTGCGCCGACCGCACCCAAGCCAATCGCTTGACGTTTCTAAGACTCACATCACAACATCAAAAATCACAACAATAATCAATCGCTACATAAACATTGAAAATACATGGTGCTGACGCAACCACAATTCCAAAATTTTCCACGAGCTCCTTTGTTGACTCCCTGCGACACATATATACAATACAATTACTTACAACCTAATATAAAGTGTCACCAAGAAACTCTGGCAACGAATAATAACTTTTAGAGATTAATAATTTATTCAAATGATTTTTAAACAAGGGCAATGGCTTCTTTCTTAGAGCTATTGGAATTTTGATGAAAATCTTGCTAGCCAGACATAACACACTTTTCCGCATTAGTGCAGTACGAGAAAATACTGTACAAAGGTTGTCGGCACGGTACGTATCTATGTTAAATATTTGTGACACTTGTTCAAATAAATGTGACGGATTGCGACATGAATCACAATTATCTAGATTTTTAAAATCCGCGATCTTAAGAGGGCGCAGTACGCTCGGTCTGGCTTGGTTTTCCATACAAACGTATTTACCCTCTCATTTTAAAACGCCATGCTAGAATAACATGAAAATTTGTATACACAATGGGATCCGGCATATCTAGGTCGGACCATAGTTTCTGTTGCTAGAAATTGTAAAAGAAAAAAAATACAGCGGCTTTTTGAGTTTTTTACGGCTTGTATGAAAATCTTAATAATCGCTGTATTTTTTTCTCCATTATAATTTCAAGCAACAGAAACTATGGTCCGACCTAGATATGCCGGATCCCATTGTGTATACAAAGTTTCATGTTATTCTAGCCTGGCGTTTTAAAATGAGAGCATAAATACGTTTGTATGGAGAACCGAGCGTACTGCGCACTCTTAAAGCAAGTAACAATGTTACTGTAGCTGTGGTCTTCTGTAAACTGAAGCTTCATCGTTTGGACTATATCAAATATAAGCGAGATGGCATGCCCTTGCGCTGTTACTTTTGATAACTAAATAGGTATTTTAAATAGAAAACTCTAAGAGTATATTGAGGGCTCTTAATACCGCTTAGTCGAGCGGAACTGTACGTTAGTGAGGGCGCTAATGTCGCGCATTAATCATGTCACCAAATATATGACGTCATCAGACACTGCTGCGGTGAACTCCGTACCGAAATACTCTGTACAACCCGGTCACAATATCTGTGCACCTGACCTCGTGACGTCATATCGGCGAGCGCGGGCGGCGGCATTCCAGCGAGGTGCACAGATATTCTGACCGGGTTGTAGTTCCATTCGATATCAGCAGGACCATATAAGGTGCTTTCAAATTAGATACCAATACTTTAAGACATGTTGACTTACATCAAAATAATTTACTTTAAATAGGAATTAATAAAACTTTTTATATGATTTTTTTGTTTTAATTTACTGAACAAAATAATTAAATTAAAATTCTGCTCAAACATAATCATACTGTACATTTAACTGTCAAGGCGGTTATCACTTTCTGTCAAGTGAGCTACACATTGGAGGCTAATTGAAGTGGCCAGTTAAGTGACAGTCATAAGAGATGTCACACGATAATCAAAGAAGTCTTAATAATTGAATACTGATTATATCATTAACAGGGTGTTATTACGTAGCACAGTTGTTGTCTTAATTTTCTCCATAAACTAACATTAACTTTAATAGTAAATTACGATACAAGTGCAGAGAACAGGAAATTCGCAACGAGTGGTGATAAATTGAAACACGACCGAAGGGAGTGTTTTAAATCGACACTATTTGCGAATCACCTGTTCGCACGTGTATCGTACAACGTTTTACAGTATATAATTATGGCTCTTTAAAGTTTCGACATATGCACGTAATGTGCTGATTACCGCACTCGTGCGGTAAAGTAGCACCATATGTAATGTAAATTAGTTTTATACTGAAGTCTACTACTAAGGACGAGTACTATCAGCTCTGAAAGTATTGCCATCTAATTTGGAAGCACTTTATATAGTGCCTATATTGCTAGCTTGGCTAGATCAGCGAGTAAATACTACAGTCACCAGCGGGTAGCTACGCGGGCCTAGTGATCAAAATGCGCTACACACAGACTCTAATGGCAAGAGAATAAGACTCCGTGTAGATAATTGTGAACGTGTTCTACTGCTATGCTACTTCTTTTTTGATTTTTGACCAGAAAATTAATAAATAAATATTGAGGGACAATCTTACACAAATCGACCTAGTCCCAAACTAAGCAAAGCTTGTACTATGGGTACTAGACGACGATATACATACTTATATAGATAAATACATACTTACATACATAGAAAACATCCAAGACCCAAGAACAAAATCTGTGCTAAATGCACAAATAATGCCCTGGCCGGGATTTGAACCTGTTACTACCAACTAGGCTAAACAGGCCGTCAAATAAAGCAATAACACAAAAGGAACTTAAGCAAACGTTAGAAAATTGGCGGTTAAATCGCTAAAAAAAAGAGCGAGCTTGAAATGAGCTCATGGGTTTTGAATTTTTATTATCTATACTATACTAATATTCACTTTTTTCTCCCATGAGTGCTTGTGTGAAACACTGGTACTGTGTAGGTTAGAGGACCGGTACAATTAAGTTTCCATTTCTCTTGCTATTTATATTATTTTTGTTAACATTTTGCATAAAAATGAACCTCCAGGTCTTTTTTTTTAATTACTGTTTAGTACACTACATGTACACATATGTATAGTTTGCCATGCGACTGTTTGTGTTATGAATAAAAAAAAATTGTAAAGCTGAAGAGTTTGTTTGATTGAACGCACTAATTTCAGGAACTACTGGTTCGAATTGAAAAATTCTTTTTGTGTTGCATAGTCCAGTTATCGAAGAAGGCTTTAGGGTATGTAACATCACGCTGCAACCAATAGGAGCGAAGACGCGGACGAAGTCGCGGGCAACAGCTAGTGCGAGATATAGGGGAAGATATAAGAGTTGGTAGAACACAAAGAAGAAGAAGTTATTTATTTAGCACGTAAACAAACATAAAAAAACAGATATATTTTTACATTTTAAGTGTTAAAATAAGAATCAGCAGCTAGTTTCTGAAGCAGTGTTACACTACAAAGGTAGACTTAAAACGATAGTGGGTAACATCAAAATAATAGATTGTAAGAAAAGGATCTAAAATAAACCAAATTATCACGAGATGGGTTTTTAACCTAACCACCACTTATGTTTAACGATTCAGAGGGCTATATCGGTTACTTTGTTCTACTGCAGATGGCCTCATTTCTGTAACAATATTTCGTATATACGTTTTTTTGAAACCCAGTGGTATAAGATGGAGTTCGAACCGACGTCATACGTTACTCAGTTCATAATCATATCAGCCGATGGACGTCCACTGCTGGACATAGGACTCCCCTATAGGGTGCCACAATGACCGGTCCGGTGCCACCCGAATCCAGTGGACTCCCGTGACATTGACCAGGTCATCAGTTCACCTTGTGGGAGGGCTACCCACGTTGCGCCTTCCGGGTTACTGTGGCTGTATTTTTTAACTGTCCAAATAAAATTGTGTACCACCACCACCACCACATCAGCCCCAGGACGTCCACTGCTGGACATAGGCCTCCCCCAATTTCATGGGGGGTAAATGCCATAATCGCCACGCTCGGTATGCGGGTTGGCGATCGCAGTATCTCCACCGCACTCTAGGAATGCTGTTGCCCATTCCCCGGTGGTCTTGGTCGTAGTTTAAGGACATACCCGGGTCGGGTAAATTGTGTACATTATTATAAAATCAAGAGACGACCCAAACGCTTCTACCTAATAAACCACCCTAATCAACTAAACATCATCATAAACTGCAAACTGCATCTTGATTCACCAACGCTAAGACTAACTAACTAGTAACCCTAGATTAGTCCCATCGACACCCACATCGGGGAGATTACCCCACCTCCCCGGTGGGGAGAATTATCGCCTCAGCTTGACCTGTAGTTCACGTGCACTAAGCGGGGATAAATGGACAACATCTTGTTTTCCAGCTATAGCTAACTGCAGTATAGATAAGAGACAATGCGGTACAGTCGGCCACGGCTTGAGGCACGTTTGAAGTAGAATATAGGACAATAATAGAGATATTTTTCTTGTTAACTGCTCGTATAAATCTTGAGTTGGTACTCATTATTTTATTTTGTTTTACACTACCGTCAAAAAGTTTAGGACCAAACACAATAGAATAGAATAGAATAGAATAATATTTATTGTTTAACTGTGCCAGTACAAGGATGATCAATAAATAGTAAATGGTTTCAACAGTATGGACCCGGGTATGTCCTTAAACTACGACCAAGACCACCGGAGGATGGGCAGCAGCATTCCTAGAATGCGGTGGAGATACTGCGATCGCCAACCCGCATGCCAAGCGTGGCGATTATGGCATTTACCCCTCATGAAATTGGGGGAGGCCTATGTCCAGCAGTGGACGTCCTAGGGCTGATATGGTGGTGGTGGTGGTGGTTTCAACAGTTGCCATTTGCGGGCGTACAATATTTTGATTAGGTGGTATATTGTATTTAACAATTGTACTTAAGTGCTAACATGCAAAGTACTCATTAAGATTGTACAACACTTTATTGATAAGCCAATTTTTTAGCTTCAATTTTGAGTTTCATTTTCATAAATTATTACGCAAACCAAACAAGGAAAAAAGATTGCAATGGGCTATTTCTCACAAGGATTGGACTTTTGCAAATTGGTTGAGAGTACTACGGACAGATGAATCAAAATTGAGTGGATAATCAACCAATGTTGATTATTTGCATATTTTGTGTTTGGTCTTAAACTTTCAGACGGTAGTGTAGGTACAAGCATACTAAATTACGATGGCGTTATTAAAATAGTGAGTCATCAGAGCAATTTGCTTGGTTAGGACGAATTTACTGCGCAACAAGCGCGCATATTTTACTGGACCGGCCAGGGACACGAATGTTGCATACGAAAACTCGTTATTAAAATAGTGAGTCATCAGAGCAATTTGCTTGGTTAGGACGAATTTACTGCGCAACAAGCGCGCATATTTTACTGGACCGGCCAGGGACACGAATGTTGCATACGAAAACTAACTTTGAAGCTAGAGATCCCGGTTTCGAATCCCGGCCAGGACATTATTTGTGCATATAGCACGGGTATTTGTTGTTGGGTCTTGGATGTTTTCTATGTATTTAAGTATGTGTTTATCTATATAAGTATGTATATCGTCGTCTAGTACCCATAGTACAAGCTTTGCTTAGTTTGGAACTAGGTCAGACCTAGACCTAGACCTTTTTAAGGCACGAGTGAATAGGCATCTTCTGGGTGAGCTCGCTTCATCGTTGGCCTCATCTTTGCCCCCTGGCTAGATGCGTGGGCGTGTCTAGACTATGACGTTATTTTCTTATCGGAAACAAACTACAGCGGCTTTGACTTGGTATCAAATTTTTTTTAGACCTAAATCAAATTCAATAATATACACTGTCAAGAAAAGGATTAACAAAAAACTGTATATATTTGTATCACTTTAATATTTATGGTATTTACAAATTTATCGTGTTTACAAAAAGAAAACGTTAGTATACATGAAAATATACTTAAATAAATAAATATTATAGGACATTTATTTACACAAATCGAACTACTTCCATAGTAAGCTCAATAAGGCTTGAATAATGGGTATTAGACGACCATGTATTTAATAGATATATGTTTAAAAACATAGCAAACATCCAAGTCTCAGGAACAAATGTTTTTTCTCACCACAGAAACAAATGCCCTTACCGGGATTCGAACCCGGAACCTCTAGCTTCGGAGGCAGTGTCACTACCAACTAGGCTAAATAGGACGATACTTAGGAAAATAAACAAATAATATATCAAATAAATAAAAACGTATTGTATATGCTAATTAAATACCATTATATTACTATATTTAGGCATAATGCCGCACTAAGTCGTTTTACTATGTGTGTGACTTGGCTACCCTGACCACTTACCGCTTAGGATGATTCACAGTAGGCCGTTCCGTATCCGGGCCGGCCCGTTTTCTTCTAGAGAAATACGCCGGCCGTTGCGTTTGCTGTCATTGAAAACGGGCCGGCCCGGACACGGAACGGTCTACTGTGAATCATCCTTGTCGTGCCTCCCGCGCGACATATGCCAAATGCTGAACACTGGCATAGATCCCGCATATAAACACGACATGAGAACACATATAATACACACTTGTTATGAGAATAGAAAGATGACTTGACCAATTCTATCTTACTCATACTACGCATATGTGTAAACTTAAGAGATGAGGTCTAGCCTCTCACGTGGCTGTGCCACTCACATGCATTATATATGTTTGGTTTTACCAAGTGCCTTGCCATACTCTAATTGCCTCTCCGTGGTTGCACACCCACGTACTTTATAGAGGAATTCCATGATTGCAATCTGACTGTGGTTCGCTTATGGCTTCGCACCTCTATAATCTACTTAACCATCGGTCGACTGCCTCCGGTCTGAACAGGGTGTATCCCTGGTGACTCTGATCATGTTTGCTTATTAGTCACTCAGCCGGACGGGGGGCCTATGGCCCCCCGGAGGCCTCCACCATCCCCATAGCCTCGCCACGGTTGCTCCAACTCAGTCGACCGTGCCAGTGTGTTTCCGGACCACACTACTTGGGAGCTACGGGCTTCCCTGTCCAATGTCCTTGACTACCAAGTGTGCTGTGCACTGCAAGATTGGACTATACGTAAAGGAAAGGGTAATAAACTACAACAGTCATCTCATCTTTCCACTCATCGTGCACTTATATGTCGACATAAATATTGCAAAGTAAACACTCACCGGGGTCTTAGGGATGGACCTCCTAGAAGCTCGTAGCCCCTTCACTTGTCATGCGACCACGTCCACTCTCTCTCTCACCTTGTGTCAACTTGTGAGTCCGGCAGCCATTTTTTCCCGCCATGTTTCTACCACAGTACCAACATACAGGTTAGTCAAACCAGGTGCGGTGTTACCACACTACAAAATATAACTTGACAATACTTAGTGTTGATACATACCCATTGTTTTATGGCGAATCGTGCGGTGCGCGACACTCCCACAAGCAGAAAGAGTGTTATTGCAGTAGTGTGAAGAGTTGACGCGTCCATTCCAGTATTTTCTCCCTGGCCCGAATAGCAGCGTCCCTCTTACTTCTGGTCCCTGGTTGCATATTGTCAGGGTCGACAGTAGTTGCCTCTGATCTTGATGCCTCAGCAGTATTCATCACAGATTCCTGTACTGGCTCTACTTCCTTAGTAATGACTACCTCATTGTCATCATTCCCAGATTCTGGATTGGTTGACAATGGCGGTTGCTTGTCATCCACTTGATTTGGAACATCATCCAGATTGAAGTACTCAATCGGGGCGTCCAAAGGTGGTGTTGTCACTCTCTCCTCAATTGGTCTGGTTTGTGTCGAGCTGTCAGGTTCAGTTTCAAGTGGATAGAGATGACCTACCGACCGAGTCATTATAGAGTCTACAACTTTAACCTTAGCAACTCTATGTTTACCATCTGCACTCTTTATTAGTTCCTCTACCTTCCCGACCTTCCACATCTCACGGTTTTTTAAATCTGACTTTTCCTGTACGATGTCACCTATTTTTGGTATAGAGTCAGATACAACTCTCGGCTGTTTAGGAGAGTTTTGATACCTACCCATTGTTTTATGGCGAATCCTGCGGTGCGCGACAATCCTTAACTATAATTATGTACCCACCTGTTATTTTTTATTAATATTTTTTTTTTGCTTTTAACTGTTTGCACGCTAATTCTAAGTTTTAAAATGATATTGTAATTTTCATATAAGTGAGTTTTGTAAATTGTTGTTGAGAATAAAGATTTTTATCCATAAATATCTGATACAAGCATGAACGCGTGTGGCCGAGCGTACTGCGGTGGTAGATAAAGTTAATACGCATCGTGGTAGTTAATAGATCGGAGATGGGGCGAGGTGCGCCAGCTCTGTGATGAGTTTACTCGAAAATACTGGACGCTAGGAAAATACGAGATGATATTAGACAACAGAGGTTCAACTGACAACTGCATTTCAAGTTCTAATTTGATATCCTAAGAATGCGCTGTGTTGAAAGAGAGACGTCTGCATATGTTGTGACTAAGTATAGATATTAACGTGACGATACCTTAAGTTGTATCGAAATTAAAAGAGACTCAGTTCTCCATACAAACGTAGTTTCGCACTCATTTTAAAACGCCATGCTGGAATAACATGAAAGTTTGTATCAGGCATATCTGGGTCGTAAATTAGTTTCTGTTGCTTGAAATTATAATGAAATAAGATGCAGGAATTATGATTTTTTTCATACAAGACGTAAATAAACTCAAAAACTCGCTGTATGTTTCTTCTGCTACAATTTCCATCAACAGAAACTAATTTGCGACCTAGATATGGCGGCTCCCAATGTGTATACAAAGTTTCAAGTTATTTCAGCACGGCGTTTTAAAATGAGAACGAAACTACTACGTTTGTATGGAGAATTTAGTTCAGCCGAGCGTGCGCCCCCTTATAATAACATTATTTTAGATTTACCTTCCGTTCGTTGAAAAAGGTCCGTTAAGTTACACTACGCTAGGCAACGGCTTAGGCGACTTCCTGACTTGGCGGGCCGGGATCGATACGTCATAAGTATTTAGTTTTTTGACATAAGCTTACTGATGTGAAATTTCCTCACTTGACGAATTACTGTCAGTATTACGTTTGCGCAGTACTAACACGATACGCAGAAGTGGGGCAGTACTGCATTGATATCGGTTGACACTGACAGCTGACAGTTTTCTCATATCGTACCGCCTCCGCATAGATAAATCAGGAAGGCGCCTTAATTCGGAATACGAATAGACCCGTTTCGCAATTTTACACTTTATATGATACAGACTAATATATAAGGAGAGCTTAATGCGAAAACGGAGTCCACTCAGCATAATGTCGATCCACAGAAGGTGAAACGACGTTTGTATTATGTGCATCCACATGTGGTGCACTACAGAACTGCACGTCTAAAAATCGCTATGATATACGCACTCCGCGTTACCTACTTAGAGCTATGCACACAAATAATTTGACATGCAAAATAAGCAAACCTAACACACAATACTAATTTTATATTAGTATTTAACACTGTCATGTCATATGGCATAATGTTACCAGCTTTCATTCTGACATTTGAAATTGACTAATAAAGTTTCACATTAACAGACATGAATTTGTCAACCATTTATTTATTTACTTTATTTGGGGCATCAACAGCAATACAATATTAAAAATACAAAACTTAAACTACAATAACAATAGCCAATGACAGATGTCCACAAAAAAAGCAAAACACAAATCCAACCTTAGTGGTAACACAGAAAATAAGAATAATAATAATGCACAAGTGTGTGTGAGTGGGAATGCGTGGATTATAGTATAGTGTGTGTTTGTGGTTCATGAGGTGTGTGTGTATGACAGTAAAAGACAGTATGCGGTGCATAACTTTTTTTAATCAACAGTATATTATTCACTTTGCATCGATACTGCTATGCGTCAATGTCATAACACGGTTTAATAATTGATTGATTGATTGATCTCGGTTTTATTTAATTGATATCCTCTTCGGGTCTTGTCGTTTTTCGACGTTAGCCGATGAGAAAACATTATTCATTACATTTGTGTCAACTGCAATCACCTCTCTGTCAATAATCGTATGGCATTTATTTTTCGAACCGTGAGATCTTCGACAAGACAGTACGGTTGCCAGATGGCACTTTTAGCACCACCCAGGGGTCACGTAAGGGTAACAGTAGGTAGTTCCAACGGACCTGGTGCTACTTATATATTGCTATTATATACTTCGCCCCCCTGTCAAGTGAGTGGGCAACATGACTGTTAGAAGTTCTCAAGCCGCCCGAAGGCCTCTAACTTGGCTTAAGAGGGCGCAGTACGCTCGTTCTGGCTCGGTTCTCCATAAAAACGTATTTACCCTCTCATTTTAAAACGCTTTGCTAAAGTAACATGAAAATTTTTAAACACAATGGGATCCGGCATACCTAGGTCGGAAATTAGTTTCTGTTGCTAGAAATTGTAAAAGAAAAAATATACAGCGGTTTTTTGAGTTTTTTACGGTTTGTATGAAAACCTTAATAATCGCTGTATTTTTTCTCCATTATAATTTCAAGAAACAGAAACTATGTTCCGACCTAGATATACCGGATCCCATTGTGTATACAAAGTTTCATGTTATTCTAGCAAGGCGTTTTAAAATGAGAGCATAAATACGTTTGTATGGAGAACTGAGAGTACTGCGCACTCTTAACGACTTCTGTCATAGACATCAGCCGGGATCGACGGCTTAGCGTGCCTTCTAAAGCACGGGAGCGATCAGTTAGTAACCACTCAAAGCGGTCACCCATCCAAGAACTGGCCTGGACCCATGCTGCTTAACCTTGCATACCGCACGCGGTACGCTGGCGCCGCTGGACCGCTGTTATTATTATTATCACTTATCTGTTTGGGTTTGTTTATATCACACATTTTTCCCCAGAATTAAGTCACACATACCTTTAAAACGAGCACGACCTTTTTATTTCCCCTGTCATGTTCGAGTTGTTACGTCTCGTCTGAAACCCGACACCCACTTTCGAGTCCGTCCATTTGAGCCTCTTTATTTGACTGGAAACAGTTACTGTTATTCCATGTTGGTATTTTGATGTCTCTTTAAATTAACTGCGTATACGGTTGGGTGGGTTACAAAAATTTTTGTGGTAAATATATTTTGCTTCGCACAAAATTGTACGTTTGTAAATGTATTCTCAAGTGCCAATAAATGACAAATTGAATTGTTAGTGTGTACCTGTCTGAATGCATTGTTTCGCAACTTTTTATAGAAATTGTGCAACCTGTACCGTATTTTGTATGGCTGGTTTTTCTTTTTAAATAGTAGAAATCAACAAATTTATACTTAACATGTATTGACGTGGAGCAAACTTGCAATGTGTTTTTATTTTTTAATTTATGACTGGCTATAACCTGTGCACTTGGCTTTTTAATATGTAACCATTTAACAGCGATTTTTGAGGAAAGAATTTTGCTCTAGAAAGCCTTCAGGTTTTTTTTTAATTCTAGTAACAGACTGCAATACCCAGCTTAAGAGCCATCTATCTGAGCCATTAATGGTCTGTCGACACAAGTAAAAAGAATGGCTGTGCCCAATTTGAGTGCACTTGGACGCAATTAATAATGGAAGCTCCTTCCGAATCCCACCTGCAGGCAGTGATTTGAATTAACCGGTATACTGCGGTGAATTTCGTTCACAATTGATTAAAATTCTCGGTACATGGCGGTTACGTTCTTAGAGGATAATTTTTAGGAACATATTTATAGCTTCGACTATTTTAGGCAACATAGGCGTACTCCCATCTTAAAGGCCGGCAACGCACTTACACCCCCTCTGGTGTTGCGAGTGTCTATGGGCGGCGCTAATCGCTTACCATCAGGCGATTCGTATGCTCGTTTGCCTCCTATGTCATAAAAAATAATAATTGAATATTGGAGGCAATTTGCTTTAAATAGAGAGTGACATAGAAGACGTGATCATAAATTATTTGACTAGATGAAGTTAAGTTAGGTGAAAATGAAGTTTGACAGATTATGTATGTATGTAAGCACTTTATTGTACACAATAACAGTTTAAAACATATACATGTCACACAGGATCAGAGTACAAAGGCGAACTTATCCCTATGAGATTAATTAAATAAAGACGACACCACAGTTTCTATTTGCGATATCGGCTATTAATTATCAAATTATTAACATAAAAAAATATGTTTCATACAACTTGGTCACCCTAAACGACAAGACGTTTTGTCAACCCTCATACAACGTGTGTCAAATGTGAAAGGGTGACCATGATTTCATCAGTTAATACTTATCTAGTATTTTTTTAAATGGAATTGTCTTATTTGAGTCACCTGTAGGTGCAACTTCAACGCCCCTTGTCAAGTGAGTGGTCAACTTGACTGACAGAAGTTCTCAAGCCGCCCGAAGGCCTCTTACTTGGCTTAACGACTGCTGTTATAGCCAACAGCCGGGATCAACGGCTTAACGTGCCTTCCAAAGCACGGGAGCGCTCAGTTAGCAACCACACAAAACAGTCACCCATAAGCAAACTAGCAACCGTACTGTCGTCTCGAAGATCTCACGGTTCGAAAAATAAATAGTACCCATAGTACAAGCTTTGCTTAGTTTGGGACTAGGTCGATTTGTGTAAGATTGTCCCCCAATATGAATACGTCTATATTATAATTTTTCTTGCACCACTGACGAATGTTTCCATCAGTATGTAAGGGATTATTCCAAATTGTTTAAAACAGTGTGCACGAAAGCAAAAGCAATGCACTTGAATAATAAAATTAAGTCCTCAGATAATAAAGCCAAAACAGTCTGGAAAATAATAAACACAGAGACTGGGAAGAGAAATAATAAAGAGTCCACAATTTCTTTGAAAGTAAAGGTGATTTAATAACTGATGCAGTAAAAGTAGCTGATGAATTTAATAATTTCTTTTCTAAAATTCCTATAGTCACTACTCAAAGTGTAGCATCATCTACCACAAAAGCTGAATCCCTTCTGAATGACAACGTAAAATTAGAATCACTAACTAATTTAATTTTAATTCAGCCTTAATTCTCCTAGCAACGCGTAAACACGCAAAAAAGTAGAGTTGTTCGCAAAATATTTTTTTTACTTTTATTCCAACAATTTTTCATTTCAAATACGTGTGTGCATTAACTAATACACACGAAGCATTTATTTTCTCCGTGGAGACCGCAGCCCGACACCGCTCTATGCTCCTTTAAAGCCCTATTTTTCAAGAGCTGTCATGACATGTGTCAAATTATGAAAATAAAACTATGGAAAAATGTATACAACAGATAACAATGCTAATAGTGAAAATTTACAGTGTTGTAATATGTTCGTAATTATAACTTTGCACAGCAAAGATACTTTGAAGAGTTTGAAGTATGTATCTCCTATGCTGATGTAAAGCCCCGCCTAACCTGCTAAGTGTTTATGTATAAGTACATCGGAACTCTGTGTTCGCTTAGTTATATATTGGTGCCTTTTTATAATTTATTTGTTTTTATAGCCGTTACTTTTTCTTTGTTTTGTTCTTATACAGTATTTCGTTTAATGGGTTCAAACGAGGATAGCCCAACAAATGTCGCCCCCCAGTCACTGTCTGTCGAGAGCTCCGTCCAGTGCCCCCAATGCTCCCAGGCCCGATTCTTTAAAGGCCAGAGAGGGCTAAATATTCATATCAGCCGAGTACACCACAATCCAGCTGCCAGAAACTCTGTATATAGTAATATTTACAATACATAACCTAATTTGAAGAATAAACTACTTTTATATAATATACCATAATTATTTCAAATTTCATCATGTTTCTCCTCTAGATGTACTGAAGTCCTTTGAAATGTTAAAAATAAAGAGCACTGAGGACTTATGGGGCGTGTCAGTCAAGGTACTGGAATCTATTCTGGAGGTCGTTGCACCAACTCTAGCTCTCATTTATAATAACTGTATAGACTATGGCATTTTTCCAGACTTAATGAAATGTAGTAAAGTAGTTCCAATTTTCAAATCAGGTTATAGAGATAATCCTTCTGATTATGGTCCAGTTTCTATCCTACCTGCGTTTAGCAAAATATTCGAAAAAATAATGCTTACGCAATTGGTTTCTCACTTTAATTCTCACAATCTTTTTCACGCACAACAGTTCGGCTTCACGAAGGGTAGGTCAACTACTGATGCAGGTGCAAGTTTATTAAAATTTATTTTGCAGTCTTGGGGAGAGTCGCACGACGCCATCGGAGTGTTCTGTGACCTTTCCAAGGCTTTTGATTGTGTAGATCATGGTACTTTAATTTGTAAACTTAAGTTTTATGGCATCAGAGGGCATGCATTAGATCTCATAAAGTCATATTTAACACAGAGAAATCAAAAGGTAGCGATAAATAAAGCCATTTCGTCAGAGACAGTGGTAGAGATGGGAGTACCTCAGGGGTCTATTCTAGGTCCGTTCCTGTTCCTTGTTTATGTAAATGATCTGCCATATATGGTAAGCCGAAGATCAGGCATTGTAATGTTCGCAGACCTCATTATTGTTCAAGGTAAATAGGAGAGATACTGAACTTATTGAACCAAATAATACCCTCTCCATGATATCTGACTGGTTTGCTGCTTATATTATAACTTAGTATTGAACCCGAAAAAAACGAAATGTATGAAATTCTCTCTAGCGAACTCATCAAACAGAAACTTAGATACAAATATTAAACTTAATGGTCAAACATTAGAATTTGTTACTTCTACTGTATTCTTAGGTATTGGACATTGGACATTGGACTCAAAATTGCAGTGGGGTTCCCATATAACAGCGATAGGAAGTAGAAGAATAAGCAGAAATCAGGAGAATAAGGCAGCTTACCAATGTGGCAACGGCACGGTTAGTTTACTTTACTTATTTTAATAGTATAATTACTTATGGTCTTATCTTATGGGGATCAGCTGCAGATATTGAAACTGTTATTATTTTGCAAAAAAGGGCTATCCAAGCAATTTATAACTTGGGGTCGCGTGATTAATTAAGAGAATTTTTCAAAGAAATAGATATTCTAACACTGCCGTCCCTATACATATTTGAAATAATAATGTATGTTAGGAAGAATTTGGGCAATTTTCCAACGAACGCTGATAAACCAATAGCCACGAGAAATACTGGGAAAGTCAAAATAACCTTCTATAGACTAGTAAAGGCAAAAAAGTCGTTCTTGGGAAATTGTATCAAATTCTACAATAAAATTCCTAAACACATTACTGAACTTAGCATTTCTATATTCAAATCTGTAGTAAAACAAACACTTATTTCAAGAGCATAATATAAGATAAACGATTACATCATGGATAGGGATGTTTGGCAGTGATAGCGTCCTGCACGGGTAATCTATCGCGAAAATAAATTTTCTACTGTAGCATTGTTATTTAAGTTATTTTGTAGTAGCTGATACTGTAATTTTATATTTAACTATATAATGTAAATATATTCTTTTGAAAAAATGACACCTCGCCAAGTTTCTTACGCCGGTTCTTCTCGTGGCAGAGGTATATTTTTCCGAACCGGTGGTAGTTTATTGACGTTCATAGGTGCATGTAATATGCCTAATTTGAAGAAAAAACTACTTTTACTTTTTTTTACTTTTACTTTTCTGCTTTGCCTTAAGGTTCACAGGCAGAGAATGCCATATGGCATTAAGTCCGCCTTTTGTACGATAAGGTTTCTTTAGTGCAGTAAAGATTAAATAAATAAATAACCTACTAGGATTTTACAGAACGGTTAACCCTTCCATTGAAAACAAAGTAAATATTAAAAAGAAAATTCTAACATCAGAACTGGGTGTTCGACATTTTCATTCCAAAGCAAAGGAGAAACAGCAAAAATAAACGCATTACACGGCTACGACTCGTAGCAACTAGACACGTAGCGCCACGACGTAGACACGTACCGCGTAGCAGTTCGTAGCACGGTGGAGTTGAAACTATGTTAAAAGTGGGGCCTATTTGCAAGGCTATATTACCCGTGTAAGGCGTCTTATTGATTTGTCGATGCGGAGGCGGTACGATATGAGACAACTGTCAGCTGTCAGTATCAACCGATACTAATGCAGTACTGTAACGCTTCTGTGGGTGGTATTACTACTGCGCAAACGTAATACGGACGATTGTTTAGTCTAAAGTCGAGTCCAGAATTAGGCGAACTAACTTGACAGTTCGCGATGTACAGTTACAAAGCCAGAAAAATCCGTCGGGGGCTGCCATTGCCTGCCCTGAAATGAAGTAAGATTACGAAGTCCGTGTTATAGGTACTTCAATTTAAGTTGCTGTATGTAATGTACCTCGAGCTTTACTATCTAATATTTTAATGAAATTAGGAACAGACATGGCAATGGCAGCCCCCGACGGATTTTTCTGGCTTTGTAACTGTACCTCGCGACCATACAACCGTTTTTGAAATCTATTTATTATCTCCATGTACTTACTTCGTAAATACCCAGTCGGGGGATTCACATTTACTTTATTTTATAATTTTTGAATTAGGTTAATCCGTCGTGGGTTTTTCAATTTTTTTTAATTTTGATATATTTTATTATTTTTAGAGAGCAATGTCTATACGTTCCTCACTCAAACGTTCCAGTTGTAGAATGAGCTCCCAAGGGATTATATTATAGTATAGGGCTATTCAAGAAAGGAGTGTATACATGTTTAAAGAGTCAGCAACGCGCATTGAAACCCCTGGAGTTGCAAACATCCATAGGCTGCGGTAACCGCTAACCATCAAGCGGACTGTATGCTTGTATGCCATCGACGTGGTAGAAAAACAATGGTTGTTTCTCACTTAACGCTATATATTCCGGAATCAAGCACGCTAGGCCGAAGGCAGAGCTCAGCGTAGGGACATATGCCCAAAGCGTCCCATTAGAAAGCACTCTCGACGCCAGCCCGAGACCTGAAGGGCAAGCCCAAGTAGATCCATCCTATCGAGTGTTTTACAAGAGAACCTGGAAGACGAAGGCTCGGAGCGTCCTTTGAGAGAGTTCTCTCCGCAAGCCAGAGGGCCGAAGACCCAAAGGGCGAGCCACCACTATCCACCTGTGTCTTTACAATTAAATTTGAGGGCCAAAAGCGCAAAGGTGAGTGGCAAGGCACGCAAGACCAAAAGCTGAGCTCCGCGCAGGTGAGAAGGCCCGAAGTGCCTAAAAGCCTCAGCGCGAAGGGTCACGCTCTGTACGCGAGCCTACACGGGACTCTCGTGCACTATCCTATCGCTATATGTTCAAAGTAGAGCCGATCCGAGTTCTGCGTGGGGCCGAAGGTCCTAAGCTTCTCTTCAGACCGCGCACTACGAGTATATGCGAGCCCACGTAGACACTCATATCCTCCTTCCTCTATCACAAGCACATCAAATTTAATATCACTAACTTGGATCATTCATTCTAAATTTCGACAAACTTTTACTTTTTTACGAATATATAGCAAAAAATCTTAATCGGTTTAGCCGATTTGGAGAATCTGCGCCTATTGCCCTTAATTTATCCTTTTTTTACCTGGGGAAATGCATTTACGCATCCCGCCTAGCCGGGGAACTAGGACGGGTATGACGGACTCCCGGGAACCGCCCGGACTACCGTCTAAAACCACCAGGGTATGCCCATCACGCAGCATTAGTGGCGGTGACACGGGATCGCCAAGGCACACAACTGCGAACACCGCCTGCTGCAACAGCCGAAGCTGTTCCCTCACTGCTGAGGCAAGCGTCTCCCACCCGTCGGCAAGCGTGCAGGGCGACACCACACACTTGCCGACCAAAGGACCTCCACGCTGGGAGAGAGTGAAAAACCCCGGATTCACCCCCTCAGGTCCCCTTGTGACTTTTTAAAGAGGTTTTCTCCCTCGCAGTCACCACCCGGCCCCGGCCTGACGGTGTCAGCCCCCGCTCCCGACCATAGCGGCCCTCTGCCGAAGCTAGGGTTACGAGTCCGTAGTTATTTTTACAGGCATACGGCATGGCCTGGCCCTCTCGCCGCACCTGGGGAGTCTTGCGAATGCGGAACCCCCCATCCCCCCATTGGTCGCATCTGGAGTGTCCTCCGCTAAACAGAGGAAAACCCAGAGCGACCCCGTCTCCGGGTTATTGGTAGCACCGGTAAACGATCCCTCCGAAAATGAATCACTTACCGTTGCCTCCAGGGCGCACCGGCCAGAACCCTTCCCCTTCCCCAAGACCCGCGAGGGAAGAGCCCAGACACTCGTGGAGGTTACCCGACTAGCGCCCCCCCTTAATTTACCCTAAATTTTTATACCTTATCCTTTCCGTCGTGGGTAACCAACCACCATATTAATTGCGCTCTGCTCTGCATATAATTTAGTGAACCCGTTTTGGAATAAATGTGCTTTTCAGAGTTCTGTAGCCCCGAAACAACGTAATCGGGTCCCGTCGGGTCGTTTAGTAATAGGGTCCCGTTTTTACAACGTGTAAAAGCGAGACCCTATTACTAAGACTTCGCTGTCTGTCACCAGGCTGTATCTCAAGAACCGCGATAGTTAGATAGTTGAAATTTTCACAGATTATGTATTTCTGTTGCCGCTATAACAACAAATATTAAAAACATATGGATAATGGTAGGGAACCCTTCGTGCGCGACGATCCCACTCGCACTAAGCCAGTTTTATAACATAACACGATAGTTTTATCCATGCGTAGTGTGTCCCATGGCATATTCACGTCGTGTATCGTCGATAAGTTCTAACTACACAATAATACCTACTTTAACCGAAACCATAATATTTAGATAAGCTGACCTGTTTGGGGGACATATGACTTAAGCCTACTCTTCTATGGCGGGTATAAAGAGCAAAAAATCTACTCTTAGCAGTTCATGAGTAGTTATAGGTAGAGAAGTTACTATCACTTACTCAGTCATCACTTTTTAAAGAGCTATATCACGGTATTCTATCCATGAGGATTCACAAAGTTCCTTACTATGTTTTTCTGTTTCATCATACCTACAGCTCTCAGCAGTTCATACACAGAAGCTACTCAGAAAACACTATCAAAAGAAACACGACACGTTAATGCATATATATGTGCTCTCGCAAACTTCCCTATGGTGCTGATTTGCTCCATAATCAGGCCTTCAGCAGTTCATGTGAAGAGGTTTCTCAATTCATACCAGCCAAACAATCGAAACACGGTTCACTAAATGATCACCTTAATAAGATTCCCTGCAATATTGTTCTGATCCATCATCAGACCCTTAACATACCATGTGCAGAAACTACTCAGAAAACTCAATGAAAAATAAATAAATAAATAAAATAAATAATATTGGGGGACAATCTTACACAAATCGACCTAGTCCCAAACTAAGCAAACTGGGTACTAGACGACGATATACATACTTATATAGATAAATACATACTTAAATACATAGAAAACATCCAAGACCCAAGAACAAATATCCGTGAAAAATGCACCAATAAATGCCCTGGCCGGGATTCGAACCCGGGACCTCTAGCTTTGGAGGCAGAGTCACTACCAACTAGGCTAAACAGGTCGTCAATGAAAAGAGCCCAAACACGGCCAAATACCTATATGCCTTCGAAAGGTTCTGTGTGATGTTATTTTACTCCATCATCAGACCCTCAGAAGTTCATTTACAATCGCTGCTAAGCAAACATAAACAAAAGGGCCCAAAAACGAACAGTAAGTAATCGAACCCCTGTACAGTTCCCTACTATGTTTTTTGCTCCATCATCTGATCCTCAGAGTTCAAGTACATGTACTCTTTACCCAGCACTATCGAAATCATCCACGGTGGTGAAGTTGTTCCGGAGAAAATGCGCTCAAACCAGCACAAACGCACTTTCAAGCAAAAATTGTTTACTGCAGCGCCCCCTGGTGAGTTATGGTCGTAACAATTATTATGGGGTTCGTCCCGAATGAACCACGAACCCATTGCAGAAAACCGTATCCAATTCGGTCAAGCCGTTTTGGAGATATTGAGGTGCACACACAAACAAACAAACAAACAACCTCTCACCCTAAACGCATATACCTTCTCCGTTCCGTCGTGGGTAAAAATATGAATAATCTCTCTGGGCCGTGATTCTAGTATTAATGTCTGAAGGGGATAATGTCTTGGTTATCCCCCCTCTGTAAAGGACCATGGGCAAAAATATAATTATTATCCATGCGTAATTCAAAAAGACAACATGTCAAAACTGTATTACGTAATTCAAGATATACAATAATGGAAATAAGAGATACAATCATGGAAACTTCCACTATTGCATTTTTGTCACTTGGATAATCCTCAAGCCTGAATAAGCCTTTGACACCAACGATTTTTTTGAGTGATTTTTCAGCTGGAAAGCGTAATCTAGAAATTTCGTCAGGTTACTTATTATAAAAACGGACATATTGACCGAAAACTTACGTTTACTTTGCGAACACGAAACTTTTTAGTGGCAATTTCATTTTTATTTCTAGTATTAAAATGATGGATAATCAGATTTGTTACAGAACGAGTCTAGGTTCTTAACGACATAAATAATAATAAATGTATTGGGACGCCACAGTAAAGTTAATGTGAGTACAGAGGCCTTAAGTTCCGAAAAACTCGTTGGTACGAACTGGGACATCCCACAACCGCAGCTTGACAACCGTAGGCTTAAACCACTAGGCCACCGTATAGCTTTCATATATGTGTCCTGACCTTTTTGCAAATACTCCTTAACAAACCGATCCCATATATTATGCCACGTTCGACAAAAATAATACGAATAAAAACGCGACTACGTGCAAATTGGCTCCTAAACACGTTGTAAGTCAGCCGACATTCTCAAAGTGCTAACTCTCACACTATGTCTCGAATTTGTAATACACACCCTGTACAAAGTTGACAATGCTTTGCCAAAATAAACCCTACGTGTTTGTAAAGAAGGCCTGTTTGTGTTTATAGTTTTTTGATGCGTATTTGAATATCGAGTTGGCGTAGGTATAAAGAGATAGGATGAAGGATTGAGCCGTTTTGTTTGGTGGTGCAATAAAATTGTGATGGGGAAATAGGAGACTTATTTATCTGAATGCTTGCAGTAGCAGTCAATTGGTAGAGAGAAACCAGTTTTAAAATGCACGGGACTCCCCAAGAAGACATCGTTTCAATGTGTGCGTATGGAGTGTATAATTTTTTAATGGGTCGGCAACGCGAATGTGACAGCCCTGGAGTTGCAAGCGTACATAGTCTGCGGTAACCGCTTACAATCATTGCCACCGACGATTTGCCAACGATCATTGTCCCGATAATCGTCTCTGCGAACGGTCTAATAGCGAAGAGTCTCGACCAACATCTCAAGAGACTCTCGTTAGATGTCTGGGTCAAGGGTCAGATACAGAAGGCGGTACTCCTGGACACGGCGCGAATAGTCCGGAGGTTTCTCTCTCTGTCGCCCTAACCACCGGTAGCTTAGGCCCTGCCTCGCTGCCGGCGGCACCCTAGGGTAGGTTTTTTAAAATGCTTTTATTTTTCGTATGTATGTTTATATATTTTACTTTTATAAAATTATTGTAAAAAACCTAGCTTAAGAGAAAGAAAGAAATAAGGAGAATAATATTACAACCGCCGCAACCAAGAATATATATGAGAATCTCTTTTCAACCTACCCCGCTTACAATTGCTTATGTCTTGGTGCAAACCCGCCCTTAAGACTGGTTTTGTGAAAGTTGCTTAATTTAAATTGTCTATGGCGCGGGAGATGATAGCTAACATGGTTAGACGCCCCGAGAGGCTGCGGTTGTGCTGCATATCGTGTTCGGCAAACTTTGTAAACTTATACGTGAACCCGGCACAGCGCCATTCGTTTTCACAAAATTAAAACAAGTCCATTTATAAATACTGTTTTTGTCTCATTTGAAGCCCTGTATGTCGAGACGCGCGAAATATGTAAAAATATTATGAATAAATATTATTACAGAGATCATCTTACACAAATCGATTTAGCTCCATATTAAGCTAAATGAGGCGAGATGATTTATTTAAATACACAGAAAACTAAATAAATAAATATTATTCGGAATTAGAAGACGGGAAATAATTGCAGTTATGAGTGTCGCGCACCTCCGGCCCGCCTCACCGCGAATGCTATTTTCACCAATTTATTTGTCATGCCAATATGTCACAATACCCAATCTTGTATTGGCAATATTACCGCAGAATTTACCTTACCTCACCTTTACAAACTCGAGAGCATTCAGAGTAACGATACATCTTTACCTCTAGTAGAGACGCGCATAGGTAAATTTTCCTTCAGCTTTGTTTTTATTCAGCCATCAAATTACAAAAGGGTATTAGACAGCATTGAGAGCACATGTTGGTAATAAGGTGGGCGTCAGTTAATAACGCGAAATAGGCCAGCGCCGCACTCGCACGACAAATGTCATAATTTAGCATGGAGCTCTCTAAGGGACATACGGGACACAAGTGCGCGCGTTCACGCCGCGATATCCACTTTATGTCATGATATTGTAAAAATTCCTTACACGGGTCTGAAGAGATATTTATATACTAATTATGGCGGCCTGTTTAGCCTAGTTGGTAGTGTCATTGCCTCCGAAGCTAGAGGTCCCGGGTTCGATTCCCGGTAAGGGCATTTGTTTCTGTGGTGAGCAGAGACATTTGTTCCTGAGACTTGGATGTGTCCTATGTATTTAAGTATATATCTATTAAATATATCGTCGTCTAGTACCCATAACACAAGCCTTATTGAGCTTACTGTGGGACTAGTTCGATTTGTGTAAAAAAATGTCCCCTAATATTTATTATTATTTATTATAATTTATTAATTAACCTATGTGTCCGATGTTTCAACGCGGGTTTTACCGCTATTGTTTTATGTATGTGTAAGTACAGTAATTAAAGTTTAAAGTCTTAGGACAGAGTATTTACTCCGAAAATTGGAATGTTTCCAACTCTTGTAGTGAGTCAGGTCCTGGCGACCCCCAAAGATGCTCTTTGTTGGTTTGATAGCTCGTTTAAAAGTACTTCATGTAGTTTTTTTTTCATTTTTGATTCAAGGGTCCGTTTGCTTGATAATAAACTTTTAAGTCCTGGGTGCTTTAGTTTTTTGTCCAATCGTCATATAATGTCTTTTAGTCGATTAACATGTTAAGACCACGAGAATTGGTACTTTTTCTATGAATCAACTTACGTACTGCCGAAACGAAGTGCAGGCGCAACGGGTCAGCTATCTTTTTGTTCCACGGCATCACGACATTGGTTAATTTCATTATAATTCACTAACGGCGACACGTGATTGGTAATGGACCAGACCAGTTTTAGTTCTCTACAGAGTTGTCTTATGAGTTCCATAGAGGTAAAGTATGTGATTATATATAGTTTGGTCTCAGAAGTCTTAATTCAAACATTAAAGTCGACGAGTAGAAGAATTGTTTTTTTCTACTCCAGCATAACCTGTCAATTAGATGACAGACTGTAATATCAAAACAATAATCTTTTTATAAAAAATATATTTCCACACATCAAAAATGGGGACATTCATCCGTTATTTTTTTTTAATTTTATAAGTTGCACAGGTGCCCGTATTCTGCCACCATATCGATTTTTAATTTAAATCAAATTAGTTTGCTGTCGTAGGAAAATTATTGTATGCAATGTTACATAATTGGGTCTTAAAATTCTCGAATCTTTAGTAACACAGCGACTTTTTAATTTCAAGAACCCTTATTATTAAGTAACTGTTGCATAATAGTTACATTACACAACTAGGGTGGTAAAGCAAAGAAAGGCGGAGATCATAGATTTTGCGGCCCGAGCTGTAGGCGAAGGACGTATATATGTCGGCCTGTTTAGCCTAGTTGGTAGTGTCACTGCCTCCGAAGCTAGAGGTCCCGGGTTCGAATCCCGGTAAGGGCATTTGTTTCTGTGGTGAGCAGAGACATTTGTTCCTGAGACTTGAATGTTTTCTATGTATTTAAGTATATATATCTATTAAATATATCGTCGTCTAGTACCCATTACACAAGCCTTATTGAGCTTAGTATGGGACTAGTTCGATTTGTGTAAAAAAATGTCCCCTAATATTTATATTATATTATATACATATTATATATATGCGATCGAGGGCTTTATTTATTACCTCCCGTATTGTGTACATCATTTTATTACTACACAGAAAGCGGCTTTTTCCTTACGCGTAAAGTGCGGTAAAAGCCACCTCTTGGCCAGGTGTGGCCTATTAGGTTGTTATAGTCAAGCATCCCCTGACGCGCCTGAATGTTTATATTCGATATGTCGCGCCCGCTCCCGCTATCGACCCGTGTGCTCCCACAACAAAGTATGGGCGGCAATCAGCTGAAGCATCTCGTCAACTAAGTAGCTATTTGTACCCGCGCACTGTACGCCGTTTTTCACTCCGCTTGTTTCGAGCGAAAACATTGACGCTATAACGAGAACGACAAGGTGAATTAAACAGCGGTTTTGGAAATATTAAGGGTGTTTTTAAAACTATGACGGTTGCAAACACTTAGATGGTTGGCAGTCCTCAACTGTGCGGTTCTCCAGAAATTTCTTGCCTCGCACAGCTAAACTGTGGAATGAACTGTCGCCTGCGGTATTTCCGGACCGATTCGACCTTCAAACCTTCAAGAAAAGAGCGTACTCCCATCTTAAAGGCCGGCAACGCACTTACAACCCCTCTGGTGTTGCGAGTGTCCATGGGCGGCGCTAATCGCTTACCATCAGGCGATTCGTCTGCTCGTTTGCCACCTATGTCATAAATTTAAAAAAACAACCATACGGTGTAACCCCGGTCGGTGTGGACCCGGATATGTCCTTAAACTACGACCAAGACCACCGGGGAATGGGCAGCAACATTCCTAGAGTGCGGTGGAGATACTGCGATCGCCAACCCGCATGCCAAGCGTGGCGATTATGGCATTTACCCCCCATGAAATTGAGGGAGGCCAGCAGTGGACGTCCTAAGGCTGATATGGTTGTGGTGGTGGGATACGGTGTAAAACCTGGGTCATTGTTCTTTAAAATGCACATTTCTCTTAGGCAATAAAAATATGACACGCACTAATCTAGTATATAAAAATTGCATATCAAAATGGTATTTTTTTATGATAGACTGACCCGCGATTGGCTTTAGTCTCACCTGATGGAAAGCGATGACAAGGCCTAAGATGTTGATCACTGGTTCAGTAATAGTCTGTTCACTCTTGCCTTGAAGAGAGCCAGATTGAGGAGACGGCGGCAGCAAATTCCAGTCCTTAGACCACCAACACGAACCAAACCATTTAAAAGGAAATCAGTGGTAAAAAAATAACCAAACGACGTATTACTTAAATATGTATGTACATGGCTTTATTGAAGCATGTAATAAAGGCTAGTCTACACGTCAGCAGCACCCGCGTCAGCATTAAATATTCAAAACTAATATCGGCCATGCTGTCCGCCATCTTGGATAGCCCAGGTGTCCACTGACGGGGAATATATAGGAGATTTATTTACGCTGACACTTTCGTTTGTGGCTCTTTTTTCGAGATACCTTTAGATTTACAATTGTAGGTAGAAAAGAGTTAGCTGACTATAAAATTATGTCTTTATTTGTATGTTTTCTCATAGGTAAAGTTAGGTATATGATGCCCACGGCCAGTTTCCACCATCGCACCGCTCGCCGTCGGCAGGGCATACATCCTTACACCTTAAACCCTAAATGGTCGCGTACGGTACGGTTTCAGAGAAATTTCCTCCCTCGAATGCTCCGATTATGGGATGAGCTGCCTGCCGAGATTTTCCCAAGGTATGGGGTTCTTCAAGAAAGGAATGTATAAATTTTTAAAGGGTCAGCAACGTGCATGTGACAACCTGGAGATCGAAGGCGTGCTTGCTGCGGGCTTCTGGCCGAACATACAGTGGTTTTTTTTTAAAGACGGTGACAAAGCGTACAACCTGCCTTATGGTACGCAGACACTGTCGCCTATGGACGCTTGCGACTCCAGAGGAATCCCCAGCGCGTCCTTTTCGTCTCATTTAATATTGTTAACCCACTTCCCAATAAGGCCGAGTGGAGGAAAAAAGGGGAGGTCCCGAAGTGGAACACCTAAATAAGCCAAGAAAAAATACCCTTTTAAAGGCCGCACCGATCTAGAAGGCATTACGAAAAAACAAAATATACATTCAAAATAATTACGTTTTGGTGTTTAATTTCAAGAACGGTCACTTTTTACGAAAATGCTATCTAATTTTAACCTTAAATCGGAGGGCTAAAATTGAAATTCTATTGATACATATATGTGATCGGTAAATCCTACTATGCTAGAAAAAAAGGTTATAAGAGAATAATAACAAGAGTAAGCTTTTGTCTTTTTGTGATATGTGATATGATATGGGCTAAGCCTGAAATAAAGTATGATTATTATTATTATTATTATTCTCCTTATTTATTTCTTTCTCTTAAGCTAGGTTTTTTACAATAACTTTATAAAAGTAAAATATATAAACATACATAAAAATATAAAAGCATTATAAAAAACCTAACCTAGAGTGCCACCGGCAGCGAGGCAGGGCCTAAGCTACCGGTGGTTAGGGCGACAGAGAGGGAAACCTCCGGACTATCCGCGCCGTGTCCAGGAGTACCGCCTTCTGTATCTGACCCTTGACCCAGCCATCTAACGAGAGTCTCTTGAGATGTTGGTCGAGACTCTTCACTATTAGACCGTTCGCAGAGACGACTATCGGGACAATGATCGTTGAATCAACATCCCACATGGCGGTTACCTCGTGTGCCAGGTCTAGGTTTTTGCTGGATTTGTCCTTCTCAGGCTTCACGAGGTTCTCGTCATGGGGGATGGTGATGTCAACGAGTATTGCCTGGCGCTTCAATCGATCCGTCAGCACGATATCAGGCTTGTTGGCTACAATAGTCCTGTCCGTGATGACAGATCGATCCCAATAGAGCGTTGCACGACCATTCTCGAGAACTGGCGCAGGTGTGTACTTATATTATAGTACGGAACTTCGAAGTCCACAAGACCGTATAGAAGAGACCGTAGTATTATTATTATTATTATTTTGTTAAAAGCGTAAAGTACTATCGGTTCTGATTCTTACTTGATCAAAGTTCTCGCGGTTTGTTCTTGCCGTTTGTGTAAAATCTGTCCTAAGTAAAGCCCTACCAGGGTCTTTTTGGACCAGGGCATGTTTTGGACTATATTATCTCAATTCTCAGGTATAAATAGGCACGGTTACGCATGTTTAAACAGACTTAGGGCCTGTGATGCATATATATTATTTAGTTATATTTTTCAACGCCTTATAAAATAATTTCTTTTTTTATATAGTACGTCGGTAGCAAACAAGCTTACGGCCTGCTTGATAGTAAGCAGACACCATTTACGAGTCCAGAGGAATCAAAAGTGCTTTGCCGATCCTTTATTGACTTCGTGATGCGCTGTGTTGAGAGTGATGGACCCGCAGACGTCTCCAGCTGTCAAGCTAGATACATATGCAGGCCCCCCATTCCCAACACAGCGCATCCTCGCGCATCTCACCACCAGGAACACAACACCACATACCTACCTAAGGAGCAAGTAGTGATGCTATTATGGCTACGGTCTTCTGTAAAGCGGAGGTACTTCCCCAGTTAGGCTGCTCCAAATTTGAGCGAGATGACGTTTCGTTGTGCCCTACCTCTTCCAATGACGTTTCGCTGTGCCCTTCCTCTTCCATGACGTTTCGCTGTGCCCTACCTCTTCCTTCTCTGCTATAAAATAAGGAACATTAAATACATGCATTTCTTATTGTGTTTCTCTATACAATTGTTAATTCACCCCTTCACCCCGTAAACCTCCCTCGTATATGAGCAAACAGAATCACAATAAGCGGGCGCCGGTAAATGCAATGCAATCAGTAATTTATGCACTTTGTTGCCGGCACGCCGGGCGCGGGATTGCGCGCGCGTACCCGGGATTCCCGGGACTTGCATTCGTCGACTACATAGTTGAGCTATTCAAATGTTGTGACTAATTATGATGGAAATAATAGTAACGGAAAATGTTAGTTTGTGCTCGATTTAGCGTACGGTAGTGAAGACTTAAATGAATGTGTTTTAGAATTACTGTTCAGAACGGGGTATTTACCATGTATTGAGTTTCCGATATTTCGGCGCTGTTGCAAGCACCATTTTCAAGGATTAACTGACGTGATGCGAGTTTTATTTGTGGTCTGCCCACACTCCATAGCGATTCACAGTAATTCCAATGTTATTGACCATGTTAGCTTGAAATCTTATGGTGTATGTTAATAAAAATAGTCGTATGGCATTTATTTTTCGAACCGTGAGATCTTTGAGATGACAAATACGGTTGCCAGTTTTGTTGCATTATTAGCATCACCCAGGGGTCACTTGTAAGGTGACCCCCCAAAGTGGGTAATGTATGTTTTATACAACAAATAATAAAATTAACTTATTTGGTCCGTTTACGGCGTCTTCCTGATTTGTCGATGAGTAAGTGTCAACTTTACTGTCATTCGAGTCAGTACGGCTTCTTTGCTGCGCCTACATTTAAACGTATGCTTCCTGGCGTGGGATGCGCGGAAGCGGGGCTATACGAACTCAGTATTGTCCCGCTTCACCGCATGTTATTACCCCTTGACTGCGCAAATATAATACTGACAGTATCATCAGCAGTTGCAGGAAATCTTTGCAACATCATCAGCTTATATTTAAGAACAACACCACGCAGACACTTAGTCAATACTTATTGGTGAGTTATGTTGTTGAAGCAAACTAAACATGTTAATTACAACGATAAAACACATATTAGATGTCATTACATTTCATTATTGCCAACGTGAACGGCATAAATCACTGTGTTCAGTCGCGGATTTCTGAACGCAACCGGTTGGCACCAGTTTTACTAAAAAACGTCAGAAAAACATGACGATTACGTTGGTGCGCAGTGCACACCCTTATATTCATAAAATGTACCATAAAACATACCTAGCACATTGCAGATTTGTACTTGTAAACTAGTGTGTTAATAACATTTGAGACGTTATTTTCATTCGATATCTCCAAAGTTTAATCTTGCACGGCGAGGTGATTTTTTTAACGTTCGAGGAGCTTCATCAGCGTAACCCAGCCAGCATCGAGGGTTCATCATTTTCGCAATAATTCAACGCACACTGTACATTCTGTTGTATCTCGCTTAGTGTAATTTATGTTTTTTATCGTTTTCTGTTTGTATTTTCGTGTCAATGGGTACACTGAAAATCAGCGTCGTAACACTTTGTGCTGCGACACATGCTGAGTGTTATCCTATTCCGAAACACTTGCAGCATTGTAACCTTTGTTTCCATATTTTTTAGCGTATGTTAATGTGGTTGTGTCTGTGTTTCGAATAAATGCTTCATTCATTCATTCATTCATCAACCACAGTGGGTGAGATCTCTAAAAATTCTATTTTGACAGTTTTCTATTGAATTTTGTAGTGAAGAGGCTAAGATAAATCATTTGACGTATTTAGCGATTATTTATGAATGGTGAATGATTAAGGCGAAGGGTCCGGCAAGGCATCCTCCATACAAACTTTGTGCAAGTTATATTCGTTAGTTTTGGCACTACAGCATTTAATTTTAATTTTTGCTTGTATATATTGGATGTAGGCAGAACTTCAAGTTAAAATTTTGCTTTATTTAAAAAAAAAGAAGTAAAATAATACAATAAATTATTAAATTTTTAAAAAATAACTAGAAGAAATAGCTAACAGAAAAATAAGCATATTGACAAAAAGTTTTAACTGTAGCGCAAACACAAACGAAGAAAAACGTACACAAAGTTTGTATGGAAAGAGCTTGCCTACCCCTTCGCCTTAATCAAATCGATTTTAATGTCACAACGCTACGGGTTATCCAAATTCCGCGACAAAAGTTATTTCACACTTAGTTTGTATATTCGAATATTTAAATATTTTCGTCGTAAGGTATTTTATTTAGGTCGCAAATTTCGTCAATTTGGTCGATTTCCTATCAACTTAGGAAACTATGACCTAAATCGAAACGAAAGGTTTGTCGCTACACTAGTTTTAAAACAAAAAAAGAACAAGGTAAATTATTATTATTATTAATAATAATAATGTTGGGGGACAATCTTACACAAGTCGACCTAGTCCCAAACTACCTATAAGCAAAGCTTGTACTATGGGTACTAGACGACGGTATACATACTTATATAAATAAATACATACTTAAATACATAGAAAACATCCAAGACCCAAGAACAAATATCCGTGAATAATTCACAAATAAATGCCCTGGCCGGGATTCAAACCCGGGACCTCTAGCTTCAGAGGCAGAGTCACTACCAACTAGGCTAAACAGGTCGTCGAATTATTCATTACTACGGACGGAGCTGTCATAGAAAAATGACCAATCATTTGACTGTTCCTATCAAACGAGTATTATAACTTTGTAACTCATGAAGCTCTAATATCATTACTTGTTTTTATTTTTTATTTACATGGGTACCACGCATTTACGTTATATGGTTATTACGATATGTCAAAAGCGAATACTTAGCAAACACAGGGTATTGAAGGGCGAATTTGTAAGTTTTCAATTATATAATATATGTAATCTACTCTCTGTATACTAGAATATTCGAGGAAAACTCTCTGCCTGGAAATAAATCAAAAGCAGGAAACATGTATAAGTAGTATAAAAAGCCTAAATATATAAGCAAAGAAAGACAAACGTTGGCCATAACTAGCCGGCGGTCAAAGCATTGCAACTCAATGCGCTTGGCGGATGTTTATCCGACGGAGATAATGCACGCTACCGCTTCACATGAGGTTGGGAAGAAAGAGAAGATGATACTAAATAGTACTTTACTGCAGATATCAGTACGAAGGCCATCCTATTGGCATCTAAATACAAGGCCAGGATGGCAGTTTTGGTGGAAGCATGTACAGGGATTTTATCAAAAACGTCGTTGAAATTTGATAAAATTATAAGAAAATATCCAAATGCCGCCACGCTCCACGATAATGTATATATTTACCGATTACATTTATGCATATATTATAAGTTTTATTTTTCATATATATATATATATATATATATATTGCATCTGTTTTATTTGGATTGTACATGGTTTAAGTTTGTCTATCTTATTCTACCTACCTTCCACTCAATTGCTCAAAGGTTAGCTGGAAAAGATCCCTTATAGGGATAAGCTCGCCTTTGTACTTTAACGCTTTGTGACCTCTTTATGTTTCAACCTGTAATTGTGTACAATAAAGTGCTTACATACATACATACATACATCATTTATGATATTTTTCCATGTGAGAAAGCCTAAAAGTGATCTTTGAACTATATTAAGATTGAAATGGACCAAAAAATAACAAAATGTAACAAATACGATACGAACTAGTAGCGATAAATACATAATGGTGCTCCCACACTGGCTGTTATAAATGTTATATAAAATAGTGTAACAAGGATAAAGCTATGTAACACTGATGATCAGTCCGACCGTTTTCGGCCATGGCGACCACTCCGACTCCTACCCAGCGTTTTGGCGCTCATGCGCCCGAAGATGGCTTATGTAGCCTATCCCTGCGGCGAAATTCCATGCACAGTGCGGGCACGAAAGTACGCCGTTCCGGTAATCAGTAATCAGTAATCTTTATTGCTTTTTATGGGTACAGTAGTTGGTAAAAAATATATATAAATGATCTGCCATGAAACCCTGCAGGGCACTGCAACATGCGTTTGATAAAATACGTACATTAATTAGCTTACGAGTAATTAAATAAATCATTTTTGAAGTTATAATAAATTACACTTTCTATTTAACTTCTAACATATTTTTTTTTAACTATTTACGTACATTTTACATTAAATTATGTATATATTTCGTTCACATAATAACAGATTTATGTTTAAATTTCCCATTTCTTTTACTCGTATAATAATAATATGCTTATTTTATTTATGTAACTATTTAATTAGCTTTCAAAGAACTCTGTTATGCAGGGCACCTTTTATAGCTCCCTTCACCGGCTGAGGGGGGAAAACAGTGCTATGATGTTGAAGAAAGATACTTGCTGCTATATACTCGTAACATTTATAACAGCCATTGTTAGTTAGTTAGAGCGCTCGTGGCCCAGCGGCACCCGCCTACCGCGTGCGGTATGCGAGGTTAAGCAATGTGGGCGCAGGTCAGTTCTTGGATGGGTGACCGCTTTGAGTGGTTACTAACTGAGCGCTTTCGTGCTTTGGAAGGCACGTTAAGCCGTTGATCCCGTCTGATGTCTACGACAGCAGTCGTTAAGCCAAGTTAGAGGCCTTCGGGCGGCTTGAGAACTTCTAACAGTCAAGTTGCCCACTCACTTGACAAAGGGGGGTCGAAGTTGCACCACGTCCGTAGGGAGTACCCACCGTTACCCTACACGTGACCCCTGGGTGGTGCTAAAAGTGCAACAAAAACTGGCAACCAACTTGTCTTCTCGAAGATCTCACGGTTCGTAAATAAATGACATACGATTAAATAAAACAGCCAGTGTGAGCACCATAAAATAAAAACTTTGCAAAAACAAAAATAAAAATATTATCCTTCCGAGACTCTTTATTCATAATAATCTAAAATTATGCTGCTAGCTTTACTTCAGTCGCTTCCCGCTCTTCCATTGCCCTGATTGCGTGGCACCAAGACAAATGTACCAACGTACCCTCGCTGACCGTTTCTAAGTGCACTAGCTCACTTCGTGGTTTTGCTTGCGGCCTACACTGTACTGCATTATATTTGCCAAACGAACATTTCTCCGTAAAGAGAAACTGCTTTTGTAGATTAGCAGAGAGTAGTAGAATAAACTTATCATGACTTCGCATATAACGCTTGACGGCTTCTAACGACGTCGAGACAATGAAATACAAAACACTTTTCGATCACTCCGTTTTGTGCGTCTTTCTGTTAGAGCGATGTATAACACCACACCTTTGATTCTCATTGTATTCGGATTCTTCTAAACTTCATTCAGTAACCGTTCCGTACCTCGAAAGAAAAAAAGCGGAACCCTTGTAGGATCACTTTCTTGTCCGTCCGTCCTTCCGTCTGTCTGTCAAGACCCTTTTTCTCAGGAAAGCGTAGAGGTATCAAGCTGGAATTTGTATCAAATACTCAGGTCCTACTGTCCCTTGGAGCTGTGAAAAAATCAAACTTCTAAGCAAAAAATCAAAAGATACAGCCGTTTATGCCGCAAATGTCCGAAAATTTTCCACACTCGCAAGGGAATCAAAATCTACAGGGTACTTCCCGTAAACTCAGAATCTTGAAATTTGGTACGAAGCAACGTTTTGTAGTACAAAGAAAGGAAAAATTGCATTATATTTTTACGGAACCCTCGGTGCGCGAATCCAACTCGCACTTAGCCGGTATTTTTTTTTATAAAAAACAGGTATTTAAATATTATTATGAAGATATTTTGATACCTTTAATTATATACAGTCCATGAGGACATAAAATAATCTTCTATTCTGTATTTTTCTCCCCTTTTGCTTACACGTCCTGTCAATACAAGTGATTTCACCTGCAGGCCTATGATGGTTGCCATTTTATCACTTATCGTCGTGGATAAGACATTAGTCACGTAATAATAGCATCAATAAATTGCTCTAAATAATTAATTAATATATATGTTAATACATGTTATAGCTGACGATTCGAAAGTGCTTGTTGCTAGGCCTATTTGAATAAAGAATATTTTGTCTTTGACTTTGTAACAAGTATGCGAGTGCGTGAGTGACGGGCGTCTGATCCACGACAATAATTGATAAAACGGCAACTATCATACGACCTCGACCGCAGAACTCGAAGATTGTAAAAAAGTGTTGTTTGTGTAATCATTCGTCCAAAAGATAGAACAAACCTATATCCTATATAGTCCTCCTCACCGTATCCGGCGTACAGCGATTCCATTAACTATGTTTCACTACTAATTTCAAAAAACAAAAAAAAACAAAATGATAATATAATATTTATTGTGCAAATAGGCCACAAGGGCACTTTTACATGTCAAAGCGTGAATTTATACAATTTAAAAACTGGCAATGTTACATAATAATAATGATGAAAAAATATACTGATTAACAATTCAATGAAACTAAATTTACAAATATTTAGGACATATATTGAAAACGATCTGTGTCCGAATAAACAAATAGTATATAAATTAATTTAGTATTGAGATGTGTATGGTCTCTGAGCGTCCAAATACGATCAATGACAATTATTACAAAGTCCTTAGAGATGTAAATGGTCTCTAAGCGTCATCTTTTAAGATTACTTAGATAGGTCATCATTAGATAAGGCAAAGTGGTATAAAAATGGAAGTGAGTGTAATATTAGCCGATAAACTTCACGTTTGGCGAAACTGTTATCAATGTTTAATGTACCATACTCGTACTTTTTTTCTGGGAATAAAATAAAATAAAAATGATATAAATAATCGTACATATTAACAAAAAAAAACCCGACTTCAATCGAGTTATTCGTTCATTTATCGTGCACACACTTAATGCTAATTTAAGACTTAGGTTTTCTTTTGGATGCCATTGTCAGAACTGGACTAAATTGAAATGACCACACGGGAAGCACCAGCTTTCAAATAAAGAATCTTCAAGATCTTGGCTAGATGCAGGCCAAGAGCAATCCCATTTTTAATACAAAAAAATCGGTTTACCCAGTCTAAAGATATGAGGTACCAAACATTAAAAAAAGCAGTTAAATTGAAAACCTCCTCCTTTTTTGAAGTCGTCTTAAAAACAAAAATAGCTTTTTGTGTAAAAAAAGTGTATTTTTCTTGTCACTCACCTGGTGGTTCCCTTAATGAACAATTTTCCATTGTCATAATTACCATGCGTCAAAAGACACCGCCAACCCATGGGAATCCCTAACCCAATGACTGATTCAAGTGAGTACACAACATGATTATCGAGCTTAACATTAGAAAAGCTTAAAGCTCGGGAGTTAAAGTAGAGCTTCGGTCACAATGCCTTCATTACGCGCTAATTTCCCGCGGGGCCTGTAAATCAGGCTGGGCTATTGTTGTCTTTGTTACCTGAATGTCATATAGTTTTGGATATCGAGGGCGCTGAATTATGCGTGTGAAGATTATCTTTAACGGTTATTATAGTATTTCATTTTTGAGCGTTGTGCTCATATTATTATATAATTATTGTTTGAGACAGCGAACAAATACAACGAAAAATTTATCGTGCACGAAAATATATTTACCACCCAAGTTTAATTAGAAATAAATAATAAATCAATCAAGACATCTGAATATGATATAGGTTATAATTTGTACGCATACAAATTTGCGGGCGGCAGCTAGTATAATAAAATAGCAATTTTAACAGTCCCAAGGGCAAGGCGGCAAAGTTATTCTGCTATCCGGAAGAAAAATCCAATGTATCGTCAGAATCGGTCCAGCCTTTCTTAAGTTATAAATTTTGTAACAAACGCAAATTTGTATTAAATATATAGATGAGTATTTTTTATACACGGTGCTCTTGAGGAACCCAAATAATTTAGCCAGCGTATTCCTGCCCATATTTACAAAATAAAAAGTCGTATAAAGTAATCAGTACCTCTAGTATAAGTTTTTTCGAAACATAAACACAAACGAACGCGTTTGCGTTTAGTCTCAATTTGTATGGTAACTTGAACAGCGCCTCTGGTGGTAACTATTAGAAACTAAAACAACGAGTATAAACCTTTATTGCTAACTATTAACGCGCGTATTTCAAACTCGGTGAGCGCGTTTGAAAATCGAATCGTATTTTCTTTGTTTATGCGAGTATAAGTTATTATTTTGACATTCGTAAGCGTTTAGTAACGTAAACTTTTTAGTTAAGTTACTCACTTGGTGTTTGGCTAGTGAGAGCCTGGTGAGAGGGTGTATTTAATAGTTGGAATTTGTTTTTTATAGGGATTATTGCGAGAATTGTGCGTAAAACATATTTGCTCGTAATTTCTTTGCTTGGAATATGTTTGTGAGTGCTCAAACCCAGAATCAACGTAAACATCTTCGCCGAAAACGTAAAGCTTTACGGGTACTATCCGATCCTGTAAAAGATCTAAGTGATGTCGAATTTCGGTAATAATACCGCTTAACCATAGAATTATTATTATTAGCATTCCTTTATCGTCAAGAATTGGCAAATTCAAAGGAACTCGGCTAGTACCTAAGCTTGCAACAGGTTTGTGATTTCGGTCATACAATGTCTGTCATATGCTCACAATGTTACCTACCTAGTTACTTGAATATAATATCGAATTTTTGCATTTCTTAACTGCACTATTTTTCTATGCATGTGGATCATATCAGCGTCCGTAGGTGTGTTTAAAAATGTATGTCAAAAATTATGCAGTACCTACCTACTCACAACCAGAGGAAGTAACCCAACCCCTGATTCATCCAGAATGTTAAATAAATATATAAGTTTTCCAAAAACTCTAACTGTCCGGTTATTTTATTATACTTGTAAAATACAAATGTTAAAGGCATATTTTTTGTGATGCGTGTTGATACACATTTTAATTTCCAGATTTTATAGTATAGTATACCAGGCATTGTAGGATGTGTGGATGGCAACCACTTTAAAATATTTACAACATCACTGGAAATCGAACACCTTTTTACTGTACAAAATATTACCATTAATTAAATGTTCAAAGGGTAAGGATTACAAAGAAGAACAAATCCATGTATCATATCATATTATTAGATAATAGAATTTTGTATTTATTTTAAACCAAGAATGAAATTGTCCTTTAATCAGGACGGAATATCGTTAATTATATGTCCCTGTTCTTTAATAAAATCAAATTTATAATTGCTATGTTCACTATCAACTATGCTATACTTAAATTAAGCTAATCAATGCAAACTAAACTACATGAATCCACTTAAACCTATAGGCAAACAACACACAAAAATACACAGAAGCTTAACAAACTTATAGGAGTTATAGGTATTGTATTTAGATCAAACTCAAAATTAATGATACCAATTTTTTTTAGTTTTGGTATATAGAATAAAGAATTCTGAATGTTAAACCAAAATTTGAAGGTGCAAGTTGATATAATGGATTTAGGATTAATTTTGGTACTAAATTTTACTAAGTACTGATTTTTAATTTTAGGACATTCTGGCTACTCGCAGCCCACAGCATTCCTGGTTAATGACTACTTTTTTGCTGGTGATTCCTGGCTTTACGGCTCCCCAGATTATTAAATGCCCGGGGTCCACTACCTCATCCCAAGAACTGGTGTAGGACTTGTTTCAATATCAACAAAATATGTTATTCTTAAATTAAATAAAACAACTTTGAAACATACATATGTAATTTTAATTCTTTATAATTATATCTTATGAATACACTCTTCTTACTGAAGTTATTCAATACATATCAGTCATCTAGAGATCATTATCATTGATAATAGACCTGTATGTTATTTAGGACAATAGCATAGGAATATTGTTCTAGAGAATAGAAACCAAACAACATACCTATAACTTAAAAATCAAAGTTGAAGCTAAACTTTGATTCCTTACCTTATAAGCTACCTATCAGATAAAGTATTAAAGTTCATTGTGACATCATGTTGAACCCATTTTTACCGACTTCAATAGAAGGAAGGAGGTGTTCAGTTCGTCTGCATGTTTGCTTGTTATATCATTCAATGGTGTAGAGTGAGACACACTACCCAAGCGGCTAAAATTAATAAGTCAGGTTGAGGAACTGTTGGAGGCCCGGCACACAGCTCCAGCCTTACTGAGTTGTAAGAGAGAGCCCTCTGTATAATGGGCATCCAAGCAGCTACAGGCATATACCCAGTGTTGGAGAAGCAGGTTTATCACTTATCACACTCCTAGCAGGTCTGTATTTTGAATTACTGAAGAACTTAGACAAATGATAGTTGCTTATGGTTATTCCTCATCATCCTCCTAGCGTTTTCCGTTTTATTTCACCGGTTGGACAGCTATTCGAGAGGCCTTTCATCCTTTCATCCTGCCGTGAGCGTCCTTGGTGGGTTTATTTGTATTATCATGTCTGAAAATGAATAAACACCATTTAATTGAAGTATTCCGAGTGACTTATTTTAGTTTAAAACGAGTTCAAGTACATACTTAGACTTGAACTCTAAATAAGTTTTTATTGCACACAATAATTAAATTAAGACAGCGTCATAATAACTACAGCATACTTACTTTTCCACAATCAACATTTCGAACTGGATCGAATATGTTCTCATTTTGTTTTAATTATTTTCATTTCAGTCTTTTAATCTAAATTTTACTTCTTCAATAACTAGTAAATTGTAAACGCTGCTCGCGCGTTTTCGCGACATTGACTTGACAGGTGCTTGAAATCTTACATCCTTTTCACTCTTGCACTGAGACATGGAACAACATGATAACAGATATAACCCGAACGAATTATGTAGTGCTCTCACGAGCTTAATACGTCTAAATGAATGGTACTTCGTAATTTCATCGCGTATCGATCCAAGGCAGCCAACATCCGAAACAAAACTAAACTAAAAATGTTGCGACTAAACGCAAATCGAATCGAAAGTTTCGTTCTAAATCATACTCGCATGTTTTCACAAAACGGATCGCCAGTAGTATGCTCGTTTAACGTGATCGAATAGTATTCGATTGTTTTGCTTAAAACTTATACTAAGCATACTGGATTCGGCATAGTTTTCGAGTAATTGATGATATTTGTTTTAAAAATATTCCAGTATAATGCACCTTTATGATAGCGACGTTGCAAGACCGACACATCATCTGACTGACGTAGACTGCATAAATCAATTTCGTTCCTCTGTCACTATCATTGTTTAAGTGTCAACCGTTAGTGTACTTTTTTCCCAAAAGCTCATAATAATAAATTAATAAGTGGAATCTAAAAGTTCAATAGCAACATCTAAAGTATGATCATTCTTTTCGTTAAATCAACGCCTAGAACAGTATTTTTTGTAACATCTTGATAAATAAAATGACTAAACGTTAAATAAACGAATAGATAAATTCAACAAACTAAAATTAAAGTATATAATAAGTATTTTTTCATTAAAATGCATGCATATTCCTTTTGATGATAATAGCGATGGCTTTAAGTTTTTGCTAAAAATTGGACATGGAAGTTCGAAGTGTTTTTGCTAACGATATTTTGTTATGTGAATTTTGTTATTGTTTAAATTGATTAAAGTTTACGATACCGAAGTATTTTTATATTATTTCCTGAAATAAATCAACACAGATATTAATAAAAATATCCATTTATTACACAGCAAGCAAACAATATCACTGTCAGGAATTGCAATGCCCGATCTGTATCCAGACGATCAATCTCGCTATATCAGCTGTACAGCTACGTGCACTTCATTGAAATCCGTGACCGCTAAAGTAGAAACCACCACAGCACTCCGAGTATTTTCTGTTACAGCATCCTTAGTACATTTTGCACCATGACGCACTCAAAAACAAATTTATTTACTTTTCTTTCAACTGATTTAATTTGACTAGTACAATTATTATTTGCAAGTAGATTACATTCGTCGCATCGTTCAAATCAATGAAAACAATGTGACACATCATGTTCATATGACTTACGTCATTATCTAAAGTATTAAGAAAACACACTCCGAGGAAATTTAAGTGGCCAGTCCGGTCAATAATCCATGGAGTTTGATAGCATGGTTTGATAGTCTTATTTGACAGCAAATGCCAAGTTTGCCGCGCCAGTTTGTGAGGGGCTTAAAACTTCGGAAAAAACGCCTAGTGTGTGGAAAGTTGTAAATCATGAGTAAAGAGTTCTGATTGCACTTTAAGCCAATCCTGCCTTGAAACAATTTGTCTGACAAAGAAATATCATTATGACTTTGATTAGTTTCTACTAATGAAAAGAGATGACAATAACAAACGTTGCCAGCTCGTCCTAAGGCATTGTTCTACTGGTGAAACAAAAAATATTTTTTAATACAGTTGCTCAAAAAGTGCTACTTTACGTAGCTGTTTAGCGTGCGGAAAGTTGGTTTTCGCGCACTAGTGCTTTTTACTTTTCCAATTTTTTTAAATTTATGCTTGTTCCAATGCATGACTCCTTATTGCAGGGTGTTAAATATTAGTTTCCTTTAAACGTCGTAATCAACATAAAAACCTACTGTTAATATCAGAATACGAAAAATATACACATTTCATATTTTATTACTTACCTATTCATCATTATAACACGTTTATTTTTTAATATTGAATATTGAAAAACCGTTCTTAATAAGTTGTCTGAGTGGAACGGAACAGCTGCCGAAACGCCTGTCAAAGAAGAGGCGTTTTTACTTACTGCAAGCATGTTTTAAGTTTCTAAAGGCAACATTCGATATTGTTTTTATAAATATTACTTGTTGTTTTTCTTATTTTTTCGCAACTGTATTAAAAAACGTCGTTCAATACACGTGCGGAAATGTCATTCTTCACTCGTCCCGAGTGTTGCCACTCGCCTGCGGCTCGTGGCATCCCTCGGTACTCGTGAAGAAATGACATACTTTCCGCACTAGCATCGAAATGTACTATATTTATTATGTATGAAAACTAAAAAATACTTAATAGTTGTATTTGGACATAGGTTCATAAAAACTTTTTACTCCTCACGAGCCCAGGAACACGCCGGAAAAATGATTTGGGTTCCTCAAGAGCACCGTGTATATTACTTGTTTTAGTGTTTAAAGCTATTGATAATTATTTGATTATGAGCTAAGAATTTATTTAACTACTTAAGCCGCGATTCCATCTGACTTGCTTGGCAGATAAGGAAGTCCTTAAGATATTACTTAGGTACTATTATGCAAAACTCACTGATAAGGTTTTATTTGAATAAGAATAGCACTATTGTATTTTTTAACTTGTCTAGGTTAATTTTCATATTAGATCTAAAAAATCAAACAAATATTACCGAGGTAAAATCCCTCAATCCTATAAGAATGTTGATATTACGTCTTCCGTAAATTAGTAGGTAACGGCGTCTGTAGTAGAAACTCAATTCGATTCCCCAGCCTCCAGTCTCGCTAATCTTAGTGCTCAGCTAACTAGTCGGCTTAGCTGCAGGCTATACCGTCGCGTATCTCGACGCAAACTCATCTCTGGAGGTCGATTGGGTTGCTTCCTTCACAACGCGATGTATATCATGAGTTACACGCGTCCGCTTCAGCGAATTATACTCACTTACTTACTTACTAGGCTGGCTCGATGACCCGAAGAGGATCTTGGCCTCCAACAGAAGAGAGCGCTACTCTTCTCTATTCTGCGCCACCTTACGCCAGTTGGGTACTCCGAGGTTAGCCAGGTCCTTGACGGCCTTGTCACTCCAGCGGTATCTGGGACGACCAACCGGTCGTTTTCTAGCGAATTAAACTAGACTTTTTTAATTAACCAGAAACAGAAAAGTGAGGAAGTGGTGTTTAAGATGCGCAGATAAGAAACAAGGTAACCAACATAGCCCACAGGCGCAGGATTGCCAAACTGTGTGGCAGTGGGCGGACCACATTGCCCGGAGAATCGATCGCCGAGCGAGCGAGTTCTCGAGTGGCAACCAAGTACCGGACGACGTAGCATTGGATAGCCCCCGCGAGGTGTGTTGATGACCTGGGGCGCTACCGCGAACCAAAAACGAAATATCTGCCTCTCTGTCGCACTTGCATACTGATCTGACAGAGAGGGAGATACTTCATTTTCAGTTCGCGGTAGGCCCTCTGGTTCAGGTCGCGGGAATCCGTAAGATGCGGGCAGCCTATGACTGGTCATTGTGGCAGTGTCTGGGGGACGCCTATGCCCAGCAATGGACGTCTTCCGGCTGATGTTGACGATGATGAAATGGTCTGATAATGGTGGTGTAAGATGAAGGGACATCCCCAGTTAGGCTTCTCCAATAATGAGCGAGTTGACGTTTCGCTGTTACATTTTTAACACATCTTTTCACCAGACTACGCGTTGGAATACGCGTTAAACAGTATAAAGCCTGATCTAGTCTGCAGACTGCTAAGTAGTGAACACCAAATGGCCACGCGAGCATATCTCGCGACACAACAGCTCATCTCGTGAGATGCACATTTGCACCTGCAGGTGCGTTCCCTTTGGCACCTACATTTGAAAACAAAAGTGTGAACTAAAATTTTGAAGTTTCTTTCAAACAATGTCGCCAACTAACATTTCTAATTCTAATTTTCTAAACCAACTTATACTAGAAGCTAAATAAAACTAAATATTTGCCCTAAAATTGGCAGCATGTTTTATAATTCCCCACATTTTTTGCCCATCTGTTTACATTCTTTTATAAAGATACTTTTGCTCCATAGAGCGCAATGCAAAGTCAAAGTCAAAGTCAAAATATTCTTTATTCAAATAGGCCTAGCAACAAGCACTTTCGAATCGTCAGTTATAACATGTATTAACATATATATTAATTAATTATTTAGAGCAATTTATTGATGCTATTATTATTCTTTAAAATAAATATTGTATTGTTGTAGACATGTCAAAGTAAGAAATTATTTTGTAGTAAAATTCACAATAGGATCGTCAAAACATAAATAATAATAATAATAAAAATATATATAATAAATTAAAATCTAGACAGTTTCTAGAATAAAATCAAAATATCAAAAAAAAAGATCATATTAATATCTAATGCCATAATGATTAATTCATTAATATTTCAGTCACAATTAATCCCACGGTGTTTTATCATTCATGTAATCATGTGTGCTATAATATGCTTTCGATATGAGTTGACGCTTTACATAATTTATTAATAGATAATTCAGTTACGTTTCTTGGAAGCATATTATAAAACTTCACACCATTACCCATGAATGATTTTCTAATTTTCTGGAGGCGAGTGGTGGGCACCGCGAGTTTGTGTTTATTTCGAGTATTAATATTATGTATGTCACAGTTCTTCCTGAAATTTACAATTTTTTTATGTACATACACAATATTATCATAGATGTATTGACAATGCAATGTCATTACATTAATGTTATTGAACTTATCTCTAAGTGAGTCTCTATGGTTCATTTTATATATTGCTCGAATAGCCCTCTTCTGCAGAACAAAAATGGTATTAATATCTGAAGCACTGCCCCATAGTAAAATACCATACGACATTATACTGTGGAAGTAACTAAAATATACTAATCGAGCTGTCTTCACGTCTGTCAGTTGGCGGATCTTGCTCACGGCAAAAGCTGCAGAACTCAGTCTATTCGAGAGATTAGCAATATGGGGACCCCATTGGAGTTTGGATAGTACTATCCACTAGTTCCAATTCCACTCATCCTTCACAATGACACTTGTTTGATCGTGCTTAACGTTAGTCGTGATGCTACGCTTAAACCAGCTTTTTTTTTAAATTTTAAATCCAACTTCGGTACCATGATTTAAACTTGCACGATTTTCATACAATATAATGAGTAAACGCGTCTTAATCGCCTCTAATCAAATTTATTTACTTTTCGATGTCAATCGAAATTTCGGATATGCCACGGTAAAACATCATTGTGTCGCGCGACTAGATACCTTTTTTATATTCCCGCTTGCGCCAATCTATCCGCGAGCAATATGACATCTCAAAGACGAGACTTCAGAGACGTAAATTAATTTAATTATATGCGATTTAGTACCGTTTTCTTATAATAATGCCGGTGCGTAATGGAACAACCCGTTCAGCCCCACCTTGCGCCCCGGCGCTCCTTTGTGTAACCTTTTAGCATATCACACGCCATGGCTGGAATTGGACAGCTCCCCTTCGATTCCCGGTCTAAGCAAAATGCGAAGACTAACATATTCGTTCTAAAATTTTGTAGAAATATTTTCGGTATGAGAATTTTGTGAAATTTTCATCGCGTTGGTACTCATTTCAAGATCAGCTCAACGTGTGTTGAAGAAAATGGTCAAAGTTATAAAGACCACTTTGGCCTATGAAACTGGTAAGTCAGGGTTCAAAATAGAGTTGAATGCATAAAGATCAGCAGGGTAATCGAGTAACTTTCGAGTGTACGATAGGTAAATCTAACAGTTATTTTAACTATACAAAATGATATTTAGATCTACTTTAAGCACGCTCGGAAACTTTGCGAAATTACCCCGTAATTAGACTAAAGGTCATATCAAATTTTGGTAACCCAGTACCTCCACCACCACCATAACAGCCGAAGGGCGTCCACTGCTTGACATAGGCCTTCCCCAATTTCATCGGGGGGAAATGCCATAATCGCCTCGCATACGAATTGGCGATCGCAGTATCTCCACCACACTCCAGGGATGCTGCTGCCCATCCCCCGGTGGTCTTGATCGTAGTTTTAGACTTAACTTCAGGTTATGGGTATTATTTAATTTACTTGTAGGTCAAAATGGAATGCTCTCAAAACCCAGTTCCGTAACAATATTTGCCGTACAATATTCATATTTGCCGTAACGTATCGCCAACCACGCAGGACAAATGAGACCAGGCTCCATTAGCTGAATTAAACGCCTCATGTCTCCGCGTATATCGACTGCCTACTTTGTACACCTCTAGTCTTTCCCTAGAACACCAATTGAAAACCAACCTTATCTTGATAAAGTTAGAGGGGAACTTAGAAGGTTAACATCGCAGTGAGATATAACGTTTAAGAATTAGGAAGTGAATATCCCGCTGTATTATGGCTGGAAGGTAATGAATATGTTAGTGGCATAACATAACTTTTGCTTGAGTTTTCTCAGTGACAGTGTGCATTGTGGCTATGCTGTTTTATGTACGAGTGGAGGGATTTGGTATGTGGGGGTTTCTAGGTATGAGTCGGTTATGGAGATAGGTAAACGTTAAAAGGGAAACATGATCGTTGTTTCTGTTGTTATACACGTAAGATGACTGGAAACTATAGTGGCCTTCATTATTGAATTCCATACATCGTATTTGTGAAAAATACACTTTAAATCCAGAAAAAAACTACTCTTAACGGATCAAAATAAATAGAACAAAATATACATAAGGGTAATCTAAATGTCACAATTCGAAACATTTATTCTGCAAAAGGCTACAAGGGCTCTCTTACAAGTCAAATCTGTATGTAACATCTACAGATCATACAGTAATTTAAATACAGCTATCCAACGTGGGAATGCCGCTAACGTTATGTTATGGGCACTTTTGCACTGGGATCGGCATGGGGTGGATTATTTTATTTATAATTGTGTTATTAATTTTGTAAGTCTTATTTCAATTGTAATTTTTCATTATTTAAATATAGTTTAAAAAAGCGCAATACCTACGTTATTATGTATCAGACTTGTTCATGATTTTTTACCTCCGTTCGCCGCCAGAATAACTGCAATACGACTATACGGTAGTCAAATCTGCAACTTTTTACTAAACTTCATAAATGCTCGGTTAGTATGAAGTTTGTACGGAAATATACCTAAAGAAGTCACAAGGTTCTATGACCAAACCGCGTCCTCTTTGTCATGTTTATGTGATTAAGAATCTTTAAAATTGCATAAATAGGTGAGATGAATTATGATTTTTCCCGAGTATTTTCGTAAGCGTTTTTTATTAGTACAGTCAACAGCAAAAGTACATGATCATTTAAAAGCCGAGCCACACCGAATGCGTGCGCAGCACGTGCGCGTGCGCGTGTGCGTGGCGTGCGCGTTGTACCTATCGTATGAAATGTCATTGTGGATGACAAACCGATAGCGTGCGCAGCACGCGTGCACGCCACGCAACCGGTTTGTCATCTACTATGACATTTCATACGATACAACGCGCACGCCACGCACACGCGCACGCGCACGTGCTGCGCACGCATTCGGTGTGGCTCGGCCTTTAGTACTTTGTCGCACGCAACTAACGTAACAATACTGCGTCAGTTGGCATACGTCAAAGTTGTGAAAGTGACAAGGTACTAAAATGATCGTCTACTTTTGTGTTGACTGTATCGTAGAACAATATTTTTTTGTAGTTATGTTAAATAACTTATTCACTCCAGCTGAGCAGGGTGATGACGTAAAGTACTTTAGCCAAAAATATGACCATTCCCTTTTTAAAATACGTTACTATACCAATTTTCTCCCTTGAATTTGAATCCTACAGCTTAAGAAGTATAGCTAGTTTCATGTAATGGAAAGGAGCCGTTTAACTCCATCTCCAGTCCGAGCGGTAAATCGCCCGGTGACTTAACGGCGGTGTAAATACTCCTGCGCGGGCGCGGTAATTTACTGCCTAATTGCGCGCCATCTGTTACTCGAGATCATAGGCATAACGATCATTAGTGAGGATTAGGGGTTAACTCAGTGGAATGTTGATAATTAGATTAGATTTCTTTATTTTAAGATAAAAACTACAGTGCTAATTTGCGTATATGTCAATATTACAAGATTTTTCATCACAATCTTGAATAACAAGAAATAAAAAAAAAATCAGGTCCAAAATGACAGTAAACAATATGGATATGAATCTCCTACATACAAGGGATTGTCAGTACCATTTCACAAAAATGAACAATGTAAACTAGGCATAATTCCAACAGAATGTGTTTAAAAAATGGACATTAAAAATATATACATAGTATTAAAAAATCAATGATACAAAATAAAATGAACTAAATGGATACTTCAAATAAGGATTGACACAATATTGAAAAAATATAAAACGCAATATAAAAGTCCTAAAACCATATGAAATACTTAAAAATTGACTTCAATCATAAGTTTTCTCCTAAATCTTGCACAACTTGACTATAACTTTAACTATATTATTCTAAAATTTTTCTTCTTCTAAAATAACTGAAAAATAGGAAACACTAAGCAAGATCATTTTTGAAAATTGCTTTTCTACTCCCACTGTGGTATTCGATATTGCAATTTCGAAGTCAGTTAAATGTCAGCGCCAACGATGCCGTATCTACAGTTGTTATCCGGCGCCGGGCGTCCGGTGGCGGGTAATTGGGAACGGACACCGGACGCTGCCGGGTCCGGTTACCGGCTATAGCTTTGTTCTATCCCCTAGGCTTCAGATGTAGTAAATTTTATTCTTATGTCGTAGGTAGGTACTGATTTTATAGAAATGTTTAAAAATTTCTTTTTGCTAGCTATTTTTTAATTCTCTGCGACTATAAATAGATATAATATCTACCTATATTATATATGCAAAAGTATCTCAGTATTTTACTGTTACTTTTCTACGCTTAAACTGCTGAACCAATTCCGATGAAATTTGGTACATTTCCAAATAATTTGAGAATGGACATAAGATAATGTTTATCCTGCTCATTCATTCTTTATTGCTATAAAAGCTTTTCATTCTTCATTGCTGTAAAATGGGGTTTGTAAGTTTTAATGGCGATAATTCACAAAACGTCTTAAATATGCGAGAGAGGGTTTTCTGTTTTACGACCCGTGTTTTGTACACAATTTTACGTCACCGCTTGGTCAAAAAGTGGGTTTTCTTCAAATAGGGTTGTCAAAGAACTAAGCATTGTTTTACAACCCGACTTGTTTAAATATATGTTTACAATATAGTACACGTGCTGCGCATCGGGCAGTTTTATAATGGCTCTTTGTTATCTTTTCCTTTCATATATAGGCAACAAAAGGTGTTGCAAAATAGCAACTCAAGGCACATGCAGAAAAAATCCGATCTCAATTGAATATTCTAATATATTACTTTACAATTTGAAAAGCATTGTACTTACGAAGTCTTCGATTACAAGTTTATAACAACACTTGTGTTTTGAATCAATTAGGCGATTCTTCGGTAAGAAGCACAGATTACTGGTAAGAAGGCTTTGCCAAACCACATGGCTGTTGCCTTTAATAAGCATTCTCGAAGCCTTAAGCGTTAATAAATAAGGTTTAATATTGAGCGAGATTCATTTATGCAACTGTTATCGGAGTGAAGTCAAGGTATAGCCACGTTTGCCTAGTAATTGTATTATCGGACACATATGAACTTATGATAATACGAATAGGGTTGATATTTGACTGCTGGTCCTTAGCTGACACGCAGGTTTTATATTTGTCAATTGGCTCAACAGGTGTGTGATTTCGCAAAGATTTTCGTATGCAGAAGCAGAATGTTATGCATGAATGGAAAAGTATGTTACATTATATTTACATAGGCGTATATTTTTTAAATTCTTACTATTCTCGCATATTATTTCGTTTATTCACAGCGAATGAACACAAAAACATTTTTTGTACATTATTAAACAAATCTTATTTTTTATCACAAATGGTATTTTATGCCACCGGGGAATTGGCAGCAGCATTCCTAGAGTGCGGTGGAGATACTGCGATCGCCAACCCGTATGCCAAGCGTGGCGATTATGGCATTTACGAGTACCCCCCATGAAATTGGGGGAGGCCTATGTCCAGCAGTGGACGTCTTAGGGCTGATATGGTGGTGGTGGTGGTGGTATTTTATGCAATAGTTACAATATAAGGGTTTTTAAAATTCGAGAGTCACTGCATTAAAGACTTGAGAATTTTAAGACCTAGTTATGTAACGTTGCACACAATAATTTATCTCCGACAGCTAAATACTGTGATTAAAATTTAAAAAAAAATATGGTGGCATAAGACGGGCATTGACAGCATTATTTTTTATTTTAAAAAGAGGCACACCTCTTTTGAAAATAAAAATAAATAGCACCCAGGCATCCTTCCTTAAAAATAAATTCATTCTTTCATTCAGGATGCAGTTGTACTGAGAATAGCGCTAGGAGTATGATGAAGTGTTCATAGGCTAAGGTGTTTACTTACAAACAGGCGGAAACTCGCTGACATACATTAGTTGAGAACTGTATTATACGCAGCAGCCACCCAGGTGGCACCAACTCAGCATATCGCAACATCGCCACCCCATTTCAAAATATACATACTGAATGATTTGTCATTCATTAGTTCTTACATCGACCATATGCACGTTCAATTGATATATTTTATTTACTTGTGATGCCGTCAGGAACTAAATATTCAATTCTTGGTCTCTCTCGATTCCTCTGACTCCCAGCCTAAATACTCGTATTTACTTCAAACATACTAAATACACACCAGTAACACATGTATAGACAAACATACTCTTGTGTATCAGAACGCTAATGCAAACTTTGATACCCTTGGTTATTGACTAAGCTTGGGCAAACAGTTTGGTGAGACTGCCTTATCGTCTTATTCTGCGATGCAAACATAAAGACAAGGTTATCTGGGAATAGAACTATGGTTCTATATTCAATATTATTTTATGTTTTTAATTTAGCATCATTCATTACAATTTTCCCAGTACTACAAACGAAAAAATTAGAACGAAAGTAGGTTTTGTTTTCGATAATGTAATTTTCGGTGAGGAATGAATAATGTGTACTGTAAAAAAGGCAGTGAGGCCGTTGGAGCGGAAAGGTTCTCAAGTGGCGACCACGTATCGAAAGGCGTAGCGTGGCCAAACGCCCCACATGGGGACTGAAGACGAGTCGCGGGTGTCCCTCCATGCCGCACCTCGCGGTTTAAGAAATCATTTCTGATTCGCACTGCTTCAGTCTGGAATTCTCTTCCGGCGTCTGTATTTCCGGAAGCTAATGACCTCGATGTCTTCAAGGTAAGAGTGAATAACATTATTATTAGGCATCTTCTGGGTGAGCGTGTTCCATCTTAGACTTTGTCTTAACTTTCCATCAGATTAGACTAAGGTCAAACGCAATCCCATTATCAATAAAAAAAATGCGGGGTGGCGCAGGACCGGTCATTGTGGAACCCACTGTGGTATTCGATATTGCAATTTCGAAGTCAGTTAAATGTCAGCGCCAACGATGCCGTATCTACAGTTGTTATCCGGCGCCGGGCGTCCGGTGGCGGGTAATTGGGAACGGACACCGGACGCTGCCGGGTCCGGTTACCGGCTATAGCTTTGTTCTATCCCCTAGGCTTCAGATGTAGTAAATTTTATTCTTATGTCGTAGGTAGGTACTGATTTTATAGAAATGTTTAAAAATTTCTTTTTGCTAGCTATTTTTTAATTCTCTGCGACTATAAATAGATATAATATCTACCTATATTATATATGCAAAAGTATCTCAGTATTTTACTGTTACTTTTCTACGCTTAAACTGCTGAACCAATTCCGATGAAATTTGGTACATTTCCAAATAATTTGAGAATGGACATAAGATAATGTTTATCCTGCTCATTCATTCTTTATTGCTATAAAAGCTTTTCATTCTTCATTGCTGTAAAATGGGGTTTGTAAGTTTTAATGGCGATAATTCACAAAACGTCTTAAATATGCGAGAGAGGGTTTTCTGTTTTACGACCCGTGTTTTGTACACAATTTTACGTCACCGCTTGGTCAAAAAGTGGGTTTTCTTCAAATAGGGTTGTCAAAGAACTAAGCATTGTTTTACAACCCGACTTGTTTAAATATATGTTTACAATATAGTACACGTGCTGCGCATCGGGCAGTTTTATAATGGCTCTTTGTTATCTTTTCCTTTCATATATAGGCAACAAAAGGTGTTGCAAAATCCCGCTTAATGTGCTTTTCGTCATGTTAAATAAGCTACAGACTAGTATATACAGCCCCACACACACACGCGCGGTAATAATCGAGGTAATTGCCGCACGAGGTTTGCATTGCATAGGGATTGCATTCTAGATTACACACTTCCTTTTACGGTACTCAAAATGTATCCCGTCATTTATTATTCAAAGTAATTAACCGATAATAAAAATGAAAGCATGAAGAACAGTGGGCTATCTGAAATTACATACATAGCATGTGTTCAAGCACAAGATAATGTTATTTTTCAGCAATGGAGCACAAAACAAGACATTTAAAAGAGGAAAATATTATTAATCTACTTATGTAATGCTATGTTTACACTGTTAACACGTTAGTTGTTATGTACGGCTGGTAGCGAGCCACATTGTCGGGCAACCCGCTGCATTTGCCCATTTATGTCCTCATTACCCGGCACGGCTACATCTCAATTTTATTATAATGCTGCTCGTTGCGTCAGAATTCTCTATATGCTTTTGTACTTATAACGGATTGAACTAAAAACATAAAGGAGGAAAAGCATTATCCACAAAAAATTCAAAAACAAAAAGTAAAGTAAAGACCCAGAGCATCCTGAAGGATGTACAGTTGCATCCTTCAGGATGCCCTGGGTCTGCTACTTAATCGCAAGAATTAGCGTAAGCACTAGTTTTTACGGAAGCGACTGCCATCCTGACCTCCCAACCCAAGAGGAAACTAGATTAGGCTTGTTAAGCCACTCACTTGACTGTTAGAAGTTCTCAAGCCGCCCGAAGGCCTCTAACTTGGCATAACGACTGCTGTGATATACAGCAGCCGGAATCACCAGCTTAAGTGTCTTCCAACGCAACAGGCGTTTAGTTAGTAACCACTCAAATCGGTCACCCATCCAAAAGTTGACCCTTTTTTGTTTATGTGTCGAAAATGCATTACTTACACCCGCTGGGAGCGCCCTCCTCGGGCCAGCTGGCAGCCCAAACAGGCCGGCTATGGGTGCCTCTTAGCTTAACCGTGGATGACCCAGTCCACAAGTCTAAAGGACAGAGCCCCGCTGGGGATCGAGAAGCATGACGTGTTCTGGTGAAGGCCTTCTGTACTACACAGGGGTACCATAAGAGACCAAGAAAAACATTATGTGAGTAAGCGTTGTTTAATAAAACGGCATAAAAGTCGTCCCATGTACTATCAGTTACGGCATTGCAACGTACTCTTGTCTCTTCAGTGAATTATGCCAGTTAATGTTATAACACAGTTCAGTGCCCGTTCACTCAACAATTACAGTCAAAACTTCCGACACGGGCTTGGCCTAAAAACCCACTTCGCTATTTGCAACATTATGCAATTAAAGCGTCTGAGAACCATCTGGCTTTCAGACTTGACTGAGTATTAACATAATTCTTTTAGCATTTTCAATGCTCCGTCAAACATAAAAGCTGACATTCATACGCCATGACATCGGAATGTCAAACGTGAAGTTGAATCTTATAGAAATGCATGTACGTTGATATCGCACTGCACACCGTGACGGATTTATCCGTCGTTGGCGTCTAACCGATGGTTCGGATGTGTCAGTCATTGGCGTCCAAAAGGTTAACATAGCTTTGGTACTCTGAAAGCTGTCATACCATTAAAAATTAAATTATAAACAAAAATAATGACTACTACTAAATAAATTCATTTTATTCGGACGTGCAACCTCAGACAAAGGCAACTTCCTGATTGGTCAGTGAGGAGGCGGTACAATATGAGAAAACTGTCGGCCGTCAGAATCAACTGTCAGTCGGGTCAGTACCGCTTTTTACCGCGCTTCTACATTTAAATGAGTGCTTTTTAACTAGCGCGGATACGAATGCAATACTGCCCCGCTTCTGCGCATGATATTGCTACTGCGCAGTATCTCTGCAACCCCAGTAAGATCACGTCAATGAAAAAAAAAACACATATCGATCCCGCCCCGCCTAGTCAGGAAGTCACCTTAGCCGTTATTGCTGTTTGGTAGATTCCGGCCATAAGGTTGTCGCACACATAACCGCTCAGCACCGTATCGACGCCGCCTCAACTCGAGCCGTCCTACTGAAGTATGTAATTTCTTACAAAAAAATATTTCTTTATCTAGACACGCGGCAGCGTGTCCAGCCAATTTAACCCCAGGAACTGCCGGACAGCTGCCGTGTGTTATACACGAACCGTTTGGAGCCATTTTTGACCCCCCAATAACTCCAAATCTATCTAACATAAAAAAATTAGATAACATAAAAGATTTTATGGTATTATATACTTCATAGAAAACTGCCAAGTTAGGCTCAAAATGCATTAAGCCGCAGTAAATTAGTTTTACTGTAAACAATGTAGTGCCGGACTTGATACCATTTCAGAGAATCTACGGAACTTGGCCCCCATTTAGATCTCATTTCTTTTGTCGGTGAAGACAACAACCAAGCATCGCATATTCTGAATATTGAACTTGGCTCCCATTTTCACATTTATGTTTTTGATGGGATAAGAAATTACATGCTGTAACACACACATATCGGCATCGGAACAGCATCGCCTTGCCTCGGCACAAACTGGTAATCCACAAGCGGTGCGCGGGTAATTCGCAGTTATCGAGCTTACGTCGGGCCACCGCCGCGCTTGCGTCTCACCGTCGGAACGAGGACGGCGCGCAGACCGCCATCGTTCCCTCCGCGGCCATCGACGATCATCGACCACCAGTTCTAGCTGCCGACGCACTGTCGCCCAGCCGTAAGCGCGACGTCACCTAGCCACAGCCGCACGGACACTTTGGACGTGCTGAGCAGTTTCTATTACGTGCTTACGTATGGTTGACGCCTGGCTGACAGCGAGCCGATGAGGTGAGGCGGCGACGTTCCCGTGCCGAGCGGTTACGTGTGCGACAACCTTTAAACTATTTTCGCATTTGTTGGTATCAGTACAGAGTCTTTACTGCGCCTCTACATGGGTGCTTCCAGACTCTGAGGCGTCGGTAAAGTATAAATTACCGCATACGCTGTGTCGTATGCGGTATTTTTCTCTCTGTATATTTATATGTGCTTCCTGAATGGCGCGGGATACTGCATCCATATCGCCCCGCCTACGCTTCCGCTCAATCATAAAGGCAGTAAATTGACACAATATGATAACATGTGCATGATACCAGAGATCTTGATAAAGTAAATTATGCTCGACTTGGCGCAAACGCAACGCAATACCGCATATGACCTAAAAGTCTACATTCAATAATACGAATAACACATTCATACTTCATTATTTTAGACGCTTGTCGAATAGGCACATGCAGAAAAAATCCGATCTCAATTGAATATTCTAATATATTACTTTACAATTTGAAAAGCATTATACTTACGAAGTCTTCGATTACAAGTTTATAACAACACTTGTGTTTTGAATCAATTAGGCGATTCTTCGGTAAGAAGGCTTTGCCAAACCACATGGCTGTTGCCTTTAATAAACATTCTCGAAGCCTTAAGCGTTAATAAATAAGGTTTAATATTGAGCGAGATTCATTTATGCAACTGTTATTGGAGTGAGTCAAGGTATAGCCACGTTTGCCTAGTAATTGTATTATCGAACACATGTGAACTTTATGACAATACGAATACGGTTGATATTTGACTGCTGGTCCTTAGCTGACACGCAGGTTTTATTTTTGTCAATTGGCTCAACAGGTGTGTGATTTCGCAAAGATTTTCGTATGCAGAAGCAGAATGTTATGCATGAATGGAAAAGTATGTTGACATTATATTTACACAGGGTATATTTTTTAAATTCTTACTATTCTCGCATATTATTTCGTTTATTCACAGCGAATGAACACAAAAACATTTTTTGTACATTATTAAACAAATCTTATTTTTTATCACAAATGGTATTTTATGCCACCGGGGAATGGGCAGCAGCATTCCTAGAGTGCGTTGGAGATACTGCGATCGCCAACCCGTATGCCAAGCGTGGCGATTATGGCATTTACGAGTACCCCCCATGAAATTGGGGGAGGCCTATGTCCAGCAGTGGACGTCTTAGGGCTGATATGGTGGTGGTGGTGGTGGTATTTTATGCAACAGTTACAATATAAGGGTTTTTAACATTCGAGAGTCACTGCATTAAAGACTTGAGAATTTTAAGACCTAGTTATGTAACGTTGCACACAATAATTTATCTCCGACAGCTAAATACTGTGATTAAAATTTAAAAAAAATATGGTGGCAGAAGACGGGCACACCTCTTTTGAAAATAAAATATAAATAGCAACTGGGCATCCTTTCTTAAAAATAAATTCATTCTTTCATTCAGGATGCAGTTGTACTGAGAATAGCGCTAGGAGTATGATGAAGTGTTCATAGGCTAAGGTGTTTACTTACAAACAGGCGGAAACTCGCTGACATACATTAGTTGAGAACTGTATTATACGCAGCAGCCACCCAGGTGGCACCAACTCAGCATATCGCAACATCGCCACCCCATTTCAAAATATACATACTGAATGATTTGTCATTCATTAGTTCTTACATCGACCATATGCACGTTCAATTGATATATTTTATTTACTTGTGATGCCGTCAGGAACTAAATATTCAATTCTTGGTTTCTTTCGATTCCTCTGACTCCCAGCCTAAATACTCGTATTTACTTCAAACATACTAAATACACACCAGTAACACATGTATAGACAAACATACTCTTGTGTATCAGAACGCTAATGCAAACTTTGATACCCTTGGTTATTGACTAAGCTTGGGCAAACAGTTTGGTGAGACTGCCTTATCGTCTTATTCTGCGATGCAAACATAAAGACAAGGTCATCTGGGAATAGAACTATGGTTCTATATTCAATATTATTTTATGTTTTTAATTTAGCATCATTCATTACAATTTTCCCAGTACTACAAACGAAAAAATTAGAACGAAAGTAGGTTTTGTTTTCGATAATGTAATTTTCGGTGAGGAATGAATAATGTGTACTGTAAAAAAGGCAGTGAGGCCGTTGGAGCGGAAAGGTTCTCAAGTGGCGACCACGTATCGAAAGGCGTAGCGTGGCCAAACGCCCCACATGGGGACTGAAGACGAGTCGCGGGTGTCCCTCCATGCCGCACCTCGCGGTTTAAGAAATCATTTCTGATTCGCACTGCTTCAGTCTGGAATTCTCTTCCGGCGTCTGTATTTCCGGAAGCATATGACCTCGATGTCTTCAAGGTAAGAGTGAATAACATTATTATTAGGCATTTTCTGGGTGAGCGTGTTCCATCTTAGACTTTGTCTTAACTTTCCATCAGGTTAGACTAAGGTCAAACGCAATCCCATTATCAATAAAAAAAAAATGCGGGGTGGCGCAGGACCGGTCATTGTGGAACTCTTTGGGAGAGGCCTGTCTCTATCAGTGGACGTCCTTCGGCTGATGACGCTGATAATTACGCATATTAGTCATCTTGCTAACGGCGAGTACTTGCTCAGACATAACTTGGTGGCCAGGATTATTCATCAGCAGCTTGCTCTTTTACACGGTCTTGTGAACTTCGAAGTGCCGTACTATAAGTACACACCTGCGCCAGTTCTCGAGAATGGTCGTGCAACGCTCTATTGGGATCGATCTGTCATCACGGACAGGACTATTGTAGCCAACAAGATAAGATAAGATAAGATAATTTATTTGATAAAACATGAGTCACATAGGATGTCATAATTCACAGTTTCAAGTACATACATGTTTTGCTGTAAGTCCAGCATTCAAATTTTCCATACAATTAAAATTTACTAATGGTTAAGAATAACAATAAAATCCATATAATTATAATGAATGTAATGTCACAGCATCCTTAAAATTATTCACATATAACAGTCTAATAGTATTAGGAATTCAATATAATAATTCAATTAAAAAATTAAAGACACTGTAATATCACAGCAATAATAAAATTAATCTTAAATTTAGAAGCTAGGGAGGATTTAATTTACAATGTCGTATGAAATCATTGATGTCATAAAAACATTGCTGCAATAATATTTCCAGTAACTTTTTCCGGAAGTCCTTTTCTGTTAGTTCTCTTAAATTTACGGGAAGTGTATTGTATAATTTTATAGCCATACAGTAACAATTATTCTGGTAATATTTCAGTCTTTGGTGCGGGACTTCCAGATCATGTTTTCTACATTTATTAATGTCTTTCCTTTTAAATAGGGCTGTATTTTTTTAACAAAATTACAGATTTGGAATATGTACAAGGACGGTAAAGGTAAGATCTTTTTTCTTTTAAATAGTGGTTTACAACTGTCCAGATAGTAAGCTCCGCACAAAGCTCTTACACACTTTTTTTGTGCTTTGAATGCTCTGTTGGCGTCAGTAGAGTTGCCCCACAGTATTAAGCCCTATCGTAATTGTGAGGACACATAGCCGTGAAATGCTGCAGTTGCTGCCGCTTCAGATACCACTGATCGCAGACGGTACAAAACGTAAGTAAATCGGTCTAATTTACTGCATAAGGAGCTAACGTGTGTTTTCCAATTGCAATACTTATCTATATGTATCCCTAAAAAGTCGCAATATCCGACTCTTTTATCTGCACGTCATTAAAATCAATCGTCACCTCAAGAGGTTGACTTTTGTAAGTTTGAAACTGTACTAATTGTGTTTTTCCCATATTCATCTTAAGATTATTCTCATTCAACCATTTTGTAACATCTATTAAAGTATTTTTAATCTTATCTTTTAGAGATATTTCACGGTCTTCTTTAATTATGATTGTTGTATCGTCTGCAAAAAGTATAGTATCATTTTGTGTGGCATTGGGTAAGTCATTTATGTAAAGTAAAAACAAAAGCGGGCCCAGTATACTGCCTTGTGGCACACCGCATCTATTTAGTACCATGTACTCGGAGCTGTAAGTTACTTTGTGATTTTTAACCATTCTTGTTATTTCAACACGTTGTCGTCTTCCACTGAGGTAGCTTTCTAACCAGAGATACGCTTTTCCTCTCAAGCTGTATTTGAACGCCTTTGTAAGTAAGGTTTCATGGCACACAAAATCGAATGCCTTGCTCAAGCCCGATATCGTGCTGACAGATTGATTGAAGCGCCAGGCAATACTCGTTGACATCACCATCCCCCATGACGAGAACCTCGTGAAGGCTGAGAAGGACAAATCCAGAACAAATACCTAGACCTGGCACACGAGGTAACCGCCATGTGGGATGTTGATTCAACGATCATTGTCCCGATAGTCATCTACGCGAACGGTCTAATAGCGAAGAATCTCGACCAACATCTCAAGAGACTCTCGTTAGATGGCTGTGTCAAGGGTCAGATACAGAAGGCGGTACTCCTGGACACGGCGCGGATAGTCCGGAGGTTTCTCTCTCTGTCGCCCTAACCGTAGCTTAGGCCCTGCCTCGCTGCCGGCGGCACCCTAGGTTAGGTTTTTTATAATGCTTTTATATTTTGTATGTATGTTTATATATTTTACATTTATAAAGTTACTGTAAAAAACCTAGCTTAAGTACGAAAATAAATACAGAAATAATCGTATGGCATTTATTTTCAAACCGTGAGATCTTCGAGAAGACAGCACGGTTGCCAGTTTGACTACGATATACTTAATAAATATTTAAATACATAGAAAACATCGAAGTCTCTGGAACAAATTTTATTGCTCGACACATAAACAATGCCCTTACTGAGATTCGTACCCGGGACCTCCAGCTTAATTAGCTAGGCTATATAATTATATACAGAAATACGCTATGAGATTAGCAAATAAAGCTAGGTACATAAATGAGCGCAAACATTCGTCAATCTGAGTTGCGATTAGATCTCTACGCTGCGATCGCGCTGGGTATATTCCGGTAACATCCATCAACTCGCAAGTTAAATAACCTAAACGTCACGTGACATTTTAGTTTTTCCAAATTCAACATCATTAATTTTATTATTTTTATACTACCTACCTTATGGTAAGCAGACACCGTAGTCAAAGACAAGTACCCCCCTACCCCTTTTTCTGATTTGAGGATTCGTTGCATTGGGAAAATCTAGGTAGGTTCCTCTCTATCAACACAGCTACAATAGATGAACTACACCATATTACCCACCCAGCACATCCTCGGGAGCTCTGTGCATTTTACTCGCTAGCACCAAGAACCCAACACCACCAACAAAGTAATCGTTTTATTCAAACAAAATAAAACCTTAATGGTATAATCGATATGCCAGCGTTTATACAAACTGAAGGTGTATTAGTGTAAATGCCTGGTGTGCCTTGAAGTCTAATAGATCCCGTTGCATCAAAACGAAATGAAACCATTACTCTGTGCGTTTGATAACCTATGCGCTGATTTTTGTTAATACGGAGCTATAACTTGTTCAACCTATAATACTATAGTACATTTCGATGCTAGTGCGGAAAGTATGTCATTTCTTCACGAGTACCGAGGGATGCCACGAGCCGCAGGCGAGTGGCAACACTCGGGACGAGTGAAGAATGACATTTCCGCACGTGTATTGAACGACGTTTTTTAATACAGTTGCGAAAAAATAAGAAAAACAACAAGTAATATTTATAAAAACAATATCGAATGTTGCCTTTAGAAACTTAAAACATGCTTGCAGTAAGTAAAAACGCCTCTTCTTTGACAGGCGTTTCGGCAGCTATTCCGTTCCACTCAGACAACTTATTAAGAACGGTTTTTCAATATTCAATATTAAAAAATAAACGTGTTATAATGATGAAGAGATAAGTAATAAAATATGAAATGTGTATATTTTTCGTATTCTGATATTAACAGTAGGCTTTTATGTTGATTACGACGTTTAAAGGAAACTAATATTTAACACCCAGCAATAAGGAGTCATGCATTGGAACAAGCATAAATTTAAAAAAAATTGAAAAGTGAAAAGCACTAGTGCGCGAATACCAACTTTCCGCACGCTAAACAGCTACGTAAAGTAGCGCTTTTTGAGCAACTGTATTAAAAATAACTATTTCGCTTCAATTGTGAGCTAGCGCCTGATTATTTGGGGCGTTTCCGCTCAAGTAAAAGAATTATTTTAACCTAATATGGAAAAGTTCGAGTTATGTACATATACATAGTGACTATAGAGTATAGCTAGTCTTGCCTCTTCCTCGTCATCATCATCACATCAGCCGAAAGACGTCCACTGCTGGACAAAGGCCCCCCTCAAGGATTTCCACAATGACCGGTCCTGTGCAGCCCTCATCCAACGGCTTCCCGCGATCTTGACCTAATACTTCGTCGTACCTATAATAATAAATTAATATACTTAATTAAAAAAACTATTTTAGGTAGGTTATTATACTTACAAATTTAGTTACTCATTTAGGACACTGATAAATGGGCACATATGTTGAGACCCAGTGCTGATGGAACTATGAAGTCTCTCTCCTATTTCGGCAAGAAAACTATTTTGGAGCTGTTCTTCACTCTACACATCTGAGAAAAATACTTATTCGTGTTATTGCATGGCATAATAAATGTGCGTGGACCCCGGTATGTCCCACCAAGGCCGACGTGGGATAGGCAACAGCATCCCATGTGGTGGATATACTGCGATAGCCAAACCGTGGCGATTATGGCATTTACCCCCATTAAATTGGGGGAGGCCTATGTCCAGCAGTGGACGTCTTTGGGCTGATGTGATGATGATGACGAGGAAGGGGCAAGACTAGCTATAGTTACTACGTATGTAACTCGAGCTTTTCCATGTTAGGTTAAAATGATTCTTTTACTTGAGCGGAACCGGCCCAAATTATCAGGCGCTTGGGCTAATATGGTGGTGGTGGTGGTGGTAATAAATGTTATGAATGACTCGCGGTCCTGGACGGGAGCGCCGCTAAACACGCGGCTTACTTTGTTTGCACGAGATAATTAACGCGAAGTCAAGGTATTACCCATAACTTCACAACGCTTTCATCCATACATTAAAACTGAAGGCTAATTGAGGCACGTGTAAGGGGTTAAAACTGCTATTAGGGTTCCGTACGCAAAGGGTAAAACGGGACCCTATTACTAAGACTCTTCTGTCCGTCCGTCTGTTTACTGTTACCAGGCTGTATCTCATGAACCGAGATAGTTAGACAGTTGAAATTTACACAGATGATGTATTAATGTTGCCGCTATAACAACAAATACTAAAAACAAATTAAAATTAATAGTTAAGGGAGTACCCAGACATAAAACCTTTAAAAAGTCGCTCATTGTGTTTATTAGGCGCTAGGTCTCAAAATGCATGGGCAAACTAAAATCCGACTCGCACTTGACCAAAATTCTACTTGATATTATTTAACGTTCTTATTACAGATAAAAAAAATATAAATAAAATTATTCAAATTAAATTTAAAAAGGTTATAATAAAGTGTCTATGTTGTATAGACAATAATAGTACGGAACCCTTCGTGTGCGAGTCCGACTCGCACTTGCCCGGTTTTTTTATGCAGCTAACAAACTTAAGCAGCACAGCTAAACTGTGCAATGAACTGTCGCCTGCGGTATTTCCGGACCGATACGATCTTCAAACCTTCAAGAAAAGAGCGTACTCCCATCTTAAAGGCCGGCAACGCACTTACAACCCCTCTGGTGTTGCGAGTGTCCATGGGCGGCAATAATCGCTTACCATCAGCCGATTCGTCCGCTCGGTTGCCTCCTATTTCATAAAAAAAAAACAAAAGGAAGTCTACGTGGTCTTATTTTCGGATTATACGCATAATTTTCAATTTTAGAACGCATTTTTGTCAGTGAAGGGAAGAAGTGAAATGAAACAGTTATGTTATGAATAGCTTAAAGCAGACCAGCAACGTGGTAGGGTTGGAATATACATACATATACATATACAGGGTGGGCCCTGTAATAGGAAGAAAAATTTAAACGGTCTACTATTGAGCAAGCCGACATCTATTTCCAAGTGTTCCCACTTGAAACAAAAATCCTTTTGTTATTCACTTCAAAGATAGCTTCGGTGTATTTTTTTTACTGTTGTGAAGTCTGGAGTTACATTAATAACCATTTACTTTAAAAATTCAAATAAGTATATAATGCCAAAAATACCTTTAAAACGGCTTTAAAACAAAAAAATCTTTTAACTATTATGACTCATAACTTGTTACTACAACAAATCTGCATTGAATGGCGCGGTACAATCTCGTGTTGTCAAGATACGTTACTTGGAGGTCATAACTTTGGATTAAAATATTCCCGAATTAAAAAAAATTGGACACGGAATTACTGCGGATGCTCTAAGGAAGCGTCTTTTTAAATATTTGCTCCTGTTACAGGGCCCATCCTGTATACGAGGTCCTGTATACAGTCCTCTACGGGATCTCATGCGTCGTGCCGTCTAGTGGTTAACACATATATTAAGTTGATGGGTTTTGTATTAAAGTGACGATATTGAAGGATGGAACTAGGTCAGTTGATAGATTAAATTGATGTTAAAGTCATATAAACAATATTCTTCAAAATATAATATTGCAATTCGTTATCAATCACATCATCATCATCTTACTGCGCTTTTTTTTATTAAAAATGGGTTTGCTCTTGGCCAGCATCTAGCCAGGGGCCAAAGATGAGGCCGACGATGAAGCGAACTCACCCAGAAGTCTAGCTTAACTCGGAAATACAGACGCCGGCAGAGAAGAAAGACACACAGAGATTTCACTCAAAGAAAAGTGGTGGGTGGTGGAAGTGGTGGTGGTGGTGGTGGTGGTCTGATGATGATAATTTTGAAAAACCATTGTCTCGAGCTGGCATTCGAACCCATCACCACCACCATATCAGCCGAAGTACGTCCACTGCTGGACATAGGCCTCCCCCAATTTCATGGGGGGTACATGCCATAATCGCCACGCTGGGCATGTGGGCTGGCGATCGCAGTATCTCCACAGCACTCCAAGGATGCTGCTGCTCATGCCCCGGTGGACTTGGTCGTAGTTTTAGGACATACCCGGGTTCCCCGGGATTCGAACCACGACCTGTAAATCGAAAGCTGTTCGATAACAGTGGCTTCATTCCGTCGGATATTTCATCGTAATTGTAAAATACAAACGCGCACCAATCGCAGCGCGGATCTGATTGCCAATGCTTAATTGATAACCTTTTCACTCGTGATTCCACTAGCTTAGGGCTACCGCACACGCTGCGATTTTCGATCGCATCGCATTTCCGTAAATATTTTTATACCACGTCGGTCACAAATCGGTCAGCATAATGGTAAGCAGTCACCGCAACCTATTGCGCGTTGACAACTCTTCAAAATGTAGGTATACCCCCCCTTCTTTAAGAACCCCATACATAAGAGGGCGCAGTACGCTCGGTTCTCCATACAAACGTATTTATGCTCTCATTTTAAAACGCCATGCTAGAATAACATGAAACTTTGTATACACAATGGGATTCGACATACCTAGCATAGGTCGGAAATTAGTTTCTGTTGTTAGAAACTGTAAAAGAAAAAAAATACAGCGGGGTTTTGAGTTTTTTACGGCTTATATGAAAACCTTAATAATCGTTGTATTTTTTCTCCATTATAATTTCAAGCAACAGAAACTAATTTCCGACCTAGATATGCCGCATCTCATTGTGTATACAAAGTTTCATGTTATTCTAGCATGGCGTTTTAAAATGAGATCATAAATACGTTTGTATGTACCGAACGTACTGCGCACTCTTAAGTCCCTTTTTATACCGCGTTGGTGGAAAACAAGCGTACGGCCCGCCTGATGGTAAGTGGCCTGCCTCCGGAAAACCTCAGCAGGAGATGAGCAGGAACTCATTCCACAACCACAATCAGAGCGTCCGAGATAAGAAATTCCTCTGAAACCGTACTTGTAGCGTTTCGTGTAGTACTACAGTGCGCGTCAACCTTATAAATACAAATACTAACATGCGAAGCATATTAATATTGAATTTGAATGTGAATTGTGATACGGGGCGTGACAGAGATAAACTGACTCGAGGTCCATTAGCTCTGGCCATGTTAAACTTTCGTATTCAAACGTGGTATTAATTTGCTTCGTATACGTGTCCTTTTTTTTTACTTGGGGAAATGCTTTTACGCATCCCGCCTAGCCGGAGAACTAGGACAGGTATGACGGACTCCCGGGAACCGCCCGGACTACCGTCTAAAACCACCAGGGTATGCCCATCACAGCATTAGTGGCGGTGACACGGGATCGCCAAGGCACACAACCGCGAACACAGCAGCAACAACAACAGGGGAACTGGAAGAGCCCAGACACTCGTGGAGGTTACCCAACTAGCGCCCCTTCGTATACGTGTCCTAGTCATAGTGTAGTGCGTATAATAATCATTGCATTATCGAATAAACGAGTACGTATTCAAGAAGAAAGCAGAAAGGAGAAGAAAATGAGAAGTATATCTAACGCTTTTACGAGAATCGAGGTAAGTAGCGCCTCAAGAAATTCGTTTTTATACCACAACGGTACCTAACAAGCATATGGCCAGCTCGTCACGTTCTGACAAGTATGCGAGTGCGAGAGTGACAGGCATCTTATCCACGACGATAAGTGATAAAATGGCAATCATCATACGCCCGCTTGATGCAAGCAAAAACCGTGCCTATAGGTATACGCTTGCCACTCCAGAAAGATCACAAATAACACGAAGATATTTTTTTGACTTTAGGAAACTGGGGATGTTAATAATACACTAAAGTCACCGCTTCGCGGCAACCCTAACCAGGCGCGTTGGCCGAAGCTCGTTACCTGCCATCATTACATCCGACCCTTCCTCTACCACCCAATCGCACCAAATTAAACCTTAAACCCACCCATCAAGACTCACGACTCCCGAACTAATATCTTTGTAAAAGTCAAGACGGGGCGAACTTTCGACAGCTGAGTCAAGCGATTTTGAATCTCATATAGTTGTTATAAGACTTTGTCGTTAGCAGTGTTAGTGCGGCGCGAGTGGAGATGAATGAATGGCCATGTTTAATGAAACAAGTGCGCGTTTAATATTCATCGCAGGGCACCGGAGCTTTTCGCCGTTTAACCTAGATAACTACATTTTATTTGCGGTAGATCGATGAAAAATTTAACGGCTTCCAGAAATACCTCGAATATCATTTACTCGTAGCTAGGATACTCAGACTGAAATTTATTTATTTAATCGTATGGCATTTATTTACGAACCGTGAGATCTTCGAGAAGACAAGTACGGTTGCCAGTTTTTGTTGCACTTTTAGCACCACCCAGGGGTCACGTGTAGGGTAACGGTGCGTACTCCCCTACGGACGTGGTGCAACTTCGGCCCCCCTTTGTCAAGTGAGTGGGCAACTTGACTGTTAGAAGTTCTCAAGCCGCCCGAAGGCCTCTAACTTGGCTTAACGACTGCTGTCATAGACAGCAGCCGGGATCAACGGCTTAACGTGCCTTCCAAAGCACGAGAGCGCTCAGTTAGTAACCACTCAAAGCGGTCACCCATCCAAGAACTGACCTGCGCCCACATTGCTTAACCTCGCATACCGCACGCGGTACGCGGGCGCCGCTGGGCCACGAGCGCTCTAAGCGCTCAGACTGAAATGAGACAGCAGAACGAAAACGAATGAACTTCGAACATCTCCCTATTTGTCGCTCGAATATGCTAGTGCGGCAGAGAGGGAAGTTTCCGAACTTCGTTCGTTTCCGTTTCGCGGCTCAGAGGCGTCGTGACTTCAGAAATGAATTGTGGAAAAGCACGATGAAGGCTGGTTGGAGAACCTCAGGCAGAAGAGAATCTGCAGTGCCAGACCTCCACCTCAAGACTCACGCCATGTTTGTGATCGCTGCAGCAGAAATTATCGCTCTGCTATCGGACTATATAGCCATTGGCGACGTTGCGGGCAGCTTTCCGCAATATTACACGCTGTCTCTTTTTTTTTTTTTTTTTATTAAAAATGGGATTGCTCTTGGCCAGCATCTAGCCAGGGGGCAAAGATGAGGCCGACGATGAAGCGAGCTCACCCAGAAGATGCCTATTCACTCGTGCCTTAAAAAGGTCCAGGTTATATGAACATCTTTGATACATCATCTGCAAAGAAGCTCTGGCTAATGATGATGACTCGTGGCTATAATTTTTGTTTCAGATAGAAAATTTTCGCGAGTAACAGACATAGGTAGGACCTACATTATTATGGGTTCGCCGGAATCCTCCGTACCGCGTGCAGTATGCGAGGTTAAGTAATATCAGCCGACGACAACTCTTGGATGGGTGACCGCTTGAGTGGTTACTAACTTGAGTCGTCTTTGAAAGGCACGCTAAGCCGTTGATGACAATAGTCGACAAGCCAAGTTAAGGTCTTAGGGTGGCTAGAGAACTTTTAACAGTAAAGTAGCCCACTCAATTGACAAGCCTAATCCCAAAACAGATTAGAACGTTCGATGGCAGTCGCTTCAGTAAAAACTAGAGCCTACGCCAATTTTCGGGATTAGGTAGTGGACCCCGGTCACCCTACACCTTACGACGTTTTATCATCCGTCATACAACGGGTGTGAAAAGTGATAGGGGTCTCCTACCTTGATACCTTGCCATATTTGATATTACCATACTAGTAAATCTTCACTTTTCATTATCACTAACTGGTGTGGCGTAGACAGGACAGACCAACAAAACACACTGAAGGCATGCTATTACTAGATAAAATTGTACAGACATATCAGCAATCGCACCGATCTTAGAAATTGTCGTTTATGTGACTTGCTTATTTGAGAAATACTCAAGTCAGGCGTAGGTTTCGGTGAAAAAATAAGTTGCTTTTTTTTGCAAAGTTTAGCGTACCTACCTTTTCTGCGCCGATAACTTGTGCACATTTTAAATCGTCACACGGAACGACTTCACCCATCGTCACTTTCCACTTTAATAAACTTAATACAAAACACTATCCGCTCAAACAAATTGTTCAGTTTCAAGTAATGCACATAATTGTAATCAATGAAGTTAGCATCACAATCCATCCAGTCATGAACGCGCACGCGCGAAATTCGCATTTGACCAACATCTGTTAAGTTAAGTTAAGTGTAGAATTAGTTGATAATGTAAAATTCTTGGGTTTTGATATTGACATAAATTTAAATTGGAAACTTCATGTTGACAATGTTTGCAAAAAACTAGAACGGTTTTTTTTGCACTCAGAAGATTGAGACAAACGGTGTCACTAGATGCAGCACTAACAGCGTACCATGGCTACGTTTCCTCCATTTTAAACTATGGAATACTACTATGGGGAAATTCCGTAGATTCGGATACAGCATTTAGACTCCAAAAACGGTGCGTTAGGGCCTTGGACAATGCGTGGTTTCTGCAAAGCTGTAAACCCCTATTTAAAAAAATTAACTTACTCCCGCTTCCATGCGTCTATATAAGAGACCCTAGTCACTTTACCAATCGATATGATACTAGTGTTAGACATACAAGGGCTCAATACCGAAATCTGTTATACCAGCCTCGCTGCCAAACCTTTATTTATAAAAAGAATTACTACAACATGTGTATAGTCCTTTATAACACTTTACCTGATGATATTAAGTTAGAAAATAAGAAATCGTTTAAAAGTAAGTTGACAAAATGGCTACAGGATAAATGTTTTTATAGTGTCAACGAATATTTGGCAATACGAGTATGACATAGGTAATTTTAACTAAGAATGATATAATTATATAATAATGTAATGACAAAACTTTAGACTTGACATTTAAATTAAAATTTTAGACTTGACATTGTCATAATTTGCACACCTGCATGCAGGTTGAATATGCATGAACGAATTCGTTTTAAGGTCTTACTCTGTTACGAAGAAATTTCGAATTTTGAATTTTTTGAATTTTTGAATTTTGTTGATAACTTCACGTCGAAAGCCGGGCTTCTTGTGACCATGATTTAAGTATTGAATTAGTATTTTTCTAGTAAAATTTTGAATACCTAAACATGTCTTATTCGATGTAACAACTATTGCGTTGAAAGGGCGATCATGTGTAGAGGTTAATAAAAATATGTCTGATTTCACTCGGCCCTCTTCATCACAAACCGACTCGTCTCACCTGTCACACCTCACGCGTTTTTATATGGAAACGGGAATACCTATATGTGTCTTCTTGGTCGGACTGGTAAGTTAATTAATAATCTTAAGTATTTCCTACGCACAACATTAATGGTTGATAATAAATTGTATATCAATATGATTGCAACTGCCGCTTGCAATGTTTTGTGGTTTGTGTATAGAAATTGTAATTAACTTGTGTTGCGTTAACCAAATTATATTTCCAATTAATCTAGTTACGATTGAACCTTCATTTTACACTGTCATTCTCAGGATCATTCTAAATAATTAACATGTAAATTATTTAACTGACTTATAATTTGTACTAAAATTATTAGTTAAATGCTCTCTGATTTTTTTACAAGCTTTTACTTACTTGCCGCTTGCTTGCTTCGTAGAACCGATGGCCGTTGGGGCGAGAAGGTTCTCGAGTGGCGACCACGTACCGGAAGGCGTAGCGTGGGCAGGCCCCCCACGGTGGACTGATGACCTGGTGAAGGTCGCGGGTGTCCGCTGGATGCGGGTGGCGCAGGACCGGTCATTGTGGAAGTCTTTGGGGGAGGCCTATGTCCAGCAGTGGACGTCTTTCGGCTGACATGATGATGATGATGATGACTTACTTGCAATGTATGTAACTGTTTGTTCGGGTGGAATCATGCAACACAATTTTAAAGCAGATATCTTGAACCGATTGACCTGAAATTCTGTACACACTTTTAGTTTGTATTGTTATAATACTAGCTTTTGCCCGCGACTCCGTCCGCGTTCAACTCGTTATATCGTCGGCTAATAGTGTAAACCTGCTAACGTCATATTATGGAAGTTTACAGGAGAGACATAATATTATTAGTTGTTACGATGACTTTTGTAACTTAACTGTATTTTGCAATCAAATAACGTTTTAAATTATGGATTTAGCAGTTGGTCGAGAAAAATGAAGTAAATAGATCTTTTAATCAAAAGGAACTAACTATACAAAGAAACCTCTTGAAAAAAAAATATTCTGAAATTAATATATATGTGCGAAAATATTCATCATCATCATATCAGCCGAAGGACATCCACTGCTGGACGTAGGCCTCCCCCAAAGAGTGCCACCCGCATCCAGCTGACTACAGCGACTTTCACCAAGTCATCAGTCCATCTTGTGTAGGGCCTACACATCCTGCGCAATCCAGTAGCTACTCGAGAACCTTCCAGCCCTAACGGCCATCGGTTCTAAGTTGAATGTGCCCCGTTCACTACCACTTAAGTTTAGCGATTCGGAGGGCTATCTAAATATGTAAAAGAAGAAACTGACTGACTGACATATCAACGCACAGCCCAAACCGTTGGTCCTAGAGATTCCAAATTTGGCACGTAGGTTCCTTATAAGGTGTAGGGGTGCACTAAAAAAGGATTTTTCAAAATTCAACCCCTAAGGGGGTGAATTGCGGGTCCGAAGTTTGTATGGGGAAACAAGATTAGTTGGACTATTTTATTCGAAACTTCACAGGAATATTTCTAACGATAAGTGAGTAAACACGTGTTTCAGGTTTTTTGAGAAATCAACCCCTAAAAGGGGGAAAGGTGGTGACAAATTCTCAAAATCGACATATTTTGAAATTTAATATTGTGGACATGAAAACTTTTGAAAGTTTGTGCCAAATTTCAAGAAATAACTGACTGACTGAGTGAGTGACATATCACCGCACAGCCCAAACTGCTGGTTCTAGAGATCCCAAATGTAGTATGTAGGTTCCATATAAGGTCTTAAGGTGCATTAAGAAAGCATTTTACAAAATTCAACCCCTAAGGGGGTGAAATGGGGGCCCGAAGTTTGTATAGGGAATCAAGGATAGTTGGATTATTTTATTCGAAACTTCACAGGAGTATTTCTAACGATAAATGAATAAAAATGTGTTTCAGGTTTTTTGAGAAATAAATTCTGAAAATCGATATGGGTGTTGTTTTTATGGTTTATCGGGTCACTGATTACGAAACCACCAATGATTTTAAAATCTCACGTGGAGGACGTGAAATGTCATCCCCTCTGTTGGGGTCCGAGGTGGTTGGAATGTCTAAATATTAATATGGGTGTCATTTCTATGGTTTTTTAGGTCGTTAATTTCGAAAATGGCATTGATTTTGATATTTAATATTGCGGTCATGAAAACTTTTAAAAGTGCCAAATTGCAAGAAGAAACTGACTGACTGAGTGAGTGACATATCAACGCACAGCCCAAACTGCTGGTTTGAGAGATACCAAATTTGGCATGTAGGTTCCTTATAAGGTCTAAAGGTGCATGAAGTGCCGTGAGTTCCCTATGAAGATACGACCTTTTCTGATTATATACGATTTCGACATTAATCGATATTTGAGCGTCCGAGAGGACTCTTCATAGTAATCAGAGGTACCTAAACTATGAATAAAGTAACGGCCATATTGATTTTCTTAATTTCCGTCCCGATTTCGTTCAAAATCGATATCTGAGCGTCCGAGAGGTCCCCTAATACGAATCCGAGGTAATATTTGGAAAAAGTGGCAGCCATATTGATTTTCTTCATTTCCAACCCGATTTCGTTCAAAATCGATATCTGAGCGTCCGAAAGGTCCTCTAATACGAATTCGATGTATAATTTGAAAAAAAAGGCGGGCATATTTATTTTCTTCATTTCCGTCTCGATTTCGTTCAAAATCGATATCTGAGTGTCCGAGAGGTCTCTTAATACGAATACGAGGTAAAATTTGTAAAGGTGGCGGCCATATTGATTTTCTTTTTTTTCGTCCCGTTTTCGTTCAAAATCGATATCTGAGCATCCGAGAGGTCTCTTAATACGATTCTGAGGTAAAATTTGGCACTCCATACATGCCATAACGATTGCCAGTTTTTGTTGCACTCTTAGCACCACCCAGGGGTCACGTGTAGGGTAAGGGGGGATACTCCCTACGGAAGTGGTGCAACTTCGACCCCCCTTTGTCAAGTGAGTGGGCAACTTGACTGTTAGAAGTTTTCAAGCCGCCCGAAGGCCTCTAACTTAGCTTAACGACTGCTGTCGTAGACAGCAGCCGGGACCAACGGCTTAACGTGCCTTTCAAAGCACGAGAGCGCTCAGTTAGTAACCACTCAAAGCGGTCACCCATCCAAGAAATGACCTGCGCCCACATTGCTTAACACCGCATACCGCACGCGGTAGGCGGGTGCCGCTGGGCCACGAGTCCAGTAAAAGCAACTCGGTTGTAACAGACGGACTGACAGTAAGGAGTGCGAATGGAAGTGAGGCCAAATTTTCTTTTTGGATGCTCCAATGGGAACTGGCAAAACCTACCTAATAAATTTAATCTTAGGAAAAATAAGGGTTAAGGATGATACACTGTAGACCGTTCCGTGTCCAGGCCGGCCCGTTTTCTATGACAGCAAACGCAACGGCCGGCGTATTTCTCTAGAAGAAGCCGTATTTCTGTACTTCAAAGAAACAGAGTTGATGACCGCTGCGCGCTGCTTGGTCGCTATCAGACCTATTGGTGTTACTGTAGTACACAGATACTTTTACTTAGGGCCATTTAAGACATGCTATTATTTCATCGGCCCTTTCCCCTTCGGCCTCTCGGAAATTTATAATAATAGTTTTCAATCCTTATTTTTACCAAAATCAAATGAAATTCAACAGTTTGCCGGTTCTCAGAATGTATACTGACTTTTCATCCGTTTATTTGTTAATGAATTACAATCACCAATCTTCATATACCGAAACCCCCAGAATGTAACAACTACTTTTCTGGAAACCGCATCAAAATTGGTTCAGCCAAACGCGAGATAATCGTGGACAAACATACATACATACCTACATACGTAAATTCATACACACGGGTCAAGCAGAGAAGCTCTTTTTTGTAGACGGTTAAAAATTACGCTTAGTACGCGGGCGAAGCCGCGGGCAAATGCTAGTGTCAAATAATTGGGTTCTACTGCAGATGGCCTCATTTCTGACGCGATCACGCTGAGGTACTCCCAGCATAGCCCTCTCCATTGCTCTTTTGGTGACTTTAATGAGTCCCAGAGCAAGCGACCACGTTTCAGTACCCATATGTCATCACTGGCAATTCACAGTGGTAAAAGACTATCGTTTTGAGACAATGTAACAAAATTCTTTTGAGAATATGAAAAATACCAGCTAAGTACTTACGTATATCGCGGTAGTAAGAATAAAAACTCCTTAACTTAACCCCAAAACAGTTATTGTATTGGATTTACAGTTCAAAAGCCACGAAATATATATATAAAAAAACACAACTTCTTCGTTTACACCAAAAACACACATCTAGGCGATCAAAATTCTTACGAAAATGGCGGGTGTATTGGAGTTAGCCCATAAGTTTAAACTCGTGGAGTTGACTGTTAATATACTCATCATGTGATTTAAGCAAATTATTAAAATAACTGGCGGTAACTGTTTTTCTCAGGAGATGCATTTTTTGCTACATAATGGTAGGTGAACGAAAAACATTTAAGGAGTGATTTCCGGAATAAAATATATATAAAAGCTATCCTATGTCCTTTCCCGGAACTCGAACTATCTCTATACTAAGTTTCATCTAAATCGGTTTAGCGGTTTAAGCGTGAGAAGGTAACAGACAGACGGGTGACTTTCGCATTTATAATATTAGTATGGATTGATTTATTAAGTCCCGTTTACCAAAAAAAATTAGTACTATTTTTATATACATCGTCGTCTAGTACCCATAACACTATGGAACTAGTTCGATGTGTGTAAAAAATCGCCCCAGATATTTATTTTTGTATTAGTATTAATCCCAAGGCATTTTTTCCGAAGCGTAAGATCTTCTTTAGGACAGTACGGTTGCCAGTTTGTTAGTATGACAATGCATTGCTATTCTAAATCCAACATGGCGGACCACCCAAGGTGGTATTTTTAATGCACTCATACGATATAAGTTACAAGGCCGTTGTTGCTTTTACATTTATATATAAAAAAAACGAAAACATTACAATGTGCATAAAGCATTACACAAAGACAATGCTTTAGTTTAATGCCTTCACGTGTCCATATTATCCATGAGAAGAAGAAAGAGCACTTAAGAACCGGTAACAGATTTTGTTTCTCTAAAGTAATTTATTCGTCCTGCAGGAAAAGCGACCGCAGTGAAAAATATCGCGCTGACAGAATAGCTACCCGAAATATTCCTTAGGAAAAAAGTAAAAACGGAATAGAAAATCAATGTCGCATACGACTTTTCAACCAAGTCGGGCAGTTCTCTGCCCGGCCGGTACGGTGCCGGAATGGCCGCTTGGTGACAATTTATCACCAATTTTAAAAGACGAATTGTGCATTAGTTTGACAATTTTGTTAGACGAGTAGCACGAAGTAGATATCGTATCATGATTTACATAAAATGTTATATCATTTGTTGTTAGTTTTGGTTTCGCTGCCAACCATTGGTAGCGACTCGTAGCATGTCGCAAATAACACGTGAAAAACCGTATGTAGCAAAACGCCCACGAGACCAGCACTCACTGAAAGGTGTTAGTAAAGTTTAAAAATATAATCATCATTTTTAATTATGATAAAGGAAGTAGATTTTTTGGCCGACCGAGCGAAGCGTCTCCGTTTCAGCTTTCGACAAAAAATATTTCGTATATCTGTCTGTCTGTCTGTCCGGATGTTCTCCTCTACAGGTCGCATTTCTCAACCGATTCTCGTGATATTTTGTCAGCAGGCTCGATAATTATAGTTTTTTTTTGTCGAGTCAGTTTTTGGAAACTCTGAAATTCGTTTTTTTTTGCGAGGTCTTCAGCTCACAGAACCATTAGTATATTTCAATACGTTTAATGAATTTCAATGCCAATGATAAATAGCATCTGGTTTTAATTGACCGAGCGATTGAAGCGTCTCCATTTCTGCTTTCGACAAAAATTATTTCGTATATCTGTCTGTCTGTGTGTCCGGATGTTCTCCTCTTTCGTATGGTCAGCGGATATCCGCTTGTTCTTCTCTTAGGAGATTTCCTGATCATCAGCTGTCAGTGTCACCGATACGAATGCAGTATCGCCCCACTCCTGCGCATGGTATTGCTACTGCGCAAACGTAATACTGATAGTATTTCGTCAAGTGAGGAAATCTCACATCAGTAAGCTCACGTCAAATAATTATAATATTTACCTACCACATATTGATCCCGCTCCGCCAAGTCAGGAAGTCACCTTACAGGGTGCATTTATCAACCGATTCCCGTGTAATTTGGTGGGCAGGTTCGATAATATATAGATCTTTTTAATGTGGAGTCAGTTTTTGGAGATTTATCAAAATAGCGGAGCCATGCGGGTCGAAAACCTAAACAATATCGCTATCACACACAAGTAATAGACATCAACAGTTGATGTCGACCAGGGTGAATTAGGGTAAACATCTCAGGCGTTCACGTTTGTCTAGAAAATGCGTCTACTGAGAGTAGCTGGCAACGCACATACAACCCTTCTGGCTCCTGCTGTTGTGGGTGTCCTTGGGCGGCGCTAATAGCTTCCCATCAGGTGATTCGTTTGCTGGTTTTCATAAAAAAAAAATTATGAGCACTGTTTTTAAGAGTCAACCAATAGTGTGGTCAAGACCAGTAAAAAACGGCGAAAGGTTAAAGCCACATGGGGATTTAGGAAAACGATAAAGCTGTTTAAAACCTTCGAATGCACTGTTGTTGCACTAGCATGCTTCTTCAGAATTAAAACAATATTATCAGCCTTACTTATTTTCATTTTAAAATATCCATGTATTTATTAAAAACTCAACTAATACATACATTTAAAAATCCACTACCCTTTGAGGCGGTACGATATTTTTATTTTTATGTTTTTTTATTTCAAAAAGTACATAATACAGACAGTTATCAAAATGAACAAAGAAATACATATACGAAGACACTTATAACTAGATTACAGTCCAAAAACATATGTACACATCATGGCTTTGAGTTACAATTTAGAGATAGAGATAGAAGAAGAAGAAGAAGAAGAAGAAAGACATTTATTCACTAACACAAAAGACACACAGATACAACACAGATAAAAGGAATACAACTCACATAAAATAGAACACAACGTGTGTCTTCGCGGCAGTGAATCGGTTGCTGTCTCAGCATTATGCCGAGGTGTCAGACACCTGCAGCGCTGGTTTTCAGACAGCACCGTACGTGACCCACGGAACGCAATACAACCTACAATTTTAAGGTATGTATACACATGATAAATAATGTCATAATATATATGTTTATAAAAAATACTTAAAATTATAGTATAGTGAAAATCGTTTAAATTGGCCAAGTTGTATTAAATTAACTAGTTATAAAAAAGCTTTACTGACCGGGCAAATCAAAATCAAAATCTAATACCTTTTCAAAACAAATAACAGCTTCCGAGCAAATACAATAAAAAATAGGAAGCTACAATACAAGAAAAGAAGGTTGGGATACTTTAAGTGCTGGATATGTTAGGAATGGGATCTTTGGAGCGTCAACAAATAGCCCTTAAGCTTACGCTTAAAGGTATACTTGCTAGACGCCCCTTGGATGGGTGGAGGGAGATCATTCCAACACTTGGACGCCGCAAATCTGAAACTTCCTCGAAACGCCGCGGTTCGATGCTTGGCCATCAGAACCATTGCCTTACACCGGCGCGCACTTTTGGGCCATACTAGTTTACTCAACAAATATGCTGGGACCCCAGACCGCACTATGCCAAAAAGAAGAGTGGCGAGATGCAGGCGTCTGCGTGCAGGCATGTTCAGCAGACCTGCGGCGTTCAAGTAGGGAGTGATATGGGAGCGGGGAGGGACTCGGAAGCAGAAACGAATGCATGCGTTTTGCACTCGTTGTATGAGCTTTTTTGTACGACCAGTAATGCAGCCAGCATAGACAATATCACAATAGTTTAGTCTTGACAATATCAGCGATTCACAAATGTTGACACGCAAATCAACATTTAGGAAATCGCGAATATTGTAAAGAACTTTAAGGCGGTAGAAGCAGTTACTCACAACTTTAATTATGTGGTTCTCGAAGCGCAACTTGCCATCCATGAGGAGGCCAAGGTTATTTGCTTCTACCGCCCTCTCTATTGGTTCGCCCATGATGGCAACATTCCTGGTGGTCAAAGCCTCGAGGTTATTGACGGTACTACGGATTTGATGTTCCGACCCAAAGACAACATATTTCGTTTTGTTCGGATTAAGGACAAGGCAGTTCTTTTCCGACCAAGCAGAAATACGATCAAGGTCCGCGTTGATAGTATTAACAGCAGCAGATATGTCCGTGGGTGCGCTAGAAAGGTAAAGCTGGAGGTCGTCAGCGTAAAGATGGTACTTGCTGCCCTTCATATTATGAATGATGTCAGCACTATATAATATGAAAAGCAGGGGGCCCAGTATTGAACCCTGTGGCACTCCTCTCAACACAGGACAAAGAGCGGACCGCATAATGACGCCATCCATCCCACGCAACGCCACCGTCTGCGCGCGGCCGGAGAGATAACTATTAAACCAATTCACGGCAGAGACATCAAACCCGTAATACGACATCTTCGATAATAGTAAAGGCACGCTAATGCAGTCGAAAGCCCTGGAGAAATCTAAAAGAACGAGTATAGTACTCTCCCCTACATCCCTAGCCTGTAAGATATTGTCGACTACATCAAGTAACGCAGTAACTGTCGATCGACCCTTGCGAAAACCCGACTGCAGTTCAGGCAGGATGCTGTTTTCCTCCAGATATTTCGAAAGCTGGTCGCAGATCACCCTCTCTATTACCTTCGATGCACAGGGAAGGATACTTATAGGACGGAGTTCGGAGAGGTTAGCTGGATTTGGCTTTTTTGGCAAAGGTGTCACTTGAGCAATTTTCCAGTCGGTAGGGAACGTCATAGTCTGTATACTCTTGTTAATTATGTGAGTCAGAATGTCAGCAGTCCTCGGTAGCGTCATAAGTAGCATGTCAATAGCAATCATGTCGAGTCCCTTTGTAGTTGTCTTAATTGATGTCAAGATTTTTGTGACAGCTGTAACAGTTGTAGGTGAAAGAGTGAAGGTATTATTACAGTGCCTGCCAAACTCATAAAAGGTCATGTCTGATATTATTACGTCCTGTTTGCCTGGTATATTCAAAAAATGTCTGTTTATTAAGTCAGGGTCGTCAAAGTGATGCGGAAGATCCGTTTGAGTCCGAGAATCTGGAGTAATTGTCCGCTTTAAGTTGGTCCAAAGAGTCTTTGAGTCGGTCACATTATTGATCTCGTGTTGGAAGAAGGCACGCTTCTCGTTGTAGATGGCCTCGATGACAAGATGTCTCAGGTCCAAATAATATTGTTTATGTGCAGCGTTTCTTGTCTGCTTAAATTTAGTGTGAGCTGCGTTCCTCAGCTGCATCATAAACTTAACATTACTCGTTAGCCACGGCTTGGGTGCCTCCCTCACAACAATAGTCCTCTCTGGTGCGTGTATGTCAAACAGTCCAAGTAAAAGCTCATTAAATCGTCGAACCATGTCGTTTACGTCTTGCAGTAAAAAAATTTGATCCCAGTCTATAGCGTCAAGGTCATTGTTGAAGTCGTTCAAGTTGATATCTTTTAGAGGTCGGTAGGTAATACGTTTTGGCGTCGGTTTTCTTTTTTTTATGTCAATCTCAGCTGTAATAAAAGCATGTCTGCCCAGGTCTGGAATATGCCTCACGTCCAGAGACAAAACGCGAGCGTCAGTACAAACCAGGTCTATCGTGGTCTCACTGTGGTCTGTGAAGTGTGTCGGGTCGCTTACGTGCTGGGTCAAGTCAAGTGTTGTCAAAAATTGCGTCAAGTGTTTAAATTTTGTATTAGTTTTGTCAGAAAAATTTATATTAAAGTCTCCAAGTAAAATCAAACGATCGTAATTAGCGAAAGAAGTAATCGAGTCAGTAATAGCATCAAAAAAAGTCTCCACGTTAAGCCACGGGGGACGATATGCAGTTCCAATAATTAATCGTTTCGAATTGATGTTAATCGTCAACCACAATTGTTCCACAAGCGGCGCAGGGGGGTGCGGCATGGTGCGAGCGGTCAGGCCCCGGCGCAGAAAAAACGCCACTCCACCTCCCCTCCCCGCGCGGACATCGGTCGGTCGCGGCACGTGACGTAGTCTATAGCCAGCAACAGTCGGAGCGCGTCCCTCCTCGCCGGCGCGAAGCCAGGTCTCATTTATTGCAATAATATCAGCGTCTGTTTCCAAAATCGTCATAGTCAACTCGTCGTGGCCAGTACCGAGGGATCCAGCATTAAATAAACCAACTTTAAAGTGTTTAAAACGAGGCATTACAAAAATAAATAGAAACAAGAAGACAATAACAACTGCAATCGAATAACTGTTTACCCGTAAGTATTACGCAATCATTCCAACTAGTTAAAGTTAAAATAACGAGTCGTGTTTCATGTTTATATGATAAATAATGTATGCATATATAAATATCTATAGAATAAATAAAGACGTTAATTATTGTTTTGTTCCAGACTGAATCACTATACGGGCCGGAAATAATGGTGCAATATCGATTCACGCCCGCGACGACACACAAACACGTAAACAAAGAGGCCATAACAATACGGTAAGGAAGACTGATGTATACATTTTGACACAAATACAACATAACAATTACAAAAGAAAACATTAACAGCAGTTTATTATTTTTAGGTCTATACGGCAACATCAGGTTTACGAAAAATGTCCAACTCGGACAGTTGGCGTATTCGCTGACTAGGCCGTCCGTCCACTCGCCGGGCGAAGATCTTGCCGTCCCGGGTCCAGACATAGCGCCAGGCGGCGTCACGGGCAGCTTCACGCACGCGCTGAAACAGCTGCCGGTTGGCGCTCGTCAGCCGCTCGTTCACGTAGAACCTCTGCGGTGACGAGACCAGCCCTAAGCCCTCGGTGGTGGCGCCGCGGCGCGAGCGCGCGGCCCGCAGCAAATCGTCCCGCACGGCGCGGCGCGCCAGGCGCAGCACCAGCGGGCGCGGGCGGCCCGGCTCCCGCGCGCGACCCACGCGATGCACGAACACTACATCGCGCACATCCAGCTCGACGCCCAGCTTAGCACAGACCAGCGTCGCCAGGTTGGCGGGGCTCTCGCCCGGCTCCTCTGGCAGGTTGGATACCTGCACGTCGTTGGACAAGAGCTCCTGGTCCCGCTCGTGTAGCTCCAGTTGTAGGACAGCGATGGTTTCCTCCAGCACCCTCGTAGCCGCCGTGACGGTGCTCTCAGCGACAGCTTTTTCGACTGCCTCGACGCGGCTCTCCAGTGAGTCGACTCTCTCGCTGAATTCAACCAGGCGTGCCCTGTCGTCGTGGAACTCCTGCCGAAAATCCTTGATCTCCTGTCTCACCGCTTGGAGCTCAGCTCTAAAAAGACGTATCTCGCTGCCCAACGTTGATTCGATACTGTCATCTCCGGGGATCGGCGGCTGGGGCGATGCAATCGGTCGCGCTGAGAGCTCCGCGGAGGGCCCCGCCGTGGACACAGTGAACTGAGTGCCAGCAGGTTGGGAGGCGAGAGGCTGAATAGTAGAGGGTGAAAACGAAGAGAACTCGGCGGTGGACGACTGACTGCCCAGTCCCTTCACCGGCGTGTCAGCCCGGTTATCGCGCGGCTGGAACCTTTGGCACGACGGACAGATCCAGTCTCGCGGGGCCGTTGTTCCCACCGGGAGTCCCACACACGCACAGTGATAACTCGAGCTACATTTAGGGCACACTAAAGGCCCAATACGCCCCATAAACTTTGCACAAGCCGCACATTTAGTGGACATAGTTTTAGTTTTATATTTTCTTAGCTGTGGGTAGTGTTTTTTTTTAGTGTACAAGTTTATAGCCGATTTCCACCTATACACAGCAATAATTCACTCACAAACAATGGATGTTATTAGTTTTAATGTTACAAACAAATATAAATCACTGCACGGTAAGTGAAAGCTTTTGTTTTATTTTTACTAATTGAACGTAAATCGCTTGCGTGTACGTTGCATGCGTGCCGTGACGTCACTCAGATAGAGATATGTTATGTATTTAAGAGAAAAACAGTTCTTTATATAGGTATTAAATTTAAAATTTCAATATGAGAAAGCTGTCAGCAGTCAGTGTCAACTGTCAGTAGTCAACTGTAGTTTAGTAACGCTTATAAGCGTTTCACACACTGGAGCGGCCTGCGGTGGCGACCAGTTGTACACTATGAAAATCCTAACAATCATTCAGACACACGCGGCCTTGATTGTCATAGTTTACAACTGGCCGCCACCGCAGTCCGCTGCAGTGTGTAACACGCTTAAAGCGTTACTGATTTGTCTGAACATAGTGAACATGAACTAAACTATTGTCATTGTGACATTTGTGACCAGGGGCATTTCAGCTCGAAGTACGAACTTCTCTAAGGAGATGTTAGTTTAACTTATTGTAAGATGACACTGTGTGCTATCTCTATCGCACTTGCTTATTGGAGCGCAAGAGATGCAGCGATCGTGCGGTTAGTTCTTACTAAGTACCACAGCGGCGCTACGATCTATGTGGAGTATTTTACTGATATCTCTATCTCAGTATATACATATATTGTTATTTGTGTTTGTGACACTCTTAATTAGTCACTGTAACCGAGTGCTAATGCACTAAACATTCAATCTGGACGCTGTTCAAATCCCGGTTTGTATGATAGGGATTAAATAAAATAACAGTAATTTTTCGGCAAAGGAACAAGAAAAGAGAGCTTAAGCCGGCGGTCGTAAGTGAGTGTGCAATAGTATATAGTTATGTATGTATACATACATAACATACATATGTATATATATACATATATAACTATATATATTATATATATGTATCCATGTATGTATTCAGGTATATATTTGGTAAAGTAGTTTAAACACCTTTTTTGTAATTAGCTCTACCTTGGGTTTTTTTTTATTTTCTCACCTAGTTTGTCTCTTGCACCTACCTTCGCTATTTTCTGTTTGGCCCCATGGTTGACTGGTAGAGAATGCCTTGAGGCATTAAGTCGGCCATTTTTACCGATTTATTTGTGCAATAAAGATTAAATAAATAAATAAAAGAGAGCTTAAAAGTACAAGTTTCAACTTTCTTGATCATACGTCTCAGATTGAACCCAGCCGACCCAACTTCAAAATGGCATCTATATCACTTAACATCTTGAATAAGGGCCCAGTCTTCTATTGCATAATTGACGCGCCCGTGCTATCCCGACGCATAATTCAAGGGAATTTATTCCCTCTTGAAGCGGTGTTTTATTCGCTCCGCCCGGTGCAACTTTAGGCAACTTCCTGATTTGGGAGGGCGGAGGCGGAGGCGGTGCGGTATAAATAAGCCGACAGTGTCAACTGTCATTAGAGAACTATTTTGTACTGCGTGCCTACATTTTTAAATTAGTGCTTGTTGACTTGCTTTTGATACGCGGAAGAAGAAGAAGAAAAGAATTATTTTATTTGCTAGAATACTTAAAAAAATAATAGTACAGGGTGTTGAGGTACAGTAGTACAGTATTCAGTTGTGAACAACATGCAAAATTTATACATATAACAAGTCTTAGCCTAAACGGTTAGTGGCATTATTAGTGTGATTGTATTTCAACAGCACAAAACAAAAAAAAAAGTTATAATTATCATAACCTATTAGATGTATTAGTAGTCTAGAAATTCTTTAACAGTATAAAAACATTTTTTCTCTAACCAACAAGTAATTTCTTTTACAAATGTATTATATTCCATTTGTCTAATGTCTGCTGGAAGGTTGTTGTAAATTACAGTGCACATGTTATACGCGTTCTTGCGATAAATCGCAGCGCAGCAACGAGGCTGGTAAAATAGATCGTTGTATTGAGATCTCTACACACCTAAAAAAACATCCGACCAGCTTCTAAAAAGTTCAGGATGTTTTTTTACAAACAAGCATGTTTTTTTATATACATACAGGGTAATGTCAGAATATTCAGCTTTTTAAAGAATGGCCTGCCACTGTCTGTGGCTGAAATGTTAGCTATTGCACGAATGCACTTTTTTTGTCTAACAAACGCCCTCATTACATCGACTGGGCCCCCCCCCCCCCCAAGTAATAGCCCATAGTTTAGGAAGCGGGGTTGTACAGCACGGCTAGCACACAACAGCGCGCGAGATAGACTATCCGTCTCTTACCGTGTCTACCCATTAGATAGAGACGGATAGTCTATCTCGCGCGCGACATAGCTCGCGCGCCGTCTTGTGCTAGCTGTGCTGTATTGCTACAGCGAACGCACAATTGTAATAGTGGCAATAAAACGTCAAAAGAAGAAATCTGTATGACATCAGAGGGGTCGTACTTTTTGTGCCAGTGACGTTAAATTGACGTCACACTGCATATAGGATGATTCCAATTGGTCTTATGGTAATTATTAATATTTAATCATCCACCACCATATCAGCCCTAGGACGTCCACTGCTGGACATAGGCCTCCCCCAATTTCATGGGGGGTAAATGCCATAATCGCCACGCTTGGCATGCGGGTTGGCGATCGCAGTATCTCCACCGCACTCTAGGAATGCTGCTGCCCATTCCCCGGTGGTCTTGGTCGTAGTTTTAGGACATACCCGGGTCCTTTAATCATAAATCATTTAATTTCCAACCGAAAATGAAAAATTGATCATCCCGGATTTTTCAATTTTTCATTTTCGGTTGGAAATTTTAATTTCACTAAGTGGACGTTTCCACTTGTAAAATATTTACATCAATCATTTAATCATGCATTTCTAATGTTTTTTTTTCTTATACGACCTATTGCATCTAAAGATAATATTTTCAAGTTTTATAACGGGTTATAGAAATGTCGAATCTAAATATGAACGTAAACTCTCTATGATGACGAGGTTTGTTTAATTATTGGTAATAACAATAACTGGTATTACACATGAACCAGTCACAAAAACTTGCAGTATTATCTAATGTTGTTCTTTATAAGTTGTGATGTGGCAGGCAAATTGCGTTTGTAATAGGGATATAATTGTAAAAAGTGTATGTATACATGATTATTGATTAATGAATCACTGACCCCTGGACATCAGTAAAATGTCAAAACAAAATACCCCACACCGATCTCGCCACGCTAAGCCACGAAGTCGCTTTCTCACTTTTAAGCGGCGCTTTATACGCTCGCTCCGGTGCAAGTTTGCTCGCCCGGAATTCTGACGGGAATGCATGTTTATTATAGGCTAGGAGTTTCCTTAGTCAGCGAACGTGTTATAAATAACGGAGTCTACGAGGAGCGTTTGTAAAAAAGTGGGCAAAGATGAGCATTTTTAATGGAGAATTCTGAAGATAGGTGATGTTGAATTATTGTAGCTTTTCCCACTTTAGTAAACGAAACCGTTCGTTTCGTATTTTTTTACATGTACCACTTTCGTAGCTTCAGTTGTTAAGCTACAAAAGTGGTTATATTATTTCAAGTTAAAACATTGTTTTAAGCATCAAAAATGGTGACTGTAATTTAGCACACTAAGATGAAATAAAGAAAGAAGGATGAACAATCGGTTGACGTGTTCTTGTGCAAAAACACATATTCCATATTGTGGTTAAATAATCTAAGATGTCTAGTGCAGAGGCACAACAATGTGACACAGCGGTCTCTGCTGGAAATTCCTTTAATTTTCTAACCGGGTGCCGCATAGTTGTAAATTGGCAATAATCTATACGCACATGGCCGGGCGTTAATTACCGGGTCGGTAATCCACGCGGACACCCGCGACCCGGGATTATGACGGAGGTGTAAGGCAAAGACTTGAATAGCCTAGTTTCCGAAAAAATATTAACTGCAACTTATATTGAACTGACGTTTGTGACGTTTTGGTTTACATGGGGTTTGACATTTTGGTTAGCCTGGAGACAGTTTGAAAAAATTGAATAAAGGCCGACGCACATATCTACAGGGTGATTTCGGGGTCGTGGATCAAGAACCAGTTTTTAGACTTGGTATCTGTTAGGCATTTCAAAAAAATTGTAGTGACACGAAACAAACGCATTTCATTTTTAATTTATTAAAAATACAAATTCACAAAAAAACATTGTTAACCTACTCTCTTTGACGGATGGTATGGATAGTTGACAATGCGGTAGGGTGACCAAGTTGTACAAAAAAGTATTACTTCCCATTAAAATTTGTAAAAAAAAGAAATCTATTTGAGTTATAAACCTTCATACCGACTACTACTGTGATATTGTCTACTTTGAATTTTTGACCATGTACAATTATTTCGGATGTCGACCCCAAAATCACCCTGTATATGAAAAATTGTCTTGCTTAACATTACGGGATATGGACCCGGGTATGTCCTTAAACTACGACCAAGACCACCGGGGAATGGGCAGCAGCATTCCTAGAGTGCGGTGGAGATACTGCGATCGCCAACCCGCATGCCAAGCGTGGCGATTATGGCATTTACCCCCCATGAAATTGGGGGAGGCCTATGTCCAGCAGTGGACGTCCTAGGGCTGATATGGTGGTGGTAACATTACGGTACTACGGATGTGTTGGTATTATTAATATAAGCCGAACCTCTACAGTTTATCTTTTAAAAAAGTACCATGAACGTTGAACGCTAACAAAAGGTTGTCTGGAAGGTTTGTTCATCAGCGATAAAACCGTCTGTTGCTTACCCTCTGCTTATATCTCTCTATGTTAACTGTTTCTACTTTTATTAAGGTGTGCATAATAGATTAAGATACGCTTCGTTCTTATAACTTGACACTTGCACCCTTTTGCGGTACGCATATTATTAACATTATACTTAACGATTCAATTTTAATTAATTTCCGGTAATAAACCTTGACTCTAATCACAGATTTTACAAATAAGCACACGTACATACATACATGAACTCACGCCTATACTCCCAAAAGGGCAGAGCACATGAAAATGAATTTTCAGTGCCACTTTTTGCAATTGCAGGTTTATAGATGGTGACAGAAAAAAAAAACTAGACGACGATATATTTAAAATAAAATATAAATATTGGGGGACAATTTTACACAAATCAACCTAGTCACATACTTAGCAAAGCTTGTACTATGGGTACTAGACGACGATATACATACTTATATAGAAAAATAATGCCCTGGCCGGGATTCGAACCCGGGACCTCTAGCTTCGGAGGCAGTGTTACTGCCAACTAGGCTAAACAGTCATTTATTAAGCACACATAATGTAGCAATTACATAATGTATTGCGTGGGTAGGCTCCCCACAAGGTGGACTGATGACCTGGTAAAGGTCACATGATTCCACTGGATGCGGGTGGCGCAGGGTCGGTCATTGTGGTACTCTTTGGGGGAGGCCTATGTCCAGCAGTGGACGTCTTTCGGCTGATGTAGTGATGATTAATACTACAGAGATGGCTACACCATGATTGGATTTTTTTACTGTTCTCTGTGAAATGTCTCTGTTCGCTTGAAGACGTGAGTGAAAGGAAAAGTAACTATAAAAGGTTGAATGTTCTGGTAAAGGAGGTAGTTAAAAGAAAGAAAGATGAACAGAATGATGAGATGGATCAGAGGTTGTCTCAGGATTTTCGGGCAAACATAAAGTTTTTCTGGAAAGCCATTCGACTAGCCAGAGGTAAAACTCAGACCTCAGAGCTAACCTCGATTAGAGACCAGCATGGAAGTTTATTGAATGATGAGGAATGCATATTAGGGAGATGGAAGGAATATTTTGAAGGTTTGTTTGAGAGAGAAGAGGAAAATACGTCAGGAGTGAATGATAATGCACTGCCACATGAGGAGTGTAGTATTAGTATGGATGAAATTGTAAAAGCTTTGAAAGGAATGAAACCAGGAAAGGCAGCGGGGTATGATAGAATTTCAGTCGAGATGCTGAAGGCTGGGCAAGGCGTCGTAGCAAGTCAGTTGTATCGCCTTTTCAACTTATGTTTTAATACCGGCATAGTTCCAAAAGATTGGTGCAAGGCGGTCATCGTGCCACTGTACAAGGGAAAGGGCTCACAACTTGACTGCAAGAACTACAGGGGCATTAGCTTACTCAGCATCGTTGGCAAATTATATGCGAAAGTGTTGATTGAAAGGGTAATGCAAGAAACCGATGAGAAAATATGGGATGTACAAGCGGGATTTAGGAAAGGTATGGGATGTACGGATCAGGTCTTCTCTTTACGATGCATAGCCGAAAAATATTTGGCCCAAGGTCAAAAGGTCTATTGCGCGTTCGTGGATTTGGAGAAGGCCTATGACAGAGTGGTGAGGAATGAACTTTGGTCGGTACTGTCCGGATATGGAGTGAGCGACCATCTCATTCAAGCTCTGAAATCTCTCTACGAGGATTCCTCTGCTTGCGTGAGAGTAAACGGGTCCTACACTGAATGGTTTAGCATCAAAAAGGGTGTTAGACAGGGATGTGTAGCGTCACCGTGGCTGTTTAATCTATTTCTGGACAGTTGTTTGCAAGATTTGAAAGACGATGAATGTGGGTTGGAAATGAATGGGTTGCTTATCAAATGTCTACTCTACGCCGATGACCAGGTTTTATTAGCGTCATCGGCTGAGAAGCTACAGAAGATGGTAACTAGCATGCACAGATTATTTGCGAGAAAAGGAATGAAAATGAATGTAAGCAAGACGAAAGTGATGGTATTTGAAAGAGATGAGTGTATGACAGGTTGTGAAATTGCTGTAGATGGAGAGAGGTTGGAGCAAGTGGATGGGTTTGTGTATTTGGGGACTTTGTTCACGAGAGACGGTAAACATGAAGGAGATATTGAAAGGAGAGTGATAGCTGGGAATCGAGTGAATGGGGCACTTCACGCCTTTATGAGTAGCCAGAAAGTGTCAGAAAAGGCGCGGCTGGCCGTGCATAGAGGAGTGTTGGTGCCGACACTAATGTATGGTAGTGAAAGTTGGGTGTGGCAGAAGAAACATCAGAGTCGAGTGAATGCAGTGGAAATGAGAGCGCTGAGAAGTATGTGTAGCGTTACTTTGAGAGATAGAGTGAGAAACACCGTTATAAGACGGAGGTGTGGAGTGAATGAAGATATAGTGACGAAAATTGAGAAAGGTATGCTAAGATGGTTTGGACATGTAGAGAGGATGGATGAAAGAAGATTGACTAAACGAGTGTATGAAGGAAGAGTGGATGGAAAAGTTGGAAGGGGAAGACCTCGGCGAACGTACTCCGACCAAATCGGAGACATTCTGCAGAAAGGCCAGGTCAGGAGTACCCTAAATCGGCGCGCATGCATGAAGAATGTTATGAAAGTTCATGAAGCGAAAGTTGTATGTCAGGATCGTAGCAAGTGGAAATCCGTGATCTCTGCCTACCCCTATGGGAAACAGGCGTGATTATATGTATGTATGTATGTATGTATGTCTCTGTGAAATCTAAGAATCCCCTTTTGACAGTTTTCTATTAAAGTCCGCTTGCCATCAGGCGGGACGTACGCTTGTTTGCCACCGACGTGGTACAAAAAAAGGATACAGTGATGAGGCTATGACAAATCATTTGTCATGTTTATCGATTATTGATGAATGGTGAATGATTAATCGATTCGGATTTAAATGCCAAATCGCTACTGAATTTCCAAATTCCGCGAAAAAAGGTAATTTCACACTTCGTTCGTTTGTAATTTATTAGAATATTTCAATCTTTTTATCGTAACGTATTATGGTTACAAATATTATCAATTTGATGGATTTCTATCAACTTACATGTATATATCGTCTGAAACGAAACGAAAGATTTAGCCACTACACTAGTTTTAACACAACAGAGATCCTCTTAAGTCTAACACAGAGACATCAGAAGAAAACAGAATCGCAGTATTTAGCCAGATGATTTTTCACATAGTTGTCTCGTTAAAGCCTTATGGTGCACCAAATTGAGTTATAAGACGATCATTTTCAGCTGTTAACGAATTGTGAAGCACACTAGGATCTTAAATCACTTACAAACTTAACACACCACAATGTCACTTCAGTACAATTTTTAGTTACGAAGACGGAGACACTGACATGTGAAGATCTGTCAGATGTCACTTGCCTGTCACTCTCAAACTTTCTGTTTTGTGCATTATAGTAGTCGGCGGTTAAGAAGTCAATCCTGACACCTGTCATTGCCACACAGTTTATAACCCCAAAGTGACTTTTAGGTTATAAACTGTATGGAAATTACAGGTGTCAGGATTGACTTCTTAACCAGTGGCGTGCCTAGGGTTGCAGACAAGGGCAAGCCGAGGGATACATTTTTGTATTTTTTTTCACACAATATCATTAAATTTATCTCCTAGCTTGATACCTTGCCATATTACCATACTAGTAAATCTTCACTCTTCTATTTGCTAGATCTAGCTATAGATACGTTCTGTAGCTGTAGTAGATCTCTCGTTTTGTAGCAGTTTTCATAGATAAGAAAGAGAAAAAAGATATGAGCATTAAAGCCCGCTTGCAAGCCCGCGTGTGCGAGCGAGATGACTAGCCCGTGTCTCAACTCTATCGTCTTAAGACCGCTCGTTTCGCGCGGCAGTAGCCCCCCACTTACTTGCTACGGTCGAATTTTGTACTACTACCCCGACCAAGATGAATATGATCAGGCGCCCTCGCGTGGATTGTAAGTTAGTTTGAAATGGAAAAAAGAATTAGTCGTACATATATTTGGTTTTTGCTTAATTTTAGTAACGCAAGCCTGGCTTTTGGGCTTTTAAGGCCGTACCGCCACTGTTCTTAACCACCGACCACTATAGTGAGAATAGATCAGATGTACAGAAATCGTTTACTATGATATATGTCGTCTAACACCAAGATTACATGTGACAGGATTTTTTTTCTGATCATAGTTCACTCTCAATAACTGTTATTCTGTGTACAGTCCATCAAATAAAACCTATTTATGTTCCTCCGTTCGGTTGTTCTCCAAAGCTATCAAGCGGCTATCACGTGAAACAAATTGCCCCGCCCATTAAAAGGCCAATAAATAAATGAATGACGCGATAAATAAGCAACATAATTCTTCCTGCTCACGCGCGCCCCTCCCCTCCACTCCCCCTGGCGCCCTGTGACGGTTATTTGTTTAATCTAAATGCTAATTATTGCCCGCGTTTAGGTCTATCTCACTTTACGTATTGATATGATATTGATGTGACATTTTGTCGCACTTGCTCGCCTCGCTCTAAGGATAGATGATTGCAACGTTTTTAGATTATTTTTAGACAAGAGAGCATAATTAAAACAGAATTTTAATGTAACAAAATAATTCAAGAATGTTAAAATAATACTATAATTTTAATTGAGGATGATATCAATATTTTCAATTTTCAATTTATTCATATTTCAAGTAGGCCTTATAAAACAGCACTTTTGAAATGTCAATACACACTAAAACAATTAAAAAAAAACAATACACACATACAACAACAAAAAAAAAAACTAATCATTACACAAAACAAATAATACATGTCTATGTCATGAAAAATACCCATAATAAATAAATAATAACAACACAAATGAAAACAATAAAACTAAGTACTAATCGTACGAGTAGAATATATGTCAATTGATATGGAAATAGATTTTTCTCAAACATGCAATGAAATATTGATGTTATGTTCCTTATAATAGGCTGCGAAGTATGACGTTTCAGGCGCGGCTAGGACAAGAGGTCGTTAATGGAATTTCATACAAATCTTGCAGGCCTAGGCCGGCAAAGTCCTCTTTTTTAATTCTCTTCCACATAAATTTGTGGCACAGGCATCATGACATTCTGCCACTATGCGTATTAAAAATAAAATTTTGTTTTTGTTTGTTGTTTATTTCATTTCATGTTTGAGAAAAGCACTATACATACCTCGGCGGGAAATTTGGGGTTGCCAGCCTTAGACCTATCCGGCCTCGCTTCGCTCGGCCGTATATATGTCTTCGGCCGGCAACCCCTTTCGTCCCGGCCTCTGTAGTAATGTACTAATATAACTAAAACTAACAGGTCGATAATTAATTATTATGCTAACACAGGAATTAGAGCAATTCAGTCCCATGCGTTTTTATCACTAAGGTAATCCTTGGTGTTGTAATAAGCTTTAGAAATTACTTAAGTTTGACCTGTTTTTTAAATCTATTGACTGGAAGTTCTGTCATACTGCTTGAGAGTTTGTTATAAAATCGTATAAAATTTCCCTTAAAGGAGTTTCTAATTTTTTGTAACCGCGTAGGTGGCATTGCAAGTTTGTTTTTATTTCTTGTATTAATGCTATGAATGTCACAATTTCTCTTAAAACTATTGATATTTTTATGAACATACACGATATTTTCATAAATGTATTGACAATGCATTGTTGGTAGTAGTAGGTAGGTACTCTGCCTCCGAAGCTAGAGGTCCCGGGTTCGAATCCCGGCCAGGGCATTTATTTGTGCATTTATCGCGGATATTTGTTCTTGTGTCTTGGATGTTTTCTATGTATTTAAATATGTATTTATCTATATAAGTATGTATATCGTCGTCTAGTACCCATAGTACAAGCTTTGCGTAGTTTGGGACTAGGTCGATAGATTGTCCCCCAATATTTATTATTATTTATATTTCATATCAATCAAGTTTCAACTCAAAGTGAGCTCGATTTTCACCTGATCTATTTTTAATTTTTATTATTGCATACGCATGTATTGCAGGTTTAGGCGACTTCCTGATTTGGCGTGACGGGAACGATATGTGATATTTTGTTCTTTGACGTGAGCTTACTGATGTTGCCCAGACTTTCTTATTTGACAGAATACTGTCAGTATTAGGTTTTCGCAGTAGTTATATCATGCCCAGAAGCGGAACAGTACTGCATTCGTATTGTTTCACATCCGTGTATCCCGCGCCAGTCAGGACGCACTCATTTAAATGTAGGCGAACTGTAAAAAAACACTACTTACTCCCTCAACGGTCAGTCGAGTAAGTAATACTGACCCTTAAGTTAGTAACGGTTTTTGCTGAGGCCGTACGGCCGCGTTCTTCAATTTGGAATCCTTTTCAAAAAAAGAATTTTTAATTTTTTTGTATAATTTTCTGTCAACCTTAACCCATTGAACGCCAAGAGCGTATAAAGTGGTCGTGTGTCATCGTGCTCACCACGCCAACCACCACTACGAAGGTCCGAGTGAAGGTGTGCTTTGATCACGAAAACAAAAACTAATTATTTTTATTGGTTTAAACTTTACATCAATTTCTGAGACCATGGCGTTCGAGTGATCACTTCATTCAAATATGATGGCGTTAAAAGGGTTAAGGGGGTTCCAAATTAAAGTCTTTGACTATATTTTTAAATGGTTACTTAGAATGGCACGGGATGCCAAGAAGTCGCCTAAAAATCCGCGTGTCCACTTGAGCAGCCTCGGTTGGAGGCAAACTGAGGCTGCTCAGTCTGAAGCAGTCTGAGGGTCGAGGCACGTTGTGGAGGCGTATCGCCTCACCTTGATCTATTGAAACTGAGAGCCTATAGCAAACCGAAAAATCTGCCTATTCTACCTCTCTGTTACACTTGCATATTCGAGCGACAGGGAGATATTTAACGTTTTCGGTTCAAAGCAAAGACGCGATGGCACAATTCGCGCGTAAAGTTATGTTTATAAAGAGACCATCCATTGCGACCTGAGGTGACACACCCGTCTCCACTGGAGACGGGAATCCACTAAGTACACGGCTCGGGCTGAGGCTCGTTCGAGCGAGCCAAAAAAACCGACAAATTATGGCTCGGCCCGCGGCGACGAATTTGCCTCACGGCGCGGCGTGCCTCAGGTTGAGGCAGCGTCTCCTTTTGAGGAGCCGGGTCGAGGCAGCCGCTCAACCCGAGGCTGTCTCTAGTGGATACGCGGCTTAACTATGCTCCAAAAAGTGGCGGTACGAGAATGCGACAAATGTCATACCAATGTGAAGTCGATGCGTCAAGAGAAATATACCTTAAGGGCCCTGGGCAGTGACTAGATGTAACTTTTGGGAATTAGTTCATGGCTGGGTGTTAAAAGTGATGTAAGTAGAATAATGGGTTTCGCAGATTATTAAGAGGATCGGATTGATACGAGGAATTTTGTATTCATGATGATGTTTGATGACTTTTATCCTAGTGGTTAGTGGCCCTGCCTACCAAGCTGACGGTCCCGGGTTCGAATCTCGGTCAGGGCAAGTATTTGTGTGATGAGCATGAATACATATTTGTTTCTGAGCATTAGGTGTTTTAATGTATTTCTATAATTATTTATATCTACCAATTAATTATATCGTAGCAGTGGCGGCTGCTGACTACGAGAACCGGTGGTGCGCTAATTTATGGATTTATGAAATACTATATATAATATATAACTCAAAAATTGCAATACAACTACATTTTCCTACTAACAATCAAATTTTATATGTATTAAGTACCTCAATCCGTCAATTTTGATTCCTGGAAAATGGTTTTAAATTAAGGCATGACCTTGGCGGCCCAGCCGATTTTATTTCTAATTTATCAATCACTAAAAGTTTTAATATTGTTTTTAATATTCTCGATATTCCAGTTCACACTTATTTTTTCCATTAAACACATAGTCACACTCACTTTACAAAACAAACAATAAACACGAATTACGAATAATGGCGCGATACGAGAAAAGTGAAGTGCAGGCCTAATATTAACCAACTAAGCAAACTTGACAATTGAAGCGCAAGAAAAGGTTTATATTTTGAGCGTTAACTTCACTTGGTCGGGTAATATCGCCGCCGGTCCCTCGTGTGGGCTCCGTGCGCCGCACGAGATTTACCTTTTTCTTCATTCAGTTTGTACGGAGTATCTTTCGTCTCACGCGCCCGGCGCTCTAACGCGATTCTAATAGAAATTGTACTGGCTAGTGCGTGCGCTCCACGAAGCGCACGGAGAGGTTTTTTGAGACTGAGCGAAATAGTACATTACTACAGAGGCCGGGACGAAAGGGGTTGCCGGCCGAAGACATATAGACGGCCGAGCGAAGCGAGGTCGGATAGGTCTCAGGCGGGCAACCCCATATTTCCCGCCGAGGCATGTATAGTGCTTTTCTCAAACATGCAATGAAATAAACAACAAAAAAATCAAAGTTTTATTTTTAATACGCATAGTGGCAGAATGTCATGACGCCTGTGCCCCAAATTTATGTGGAATGGAAATTAAAAAAGAGGACTTTGCCGGCCTAGGCCTGCAACATTTGTATGAAATTGCATTAACGACCGCTTGTCCTAGCCGCACCTGAAACGTCATACTTCGCAGCCTATTATAAGGAACATAACATCAATATTTCATTGCATGTTTGAGAAAAATAATTTTATAGACTACGACATAGCGTAGTGGTTTCTTTGCATTTTTTAAATGTGATTTATGTATGTATATTACAGATTATTGAGATTGTTTTATTGATGACGATGGTATTGTTTATATGTGTTAAATTTTTGGTAGTGCAACGCAAGAGCGCACTCAAGGTACAGCCGCCACTGTATCGTAGTTTAGTACCCATAACACAAGCCTTATTGAGCTTACTTGGGTCTAGTTCGACTTTTGTAAGATTCTTAATACCTTTTTTGTCATTCCGTGATCATTTTTGAAATCGGTTCACTAGTCTCCGAGTAATCGGGGAACATCTACAGGGTGTCCCAAGAAGTAGTGATATACTGAAGCTGGGAGGTAGAGGACCTAGAGGGCTATCTGAATCACCCCCATGTATGTTCCGCGATTTTTAGTAATTTCGGAGTTATGAATTTTTTTTTTAATTTTTCACCTATCGCCGCGTACGATGAGATTTTTATTTATGGTGACGTGAATTATTGCGGTAGATGCTTGATTTTTTTTGTATGGTAAGCTGATAGATAGGCCAATTCCGTATGGTAACATTTACTATCGTTAGATCTTTGAATGACATAAAAAAAATTAAATGCCAAGAAAGATAAAATTACCCAGTATGTTCACAACTACAAGGGCCCTTAAAAAAATAAAATCACATGAAAAATAATTACCGATTGGCTTTTAGAAACTTGCTCTATCTATCAGGTAGCTACCCTGAAAATTTCATTTTATTATTAATAAGGCTTCAATCAAAAAATTGAAATCTAACTGTGTAAAATTTTTATTTACATAATGATTAATGCGAGCAAAGTAAAACCAATTACAAAGTGTTTAATTACAATAAATTTTCAAAATGGCCCCCCTGTTGCTCAATGCAAGTGCGACATCGCCGGAAAAAGTTGTCTTTTAAACGTCTGAATGCACTTCTATTATTTTTAATGGTTTCTTCTGCTACTCTCAATTTCCGGGTTAACTCGTCCAAATTGCGGCATTCTCTCGAGTAGACGAGGTCTTTGTAATATCCCCATAGAAAAAAATCTATGGGGTTTAGGTCGAGGGAACGTGGAGGCCAGGCTATAAGGCAGGCGTCACCCCGGCCGCAACGACCAATCCATCTTTCAGGGTATCTTTGATTTAAATAGTTTCTCACGTCCAAGGCAAAATGGCATGGTGCACCATCACACTGCAGTACTATGTTTCTGCGTGTCTCCAAATCCACATCTTCTAACAGCAGGGGCAGATCGACGCGTAGAAAATTTAAAAAGTGATTGCCGCCCAAGCGGTCTGGCAGCTGAAAGGGCCCGATTAACTTACCGTTAAGTATGCCAGACCAAAGGTTAACACTAAAGTGTTCTTGGAATGTCGATTCCATTTTTAAATTCGGATTTTCAATTGCCCATGAGTGAGAATTGTGCATATTAAAAATCCCATTGCGTCTAAAATCCAATGCCGAATAACCAGATCTTGCACAAAATATATACCCGCTATAGGAATTTTTGTGACAATCTGCTTTACAATTTAAAGAATGAGTACCAAAGCAAGCAAATACAAGAGCAAAAAGATAAACCTAAAAAGTTGTGGAAAACCATTAAGTCGATATACCAATCTGATAATGTTGACAATGATTCGGTTGAACTCACAAAAAATGGTAGCTCCATACAAGAATCTCTGGATAAATGCAATTTGCATTTCACTAGCGCTGGGAGCAAATTAGCTGACCGCATACTGTCCAGACTTGCTGAATCTCAGAACTCTCTAGCGGCTAGGTTTGTTCCTCCCTATACTACTTTGAATTCGCTTTTCATGAAACCCACAGATGTTTGTGAGGTGGACAAAATCATAAGGCAACTTAAGTCTGATAGTGCACCTGGCTATGACGGTATTAAGCCATTACTAATTAAAAATGTCATCCTCGAGCCATTGGTCTATCTCTGTAATCTCAGCATGGAAATGGGATGCTTCCCCGACTGTTGGAAATTGGCTATAGTGACGCCGATCCATAAGGGCGGATCTAAGGATGCACCCACCAACTATAGGCCCATTTCACTGTTAAGTGTTATCTCCAAAATCTTGGAAAAGATCGTTAATGCTCGACTGGTCAATTTTCTAGAGGAAAACTCACTAATCTCTGATCGCCAGTTTGGTTTTAGGTCTGGTAGATCAACTGACGATGCTGCTTTGGTCCTCACAAATTCGATCTCTCGTCACCTAGATGCTGGCAAGTGCTGTTTGGGCGTGTTTTTGGACCTAGCCAAGGCCTTCGATACAGTTTCCATCCCAATCCTTCTGAGAAAACTGGAGGCGCTGGGAGTCCGTGGGCTGTCCCTTGACTGGTTCGCTAGTTATCTAACCAATAGACAGCAAGTGGTAAAGATCGGTGAGTTTAAGAGCAGCAGGTCTCTTATCTCCTTTGGCGTGCCACAAGGCAGTATTCTTGGCCCAACGCTTTTTGTTACCTATATTAATGACCTTCTCCAACAGTCCATTCCCAGCTCAGAAATAATATGCTATGCAGACGACACCGTCATGATCTTTAGCCACAACACTTGGGAGGAGACATACATGTCAGCTGAGGCAGGGTTATCAAAAACAGCGAACTGGCTAGATACCAACCTACTCACACTGAATGTGAATAAGAGCCACCACATTCCTTTCTCAAAAACAGTATTCTCCTCTCCCCCGGATACTATTCAACTTAAAATGCACTCTTGTGGAACTCGTGATGCAAGCTGCTCTTGCAGCACTCTAAGCAGATGCAGTACAGTCAAGTACCTTGGTGTAGTATTGGATGAACACTTATCATTTAAACAGCACATAGTTGCCCTCTCTAAGAGAGTCCGGAAACTGATTTATTTGGTAAAACGTCTGCGGGACTGCTCACCTCCGGAGGTTTTACGTGTAGTGTACTACGCGCTTTGCCAATCAATTATACAATATGGTATTGCAGTCTGGGGTAGCGCTGGCAAAACGGCTCTTCTTGGCCTTGAACGCGCGCAACGTGCAGTGATTAAGGTAATGATGAGAAAACCTTTCCGATTCCCCACTGACATCCTGTATCAGCAAACGGGTTTCCTTAGAGTTAGGCAATTATTCATCATGAATGCTGTCATTCGAGTCCACAGAAGTACGGCTAAGTCTCCTCTTTTTGGCTATATCATGAGTAGGCGCATATATCGAGTTCCCATACCCTCAGTCATCTCGGCGCACGCTAAACGCTCCGCCTTTTTCATTCATCCCTTTGTCTATAATGCTGTCTGCAAAGTTTGCGACATAAAACAGTGCACCATACACAAAGTTAAGTCAACTCTAAAAAAATGGTTTTCCACATTGTCGTACAGTGATACAGAAGATATAGTACGTTCCTGCTATTAATTAAGGTTGCTCTACACATAACAATAATTCATTAGTACGTACCTTAGTTAACACTCTTGACACATGAAATCACTAACTCACACATATACACACACACCCTCACACACGCACACACACACACACACACACACACACACACACACACACACACACACACACACACACACACACACACACACACACACACACACACACACACAAACACACAGAAACACACAATACACACATGCATACGCACTTACATATACACAAACTCTCCTAGTACCAACTGGAATACCGTATATACTTGTACCTACCTCATTTTTAATTTTATTAATCTTATGTTTCCGTGCACTTACCTAATGTTAACTTGATAATTTTTTTTTTTCATATACGAACCTAATTTAATTTAACTTTTGTAACGTTCATGTCGTGCTCCTTGTGCCGATGATGTTCAAGTGATTTGTTAACCGACTCAGTGGGTCCCAAGATACAGGCTCAGCCTAGTTTGTGGCCCAACGGATAATGTCTGTATAATTTTGTATTCGTGTGCTTTGTGTAATAAACAATTATTATTATTATTATAAAGTGGGATTCATCCGTCCACAAAATTTGGTTAAAAAAACTTTCGTTTTCAGCTTGTCTCCTCAGCATTTCCTGACAGAATTCAATTCGCCGATTGTAATCTTCCGGTTTCAACTGTTGCACTTTTCTAATGTGAAACGGATGTTAACCTACGCTCTGTAGTGTACGGTGTACCTGAGATTTAGAAAGTCCGGTACGACATTCCATAACTCTCACACTAGTCGACGGGTCTCTTTCTACTTCTTCAACAACTGCATCTACTACATCAGGATCCGGCATAGTGGCCATACGGCCTGATCTGGTACCCGGTATGTGACCTTCCAAATACGCATTATGTACTCTTAAGATCATGCGATAGTCAGGAAACGTTTCAGGTTGAGGCCCGCCTCTTCGTTCCACATGTTCCCGGTACAGCCTTGAAGCTTCCGCCGCATTCCCCCTAGCATAACCGTAATAGTAATGCATTTCTGCGTAATCACGTGAAGTAAACATGATCACTTACACGCAAACTCAAGTCCAGTTAAATGATGCCAACTCGTCGATTCCAGGTAATAACACTAATCCAAATCATAATGCAAGTCAAAGTCCATATGAATAGCCAAAATGATTAGGGAAACGAACAATTAGCAGTATTAAAACACAATTTTTAAATTATTGAAAAATAACAACGATGACCAAACAACGTGAAAATTTTCTCACGCGTCAACCGTCTTTTGTTTTTTGTTCTTTTTCTATTGATGGCCAGTGCGTGATTTAGAACGAAATTTATTTAGAAAGGTTTTGCTTTGCTTGCATTAATCATTATGTAAATAAAAATTGTGCACTTACCACATTTAGATTTCAATTTTTTGATTGAAGCCATATTAATAATAAAATGATTTTTTTAGGGTAGCTACCTGATAGATAGAGCAAGTTTTTAAAAGCCAATCGGTAATTATTTTTTATGTGATTTTATTTTTTTAAGGGCCCTTGAAGTTGTGAACATACTGGGTAATTTTATCTTTCTTGGCATTTAATTTTTTTTTATGCCATTCTAAGATCTAACGATAGTAAATGTTACCATACTGAATTGGCCTATCTATCAGCTTAGCACACAAAAAAAAATCAAGCATCTACCGCAATAATTCACGTCACCATAAATAAAAATCTCATCGTACGCGGCGATAGGTGAAAAAAAAAATTCATAACTCCGAAAATACTAAAAATCGCGGAACATACATGGGGGTGATTCAGATAGCCCTCTAGGTCCTCTACCTCCCAGCTTCAGTATATCACTACTTCTTGGGACACCCTGTATAAAAAAACCGACGAATTGAGAACCCCCTGCTAAAGTCGGTTAAAAAGAGACTAAAAATACGCAAAAAATATAGCGCCCATATGAGATGACACCATTTTACACTTTCTTGTGTCTTTATTCAATCTTACCCAAAAATGTTTCGATATGGCTGTCCGGCGGATGTCCGGCGGTTTTCCTCTGCAGGTTGCTTTTCTGGACCCGGGTATGTCCTAAAACTACGACCAAGGCCACCGGGGGATGGGCAGCAGCATCCCTGGAGTGCGGTGGAGATACTGCGATCGCCAACCCGCATGCCAAGCGTGGCGATTATGGCATATACCCCCCGTGAATTTGGGGGAGGCCTATGTCCAGCAGTGGACGTCCTTTGGCTGATATGGTGGTGGTGGTGGGTTGCTTTTCTGAACTGATTCTAGTGAAATTTTGTGGACAGGTTCGATAATTTTACAGATTTTTTGTTTATTCAGATTTCAGAAATTATATTATCTACAGCTCACAGGGCCACTAGTTAAAATCGAACGGATGAGTGTGAGCAAAGCGTCTCTGTTGCAACTTGAGCGAAAACGCTTTTGTATGTCTATCAAGATGTCCTCTCCCACAGGTCGCATTTCTCAATCGATACCCGAGAATATTTGTGAGCAGGTTTGATAAGTATTCGGATTTTTTGTTAATTCCAGCACCATCACCATATCAGCCATAGGACGTCCACTGTAGGACATAGGCCTCCCCCAAATTCACACAGGGGGTATATACTCCATAATCATACATAATCGCCACGCTTGGCATGCGGGTTGGCGATCGCAGTATCTCCACCATACTCCAGGGATGCTGCTGCCCGTCCCCCAGTGGTCTTGTTGATTCAGTTTTTAAACATGGCGGATCCATGTGAGCTCGCAAGGTCTACAGGCTAAGAGAGCCACTAGTTATAATTAATCGAGCAATTTTCCATTTCAACTTGGGCGAAAATACTTTGAATTGTCTGTCCGGCTGTCTTCCTCCAAAAGTCGCATTTTTCAATTGATTGTCGTTAAATTTTCTGATCAGGTTCGATAATTATAAAATGTTTCTTTGACAATTCAATTTATAGATCTTTTCCAAAATGGCGGAGCCCCGGGGTCTCACAGAGCTACTAGTATTATATAGTTGTCTGCGTATTAACGCAAGTGGCAACGCTGGTAAGATGTAGTGTAAGTATTTTGCTCATTACTTCTCCAGTACATATACTGGTGGAGATTTTTTGAAATTCATCTTTATATCACATCACTAGGCGACAGTAGCGGTGCGGCAGGATGGATCTTTGAGGACGATAGATAAATGTTATTGCGAGCCGCCTCTAGCTCGCCGTAGCTGGCTGTGGCTCACACCGCAGCGTAACACAGGAGCTTAGCAGCAGTTCTTATCATAACCTTTGTGTGGTGCAAATGTACGCGTTAGTAACGGCGCAGGATGGATCTTTGACGATGATATCTAACTATTATTGCGAGCTGCCTCCATCTAGCCGCAGCTGGCTAAGGATCACACTGCACCATAGCAGAGAGCCTTGGTGGCAATTTATTTTATTTGATTTATTGATTTATTTCCAAACAACATCTCTTACAAATTTACCTTATATCTATAATTTTAGAACTTTGTTATAAAAAGGTTGAACCTAGCTATAGGTTAAGTAGTACATGATAGTCATCAAGTACATCATGAAGATGTTATATGAAAGTAACACGTGTGGATCTTTGGCGCTACTACCCATACTGCTGCCTGCCTAGTTTGTAGTGACACTGCCTCCGAAGCTAAAGGTCCCGGGTTCAAATCCTTGTAAGGGCATTTGTTTCTGTGGTGAGCAGAAACATTTGTTACTGAGACGGATATTTTCTATGTATTTAAGTATATATTTATTAAAAATATCATATCTGGTACCCATAACACAAGCCTTATTGAGTTTCCTATAGGACTAGTTCAATTTGTGTAAAAAAATGTCCTTCAATATTTATTTATTTTATTGTATTAACATATAAATTTTTAAGTTTAAGCCGCGTACAAACTGTAACTGTGTTATTAAGTTGCTATTCTTATTATTGTCTTTTTAATTTTATTTTTGTACTGGATGTAACTCAATTAATTTTGTGTTTCTTCTCCTGTGTATGTTTGCTATTTTAATTTTATATTATTTTTGTCATATATATATATATATATTTTTTGTTTACTTACTTTTTTATTTTATTTTTTTGTTTGGGCGCTGCCTGCCGTGGTTCACTCGTGGTCCCAACGGAAGACCAGCGCTGGCGGTCACGCCAGCTACATGCTGAGTTGGGACCATTTCGTGACATTTCTTTTTCTTCTATGTTGTTATTTTATGCTTCATCCTATTTGTAATTGTCACGAATAAATGATTTTCTATTCTATTTCTATATTTTTTTAATACAAATACAAAAACATGTAAATGTTTCTGCAAAGATCACGGTAGATTTTTCCCGTAGTCTCGTGCCCTCACTCAAAACTTCCCGGCACTATTACGATATGTGTGCAGTCTACATAATCATCACATGCAGATTTGAAAGAGAAATGAATGACCCGACCAGAATGGGTGACAAGCTCGCAGTATAGCAGTATTTTGGCCAAAGGGAGTCAAGTTTGCGTAACTTTGCCTTACACATTGCAGTTAAAGTGTGTTTTATTTATGTTTGATGTGTATGTTAGTCTGTAAGATATTGTTAATGTAGGCCTTACTTGCCTTAATCATAGTAGAATTTTGGCAAAAGGTAGTCAAGTTAGTACTTTGCGTTATACATCGCAGCTAAAATGTTTATGTCGTTTATATTTGACTAGCTGTTGCCCACGACTTCGTCCGCGTCTTCGCTCCTATTGGTTGCAGCGTGATGTTATATAGCCTAAAGCCTACCGCGATAAATGGACTATCCAACACAAAAATATTTTTTCAATTCGAACCAGTAGTTCCTAAGATTAGCGCGTTCAAACAAACAAACTCTTCAGCTTTATAATATTAGTATAGATAAGCATGTTAGTCTGTAAATAACCCCCTACATAAGTATCCAGGATCAATTAACGACCTGATTCACCTAACACCCGACACAACTGCATGGCTCAACACCCTGAATGTTGACATTTAATTTTGTAGTATTATTGTATGTATTCACTTGAGTTTAGCTTTGTAAATGTCCAGCTAAGTTGCCTATTTCAAATGTATGCTATAAGATAAATTTAATGTAAATTAAAAATGTTAATTTTGGCCTTATTTGCCTCAATAAAATAAATATATAAATAACAACCTTTTTGTTAAGAGTGAAATGACGAAGAAGAAATGTTCTTCTCAGCGCATGTGGGTGTGTTAGTCGGCCGCGTCTCAACTGCGCCCCTTATTCAATCCCGCGCTTTGCATAAACTGTTTACGCCTCGTGCCTTCACTCGCCTCCGAGCGTTAGTTTAGTTTTTGAAATAAACAGCTCGGATAGGCTGGCCGACTTTACACACATATTCAATTTATTCATAAGTAAGGTAAATGTACCAATGTTAGATAGCTATTGGTTAGCTTGGTTGTCTGATATACACTTTTTTATTTTGTCCTTTAGAGACCTTTTACATCTCTAAAACCTAATGTTTTGACTATGGGGACTCTTTACACCTCCGCTTTTATCTATAATATTTTGATCATAGAGACTCTTTACATCTCTGTATTATAGGATAAGTTCATCGAAAGTGTGCCCAGGTATTTATTTGTTGGTTTATACTGCTTTGTATTTATGTCACTAAATGATTTGAATTGAGCTGTAATTTTATATTTAACTATACAATGTATATTGATTTGAAAAAATGACACCTCACCGAGTTTCTTACGCCGGTTCTTCTCGTGGCAGAGGTATATTTTTCCGAACCGGTGGTAGTTTATTGACGTTCATAGGTGCATGTTATATGCCTAATTTGAAGAATAAACTACTTTTACTTTTTACTTGGTATTAACCCAGTAGATGACTTTTTTTTATTTATTAGTAGAGTAATATGGCATAAGATTGAAAGTGTTGGGCCAGTGTCAAGCACTGGGATAGCAGACATATTTCTAATTTTGAAAAAGGTTGGAAAAGAACCTTGTTATAATGTGATACATCATACATCATAGGGCATTCCCATTTTAACCGACTTCAAAAAAGGAGGAGGTTCTCAATTCGTCGGAATATTTTTATTTTTATTTTTTTCATAAATGTTCACCGATTACTCGGAGACTAGTGGCCCGATTTCAAAAATTCTTTTTTTGTTTGAAAGGGCGTGTTTTCTAGTTAGTCCCATTGTCACCAAGTCTGGATCTGATGACGGGATCTTGAAAAAATTGAGGGAACTCCTCAAATTATATACCAACATCGAAGGAACTCGTCAAATTATATAGCAGGAGGATGGGCTCTGGCAAAGTTTGGAGTCAGAGTTTTTTTGTTAAATATTTACTTGTAATCGTAACGGTAAATACAATTCAAAAATGTCACGTCAGTGGAAGTCGAGTACACTGGATCCCGCAAACTGAGTAATATAAAAACATAAAAAAAAACCGACTTCAACCGAGTTATTCGTCCATTCATTGTGCACATACTTAATGCACATTTAAGACTTATACAGTTTTCTCATGGATACCATTGTCAGAACCAGACGATGGGACCACACAGAAAGCACCAGCTTTCAAATAAAAAATAAACATCAAAATCGATTCCCCCAGTGGAAAGTTCTGAGGTTACAAATATTAAAAAAAACTAGTAAAATACAAACGAAATTAAGAACCTATTTTGAAGTCGGTTAAAAATTAACTGAGTAATGTACAGCCGGATTAAGTACATTTGGATGCATCAAGCCATTTACCGGCCTGTTTAGCCTAGTTGGTAGTGACTCTGCCTCCGAAGCTAGAGGTCCCGGGTTCGAAACCCGGCCAGGGCATTTATTTGTGCATTTTTCACGGATATTTGTTCTTGGGTCTTGAATGTTTTCTATGTATTTAAGTATGTATTTATCTATAATAAGTATGTATATCGTCGTCTAGTACCCATAGTACAAGCTTTGCTTAGTTTGGGACTAGGTCGATTTGTGTAAGATTGTCCCCCAATATTATTATTATTTATAACTATCAGTACTGCCAATGTTTAATTTCAAACGAAACAGAAATATCACATTGACTTTTGCAATAGCAGGCTGTTAGTGACAGGTCAACTAATGGAAGATATTTCGCCAACGTTATACCCAACTTCATGATCTTTATTAACTGCAGCTCTGTCATGGATATTTGAATTCCTCGACATTATCAAATGAAATACGCAGCAGAGTTATTATTGATCGCAACAATTACAAGAGATTGGCACTGGCATACACTGCCAATTAAATAGAACCATATTCGATTGGCACTCTAACGAAGTTGTTTATTTGACTAGTTCATTAAAGAGGTTTGATGTTGATATGAAAGTGAAACTAGAAATGTCAGAGAAGTACTTAAGTATACTAATTTTAGCCTTGTTCTCATATCCAGTAGGTGTAAATTGTATTATGCACTAAACTTGTCTGCTTAGTAATTCAGTTTCAAAAGGTACTTAGATTTTATTGGCTATGTGCGAAGTAGGTGGTGGGGGTAAGCTAGGCGATCGTAGCGCACACCATGGCAGAAATGTGTACTTACCGGGGACCACTGTCAAATTTACTTTCACGTTTTCTATTGGTTTCTTAACGGTTTCCTACGATTCGTTTCGTTTGTATGTATTTATTTATTCTCTTATTTATTTCAGTAAAATTTCCAATACGGGGTCTTTCTCGTTTACTAAAGTAAATAAAATATTCATGTGTCATTATTTTACATCTCTGAGTTTTGACATTGTCTCGGGACCTTTGACGTTTGACGTTTCAGACGTGCACATAGCCAATAAAGGAATGAATTGGTACCCCGACTGTAGTTAACCATGATTATTGTTAACTAGCTTTTGCCCGCGACTTCGTCCGCGTATAATTCGTTCTCGCCTTAGAATGATTTGCTGTCCCATACAATCTTTCTCAAGCTTAGGTGGACACCAGGAACTTAGAGGTGACATGTTGGAGAAGGAAAGCCACGAATAGATCGGACTTATTTGCTTAAGCAGGAGATATTTGCTTAACCAGGCTAGCCTAGGGCCCACCCGCGGCTATAACGCCTCAGATGATGATGATGATACAATCTTTCACCCTTCTTTACACCCCCTTAAGAAATGATTATAGTCTATTGACATTCGCTAGAAATCCTATGGTCAAAACGAATCATTAAGTGCTTATTTCGGAATATCAAATGTACCGATTCTAGACGAATGAATCTCGTAAAAAACATTACATGTACATTGTACATGTAATGTTGGACCCGGGTATGTCCTTAAACTACGACTAAGACCACCTGGGAATGGGCAGCAGCATTCCTAGAGTACGGTGGAGATACTGCGATCGCCAACCCGCATGCCAAGCGTGGCGATTATGGCATTTACCCTCCATGAAATTGGGGGAGGCCTATGTCCAGCAGTGGACGTCCTAGGGCTGATATGGTGGTGGTGGTAGATTGTACAATGATAAAAGTCTCGCTACGCAGTTCTGCCGTAAAACGTTATCCCAACAGAGCGAGTTCTTCATGTAAGTATGATGACCGAAGGCCGGAAGCAGACCGGCAAGGCATGCGAGAATAATCACACACAGCGGGCTTCTCATGTAAGGCTGAGGGCCGAAGGCCTGAAGCAGAGAGGCGAGGCACGCGAGGCTGAAGGCCGAGCCTCCCAAGAGAGTAGATTCTTAGCGTCAACAATCAGAAGGAATTATGATACTTTGGTTTTGACATAATGAATCGTCAACTTGTTTACAATTCTGCTATGCTGCTTTAACCCATTATAGCCTAGCGGTGCCGTACGGCACCCAGTTAAATTTCTTGACACGCTGTTATACTTCCAATTGGCTGAAACTTAAATCGTAGAATGGCGTATGAAGATTAAACCACTCCGTTTCATAGACCTTACTTGCATCCCCGATTTAATATCCCTTTGATGGAAGATGATCGGGACAAAAAGTACACTTATAATATATATAACTGACTACAGATTATATACTATTAGCATACAAATCATCTTAATCTTCTCAGCCGTTTTTGCGTGATTCAGTGACAAACATCCAAACATCTAAACTTTCGCATTTTTATAATATTACTAGCTTTTGCCCGCGACTTCGTCCGCGTATAATTTGTTCTCGCCTTAGAATGATTTGTTTTCCCATACAATCTTTCTCAAGCTCAGGTAGACACCAGGAACTTAGGGGTGACATGTTGGAGAAGGAAAGCCACGAATAGATCGGACTGGAGATATTTGCTTGATCAGGCTAGCCTAGGGCCCACCCGCGGCTATAACGCCTCAGATGATGATGATACAATCTTTCACCCTTCTTTACACCCTCTTAAGAAATGATTACAGTCAATATGACATTCCCTAGAAATCCTATAGTCAAAACGAATGATTAAACACTTATTTAAGAATTTCAAATGTACCGATTCTAGACGAATGAATCTCGTCAAAAACATTACATGTACATTGTACGATGGTAAAAGTCTCGCTACGCAGTTCTGCCGTAAAACATTATCCCAACAGAGTGAGTTCTTCATGTAAGTATGATGACCGAAGGCCGGAAGCAGAGCGGTAAGGCATGCGAGAATAATCACACAGAGCGGGCTTCTCATGTAAGGCTGAGGGCCGAAGGCCTGAAGCAGAGAGGCGAGACACGCGAGGCTGAAGCCGAGCCTCCCAACAGAGTAGATTCTTCATGTAAGGTTGATGACTGAAAAGCCGAAGGAGAGTGGCAAGCCATGCGAGGCCGAAGGCCGAGCTATGTCGTCGCCGAAGATCCAGTTGCCATATTAATGAGGGTAAATTATAATCCATTCGTTCGTTTTCACGTGATGCCTAGACATATAAACAGACAGACAAACAGACACAAATTCTTAAAACTGTTGAAACTATTTCTGTTATCAATTCTAAGTATCCCCAGGCAACTTTTTTTCGAATATCTTCCATGTACAGACTTTCGACCCTCTTCTAAGTGTACATCTAAGATGATCCAACTGTTTATGCTGACGACTGGGCTGCCCAGCTCAAGTGATCTCTTATATCAAACAGTTTTTATGGTGTGAAGAGTCAACAATTACGTAAAAAATAACGCACGACAAAATTAAATGGTACACCGACGATACAAAGTGTGCATTGAAACAGCTGTTTTTGTATTTAAGCATATGAATAAAAACAATGTCAAAGTATCGCAAATGCATTTTGATGTACACGCAAAGTAGAACTAATTGCGAAAAGGTTGTGCTCAAAAATAGCGTCAACAATCTAAAAACAATCAGAAGGAATTATGATATTTCGGTTTTGACGTAATGAATCGTCAACTTGTTAACAATTCTGCTATGCTTTAAGTTAATTTTCTTGACACGCTGTTATACTCCCAATTGGCTGAAACTCAAATCGTAAAATGGCGTATGAGGATTAAACCACCCCGTTTCATGGACTTTACTTGCATCCCCGATTTAATATCCCTTTGATGGAAGATGATCGGGACAAAAAGTACACTTATAATATATATAAGTGAATCCAGATTATATACTATTAGCATACAAATCATCTTAATCAGCCGTTTTTGCGTGATTCAGTGACAAACACATCCAAACATCTAAACTTTCGCATTTATAATATTAAGTAGTGGGATTATGGTATAAAGTGAGTGCACATGAAGTGAACGGCAAAAGTAACATTGTAATTGCATGTTTTGAAGAGACCGTGGTGGCTGGCGCGCACACTGGGCATCGCCGCGACGCAGCGCTTGCGTTTACTTTTTTTTCAGTTTCTATCGTAAGATTTCACAAATTTTTAATGAGGATGTTTTTCCTTTGTCATCAAGTATATGCTTACCAGTTTTCATACCTGTAACTCATGGATTATAGGAGTTCCCATACAAAATTCAACTCCTCTTTTTACCCCCCTTTAACCCAAATCTGCACAATTTTTATAGCCTAAAACCTGACCGGGTATTTACTCGACAGATTAGTAAAGTTTTCATCAAAATCAGTTCAGCCGTTTTCACGTGATGCGCATTCATATAAACAGACAAACAGACAACAATTCTAAAAACTGTTGGAACGTGTTCTGTTATCGATTCTAAGTCTCCCCAGCCAACTTTTTTTCGAATATCTTCCATGTACAGACTTTCGACCCTCTTCAGCTTTATTATATGTATAGAAGTAGTGGGATTATGGTATAAAGTGAGTATACATGAAGTGAACGGCAAAAGTAACATTATAATTGCATGTTTTAATATAGGATTACAAAGTTATATATATAGTTTTTTAATATAGAAAACGGACTGAAATTTGGGTTTAGAGTCACAGTTACTTAATGGAATAAATCATAATAGTGTCCAAAATTTTAAGAGACCGTGGTGGCTGGCGCGCGCACTGGGGCAGCGCCGCGGCGCAGCGCTTGAGTTTACTTTTTTTTCAGTTTTTATCTTAAGATTTCACAAATTTTGTATGAGGATGTTTTTCCTTTGTTGTCAAGTATATGCTTACCAATTTTCATACCTGTAACTTATGGATTATAGGAACAATTCTAAAAACTGTTGGAACGTGTTCTGTTATCGATTCTAAGTATCACCAGCCAATTTTTTTTCGAATATCTTCCATGTACAGACTATCGACCCTCTTCAGCTTTATTATATGTATATGTATGTATGTATGTAAGCACTTTATTGTACACAATTACAGGTTGAAACATAAAGAGGTCACAAAGCGTTAAAGTACAAAGGCGAGCTTATGCCTATAAGGGATCTCTTCCAGCTAACCTTTGAGCAATTGATTGTATATATAGATGAATCAAATTATTTCATTAAAAAATACAATTCAATACAAAAATACAGTGTGATGCTGTTGTGATTTGAGTAGCTTAGCTAGGGTGAAATTCCAGCAAAACAGATACGATGAGTTCGATTTCTGTCTTGAAATGCATGCAATCACGCTTCATTTTTCTTTATATTTGTTGTCTGTATCGAACATCTGTCCTTCACTATCTCTTCATTAGACGTCATGATTTTCTGGAATAATTCAACTGCGCATAACTTTTCCTGTCCCACACTGACTGACCCAAATGGATTGGTTCCTGCATATGTTCAAGCTTAATTTGAAGGGGTAGCCTAACCTCAACGTGACTGAACCCTTGACCTTTCTCCACGGAGGGATAAGCCCCCCGACACAAGTTAGACAGTGCACATCTCGGCGTTACCTCTCGGCTTATAAAGCAAACATCTCCGTCATAAAAATTTGTCGGAGGTAAAAGTAACAATAGAATTTACTCTATTCAACCGACACGCCGCTTATAAAAACCCACACGAACTCTGTTTGTAAAAAAATACTTTTTTTAACTAGTGTCTGGTGTGTGTAGATTTGAAGCTAACATTGTTATTTTTTTATTATTATTATTTATTGCTATTAATCATATATTATAATATTTATAGTGTACATTTCATGTTTATTTGCAACAAATACAACCTTTTTCATAAGTAAATAGAATTAAATACAAAACAAAAAATACCTAAAATAACCCAACATTAGGGTTGTTATTAACATTAGGGTATTACCAAGCGATTAGAGATTTAGTGTTGTATACAAAAGTAAGATACCTATACTAAAAACTCGCAAATGAAAAACATTAGATATGGAGAATACAAACAAAAACGAAGCATGATACTCCATTGTACATAATTACGAGTTCCGTTGTACGAGTACAGATACAACTTCCAAACTTATTTGGTTGTCCCGAAGTTATGAAATCAGTGGTTTTGATAGGTATTACGGCGAAGAAATTGGGAAGGCGTAACGAGTTCTGTTGCGAGTTGCCCCAGCTAACCCTTGTTCTGCAAAATGGAATATTTCATCCCGCTTTTCTCAAAAGACCTGATTTTTTTTAAGGCAAAGCTAAGCCTTAAAAGGCTGGGCTTAAAAGGCGTATTGATACAACGAGTCTCAGTCATGAATTCCTTCGTTACTCACGTCATACACGCTTCTAATACATAGGGTGCACAGTAGATACAAACACGGTACATTTTAATGGTGTTGGATGTCAGACTTTGACGGCTGTCAAACCCGTTACCCTGTCACACCGTTCGAGTCGAATGTTTTAACTCGGCGGATTAGTGTAGATGTAGCTACTGGACTTTCTTTCTTTTCATTATTATTAAATGTTATAATCAAAAACAAAAGTCTTTTTTGTTGGACAAGTATATGTAAAGTAAAAAAAAAGAGAAGGCAGAAAGCCCTTGCTCAAACTCCTGTGTGTTGTGGCTCAGCTTTCAAACCATTTAAAAAAAGTTAGGCAGAGAGTTTTGTCTTGTCTTTTTTTTTTATAATGGGATTGCTCTTGTCTATACTCTTTAGTATTTTACCAGAAATTGTCGTCTCATGTTGGATTAAAATTCTCTTTGTTTTGGGTAAGTGAAATCGCTATCAATTTCACTGTATTTGTTTCCAACGATTAGCTTTCCCTTTAATGCATCGTTCTATAACGGGGTGTTAAAATATTTCAGTGTTGGAGGGAGCGGTAACGACGCGGATGCCTTGCCTCATTTGAGACCGTAGTATGTTGGCGTGAAGGCTCTGCTGGTAGCCATTGGACGCCTCTTCGAGGATTGTTAGCTCGGCAGCGTAGCGGTCATCTTGTGCGCCCTGCACAAATATGGTTCCTCGGCTACACCAGCCGGGGGTGAAGGCATCTGGGCGCAGGTTTGCTGTGCTACCAGGTACCAGATTTAAAGTGGGGAGTGGGAGGATATGCTTGTGCGAGGACTATTGCCCGGGCTAACCCAGGCACGAAACTGGGTTAGCCGGGGACAGTAGGCCTTCGTCCCAGGCATCTTTGTTTAGCCAGGATCAATTGCACATACCGGACCCAAATTGTATTTAATATAAACCTAGATATACTACAGTGTCGGTAACTAGAAGTTAAGTAAACTAAATATAAAAATTTTGTCGAAGCAGTTCTGGTTTTACTGTATCAGTGAAAATAAAAATATTATATTACGCTTTTGTAATATTAATACTGCAGCTGAATGAAATCCACCGTGTGGGGGGCCTGCCCACGCTACGCCTTCCGGTACGTGGTCGCCACTCGAGAACCTTTCTGATGACCTGGTGAAGGTCGCGGGTGTCCGCTGGATGCGGGTGGCGCAGGACCGGTCATTGTGGAAGTCTTTGGGGGAGGCCTATGTCCAGCAGTGGACGTCTTTCGGCTGACATGATGATGATGATGATGATGAATGAAATCAGATATTATCGATTTCTGATGACTCGTTAATAGCATATCGCTCTTCCAGGGATTCTGGCCTAGTCCAGGCTCATTCATACTTCTGCGTGACGATAACGTAGCTTTCTGCTTTAGGAGACTTCGGAGACCAAGCTAAAAAGTAGTGCAAGACCTCCACCTCTCAAAACCCAGGTTTTATTATAAATATAATCTTCTTCGTATTCGTACTCGTACTACTCATGCCGTCTGACTCGCATGATCATTTAGATTGGGCTTTGTTCCATTTTTCATTCATACACGTTCTTTAGGTAATTAGTATTTACTAAGCTGATCGAGGAAAAGCAACTAACTCTACTTGTGCTTTGTGCTACGCCGTGTAAAAAAGCATTTTTATAGTTTTTGCAAAAATGACTCATATCAGGGCATGGACTTTGACTGGGCCGAGACAAGTCAGTTTTGTTTGACAATCTTGCTGGTCCTGCTTGACTTATCCGTGTCTCGGCGTTTGGCCTCCTGGTTGGGACTACCTGGTAGAGATCCCTTATAGAAGTAAGTTCGTCTTTATAGTTCGAACTTGTGTGACATTTATATAATATTTTAACCTTTTATTATGAACAATAATGTGAGTGAGACATACAGGTGAGTGGCATATTTGAAGAGAGACAATTCTCGGCTGTGGGCAATACCAGACAGGGAATGATGATAATAATTTGTGTAACTCCTTGAATACAATCTACAGTATGAACTCAAATCAACGAAAACCTATCACAGAAACTCGTCACGAATATAAAGTAGTGTCGTGGCGCGTGTCTGGCTCATATCAAAAAAGTATTTATTTATGAAAAGTATATTAAAATTTTTCGGGATTTCATACCACTTTTCTATAGCGGGTCATATAATACACCTTCCTACCAAATTTCATAATACGGCTGTGACATACAGACGGACGGACGGACGGACAGACATGATGAAACTATGAGGGTCCCGTTTTCGCCATTTTAGCTATGGAATCCTAAAAAGAAGCACGAATATTATCAGATTCGTTTTAAAATAAATGAGGGTAAAATTGTCAAAAAATATTTTATGTCCAAAAATGAATAAATAATAATCAATAATATTATCCTGCATTATACGGCGCATATAAAGCAAACTTTTTGTGGCGTAGTTCACAAAATAAGTTGATTAGTTAATTAAAATTTATATCACCAATCAACGATTCCTGACCTGACATAAATTTGAAATCTTGAATTACTACTGAATTCTTTATAAGTTAAATAATGGAAGTGTGGTATGGGCCGACGACCAACGACCAAGACCACCGGGGAATGGGCAGCAGCATTCCTTGAGTGCGGTGGAGATACTGCGATCGCCAACCCGCATGCCAAGCGTGGTGATTATGGCATTTACCCCCCATGCAATTGGGGGAGGCCTATGTCCAGCAGTGGACGTCCTAGGGCTGTTACGGTGGTGGTGGTGGTGGTATGGGCAGCAATCTTGTGTGATGGAGGTAATGAAAATATGCGTTTACCTCATCGCACTTTTATTAATGAAATATGTTTAGGTATAGAAAAGTTTGGGAGTGCGCCACATCTACATTTTTTCGTTTGTATGTAAGTGTATTTCCACTTCTCAGCTTCAGTCTAATCTTATTCCTCATAACTCTGAATGTCTCATATGCACATAAACCGGGTTCCCCGCGCCAGCGGTAGGGTTAAGTACAAATATACATAATAAACACTAATGAGATGAGCGTTACGAGGGTTGCAAGCTTTGTTTGTACATTCCTGAGATCCTGAGTCATTACCGGGTTATATACGTATTATAACATAGTACCTGTTACAAATTGCACAAAGACAGGTAGCTTTAATACGAAATTTTGTAGATCTATCAAAAAAAAGGAAACACTACCGTTCAAGAATAAAAAAGAACGACAGGTCTTAACATTATTGAGCTTACTATGAGACTAGTTTGATTTGTGTAAAAAATGTTCCCTAATATTGATTTATTTATTTATTTAATAACGAACTTTCTTATTTAAGATGTATACGTGTTCCAAGGGAAAATTATGAAGTTTGGGAAAACACTACTTATAGTAAGTATATGCAGCAAACAAAAATTTGTATTTCTTTTATGCTTTTATTGCTACAAATACAAAATTCATTATTTAAGTATTATTTCTGTAAGTGGGCCTCAAGGGCTTTAAACTACATAATGTACTGTTTTTCGTCGATAAAAACGAATATAATGTAATGTAATTGTTTGTAAATTGTTTTGTGTTTGTCACGAATAAAAAATATTATTATTCACCTTATTTTTTTTTTTTAATATACCTGTATTTATTTTCTTACTTCTATATTATTATTGAAAAGCCAGCGGGGTGGACCAAGGTTAACCAAGAACTGCAGCATTAGGATCAATTTGAACCACGGACGAGGTATATATCAGCAGCAGACGCAATATGCCGAAGAAAAAACTGTTTCTACCAGAAACCAATAATCATAATAGGAATTTAATTTTGTATCTTAATTTGTAATTTAACTTTAACTGTAAGAGACACTGACATATTTAATGGGTAAAGTTTTGTACCTTTAAGTACTTATGTTAATGTTTTTTTTTTTTTTTATTAAAAATGGGATTGCTCTTGGCCAGCATCTAGCCAGGGGGCAAAGATGAGGCCGACGATGAAGCGAGCTCACCCAGAAGATGCCTATTCACTCGTGCCTTAAAAAGGTCCAGGTTATATGAACTCGGAAATACAGACGCCGGCAGAGAATTCCAAACCTTCGAAGTGCGCATTATAAAAGAAAATGCAAAGCGCTTGGTTCGAATTAGAGGAATTTCGACCAGGTAAGGATGGTAGCCAGCCGTACGTCTGGATGTCCGATGGAAGAAGGGGGAAGGCGGTATGAGCTCATGGAGCTCCTGAGCACACTCACCGAAGCTCACTCATGTAAATACAAGTATGATGAAATGTATTATTTTGACGTGTAATGTGTAAAATCATTGCAAATAAATGAGTATGAGTATGAGGAACCCCCTTTTTAACTATTCATTAAAATACGCCAACATTAACGGGAGCCTTCACACCCCTGGCAACCCCGACCGCCTCGGGCTAAAGAACTTTTGAGAATATTTGAAGACGCAGCTTTTCACCCGCAGCGCGATGTGTTGCCAATTAACTCCCTCAACAACCCGCAACTTTGGACAAGGCTTTGTTGTGATTAGTGACGTGGCTGGAAATTTGGCATTAGCCCCGACTCGGCACTTTAGAAAAAGTTTTGGTTAATATAATATCAGCGTGATGTTTAGGCCCAAAGTGTACCTACTTTGTTCGACTACATGTTAAATCCGTACATGCAAGTTGTGACGGTTTTATGAATGTGCTCGTGGGGTTCAGCTAAAATAGGGTACAAATAAATCTTGATGAATGTGTGGACCCGGGTATGTCCTAAAACTACGACCAAGACCACCGGGGGATGGGCTTTCCTGGAGTGCGGTGGAGATACTGCGATCGCCAACCCGCATGCCAAGCGTGGCGATTATGGCATATACCCCCGGGAATTTGGGGGAGGCCTGTGTCCAGCAGTGGACGTCCTTGGGCTGATGTGGTGGTGGTGGAATGTGGTGGATGCAAAATTGAATAGTCTTAATAATAATAATAATAATAATATAATAATATAATCTTTATTTCAGGCAGTGCCCATATTAAAACACAATACAACTTATAAAACTACAATTAACACTGACAGATATAAAATAAAAACTTAAGTAGCAATAATAATTAAACATGTCAGGAATCTAAAATAATAATAATTATAATAAAACGAACGAACAAATTAGGTCACATTTAACATAATAATAATTTAAAATACTAATTCAATTAACTATCCCACATGCAGTCCCACCGCATGCCGCAAAAAGGGACAGTCAACACGACTTGCAATTAATGCTAGGATGCTATTGGGGCTCCCTCGAACGCGGCGCAGCATCGATGCCGCTTTCTTTCTCATGATGGCGTGAAAGCCATCTGTCCGAGCTTCCGCGAACATGCTCGACGCGCTGCACCACCGCGGCAGCCCCATCAGCATCCTGAACGCATTATTGTATTGCACTCGTAGGGCGTTGATTGTCTTCTGCGCATAGTTAACCCATAGATTGCATGTATAAAAAGATTGACAGTAGGCCTTAAAAAGAGTTATCTTTACCTCCTTACTGCATCGTGCAAATCTACGGGCCAACATATTGCTTCTGACCGCCAACGCCCTACGCTCCCTCTCAATGTCATTGCCGTCAGAAAGATCCTCCGAAACCCAGTGGCCCAGGTACTTAAAACGCTCCACTCTACTCAAGGCGACGCCGTACAGTAGCACTGGCGGCACCACGTCAACCTTGTGCGCGCTACTCCGTGGTTGGAATACTAAGAGCTCGCTCTTTCTTTCGTTGTACCTAAGCCCATGTGCTGCAGCGTAATCTTCACATATCCTGAGGAGCTTATTCACTGCGCTGATCGAAGGACCCAGCAACACCATATCATCCGCATAGCTGATATTGTTTATGATCTTGTAATCAATTGAGCATCCGACCTTGGTATTGCTGAGCCTTTCAATAAGTCCATTAATAATCCGTTGTAAGACGCAGAAGCAGACTCAAAATTAATATCACTTCGAGTATTACTATAGAGCAAAGAATTGTACTCAGAGGAACGCGCCAAATAGTAAGCTTTTCTCTTAAAGATTTTTATTACTGTGCAAACCCAAGCAAATATAAAAATGACGATAAATAGGTGTAAAGACAAAAGCACTTCACAATCCCTATCCGCAGTAAATGGCATTTTACAACATTAATAAAAAAAAATAGCCGGACTTAAACCTGTGACTTTTCATGCGCAAGTAGCGGATGGCCATCACTTACACAATCAGTTATAATTATAAATGTAATGGCTACCTATCCCATGAATAAACTAAATCTAACCAATTCCTACTTAATTACTAAATAATAATATACTCGATCACTATAAAAAGACTATCCTATCGAAATAACGACGCCAATACTAGACAGTTCTACAAAATGATAGCTCCTAATTCCATAGCAAATAGACAACTGTCTCCATCGGAAACGGTAACTGTGAACACAGTCGGTATTCAGATGATAACGCCTTAGGCCGGTATTCTACTGCTATGCTACCTAAACGGCCAACAAGGTTAGAAATTAAATAAAAAAGTCAGATGAAGGTACACAAACATATTTGTATTACTTCTGCGTGTTATCTTAAAATGGATAGAATGGATGATGATTTTCAGAGCCAGATTTAGTTATCGTAAAAGGTACGAGCATTTCGAATTTTAGTTGTGGAAAAAAGCATGATTCTTCCTATTGCTCTCATGCAATAGGAAGAATCACAGATCACAGCACACGAAAGCGCATCAAAAAAATGGCGCGTTATATAAAACATCAAGCAGCGGTGTCCGCGTGCCGCGTGCGGCTTTACTTGGTTAAGAGGGCGCAGTACGCTCGGTCTGGCTCGGTTCTCCATACAAACGTATTTACCCTCTCATTTTAAAACGCCATGCTAGAATAACATGAAAATTTGTATACACAATGAGATCCGGCATATCTAGGTCGGAAATTAGTTTCTGTTGCTAGAAATTGTAAAAGGAAAAAAATACAGCGGTTTTTTTGAGTTTTTTACGGCTTGTATGAAAACCTTAATAATCGCTGTATTTTTTCTCCATTACAATTTCAAGCAACAGAAACTATGTTTCGACCTAGATATGCCGTATCACATTGTGTATACAAAGTTTCATGTTATTCTAGCATGGCGTTTTAAAATGAGAGCATAAATACGTTTGTATGGAGAACTGAGCGTACTGCGCACTCTTAAGCAACGCCGTAGTCAACTCTTGGATGAGTGACCGCTTTGAGTGGTTAACTGAGCTCTCCCGTCCTTTGAACCGTTGATCCGATGCACGTTAAGCCGTTGATCCCGGCTGCTGTTTATGACAAAAGTCGTTAAGGCAAATTAGAGGAAGGCAGCTTGAGAACTTCTAACATTACAGTCAATTTGCCCACTCCCTTGACAAGTCTAATCTCAATAAGGTCTAGTTTCCCCCTTAGGTTAAAAGGTCAGATGGGAGTCGTTTTCGTAGAATCTAGTGCCGACGCCAACTCTTGGGATTAGGTAGCGGACCCCGGGTGTGCTTTAGGATGCAACTGCACTGGGATAACGCTAGGATGATGATGATGATGTCAGACAGGGGTCACGTCACACAAATATAATTCCGGCTTTCGGCACAGAACTATTCCTCTGTTTGCTGTCTTAATGATGTCTGACCGAGTGAAACAAGGTCTCCGTTTGAGCTTCGGCAAAAATAAATAAATATAAATATTGGGGGACAATCTTACTCAAATCGACATAGTCCCAAACTAAGCAAAGCTTGTACCATGAGTACTAGACGACGATATACTCGTACAATATATATAAGTAGATAAATATATATACTTAAATACATAGAAATGATACAAGACTCAGGAACTAATATTCGTACTAATTACACAAATTAATAATGCCCTGTCCGTGATACGAACACGGGACCACCAGCTGTCCGCTTTGCTTTGAAAATTCTTTCGTAGTTCCGGCCGGCAGATTTCCAGCTGGTCTCTTCTACAGGCCGCATTTCAACGGTTAACACGTGTAGCTAGTCTGTAAGTGTTAATTTAAGGATTCAATAAATAAATAAAATGATAATAATTATAATAATCTCAACCGATTTAAGTGAAGTTTTGTAAGCAGGTCAGTCGAGTCAGTTGTTGGAAATTTATAGATTATTTATAGTTGAAAAATAAACGGAAGGTCTATAAGCTCACAGAGTAAATATATCTCTTAGCTCCCGCTACTAAACTGGCCGGGTGTATGTTTGGTTTGTTCTCTCTCGTGTTTGCCGGCCGGCGGAAAAACAACCGGATTACTATGACCGGTGTTTGAATAGGCGTTTAATATTGCTCCACTAGTCTACTTGTTGGTACAACACTTGTGTACTGTTTGATTTGCTGTGTGACTGAGTATGAATGTATTCGTGGGTTAGGTAATAGTGGTAGTATTCTAACACTTCATTTAAGACTACTTCCGCTTGTTGGTTCAGTCAGCTGTTAATGTCTAATGTTAGTTAAGCTATTACAAATGCAGTAAATAATGATTTCCCATCGGCTAAATTCGGAATACGAGTAGATGAGAAGAAATGTCAAAAAAATCAAAATCAAATATTTATTCTGCAAATAGGCCACAAGGGCACTTTTACATGTCAAAGCGTGACTTTATACAATTTAAAAACTGGCAATGTTACATAATAATAATGATTAAAAAAATATACTGATTAACAATTCAAAGAAACTAAATTTACAAATATTAAGGACGTATATTGAAAACGATCTGTGTCCGGATAAACAAAAAATATATAATATTAATTTTATATCTCAGAGATTTATATGGTGTCTGAGCGTCCAAATACGATTAATAACAATTATTTCCTTAGAGATTATTAAGTCCTTAGAGATGTAAATGGTCTCGAAGCGTGAAAATTAAAATAAGTAATAATACAGCAATAATATAATATTCTTAGAGATGTATAAGGTCTCTAAGCGTCAATAACAATAGAACTAATAAACGAATAAATTGATAATCAATGTCCATATTATTTAACATGTCTCATGTTAAATAGTAAAATACTACCAGTTTTCATTCTGACATTTCACATTGATTAGTAAATTTTCACATTAACAGACATGACCTTGTCAATTATTTAACGTTTTCGAAGTTCTGTCAAACAAATCTGACACTCATACAAAGAGAAATATCAAAGATGACGTTGAAACCTATGGAAATGCATGTAGGCTTATATTGAACTGCACGCCGTAACCGATATAACCGTCGTCGGCGTTGAACCGATGGTGCGAATCTATGCGTCGTTGGCGTCCAAAAGGTTAATACGATAATTGATAGCTAGTTCGGGTCTTCTAGTCGTCTTCCGAGTCTTGGGACGAGGCATGGTACGCACAAGACTTCACTTGTAATCCCACCTGTCAACGATTTATTAGATATTTTTCCGAAAATCTTTATTTTCTTGTAGCGAATTACTTTTTCACATATATTTACGGTTTTGTCTAGTAGTGTTTTTCTATGACATTTAGATACGCATTTTTTCGCGTTTTTTTTCATGCCGCATTTTTATTTCAAACTTAATCGAAATTACAACAGTGTCGACGAAGCTACGCTTCCGTGGAGCTCCTATTTTTGTATGCTTTGACCTTTCGGGCCAATGCAAAACTAACATATCATACACTTAATTACCTATTTGTGCCCATTAAGTAAAGAAATAGCTAAACATTGATATAAGATTAAAAGATAAAATAAGCGACAGGGGATACCTAATACAATTCGGGAAAAAATGCGACAGTGAAATTAAACTTTCTGGAAAAACAATACTAGGCAAAATCACGACTATGAAAATGTAAAAATCTCTACAAGGAAAAAAAATTTTTGGCAAAATTATTTAAGAGTGCACTCTTAAATAATTTTAAGCATGCTTTAACGAGTCGACTAGCGCCATTCGTAAATAATGGAGATTATTTAAATTTAACGATAGTTTTTTGGAAGAAAGTAGGCCGCTATGTAAAGTATTTTGTATTTAAGTACCTTTTGAATAGATCAAACTACTTTTTACGTTGCTGGATTCGTCGATCTTTTCGTCCAAACTAAAAACGGCCGTTTTTTTTGAGCGATTTTTTTATAGTGACGCTAGTGGACACTTTAAAGCAACCTCAACAAATCCCGTCAAGTGTCAACTCAAGAATTAGATACATAAACTCCAATAATATATATTTATATTTACTGACGTATTTCAGTTTACGTTCAACTAAAATTAAGAAAAAGGAAATTTCGTACTACTTTATAGCGGATTCCCAAACAAAATGACCCACTGTCTTTACTTTTCAGTGTAGGAGAAATAAAATCTCAAGGTATATACATACCTATTCCTTAAAGAAAGACAATACACCTAAATCCTTTTCGGAAGTTACGAAATAATGAGTTTTTAATCTCATTATTTGCTCTTTTGGGTTAACTTACAGTAACATGGGCATAGTACCAAACCTAAAATATGTATACAATATGTATAGCGTGACAAGCTTTGAAGCGAAATGTTCATATTATTATACTCGTACATTCATTTAAATAACTCAAACAACGCAAGCATCATTACCAACGCGACATAGCTAACAACCTCTCCAAATAATCCAACCCCATTGTAAACGAGACAACTTTTTCTATTTCCTCCCCCAACCCCCCTCTTCCCTTTTGCTCCCGTAATGATGAATGGAAGCAGTTACGTTTTCCTTGACGCGCGAAGTTTTCGCCCCCATCGCTCACCGCTAGCGAAGTAAAATTGTAAATAAGTTGTGGACAAACAGGATAAGTTTCATTCATGGCTGACGCTTGGGAATGAGGCAAACAAAGTAATAAAGAATGTTGGAAAACAGAAATTCTATTTAAAAATCTAATAGTTCCGCTTCCTTGATCTGCGTTTAGAAAACAGTACATTAAATTACTTTACAAAATAAATAGACGCCCATATCAGCTAGGCAACTACGGGTGTCAAAATTAATTTGGCGGTGTGGAAAATTGGCAACCCTGGTTGCCAAAAGTGACCAATTAATAAGTAGTTATTTGTTACTAGCTTTTGCGCGTAACTTCATCCGCTTCTTCGCTCCTATTGGTCGCAGCGTGATGTTATATAGCTTAAAGCCTTCCTCGATAAATGGACTGTCCAACACAAAAAGATTTTTTTAATTTGAACCAGTAGTTCCTGAGATTAGCGCGTTCAAACAAACAAACAAACAAACAAGCAAACTCTTCAGCTTTATAATATTAGTATAGATTAAAAGTACATGTAATGCCTTTATTTCCAAAAGGAATTGGCAGAGCACATGGGAAATAATTTTCAGTGCCACTTCTAGCTATATTAGGTTTATAGATGGAGAAAATGTGATATTACACTTTAGATAGTATACTAAAATTATACCGTCACTTTTTGTATTTCGCCTATAAACTTCATACTAACACAGCGATTTTGGTAATTTACTAAAATTTTGTGATCTGGTACCTATATTAAAATTATACCGTGATTACTTATTTCGCCTACAAACTTCATACTAACACGCTTCATCTCTTTTTGTGTCCAACATTTTCAAATACCTTTAGTGTGTCTTTTCACAACCGACACCGGAACGAGTTTTCAATAAGACGAATTTACCTGTCTATCCCGTTGTATACTAGTGTGCCGTGACGAACGTGATGACCCGCCCCTTTCGCGTCCCCTGGGCCCGAATAAATAATATAATGTCGAGCTATAGGTATGTACAGGGATACGAAAACTGGAGAAATTATACTGATACCTGGGACGCGACTTTAATGTAGAGCTTTATACATGTACTGGACTGAAAGAACTCAAAGGGAGTACATAAGTACGCGAATAGGCTTCTTTAAATTGAAATGTGGTCGAAGGCGACCTTTGACGGTACCTATTCAATGGAACATTTTAATCTTTTCAAAGTGAATCTGCGTTTGAAAAGTAACTTCGCATGCACTTACTTTTTAACTTCAATGTAAAGTAAAAATGAAACACAAGGCAGGAGATAAATAAACAGTTTCATACACATAAAATCAAATTCGGGCAGCGATATAAAGATTAAAATATTAGTCGTACAGTCAACAGCAAGATGCTCATTTTTGTACTTTATCGTACTTACGTCACAATGCTGCGACAGTTGGGATGCTTCAAAGAAGTGAAAGTGACAAGTTTGTCTATCTCATTATTTTTTAAAATCTCCTCTCAATCCCTCGAAGGTTAGCTGGAAGAGATCCCTCATAGGGATAAGTTCGCCTTTGTACTCTGATCCTGTTTGACATGTATATGTTTAAAACTGTTATTGTGTACAATAAAGTGCTTACATACATACATACAAGTTGCCAAAATGATCGTCTACTTTTGCTGTTCTCGTCTGTTTATCTCCGGTTTTTGAAGGTTGTCTGGAAACGATCATCCAGTGGCGATAAGTTCGCCAGTTGTTTGTCTCTAATTTTCAAGGTTATTTTCTGTATTCTTTTACTGAGGCTAGAAGATGTTGATGTTTTCACTGTTATTACTTGTAGTCCGAAACTGATAAAAGATGAGGTAAGCTAATAATGAAGTAGATTATGCAATACTTTTAAATCAATCTACAGTTATACTTAAAATCCGTATTAGCCGTGTTGTATCAAAATATATCATTCAAAAAGCGACTTTAGTGTACATGCAAGAAGATTCAAAGCCTTGTGACATTTTCATTAAATGACGAACATTATAAATACTTTCAAGTGTTTATAATATACTTTTCTCAAACATGCAATGAAATATTGATGTTATGTTTCTTATAATAGGCTGCGAAGTATGACGTTTCAGATGCAGCTAGGACAAGAGGTCGTTAATGGAATTTCATACACATCTTGCAGGCCAAGGACGGCAAAGTCCTCTTTTTTAATTTTTCCATTCCACACAAATTTGTTTCACAGGCATCATGACATTCTGCCACTATGCGTTTAAAAATAAAATTTTGATTTTTTTGTTGTTTATTTCATTGCATGCTTGAGAAAAGCACTATACATACCTCGGCGGGAAATATGGAGTTGCCGGCCTCAGACCTATCCGTATATGTCATCGGCCGGCAACCCCTTTCGTCCCGGCCTCTGTAATAATGTACTATTATTTTATTGCAATGGGTTGCGAGAAATAAAAATGCATTCGTTCTTTTCTTCACTTCTAACCCGTTGACCATCAAATAGTTTATTTAATTCATTGCTTTGCGAATACTGGCCTTCTAGATTACCAATCCTTTGCCGACTCGCAACAAAATCGCCTGCAGCGTTCGTAAATAAAGCATAGGAAATGTACACAGTGAGTCCATTTGGGTTAAGCGGAAGTCAGCTTTAGTGCATTCGAGCCATCAAAGAGTTAGAGCGGGCAGCGGGAATAAAACTTAGTTTGTACAATTTGGAAAGAAGTCGGGTTTAAATATATATACTTTACCCACATATTCGTGACTTATTCATACTAACTACTACGGATCCGCGCGGGTCCACGAACAAATAAAATGAGACCAAATCTTCCCTGTACAGTACGACAATGTAATGATATACTTGTACAACTAATTTGAACGTCAAACACAAAAAGACTGACTAACCAAATTTGAGATATAAAGTAAGGCTTAGGTAAAAAATACATAGGCCTATATATTTTCAACATTATATGACACATAAAACCCGGACTCGGACCCGTGGACCCGGGTGTCCTAAAACTACTACCAAGAGCACTGTGGGATGGGCAGCAGCATCCCTGGAGTGCGGTGGAGATACTGCAATCACCAACACGCATGCCAAGCGTGGCGATTATGGTATAATACCATAATCGCCACGCTTGGCATAATACCATAATCGCCACGCTTGGCATAATACCATAATCGCCACGCTTGGCATGCGGGTTAATGGGGGGTGAATAATTCACCCCCCATGAAATTGGGGCAGGCCTATGACGTCCTTGAGCTGCTGGTGGATACATAAACCTTTGATTAGCGAAAATAAATCTTTCTTTAAAGAATATTCTATTTTTAAACAATTAATATTAAATATGATTTTACGCGGGCGCCGCTGGACCACGAGCGCTCCTGCGCTGCTCCTCTGGACAACGAAATCCAACACAACTTTGTAAAATTATAAACTTGCAATGGTTCAACTAGGGCGACTTACCGGAAAACTTTGTTCTGAATACCAGCCATAGGAGTCGATCACACTTTCGCATGCAAATGTTATTACATCACTTTCGCACGTTCGCTTGCAAGCGCGCCGAGTTGACCTGTTAAAACAAGCACGCGAAACATTATACTAAGATTACTAAGTTTGAATTGGGACCTTAAGTGTTTGATTGACCTCCTTTAATTGAATACGATGCGTAGGCGAGGCGTATACTGTGTGCCCAGACATTGCTGCCCTCAAAATGATAAATTATGGCAGCCTCATCGAGGGCTCGAACTTTTCATGCCGATGACGTAAAATTGACGTCATACTGCATATATAGGATGATTCCAATTGATGTTATAGTAATTTATCAATCTTTAATCATCAATAATTTAAACATTGCAAAGAGTTTACGTTCATATTTAGATTCAACATCCTCACCTGCTTATAAATTAAAATTCTAAATAGAAAGAGAAATTCTTTATAATCTTCCGGATGCAACAGGCCGTATTTGAAAACAAGACCATAAATGCATAATTAAATGATTGATGATTTTAGATTAATAATTAGTATAGCACCAATTGGAATCATCCTATTTGCAAATATGTCATCGGCACGAAAAGTTCGAGCCCTGCTTATTAATACATATAGTAATTCAATAGTAATATACATTTTTGCATTTTTTTTTGTTCTGATATAGGTAGCGCCCTGTAGCCAGGATATATAATAGGGCTACGGTATCCTCTGCCTGTCGTAGAAGGCGACTAAACGGGGTCCTTGGGGTCGAAGACGGTCACAGTTGGGGGCTGTGATCGCCTATGAAAGCAGATGATGGGACCCACAGACTCTAGGGCGGCACTGGTACGTTCCGAAGGAGATCCCAGAGCCGTCCGAAATGAGTCGAGGAGGACGATCGGGGGGTTTTTAGTCGGCGCAAGACCGACATAACCACCGCACTGTCCCCGCGGTGCGGTGGTATCCATAAAGGATTTTCCCCCAGAAAAAAATGGTAGCTGTCTTATTATACTGTTTCTATAATGCAATTCTTTTTTCGAGTTTTCTGCAATAAAGTGTACTGTATTGTTTTGTATTGTATTGTAGCTGGTAGTCCTTAGACCTGACTACAGTTTTGTAGGGAAGTTCTCGCATGGAGATTTTCTTATACACAGCGCATCCCTAAGTCAATAAAGGGTCGGCAACGCACTTGTGATTCCTCTGGAGTCGCAAGTGCCCATAGGCTGCGGTGTCTGCTCACCATCATCAGGTAGGCCGTAACCTTGTTTTATTTATTTATTTTATTTAGAAATTGGATTTGATAATCTAACATCTGTTATATAATAGTACATTACGATACAAGTGCGGCGAATAGGAAATTCGCAACGAGTGGTGATAAATTAAAACACGACCGAAGGGAGTGTTTTAAATCGACACGAGTTGCGAATTACCTGTTCGCACGTGTATCGTACAACGTTTTACAGTACATATGGCTCTTTAAAGTTTCGACATATGCACTTAATCTGATGATTACCGCACTCGTGCGGTAATATAGCACCATAAACACCACTGTAAAATTTATTGAGCAACGTCTTCTGAGGGCGTTAACTTTGGTACCAAACTGTCTTAAAATGTAGGATTTCCTTTAATCCTACAAAAGTTCCAAAGATTACCCCGAGCTGACTAACGAGTTTACAAACTTTACCTTGCTGTACACAAACAAAATACCGTGAGTCAGAGATCCCCGACAAACAACAACAGCGCAGATATAGGTAAAACCATACGACAAAAGCTAGTGCAGCAATACGCGCATTGTAGTATTTGTAGTACGCATTTCATTATTTATTTATTTATTATTTATTTATTTATTCTATGTATTTATCTATATAAGTATGTATATCGTCGTCTAGTACCCATAGTACAAGCTTTGCTTAGTTTGGGACTAGGTCGATTTGTGTAAGATTGTCCCCCAATATTTATTTATTTATTATTATTATTAAATAATCGGTTGTGGAATTAAGATCATTGTGAGGAAAACTATCGGAGCAATAGTTTCCTGTGATTTTGCTGCATACATTTGCTTTTCTTTTTGTATATTCAGATATACGAAGGTATTTTTGGCGAAGGTGAAACGGAGAACTTCGTTTCACTCGAACAAAAATATGTAGGTATTCATTCTTTTCATCATAATTGTTAGATGGTAAGTGCATTTTGTAATACACGTATTAATAAACTGTATATACGTAATTAAATTAGAAATTACATAACTTAATGTGGTAAAAATAAATTAACTACTAAAAATAAAACTAAATAGAATTTAAAAAATACAATTTCATTAAAACTTATTAGAATTCTGTAATAAAACTAAATTTAATTTAAAAATGGCCCCCACGCCGTTGTGCCGAAGACATGGCAGAATTTTCCGTCTGAATAGTCAAGCTAATAGTGCTTAAATTCCTTAACAACGTCATACACAGTTGAAATAATAAAAGTGGGCTCTCCTGTGATAATACTTTGATCTCACGGTTCAAAAATAAAATGCCATACAATAAATAAATAAAGAATACTTAAGAGGGCGCAGTACGCTTGGTTCTCCATACAAACGTATTTACCCTCTCATTTTAAAACGCCATGCTAGAATAACATGAAAATTTGTATGCACAATGGGATCCGGCATATCTAGGTCGGAAATTAGTTTCTGCTGCTAGAAATTGTAAAAGAAAAAAAAACAGCGGTTTTTTTGAGTTTTTTACGGCTTGTATGAAAACCTTAATAATCGCTGTATTTTTCCTACACTATAATTTCAAGCAACAGAAATTATGGTCCGACCTAGATATGCAGGATTCCATTGTGTATACAAAGTTTCATGTTATTCTAGCATGGCGTTCTAAAATGAGAGCATAAATACGTTTGTATAGAGAACCGAGCGTACTGCGCACTCTTAATATAAGCATATTTAATGAAGAACAATTGTACACGAAACAACATTTTCTATTGCTTTAATCAGATTTAAATTAATTATTCAATATACATATTTCAGATTATGGAAAATGTGTCTTGTAGAAATTATCCTCAGAAATTTTACTTGTGAGGCCTTAGTAATTGAAATTTAACTAAATAAAATACACAGGGATTTGCCGTATTTAAAACTGTTTTTAATTACAAATCGGTAGCTTATGTGGTTGTGATAGAGGGGCAGACAAAGTGACATCATAAGGGTACCTTCATTACGTTACATTTTTTTTACGGGCTTATAATAATAATAAAATAATAATAATAAATATTGGGGACCCGGGTATGTCCTAAAACTACGACCAAGACCACCGGAGGATGGGCAGCAGCATCCCTGGAGTGCGGTGGAGATACTGCGATCGCCAACCCGCATGCCAAGCGTGGCGATTATGGCAATTACCCCTCATGACATACACAAACAGGCCACGGCCCCGAGGGTCCAGCGACCCCCGGTACCCTGGTTCTGGTAGCGGCCAGGGTACTAGCGGGGTCAGGGGTGCGAAGAATCTCCGGTTAAGATCCGGCTACCACCACCGACGACTTCTGGCCCTGGCAACATACAACACACGAACACTGCGGACCGACGAAAAGATAGCGGAACAGGAGGAAGGATTGAGCAAGTTGCGTTGGGATATCGTAGGGTTATCTGAAGTCCGAAGAGAGGGGGAGGACACGATAACCCTGAAGTCCGGCAACTTGCTCTATTTCCGGGAGGGCGACCAACAGTCCCAGGGAGGTGTCGGGTTTATCGTCCACAAATCCCTCGTGAACAACGTGGTGAAGATCGAGAGTGTGTCGGCTAGGGTGGCGTACCTTATACTCAGAGTATCCGAGAGGTACTCGTTGACGGTCATACAGGTGTAAGCGCCGACCTCGGCACACTCCGACGACGAGGTGGAGGCTATGTATGAGGATATATCAAAGGTCATGCATAGTTCCAAAACCTACTTCACCGTTGTTATGGGGGATTTCAACGCAAAACTGGGCAAGAGGGACGGCGAAGAGCCGAGAGTGGGACAATTTGGAGTTGGAAGTCGGAACCACCGGGGCCAACTACTGGCTGGTTTCTTGGAGAAGGAGGGACTCTACATGATGAACTCCTTCTTCAAGAAACGCGAGCACAGGAAGTGGACCTGGATGAGTCCCGACGGTGCAACAAAAAACGAGATTGACTTCATCATGTCGACGAAGAGGCATATATTCAATGATGTCTCTGTGATCAATGCGGTTAAAACCGGAAGTGATCATCGTTTGGTAAGAGGCACATTGAATATATGCGTCAAGCTAGAGCGCTCTCGACTGATGAAGTCCACGCTCCGTCCAGCAGCAGTACAAATCCAAAACCTCGAGAGCTTTCAGCTGGAACTCCAAAACCGTTTCGATTGTCTAGGCGGCGATGTGGACGAATTCAACGACGGGTTTGTGAAAGCTGTCCATAGCATTGGGTCTAAGTTCTTTAAGGCCCAACGAACTCAAAGAGCCAAAAGGCTCTCTATCTCCACTCAGAGGCTCATCGAGGAAAGGAATGAGATGATTCTGCAGTCTTCAGCCGATGCGAAATTATACAGGCAGCTCAATAAACAGATCTCTAAGTCCCTTACCCGCGATCTGCGCCAATTCAATACAAATCGGATTGAAGAGGCCATCGAGCAGAATAAGGGCTCTAAAGTTTTCTCAAGAGATCTGTCTATTGGGCAGAGCCAGCTCGCCAGATTAAAAACTGAGGATGGTAGAATCGTTTCGTCCAAACCTGAGCTTCTGAGTGAGATAGAGTGCTTTTATGGACAGCTATACACGTCAACTAGCAGACCCGAAGTTGGTCTGGCGGAAGACCCTAGAGCTAGATTAACCCGGCACTATACCGAAGATATCCCGGACATCAGCCTGTACGAGATTAGAATGGCTCTTAAGCAGCTGAAGAACAACAGGGCACCCGGTGAAGACGGAATTACAGCTGAACTCCTGAAGGCGGGTGGAAAACCGGTCCTTAGGGCCCTTCAGAAGTTGTTCGACTCCGTCTTACTGGAAGGGAAAACTCCAAAGGCATGGAACAGAGGTGTGGTGGTGCTGTTCTTCAAAAAGGGTGACAACTCCTTACTGAAGAACTACCGACCCATCTCACTTCTGAGCCATGTCTATAAGCTGTTCTCAAGAGTCATTACGAACCGTCTCGCACGCAGGCTAGATGACTTCCAGCCTCCCGAACAAGCCGGTTTCCGAAGAGGCTTTAGCACCGTAGACCACATCCATACGCTCCGTCAGGTTATACAGAAGACTGAGGAGTATAACCTGCCCCTCTGTTTAGCGTTCGTGGACTACGAGAAAGCCTTCGATTCGATCGAAACCTGGGCTGTACTACAATCTCTCCAGCGGTGCCAAGTGGACTACCGGTATATCGAAGTGCTGAAAGGTTTGTACAAGAACGCCACTATGTCAGTCCGACTCCAGGACCAGGACTCAAAGCCTATTCCGTTGCAGCGGGGAGTCAGGCAAGGAGATGTTATTTCTCCTAAACTGTTCTCCGCTGCACTGGAGGATGTTTTCAAGACTCTGGACTGGAGAAGGCTAGGCATCAACATAAACGGCGACTACCTCACTCACCTTCGGTTTGCTGACGATATAGTAGTCTTGGCTGAGACCATGGAGGATTTAAGTACAATGCTCAATGACCTCAGTAAAGCCTCCGAGCGAGTTGGTCTAAGGATGAACATGGACAAGACGAAGATCATGTCAAATGTCCATGTCGCACCAACTCCCTTAACAATCGGACACTTTACGCTCGAAGTTGTAGACGATTACGTATACCTAGGACAGACTGTCCAGTTAGGTAGGTCCAACTTCGAGAAAGAGGTTAATCGTCGAATCCGACTCGGCTGGGCAGCGTTCGGGAAGCTACGGCACATCTTTTCGTCCAATATTCCGCAGTGTCTCAAGACAAAAGTCTTTGACCAGTGTGTGTTGCCAGTGATGACATATGGCACTGAAACATGGTCGCTTACTATGGGCCTCATAAGAAGGCTCAAAGTCACCCAAAGGGCAATGGAGAGAGCTATGTTGGGAGTTTCTCTGCGTGATCGCATCAGGAATGAGGCCATCCGCAGCAGAACCAAAGTGACCGATATAGCCCTCCGAATCGCTAAACTTAAGTGGCAGTGGGCGGGGCACATAGCACGTAGAACCGATGGCCGTTGGGGCGGAAAGGTTCTCGAGTGGCGACCACGTACCGGAAGGCGTAGCGTGGGCAGGCCCCCCACACGGTGGACTGATGACCTGGTGAAGGTCGCGGGTGTCCGCTGGATGCGGGTGGCGCAGGACCGGTCATTGTGGAAGTCTTTGGGGGAGGCCTATGTCCAGCAGTGGACGTCTTTCGGCTGACATGATGAAATATTGGGGACAATCTTACACAAATCGACCTAGTCCAAACTAAGCAAAGCTTGTACTATGGGTACTAGACGACGATATAAATACTTATATAGATAAATACATAGAAATTATCCAAGACCCAAGAACAAATATTCGTGAAAAATGCACAAATAAATGCCCTGGCCGTGATTCGAACCCGGGACCTCTAGCTTCGGAGGCAGAGTCACTACCAACTGGGCTTAACAGGTCGTCGGTCAGGTAATATATTTAATTAGGTATAAACAGTATTGCAGTAAAAAGAGTTATTGCATACGAGCCATATATGGCAAATATAATTTAGGAGCGTATTTATTTATGTGTATTATTCATAAAACTTAACAAACCTCTGTTAACTAAAATTTGTTTTGTCCTTTTCTCACAAACATAAATGTCAAAGTGACAGATAAGGACAAACCAATTTTAGTTTGTTAACTAATAGAGGCTTGATGGACGTTTATGTATAAGGGGTTAACCTTTATTGCACTAGAAACCTTATCGTACAAAAGGCGGACTTAATGCCATATGGCATTCTCAACCATTACGTTGACGACCTGTTTAGCCTAGTTGGTAGTGACTCTGCCTCCGAAGCTGGAGGTCCCGGGTTCGAACCCCGGCCAGGGCATTTATTTGTGCATTTTTCACGGATATTTGTTCTTGGGTCTTGGATGTTTTCTATGTATTTAAGTATGTATTTATCTATATAAGTATGTGTATATCGTCGTCTAGTACCCATAGTACAAGCTTTGCTTAGTTTGGGACTAGATCGATTTGTGTAAGATTGTCCCCCAATATTTATTTATTTTATTTTATTTTATTTATTTATTAAACCTTAAGGCAAAGCAGAAAAATTGTAGGCGGTGCATCTAACAGCTAAAAAGAAAATCAAAATAAATAACGTTGCTTTTAAGAAATCTATATAAATACACAAATAAATAAGAATAAAAATAAGAATAAGAATAAGAATTTCTTTATTTGCCATTAAGGAACACATACAAGAATGAGACAAATAAAGTTAAGAAAACAAATAAAATATCAATGTGAAAGAAAAAAAAGAAATTAACTTAACTAGACTAGGTATTATACAAATATTATAATGCAAGAAGTGTGGCAAATGGGTCCCAGTTTCAGCATGTGCCAAGCTTAGCAGCCCAGCGCTGGTTTTCAAACTGGTCCCTTAGAGAGTGGTCGCTATTCTACTTTTACAACATGAAGCAGTTTCCGTGCTCAAGAGATAATAGTTTTACGTGTATGGTCGATCTGTGTGCAAAATTGTATGTTTGTGTTTGCGTGCGTGTGTAGTTCGTGTTATTGTTTAGTTAATGCGGTTTATTTTGTTTATTTATTTTGTAAATATTAGTAGATACACGCATATTACACATATTCAAATATATACATAAATAAATATATGTACGTGTATATTATACACGTAATATAGTAATTTCAAGGTTCAATTTTAATAAAATAATTTTATACGTTATGCAGTATAGTGTTAAGTAGCTAAAAGATTTTTCGTCAAAGTATGTCGTCGTAAATATCGCACAAACGTAATAAAATTGTCACAGACTGAAACGAACCTGTGCAAATTGTCCAACACTTGAAAAATAAACTAACATAAATGAAAGCTTTAAATTTCCTCGCCGTCTCGGAGAAACTTTCTATTTTCACCTTATGATGTGTTCCAAGTTACAAGATATTTAGGTATTTTTTGGTATAACAGTATTTGTTTGGTATAAACAGATTGATGAAAAATTGCATTGGTAAAGATGCGTGTAGCAAAAGTAGCGGCTAGAAAAAAATGCGTGTGACGAAATTATGTTTTGGTAGAAATAATGTATAGAAAATAAAGAAAATGGGGGAAAACGCGAATGGAACTAAAAATACAGGAGAAAATTTTTTTTGGGGAATTCATCTATACAATCGTAAATCGTACAGGCTAACTTGAGCAGACACACACAGCGCATCCCCAAGTCAATGAAGAGTCGGAAACGCACTTGTGATGCCTCTGGAGTCGCAAGTGTCCATAGGTTACGGTGTGTGCTTACCATCAGGCAGGCTGTAAGCTTGTTTGCCACCGTCGTAGTATAAAAAAGACGCAGAAATTTATAGACGCTAGTAAATCCAGAAGAATCATGAGCGCGCTGCCGAGCCTTTTTTGGGTTCCATATTAAATAATTAAACCTTATAGTTTCGCCATGTCCATCCGTTTGTCCGCGGCTTATCTGGGTAACAGTTACTACCAGAAATCTGTAATTTTATATGAGGATACATTATCGATCACGCCGACAGAAAGGTAATATAATATTTAAAAAAATGCCGTTGATTGTACTTGGAAAAGCAAACTTTAGTAAAATTTTCATTGATTACTCAGATATATAGTTATGTTTTCAATATTTGAAAACCGCATAACGTCACGGGTGGACAGCTACGGAACCCTACATTGCGCATGGCCCGACACGCACTTGGTCGCTGTTTTATTTGTGAAATCGTTGTATTGACAGATAGAAAAAAAGGTTGTGACAAGTTGATAAGTTAAAATTAGGTACGGATCCCAATTGCTAAATGAGCCCGGCAACTGTACTTATATTGTAATTTGTAAGTAACTTTCATTAAAACATCTGATGTCGGCATTTTCTACAAAAGGCAAGAAGGCATGTAGTTTTTCTGTGAACTTCATTTTTTTAATGGGTAACGTTCTCACACAAAACCTAAGCCTATCTTTTATTTTCATTTTGCAAGTTTAATATTGCATAAAATCGTTATACTATTACTTCATCAAAGGGATGCAGTGCGCTTGTGATGTGACAGCTTGTGTGTGTTCAGGAATCGGCTGCGACCATAAGTTACGAGTTGTGTTTGCAGTCCCGCTGCTGGTTTAAATGAAACATCCTTAAAGTCCAGAGATTTTCGGGACATTTATGTGGTAGTTATAATTATATTTTATAAGTTAACTTTTATATGAAACTCTCTTCTCTCCTTTGTCGTATCCTTATAGCTAAGAGTCGTGATTTGAGCCCATCGCCCTCCAAGCAATACGATTTTTTTACTACATCAGTAGTAATGCCTGACAGTAAGCTAGACACCGTATCCTATGGACGCTTGAAATTGCATAACAATCACAAGCAAGCTGGTCTTTTTTTGTTATGAGAATTCTTTATATTGTCAGTTGGACTACAGAATTTACGATGACTATGCTTGTTTTTCACCTTCATAGAAGATTTTTTTTGAAAAATACAATAGCAAACAAATGTATCCATTATTGTATTAGAATGGGTATGTAAAGTTTGCTCTCGTGACTTGTCCCACGCCCCAAAAACTCTAGCATGCGCTCTCGGCCCAGTTGAGGGCCGGCAAAAACCCGCAACTAGAGCTCTTAAAATCGCGGTAATTAAGGGCCATTCTCGCTTGGCAAGTCACAGGCGCCGTCAAGACTACTCTTAGAATGTAATTCGCCCTCGGAATTCATCGAATATTAAATGAAAGTTTGTTTTTTTTTTAGTTTGAATGCTAATTTTTACTCGAGGTAGACTTATGGGTTACATCAAACCGTCTGTAATCGTAAGCGATGTTTGTCGGTCTGATTGTGTGTATCATTTGACAAGAAATAGAAATAGATGAATAGTTTTTCACCTTATCACAAACGCCTTATCCAAAGTGTTTACTTACTTATGCTCCTGTACCAAAGGTCTTTATTGGCCGAGTGAAACGAGGTCTTAGTTTCATCTACGGCAAAAATGCTTCCGTATATCCGACTGGTCGATTTCCCACTGTTCTCCTCTGCAGGTCGCATTTCCCAACCGATCCTCGTGAAATTTTGTGAGCAGGTTTGTTTATTTTATAGATTTTTTTATCTAGTCAGTGTTGGAAATTTTATTTTTTAACAAAAAAAACTTTTTTTCGCTTTTCTACAGGTCACCGAGCCACTAGTTTTAAGGATGATTCACAGTAGACCGTTCCGTGTCCGGGCCGGCCCGTTTTCTATGACAGCAAACGCAACGGCCGACGTATTTCTCTAGGAGAAAACGGGCCGGCCCGGACACGGAACGGCCTACTATGAATCATCCTTTAAGCTGCTTAATCTTACTTTTTGACTTCGGTTTTGATACCTTTATAACAAGATTCCAAATTCAAAGGTTTTATCACAAAACGAGCCTGCTGTCTGCAAAGCAACTTTGAATAATGAATTATGTTATAATCATATTTTAACTATTAGCAAAACAGAAGCTCCTCCACCCTTCACTTGTTTAAGGCAAGAAAAAGAGTTTATTCTACAATTCACTCGCCGTGCGCCTCGAGAACTGTGCCACGAATATGTATAGATATCGCATCACGCCTCCTGAGGGAAATCATTCGATGCTACAAGGTGAGAGCCCATTTTTTACGGACAGACTTGACATTTCGGGTGTGCATTAGTCTTGGGCGGAATAAACTCGTGTTATGAGGGACAATGTCTGATTAAATAAGTAATGCGATGTACGATTTCAATTGTTTTTTCTGTGAGCATAAAATGGCGGAAGAAATGACGGTACGAGGGATTGCGTAAATGGGACACCTTAGTGAAGATTGAAACAGCGTACAATATAATGTATTCTCAATTTATATTGTGGGGTGTACTACGTTAAGCATAGCTATAAATATCATTGCATATTTGTAGTTTGACGACCTGTTTAGCCTAGTTGGTAGTGACTCTGCCTCCGAAGCTAGAGGTCCCGGGTTCGAATCCCGGCCAGAGCATTTATTTGTGCATTTTTCACGGATATTTGTTCTTGGGTCTTGGATGTTTTCTATGTATTTAAGTATGTATTTATCTATATAAGTATGTATATCGTCGTCCAGTACCCATAGTACAAGCTTTGCTTAGTTTGGGACTAGGTCGATTTGTGTAAGATTGTCTCCCAATATAAAAAAATAAAAAATAAAAAAAAATATCCCTTAAAAAACAGTACATATTCGATCACAGACTTGTTTCATTGTCTCGCCCGCGTCTCACCTCTACATGGCGATCTTGATAGGATTGGAAAATCTCGCGCCGGTCAGCTGCAGTCCGTGCGTTTGATAATCTCATCTACAATATTATCGGTCTCATGAAAGAAGACCTACCACTGTCACTCAAATGTAGGCTCATGGACATGTGCATATTTCCAGTTCTCACCTACGGTGCACAGACTTGGTCGTTGATGGCATCTTAAAGGCCCAAATCAGTAGTCTCGCCAACAAACTGTTTCGAGTCTCGCCAAAAAACTGTTTCATCAGTCAGGCGAGTAAATTTAATAATGATAACATAATGTACCGTTTTTAAAAATAAATTGAAAAAATGTTATGTAAGTTCTGAAATATCCCAAAATAGACATCCAATATATAATACATGCATAAGTTGTAAAAAAATTCGTCAGTTAATAATATAGTGAGTTTTTATCTGATTTTCACAAAACTAAGGAAAATATCATCCAGTGTGGATGGACGATTTAAAAGATAGTTTTTTTTCCCTTCGGCCGCCGACGAAACCATGCTACGTAACCGGTTACGTGAGAAGAATTGTTTTTCTTGCTACGAAACCAGTTACGTACAAAGAGGTTTTTTTCTTCCTACGAAACTAGTTCGAATAGAATTAAATTTCATAAAGTTCAAAATATAATAGTTTTTCGTCATATAGGTTTACAAAAGTTTTAAAAACAAGTTATTCCGCTCTTTTATAAAAAAAAAACCTCGAAGACGAAAGCGGGAGCGTTCGCTCCCGCTTCCGTCTTCTAACCTATCCGCGATCCGAGTCGGTTTCGCCATTACCAATTCCCCGTGCCCTCTCATATCTACCGCATGCTGGTTATGCGTTAAAAGTATTCGGTTGTTTGCCACACATTACACTATCGAGTTTCATTTCAATTCGAACTAGTTTCGTAGGAAGAAAAAATCCTCTTTGTACGTAACTGGTTTCGTAGCAAGAAAAACAATTCTTCTCACGTAACCGGTTACGTAGCATGGTTTCGTCGGCGGCCGAAGCCGTTTTTTTGAACGTGTTAATAATACGAGTATAGTTGTATGGTTTTATGGGCCTCATAACAAGGCTCAAAGTCACCCCAAGAGCAATGGAGAGGGCTATGCTGGGAGTTTCTTTGTGTGATCGCATCAGGTATAATGCCATCCGCATTAGAATCAAAGTAATGGACAAAGCCCTCTGAATCCCTAAACTTAAGTGGCAGTGGGCGGGGCACATTGCACGTAGAACCGAATGCCGTTGGGGCGGAAAGGTTCTTGAGGGGCGACCACGTACCAGATGGCGTAGCGTGGGCAGGCCCCCCACAAAGTGGACTGATGACCTGGTAAGTTTCGCAGGTGTCCGCTGGACACGGGAAGCGCAGGACCGGTCATTGTTAAAATCTTTGACATGATGATGATGATGGTTTAAGAAAAAACAGTTTAAGCTTTACGAAGACAATAAGCCCGACTCTTTGTTTCCGTGAAAATGGGGAGTTCTGTATTCATAGATCGGAAGCACAAATAACAGGTGTTAAGAGGGCGCAGTACGTTTGGTTCTCCATACAAACGTATTGATGCTCTCATTTTAAAACGCCATGCTAGAATAACATGAAACTTTGTATACACAATGGGATCCAGCTTATCTAGGGCGGAAATTAGTTTCTGTTGCTTGAAATTATAATGGCGAAAAAATACAGCGATTATTAAGGTTTTCATACAAGCTGTAAAAAACTCAAAAAACCGCTGTATTTTTTTTCATTTTTAATTTCTAGCAACAGAAACTAATTTTCGACCTAGGTATGCCGGATCCCATTTTTGTATACAAAGTTTCATGTTATTCTAGCATGGCGTTTTAAAATGAGGGCCTAAATACGTTTGTATGGAGAACCGATCCACACCGATCGTACTGCGCCGTCTTAAGTCCTGACAGTAATGATGGTCCGAAATGCTCAATAATCACAGTAGACTATAAAATCTATGTTATGCAGATAAAGTGTAGTTTATACAACATTTTACGACGTATTTCACTTTTTATAGGCTTTCGCTCGCTTCCTTATCGCGACTCACACTTTTATTATTGTACGGCGACCCGCGAATTCTATGGTATTAGTACCGCAATGTATTTTTTTATAGTTCCGTTTGGAGGTGGTTAACGGTATGAAATACAGGCGTTAAGTGAATGATAGCTTGTAGCTGAAGTTCTTTTGAATTAATTTTATTGTTTGTTTATGGTTTCTTTTATGTTAGACAAGAGTTTGACGATGTAAGCAGTCTTTTCTACAAGTACTCACATGTAGGTAAAAAAAAAACACCTTAGAAGCAGACACTAAAGTGGAGATAACTCATAATTATGATCATTTGCTTAACCTTATCCGAAGTACAGTCAAAAGTAAAAGTAGATGATCACTTTAGTACCTTGTCACTTTCACTACTTTGATGGATCCCAACTGTCGCAGTATTGTTACGTTAGTGCGATTAAGTACTCAAATGATCATCTACTTTTGCTGTTGACAGTACGTCAACCAATTTGATTCCTAGGTTACTTCGTACCTTAATATGATAATTATATGAGATCTCATGTAGCTTTTATATTGATTTTCACTGTGACAAGGTAGGAAATGGCCCAGGAAACAAACTGGTTGACATACGTAGTTGGGGTCGCAACAGCATGTTTGTTTCTCCATACCTCTCCGTATACCTTCATCTCGTCCTTCCTATTACAATTGGTACTTTAAAATTGAAACTCAAACAGCTTCTAGATTTTCAAAGCACGCTACCTTCTGGTACTAGAGTAAAACCACCGTATCTATAATGGCCGTAATCGTACTTATGCGCCGTTCAAATTTAAATTTATTACATTCAATATTTCCTCAATATGTACTTTATCACCCAACGTATTTATGTAGCCTACACATCAAACCTATCTTCACATATGTCACACTATCATACAGTATAATTTTATATATAATATGTCGATGAACATAAACATATATATTCATACCTAAATTATTTTCTACACAAACTATAATAGTCTTAGCCATACAGTTTCCGACAAGCAGCAAGCAAATCCGTATTGTACGAAGGGTCGGCCTGAAAACCAGCGTTGTAGTAGGTAAGTAAGACTGCTGCAACACATGCTGAGGTTCGCTCCTTTTTAACATCATAATTTTAAAAGTTAATTTCTACATGTAAACATATAGTGCCTATTTAAGTTTTATTTGAAGGCTTGCAATGTTTTGTAGCATTGTCTGTAATCATTTTTCAATGTGGTGTTAAATAAAAAAAATCTATGTCTATGTCCATGGGGTCCCAGCGCGCATAAGTTATTTGCAGAAATTGCGAAGCGTCTGGTGGACGTAACTGGTGACCGAAGAGCTGGCGGTTTCCTGGCTCAACGTATCAGCATTGCGATACAGCGAGGAAATGCCGCCAGCATCCTCGGTACAATGCCTCAAGGGCCCGTTTTAGATATAAGTTGTATTTAATTTTCTTTATATTATTTTGGTTAAGTATTCTTGTATATATTTTCGTTGATAAATAAAAGTTTGTCTATGTCTATTCTGGAGATAAGTGGCAGCGGAAAAAATAAGGTTCGTTATGGTCAAAAAATGTAATCTGATGGGAAATGAGTTGAGTTCTCTGGACGCCACACCATGCACTGCTACCAATTTGTAGCTACTGCCATACTACTGCAGCCCGGGCACAAAATTTTAATCTTTCTAAAATCTGCAGCATCTCATATGTTTTAACAACCTTTGTTATATTTAAAATGTGTTTTGCCTCACTAGTACCGATGAAGTATACATTTTTCTGTTAAACTGATACTTATTATTCGTAGTATAAATTTCATTTTATAAAATAAAGTGCTTAATGTAAACTCGTGTTTTACATCCGCTGTACAAACCAATATTGTTTTAGCAATTGAACAAATCAAAAAGTAATGGACACGAATTTTAGTGGCACATTGTTACAAGATAGAATCCCCGTGCTTTGATAGGCACGTTAAGCCGTTGATCCCGGTTGCTGTCTATGATAGCAGTCGTTAAGCCAAGTTAGAGGCCTCCGGGCGGCTTGAGAACCTCTAACAGTCAAGGTGCCCACTCACTTGACAAGCCTAATCCTAATATATGATCTTTGGGACAAAATCAACTAAACAGCATCTCGCCAACCACGCATGTTGAACTGTTAGGTCAACCCATTGAGCGTGTATACGAGGCACGAAATCTGGGTCTCGTCATGGACAGTGATCTTAGATTTGAGAAACATGTTGCAGGCTCTGTTAGGAATTGCTTCTACAAACTAAAAATACTGTATAACATAAGGCCATTTATAAATGAAACACTGCGGATACAGTTGGTTGAGTCACTCGTACTATCTAAACTAAATTACATGGATTCAGTGTATGGACCACGTCTTCTAGCAAAGACGAGGAGGCTTGTCCAACGGGTACAGAATGCCTGTGCTCGTTTTTGTTTTAGTATTCCTCCAAGGGCCCATGTCTCTCCGTTTTTGAATGCACATAATATCCTGAAAATGCAGCACCGTCGCAAACTCCATCTGGCATGTTTGCTTTTTGGAGTAATCCAACACAAAGCTCCTTCATATCTTTTCGAAAAGTTGTTATGGGTAACAAGTCGTAGACCACAGGGAGCACGGAACTGTAGCATACAGCTAGCAACACCTGCACATGCTACGGCTGCCTTCAGAGGGAGTTTTCGATATGTGGCAACAAAGTGTTGGAATATAATCCCGCCGCCTATCAGGACCCTGAAATGTATAACAAGCTTTAAAACAACACTAAAGAAATTCATACTTGAACATCAGCAACACCAAGAGAGGCTGCGTCATGACACGAGTCTAATTTAACCCAATTTTATATAATATATTAAATATAAGTAACGCTTTCTCAATTTTAGAAGTATGTACCTGCGTTTTGTGTCCGGTTTGGAGTTGTGGAATTGTACCCCTTCATGAGTACTTTTTTTTTTATTGTATACTAATTATTTTTGGTCACGAATAAATATTTTTCTTCTTCTTCTTCTTTCTAATCCCAATAAGGTCTAGTTTCCCCCTCGTGTTAGAAGGTCAGATGGCAGTCGCTTCCGTAAAAACTATGAGTGCCTACGCCAAATCTTGGGATTAGGTAGTGGACCCCAGGCATCCTTCAGGATGCAACTGTACTGGGAATAAAGCTAGGAGCATGATGATTGTTACAAGATAGAATATTAAACTAGTTTTTTCAGCCTCTGTTAAAAATACATCTCACCATAAATTTATGGCTCATTTTAAAATTTTCTCTTTTCCGCTCATGAAATATCGGCATCCTGAATTGCATGTCCTCAAAAGGGCAGTAAATTCAAACGGCTAGCAGCCGAGCCCCGCGGGACGACCGACTGACGACGAGTTATCCAACCAATTAATTTCATTGTTTTTAGGTTGGTAGATAAAATAAAATGAAACTTTTCACGGCGCTTGGTTTATAAAAGATAGTCTCGTGTTGGAAAAATAGAACGCGTCTCTCCTGTGGCCAATTAGTCAACTGTTTTTGTTACATTGAGCTGCAAAGCCTAAAGCTTTAGTTAAGTTCACGGAAAAGACATAAACCTGTGTATAATCATGACCCAGAAAATAAAAATGAACCGGACATGTGCCAATTGGAATCGCCCACCGAGGGTTCCGTACACATTTTTAGGTACATATTTTAAATAGTTCAGGTATCCAGTCTTAATTTTTTGTGTTCTAATTACAAATGTATACTTATTCAGATTTTTTCCCTCTACTTGTAGTATATGACAATATTACTTGCCAAATTTCATAGTTCTAAGTCAACGAAAAGTACCCTATAAATTTTGATTCCGTTGAGTGTCGAAATATATACGTTTTTTGTAGCATAAGTGGCCGTATCTTTAATTTACGTTAACTTAAAAGTTTGATTTTCCGCAGCTTCAAGGAACTGTAGACTTGAGTATATGGTTTTAATTTCAAACCTATACTTCCATGTGTTCCCGAGATAAAGGGTCTTGACAGACAGACAGACATACAGACGAACAACCAAGTGATCCTACTTATAAGGGTTCCGTTTTTTTTCTTTTTGAGGTACGGAAATCTAAAAAGACCCAGATAACAAAAGTCCAGTTACCTTATTGTCCTAAACTTAGCTTATATTTTACTAGCATTTTTGTTCAACCAATATTTCGCACAGAGAATAAATATTATCATCCAGCGTGGCAATTTTAAGTTTTATTTTATTGGTATTATTTTGTATTTATTACAAGTTGAAATTATTTAAATAAATATTGTTAAACCTACCTCAACTTGACCTTTACGAAGAGCACAAAGGCGTGTTCAAGTATTAATATTTGTCCCGGACTTTTTTCAGATTTCTATCATTTTGACTTAAAAATTTAGAAACTGACGAAAAACCGAAATAGGTACTATATTCCTATGCGTTGACCGAGGAAGTAGTCAGTCCCTTGGTCTGCCGAATTTTTTTTTTTAAATTCCGTTTTAAAGTCTGTGGGCCCACACGTTTGGAGAGAGATTTTTATACATTTAATTTAGTGTATGCGCAATGGAGAGCAAGTTTTATCACGATTTTTTTCTTCTCGAAAAGTTAACATTAAATAAATGTAAGAGTGACCGGTACCTGGGAAGCTATATTGGTGAAGAAAAAGAAGACTTCATAAAGAGTAAAGTTCCTAAACTTATATCCACTATAGAAAAAAATATCACAAATCTGCAAAGACTCACCTCAAGCTGCCTACACCGCCCTCACTAAAGCAGTTCAATTTCAATGGTCATTTTTACTACGCGTTTTAAAAAAAATTAAGAATACTTTGGGCCGCTAACCCAAGCATTACGCACTATTTTCTTACCAACACTGTTCGGATGCGACGTATCGTCCACAGAAGCTGACCTATTTTCTTTACCTGTGCATAAAGGTGGACTGGCAATTTCTAATCCATCAACCTCCAAATTTCTAAAATGGGCTGTACAGCTCTAACTACCACTGTAACAGAGAAAACAGAAATTGATATAACTCAAAACAATACATATCTAAAAGACGCACGAAAAGAAGGTGGCAAAGACAAAGAAGCCCTTGATGAGAAACTTTTAGAAACCACTCTGTAAAAATTCACCCCCAACAAGAGAAGAACAATTGAAAGATCCATCGCAGCGAAAATGAAAACAAAGTCCTCCAACTGGCTGTCCGTAATTCCTACTAGGAAATATCACTTTGACCTATCCTTATTAGAATTCCGAGATGCGCTACCGAGACGCTACCACCGGTTTGGTGGCGACGGCTGTGGGAATGACAATTTCAACATCGATCATACACTTTGTTGTAAAACAGGCGGCCTAATCACGAGACGTCACAATGAAATTAGAGACCTCTTCTGCGAACTTTGTCAACAAGCTTGGGGCAACGTCACAAAAGAACCAATCTTTTCTGAAAATGATTGCGGACTACGAGCAGTCTTATCCTGCCGCGGTGTATGGGACGCTCAGAGGGAGGCGTTATTCGATATCCGTGTCGTTGACACCGACGCTCTTTCTTACATCTCGCGACCCGTAACATCTGTCTTAAAATCTGCCGAAGATGAAAAGCACAGAAAATATGCAAATGCCTGTGAAATTCGACACGCTACCTTCACCCCATTAGTAACGTCAGTGGATGGCGTCTTTGCACCCCAAATGTCATCTTTCATCAAACCAAAGCAGACCGTTGGAATCGATCCTTGAGTACCGTACTGGGATCGCTTATTCGAGTTCTGTCGAATAAGCGTTGCCATCATACGTGCCACCAGCATGTGCATACGTGGAACTCGCCACAAACCCGTGGCAAAATGGCTGGGTTTCGATGACGGTGCTGCCATGCCACACGTCGATTGAATTTACTTTTTATTATTGTTCACAGTGTCCATATATATTTCGTACCCACTTATTTAAATAAACTATATATTATTCAATGTAAGAGTAAAAATATAATATATGTACCTAAGTTTCGAAAAAGTCGTCAGGCAAACCAATTTGAAACTACTACAAAGTTTTGTTTCACAAGCTACATACATGATAAGATGTGTATTATCAGTTATTTTCCTCGCACTATGCTCTCGTACCGCTCTTGAGCACCGTGTTAACTTTTAACAGGCACCATATTTCATTAATTTTTAACCTTATCACAAATAAATACAAAGCTCAAAATCATTTACCGTCTACACTTCCTAATAAATGCTCAACTTGCTACTCGAAGAACACACGTTACGCGCTCGTGCGATCCTCATGTAAAATAGGTATACTATTCGAATCATAAGTAAATCGAGTGTGCGGATCATTATTTCCAATTTGGCATAGTCGGGTGCATATTAAAGTTTAAATTGAACGTACACTGCGGTTCGGTGTAAGTCTGCATTAGGGGGCCCGAGGGAAGACGAGAGGGAGCGGCTTGAGACGAGCGGATAGCGGTTTTTTTTAAATATTAATTTATTAGAGAAGGCTATTTCGCATTTAGCGGTGCAGAGTCGATGCGATAACAGAATGATTTCAGCTGTCAGCCAAGTTGGTATAGATTTTAATTGAGCGTCTATATTTTAATAATTGCTTCCTGATTGCCACCGGATTTGCTAACTAATGCGGGACGGTAGCGATACAGTACCGTAAAGGTCGTTGCGGTGGTGTATCGGTACCCAGGTTCTGCGCAATATAACATAGTTTTTCGGTTCCATTTTTGTCGATTCCACTTAAAAGAAACGACGCTTTTGCTCCGGTAACTGCATAAAACAACAATGACCACATTGAAAAAAGTCGTAACAGGTTGACACTGTTTTCTCGTATCGTACCGCCTTCGCATCGACAAATCGGAGAGGCGCCTAAGGCGTTGCATAATGGAATTATTTACGGATTTCGAATCTGACCTTGATTGATCCGATAGCTCAGTGGCTAGAGTGACTGGTCGCGTACGCCGGATGTCGCCGATTCAAATCCTGCTCGGAGCACTTTTTTTTTTATTATTCCCTTTATTTAGAAACTAAGAATTTTCCGTAGCTGCGTTAAGGATGATTCACAGTAGACCGTTCCGAGTCCGGGCCGCCCCATTTTCTAGCGACAGCAAACGCAACGGCCGGCGTATTTCTCAAGAAGAAAACGGACCGGCCCGGACACGGAACGGCCTACTGTGAATCATCCTTTACTTCTATACAGAATTACTTTAGTATTTTGACATGTATCACAAACTATGATAACGAGTATAAAGGTTTTTCTTCGATCACTTGAGCCTTTTGAATCGGTTTTTCCGCCACCGCTTATACACTGCGTGACCACCGCGCGCCCGAGAACAAAGTATCGCTGCAGTTGTGTGCATAATTCACTTTATTGCGCTCCAGCTCCTGTCATAACTCTTCGCCGCCGCGGCTGACTTACCGCCTTATCTAACTGCAGTCCATCTGCTCGCATACGTAATCTGTTATTCTTACTTAGGAGCAGCCCAATTTCGTAAAACTCAACTGGACGATGGTAAGCGTCCCAACGGTGTCACGTTGGTGCCGTGGAAGTTAGGAAGGGCCCTGGTGTGGGACGCCACATGTGTGGACACTTTTGCGCAGTCCTATATCCAGGCAACACGCTCCCAGGCCGGCGCTGCAGCTGACCAGGCTCAAGTTCTTAAGCGCCGCAAATACTCTTCCTTATTGAGTAACTACGAGTTTGCGGCGCTTGCGGTAGAGACACTGGGTCCCTGGTCGGCTGACATGAAAGCGTTTATGAGAGCCATGTCGTCGCGGCTGGTTGACGCTTCGGGTGACCCCAGGGCTGGCGCTTACCTCTCGCAGAGGATTTCCCTCGCCGTTCATAGAGGTAACGCGGCCAGCGTTCTGGGAACGATGCCGCAGGCAGACCTACTCGACGGAGTGTTCTTTTTATAATTGGGGTTTCCTTTTTTTGTTATTTTATTTTATTATTTAGTGTTTAATTTGGTATATTTTAAGTTATTTTTAATTTCGTTTGTTTTTGTTGTAACGTATCTTAGTTAAATTTAATAGTTAAATATTTGCGTACGTCTATCTCTTTCCGCTATCATATTTTTTAAATTAGAGTTTATCCAGTAACATAATCATAAATAAAGGAATACTGCGAAATTCTAATTTCACGTTTTATGGTTGATTCAAACTGGCAGATATTTTTCCGTGCCGGGCAGTTTTTTGTTATTCTCTGTGGGTGGAAAGCAAGTATATTGCCTTCCTGATGGTAAGTTGTCACCGTAGCCCATAGATCTCGATACTGTAGACCTTCTAAAAAGCCTCGGGAAGGAGCTTATTTCACATTCGGAGCGTAAGCGTAGGAATTTCTTCAAGGAAGGTTATAATAAATTCTTTTACAGTACATATGGTGCTATATTACCGCACGAGTGCGGTAATCAGCAGATTACGTGCATATGTCGAAACTTTAAAGAGCCATATGTACTGTAAAACGTTGTACGATACACGTTCGAACAGGTAATTCGCAACTGGTGTCGATTTAAAACACTCCCTTCGGTCGTGTTTCAATTTATCACCACTCGTTGCGAATTTCCTATTTTCTGCACTTGTATCGTAATGTACTATTTTAATCTAGCAGTGTACTCTGTCAATTAAATGACTGCAGTATTATAACAATAAACCTTATCGTGCAATGCAAGAATGCAGTCTATACCATAGACAATTCAATTTATGACTTTTGGGAGAATCATAATGGACTTCCATACATTATTATAGAACTGTTTTCTTTTTTGAAATTTGGCGATTATGGCATTTACCCCCCATGAAATTGGGGGAGGCCTATGTCCAGCAGTGGACGTCCTAGGGCTGAAATGGTGGTGGTGGTGGGTTTTCTTTTTTGTTTTGAAAAGAGGCACGCCTCAATTCTCTTATTTTGTCACCATTTCAACTTTTAATTTTAAACCAAATAATTTTGACGTCACAAAAAAATATTGTATGCAACGTTATATAATTTGTTACTTTTTCTCCGCTACCCAAAGGTTGTCTGGAAGTGGTCGCTGTCTAGCGATAAGACCGCCTGTTGTTTACCTCTGCTTCTGTTTCATTAAGCTGTTTCAGAGCTATTTCTAACTTTTTTGAAGTGTGCAATAAAGAGTAAAATATGTATTGTATCTTTAAATTCTGTGTCTTAAAATTCGAGAGTCGCTATAACAAAACGAGCGTAGCGAGTATTGTTCTTAAAGACTTGAAAACCGTCAGACTCTTAATGTAACTGTTGCATAAAACGGTTTTTGTTAACACATCGCTTGCAAGTATGTTATATAATTTGTGAAATAAATATTCTTATAACGGATTATTATTGATGTTTAAACTCTCTTTATTATCCAAATTTATCTTCAAAAATAAAAAAAACTGTGTGTCTGCTTTAGAACATCTTGATGAAAAATTAGGTTGAACAAAAAATTTCGTTTAACTTCAATTGCTTAAAAAAATTAACGGACAGGACAGAAAAATCGCCTGCATTTTCATAGAGTCTAGCCAAAAGCGTGACGCCACGGTACAAGGAAACTTCGTAAACCTTCTGTGGTTTGAAGAAGCTTTCTAGTCACTTGCCCAAACCCTTTAGTTGGATCCCTCTGGTTCTCTAAATTTATTGCCAATCAAACTTCAAATGAAATTAGTAATGTTTGCTTTCACATCTTGTCTCCTCAACATAGACAATAGCTGAAACATCCTGGACCTTTTCAACAGCTGATTTAAGGTACTTATTTCGTAAAAAATATACTTTAATATCTTTTTTCTTATATTCTAGGTTTTTTCCAAATGCTTGCGTTCCTGATTAGATTTATAACAAAAAAACTACAGTTCAGATTTCAGCAATCAAAATATCGTCAGCGTAGCGTAGGAACACAACTCCCCTCAAAATATATAATTCCACATACCAGCTCGGTTTGAATAATTAAATCTGGGCCTGCCCCCAAGAAAAATTGATAGCGATTCGAGCCCATCCCAATATTGAAGACGTGACCTGCCCACGCAAGCGGCCGCTTCCCAAATGTTTATTTTTTGCCATTTTGCGCCCGATTGAGTGTATTTACCAGTGGGGTGTATCAGATGTGATTCATGTATTTTTAAATTTGACGTTTTTCATATTAAGTTTCTGCGTCAAACTTCGACGCATGAGATTTTTAACCTACGAACATCGACAAGTTTTTGTAATCCCCAGCATGAGTACGGTGACACTGAATACCTACTATAAATAACATTCTTCTATACGACCCCACTTTGGACCTATTCACGCAGACGGAACCGATATTCCAGGCAGCCGCACGCTATCTTGAATCAAACTCCACCCTACTCATCATCATCATCATGTCAGCCGAAAGACGTCCACTGCTGGACATAGGCCTCCCCCAAAGACTTCCACAATGACCGGTCCTGCGCCACCCGCATCCAGCGGACACCCGCGACCTTCACCAGGTCATCGGTCCACCGTGTGGGGGGCCTGCCCACGCTACGCCTTCCGGTACGTGGTCGCCACTCAAGAACCTTTCCGCCCCAACGGCCATCGGTTCTACGTGCTATGTGCCCCGCCCACTGCCACTTAAGTTTAGCAATTCGTAGGGCTATATCGGTCACTTTGGTTCTGCTGCGGATGGCCTCATTCCTGATGCGATCATGCAGAGAAACTCCCAACATAGCTCTCTCCATTGCTCTTTGGGTGACTTTGAGCCTTCTTATGAGGCCCATAGTAAGCGACCACCCTACTACTATTCAATAATATATGTAGCATTGTGTTAGTATAGTAATAAGTACCTAATTGTAACCTACAACTTGCATGTTTGGTTTATCTGTAAATGTAAGTTGGTTAGTAAATAAATAAATAATAACCTCATAACCCTGGGGCATAGAATCATGCGGTATCAAATACTGGGTTCATAGATAGTGCCACTTTTCTAAAGTCTTTATGTATCTAACATTCTAATTCGAGCAAGTATTGTATACATATTTGTTTATTTATATCGGGGACCTCTGGAGCGACGGTAACGATTTCGACGAAATTTACAATTCAGGGGTATACGGCGAAAATTCGATCCTATACTACGGAAAAACACGAATGATATCGGGCTGAGCTCGGTCGCCTAGGTACTATTAAGAGCGTTTTAAGAGCATTGTGGCATATAAGCTAAAGATCGGCATTTTTGTATTTGAAAATACCATCTAGTGTCGATGTGTTTGCATGTTTTTAAATGAATTTATGAATTTTTGAAATTGTATAAAGAAATATTTTTATTGACATACTTACAATGTAACTATTAATATAAATTTTTTGTAATAATGTACTGTACCTGATAAGTGAAATTTAGATTAAATACCTACCTATTTATAACATATATTTGTACGCCTAACGGCAAAACATAGCTGGACGTGACACTGTAATCTATGAATACCTACCTGTAAAACCTATGTTTTAACAAATAAATTAATATTGAATTTGAATTTGTTTTTTTTTTTGCATTTACCTTCCCGTACTAAAACGGAAAAGTTAATAAATAGGATAGTTTGATTTGGCGGGGTGGAATTGATACGTGGTGTTTTGTTCTTTGACGTGAGTTAACTGATGTTGCAGAGATTTCCAAACACGTGTCGAAGTTTTGTCTTTATTCGTGGTTGTTTTTTGTATTTATTTGCATGTTGTTGCGTGCGGAGGGAGGGTGGTAACAGTGATCGCATGCAAAAATAGGCAAGTAGGTACATTTCATTAACACTAAGACACCTACACGTTCTTTAGCGGATAAGCAGAGAAATCTTACTCTAGAAACTTGACATGGTATAGTTAGGTCGCAAGAGTCCATTGGATGCAGGTGGCGAAGATCCGGATTGTGGAACTCTTTGGAGGCCTAATCCAGCAATAGACGTTCTTCGGCTTATTCGATGATGTTGATAATTAATAATTTCTCTGAGGCAATAACGAGTTCTACGCAGACGAAGCCGCGGACAAAAGCTAGTAAAAAATGATATAATATATTATGCTAATCCACTTTCATAACTGTTGCTTAGATCACAGGGTTAGGATGGTTGCTATTTAGGTACTAAGTTTACTAACTTCGTTTCGTAGAATACCCTCAATGAATAAACTTGCATAATACAAGCAATCTATACAAACTAGTTGGTGTCTCATGTTTCTTCATCAAAGTTAGTCGACGCCACTGGCTTGTTCATCTTAGAGCTATTACATTTATTTTAATACTCAATAGTTTATTGCACATAATTGACATAAAGGTGTTACAATGCGGAGTGTCGTAAACATTATGTGCCGGGTAGAGGGCGCTGCAATTATGGAAACGGAGCACTTACATGCTAATACAAAAAATCTAAATCATTTTTTTTTCTATAATATTATATAATGACGATGGATATGTTGTTCATTCTAACTTATCATCTAAATATTCATTTATGGTATAATAAGACTTCTCTATAGGTAAGCATTTTTTTATATAGGAGACCCTTAAAATAAATGTTTATTATAACAAAATCATGACTTGTTAATTATGCAATCTATCTAATCCTATATTATTAAACGAGTAACATTTGCATTCGACGCTGGAAAGGAGAAATGGGATAAGCGACACAGAGCTGACTTTACAGGAGAGGCAAAAAAACAGCGAATTTTTTTGAAAAAAAATCATTAAAAATGTTTCTTTCGGTCAATTTCTTATACGAAGCATTTTTCATGATAATATTGATGTTTTCTACATGATTGCTTTATTATTTTACCTATTAATGGATTATTTTAGAATTTAGAGTCGCTTAAGCAAAATGGTCGTAAAAATAGATTCAGGTAAAATTATCTAACCGACACGAATTAATGAAAAACTTGTCAGGTAAAAGAGTCCAATCTAACTTTTACACAATAATTATTCGAGCTTAAATTATCTTAATGCAAAAAATGCTTTTTTTATAGTCGGGTAAAAATATATTATGTGTATAAATAACCACGAAATTAATCAGGAAAAGTCATCTAATCCCTTTTTTAGCAACAATTTCAACCGTGATAAACTACTTAAGCTACAATGAAACCCCATAATGTATGTTTTCATCAGAAGAAAGCCTTCATTATTATAAAGTAGGTACCTAATGAATGCCAAGTTAATGATTTACCATAGGCGTGATAAACAAAAACACTGTTGTAGGATTTTTTGAAGCTTTATTTTTAGTAAGTCTTAGGTTTTAAATACGCCCTTGTCTTTTCATCTTTACCTAAAAAACAAAAATTAAATTTAACTATAACTAGCAAAACATGATAACAATGTTGCATTAGGTACTCAGTAAAACACATAATTGTTTATGTTAAAATATAGTTACTTACAATGTTGAAGAACAAACGCGTTGGCAACGTGTGCCCTAGGCGACGTCTCGTAGGGCACTGCTCAAGTTAGATGGCGTTTGCCGCATTTGGATGCAACAGGCATGCCCGAAAGTAATGCGTAAGCGACACTTTTTTACACTGTGTGTGGTATTAACCACCTTTATAAATATAATAAGTTAGTACTAAATGAGCTATATTTTAGAAAGCATAAAAGGTAAAGTATCTAACAACCAAATTGTAAAACAGATCTGTGTTTTTAGTTCATTCTAAACGACAAATGTGTGTAAAAGCAATTTGGGATAAACGACAAATTGACTGGAATTTCATTTAAGCAATTTGGGGTAAACGACAGTCGTATTTCAAAGTTGTTTGAAGTAAAAGTGGATAAGCGACAATAGTTTTATATTTGCAATTAGGTAAATGTGGATAAACGCCAATAGATTAGATATGACAACCAAGTAACTTTATCTAACCACATACATTTTTATATATAGATATAGGTAAAATGTCTCAAATGACATTAAAACATTTTATACGGGCTGGTAAAAAAAGATAACCAACAAGTGAAAGGTAAGTTGTAATTAAGTAAAACTATCCAAGTTAAGTTTAATCTGTTCTGACAAATAAGTAAAAAAAATTAAGTTTCATTAAGTAATATAACATTTTATCTAATCTCCATTTTCCACAAAAGAGTCATATACCCAGTCGGTTAGTAAAAAAACATGTCAGTCATCCTCTAAATCACCTATGGGATAAGCGACACCAAAGTCGTCAGACAGAAACGAGACCTAGCCCATTCGATGCAGAAAAATCTGCCGATTCCAATGATGTATATAACTCAATATCTCCAAAATTGTCGCTTATCTCCAAAATTGGCATTTCTCCTTTCCAGCGTCGATATTATTTATTTTTGTTCATGAGTTTTGAGAATTATCTTTTACACGTGTATGGATTAATCTCTGTGTAAAGCAATATTGATGATGTTGTCAAATTGTGTCAGGGTACATTTAACATGCACACGTGATTAAAAAGCCTTTTAAAAATTTAATTGACACGTGAGCTTCAAAAAAGCCAAAGGTTGTCTGAAAGAGCGCTCCTTAGTGATAGGCCTCCTGTTGTCTTACAACAGTCTCCCAGAATCTTAGTAGATAGCTGAAATTTTGAGAGAAACAGCTTTAGAGGAAAGCAGCGGGAAATACGCCAGCCGGACATACAAAGCATTTTTGCCGAAGCTAAAACGGAGACCTCGTTTCGCTAGTCAATAACGGGGAAACTGGTAAAATTATAAAATCTCCCGTTAATGGGAGGACAGGATGAGAAAAGTATCATTGTTTATTAAAAAAAATTAACTGACCTCGTACTGTGTGGTATAGGTCGATTCACAAGAGCTGGCGTGGAATGTCAATGGAATTAATGACAGTACATTTTCCGCGCCAGCTCTTGTGAATCGACCTATACCTTTGTTTACACCATTACATAGCTTTTATAAGAAAAAAGGTTGTATCTGACATTTTCTGCGGGTAAATATTTAATGTCATGTTAATTTTAATGTACAGTACGCTGCAGAGAAACCTGACTCCCCTGCATACAAACCTCTATGCGAAAGGGGTCACGTTTCTCTACATTTGACTGTACCTGCCTATATCCATCGCATTGATAATCTTTTAAAATATATATATATTGATATCAGGAAAAAGACTCGTAATAATAGTACAAAACTGTCAGGGCTAAGTCAATAATTTTTTCTGGTTTGCGAGTTGCCACACCGAGCATGGCGCTGTATGTATCGCGCCTGCACTACACCGCCACGGCTGGTGATGTGGTGGATTACGTTCGCCAGAAGACTGACTTCCCGCTGAGGGTATTCCAGCTGCGTTCGCGTCACTACGTGCACTTCAGCTCGTTTGTGGTGCGCGTGCCGCGGCCGCTGCAGGAGACCATCGCGTGTGCTGATCTCTGGCCGAAGGATGTCTCGACGGTTCCGGAGCAACCTACCGAATCCAACACCAGAGATGACGATGCAACGGGGCCACGCCGCTTACTTGCCTAAATAGTTATTAATTTACGTAACCTTAAGTTTCTTGGCGCATTGGGTAACTGTAATGTCATGTAAACGTTTATAATAAATAAATAAATAAGTCCCAAGTAGAGCGAGCCTGCCCACTGAGCCGGCAACTACTTAGTATACTGTTTACCGCCACTTCATTATTCAGGCGAAACTAATGCAGGCAGTTACGCTAACTGGCTGAGTTGAGCCGCTTTAAAATTGCTAAGTGTTTGGTGTCACCCAAGTTTGCGGCTCTGCTTTAGTAAGGTAAAACTAACGTGACCTGTATACAGAATCAGAATCAGAATCAGAAATTATTTATTTGCATAGACACAGTATACCGAAGGATGTTACAGTACATTATGTTTGTTGTATCTAGCTTGCATGCAAGCGTGCAAATATACAGTAGTAAATTAAAATATCAAAATTGTAAAAAATAAGTTAAAATCAATATAAAATGTTAAATTTAAATACTAGAAAAAGTTTACATAATAGGCATATCAAAGTCAAAGAGGCACAATAAATTCATTAAATCGAATAGAATTACAATTATATAAATAAATACTACTAATTGTAATAATCTCAGTGTTCGAGATACGCCTTTACGCTGTAAAAACAACGCTCCAAAAGCCAGTTTGTTAGACTGCGTTTAAAGGCGTTTCCCTCTAGCAGCTTTACTTCCTCCGGGAGATGATTATAAATAACAATGCACATATTGACTACGTTTCTCCTGTAGATCATCTTGTGACATCGAGGGTGATATAGAAGGTTCATAATTTTTTTGTATACGATACGTAACGTATTGGTCGGTTGGTTGTTGATCAACTCTGGCGATGCGTATTTGGTTCTTTGACGTGAGCTTATTGAGTAAAGACGCACAGATTTGACGACCTGTTGAGCCTAGTTGGTAGTTACACTGCCTCCGAAGTTAGAGGTCCCGGGTTCGAAGCCCGGCCAGGGCATTATTTGTGTATTTTGCACAGATTATTGTTCTTGGGTCTTGGATGTTTTCTATGTTTTTATATATGTATATCGTCGTCTGGTACCCATAGTAGAAGCTTTGCTTAGTTTGGGACTAGGTCGATTTGTGCAAGATTGTCCCCCAATATTTATTTATTTTAATTTTATTTTATTTACACCTTAAACGGGATAAGTACAGTAAAAACCGACACGATTTATATTTATTTAGTTCTGGCCGGTAGCCGAACTTAAGAATAGTACTTGGAAAAGCAAACCGCACAATTTCCAATGAATACTTATAATTATACTTAGTAATGTTGTTAGCTACGTCAAATACATAGTAACAACAAGTTTTCGACATTTCAAATCTGCATAATGTCACGAGAGGACTTCTACGGAACCGTAAATACAATAAGTTTTCGACATTTCAAATCCGCATAATGTCACGGGTGGACTTTTATGGAACCCTTCATTGCGCGTGGCCGGATACGCACTCGGCGGTTTTCTAAATTTTGCTAAGCATTTTAAATTATAATATCACATACTAGCGCATATTTATTGCATTGAGATAAATAAATAAATAAAATAAATATTGGGGGACAATCTTACACAAATCGACCTAGTCCCAAACTAAGCAAAGCTTGTACTATGGGTACTAGGCGACGATATACATACTTATATAGATAAATACATACTTAAATACATAGAAAACATCCAAGACCCAAGAACAAATATCCGTGAAAAATGCACAAATAAATGCCCTGGCCGGGATTCGAACCTGGGACCTCTAGCTTCGGAGGCAGAGTCACTACCAACTAGGCTAAACAGGTCGTCAAAGATGCAAGAATTATATACATAAATCCTTCTGCACATTAAATACCGCAATCATCGTCCTCCTAGCGTTATTCCCAGTACAGTTGCATCCTAAAGGATGTCTGGGGTCCGCTACCTAATCCCAAGAATTGGCGTAGGCACTAGTTTGTACGGAAGCGACTGCCATCTGACCTTCCAACCCGAGGGGGAAACTAGACCATATTGGGATTAGGCTTGTCATGTGAGTGGGCAACTTGACTGTTAGAGGTTCTCAAGCCGCCCGGAGGCCTCTAACTTGGCTTAACGACTGCTATCATAGACAGCAACCGGGATCAACGGCTTAACGTGTCTTTCAAAGCACGGGAGCGCTCAGTTAGTAACCACTCAAAGCGGTCACCAATCCAAGGACTGACCTCGCCGGACATTGCTTAACCTCGGATACCGCACGCGGTACGCTGGCGCCGCTGGTCCACGAACGCTCCGCAATGTAATACTTAATTATATTCATTTGCTTCACATCTATTCGTGTATTCTCAGAATATTTTCACAAAACATTGAAGGAAGCGTGTATTTACAAAATAACGACAATTTATGGCAATGTTTATTCCCCTCTTCCTCAGATAAAGGCATTGAAATACACGAAGAATGCCGCTCCATCGCTTGTGATACGCCCGAGTACTAAACTTTATATAGTTGTTCATTTTTTGTTTTTTGTTTCCCGAGTAAAAGATCCCTATTTGTCGATATCAATAAAGACTATTTTTAATTGCGATAACGAGGAAATTACACCTTTTCAACGCCGCGAAAATGTACGCTCTTGCTTGATAATGATACCTATAATAACAGATTAACACATGAAGTCAATTAAGTTGACACTTTGTAGACGTATTAAAAAAATGGAATATTTAACGTTCTTTTGAAACGGCGTACTGACCGGATAAGGAAAACATTACTCGATAGAAAAAATCCAATGTTGAGTCTTCACTTCAGTTCGTTCTTCTTTATTTCCTTTTTATTGCTCAACCAACTAAACCACCACCATATCAGCCCAAGGACGTCCACTGCTGGACATAGGCCTCCCCCAATTTCATGGGGGGTAAATGCCAGAATCGCCACGCTTGGCATGCGGGTTGACGATCGCGGTATCTCCACCGCGCTCCAGGGATGCTGCTGCCCATCCTCCGGTGGTCTTGGTCGTAGTTTTAGGACATACCCAGGTCAACTAAAACAATACAATATTAAACGACACAATCAAAATTAAAACGTATTTTAGTTGAGAGATAGAACCTTTCCGCCCCACCGATGGCCGTTGGGGCGGAAAGGTTCTCGAGTGGCGATGTACTGGAAGGCGCTGCGGGGGTAGGCCCCCGCAAGGTCTGATGACCTGGTTAAGGTCACGGGAGACCGCTGAAAGCGGGTGGCGCGGGAGCGGTCTTTGTTGCACTTTTTGGGGCGGCCTATTCAACGACGTGCATCATCATTATCTTTAATTTAACAATGTTGTTAGAGCCTAAATTATGATGAAAAAACATTTTTATTCTGTGTCTTTTTAGGGTTCCGTAGGAAGGAACCCTTATAGTTTCGCCATGTCCATCTGTCTGTTCGAGGCTTTGATCTGTGATTGTTATTGCTAGAAAGCTGCAATTTGGCATGGATATATAAACCTCTTCAATAAACCTGACAAAGTGGTATAATTTAAATCAAAATAAATAAATAAGGGTACCTCCCCTACACGTAAAGTGGGGATGTTTTTTTGCTTCAACCCTATGGTGTGGAGTGTTCTTGATAGGTCTTTTAAAATGAATACAAGTTTTTATCAAACATTTTTGATACAATTATTATTTTCGAAAGAAAAATCTCCAAAAGAAAACAAAAAGGTTTCTCCCTCTCCTTTAAACGTATGGGTCCAAAAAATTGTAAGAGGGAACTAGTGAAAGATTTCGTGGTCGAGGTTGGTTGTTCCGATAGCTCAGAGGCTAGAGCGATTGGCCGCGTATGCCAGATGTCGCAGGTTCGAATCCTGCTCGGAGCATAATTTTTTTCAATTTTTCCCTTTAATTTGTAATTTTCGTTAGCAGCGTTACTGCTTTAGTACAAAATTAACTTAATAAAGCTTTCAACTAAAAACTATAGCGGACAATGCGGACATGATCAGCTAAGCTGTTTTAGAGTTATCCACGTTATCGTAAAGTCTTCCCTTTTTAGTAACAGACGTATGAAACGCTGCGAAGGTATTCCCTTTTGCTTCTTATTCATTTTTTTAAATTTAGTTCATTGGTCAACTACGGAACTTTACACTGAGCATGGCCCGACATGCTCTTGGCCGATTTTTAATATTGAGAAAGCATTTAGCGCTATCGCTATAAAGTAAACGTATTTCATGTACATCTTATTACTTAATTCCAATTTTTAATTTGGCTTAACTTATTGCAACAATTATGAGTAAGCAATTGTCTGCATCTGACATGAAACTGAATTTATAATTAATCCTTTAAGGGTATAATTAAGGGATCTGTAAACTAATAAATTAAATTTAATAATGAAAGAGCCTGCAGTGAACATCACATTAACTTTCTTTGCAGCGAGCATCGACGTGTAATGTGTCTCATGGCTCGAGCGACGCATTTCTTTGCAGCGAGCATCGACGTGTAATGTGTATCATGTCATGGCTCGACCGACGCAACATTTTCACAGCGACAACGAAACTTTTATTACACAAAACACATAAAATCTCCACGTTTATTGGGCCTTTACGGCGTCTAATAATATTCCATGTTTACTGATAGCTACCCTTATTTTATCGGTTTCTGAGTGTTTATTTTTTTAAAGATGTTCGTGAACATGCGGTATGTTTGCGTAATACGAGTAAATTATTATTAAAGGAAGGGGTTAATCGTCGAATCCGACTCGGCTGGGCAGCGTTCGGGAGGCTACGGCACATCTTTTCGTCCAATATTCCGCAGTGTCTTAAGACGAAAGTCTTTGACCAGTGTGTGTTGCCAGTGATGACATATGGTACTGAAACGTGGTCGCTTACTATGGGCCTCATAAGAAGGCTCAAAGTCACCCAAAGAGCAATGGAGAGGGCTATGCTGGGAGTTTCTCTGCGTGATCGCATCAGAAATGAGGCCATCCGCAGCAGAACCAAAGTGACCGATATAGCTCTTCGAATCGCAAAACTTAAGTGGCAGTGGGCGGGGCACATAGCACGCAGAACCGATGGCCTTTGGGGCGGAAAGGTTGTCGAGTGGCGACCACGTACCGGAAGGCGTAGCGTGGGCAGGCCCCCCACACGGTGGACTGATGACCTGGTAAGGTCGCGGGTGTCCGCTGGATGCGGGTGGCGCAGGACCGGTCATTGTGGAAGTCTTTGGGGGAGGCCTATGTCCAGCAGTGGGCGTCATTCGGCTGAATGATGATGATGATGATTATTATTATTAAAGGTAAATTCACGAAGAAACATCCTATTAAAGCGCTATATACAATACGCAAACTGTAACGTAGACTAGACTAGAAACCGGCCAAGTGCGTGTTGGATCAAGCACATAGAAGGTTTCCGTAACGATACCTACATTACATTGAATCAAAAAAGGTCGTATCTTCATAGGGAACTCACGGCTTTTATAGACCATTTGTTTGGGCAAGACATTTTTTCAGCGATAACTCAGAAACCATTAGACCTATCTTATTAAATCCAAAAATTCTCATATATTCTTACACTACCCCAAATTCTATCAGAATTTTAAACTTCATAATTTGGAAATAAGAAGGAGTGAGACACTTTTTAAAACTATCACAGCTAAATATCTCACCAACTGTTGTTGACTTAAATGGAAAGTACTTTTAGAAACCTCTACATCATTAAGGCCTATGCATATAGCTATTCCACACGCCCGTGCACTGAATTTTTTCATCCCCCGGGTATGAAGTACCACGAATGTTTATGCCCTTACGTAAAATGTATTCATGTACTTAAATTACGCAATAGCAGAGATTGTTTATTCGGAATAAAAGACAAAGCAAAAATTAGGCTTTAATAAAATAACTCTTAACTTTAACTTATCTTTTGTACACATAGAACGCAAACCTCCAAGCTCCGAATAATAAGAAGAATTTTAAAATAAAAATCAGGTTCAAATAACATACCGACATAATTAACCGTGACATCCATGACTAATGAAATAAGTGAGAACTTTCTTTATGAAATGAGAGATGAGAATTTATTTGCATAAACATGGTTGTTACATTCGGTGGTTAAGTATAGTTTATTAATTAGGTATCACATGTTTAGCCAATCAATATGGCATGCAAAAATTTGAAGGTACAAATTATATGTAAATTTTTTAATTATCCATGATGAATATAATAATTATCTAATAAAATCAGCTAAACTAATATCTAAAATATAATATACCTAATATGTCTAAACCTTATGGTTTAAAAATTCTGACAGAGTATAAAAACATTTGCTTATTAACCATCTTTTTAATTTTGTTGCAAACAGTTTGTCAGGCATCAATCTTATTTCGTATGGTATGTTGTTGTAAACTCGAATACTCATAATATAACCATTTTTCCTGAATAACGAGGTTCTACATGCTGGCATCAGCAGCTTGGACTCGTCCCTTACTCTTAATTTAGTATTGTTTTGTTTTATAGACTTAAAATAATAAACAGCGAAGACACACCAGTGAACAGCGAACGCAAATATTTCATATGAGACATAAAAAAAACAATCACCAATACCGACACATTTGAAACTATCCTTAAAATTCACTGAATTAAAGGCTATAGTATTATGAGATGCCTTGACGCTTTTTAGAAGTATGACGCCTGGATTTAGAACATAATGTGGAAACAGTGCGAGGGGCACACAAGTTTAGCTCATGTGAATGAATTACGCGGGTACGCGGCGTAGTAAACTGTCTTAAAAGTTGCTCCTCGTATATTAATTAAAATCTATGTCCAAAGTGAATTTTACGATTAACTTTACGTCAAATTGAACAATAACATGTCGAGAAAAGTTAGTGAAATATTTCAGTGAACATAATAAACTGTGAATATAATAAATATTAGTAAAAAACAATTCAACTGGTGTTTTTAAACAACCGTCCGAACTGGATTTTAGTGTACGACGCAAACGTGTAAGCGCCAGGTTCTGCACGGCGCTTGCGACGTTTTTCTCGCTAACTTGCGACTACGCTGCACAACGGTCGATACAAGGGGACTACCTTATGCGAGTAGCATAACGCCGATTTCTGCGTGGCTGAGTATTCCGTTTTTCGGGCTAACATAACATAATAATTGGATATTTTAGTTATTTCGCTGCAACCATGAACTGCTTAGCATGCAATAAAAAAATTGAAAGAGGTGAACTGCTTAACTGTACACAATGTAAGGGGCTTTACCACTTCGCTTGCCTTAACATGAGCTCAGCTTTTATTAGAGAGCACAGCACCCAACTGCAAAAATGCTGGAAATGTCCTCCGTGCGAAAATATTACTCGCCGGCGACGAAACGATGATACACCCGCGTCCCCAGCCGGCATGCGGCTTCAAGCGATGACAATCCTGGAAGACACGAATATGTCTTGTGATGAATGTAGCATTTCGAATATATTGGGGCACACGGAAATCTCAACACCATTATCTAACCGCGATATCAAAACCACCTCACAGCAGGATAATTCGCCACCGAAGGCACCCGCCGACGATCCAAATTCGATTACGTATGACCGATTCAGTCAGCTTATTAAAATGGAACTGGCAGCAATGCGAGAAAACTTGACCCAGTCAATCACAAATGATATAAAATCTGCTTTAATAAACGAATTAAATACTAAAATTACCACCCTGGAATCGGATATGATCGCCAACTCGGATTTTTTATCTGCAGAACAGACGCTACAGAAGGAAAAAATGGATAGCCTTGATCAAACCATTAAGGAACTACAAAAGGAAAATAATAACTTACGAACGGAATTGGACTCTATAAAATATAAAATCGAAAATCAAAGCGACAATACAAGACATAAACGTAATTCAATCGTCTTATATGGCCTCAATGAATATACGCACGAACAGGAAGAACACCTCATCGATCGTATAAACAACATCTTCTTCGACCTGCTCGGTATAGATATTAATGGTTTTATCGATGGTGTAACCAGGATAGGCAAGAGAGGATACCGAAGGCCGGTTGTAATTGAGCTCATCAGTAAAAGAATGACACAATACGTTCTCAGCCGTAGTACCTACTTTAAAAACACAGGATTGGCTGTCTCCGAGTACTTAGACCCAGTAGCACTAAAAAAGAGACATTCCCTAAGAGATACTATATTGGACGCGCGAAAAAAGGGGTTATACCCTATAGTCAAGAAGGGCAAAGTATTCGTCAATGGCAGGGAATATGAGTTAACAACAAACAACGAGCAAAAACAACACTTTACTGTAGCTCCAAACACAAGCCGCGTTGATGCACATCAAAACGACCCCGCCGAGATCACATATGGAAGCGCAAACCTAACTGACACCCTGATCAACGCCACAAACCCCCATAGCTTTCGTGAAAACTGAAAGCAGCATGTGCATCCTATTTCAGAACATGCAAAGTATTTGTAACAAAATTTCCGCTCTCGAAGCTTTCTTGGAAGAAGATCCTGATTGTTATCATGCTATATGTGTTTCGGAAACATGGTTAAAAAAAGAAAAAAGAGACCTCGTACTCATACAGGGATACATTCTCGCGTCATCTTACCACCGGGAGAACTACGCTGGCGGTGGAGTCTGCATACTAATACGAGAAGATCTAGAATATGAAGATAGGAAAGATATTGTTGATATGTCGATTGAATACGTTATCGAGATTTGTGCAATAGAATTAAAAAAGTTTAATTTAATAATCTTAGTAATGTACTGGAATGGTAGAGAGATTGAAACTTTTTATAACCAACTTAAAAATATTCTCGAGCTATTAAATAAAAAATATATCGGCAAAAATATTATAATTGGGGGTGACCTCAATGTAAACATTCTAAAAAATTGTAAGCAGTCACATACTCTACTAGACCTCATGTTAGAGTATAACTTCACACAATATGTAACAGAACCAACTCGTGTAACTCAAACTACCTCCACTTGTATAGACCTATTATTCACAAACTATAAAGATGATGATCTATGCACGAAGGTAAGAAATTTGGGTTTTTCGGACCACAAAAGTATAACAGTACACACTAAAATCCAGGTAAAAGCTACTCGTAATTACTGGAAAACTACTAAAAGAATCTACAACAATCATAACATAAATTTATTTAAATTAGAACTTCAAAGGATAGATTGGAGCCAACTACTAAATCAGGACAAGGATATAAACTATAATTACAACATATTTAGCGATACATTAAATGATATCTTAAACCGTTGTATACCGCTTAAAACAGTAAAATTTAAAAGAAACAAAAACAAAGGTTGGCTCTCAAAAGGCATTAAAATGTCATGCAAAAATAAAAGACTTCTAAAACGTTTGTATTACATAATAAAAATCATATTCTTAATAGCCACTTCAAATCCTACAGTAAAACGTTAAAAAATGTAATAAATGTATCAAAAAAAAAACAATTCATAAAAGAAATAAATAAATCAGAAAACGTAATGAAATCAGTGTGGAGAATAATAAAAGAACGCACGAATAAAAACGAGAAAAATCTTTATAAGAACATTGAGCTTAATGTCTATAATAATAATCTTACGTCTGACCCTAAGCTAATAGCTAACGCTTTTAATTCATTTTTTGCGTCGATAGGACATTCGCGGGTATGTGATGGAGCGGGGGCGAGCGCCTTGGACCCGCGCGGCCGTCCTGTACTCCACCCAACCCTAAACACTTTGTACTTGCGCCCAGTTGAAACACAAGAAGTATACAAAATTATTAAGCAGTTAAAAAATCGACGTAGTTGTGGCTTAGACGAACTACCACCGTTCCTTATCAAGGAATGCGCTCATGAACTTGTGTTGCCATTTCATGCGTTAATTAATCAATCTTTCCACCCTGTATTTCCTGATCAACTCAAAAAAACCATTATCAAACCAGTCTATAAGAAAAAAGGAAAAAAAACGGACCCTAACAACTACCGCCCGATAGCATTGCTACCCACCGCATCTAAAATATTTGAAACCGCCATGTGTAAGCGACTTACATTTTTTTGTGAGAAGTATGGGATCTTTAACGATGACCAATACGGCTTTCGGAAGGATTGTTCTACTACTCTTGCAGTTTACAAATACATGCAACAAGTGCTCGACATACTTAACAACAAAGAATACGGTATCGGGATCTTACTTGATATGTCCAAAGCCTATGACACTGTGCAATATAAAATACTTTTAGAAAAGCTTTATGGGATAGGTGTAAGGGGCATAAGCCATAAATGGTTCGCATCGTACTTGGAAAACCGGGAACAATACGTCAGAGTACAGTATTATGATCATGATAACGGAGAAATTATATCTACAACTTCTGATACGCAAATTATAAAAAATTCAATTCCACAAGGCAGTGTCGTTGGTTGTATCCTATTTATAATTTACATCAACGACCTACCTAAAGTAATAGATGAGTCTTGCGTGCTGTTTGCAGATGACGTATCTCTTCTATTTTCATGTCCGGACGATCAAAACCTAAACCAAACCCTAGACAAGACATTATCTAATGCACAGGAATGGATGGAAGACCACCACCTAAAAATAAACTTTGCTAAAACAAAATTAATTCAGTTTAGGCCATACCAGAAAAATCCCTTAAATATAAACTACATATTTAATGGTATCGCGCTAGAGTGTGTAGACAATTTTACGCTCTTAGGCTTAGATATTGACACCAACGTCAATTGGAAGGCACACGTGCAAAAAGTAAAAACTAAAGTTTCTCAATTTATTTACGCCCTGCGAGAATTAAAAAAAGCCACAGATTTTAATACTGCTCTTATGGCGTATTACGCGTTCGTTTCCTCCCGCCTTAGCTACGGTATATTACTATGGGGAAATAGCACAAATGTAGATGATTTATTCATACTCCAAAAAAAGTGCATACGCATACTTGCAAACATTAAAAATACCGAAAGCTGTAAACCTTATTTCCAAAAGTACGGTATTCTCACTTTAACATCAATTTATATATTTGAAGTTTGCAAATTTGTTAGAAATTACCCTCAGTTATTTAATAGACTCGCCGACCAACCGCGACGATACGAGACCAGGTATAAAAATAAAGAAAATAAACTAGCACGCACTGTATTATCGAAACTAAAAATGCATAGTAATAGCCCTAACGTAATGTGTATAAAGATATTTAATAAAATTAGCAACGAGATAAAATGCCTTAGTTCTGGAAACATCTTCAACCACCATCTAAAGACGTTCTTGATAAAGAAGAGCTATTATTCGTTAAATGAATTCTTGGATGACAAAAATGAATAAATAAATAAATCAATTTTGTACCTACCTACACTGCATATTAACTTGATTTGAAGTAATCACTTGAATTAAATATTGTTATTAGATAAGTTAGTATATAAGTACTATTGTGTGCCCTGGCAGGGCGTCATGTACAGACTTTCTCAAAATGTAACCAAACACCAACATTATTGTACCTACATGACTATACAATGAATAAATGAATATGAATATGAATATGAATATGTTTTATTTGCAAGCCACGCAAAGTTGTGACGTCACAAAGTAAATGTATACGGGTCGTTAGGCGTGTTTGTACCAGTGCAGCTCCGGCACATAACATATGACCAGTGAGAGTTGTTTTATTGTGAAGTTTAGATGTTGCTTCTATAAATATTCACTTGAGTCACCAGTTTAAAAAAGAAAATAAACACTAAGAAATATATAACACTGCCATGTCTGTTCCTAATTTCATTAAAATATTAATAATAGTAAAGCTCGAGGTACATTACATACAGCAACTTAAATTGAAGTACCTATAACACGGACTTCGTAATCTTACTTCATTTCAGGGCAGGCAATGGCAGCCCCCGTCGGATTTTTCTGGCTTTGTAACTGTACCTCGCGACCATACAACCGGTTTTGAAATCTATTTATTATCTCCATGTAATTACTTCGTAAATACCCAGTCGGGGGATTCACATTTACTTTATTTTATAATTTTTTAATTAGGTTAATCCGTCGTGGGTTTTTCAAAATTTTTAATTTTGTTTAATTTTATTATTTTTAGAGAGCAATGTCTATACGTTCCTCACTCAAACGTTCCAGTTGTAGAATGAGCTCCCTCCTGAGGTTTTCCCAAGGGATTATATTATAGTATAGGGCTATTCAAGAAAGGAGTGTATACATGTTTAAAGAGTCAGCAACGCGCATTGAAACCCCTGGAGTTGCAAACATCCATAGGCTGCGGTAACCGCTAACCATCAAGCGGACTGTATGCTTGTATTCCATCGACGTGGTAGAAAAGCAATGGTTGTTTCTCACTTAACGCTATATATTCCGGAAACAAGCACGGTAGGCCGAAGGCAGAGCTCAGCGTAGGGACATATGCCCAAAGCGTCCCATTAGAAAGCACTCTCGACGCCAGCCCGAGACCTGAAGGGCAAGCCCAAGTAGATCCTTCCTATCGAGTGTTTTACAAGAGAACCTGGAAGACGAAGGCTCGGAGCGTCCTTTGAGAGAGTTCTCTCCGCAAGCCAGAGGGCCGAAGACCCAAATGGCGAGCCACCACTATCCACCTGTGTCTTTACAATTAAATTTGAGGGCCAAAAGCGCAAAGGTGAGTGGCAAGGCACGCAAGACCAAAAGCTGAGCTCCGCGCAGCTGAGAAGGCCCGAAGTGCCTAAAAGCCTCAGCGCGAAGGGTCACGCTCTGTACGCTAGCCTACACGGGACTCTCGTGCACTATCCTATCGCTAAATGTTCAAAGTAGAGCCGATCCCAGTTCTGCGTGGGGCCGAAGATCCTAAGCTTCTCTTCAGACCGCGCACTACGAGTATATGCAAGCCCACGTAGACACTCACATCCTCCTTCCTCTATCACAAGCACATCAAATTTAATATCACTAACTTGGATCATTCATTCTAAATTTCGACAAACTTTTACTTTTTTACGAATATATAGCAAAAAATCTTAATCGGTTTAGCCGATTTGGAGAATCTGCGCCAATTGCCCTTAATTTATCCTTTTTTTACCTGGGGAAATGCATTTACGCATCCCGCCTAGCCGGGGAACTAGGACGGGTATGACGGACTCCCGGGAAGCGCCCGGACTACCGTCTAAAACCACCAGGGTATGCCCATCACGCAGCATTAGTGGCGGTGACACGGGATCGCCAAGGCACACAACTGCGAACACCGCCTGCTGCAACAGCCGAAGCTGTTCCCTCACTGCTGAGGCAAGCGTCTCCCACCCGTCGGCAAAGCGTGCAGGGCGACACCACACACTTGCCGACCAAAGGACCTCCACGCTGGGAGAGAGTGAAAAAGCCCGGATTCACCCCCTCAGGTCCCCTTGTGACTTTTTAAAGAGGTTTTCTCCCTCGCAGTCACCACCTGACCCCGGCCTGACGGTGTCAGCCCCCGCTCCCGACCATAGCGGCCCTCTGCCGAAGCTAGGGTTACGAGTCCGTAGTTATTTTTACAGGCATACGGCATGGCCTGTCCCTCTCGCCGCACCTGGGGAGTCTTGCGAATGGAGTGTCCTCCGCTAAACAGAGGAAAACCCAGAGCGACCCCGTCTCCGGGTTATTGGTAGCACCGGTAAACGATCCCTCCGAAAATGAATCACTTACCGATGCCTCTAGGGCGCACCGGCCAGAACCCTTCCCCTTCCCCCAGACCCGCGAGTGAAGAGCCCAGACACTCGTGGAGGTTACCCGACTAGCGCCCCCCCTTAATTTACCCTAAATTTTTATACCTTATCCTTTCCGTCGTGGGTAACCAACCACCATATTAATTGCGCTCTGCTCTGCATATAATTTAGTGAACCCGTTTTGGAATAAATGTGCTTTTCAGAGTTCTGTAGCCCCGAAACAACGTAATCGGGTCCCGTCGGGTCGTTTAGTAATAGGGTCCCGTTTTTACAACGCGTAAAAGCGAGACCCTATTACTAAGACTTCGCTGTCTGTCACCAGGCTGTATCTCAAGAACCGCGATAGTTAGACAGTTGAAATTTTCACAGATTATGTATTTCTGTTGCCGCTATAACAACAAATATTAAAAACATATGGATAATGGTACGGAACCCTTCGTGCGCGACGGTCCCACTCGCACTAAGCCAGTTTTATAACATAACACGATAGTTTTATCCATGCGTAGTGTGTCCCATGGCATAATCACGTCGTGTATCGCCGATAAGTTCTAACTATACAATAATACCTACTTTAACCGAAACCATAATATTTAAATAAGCAGACCTGTTTGGGGGACATATGACTTAAGCCTACTCTTCCGTGGCGGGTATAAAGAGCAAAAATTCTACTCTTAGCAGTTCATGAGTAGTTATAGGTAGAGAAGTTACTATCACTTACTCAGTCATCACTTTTTAAAGAGCTATATCACGGTATTCTATCCATGAGGATTCACAAAGTACAGAAGCTATTTAGAAAACACTATCAAAAGAAACACGACACGTTAATGCATATATATGTGCTCTCGCAAACTTCCCTATGGTGCTGATTTGCTCCATAATCAGGCCTTCAGCAGTTCATGTGAAGAGGTTTCTCAATTCATACCAGCCAAACAATCGAAACACGGTTCACGAAATGATCACCTTAATAAGATTCCCTGCAATATTGTTCTGATCCATCATCAGACCCTTAACATACCATGTGCAGAAACTACTCAGCAAACTCAATGAAAAATAAATAAATAAATAAAATAAATAATATTGGGGGACAATCTTACACAAATCGACCTAGTCCCAAACTAAGCAAAGCTTGTGCTATGGGTACTAGACGACGATATACATACTTATATAGATAAATACATACTTAAATACATAGAAAACATCCAAGACCCAAGAACAAATATCCGTGAAAAATGCACAAATAAATGCCCTGGCCGGGATTCGAACCCGGGACCTCTAGCTTTAGAGGCAGAGTCACTACCAACTAGGCTAAACAGGTCGTCAATGAAAAGAGCCCAAACACGGCCAAATACCTATATGCCTTTGAAAGGTTCTGTGTGATGTTATTTTACTCCATCATCAGACCCTCAGAAGTTCATTTACAATCGCTGCTAAGCAAACATAAACAAAAGGGCCCAAAAACGAACAGTAAGTAATCGAACCCCTGTACAGTTCCCTACTATGTTTTTTGCTCCATCATCTGATCCTCAGAGTTCAAGTACATGTACTCTTTACCCAGCACTATCGAAATCATCCACGGTGGTGAAGTTGTTCCGGAGAAAATGCGCTCAAACCAGCACAAACGCACTTTCAAGCAAAAAATGTTTACTGCAGCGCCCCCTGGCGAGTTATGGTCGTAACAATTATTATGGGGTTCGTCCCGAATGAACCACGAACCCATTGCAGAAAACCGTATCAAATTCGGTCAAGCCGTTTTGGAGATATTGAGGTGCACACACAAACAAACAAACAAACAAACAACCTCTCACCCTAAACGCATATACCTTCTCCGTTCCGTCGTGGGTAATAAAAATCAGGTTCACATACTGACATAATTAACCGTGACATCCATGACTAATGAAATAAGTGAGAACTTTCTTTATGAAATGAGAGATGAGAATTTATTTGCATAAACATGGTTGTTACATTCGGTGGTTAAGTATAGTTTATTAATTAGGTATCACATGTTTAGCCAATCAATATGGCATGCAAAAATTTGAAGGTACAAATTATATGTAATTTTTTTAATTATCCATGTTGAATATAATAATTATCTAATAAAATCAGCTAAACTAATATCTAAAATATAATATACCTAATATGTCTATTCCTTATGGTTTAAAAATTCAGACAGAGTATAAAAACATTTGCTTATTAACCATCTTTTTAATTTTGTTGCAAACAGTTTGTCAGGCATCAATCTTATTTCGTATGGTATGTTGTTGTAAACTCGAATACTCATAATATAACCATTTTTCCTGAATAACGAGGTTCTACATGCTGGCATCAGCAGCTTGGACTCGTCCCTTACTCTTAATTTAGTATTGTTTTGTTTTATAGACTTAAAATAATAAACAGCGAAGACACACCAGTGAACAGCGAACGCAAATATTTCATATGAGACATAAAAAAAACAATCACCAATACCGACACATTTGAAACTATCCTTAAAATTCACTAAATTAAAGGCTATGGTATTATGAGGTGCCTTGACGCTTTTTAGAAGTATGACGCCTGGATTTAGAACATAATGTGGAAACAGTGCGAGGGGCACACAAGTTTAGCTCATGTTTTATTTGCAAGCCACGCAAAGTTGTGACGTCACAAAGTAAATGTATACGGGTCGTTAAGCGTGTTTGTACCAGTGCAGCTCCGGCACATAACGTATGACCAGTGAGAGTTGTTTTATTGTGAAGTTTAGATGTTGCTTCTATAAATATTCACTTGAGTCACCAGTTTAAAAAAGAAAATAAACACTAAGAAATATATAACACTAAAGTAAAAACACATGAAATACTAATAGCTCTGTAAGCTGAAAACCTCGCGAATTTTCGTTTTCATAATAACTATCGAACCTGCTCACAAAATTTCACGAAAATCGGTTGATTAATTCGACCTATACAGTAGAACACCGGAAATCCAGACATCTGTAAATCCGGACATGCGAAAATCATTTTTGACGAAGCTGAAGAGGGTACCTTCGTATTGGGTACTGAAGTAAGCCGCGGACAGACGGACAGACATGGCGAAACTATAAAGGTTCTTTGTTTACTACGGATTTCGCTTCTGTTTTAGTATAGAACTGTTCTCACAGGACAGGAGCGTTAGTTTTAAGAGGGCGCAGTACGTTTGGTTCTCCATACAAACGTATTTATGCTCTCATTTTAAAACGCCATGCTAGAATAACATGAAACTTTGTATACACAATAGGATCCAGCTTGTCTAGGGCGAAAATTACTTTCTGTTGCTTGAAATTATAATGGCGAAATAATACAGCGATTATTAAGGTTTTCATACAAGCCGTAAAAAACTCAAAAAACCGCTGTATTTTATTTCTTTTTCAATTTCTAGCAACATAAACTAATTTCCGACCTAGGTATGCCGGATCCCATAGTGTATACAAAGTTTCATGTTATTCTAGCATGGCGTTTTAAAATGAGACCCTAAATACGTTTGTATGGAGAACCGATCCACACCGATCGTACTGCGCCCTCTTAAGTCACACCACAGACAAGTTACATTCTGACATTAGAATTTTTGAATCCGCTTTTAATATCCTTACCCTTACTTAAGCACCCTTTCCACCGGAGATGTGCTATGCAACTATGCTGCGAGGATGTGAAAGCTACCCTACGAAAACCCGTTTCCACCAGCGCTATGCTATGTGGACCTATGACTACGATTGGTGTAGTAGCATAGCACATCTCTGGTGGAAAGGCACCCTTAATTACTTTGCCACACTTTCAGGCAAGTTATTGTTCCCCATCCTTAGAAATTTCCCGGTAATCTTAACAAGCACCAAACAAAGCCCGAGAGCCACATAGTTGTTTACGCTGCGCTATTAATGAGCGGAGTAATGAGAAGTGAAATTTTAAACATCTGTGGACCGAGGATAAATTCGGGCAGTAACAATAAAAACTTTCCCGACTTCTCACCTCCTTAATTTCCAGAGTTTGGACCTTGGAAGTGTTTTACACTGGATTATTCTGTTGAATATTTGAATACATTTTACCGTTACTAAAGGCCTCCAACACGGCGGGGATAAGAAAACTTTGCGAATGGCGTGAACAAAGAAAAGTGTAATAAAGGCGTTAACATTTTTGCAGTTGTTAATTATTTTATTAATTTATTGGTGACAATAAATTTACCCAGTATTACAGTTTGCACCAAGGCGCTGAAATATTGAGGTAAAGATTAAAAGGTTGGTTATCCATCATCTCACAATACTTCAAACATTCATGACAGACTTGTACCCATTTTTTCGCAAACACGTCACAATCGGTTGCTGATGACAGAAGCAAAAGCTAAGATTATATCGGTTTGATGGCTGAATGAATCATGTGTTATTTGATTATAAACAAAATGTTGTGTAGTAGATTTTGCGGAAGAGGAGGATCAAGGATCTTTAGATAGACGACTCAGTTGTGGACAGTGGTAACTTTTTTTGTCTGTCGAATATTTAAATAAAACAAATTTTATGTTCAGTTGACTTTTATCGCTATAACTATTTGTACTTCGGTTATTGTTTATGCATAGAATTCCTGGAATGCTGCGTATTTAAAACTACGAGTACGTTTATTATTATGTCCATTTCGGTCCGTGGCATGTTTACCATTGTTATTTTTAATCGACATTTTAATTAATAAATGCATTTCAAAATATTACAATATTCGTTTCTCTTAAATACCGCCAGTTAACTGATTCACGGAATCAATGCTTGCGTGTAAACAGCGAGCAAAATTTAACGAACTGTATTTTTTACTTGTATATTTTTGCGAAGTTGCCAAACAATGCCCGAGATAACTTTGCCCCCTGTTAAATAAAGACGACAGTTTTATTGAAAGTAGGGCCGTTTTTCCTTCTGTAATTTCCACGGGATCCCCCAAGCTTTTGGTATAATGTATAAGACGCAGCGTTTACGGGTCATACAGACACCGAAAAATTGAAGTTATCTCGGCGGCTGAATTATCTCATCACAGATGGGTCATAATTTGGACGTTTATTCCATACACTGCTGACGACCACTTTGGCTTAGTTGGTAGTGACCCGGCCTACGAAGCCGGAAGTCCCAGGTTCGAATCCCGATCAGGGCATTATTTGTGTATTTAGTACGAATATTTGTTCCTGAGTCTTGAATGTTTTCTATGTATTTGTTTATATAAGTATGTATATCGTCGTCTAGTACCTATAGTACAAGCTTTGTTTAGTTTGGGACTATATCGATTTGTGTAAGATATTCCCCCAATATTTACTTAGGTATTTATTATTTATATCACTTTCGTGGTCATAATTTTGTCGAAGTAGATGTAAAGATTTTGATGATTTTTACCGTTATTTAGTAGAAGTCCAGTACCAAATAACTGAGAATGCCACCGAAAATAGTGAAACTCGCTAATTCGTCAAAAAAGTGTATACGTAAAATCATTTGAATTGACCGAATTGTTTGAAATTTGTCCGTTCATGAAGCGTATAAAGTTGAAGCAAGTAGGTTTAAATTCAACAAGATGTTTATTAAACAGTTGGACATTTCAAATAATTCATACGGTTACGGTTTCAGAGGAATTTTCGTCCTCGCACGCTCCGGTTGTGGAATGAGCTGCCGAGGTTTTCCGAGGGCCTTAGTATGGGGTTCTTCAAGAAAGGAGTGTATACATTTATAAAGTATACACTCCTTTCTTGGAGTCGCTGGCGTCCATAGGCCTCGGTGACCGCTTATTATCAGGCGGGCCGTACGCTTGTTTGCCAGTTTTGCCACTGGCGTGGTTTTAAAAAAACAACTACCTTTACACGAATGTGACGCGGTTGGAATGCTCAAACAATAGCCAGACAAAAAAACTCACTCGCTTCCGCCCATGCCCTACACGGGTGCGTAAAGGAGATAGAGACATTTTTCGTTTTGCCACAAAGTTAAAAACTCGTTATTCGCGGGTGCAAAAGTTAAGGAAGTCGCCATTGTGCTGCTGATTTATCTCAGCCCTTCAAGATCACTTGACTCCATGACCAGCTCATTACGCGTAATCTGTTAAGAGTTTTTAAACAGAACTTGGCAACTTGATAACAATAGCAGGCTCATCTTGCCGATTGGGCTAAACTTGGCTGTCACACACCAGCGTTAATCCGTTGGACAGTGACAACATCGTTCAAGTTCATCATGGTTCATCTTTCGATTCGTCTCCTCGTATGCTTCCTATGTCATAAAAAAGCTAGGCTGTGTAAACACTTGACTAGGTGACAGCATTGACGCGCAATTGAGACAACCCTAACTCGACAGCAGAGCACGTGCTATACGGTAGAGTGGAATAGCATAACTCAGTGTTCTAGCTATGAATTTTTGTTCGATAGAGGAGATTCTGTACGTAGGAACTATCAACTATTCTGTGAGAATAGGCTCATTACGCGTAGGGAATAAAGTGCAAAATAGTCCTAAAACAATTTGCCTGATTCCCAGGGACCCAGCGGTGGTGGCTGAACATTCGTAGACCAATATCAGTTCTTGCTTCTTCGGTATATTTTTTATGATTGAATCGGTCGTTATGCCTACCTATGTACCTCGCGGCGAAACTTTCAAATCGCAACATCTTTCTATTCACGGTGACAAATCTTTTGAATGCATTTGGTTATGAGTCAGGCATTTTCATCTCATCATTACGGAGCGTTCGTGGCCCAGCGGCGCCCGCGTACCGAGTGCGGTATGCGAGGTTAAGCAATGTGGGCGCAGGTCGGTTCTCGGATGGGTGACCGCTTTGAGTTGTTACTAACTGAGCGCTTTCGTGATTTGGAAGGCACGTTAAGCCGTTGATCCCGGTTGTTCTTCAATTTAGAGGCCTTCGGGCGACTTGAGAACTTCTAACAGTCAAGCTGCCAACTCACTTGACAAACTAGTGCGGTCGAAGTTGCACCACGTCCGTAGGGAGAGTACCCACCGTTACCCTACACGTGACCCCTGGGTGGTGCTAAAAGTGCAACAAACTGGCAACCGTACCTGTCTTCACGAAGATTTCGCGGTTCGAAAATAAATGCCATACGAATATTATTTTTATATTATCTCATAATTTTTCCATGGTAGGGCTAATTCATAATGCCTGTTAACTAACTTTGCCGAGTTATCGATGACGCTGACTGCACGAATGTCGTCCTTATTTACTCTTGGCTGAGAACTTACTCCAATCAATTCGAGCGCAAATGATCATTTTTTTATGACATAGGATAGGTGGCAAACGAGCAGACGAATTACCTGATGGTAAGCGATTAGCGCCGCTCATGGACACTCGCATCACCAGAGGGTTGTAAGTGCGTTGCCGGCCATTAATATGGGAGTACGCTCTTTTCTTGTCCTGAAATACCGTAGGTGACAGATGATCTCCAACCAACCAATCAACCTCCTTGGTTATCTGCCAACCAACTTATGTAATGATGATAATGATGATTTAGCAGTATATGACTGTCACGTTTGCTCGTTCTGAAACCTAAATTCGAAACGCTTGGAGAAGACACCTCTTGAGTGAATAAGTTCTCCAAATCTACTGTGTCAATACTGGAATCCCAACAGTGGACGTCTTTTGGCTGATATAATGATCTGGCGTTTCTATCTTTTCCAATCATCATCATCTTAAGTGTTATATTAATATACTCCTAGGAGTATATTAATCTTAAGATTTCACTTTTAATTTTGGGTAGATACAAATTTGGCGCTTCGTGTGTTTGAAAATGCGATAATTTCCAAGCATGTTTGAAAATAACTAGTTTTTCTAGCCGAGCATCAAAGTCAAAGTGTTGCCTAGATAAAGGGGCTTGTAAAGGGGGTTAATATTAATGTATCATCTTCTTCATGTGCCTCTCCATTACTGAAAGTTGGTAGTCAGCTTTTTAAAATTCTCCTTGTCACGTGCCAGGCTGAACAGCTGCTCAACGGTCTTAATCCCAGTCCACTCCCTGATACACACCCCTCCCTTCCTGATATGTTGGCGGCCTGTTTAGCCTAGTTGGTAGTGACCCTGCCTCCGAAGCTAGAGGTTCGTATCCCGGCCAGGGCATTTATTTGTGCATTTATCACGGATATTTGTTTTGGGGTCTTGGATGTTTTCTATGTATTTAAGTACATACTTAACGATATACATACTTATATAGATACAGACATCTGTATCTATATAAGTATGTATATCGTCGGCTAGTACCCATTAGTACAAGCTTTGCTTAGTTTGGGACTAGGTAGATTTTTGTAAGATTGTCCCCCAATATTTATTTATTTTATTTATTTATATTAGGAAGCCAAGACATCCTGCGTCCTCCAGATTTACGTTTTCCGGATACTTTTACCATAATGATGGCCTATACTATAGGAGAGAATACCTATCATGCCGCAGAACATGTCCGAGGTAGGCGACCTTTCTCTGTTTGGTGGTACGGATGAGTTCTAGGTTTTTTTCCATTATAATGTATATAGTGGTTTTAAAATTTATCACGAGTTACCAGTTCAGGGCAAACCACAAATTATAATAAACAATTAACGGTAATCTCGCTTTATAAACCTGAATATTAAACCATGTTATACCTGGCTACTAAGATGAGACAATGTACAACGTACAGCATCCACGGATTAGCGAGATTATCTAGATTATCTAGATAATCCATCGTTGTCGACGCGACGTTAGAACATCAGCGTTAATAAGGTACCAAGGTGGCATAAATCAGCAAAGCAAATGTCATTCAAACATGACGATGCGCCTCCCACCTTGTTTTTCTATTTGTAAAACAAATCGCCTCTTTGATGTTTTTTTGCTGACGTCTGCCGTAAAACATTGAAATTCACAGCGAAACAATAGTTCTTTTAGGGTTCCGTAGTAAACAAGGAGACCTAAAGTTTGAAGCGCACAGAGCAAAGCGTAGCGTCGTTGCGGGGCGGTTTTGCGGTATAACAAACACGGTCCGGGGCACGTCGCACCAAAAACCCGCACGGCATTCGGTAGCGTGGCACAGCGCAGGCGGTGTGTGTGACATATGAAGCAATAATCGATGGTCGACAGTTTCGGAAAGATCAAAAATGCAAAAACCTTCCCTAACAAATGGTCGAGGGAGGCGATGGCTGAGATACGCGTCATACTCGTGATCGGGTGCTGTTTGTGGAGTCCGGTCTGTTCATGCTTGCTAGGGCATGATTAATACCTTAATACTAGTGTTATTTTATTGGAGATTGACGAGAAACATGTTTTGGATTAATTTTATTGTTATTGACGCTTAGAGACCTTATACATATCTGAGAATATTAAATTACTTAAGTGCTATTTTCATTTACTACTTATTTTAATTTAGACGCTTAGAGACCATGTACATATCTCTAAGGACTTAGGAATAATGGACGCTCAGAGACCATTTACATTTCTGAGATATTAAATTTATTGTATATACTTTTGTGTATTCGGACAGAGACCGTATATATACGTCACTAATTTCTTTTTTATATAATGTATTGTAAGTTTATTTTAATTGAATATTGTGAGTTTGTTAATCACTATAGTTTTGAAATCATTATTATTATTGTCAACTTTTTTTTAGTTCTGCAATTCTGTTTTGAAAACATAATAATTCATGTGTTGACTTGTAAAAGTGCCCTTGTAGCCTATTTGCAGAATAAAAATTTTGTCTTTGATTTTTCTAAACCGCCTCCGCCCCGCACCGCGCCGCGCGAGCTCTGTGCGTGTTGACCTTTATTATTATTAAGACCTTTATTATTACTTTATATATAAAATTCGAGTTTGACTCGCGCACGACGGGTTCCATACCGTTATCTATAAAAAGAGTCCGACTCGCACTTGGCCGGTTTTTAATATTTGTTGTTATACCGGCAACAGAAATACAACTACTGTGAAAATTTCAACTGTCTAACTATCGCGCTTCTTGAGATACAGTCTGGTGAGAGACAGGCGGACGGACGGACGGACAGACAGCGACGTCTTAGCAATAGGGTCCCGTTTTTACCCTTTGGGTACTGAACCCTAAAAAAACGTAAAGGCGCGATGGCATTTTTTCTTAGAAAATCGTGTGGAGTAATTCGTTAGATAGGTCGTTTAGAAGTAATGTGGTCTTTGTAACCAGTTATTGTTTCAGGAATCCGTTTGCGTTATTTTAAACTTTTAAGTTTTATATTTTGTAGGAGTTACCGTTGAGATGGGCGTACCTGAACACCTTACTTTCCTGGTGCAAAATTTATATCTTGATGGCTCGAGCTTCGTGAAACTGGAAAACGAAAAATCAAATACCTTCCACACAGAACGAGGCGTTCGTCAGGGTTGCATTTTGTCACCAAAACTATTTAACTTGTACGGCGAACATAAATATTATGAGGAAGGCACTGGATGGCTGGAATGGAGGTGTAGTAGGTGGACGCAGAATAAGCAATTTGAGATACGCAGACGATACGACGGTAGTTGCATCGAACGAGGAGGAGATGGCAACTCTTCTGAAGAAACTTGAGGTTGAGAGTGCTAAGCTTGGTCTTAAGATCAACCATTCTAAAACCAAAGTAATGGTGGTAGACAGAGCCAATACACTCCCCATCACCGGTGCACTTAGAAAGTATGAAAAAGTCAGCGAATTTGTGTATCTTGGATCGCTAATAACCTGTGACGGTAGCTGCGCCGGCGAAATACGCCGTAGATCTGGTATGGCCAAAAGCGCTATGGCTAACCTCGATAAGATTTGGGGGAATAGAAGTATTCGTCGTACAACAAAGGTACCCTTGACTCGATCCCTGGTCTTTTCGATTTTTGTATACGGTGCCGAAACTTGGAGCCTGAAGAGTCGTGATTGGGCAAAGATCGATGCCTTCGAGATGTGGTGTTGGCGAAGACTTCTGCGCATACCCTGGACGGCTAAGAGAACTAATGAAAATTACCACACGCCTCTCCACGATATGCTGGGAGCGCACGCTCAGCTTTTTTGGACACATCATGCGGTCTAAAAAGCATGAACTAGAGAAGCTGATGATCCTAGGTCAAATGGACACCAGGCGTGCTCAAGGTAGAGCACCCACGAGATGGTCTGATGCTGTGAAGAAGGTGGTTTGCGGCAGTATGCAGAGTGCGACCCACATGGCTTATGACCGCACTGTATGGAGACAGAGCATACGTGGTCACGATCCTCAGTAATGAGGGACCGAGGAAGAAGAAGGAGTTACCGGTCTTCTTAAATTTGTTTTCCTTTACCTTTTGTAATAAATAATACGACAGTGGCTAACAATACCGTCCTGGCTAATGATAAGAACAGCGGGACGCATTACCTATAGACTCCAGAGGAGCTAAAAGTTCATCGCCGCCACTATTCTTTTGAAACTTCGTTTTGGCGACCATACTCATAATTGATAATTGTTTTTTTTTTTTATTATTATGATTGACTGACCAGCGATTGGCCTCATTATTGCGTTTCATGTGTACATTGTGAAGTTAAAAATTGTATAATGTCTCAACATGAACCCTGTGTGGGCATAGCAACGAAACGAATACTAGGTACAACCTAAAAAACTTAGGCACTAATTCATTATACAAAACAGTCAAGTTGCCCACTCACTTGACAAAGGGGGGTCGAAGTTGCACCACGTCCGTAGGGAGTACCCACCGTTACCCTACACGTGACCCCTGGGTGGTGCTAAAAGTGCAACAAAAACTGGCAACCGTACTTGTCTTCTCGAAGATCTCACGGTTCGTAAATAAATGCCATACAATAAAAATAAAAAAATTAAATAAAAAGTACGCAGTATTACAAGCTCCTTGTACTTATTTACTTACTGACGTGACAGCATTGTTTTAACTTGAACGTTTATTATTATTGTTCGACTTTCTACGGTCTCGTCATAGGATTTTAAAAATCGGGAGAATAGGGAGAGAAAGCTAAATCAATGAAAAAAGCGATATCCAAGTTATGTCTTCTCCAGTGAATGTGGATAGATCGAACCATGGCCACCGGGGGATGGGCAGCAGCATCCCTGGAGTACGGTGGAGATACTGCGATCGCCAACCCGCATGCCAAGCGTGGCGATTATGGCAAATACCCCCCGTGAATATGGGGGAGGCCTATGTCCAGCAGTGGACGTCCTTTGGCTGATATGGTGGAACCATGGCCGTTTCAAAAAGTCATTTACCTACACGACACTGGATTTTGAATGCTGTTTATCCAAATTTTATTGTTATCGCATAATTAGTGCCGAAGAAATAAAAGCTGAAAAAACGGAACGAGACGCACTTTATTCGCACGAATAAAACAGCTAGAAACATATGCGAAGAACTGGCTTCCACATATAAATATGTAATACGACTCCGCCGCCTTATTCTGGCTTTATAGCGAAGATCGAACTTGGAGAAAGGATTGTACCCATGACCATACACGCTTTTTAGTGATGAGCAATAAAATTCTCTAGAGTTCTGCACGTTTAAAACGAGAAGAGAACTTAGAATCAGGACCAGTATCATAATCAAATAATGCAAAAAAGCAAAAAATTCCATGAAATATTGAATATGAACCTTGGTGTAAAGCTCGAAAATTACTTTGATAACGTACGCCACAACACCTATAGTCATTATTGTACCCGTAGGCACGACAACACGAACATCTTTAGGTGTTTTTGATGTCCAATCAAAGGGTTAAAAAGGACGCCAGATTTGTTATTTTTATTAAACCCATTTATTTACTATTTTAAATAACTATTACATGCGGTTTTTTTTTCATCACCATTGATCGGAACCCCTTCTTGGGTATAGGCCTCCTCCAGCTTGTTCCAGGTCTCTCTATCTGTTGCTCTCTTTCTCCATTCGGTTCCTGCTATCGCTTTTATTTCATAAATCCACCTTAATATAGGACTACTTTTCATTTTATGTTGTCCTAGTCCCAAAATTTGTGTCAGACTAAGTTCCTTCAAAAATGAGTACTACTGCTATCGGATTTATCGAACAGACCTTATAAGTATCAAGATTTGGTTGCCTTACCCTAATTTTGACGAACGGCTGTCATAGAAACAAAGATTTGTAGGGAATGGTTTAACGTGCCATCTAAACTACAGATGCGCTCTGTTGGCATATTAGGAGCATCTTCACAAATTGGCTACTTAACCGAGGATCTGTAGGTAAGTACTTAAATTTTTACCAAGCTAAACGAAAATCGGCTGACTAGCCAAGTCATGTGGTTAAATAGCTATCCAACTAAAGTATAAGTATGTAGAAAGTTAGTACGGGTGTGCGATACATCTTGCACGCGATACAACTCGCCTTGCTTTTGTGACAGCCACGCAAAGACTTCTTCACACTATAGTGAAGTATACCCCAGAATACACACCCCCTGTTCCCTCAGATATATTTTATGGAGAGTGCGCTCCGCTCTTTTTGCAATAGCTGCCAGAAGGTGCGGCCCTACCCTTCATATTTACGATAAAGCCGTGAGCAGAAATATAATATACGGGTGTGTTTTTTGCCGATAAGCGTCTGATACTCGATACGGGATCGGTTACGTGTTCCCACGTTTTGTTTATACATATGTGAAAATGCTATGTAAATGAGAAAAAATATTGTGAACATTTTCAACTCCCACGCTTACGCAATATCAAAAGTTTAAGAGTGGATTCACATACCAGCCAATAGAGAGACCACGAAATGTGCGAACGAGGTGCTTAATAGACTACTTTAAATATATACATACATTGATTCAAAAAAGACAGAGGCTTTCAAAAAATCCATTGAATGGATGCACTTCGTCACCCCATCCGGTACCTGATTGTCTCCATTCGGCTATATGCCCGAACCATAGGAGTCTTGCAGATTTCTCCAATAATGTTCGGCCCGGACAATAGGTCTTCAACCTCTTGATTTCTACGGAGTCTCCCACTGTGGAGACCTCGCGCTGGCCCTCACAGCGTCGAGGAGAGTCCCCCAGGTGGCGGATGGGGGGAGGGTCGGTGGTACAGCCTAGTTTCAACAGCCACTGTTTAAGTCCGATGGACTCGCTGACCGAAGTAGAGTGTAGTCCTCCAGTATTTCGGGGTTTGTGCGGCGGGTTAACTCCCCGCCCATGGAAAAGCTGCTTAAATCAACATTTATGTAAATATTTAAAATCTTCCAATTTATATTGACATGCAAATTCGATCCGAGATATCCAGTTTCGTATTTATGCTTTATTAGCTCGATGCTGGGTCAAAATAAACATCAAATATTCGTAGTACGTGGTGGTTACCCGCGTCTGTTTCATTTGATTTGATATCATCAAAAGTAATGTGGATTTTCATTGCCCCCGTCTGAGAAACATGTTTAAATAAATGAAATTTTCGGATCACGGATGCGTCGTAAAATATACTGGCTGAATTGATTTTAAAAGCGTACACGCAGGTCTGCGGTGTCAATATAAGAACCTGTTTGCTCGTACCTACATACATAAAGTCACGCATGTATTCAAAAAGGGGAAGGCAGTGGGCCTGTAGCAGCCGTAAGGTACTATCAGCGTTTAGGCGTAATTACTACTTACTATTGGGTAGGCCAGGTACAGGAGATTTGCAGTATATATACAGGAGAAAATATTTAAAAGGACGCTTCTTTATAGCATCTGCAGTAACTCCGTGACCTAAAGTTATAACCTCCCAAGTAATGGGTCTTGTCACTACGAGATTATTGCGCATCAGTCAATGCAGTTTAAGATAGTATACACATTGTTCACATATTGCTTGTGCATTTTTTGTTTTCAAGGATATTTTTGGTATTTTTTAAAGTGTTTTTTAAATTAAAGAGTCATTAATATTATTTCAGGAGAGTAATAGAAATACACGTAAGCTATCTTTGATTAAAAAAAGAACAAAAAATTTTTTTTTTTCTCAATTGAGACCACTTGGAAATAATTGCTGGCTCGCTCAATAGTGCACCGTTTGATTTTTTGTTCCTGTTACAGAGCCCAACCTGTATATGATCTGCTTTACCTCTAACACCAATACCGTGTGTTTTATAGATGGAGAAAATATGATATAGCAGTGATGTATGTATGTATGTAAGCACTTTATTGTACACAATAACAGTTTAAAACATATACATGTCACACAGGATCAGAGTACAAAGGCGAACTTATCCCTATGAGGGATCTCTTCCAGCTAAGGGATTGAGAGGAGATTTTTAAAAAGAATGAGATAGACAAACTTACACCATGTACAACAACGTTACAATGAGTGAATATAATTTGTAGCTAAACCATAACTAAATAAATACCCATAAATACATATGTAATAAGTAAATTTAAATATATAATGAATAAAAAATACATATACCTATAATAAATACATAAATACAGAATAATTATATTCAAAATTACAATATATAAATAATTATAGTACTCAACCAAATCACAGATCGTTGGAGAGCCATAACTTCTTCAAATTTTTCTTGAGTGACGCGACAGACTGGGACAATTATGGGATAATTATGTTGTTAGCCCATTAACTACAATAGACTTTAACTCGATTATTAGTTCACTCTTACGGCACCCATTAAATTTAATGCAAACGATTTGAACGGTGATTCCAGGTGATCAACTAGTATAATTGTCACTGTAAAATTACATTTAATCTATCCTAAAATTGCCAGAATAACTTAAATTTCATGCTCTCTGCCTTATCTGTAGGGGAATATGGTAAACCAGGGGTTTATGAACGATAGTTTAAATTAAGATTATACCTCTCATTCTTATGTTACCATAAGTATCCTTTATATAAAATATAATATATGTTCAATGGCAAGAAAAAATGTATGTATACGCCTATGTCTGCAAACACTAATGTATATGTATACAGGATGTCACATAGTTTATGTGAAGACCTGTATATAAACTACGGTATGGTCTACTTTCCCTCTCGGGTTGGAAGGTCAGATGGCAGTCGCTTCCGTAAAAACTAGTGCCTACGCCAATTCTTGGGATTAGGTAGCGGACCCCAGGCATCCTTCAGGATGCAACTGTACTGGGAATAACGCTAGGAGGATGATGATGATGATGGGATTCTTCAAGAAATGAGTGTATAAATTTTGAAAGGGTCGGCAACGCGCATGTGACACCCCTAGAGTTGCAGGCGTCCTAAGGCTGCGGTGACCGCTTACCATCAGGCGGGCCGTACGCTAGTTTGCTAGTTTCGACGTGGTATAGAAAAAAACCAGTTTATTTGTACTTGGTCATTATTTATTCAAAACCGTATAGTATAAATTCAAAATCAAAAGCACAATTAGCTCAACGTAGCTTTTGACCAGTTAATACACAAAAAAGTTTCGTATACGAAACAACGTAATTTATGTCAGCGATAGATAATAGAGTCATTAATTCGTGTACTTAAATCGGCAATTACACTTCGTCGTTCACCTAATGCGGTCGCCGAATTCATTTTAAACTACCTAGGCCAACAAACGTCGTCTTTACATTAGTCTGTCCGCCTACTTACTTGAATAAGCTGTAGTATGGTTCTTAAGACCACACACGAAGCCCAGCTGATAGTTGATAAATAAATCATTTTCTATTTTCTATTTCTAATACCATTGTAATATGATACCTGACCCTGAGTAAATACAGACAATGATTTATTATTCCATATATGGGAGAAGTATGAACTATCAATTGTGCCGACACATTCCAATGATGCATATGGAAATTATTAACACTCCAATGAATCCGCTGTTTACACAGTATATAAGACGTGCGTTTTACGGAATAAAGAACATTATTAAGTTTACTTATTTTAATTTTAGCGCTTAGAGATCATTTACATCTCTAAGGACTTTGAAATAATTGTTATTAATCGCATTTGGACGCTCAGAGACCATATACATCTCTGAGATATTAAATTAAGTTTATGTACTTTTTGTTTATTCGCACAGATCGTATTGAATACGATACGTACGTCCTTAATATTTGTAAATTTAGTTTCATTTAATTGTTAATCAATATTTTTTTTAATCATTATTATTAAGTAAGATTGTCAGTTTTTTTTTTAGTGTATAAATTCACGCTTTGACTTGTAAAAGTGCCCTTGTGGCCTATTTGCAGAATAAATATTTGATTTTGATTTTGATATTGACTCGACGATTGACGTATCATTTCAACCCTAGAACACCATACACTTCAAAGCGTTGGCAGGCTGTCGATCGCCGAATGCGGCCGACTAAAGTGTTCTGTACACTTTTCTCTTTTGCGTTCGCCGCATGCAGCATGCGGCGAACGACGAAATGTAATTGCCGCTTTAGGCGTTTGTTTTGTACAAGTATCAAATATGCGGACCGTACCATCACTCCGCTTACAAACTCAATTTCTTTCGAAATGAAAAAAAGCGAAGTGTTAAAAGCTGGTATTTGAGCAATTAGCTCTGTCGCCCTCTATTAAGTTGCAGTTACAAATTAAGAAGTGGAGGAGCGTGGTAATCGGATTGCCCGTTCGTGTAAACAGGGTAACGAGGGGGCGCCATGCCATGTGGAGGCGGCATTGGAGATAAAATTTATTTTAAGTCTCTGTCAAAATTTTCATTTTTGGTACAAGCTTTATACTCGTTGAGAGGGTTCTAATGAGTACAAATACAAAGGGTTTATCTTGTGTAGTTTACGAGTTGCTTATGGCTACCCTTTGTCTCCATTTTTAGATAAGCTCGGTGGTACCATAAATATTGCATTGTTACATAAGTATGTAAAATTTCAGCGCACTTGATTTTAGAATAACTTGTTGGAAATTCAGTTAAAAGATTTGAGCCGAACATAGAAGCATTGCAAGATATTAAGATTAACTTTATTTAAGAGTGCGCAGTACGTTCGGTTCTCCACATAAACGTATTTACGCTCTCATTTTAAAACGCCATGCTAGAATAACATGAAACTTTGTATACACAATGAGATCCGGCATATCTAGGTCGGAAATTAGTTTCTGTTGCTTGAAATTATAATGGAGAAAAAATACAACGATTTTTAAGGTTTTCATACAAGCCGTAAAATACTCAAAAAACCGCTGTATTTTTTTTCTTTTACAATTTCTGGCATGTTATTCTAGCATGGCGTTTTAAAATGAGATCGTAAATACGTTTGTAGGGAGAACCGAACGTACTGCGCACTCTTAACAGGACACTTGAAAAATAATTCTCTTTATTGAGTTAGTAAGTGTTTAAGGGCCGAACAGTGATTTTTATCGTAAGACTGATGCTACCTATATCTTCGGTGAAAGAAAACCACCCCTCTAGAATGAGGTTCTTCAAGAAAGGAGTGTATACCTTTTTAAAGGGTCAGCAATGCGCATGTGACACCCCTGGTGCGCGTCCATAGGCCGCGGTGACCGCTTACCATCAGGTGGGCCGTACGCCTGTTTGCCACCGACGTGGTATATAAAAAAACATCGTTAGGAAAGTTATTGTCTATACCTTCAGTACAGATTGCCACGATATGCATCGCTAAAGAAAATACTTTTTTTGTTATTTTTTTTATTGAAATAACTTTGCGGCATCGTTAGTGTCTATCAAGGTGGTAAATTTGTTTATTATATGATGTATGGTTCTGGAATTGTGGAACTTCAACAAAATACCCGAATCGTGGGTTGTGGAGCTTCGCTGCAATTAATTTGCCGCCTCCATATTTCCCTCGCTCCCTGACCTCAGTGATTACAGCACTGACTAACAGCCAGTCTTTACCGAGTCACATTCTCGTTGGAGGCGCTTTATTTAACCTCTGTCTATATCAATGTATTAGTTAAACATTTTGATATTAGTAATTGTAAAAGGAAGGGGCTGTTAGACTCACACACAGATTTAGGTACGAGACTTACTATGGACATATTTAAAGTTAAGGGCCACGTTTTTGGTCGGATACATATTTAGCCCAATTAGTCCAATATTGCGCAGTTGACCAGTGTGTGTTGCCAGTGATGACATATCGTACTGAAACGTGGTCGCTTACTATGGGCCTCATAAGAAGGCTCAAAGTCACCCAAAGAGCAATGGAGAGAGCTATGTTAGGAGTTTCTCTGCGTGATCGCATCAGGAATGAGGCCATCCGCAGCAGAACCAAAGTGACCGATATAGCCCTCCGAATTGCTAAACTTAAGTGGCAGTGGGCGGGGCACATAGCACGTAGAACCGATGGCCGTTGGGGCGGAAAGGTTCTCGAGTGGCGACCACGTACCGGAAGGCGTAGCGTGGGCAGGCCCCACACACGGTGGACCGATGACCTGGTGAAGGTCGCGGGTGTCCGCTGGATGCGGGTGGCGCAGGACCGGTCATTGTGGAAGTCTTTTTTGGGGGAGGCCTATGTCCAGCAGTGGGCGTCTTTCGGCTGACATGATGATGATGATGATGACATAATTAGCAAAACTGGCGTCTATAAATCCATGTTTTAAAAACATGAGAAGTACAGCTGTTTACTATTTTTTAATAGTTGATTTCCGCTGACATAGTCGGGTTTTGTGTGTTGCTTGACCACTTCCATACAAGTTTTCGCAAGTTATCCACTTGTATTTTCATGCTTTATACTGTTATTTTTTTCTTACACAAATCGACCTAGTCCTAAACTAAGCAAAGCTATATACTATGGGTACAAGACAACGATACACATACTTATATAGATAAATACATAGAAAGTAACATATTTCTTTTAAAGGTATCTGATATGTATTGTAGGTGGGTAGATTAAGATTCATAAACCTACCGACGTACGCTAAATAAAAAAGTCTCGAACATACAATTGTGCTGTGTTATTTGCCTCCTCACTAATACCCAAATACAGGACATTTTGGCGACGAGGATGGCATGACGGCCGCGTGTGCCGTGTGTGCGGCGGAGCGCCCGGCGCCGGCGAGGGCGCCGACCCACCCATGGGAGTGGCCACAGGACCGGTGGTACCGTGTTCACGTGGACTTTCTTACTCCGTCAGCGGGTACATATTACTTCGTCCTGATTGATGCCTACTCTAAATGGATAGAGGCGAGCAAAATAAAAGGGACACGAGCCGTGGATACTATAAGCACGTTGCGCGAAATATTTGCTCTTTTCGGAAATCCGTAGGAGTTAGTGTCGGACAACGGGCCTCCATTTACAAGCGGGCAGTTCGAATCATATTTAAAGAAAGAAGGCATTCGGCACATTCGCATTTCTCCTTACAAGCCCAGTAGTAACGGTGCGGCCGAAAAATCGGTGGGATTAATTAAAGGGTGTTTAAAAAAGGCAGAGCGAGATAATGTCGATGTAGACGAGGCCCTACAAACATATTTACTTACTCATCGGTGCACCCCTCACTCCACAACGGGTAAATCGCCAGCGGAGTTAATGTTGAAGCGCAACATACGCAACCGTCTTGATCTGCTGCGGCCTGACACGCGAGAGTTTGTGCGAGAAGCTCAAAGAAAGCAAATAAACAAAGATACATCGTCTCGTGAATTCCAGGTGGGCGCAAAGATAATGTATCGTGTGTACCAACAAAATAAGCAGTATTGGGTCACAGGTTCAATCATGGAGCGTGTAGGGCCACTGACGTACCGTATACAGGGGGCTGATGGGACTGTTCTCAAAAGGCACGTAGATCAATTACTGGCGGATCAGAGTAGGGTAGACGTAACCGATAAAAAAATGATAACACAATATTGCAACGCCGCTGGATTGAACCCGGCGGCAGCGCGAGGCGCCACCACTGAGTCACCGCGCCTCACGGGTAATAATAGAGGTCAGCCGATAGCACCGGTACCGTTAGCAATAGCGAAACGCGTTCGTCGTCCACCGTACCTTACGGGTTCGAATAAAAATGTAAACAAATGTGATTATATAAAAAACTTGTTACTTATATAATATATATCATGTTGTCGTTATAACTACTAACGTAAGAAAAATATATTTTCAAAGTGTAAGTGTTAAAATATCTATATGAGGTAAACATTGTAAGTCAGCTTTTGGTTTCGTTTGGCGACTGCATTATAAGGATTTATAAAAATAAGTTAATCATACCTAATCAATGTTAAGGGGGGAAGGATGATATGTATTGTAGGTGGGTAGATTAAGATTCATAAACCTACCGACGTACGCTAAATAAAAAAGTCTCGAACATACAATTGTGCTGTGTTATTTGCCTCCTCACTAATACCCAAATACAGGACAGTATCGTTTACCTGTTGATCACCAACATCTTACTTGCGTTATCCCAGTTGCACCCTGAAGGATATCCAATCCACCAACCAATAACAAACGAGTACCAATCCAACAATTCTTAAATTGGCGTAGTCGTCGTTGGCGTTTATTTTTACACCTGTTCAAAATCAAAAAACAGTTTTAACGTACTTTCCATAGGTTCCATAGGCTTGATGACAGACGCAAAGTATCTGATATGGTTTTTCTATACAAACTCCTTAACAACGCAATTGATGCTCCAACTCTTGTTTCAAAATTAAATTTTATTAGTCGTAAAAAATTGCCCGTACGCTCCTCTCGAACCAAAAATCTCTTTATACCATGTAACCGAAAAAAAAATTACACTCGAAACTGCTTCTTTTCCCGTGCCCCAGAATTATATAACAAATGTTTCGCACATATAGATCCATTCCATCTGTCACTGAATAATTTCAAAAATAAAATTACGCAATGTATGTTTAAAAAGTCTGAAGACACTTAAATTGAATAATTTAATTAAATAACCTTTGATGATTAAATAACTTTTGATGGTTTCAACCTAACCTGTGAAATGATTGTGATATAAATAATTCACGTTCTTTTTTTTTTAATTTTGTACTAACAACTTTTAATTTTTAAGTAGCCTTACAAACTGTTTCTCTTTGTATAGAATCACTAAAGAATTTAAATGTAATTTCCGCGACTTCTATGCAGCTATGTAAGCTCACATTTTTGTATTTCTCTTTAAGTGAATTACTTCCCATCTGTTTCGGCACTGTCAGGTCTATTAAATAGTACAAGTAAGAATTATTGTAACACTCATGTAATGATTGTTTTGTTGCCAAAAAATAAATAAATAAATTACCATGTACATGACATGAGAATATGAGTATTCTCATGTCATGTGTCCTCAATAGTGCGGCTTGACAATTTGACCCGTGGCTCAATCGGTAGAACAATCATGCCCGCGAAAGGCAATAGGGATACGGGTTTGATTCCAAGCAGAAGGATATTTTGTTTTATTGCCAAATCATTGTTTTTATTTTAGTCCATACAAAAGGCGTGAGGATAAACATCAAGATTATTTCATACATGAAATTAAGATAAGAATACTTAAAAGCGCATTAAAAAGACGAGTCTGGTTCAAGGTTAGATGGCACGTTATAACTTTACGCACGGTATTTATTATTTGCGCACCGAGTGAGCTCTAAAAAGGCTTTTAACCCTCCACAATTAAGCATTCGCAGTGAAATTTTGATCTTAGCAGCAACACTTAGCGTGTAAAGTGTTAATTATTCAGCGGGCGGTTGGCTGGGACGAGTTATACGGGTCAGGTGGTTCTACTCCAAAATTCGAAATCCGAACTTCGTATGGTGCCGTTCCTTTCACTCATATAGCTTCATATGGCAGGAGAATGAAAGGGATGGCACCATACGAAGTTCGGATTCCGAATTTCGGAGTAGACCCCCTGGGTGGTATCGGTGACGTGCTAAGGGGCTTGCAATGGGTGGAGCGCGCCGCGTTAATAACCTAACGCTCGAAAACCCCGACTCTAGCTGTCAGTCGCGGGCCGTCGCCGTCCGAGCATGTATTTCAATTTATTCATATTTCAAGTAGGCTTTATAAAACAGCACTTTTGAAAAGTCAATACACACTAAAACAATTGAAAAAAACGATACACACATACAACAACAAAAAAAACTAATCATTACACAAAACAAATAATACATGTCTATGTCATGAAAAATACCCATAATTAATAAATAACAACAACAAAAATGAAAACAATAAAACTAAGTACTAATCGTACGAGTAGAATATATGTCAATTGATATGGAAATAGATTATATAACTAAAACTAACAGGTCTATAATTAATTATTATGCTAACACAGGAATTAGAGCAATTCAGTCCAATGCGTTTTTATCACTAAGGTAATCCTTGGTGCTGTAATAAGCTTTAGAAATTAGCATAAGTTTGACCTGTTTTTTAAATCTATTGACTGGAAGTTCTGTCATACTGCTTGGGAGTTTGTTATAAAAGCGTATAAAATTTCCCTTAAAGGAGTTTCTAATTTTTTGTAACCGCGTAGGTGGCATTGCAAGTTTGTTTTTATTTCTTGTATTAATGCTATGAATGTCACAATTTCTCTTAAAACTATTGATATTTTTATGAACATACACGATATTTTCATAAATGTATTGACAATGCATTGTCAATACATTAATTTCCTTGAACTTATTCCTTAGCGACTCCCTAGGACTCATTTTATAGATTGCACGTATGGCACGCTTCTGCAGTACAAAAATGACATTTATGTCAGCAGCACTACCCCATAGTAAGATACCATAGGTCATTACACTATGAAAATAGCTAAAATACACCAATCTAGCTGTCTTCTCGTCTGTTAGTAGACGGATTTTCCATACTGCAAAAGCTGCCGAACTGAGCTTATTCGCAAGATTATTTACTCGTATGTGAGGACCCCATTGTAACTTCGAGTCTAAAGTTAATCCTAAGAATACTACACTACTATGCAGTTCCAGTTTCTCGTCTTTAATATAGACAGTTGTTTGTGTTGTTTTCACATTAGTAGTGACGAACTTGATACCTTTTGTTTTTTTTTTTCATTTAGTAATAAGTTATTGGCGTTGAACGTGCGCGTCGTTTTGTGATCCGCTGCCGCGCGCCGCCGACTTGATCGCGACGGACCGCGCGTTACTACGTAATTTTTGTGTGATTTAAAAAACCCACGATGAAACCGATAACCGGCCGCACATGTTCTGTGTATATGGTTGTTTGAATACCCGAAGGAACGTTGGTGTATGTTTTTTTCAGTTGCCTACAAATTTTAAACGGTAAGGATTTTTATTTTAGTTTGGTATATGTAGCGTGTGGTGTATGTAGCATGGCGATTACAATACAACAGTTGGTATATGTAACAATAAGTACTTATTTAGTGTTGGTTGGTGTTTAAAATTATTGATTGGTGTTTAAAATTATCAAGTTGTAAGTTACAATACAAATAAATACGATACGAACCACCTGGCTACTTGTTAGGTACTTATAGCTTAAACTCACCATTTCCGACGTTTTACTTATTATGTAACTAACTGTAATTTTATTCAAAATGAAACACGCGTTATTAAATTTATTTTACTTGATTAGCTAAATAATAGTTGTCCTATTTAGGTAGTTGTCCTTTATTGTGGCCATAGCATTTGAAACACGGACAAAGTGTAGGTATAAATAGCTGAAAAACATAAGAAGATGACCTGTCCTGTTGTATGCAGTTGTGACGTGTTTGTTGTTGATTTGTATGTCCGACAAAACCTGTTGGTTGATGATTTGAAATGTATTTTTTTTTATTTTAGACCCAGTAGTTTCGGAGATGAAGGGGGGAATGGTAATTTTTTCGCTATTATCTTAAATAATTTCTAAAATAATTATTTTAAAATTACAAAAAAAATATTTGAGATGCACACAATGAGCTCTTTCATTTTAAATGTAACACTATATATGTAGTTTGAAGGTACTTCCCCTACACGTAAAATGGGGATGCATTTTTTTTTCTTGCAAAACCCACCGTGTAGGGTGTCGTTAGATGGTTCGTTAAAGAAATACGAGATTTATTATTCTTGTGAAGTAACATGTACTTAATTAATATCGGTTCACTGTAATTAAGCGACATCTGGTGAGGTAGAACATTTTTTGCATCATTGAAGTATTTTTGGCGTGACAACCCTAGGGCTACACGTGCCGCGCGTGAATGAATACAAGTTATGCGATAGACAGAGATGCAGAGAGTAGGCACGTTTCTTATGCCTAAACGCCGTTTTTGTTAGCAAGTGAAATTTCTGTACTTGTACTATTCCTTATTCTGTGACAGTGCGCTTGCTTTCGTCTAAATTTCTCCTAGAACGGTATCCATGGAGGACCAGCGGAGTCTTAGTAATAGGGTTCGGTTTTTACCCTTTGGGTACGGAACCTCACAATGAGAATCGCTAGGCTCTCTTAACCACACTTTAAATATCGAGAATTTATTCTAAAATCCCCAGAGTTTCTCGTACATTACTTCCTTGGATTTAAATCGGCAAGGCTCTAAGCTAGCTTTCGGAGAGTGGACTGGGTCATTGAAATGGGGCAAGTAACTGTGACTTTCGGATTCCGTGAATTATCTGCCGAGCAGGTCTGGCTAGCTTACAAATTTGTGATAAAGCTTATTTATGTACTTACGGTAAAGTTTGTGTTAACTTTGATTTACAGACCGAACTTTATTCGGTGAATTCTATGCGCAAGGTTTACGTTTGACTTCCACGATACAGGCTTAGCCTAGTGTGGGGTCCTAGACTTATTTTTCTGGTAATAAAATTGTACTACACTTACTTTACTTCTAGGGTTTGGAATTCTCTGCCGGCGTTTGTATTTCCGAGTTCATATAACCTAGACCTATTTAAGGCACGAGTGAATAGGCATCTTCTGGGTGAGCTCGCTTCATCGTCGGCCTCATATTTGCCCCCTGGCTAGAGGCTGGCCAAGACCAATCCCATTTTTAATAATAATAAAAAAAACGTTTTTCAAGACGGTAACGAGTCTCACACAGATGAAGCCGCTGGCAAAAGCTGGTTTCATATACATACATACATACATACATAAATCACGCCTATATTCCCAAAAGGGGTAGGCAGAGCACACGAACACTAGTAATTTCAGTGCCACTTTTAGCAATTGTAGGTTTATAGATAGAGAAGATGTGATATTGCAGTGGCAGGTTGCTAGCCCATCGCCCACAACACACTTCAACCTGTTTCCCATAGTCGACTTTTACGCCACTCAAGGGAAGAAAGTGGGTGGTGCTATTCTAACCCGACACCACACGGGGCATGTTTCATATACATCGTATTCTATGTTCTATGTTTACATAACTAACCCTAACTTCGATGTATATTTTCGAATGCAGCAAATTTATAAGAAAACACTTTGAACTATACACGCTAAAAACAGATGATAAAAGAAATAATAGATATCTTAATAAACTTAAATTACCCTTCTCAAAAATGAAAATGGTAACGTCTAGCCCTCATCACATGATGGTTAAGATATACAATAAACTACCTAACTCATTAAAAAATCACAAAAAGATAGCAACATTCAGTAAAGAATTAAAATCATTTATCATTAAAATCTCATATATAAATGTTTTTACACCCTCAGCGAATTTTTTGAAGAGAAGTATAATGATTAAGTTCACGCTTAAACTAGTTAGTAGTTAGACTATAAGTTAAAGAATCAGAATATTTAAATATAATACATTAAATTGTCATAGTTTAAATAGTAGTCCTCTCTACATATTGCTGTGCCCTTGCAGGGCGTCACATATAACTTATATCCTCTGTACCATCTAATGTAAAAAATGTGATATGCAATAAATGTTTGACTTTGACTTTGACTTAACTCGGGTGCTTTCAATGCATCCATCCGATGCGAAACTGCTCTAAATGTATAGACCAGCTATGGCTATACTGAATATTAACATGCTTTTCAAGTACAGTCGACTTAGATAATATGTGGGCAAACAGATCAAGAAAATGCAATCAAGACTTTATTGTTAAGGGTATAAGGTACTCAAATATTTTTAAATCTTTGGGAACGAACGTACGTACATTTATGAAGTGGACTGTACACTCGCCTATTTTTAAAGTTGCAGACGAGGCTTCAACTTGTTCAGACGAGTTTTATTTCCCATCCGGCGTCTCCTTAAATAATTCACGACCACGTACCGGCTGAATTTACTACGAGACCAGTATCTTTTAGTTGGAGGTAAGTTACGTTCCGACAAGCACCATAACGGAGATATACTGCAGATTCCGTTATGTTGGAATATCTAGTTGTATGAATAAATCAATATCATCATTATTTTCAGCATATAAGTAATTGACAAATTTTCTTTTTTTAAGCGGGCGGTTTTCCGATTAAATCAAATAGAGGATAAAAATTAAACACAACCACATTGTTAATATCTCGAAAATATCCCCATTTCATATTAGAAAATCAATTTAAAAAGTTTCTCATTCTAAAAGAGAGTAAGTGACAAGTAAGGCGTCTTAGCGTAAAAAATCGTACAGAAGCACTGTTAATAAAGCGGTTTACCAAAGAAAGTGTCCTGCTGTTCTCTTTGTGTATTGTAACAGTCACAATTCAGCCTTGTGACGTCATATGACATACGTCATATGGTAGAATTACTTCAGATTTTCGTGAATATCTTGAAAACGATACTGGGAAACTGAAAATAACCTTCTATAGACTAGTAAAGGCGAAAAAGTCGTTCTTGGGAAATTGTATCAAATTCTACAATAAAATTCCTAAACACATTACTGAACTTAGCAATTCTAAATTCAAATCTGTAGTAAAACAAACACTTATTTCAAGAGCATATTATAAGATAAACGATTACATCATGGATAGGGATGTGTGGCAGTGATAGCGTCCTGCACGGGTAATCTATCGCGAAAATATATTTTCTACTGTAGCATTGTTATTTAAGTTATTTTGTAGTAATGTAATTTTATATTTAACTATATAATGTATATTGTTTTGAAAAAATGACACCTCGCCGAGTTTCTTACGCCGGTTCTTCTCGTGGCAGAGGTATATTTTTTCCGAACCGGTGGTAGTTTATTGACGTTCATAGGTGCATGTAATATGCCTAATTTGAAGAATAAACTACTTTTACTTTTACTTTTTTAACGATTAGCTATAAAAATATTTAAAAAAAAAATTTGGGTTTCTTGTTGGCAATTTAGAAGAAGAAGAAGAAAGAAGAAGAATAAGAAGAAGAAGAAGAATAATTTAATGAAATGAGATAATATTTCATACTCTTAAAAATTTAAAATGTTGTCAATTGCGTGCTGCTGAGCTTAGTCTCTCGCCATTAATCATAAGTTTGGCAAGTACAATATACAACTGATAAAATTGTAGATTTGTGATGTTAAATATACTTCAGTAAGTTAAGTATTTCTTTGAGCCACTCAATCCGGTCCTGCCGATTATATATGACCAAAGGAATATAATTTACAAACACATTGATTCGCCTATAGATACTTACACGAATAAGCGGACGACTCCATGTGATTAAGGCATAAAGAAAGAAAAAATATACATTTTTTTAGCGTATACGTACATGACCTCACATGGGGCTGAATACCTTTGAACCTGGCATAGTAAATGTACAATAATACCCATTAGTCCCAAAAGTCACAAAGTCCCAAAGTGTCCAGCTACTTATGGGGCCGACTGTACATATATATAAGGAAAGGTATATACAATAATCATCGCTAAAATGGTCCCCACTTATATTATAATAATGCCACGGCAAGTCGTGTATTACGTGCTAGTTTGTGCTTGATCCATAATTATAATAGTCGTTTAATATGATATATCATAAGAAAGAGCACAGCTCGTGTGTTGAATTATCTTTATTCGCTTCTACTTCCGTGTCCTAACAATTCGATCGAGGATGCCAAAGCTTCCAAAAATTCCGACCATTTCTCCGTGCCTGCTATTTGCCAGTTCATGCCTTTTTTTTGACGGTGTGAAAATTCAGTTGCGCACACCCCCGACCCGGGGAAGGCCATTTTTGGGGTTATGTGGGACTCTCTCCTTCCCGCGAGGGAAGGAGCATACCCACTAAAAACACACCGGCGTCACCCGCACTGCCGTTAAGGGGGCGCCATGGGATCGCGAACATTTCACCACGACGCCCCCCGGCGGCCCTGGCTTCTATGTGCCAGGACACCCGCGCCAAGGTGGGAAAGGTCAGGACGCTTGACCTTTCCCCCAGACTTGTAGGGTCGTGCAATGTGGGTCCCCAGCCCACTGATCCTATTGGGGGTGGACGCGGTCAGCGGCAGCAAACCGCGCACGTCTCCTTCCCCTACGTCTTCGCCGAAACGGGAGCGCGTCCGCACTATCATAGCGCTCCCTACCAGTTCATGCCTAACTCAACTCGCAATTGGCTTAGCAAAAGATGAAAACTCAGCTCCAAGTCGTTTTTTACACACCTCCAAGAGCGTGTTGTCATCATCATCTTAGCGTTATTCCCAGTACGGTTGCACCCTGAAGGATGCCTGGGGTCCTCTACCTAAACCCAAGAGTTGGCGTAGGCACTAGTTTTTACGGAAGCGACTGCCATCTAACCTTACAACCCAAGGGGAAACTAGACCTTATTGGGATTAGGCTTGTTAAGTGAGTGGGCAACTTGACTGTTAGAAGTTCTCAAACCGCGCCAAGGCCTCTAACTTGGCTTAACGACTGCTATTATAGACAGCAGCCGGGATCAACGGCTTAACGTGCCTTCCAAAGCACGGGAGCACTCAGTTAGTAACCACTCAAAGCGGTCACCCATCCAAGGACTGACCCCGCCCAAAATTGCTTAACCTCGCATACCGCACGCGGTACGCGGGCGCCGCTGGGCCATGAACCCTCCATGTGGGGTGTCAAAAAGAAAATTGCTTGACCCCTTATTTTCCCCAAATCTGCCCCTTTAAATATGGCAAATTCACGTTTGGCTTCAGATATGGAATAAGACGATCAAATTAAGTCAAGCGGTCTTCAATAAAACTGTCTGTGGAAGACAGACAGATACCGAGTAATCGCATAAAGTATTTCATTGCACAAACATTTACTGGATTTGGGAAACTAAAACAAAGTCCTTTTAAGTTTAATTAAGATGCGTGTTAATAAGCACTTTAATATGTACCTCATCATCACTTACCATTAGGGTAGATAGTGGTTAAATGGCTTCCTGAATATATAATATCCCATCAAAAACATAAATGTGAAAATGGCAGCCAAGTACACCGACAAAAGAATTGAGATCTAAATGGGCGCCAAGTTAATTAATAATAAAACAATTACCTATGTGAAAAATTTACAAGATTGGCACTAGATTGTTTACAGTAAAACTAATTTACTGCGGCTTAATGCATTTTGAGCCTTAACTTGGCAGTTTTCTATGCAGTATGTTATAATACCATAAAAGCTGTTGGATATTTAAGAAAACTGCCAAGTTAAAGCTCAAAATGCATTAAGCCGCAGTAAATTAGTTTTACTGTAAACAATCTAGTGCCAATATTGGCAATTTTTCAGATAGGTAATCTACGGAACTCGGCGCCCATTTAGATCTCAATTCTTTTGTCGGTGAACTTGGCTGCCATTATCAAATTTATGTTTTTGATGGGATATCATTACTTTTTGTCAAACTTCATCCAATGGTGCTTTTCCAGAGCGAATGCACGAGTTACTATACAAAAACCCAAACCGCTATAGGTGCACCTATAATATTTAAAAAAAAACACTGTTTTCTGATTTTTTCTGGTGTAAACAAATAATTACCCAGCTGCATGCCAAATTTTAGCTTTCTAGGTCATCTGGAAGTGGGTTAGGTTTTTGATTACTCGTACTAGTCAGTCAGTCAGTCAGTCAGTCAGTGGTAAAAATGCCGTTTTTTGGAATTTAATATCTCAATAACTATTAAACCTATATTTATGAAACTTGGGGTTCTAGTTGTTCTAAAGGTTCTTAATATATGTACCAAATTTCATGTTTTTATGTTAGAAAGATTTGGAGTTATTGGGGGGGTCAAAAGTGGTTCCAAACGGTTCGTGTAATATAACACACGGCTGCTGTCCGCCAGTTCCTGGGGTGAACTTGGCTGCACACGCTGCCGCGTGTCTAGATAAGGTTATTTATTCATTTTGAAAGAGGCCGACATTCGGTAGGATATTTTTTTACATCGAATTAGAATTTAAGTATTATACAAGAGTCAGGACCTTTCACGTTTTATTCTCATTTCATTTCTTGTTATTAATTGTCTTGTCTACAATACAACAATAAATAATAACAAGCAAATTCAAAACGTTTCCTTCGGATCAAATCTTCACGTCCCTAAACACCAGGCTTTTACGAAGGGCACGCTTCTGTCAGAAGGGCTTGTTTTAAATACTTTAACACCCCCGCTTACAGTCCTATACCCATTTGTTTACGAGTAAGCTTATTTTATTAGGTAAGGTCACTACCCTAACAGGAATTGGTCACAAAACATTAGACATCTAGAAGTTATACACGTGTGAACAAGGTAATTTATGTGGGATTGGTAAGTTTTGATGATTGCGTAAGGTGCTGGCTGATAGATGATGAATAAGGAACGTTCGAATGGAGTTTGAAATCACTTTGAAAAGTTGAATGAGTTGACGGATGACGCAGTGTGTGAGACGATCTGAGCGAGGCAAAGACGTGGTGATTTTTATTTAACAAATTAAAGAAGACGTATTTATTTAAGAGGGGACTTGATCGGCTTGAGACCTTCTAACAGTCAAGATGCCCACTCACTTGACAAAGGGAGGTCGAAGTTGCACCACGTCCGTAGGGAGTACCCACCGTTACCCTACACGTGACCCCTGGGTGGTGTTCAAAGTGCAACAAAAACTGGCAACCGTACTTGTCTTCTCGAAGATCTCGCGGTACGAAAAATAAATGCAATACGATGATTATTATTATTATTTATTTCTATTTTGACCCGGTCCAGGGTCCTTAATTTATTTATTTAATATAATACGAACTAAATATCATCATTTTAACTTGATTGTGTCATTATTATAATTATGTATAGTTTAAGTAGGCTGAGGAAGAAGCTCAACTCTGTTGTTTTTTCTACCAAGGAAGTTTCAAGCTAACAATTTTCGAATAGAAATCAACCAATAATGACCACTTACCATCAGGTGGGGTGGCAGCTAATTGCCACCCACGAGGTATAAAAAAAGTTTCTTATCTGGTCAGAACGGCATTACAAAGAACGCACTTACTAAGTTTCTTTTTCTCATTTCTTCGAGCTACTCATTCCGGTTCTGCCGATTATATGTGAGTGACCAAAGGAAAATAATTTACAAACACATTGACTCGCCTATATACGTATACGTATGGTCGACCTCACATGGGGCTGAATATCTTTGTACCTGGCAATATAAATGTCTAATACCCATTAGTCCCAAAAGTCACAAAGTCCCAAACTTATGGGGCCGACTGTATATATATTAGGAAAGGTAGTTAACAATATTCAAGGCTAAAATGGTCCCCACTGTTTTGGATTATCAATGGAATGTAATTTATGATGTGTAAGATCGAAATTGCGAAAATAAATTAGTGTGGAGTGGGGTTTACAATTTAATTAAATTGCGCACTCACCAGGCTTTTCTGCGGTTGTGGGTGTAGAATAAGGTGTTGGCGACCAGGGCAGAGTAGTCCCAACCTTCGGACCGTCCAGACTTACCTCTGGTGTGAGAAATACCTCCCTCGAGCTTCCGCCGATATGCAGCGCGGCCGGCACACAATCCAGTTGATCCCTTTCTCCTTTGCTCCACACTCAACTTGTCTAGCTAAGTCTGGTATTTAACCGACAGCGACACGATATCTAGACGTTTTACGACATTAATCGCAACAAGCCAATCGACACGACACGAATACATTAGCAGCTACGACACGACTTAAATTCGACTCGTTATTAGCCATTGACAAGTTTTTTTCACGGCCTTAAACAAATAGCCACTATTACAAATTTATAATAGAATCCTATTTCACACATTTCTGAATTAAAGTGTTATCTTAAAACTGAACGAAACGGTCTATCATTCTAGCGTGCCCGTACTTTTGTGCACTTGTGATTTATTGCCGGCCCGCGCTCTTTAATAGCTCCCGAGAAGATCACGATTATTTTTCAGGTTGTTGACCAAACTTAAGGTGAAATATGAGGGTCACCGTAATCTACCGTTTTAAAAGAATAACTAGAATAAACGGGAGATAACACTAAACGTACCTGCGTTTATAGACATCAATCAAATAAGAAGATCATTTTTATTCGACGGCCTGTTTAGCCTAGTTGGTAGTGACTCTGCCTCCGAAGCTAGAAGTCCCGGGTTCGAATCCCGGCCAGGGCATTTATTTGTGCATTTATCACGGATACTTGTTCTTGGGTCTTGGATGTTTTCTATGTATTTAAGTAAGTATTTTATCTATATAAGTATGTATATCGTCGTCTAGTACCCATAGGACAAGCTTTGCTTAGTTTGGGACTAGATCGATTTGTGTAAGATTGTCCCCCAATATTTATTTATTATCTATTCAGTTATTTATGCAATTTAACAAACTGTCAAGTTTACAATATCTGCCAAACTGCATAGCACTTTGTCGGCAGAAACCCCAGTTACTTCCCACCATTTACATTGATATAAATACTAGTGTAGGCAATTAAGCATATAGCTAAGCAGAATAAATAACAGTAGGCAAGTTGCTAGTCACCCTGCCTACGACGCTGGTGATCCCGGATTCGTATCCCGATCAAGGCATTTATTAGTGTTATGAAAATTTTCGTGAACACTTTATCTTGAGTCTTTGATGTTTTCTATGTATAAACACCGCCATCTCGCCTAGCGCCCATTTGAAACCAATATCTATTTATTTATTTACATTTCCCCAATGTTTGGGTTGCTGTACGTTGTAGGCGTTGAGTTTGGTTTTACTCTACCTATTTAATAATATATTAAATAATAAGAGCGCTCGTGGCCCAGCGGCGCCCGCGTACCGCGTGCGGTTTGCGAGGTTAAGCAATGTGTGCGCAGGTCAGTTCTTGGATGGGTGACCGCTTTGAGTGGTTACTAACTGAGCGCTCTCGTGCTTTGGAAGACACGTTAAGCCGTTGATCCCGGCTGCTGTCTACGACAGCAGTCGTTAAGCCGGGTTAGAGGCCTTCGGGCGGCTTGAGAACTTCTAACAGTCAAGTTGCCCACTCACTTGACAAAGGGGGGTCGAAGTTGCACCACGTCCGTAGGGAGTACCCACCGTTACTCTACACGTGACCCCTGGGTGGTGCTAAGAGTGCAACTGTACACCGTAAAAAACTGGCAACCGTACTTGTCTTCTCGAAGATGTCACGGTTCGTAAATAAATGCCATACGATTAAACTAAAAACTAAACCTATTTCTCGAAAACTACTTTTGAAACTTTCAATTCGACAAAATCGTGATTAGATTGAAAGACGAATGCGGGGCGAAAACAGCGAAATTCTAGTGTTTTTACAATAATTCCACAATTGTACACGTACGCGCGCCCCGGGCGCGGTACAATTTTGTACAAAGTTATAAATTGCAGCGGAGCGACGCGAAATGATTGTAAATAGCTGGCGAATAGCTTAAAACACGAGTTTTGTATTGAGCAACAATAGTGCGCCTGTTATTGGCAGTTAGGGTGGAAGCATACGCGGGGAAACACAGTCGGGCACGCTTGAAGTATGTATATACGGTCTGGGTGAATTGCAAAAGAAATGTACATAGTTATTAAGGGCTTAGGTATTTACATGATATTACCAGTTACCTATATAAATAGTGACTAATTTTCGTAACACAAAGGCATCAATTAAAATGTAGACGTAAATTAAGTCAATAAGTATTAATTATGTAGAATTTTTGCAGTTCACCTGTTTACCATTTTTTTAATTTGTATACAATCGCCTCTATAATTTGTATTATTTAGTTCAAAAGTCACGTCAGTCTACAACTCATATTTTCATGGTGGACTGTAAAATGATCAACAACAAATTATATTACGAGTATTATCTCTGTATTTATTTTCGTACTTAAGCTAGGTTTTTTACAATAACTTTATAAAAGTAAAATATATAAACATACATACAAAATATAAAAGCATTATAAAAAACCTAACCTAGGGTGGCGCCGGCAGCGAGGCAGGGCCTAAGCTACCGGTGGTTAGGGCGACAGAGAGAGAAACCTCCGGACTATCCGCGCCGTGTCCAGGAGTACCGCCGTTTATATATGACCCTTGACCCAGCCATCTAACGAGTGTCTCTTGAGATGTTGGTCGAGACTCTTTGCTATCTCCATGCGGAGCCAATCAAGTGTCGCGTCATCCAACCGCTTGAGCCGTTGGATGACGCGCACCTGGTCCGATTGCGCAAAAACGGAGATGGCTGGTTCAAGCGCCTGAAACAGAGGAAGTATCCTAACACGGTACGCGGACAGATTTGTTCCTCCATCTGTCGCCCCATAGTAGGCACGCATGAATTTCTCGTTCATTGTTTGCGACCACTGCATGCGGCGCACTATACCACGTATATTATTATATATTATTCCTTTTTTTAATATTTAACAGCAATTATAAAAAAATACTGACAGATGTAATGTAGAGAGGGGTCAGGGGGCGATGTTGGGTAGAGCTGCGCCGTCGTTGAATCCGAAAAAAATCAACAACAAATTGTATGTAGAATGGCTGTCAATTATCTGTGTGATAAGTATACGTCCAAATACGTTTAATAACAATTACTTAAAAGTCCATAGAGATGTAAATGATCTCTAAGCGCTAAAATTAAAATAAGTAAACTTAATATTGTTAGAGATGTATAAGGTCTCTAAGCGTCAATAACAATAAAACTAATCCAGAACAGGATTATGTCTCTCATCAATCTACTTATACATACAATAAAATAACACTAGTATAAAGGTATTTAGTATGCCCTTGCAAGCATGAAAAGACCGGACTCCATAAACAGCACCCGATCACGAGTATGACGCGTATCTCAGCCATCGCCTCCCTCGACCATCTGTTAGGGAAGGTGGCGACCCGATCAACGACGCCACCGTAAGCAAAGCCCTTTAATAATAATAATAATAATAATAATACTTTTATTTCGGACACTTTTTTTTTTGTACATCCATATATTGTTAGTAAGACTTAATCTAGGTATATTAGTATAAAATATTCTTAATTTATTTAAATCTAAATTTAGCGACTGCCTTTATTTGTCCGACCCAGTGACAAAAAATTGGGGAGTCGTACCTATCTGCAATGATACTCAAAATGCAATTGGAACTATCCCTTAGCCGCCTCAACATCGAGACGATTTTCTTGCGTATAATCGCATGAAAATCGTCCGTTCGGGCCTCAGCGAAAATACGCGAGGCGCTACACCAGCGGGGTAGTCCCAACAACATTCTGAATGCATCATTGTATTGTACACGCAGGGCATTATAGGCTCTTTTGGTATACTTCACCCACAGGCTACTCGAATAAAAAGACTGGCTAAAGGCCTTAAATAAAGTGATCTTCACATCAGTGGAGCATCGAGAAAACCTGCGGGCGAGCATATTTGACCTTACTGCCAATGCCCTGCGCTCCCGTTCAATATCTAGGTCATCATTTAGGTCGTGTGTTATAATGTGACCCAGATATTTAAACCTGCTAACAACCGACAGGGGAGTCCCCTGCAGTACAACCTGAGGCACACAGATATGCTTCCTCTTTTTTGGCCTAAACACCATAACCTCGCTCTTCTTAGGATTATACTGCAGTCCATGATCCCTAGCATATGTCTCACACACCGTTAACAGTTTCCTCAGAGCACTGATAGACGGACTCAGCAGCACCATATCATCGGCATAACTTATATTGTTTACACAAACACCATCTATGAAGCAGCCTGTATGCATGCTGCTGAGTCCTGCTAACAGCTCATTCACATAGAGGTTAAACAGCCTGGGAGACGAGAGCCCACCCTGCCTAACCCCACACTCCAGTCTATACTCAGAGGACAGCCTATCGGCCCATCTCACCTGGTTCGACTGATTCCGATACCAGTGTTTCAGTAGTCTCACCACCTCAGCCGGAGTGCCTGTCTCCTCTAGCTTTTTCCACAGAATATCATATTCCACTCGGTCAAAAGCTTTTGACAAATCAAGGAAACAGGCATAGACCGACGAGTTCCTTTGCGTATAATACTTAACCGTATGCTTGAGACATAGGATGGCACTTTCTGTAGACAAACCAGCTCTGAAGCCGAACTGTGTATCCTGAATTTTTAGGTGCCCTTCCAGTATTGCGTCCAGCATACGGTCAAGTATTTTCGCAGCTGTTGTAGCAAGTGAGATAGGTCGATAGTTGTCCCTGTTTGACAGGTCACCCGTTTTATTTTTAGGTACAGGTACTACTATAGTCCTCATCACATCTTCAGGCAGATAAGAGTGACTTATGCACAAGCTAAAGAACATGGCCAAGATACGGGGCAAGTGAGCACCGGCTAGTTTGAAATGTTCGATGCTGAGACCGTCATGACCAGGCGACTTCCCTCTTTTCATTTTATGTATTGCTGCAGCAACCGCCTTAGCTGTAAAGGTAGTCCCAGTCCTAACGGTCCCCTCATCATGCACTTCCCCCCCACGGCTTCCAGTAATTAGCGACTTGACCTGAAAGTGGTCCCTGAACGCCTCTGCAATCTCACCCGGTTCACACTTATCTCCCACGCTCACAGGAAGCCCAGACTTCACATTCATTTTCCTAGTACCTTTCCAAAACTGTTTAAAGTCACAATCTTTATGGGCCACGGCTAGTCTATCCATTTTCAATTGATCTTGCCTATCTTGGCACCATTTTAGTTTTGATTTAAACAGTTTTTTGCTTTCGTACATTAAGTTGTACCATCTTCCACATGATGGCTTACCCATGAGTACCCATTGCTGAAAATGAAGCCTGGCCTCCCTATGAGCGTCTGCTACATACTTGTTCCATCCTGCCACATACCCGCCCTTCCGGCGTTTTCTACATTTATGTGACAACACAGCTGCCCGCGTCAAGGCCCTTATTATATCTTTATACATGTTATCTAAGATTATAAAGTGCTCACGATTGTTACACGTCTCGCTATTTTTGCAACAGTTACTTAAACTTAACGGAAAGTCTATATTTCTCAACAAACTATTGCAATGTCTACTATACTCTTCTGTTTGCTCTTCTGTACGCACACCCCAAAGGACCTTATTTTCTACCGTTATAGATGGCACATACATAGGTGTTAATACATCCAGGCTACACTCAATTAGCATGGGAAAATGGTCAGACCAATATACGTCATAATCAATTGAAATGTTACTTATTGTATCCCACGCACTTTTAGTGACCAAACAATGGTCTAACCATCTCCTACATCCGTGTACATCGCTGATATATGTGTATGATTGAGAGTTTAGGCCTAACATATCTACATCAGCACAAGAACATTGATTTTCCGTACAAAAATTCAACATTTCGTTGTAAAATAACTCATTTATGTGAGCGTTGAAATCCCCTAACGCATAAACTGCTTGCACGTCACTGTGCTCAACTATTGTGGTGGAAATAACACTTAAGCACTCCGTGAACAAGGGCAGATTCTCTTGCGAGTTTGTAGGCATATAAATACACAACACAATAAATACATTGTTATTACACCTAACTCTTATAGCCGCTACTCGGTCACTACTACACTCAATCACTGACACTGACTGGAACGCACTCTTACGCCATAGTATTCCCACGCCGCCGTATGGCCTGCCTTTGACTATCCCCTCCGCCGTATCCATTGCAGATTTACCTGTCCATCCGAAATCAGCATCTATCGATCCCAGCAGCGGAAGGTCAAAAGGAAAAAGCCAAGTTTCTGATAACGCCACTATATCAGCCTCTTGACACAGCATCCTCACACCGTCGATGGCCCGTTTGAGAGACCGGCAGTTAAAGCAGACCATCTTACAGTTGCCCTCCATTTTTATAGTTTAGATTTCCCGATGCCTCGTTCACTTTATCATCCCTTTTTATTTAAGCGAGCATGACATATTCAGGCTGCCGGACATTAATAATATCAAAGATTAAAATGACTCTTCGGCCAGAAACAGCATCATGTTTCATAAAATGCAACGACAGAGCTATTTATACAAGGAAATATGCTAAGTGAAGCATAGGTATATTAAAACTAACAGGATTTAACTATCACTGGCTTAAAAGCATTTTTGTTATTTAAGAAATCGTTGACAGTATAAAAGCCTGGCTTAACAAATAACTTTTAATATGAGACTTAAATTTACTGACTGGAAAATTAACTATATCTATGGGTATTTTATTATAAAATCGTATACAGTTCCCCACAAACGTGCTAACCTTCCGGAGACGACTAGCCTTCACTGCAATCTTGTGTTTACTTCTAGTATTGTAGTCGTGGATATCACTGTTAAGTTTGAATTCTTGAATATTTTTTTGAACATACATAATATTTTCAAGAATGTATTGACATGCCACGGTAAGAATATTTGCCTCCTTAAATTTTTCTCTCAGAGATTCTCTGGCCTTAAGTTTGAAGATGGAGCCTACAGCTCTTTTCTGTAGCACGAAGACGGTCTGGATGTCAGCCGCTTTTCCCCACAACAGAATTCCATGGGACATAACACTATGAAAGTAACTGTAATATACCAGCCTGGCCGTCTCAACGTCAGTTAACTGTCTAATATGTCTAACTGCATAGGCCGCAGAACTAAGTTTTCCGGCCAGAGTGGCAATATGCGCATGCCATTGCAGTTTTGAATCTAAGGTGACACCTAAAAACACTGTTCTATCTACAAATTCCATTTCATCAAACTTTAATTTGATCTTAGAATGGTTTGCCTGCTTGATATTAGGCATAGTGAATTTGATGCACTTCGTTTTCTTGGAATTTAAGAGCAAATTATTTGCTGTAAACCAGTTCACAACAGTATCTAGTGCCTCATTAATACCGTCAAAGTTTTTCTCTTTGCGGCCTACCTTGAAGATAAGTGACGTATCATCTGCGAATAGCACTATATCATGTTTATCTTTTACAAGATTTGGTAAATCATTAATATAAACTAGAAACAGAAATGGGCCCAGAATTGATCCTTGAGGAATTCCAAAAATCAATACAATCTTACGGAAATGTTACTGTACCGTATTCTTTTATTGTTATTTTTATATTACTTTTCAACTCTCTAGGGGCAGCATGGCTCACATTCAACCCACTTCTTAGGTAAAATATATAATATTTTTCTTATATTATACCTACGTATGGAAAAGAGCGCCTCCCTGAAATGCGAGGCCTGTACACATCGAACGCAGAGCTCCGTAATGATGTTACTCAACGAGGCGGACTTTATGGGAGACCTATGTCCAGCAGTGGACGTCCTTCGACTGATATGACGATGAAGATTAAAAACAACTTCAAAGATCACTGTCCAAAAAAACCAAAGCTTGACAACTAGTAAACTAAAATCATGGGATCCCTCTCCATCACATAGCCTCGGTGTGTTTGCTGGGCCGGCATTGTCCCAAAACAATGATTGTCAATGTCAACTGCGATCAGCTGAGCAGTCACAAACCAGCAAAGAAATTTTGAAATACTACATGTACAAAACCCGAAAAGTTTATTATTTCCCTTAAAACCGCCGCGGCCGCTTCAATATTTCTGCCCCGTATATTTCACCATCTATTCCCAGTTAGTTGCAATTCGCGCCACGGGCAGCTCGTAAAACGTGCGGCGCCACTGTCGCAGGTGCCCTCGAACATGTTCCAGGACATTATGCAGCGCGTAAATATTGCATCCACGGCAATTTGACAGACGTGACGAGTTTAGCTTACAACATTTACTGCGGAGAACAATGTGAGAGATACGAGTAAATAGGTAAGGTAGGAGATTGAATTAGAGATCAAAAATGTAAAGAAACAACTGTAAAACCTCTGACCATTACCAGTAGCTTAAACCATATCTCTATCAATTTAAATTAAAAACCAACACGAAAACGTATTAAAATTCTAAATATTTTTTTCTAATATTCATACTATTTTATTAATTGAATCTTGAATACAATAATTTTTTTCAAGTATTTCAGAATGGTCTTCTGTCATTAACCGCTTAAGTATTTTTTTTATGCTGGCAACCCATTTATTTATATTTTTTATCTCTAATTCCGTCCTCGACATTACAACCTTCTGTTCTCAGCGGTTCCTTGGTTATAAATTTAATAAGACTCGTAACTTTTCGAACGAGTGTACGATCAAATAAACTGTCGTTTTAGTAAGCGAAACATAAACAAATATTTAGTTTTAGATCTACCTAACGTATAATATACGTACAACCGTTACGCAAATGACCGCTTGGGCTTTGGATAACTGTCGAGTGGAAAAGTAAGATGGATAGCAAAATCTAAAATGCTGTATCGAAATAATTTCAAAAAACCGTTTAAAAAGCCGACGACACTGATGTAGAAATAATACTGTCAGTTAGGTCAAAAGATATTGTTAACAAATCGGTCAATTAGAGAAAACCAAAGATATAAAACAAACCCCTGGTTGTAGTGACAATAAAATAACATTTCTCTTCTACGTGTTATTATTTTTGGTCACAGCAAAAACGTCCAAACGGTAAATAAATATTTCTTCAACTCGCTTCTGTTTATAAATTACTTCAATTGTTCTCTAGCAAGCTCAGTTCAACTACAGATGTATCATTTGCCAGTTATTGTCCTTTACAAACTAGCTCAAAACTCCCATTTTGAATATTTTTCAACGCGACGAAAACCTGGTCTGCGGTTTTTTACAGCAAAATCGTGCGTGCCTCGCAATAAAGAAGGCAATTTACGAATACGGCTTACTCGGTAGATTGCGAAGGCTCGAGTTATTTTCTAATCTAGGTTGCGTTCGAACTTAAAGGTAAATATTTGCTGAGTGGGATTTTTGAGGGTCAAATCAAGTCACTCAAGCACAAAAAGGCTTATCTGATGGTACTTCACAAAAATATACTACTTTAATAACCCGCTTGTAAATAATGCCGAAACGTCCTTCAAGAATAAGTTTGCTTTTGTTGCAAACAATCGCTATGAAGCGCGACTACAAAACGAACATAAAATAGGAATCTGTCGCAATATTATTGTTAACCCTGACTTTTATTTCTTTAATTAATTTGAATGCATGCTTTAAATTTATATAACAATAACATAACTTAAAACATAAAATGACAGAATACAAAAAAAAAACTAAAACAAAACCTAAACTTAAAATTAAACTAAACTATTTAAACCGAAAGCCATGAAATGTTAAGTTAATATTATTGTTAAGTTGTAAGAGGTTAAAATTTATCTGGAGTATCTGCAATGATGTAATATTGATTGTTAAAACTATAACCATCGCGTTAGAAGTTACAATACAATACAATACAATACAATTATTCTTTATTGTTCACCAAAAACAAAAACAGTTAAACAGTAATTAAATAATTAAATAACGGTAGACAATTGGCGGTCTTATTGCTAAAGAGCAATCTCTTCCAGACAACCTTTGGGAAGTGGAATTGATGCAAAAAATATTGAGTAGGCAAACAAATAATAATAATCATCATAATAAGTCTTTAGGTATAAATAAAGATAAAAGAGTCATACACATACATATATACACAGATATGTAAACATACATAAACATACGCAAAAATAAACAGAAATTTATGCTAACAACACAGTCAAACCAGATAGAAGCTCTAAAATTGTTCAAACAACACACACTAAGAGGGAGAAATGCGAAACTACCGCAGTGACAAGTAGTATAGTTTAAACTTATTTTTGAAGATTAAAAGGGATTTAGCACATCTTATATCTACAGGCAGAGAATTCCACAGACAAGCCGCCTGAAATGTAAAGGAATTATTGTAAAATTTGGAGCTGGAGGATGGAACAGATAGAAGAATTTTTTTAGCGCACCTTATAGAAGAAAGGTAGTTGAAACGCTTCTTTAGATAGCGGGGAGTTGCAGGATTAAAAAGTATGCCATAGTTAGTTAGTTAGTTAGTTTTTCTGGGCGTTTTCCGCAAGTCGACATCTAGCGTGCCTATTTTGCGTGAAAGGGGTAGCGCTACTCTAACCACCCTAGCTCCTGTATGAAGTTTACCAAAGCTTTGGTATTGTTTACTGCTTCGTGCAGTGTGTTCGGGGTTCCTATGTACTTTTTCCTGTATATTTCTACCTGCTTGCAGTCCAGTAGAACATGCTTGGACGTCTCTTCTGCCTCCATGCATGCTCTACACATGGGGCTGTCTGTGATGCCTAGGTTGTATAGGTGTTTGTTGAGTGTGTTGTGTCCTGTTATTAACCCTACTACTTTGCGTAGTTGGTCTCTGTGCGTCCTTAGTAATGTAGTTGTGAGTTTGTGGTTTTGTTCAGACAGTATCTCTTTCGTCTGTCGACATGTGTCTATCTCCTCCCAGTACTTTTGATGCAGATGTTTAGCGTACCGGTTTAGTTGGTTATATTTGTAGCTTTGTGGTAGGGGTATAATTGGCTCCGGTCCGTATGCCGGTGTTTCTGAGCCTTTTCTGGCTAGTTCATCCGCTGCATCGTTTCCTCTCGAGCCACTGTGTCCCTTTATCCATTGTAAAGTTACCTTGTTTTTGTATCCACACATTTTTGAAAGCTTTTGGTGGCATTCGTATATTAGGCCTGATGTATATATGTCACTTCTCAGTGCCTGCAGTACTGATTTACTGTCTGAGAGTATTAGTATGTTTGTGTCTTTGACTTGTCGTCTCTCCACGGCATTACAAGCTTCGATGATCCCCAGACATTCAGCTTGAAAGACCGTATTGTATTCACCTAGGGGTTTGGATATGTGTATGTTCAAGTCTTCTGAGAATACACCACATCCTGTTCCCTCATTCGTTTTAGACCCATCGGTATAGATTCTTAGGTTGGTTTGGTTTAGCCCTTCTTTCGAGTCTTCTGCTAGGATTATATCATATTCCTTCCGGAAGACCGCAGTTTTCGGTACTCTGTCTACCTCTGCCTCAATCATAGGGATGTTTGAGGTAAGATTGTTGTAGATTTTTGTGTGTGGTGTATTGTGTTTTATCCATAGGTTTAGGCTTTTTAATCGTATAGCTGTTGCAGCTGCTTCTTTTTGTATATGTATGTGCAGTGGTAGGAGTCCTAGCATCATCTCCAGTGCTGCTGTTGGAGTTGTTCTCATGCAGCCTGTTGCCGCTACACATGCTAGTCTTTGTGTTTTCTGCATTTTGGTAACAGCACTAGTGATTTGAGTACGGGGCCACCATACTATGGCTCCGTAGCTTATCATTGGCACTATTACCGTTTTGTATAGCCACAGTATGATGTGGGGAGATAGGCCCCACTTTTTCCCCACCATTCTCCGGCATTGCCAGAAGGCGACTGTTGCTTTGTTTAGTCTGTTTTCAAGGTGTTTGTTCCAAATCAGTTTGTCATCCAGGGTAATTCCCAGGTATTTCACCTCTTTTGACAGCGTTAGTTGTGTTCCAAATAGAGTTGGCATTGTGTATGTACCCAGTTTTCGTTTGTGAGTGAAGAGAATTGTGTCGGTTTTTTTTGGGTTAACCGATAGCTCATTCTCCTTGCACCATTTTTCTGTTATTCTCAGTGCTGTTTGTGTAAGTTCGCATAATGTGTTTATTATAAGGCCACTGACAAGTATAACTATATCATCAGCATACCCTATTGTCAAAAAGCGGTTTTTGTTTAGTTTTATTATTAAATCGTTTACTACCAGGTTCCAAAGCAAGGGTGAGAGCACGCCTCCTTGGGGGCATCCTCTTATGACTAGAGCCTGGTGGTTCTGGTTTTCAGATAATCTTATGATTCTCTTCTTTAGCATGTTCATAATCCACTCTATCAATAGCGGTTCGGTTTTATGTCTTTCTAGTGCTTGTTTGATGCTGCTGAAGTTTGTCTTGTCTAAGGCTCCCTCGATATCAATGAAGGTGCCCATGCAAGAGTTCTTTTTAGCCAGCGCATCTTCTATATTGCTTACTACAGCATGTAAAGCTGAGTCTGTTGATTTTCCTTGGCTGTAGGCATGTTGGTTCGGGTGTATTTTTGTGTATTTGATGGCCGTGTCCTTTAGTTCTCTGTCGCAGAGTCTTTCCAGAGTCTTTAACATGAAGGAGGTTAGGCTTATAGGTCTGAACGATTTCGGGTCAGAGTAGTCACTTTTCCCCGGTTTCGGTAAAAATATGACTTTAACCTCTCTCCAAATTCTAGGTATGTATCTGTAGGCGATACAACTACAGAGCACTTTGGATATATATTTGATTAGGTTTTCTCCCCCCCATTTTAGTAGGGCTGGATAAATTCCGTCCAGGCCTGGCGATTTATAGTTTTCGAAGCTGTTTATCGCCCAGGCTGTTTTGTTTTGTTCTGTTATTTGTTCTGCTATCTTCCACTCATCTTCTGTTGGAAGATAGTTTTCTTCTTGTTGTTCCCAAGTCTGTATATCTACTACTTTGCATCCCGGGAAGTGGGTCTCCACCAGCAAACTCTCTGTTTCCGCTGGGTTACTGGTGGTACTATTGTCTGGTCTTCTCAGGGTGCCTAGTAGTTGTTTCGGCTGGTTGGCAAGGATCTTCCTTGTCCTATTAGCTTGTGTGCAACTGGATATGTTGTCACAGAAGTTCCGCCATGTGGCAGATCTTCTGTACCTTATTCTCTTTTTGTATTCTGCTTTGGATGCCTTATATCTATCCCAGTCATCTTCAGCTTTGGTGTTCATTGCTCTGTTTAACTGCCTTCTCATTTTGTTCGTTCCATTTCTGAGCCCCACCAGTTATCTTTTTTGGAGTTTACACTGGCTGATGGCGTCGATAAGGGACATGTGTTTTCATAACTGTCTACTATGTATTTAGTGAGTGTGTTTACCTGTTCCTCTAATTCTGTTGTGTTGCGAGGCTTTTGTGTGTGTATCTTATCGTCTAGTTTACCTACCAGAGTCTCCTTGTACGCCTTTATGTCCGTGCGTCTCGGATTTCTTCTGGGTGTCGGTTCGCTTGTATCGGCTGTGAGGTCATACCGGATCCATCTGTGGTCGGAGCATGATAGCTCGTCCGACACGTGCCAGTTGGATACGTGTTGAGCTGCCAGCCCTGTGCTTAGAGTAATGTCAATTATAGTTTTGCATCTACGAGTGACAAAAGTTGGTTTCGACCCTGTGTTCAGAATATCCAGGTTAGTAGTCATTAAGTATTCAACAATGTCATTACCTCTATTGTTGTTAGTTTCCATTCTCCATAGGTTGTGGTGGCCGTTACTGTCTGCCGACAGGATCAGCTCCAGCCCTTCGTGCTCGCAGTAGCGTATAAGTTTGTTCATCTCCACTGGAGGAGGTTCTTCTTCAGCCGCCATGTAGACGGAGGCGAGAACTATCTCCGGTATGTTTGAGTTTTGTGTTCTGAGGAGTTTTATGGCACACACGTCTCTGGAACAGAATTCAGTTAGTGGTTGTGCCATTATGTTACGAGAAATATGTATACAAGTTCTAGGTTTATCTTGTGAATTGTAAATTACTTTACCTCCGGTGTTGCAGAGGCCGTTTATTCGTGTGTTCCTGATCCACGGCTCTTGGATCAGGGCTATCGATGTTTTGTTAACCTCCAGCCATCCTCGAAGTTGAGCCGTTGCTGTTTCGCTGTGCTGGAGGTTAACTTGGAGGACCTTACAGAGGGAAGGAGCCATCGGACGATGTCTCCTCCACCTTCCTCCCCTTTAGGTTCAAGAGGCTGATCCCCTTTGTACATCCGTCTTCGTCATCTGAGTCTAGCAAGATGCCTTCCTCGACGTCGGAGCATGGTTCCGTTCTTTCTGCGCTCTCTGTCTCCATCTCAGTGGTGGCGCTCCCTGTTGTTTCACCCTCTGCGGCCTTGTTTGCTTTGGGTTGAGTGCAGTCCTCCTCCAGGCTCACGCTTTTCTCTAGCGGAGTGTCCCTGAAGCGCCCCCCGCTGTGCTGGAAACGGATATAGACCGTCCCACATAGGTAGTTAAGCTTCCTATCCCTTTCCAGCGCAGCAGGGACTATGTCCTCTGGCACACCCACTAGAAGAAGCGTGCACCCTCTCTTCTTGAGGGGGATGGCTTGATGTATAGTCCATCGTCTCACCTCGGCCCAGGAGTTCTGGTAGTTAAGAACTCTACCGACCTTAGTGAGGTTGTCCTCTAGCGATGGAATCAGTATACCACACCTTGTTTTTCTTATCATCTCGTCCTCCCTCTTTCCGACGAGATGATCTCCGTTTTCTAGGCTGGCCGCTCCAATCCAGGACATCAGCCACGCTTTGGTATTTGCGTTCTGGCACCACAGCTTCAGGTACCCATCTACATAACTGGGTTTGCCCGAAAACGCTGGGGCCTCCGCTACGGTGTCCAGATCGGTTTCAATTGCTGCCTGGAAGATAGCGTCCCCGATCTTCTTCTCCACCTCCGCGGCATCCTGTTGCGACAGTCTGCCCGTGCGTTCGTTAGTGATCGCAACCGTCAGATCTGTCGCCGCAGCAGCCGCGTAGGTGGGGTGTGTTTTCTTTATGTATATATTCTTAAGTATGCCATAAAGAAGACATAGTATATGAAAGTTACGTTTTAGTCGAATTGGAAGCCACTTGAGTTCAGAACGAAAATGAGATACGTGGTCATATTTACGTAACCCGAATATGAACCTGATGCAAACGTTTTGGATTCTCTCAAGCTTGTTCAGTTGCTCCTGTGAAAGATCGATATAGGACACGTCAGCGTAGTCTAAGATTGGGAGCAGTAACGTTTGAGCGAGCGCAGTTTTTGTGGCGATGGGTAGAAAATTACGAAGCCTTCTTAAAGAGCCTATGGCAGCAAACATTTTCCTGCTAACTTCATTCAACTGCGGAACCCAAGAGAGAGTGCGATCCAGGATAATCCCAAGGTTTTTTACTTGCGTAGAATATGGAATAAGTACGCCATTAAATTGAATAGGTGGAAGACTACTGAAGTCGACTCTAGAGACCATCTTAGTACTACCAATAATGATAGCCTGAGTCTTATCAGGGTTAACAGTCAGCCCATAATTTTCACTCCAGTTTGAGATGCGCACTAGGTCACTATTCGTAGAGGAGATAACTGAAGGGAGATCACTAAGTATACCTTGAGAGTAAATTTGAAGGTCGTCGGCATAAAGGTGATAAGATGAAAATAATTTATGTGTTATGGAGTTGATAAAAATAGAAAATAATAGAGGAGACAACACGCCGCCCTGCGGAACACCGGCCAACATGTTGCACCAAGAAGAACGGGAAGCATCCACCTTTATACGCTGCCGACGGCCGGTCAGATAACTACGAAACCAATCAATAACCGCAGGAGATATGTTAAGGGAACACAGTATCGCTAGTAAGATGTCAAAATCAACGGTGCCAAAAGCATTGGTAAAATCTAGCAACGTTAACACCGTCAACTTCTGGACATTCATACCTGACCGTATATCATCCGTAATTTTTACGAGTGCAGTTGCCGTGCTATGACCCGAACGGAAACCGGATTGATAAGGATTCAGGAGATCATTAGTATTAAGGAAAGACGTAAATTGTTGAAAAACTAATCGTTCAAGTACTTTGGATAGGAAAGGAAGAATGGAAATAGGACGGTACTCGGAGAACGCTGAGGGATTGGGCTTCTTAGGAAGAGGTATTACGTCAGCATCCTTCCAAAATGAAGGAAACACACTAGAGGAAACTGAAAAATTAAGGATGCTGGTAATAATAGGAACTAGGAGATCGAGTAGGGGGAGGATCATATTACGGCTTACGCAGTCGACACCTACGGCATTAGAAGTAATGGATAGTATATTCCTCTTAACATCACTGTCGGAAAATTGAGAAAGACAGAATGGAGTACAGTCCGGAGTTGGAAGAGATGAAAGATAATCGAGGGTCCTGGATTTAGCAGGACCACTGAAGGTGGGGGAAAAGGAAAAATGATGATTTAATAAATCGATGTCGACGTTATTAGAACAGGAGTTTTGCTGAGACTTTCCAACTCCGAGTGACTTTAGAAACTTCCATACTCTAGCGGGGTCGCCGTTCTCAACAGACTGGTGAATATGGCGCCTTTGTGCATCGCGGCAGATGGTGCTGCATCGGCTGCGCAATCTGTGATACCGGGTTTTATTTTTGTCAGAAGGATCGCCTTTGTATCGCGAAATTCTTTTTTTCGATTAGTAACCTAATTTCTTTTGTAAGCCAAGGAGCAGGAAGATGTTTGACCTTCACTGGATGGACTGGGGCATGCACGTCGTATAACTGGGTCAGAAAACAGTTGAAAAGTGTGATTTGCTCATCCACAGTGCCTGCATTGGAGATAGCATTCCAATCAACCTTCAAGGCATCATTACGAAGCTTTTCCACATCCATGCGACCAAAACTGCGCTGAAGTAATATTTTGGGTTTTAACTTAGGAGGACGGATTTTGTAGGACAGATAGAGTAAATCATGATATGAGAAAGCGTCCGCAGAGCATTCGCCATATTTGGCGACATGAGAAACGGAGGAAATCAGGGTAAGATCTAAAAGTGACGGAGAACAATTTGGAAAATGATGTGTTGTCTGTGAAGGAAGGATGTTCAAGTTACATGCGGCAACAATTGATTGTAAAGATCTAGACCGACGATCATTTTTGAGGAGACATGTATTAAAATCACCCATGATGATATGATGACTGAAAGATGGCATAAGGTCTTCTAGGAGTTTCTCAAAAGAGGCGAAATAGTTGACATTGAGAGAAGGCGAGTAAAATACACCAAGGAGCAATCGGGTGTGAGAAATAGTTATAACTAGAAATAAAAACTGCGGCGTCAGAGGAAGGGGTTTGTGCGGACATGCTGACAACAGAATAGGGGATATGCGACCGAAGATAAATTGCAACTCCACCACCACCTCTAGGAGAACGATCGTTATGAATTAGAGTAAACCCTGGCAGAGAGTATGAAGTTGATGGTAAACAAGGCTTAAGCCAGGATTCTGAAACCAGAATTGCGTGGACACTCTGCAAATCAAAAGATATAGAGAAGTCATTGAAATGAGCCGGGATGCTTTGAGCATTTATATGAACAATGTTGAAATTTTTTGAAACGTCTCTAAATTGCGCATTTAAGGTATCATGGAGGGATGGCGGTAAGCTGTGAAAACTATCGTCATTTGACTCACTACAGGAAAAAGAAGTAAAATGATCACTATCAGAAATATCAGAGTTGTTATTGTGCTGTGACATTATATATAAATAAAATGCATATAATTACTACTAATATAAAATAAAATATATAAATAAAGTATTAAATACTTATAAACTTGAATTAATATCAAAACACCACCCGCCAGCAGTATGAACAGAAAAAAAAAGAAAACAAATCAAAAGGACAGCTTATGTAAACATTGATTGTGAAGAAACAAAACGCAATTAACATAATGGCAACACTGACTTGCCTGTCACTTAATAGAGTGCCAATTTTGAGTGACATTGACAATGGCATACGTCAGTAAAATTTGCTTTGCACATGCACGAAATAAAAACAAAACAATAACTATAGAACCAGTTCACTGAATAAGAAAGAGGGTATACACAAAACGATACTATGCACCTAAATTAAGAGGGTGCAGTAGCAATTTATCGGACCAAATTAAGAAGCCTGCATTTATGTTAACAAGATCAGGTTCATTGTTTTTGACCGCGCTTCGGCCTCGCAGTGAGCTGCTTCGCCGGCTGTGCGGCCTGCGCCGGCGCCGTGGGTACTTGCACATTCGAAGCAACCGTAATTTCCATTAACTGAGCCGCGCCGGTAACTCGATGCCGCTTTCCATCTGCGTCCAGAACAAATACATCTCCGTTCCACGACCAACAGCTGCGAACGCCAAACCGTTCCCGAGCGGCCACAAACAGATCATGTCGAGGCTTCGTCAAGAATTCACCCAACGTGACACTGGAACCCTTCAGAGCCGCCTTACCAAACCACAACTCGTCGCGTATTGTTAGATCACGAAACTTGATTAGAATGGGTTGTGGTTTGCTGCCTCGAGCCTTGCCCAGTCTATGACACCGTCGGATATCTGCGGCACATATGTCACTCTTAATGGGCTGCAACTTCTCTATCACTAAACTAGTAACATCTTCTGGATTATTGCCGGAACCATGTCTATTGACTCCATGAAGCACTAACATTTTCCGTCGAGAGCGCATCACCATGTCGTCCAATTGTCGTGAGATTAGCTCCACTTGTTTCTGTAGGTTATCCAGAGATTTAAAGATGAAAGCTCTGAAGGCATTAAAATCTGTCGCCACATCCGAAGCTGTAGGACTGCCTGAGCCTGCCGACCCTGCCCGGTCCAAGTTTTGCTGCAGCTCTGCCATCCGGTTGTGGAAAATTTCTGCCAACTCCGCAATGGATTGCTTGATAGCGCCCACTTGTGCCATAGTTTTGCAAAGTATATATCTGAGTGAACAATGCAAGTGAAAACTGTCCAGTAAAAGTAGGAAACTGCTTGAGGTAGGTAACATACTAAATGAACATCAAATAATTGATGTCAAATATTGTAAATAAACAATATTATTAATTTTAATATAAAAGAGCTTTAACAGTGATGTTGTGTTTTGTTCACCTACCCACAAATTGTATTATAAGTTGTAAGTTAGTGTAATCAGTGAAGTAAGATAAGACGAAATTAATAGTTGAGCAACAAATTGACAACTTCGTGAAATATTTGATACTACTTATATATATTTTCCTGTTTCTCGGGTTTTAAACGTTAATCAGAACTCAGTAGTTCCAAGAAAGTTCATTAAAAATGAGAGGCCTTGAATTACATTCTACATGAACTAATAAATTGTTTTTTATGAAGCAAAGTTTGTTTTCTAACATTATTAACATAAACCGAACCCACACTATTATACGCCAGCATATATAGAACTCACGAAGCACGCACACAGAGACGAGCTTCTGAAAATTTAATTCCGAACAACAGTCCCCGCGAAACGTGATCCTTTGGCTCGTGATTTATTTGCGCTGGCTTTACTTTCATTCCAACTATTTTATTTCTTCGATTGTAAATTTTTTACCAGATCTGAAATTGGTACTATTGGTCTATTGTGAAGACGAATATTATAACCGATCATAACACTGATATATAAATATCTAGCTTTTGCCGTTTATCGTGTTGGAATATAATTTATTTCATGCGTTTGTCTCATTATCCTTTTTCTTTTCAAATTTCTTGATGATAACTTAGATAAAAAGTATATTCAAATCTCAAACTAAGAATCTGCATGCCAAATTTCATTGCAATAATTCCAGTAGTTTCATAATCATAAATATAATACAGACAGATACAGTTACTTTCGCATTTGTAATGTAATAAAACTAAGAAAGAACTTGAAACCTCATTTTTAGGGTTCCGTACCCAAAGGGTAAAAACGGGACCCTATTTATTACAATACTAAGACTTCGCTGTCCGTCCGTCCGTCCGTCCCTCCGTCTGTCACCAGGCTGTATCTCAAGAACCGTAAAAGCTAGACAGTTAAAATTTGCACAGATTATGTATTTCTGTCAAATATCAAAAACCTGCCAAGTGCGAGTCGGACTCTTTTTATAGATCATGCGGTACGGAACACTTCGTGCGCGAGTCCGACTCGCACTTGGCCGGATTTTATTACTTTAGTCATAGGAGTTATGAAAAAAAACCTGCATATTGTGAGGAAAGCAAGCCGCTTTGCACAGGGATAGTAGGAACTAAACTAAGTGATTTTTTTCGAGGCAACCAGAGTTTCGCCCCTTAGGAGGTGAGATGGCGCCACTTCAAAAATGAAATATTTGAAAAATTCTGTAAGCTTAACGGGTACACCAATTAAGACGATTAAAATGTCAAACGACAGAGTTTTTTTTATTAATTGCACAAAAAAATTTATGTCAAAAATGAAAATAAAAACACTACCAAAAAAATTCACAAGTCTCATTTTTTTGGGTGGTATTTTTACTTCTTTACCTAATCACTAAATACAAATGTTAAAACATGGCATTTTTTTTTCATAATTATTATTACACAATAAAAAAGGGCTAATTTTTTTATTTTTATTAATACCTTTAGTAATGACAGATATATTTAACATTTAGTGCGCGCGGGTGAGGTAGTAGTAAGTAATCTTTAAACGTAGTTAGTCACTTGTGGATGCGACACGTAAAGATGAAACTCGTGTAAGAATGAGACAACAATGTGTACTCTATGTACATTTCATTCTAACACATTGAAGTACTTCTAGTGAGGTTGTTTATTACCTGTTATGCCTCCTGCTGAGGCTATTTGAGAGTATGGAAATAAAAGTTATATCACAGAATATGAAAGTAAATTATATTAATACCTAGTATAAGTACTTACAAAAATAAATATACATATTATTCTCTAAATAAGGCATATTCTTCCTCGATTTCAATCGTACCAGAAGTGCTGGAAAAGATTGATATTGCAATTAGATTTTGTATAGGTACATATATATACATATATTTATATAAAAATATCTGTACGTATTAGTTACTCACGTTTGGTTACTACAAATTCCTTTGCAGAATTTGCACTGTGCTGTACAGGTCAAATCAACACGTCAGCAACCACAGTGCATGGTGTTGCAGCCTGCCACAGTAGGTTAATATTGGGGGTTCTAGCTCACATCGCTTCGCTATCGCTCGCTCCGTTCGCAGAACCGCCCAATATTAACAATAATGCAGGTATTTACGCAGCACTACAGCGGCCAGTCTACGGATACCCTTTAATCTTCATATTCAATCTTAATACATCTGATTTCGAATGTCTTCATCCTCCCAGCAAACTTCTCATGCAACGATAAAAAAAACAGCAAAAGGCCTTACCCACGGGTGCCAGGTTTTTATTTCATAATATATTTACCACATCCCGGCACCCGTGTGCGGCTAAGTTGAGCAAATAATTTCCAGGTTGGCCAGACTCGTATATTACTTACTTGCTGACCAATGTCTCATCATTCCAACTATTTTTCCAGAATGGCCAGTTCTGTACTTAATAATCGGTTTGACTAGGCAAAGGGTCGGATGATGCTTCAACATATTTCTAAGTTTCATGTTTTGATTTTAGGTATTTTAAGTTCTCTGGTATTATTTTATGTCATTCATTTACATTCACACAGATTGGCCAGGTCTGTCTCATGTAAACGTTTGACAAGTGGTCCGCCGAGAATGAACTCGGCTCGCCGTTACTATTAATGAAGTCTAATTATATATACTGTCCTTAAGGAAAAATGTCTATAGCGCGCTGAAGAGTAATAGCGTTTAAATTGTTAAACCTATGCATAAATAAAGATTTTTTATTTATTTTCATTATAGTTTACTCTTATTTCCAATATTTCGTTACTTGCAAGTTGTAAAAGTAAATTATTACATTGAATTCAGTATATTTACCTTTTAAACCCTATGTAACGCCATCCGTATAGCCATCTAGCGAATAATGAGCAAACAAATGTTAATATGTCAAATTGTTTGATTAGTAAATATACATTTTTCCTTAATGTACTGGTTTGAGTGGTCACCAGAAACAGTAATGTCATTGTTTTCCACGCAGTATGTGTAAAATAAAGTTTATTCCACAAGATAAAAAATCGATTTCAGGGCACCATCTATCAATAACCTTACAAACATTTAAAAGTGCGAAGCTGTTTAGCGCTGTGCCGAAACTGCAAAGGTTCGTTATAAAGCTTCATGTCTTAGCCGCTAGATGGTATGAAAATAGATTTAGTTTTAACCAACATTTGAAATATCCAATATTAATAATTAATAGTTTTGGTTAAGCTACGTTTGTCAGATAGATTGATTTACACATATAGCCCGATTATATTATTATTATTATTAACCAACCAAATTGTATGTCGAAAAGGTAAGTACATTTGATTTCCATTTTAGAATTACGTATCAAATGTCGTCGACAATCTGGCGCCACTACCTAAATTAGATTTTGCATTAATCCTAGTTCACACCTATCGTTGGAGCTATCTACTAAAATAGATCTTATCTTCCTATGATGTAAAGTAGAATTATGTCTGTATTATCATTTCAGAAATTACATAAACATAGTGCGCTTGCATAAGTACTTCAATATCTACGCGCCTTTAGAATTAAAGGTTTCTTGTTGGATACTCGATATTTGTTCAGCTCATATCTATTGACACGTTCAACCAGGTGGACACTTGAAAACTTTAATTACGTACATTATTGAAGGACGCTTAAAAATATTTTATTCATTAACAAACTCAGAAGGCAATTCGAGCAAGTATGTAAGTATATGTCGAATAAGTTATTCTTTATAATTTGCATCATGTTTGCTTCTATAATGTGCTTTTTACAGGGCATCTAATAATAATCCGTTTGAATCCGACGAGGAAATTTTTTTAACGCAGAGAAGTGACGACGCGCTTCCGCCGGCTAAAAAATCGAAGGGAAAAGCATTAAAATCCAAAACCGTTCGAGCAAAGAAAACTACGCAGAAGGTTTTGAAGGTTGCCGATAATAATTCAGACTCTGAAACCGAAGATGATTCCACAGCGCAGTCGAAGAAAAAGGTCCAGAAACCTCAACTGTTCCTGGATTCTGAGGTACCTATCTAAGCTTACCTTGCTTAAGTACGTAATACGTATAAAAATAACTTCACAATTATGATAAGTGATATTTCGCTAACGAAATCTTTCGTAAGCCATTACTGATTTGCGTTATGATTTATTTTTAATTAACATGTCATTGTTCTTACAGGATTATGGAACTGCCGTACCAATTAGAGCTTCAGCATTGAGAAACTTTCTATCAAGAAAAACTGCGTCTGGGTATACTATGCAGACGAATCATTCTGCCAAAGGGGGGTATTACATCGAACTCAGGGCATATCACATGCGAGATTTGGAGCCATCGGGGAATGAGGTTGACCGCTGGAAAAAAGCAGTCGTCACTTTCAAGGGAGCGGTCGATGAAACCAGCCCAATTTTTGCTTCAGTCTGCGACGTTATAAAGGCTGTTAAAGAAGAATATAAAGGCATCCAACCTATATTGTACCCTTCTAATATTTAAGGTATGACTATTTTTCTTTACTTTGACCCTCGGTATTTCAGTGTATTATTTAATCGAATTTAACCTTTAAACTGGATTCAGAAGTATATTTTTTCATTGTTAACCATATTTAGTTTTGCATCATATCTTGACCTTGATTGTCATAGATTCTTACACATATTGACTACTATATTGACATCAGTAACGTCTTTAATTTATTTAGCATACAATTATAATAACTGACTTTTCGTAGGTAACGAAATTTTGAAGAAGATATTACAGGTGTATTTTTTAAGGCATGTCACAATTTTTGGTCGATTTATTTTTGTATTTTACTTACTATGACATCGTTTTGTCCTTTCAGGTTTATCAAATGCACTGTCCCTAAAAGCCTCGACCGTATGATCTTTTTTTATCTTGAAAACCGCATCTGGATATACTATGCAGACAAATGGAGAATATTACGTCAAACTCAGGTAGACCCAGTATTTAAATTAGATTCGGATATTTTTTTCATTCGCAATATTCATTTTGCCCAATTTTTCGTAGTAATTTAAACTTTACGTTATAAATACATATTTTAATTTACGAGTTAACTTTATATTAAATCATCATGTATTTTTGCCAAGCTTGTAACGTTCACGTTCCAAAGTTATCAACTCATAAAAAAACCAACTTGCATAAATCTAATTGTTTACTCAATACAAAATATAAAAATGTATACATAATTGCCAACGCATTTCGTGACAGAATAGCTAGCTATAAAATAAATTCGGCAAACTTTACGATCGCTCCAGAATTGTTTTTATCCGAAATTTCAGAAGTAACGGACCAACTTATTAGGGAGTACTTGTATAAGCATACGGCATTAAAAGTGAATTTCGAACTCTTTGTTACATATGTATTGACGAAGAATGATGAGAAATCAATGAAATCATTCAATACTAAATACGTTGAAGTATTTCAAAACAGCGATATTTCATCATTATATCGCTCATTTGCTGAAACATTAGTCTCAAAATGTTCAGAATTCGAACTTTCGGAGTCCGGGTGGACAATTGACACGATTAATCATTTAGAAGTCAATATAATGAAGTACAACCCTCTAAGGGCAGGCTCCTATATACCATTGCCCAAGCACATAGCAAATAAGAAGGCTTGCTTGAATATAAATAATACAGACAATCGCTGCTTTTTATGGTGTATTATGGCTTATTTGTATCCAACTAAAAAAAATGCTCATAGAGTTACATCATATCCCGATTATTCTGATATATTAGAAACAAGTGGTATGTCATTTCCGCCAAGTTTAAATGATGTCAAATGGTTTGAAAATAAGAACTCTGATATTAGTTTAAATATCTATGGTTTAACAAAAAAAGGCGAAGTCACTGGCCCTTTGTATAAAACGCACAAAAGGAAAATACACCATGTAAATTTATTATTATTAAGACATAAAGGAAAGGCACATTTTTGCTTGATAAAAGATTTAGGAAAGCTTGCTCATAAACAACTTACTAAACATAAAGCAAAAATACATTTGTGCGAAGAGTGTTTTTTGTATTTTTCAACGAAAGAAAAACAAATTCAGCATAACTGTGCAGGAATCCAAACTATGTTACCTGAAAAAGACACCAAAATTTCTTTTTGTAATTTTGAAAGGACACAAGAGATACCTATTGTCATTTACGCTGATTTTGAAAGCTTGTTACTAGAATTTTCGGATAAAAATAAGTCAACCTATGTAGAAAATATGCAAATTCACGAGGCTTCGTGCTTTGCCTATTATATTTGCTGTAAAACCAACCCTGAACTAAACGACTTCGTATCTTATCGAGGTCCTAACTGCTCGAAAAAGTTTGTCGAAACAATATGCGGCGATGTAACCAGATTACATGCTATTCTGTCTTACAGTAAACCTATGATTCCACTTACCCCAGATGAGCGGTTATCGTTTACGTCAAGTACTATGTGTCATATATGTAAAGAACCATTTTCTTCTGACGACAAAATTGTGATGGATCATAATCATTTTACGGGTCGTTATAGAGGGGCTGCGCATGCAACATGTAATTTAAAAGCAAAAACTTGTCCTTTTATTCCCATAATTTTCCACAACTTAACAGGATACGACAGCCATCTATTTATTAACGAACTTTCGAACGTATGCGGGCGAATTAACCTTATACCGAAAAATAAAGAAAAGTTTATTTCATTCACTAAATTCATACCCATGGATCGTCAAAATGTGGCCCAGTTAAAATTTATCGATTCATTTAATTTTTTAAGCTCAAGTTTAGATAATTTAGTGAACACGATGAAAGCAAACGATTTTCAACATTTAAAATCATTTTTCGGCGAAGGTGAAAAGTTTGATATTGCTCGTAAAAAGGGTATATATTGTTACGATTACGTTGACACCTGGGAACGATATGAAGAGACATGTTTGCCAGAGCCTTCTAAATTCTTTAACAGATTGACATCAGAATCTGTATCCTCGTCTGATTATAAACATGCTATGCGTGTATGGGATACTTTCAACATTAAAAATCTCGGAGAATACACTGATTTGTATTTAAAATGCGACGTATTACTCTTATGCGATTGTTTTGAAAAATTTAGAAACATGAGTCTTAATTTTTACAATCTCGACCCTTGTTATTACGTGTCATCACCATCGCTAAGTTGGGACGCTATGCTACTGTACACTAAAGTAAGGTTAGATTTATTAACGGATATAGAGATGTACCAGATGATCGAGAAAGGAATAAGAGGCGGTCTTGCTCAGTGTTCACGAAGATATGCTCGATCTAACAACAAGTATCTTTTAAGTTACGACAGTAATGAGCCGGATAGTTTTTTAGTATATTTAGACTGCGTTAACTTATACGGCCACGCCATGATGCAACGTCTTCCTAAAAGTAATTTCAGATTTCTTGATGATTTCGAAATTGCGAGTTTTGATGTTGAAAGTATACAACATGATTCTGACACCGGGTTCATTTTGGAAGTAGACTTGCATTACCCACTTGAGTTACATGATTCTCATTCGGACATGCCATTCGCGGCTGAAAAATTTGTCCCCGCGGGGAGCAAAAATAGTAAATTAATTGCTAACCTTTATGATAAACATCGATATATTATTCATTACATTCATTTGAAAGAATGCTTAAAAAATGGGTTAGTTTTGTTAAAAATCTATAAAGTTTTAGCCTTTGAACAAAGCAATTTTTTAGAACCGTACATATCTTTAAATACTTCACTTAGACAAACAGCATCTTCCGAATTCGAAAGAGATTTTTTTAAAAAACAGAATAATTCAATATTTGGTAAAACGATTGAGAATAAGCGTAAGCAGGTCGATGTGAAACTTGTTAATGTGTGGAAAGATAATGGGAATAAAACGAACAAATATTGTGGGGCGGAAAAATATATAAATGCTCCTAATTTTAAAAATGTGGCGATAATTTCAGACTCATTAGTAGCAATTCAATTGAACCAAACAAAAGTTGTACTTGACCGTCCGATCTACATTGGTTTCTCTATATTGGAACTTGCAAAAAGCCATTTATACAGATTTCATTACAGTGTGATGAAACGCATTTATACAAATAAAATACATCTCTGCTATACTGACACCGACAGTCTCTTATATCTTATCTATACAAAAGATTTTTATCGAGACTTGAAAGAAAATATAGAATATTTTGATACTAGCAATTATGAAGCAGGTAATATATTTAACATACCTTCTGTGAACAGTAAGATACCCGGATATTTCAAAGATGAGATGGGCGGTGCTATTATTACAGAATATATAGGGTTGCGAGCAAAATTATATTGCATCACTACTTGTAACACAACTGTAAAAAAAGCAAAGGGAATAAAAAAGTGTATTACCAAAAAACTGGACATTAATAAATATAAACGTGCTCTATTTTATAATGAATCATTGAGAGACGAAATGTGTATTATTAGATCCAAATGCCATAAACTTTATACCCAAAAAATAAACAAGCTAGTTCTTTCACGAGATGATGATAAAAGGTGTGTAAATAAAGATAATATTACGTCTTTGCCCTGGGGGCACTATAAAACATTATGTTAAGTACGGTGTTGCATGCGTAGAATCAACCTTAAATATAATGTAACGCTGCTGATGTTAGTAAATAAGATACGATATTAGGACGATGACAAATTTTTAGACGATCGTTAAAAGTATTTTATTTCGACTATAATTTAATTGATTCCGTTGTGAGCCGAAATTTGTCTACAATTTACTGAGTAACTTTTTCGTCACAACGGAATCAATTAAATGTAAACGAATTAAAACCTTAACGACGGCCCAATAATCCCACCCATATTTCTGATTTGTAAGCGATATTTTACTTGGTGTTGTATTTACATAGTTAGTAAATAAGATACGATATGAGAGCATTGACAATTTTTTCGGACCATCGTTAAAAGTATTTTAATTCGACTACAATTTAATTGATTCCGTTGTGAGCCGAAATTTGTCTACAATTTATTGGGCAACTTTTTCGTCACAACGGAATCAATTAAATGTAAACGAATTAGAAACCTTAACGATGGTCTCAAAATTTGGTCCTCACCCTTATTTCTGATTTGTAACCGATATTTTAAGTGGTGATGAATTTTACATAGTTTTTAAGTATGTAACATTTGAATAATAATGATAATAAATCATATTTACGATAAATAATATTACTTGTTTTATTTATATTTCTCCATTGACAGTATAGCGTTATAGAAAATAGGTTGTGACGATTTGTACACAATTAAGCAACTAAAAATAAATATCCAATCAGTTTTCTAAACGCTATATTGTTTCACCATGAAGAGTTTTTGATATTTCCAGTCAGGGCTCGGAACCGGTTAATGTCAAAATCCCGAAATAGTCAAATATTTTGAATTAGTTTATGCTCTTTATGTAGGACTCAATAATGTATTTAGAATATTGCTTCGTATAATTAGATAGCCTAATTAAACATGAAATAATAAACGAAAGAACGAAAAAAACGGTTTTTATGGAGAGAATACTGGTTTCCGAGCCCTGTTTCCAGTTGTTAACCTTTAGATGCATGAAGTATCAACAACGATACTACTGAAATGACCCAAGTCGAAATCAACTTAACGTCAATTTGGGATTTTGTCAAACTGAGCCATTAAGTCTCAATTTTACATATATATGACTTTTATTTAAGACGTTACAAAAATAAAATGGAGTACCTATCATTTTTTTGATATTGTATGCATCTAAGGCTTAAAACACCTCTGTTCCATGAACGATAGGTAGTAAAACGAATAAAATATAATTTATCGACCTAAATTATCCCTAAAGCTACTACTTAGTTCAGGATTCAAGATTCGAATGTTAATTCGTGACGCAAAAACATAATAAGTGCATGAATAATAAAACAAAATAATATAGTAACGTTCGGGTCACGGAATCCCGAGTTCATAACGCTTGCCTGGTCAACAGGCGATAATTGTTTCGATGTTTATTAGCTTTTCTATCTATCAATTGCTCAAATGTTATTTATTATAAGAAATAAAAATGTTATGCGAAAGTCAGTAAATAGATAAGTTTGCCCTTAAACTTTTTAGGTGCCTTATTTAATATACTCTGTTTTTCTTTATCTATGGGAGTCTAATTACAACTGATAATAACAGTTGTCGTTATTAAAATGGGTTATCATTCTAAATTATAAACAAAAAACAACATATTTGCTGAAATTTTTATTGAGGTCTTAGTAAACATTTAACTACAAGTACGAGTATATATTAAAATGAATACTGCAAGTACTTACGAAATTACAAAAGTTTATTATATGATATGTACAGTAATACTAAAAGCTATTCACTTTTCATCCAGTTTTCTTAATATTCTTGTCAATGCGTATTCAGTTGAGTCTAACACTTCGTCACATGGATCGCAAACAAGGTACTGCGCACTAACATTGCGGCTAGAATCACCATCGTTCACAGCTTCGATATCAATTTTTATTAAATATTGTCCTTTTCGATAGTTATTTTTTATAACGAAAGACGAGCATTTTTTAGTTTGATCTTTGATAATAGTTTTTTTCGGCTTATTTTTCACTATTTTGCGTACTACTTCCTGACGGCGTTTTTCAACTTTTTCAAGCCAACCGTCAACATCTTGCACGTAATAGAATGGATCGTCCGGCCCGACATCATGAATTGGAGGGCTAACGTTAAATATGTCGCCAAAATCATCAACTTGGTTTTGTTTGCCCATGTTTGACTCCATTATCTGAAAAAAAAATTAGGTTAGACACTATAACGAGCCCTCAGAAATAACATAACAAAATAAAGTACGTTACAAGTTTTATTAATCTCTCAAATATATTTCAAGACTGTTAGAAGATATCTTAATTTTGTTTAAGATAAAATATTAATATAGAAAACCATTACCTATGGCTTTAAATTAGGCAGTAACTTCTCTCGTTGCGACTGCTTCCGTTTGACGCAAGCAATGAAATGGAAGCCAATGCTCGCAATTCTTTACAGGTTGCAACAGGTATTAAGAATAATCATGAGTAATACCGAATGCCTTTTTAGGCAGCGCTCTAACATTTCTAAAACAAAATACTCTCCAACTTAAACTGCTAGTAGGTATACATATTTAATGAATGTTTTGTATAATTAGTTAACAGAAAGTAAAATGAAGCTAATGAAACAACAAGTGTCACTTGAAATCGGTAAAATTATTGCTGAGTCACGTCCTATTAATATAAAGCACAGTGTGCTTTTGCCCAACTCGATTCGATGCATAATCTGCGGGCCTTCCAATTGCGGCAAAACCAATACCATGCTAAGTTTATTACTTCATGAAAATGGGTTAAAATTTCAAAATGTGTATCTTTATTCTAAAACGGCTTTCCAACCAAAATACCGCTTTCTAGAAGACGTTATTATGAGAATATCTGATATTAATCTGCACATATTTCAAGACGAAAAGGATGTAATTTCTCCTGATGAGGCCTTATGCAATTCTGTTTTTATATTTGACGATATAACTTGTGAAAATCAGAACAATATACGTAATTATTTTTCTATGGGAAGACATAAAGGAATAGATGTGTTCTATTTATCTCAAACTTACTCTAAAATTCCCAAACAATTAATTCGAGACAATGTGAATTTCCTAATTATTTTTAAACAGGATGATGTTAATTTGAAACACATATATCATGAACATGTGAATTCTGACGTTAGTTGGGAAATATTCAAATCACTAGCCATAAATATATGGAGGGACCCATTTGCATCTTTAATAATCAGCAAAGATTGTGAGTTGAACAATGGTAGATATAGAAAATCATTTGATGAGTTTGTAAAGTTTGAGTGAACCATTCATACAAATATTTATGACAAATCCAATTTAAGACAGTTAGTTACAGGCTTAAGGCAATAGAACAAGTCTGTACAAATTTAAATGTCATGGAAACCGATTTAAAAACACAGTTAATAAAATCAGTTAAAAATATAAAAAATAAACTGAAACAAATGCGTGAAAAAGATGAAGTTTGTGAGTTACAACATAAAAAAATATTCAAATCATTAAGTGACCCATTAGAAACCCTAGTATCACTAAACAATACTTCTAATAATGTTCGCGTGCACAAGGAAAATAAAGAGATATATGCTCAAAACGACGCTCCTATGGATGATGCTAATCTTGATTTAAAATATGGCTCTAAAGAGTTTGTGTCACAAGAATTAAAAACTCCAACTAAAGTGGAAAACTATGTAGCAAAAGTGAAGAGTCCTCAAGCAAATAGAAAATATTTGCAACTCCCGAAAGAACCTTTCAATGTAACATTTGGAGTGCGGAATGATGGCGAGAACTTATTTATAGGTAATTCGCCGGTAACATTAAAAACGCAGGGCGAAAATACCCCAAATAAAATGACAATGATTAATTTACCTGATAAAAGTTATGAGTTAACTCCAGGACTAAACGAACTTTTATTTCAAACCAAACCCAATTCAAATATCGTTGAAGAAAAAGATAAACTAACTTATAAAGATATCCTGATTCATACTAATGTTCATAAGAGAGGATATAGTCCAGACGGTCAAATACAAGGAAATTCGGGCATGAAATACTGCCAATTTATCAAACCATTATTTAACGAATCTAACAAAAAACAGGGCGGCAACTTACCAGTATTGAAAAAATATAGGCGTAATACAGATTACATATATTGGGACGATCCTAACGAGTTAATTGACAGATTAAAATTATTGGTTGCTTCTAAAAATGCTGGCAATACTAATCACGATAATGAAATAATTTCTATCATAGAAGAATTGAGAGAAGCAGGTATAATAAAAGAATAAAAGTGTTGTTAGGGACTCATTATGACTTAGTCCTATAATGTTCTCTGAAGATGAACGTTGATAAGTTTGGCCATCACATATTCAAAAGGCGAAAAGTAAATTCAAATATAGAACCTTATATGGCTTTCATAAATTTTAATGATGATTTTATTGACGCGAAGAATAAGCCTATTAAACATCTTGGAAAACCAATTGATTCCGCGGACGGTGTAACAAAAGAGTATGTTGATAATATAATGGAGGTTATGTTAAAAAAAATAACAGCGATACGTCAAGAATTACAGCAGTTAGATACAGAAATTAAAACCTTAAATCAGAGCATAGACTCAGTGATACAAAGAAGCAAATACAAAAAATGAGTAAAGAAGTGGTGGTTAATGAAATACATAAACAAGCTCGAAAGAATTTTCCTCGAAGACATGTGATAATGAGAGATATTGACGATTTATGGCAAGCTGATCTTATTGACATGCAGTCTATTTCGACAGTGAACTCAAAGTATAAATATATACTAGCAATAATCGATACCTTTTCGAAGTATGCTTGGGTATATCCATTAAAACAAAAAAGTAAAGAACATGTGACTCGAGCCTTTGAAGATTTGTTAACACAACCTCGTGTTCCGAAAAATTTACAAACTGACTTAGGAACTGAATTTTATAACAAACAATTAAAACATTTACTTGATCGATATAATATAAGACACTATTCAACATACTCTGTGAAAAAAGCTTCTATAGTGGAAAGGTTTATAAGAACCTTAAAAACCAAATTATATAAACAATTTAGCTTACAAGGAAACTACAAATGGGTTAATGACACTCTTTATAATGTAGTTAAGCAGTATAATAATACGGTACACAGAACAATTGGTCTTAAGCCAAGCGAAGTTAATGCAGGAAATAAGCAGCAAATTCTTCAAAAATATAATAAAACAGTTTTGCCAGCAACAACGAAAACTATATTTAAAGTTGGAGATCCCGTGCGTATAAGTAAATACAAAGGGACATTTGAAAAAGGGTATACTCCAAATTGGTCAACAGAAATATTTACTATTACTAAAATTCAGAACACAGAACCGGTTACATATATCATAGAAGATAGTAAGCATCGGCCCATTTTGGGATCGTTTTATTCACAAGAATTACTTAAAGCTAAATATCCAAACATTTACCTGGTTGAAAAAATTTTAAAAAAGAAAGGTACAAATTTATATGTGAAATGGTTAGGATTACCTTCTCAAGAAAACAGTTGGATTGATAAGTCAGAAGTTTTATAAGCAGGTCATATTTAATTTTTTCATTCTTAGTCCGTATTTCAAGAAAGAAAGAGTGTTCGGTATTACATCTTTAAATTATATTTTAATTATATCTTTAAATCAATGATGCCGAAATTTAATTCCGCAAGAAAAACAAAAGCTCGCAACGCTAAACCGACTGGTGCTGCAAAAAAATTAAAAACCGGGAGAGGTTTTAAGAAAACGTTTAAAAATATTGTTTCTCTTACAAAGAAACACATAAACAAATTTAAACCCAAATGTAAAAAAGCAGCTATAGAGTTAGCCGTTGCTGTTGCTCGTGAATTGGCTTCCGATTCTAACTCAACTGTGAATATTCCTCGAGTGATACCAGTGCCAAAAGTTGGAGGATTTCTTCCCTTAATACCAATTTTTGCTGGTCTGTCAGCTGCAGGTGGTTTAGCAGGTGGTGCAGCTGGAATCGCAAAGGCAGTTCAAGCAATAAAATCAGCTAAACAACGCTTGCAAGAACTTAAACGTCACAACCAAAAAATGGAAGAATTGTGTATAGGAAATGGGCTTTGTCTCAAAGAACATGGTGATGGTTTAGGCATTTATGTCAAAAAACAAAAAAACTAATTCCAAGGCTACCCAAAAGAGCGCTAACTAATATCGACCTACTGAAATATGCAAAATTCATTCCATTTTTTAGAGGAGTGTACATGAGAGATCAGTTGCCAGTTAGCCCGTTAAATAAAGAATGCGGCATTATAAATCTTGATAGTTCAGATAATCCTGGAACTCATTGGGTGGCCTATGCTAAATTAAGTGATTATATTGAATATTTCGACAGTTATGGTAACTTAAAACCACCGGAAGAATTTTTACACTATGTTGGACCAAATTTTTTTTATAATTATGCTAATGTGCAAAAGAGCCATCCTTATAATTGTGGCCATTTGTGTATTCGGTTTTTGAAATCCTTTTGGAACCGGCATAAATAGACGAGAACTTGATAAAATAATTTAGTTTGCTCAAAATGTCTATAACACTTACAATCACTGGAAACGAATCTGTTCTTCAAACGGAATTTATTCCTCCTCTGATATTAGATGATAATTATGAGTGTGGCTTACTCTACTTTTCTACATTTAATACAATTCCGAATATTCATGAAAATAATAACATTTTTGCCTATGGTAAAGATAAACGTATCAAAATTCCTTGGGCCAATTACGACTTGACAGACTTATATGAATACTTAAAAACTGAACTGAAAAATGTTCAGTTGCAAATTAAATCGAATAATAATACTTTTAAGTGTTTGTTATTTTGCACCGAGCCGATTCATTTTGAAGCCGAAAATAGTATCGCTTCATTTTTAGGATTTTCACAAACGATTCTAGAACCAAATAAATGGCATGAATCAGTCTATCCTGTAAACATTATTCCAACGTCGGTGATACGAATCGAATGTGATCTCGTGCAAGGCTCATATATGAATGGATTACCAGCCCATATAATTCACGAGTTTGTACTGAACGTTCCTCCGTGTCATCAGCTTATTGAGGTGCCTAAAAATATAATATATTTCCCTATAGCAAAAAAGCACATTTCATCAATAATTGTAAAAATATTAGACTTAAGAGGTGTGCCAATAAATTTTAAGAAAGAAAATATATATTTGAGTTTACACCTACGAAATCAAAATGATTGTATATAATAACCCCCAAAGACTTAGAACACCATCGTCTTGTAAGCTTAAGAGACAAGCAAATAAAAAGATAAGTTCAACAATAAAATGCCCAAGCAAAATAAAATAAAGCCATTAATAAGCATACCGTGAAACGAATAACATCCATTACTCCGACTAAAATAACTAAGAGTAATAAAGAGTTCCTTCGTGCTCTTGGATTTAAAGTATGAGTATTCTCCATATAACGGACGACCCTCAATTTGACAATTCTATTGAAAGTTATGAAATCCATACTTATAATCCATACAATAATAGCTACAATGAAAGTGATGAAATACGAATACCTATCCACCAGCAAGACATTTATGTTTTGCCCTCAGCAAGTTCTGTGTATATAGAAGGATCTTTCTCCATAACAGAAAAGGATCGTACAACGGGAGCCTCAAAAACAAAGAAAATAAACTTAACTAATAATGCTATAGCATTCCTTTTCAGATATAAGGTACGAGATGAATGGAGTCGAAATTGATCGTATTAGAAATGCTGGAGTTACTACGACAATAAAGTCGCTCGTGTCTATGAATAATGGAGAAAGTAAAGCTGCTGAAATGTGGGGCTGGAATGTAAATGGGTTTAAGAATCATGATGGAAAGTTTTGTATTCTTTTACCTTACCGTTAAACAAATTATTGGGTTTCGCAGAAGATTATAGAAAAATTATTATTAATTGCAAACATGAATTAATTTTAAACAGAAGTAGCATTAATTTAAATGGTGTTGTAACAGATAAAGATGATTTGGTACAAGTTGACATACGGAAAGTTCAGTGGCGCATGCCTCATGTTAAAGTTTCAGATCAGCAAAGGCTTGCTTTGCTAAAACATTTAGAAAAAGATAAACCGTTACAAATTGCCTTCAGAAATTGGGATTTATATGAATACCCATTATTACCTAAGACTACGAAACATTCCTGGTCTGTGAAGACAGCTTCTCAACTAGAAAAACCGCGATATGTTATTTTTGGCTTACAAACTAATCGAAAAAATAATAAGGAAAAAGATAATGCCGTATTTGATCACTGTGATTTGAAAAACGTTACGTTATTTTTAAATTCGTATTATTATCCGTACGACGCTCTTAATTTAAAGTTTGAACAAGGCCAATATAGTATATTATATGATATGTATGCTCGATTTCGTCAGTCGTTTTACAACCTTCCCGTAGATCCGTTGTTAGATTTGAAACAGTTTAAAGATAAGGCTCCATTATACGTGATTGATTGTTCACGACAAAATGATAATTTAAAAACTGGACCAGTAGATGTGCGTTTAGAAATTGAAACTACGCAAGACATTCCTGACAACACAAGTGCTTATTGTTTAATTATTAACGATCGGCTGTTCGAGTATCGACCTTTGAGCAATATAGTCAGGAAACTAACATGAAATCAATAGCAATCGTTGACGTTCAAGGATTTAAAACAGATGGAAATCAATTTATTGTAAAAGAAATAGCTATAGTATTTAATGATCAGTTGCAGCATCTTCTTATTTTACCTCCTTTCCCATTGTATAATCTTTCTCCGGAAGAGCGTAAACAAATATGGTGGATACAGAAAAACAGAAAAATTTACTGGAATGAAGGTTTCATTCCCTACACAGATTATTTGATGCACGTAGAAGATTTTTTATCTGATAAAACAATTTATTGTAAAGGTACTGAGAAAGTACATTGGATTAAAACCATGTTTCTTCATAATGATGTAATTAACTTAGAGGACATGCAGTGTCCTAATTTCTTAAGTTTATATAAAGATTTTAGATTATCTAGTGATGTATTTAATTGTATTTACCATCCTACTATATGTGCTTTAAAAAATGTAACTTGCTTAAGAAAATGGTGTACAAATAAAGGTTTTCTATGAATAAGGTTGTTTATTTTTGTATATAAAAGAGTATTTCTCCTACAATAAATCAGTATCATGTTGTACTGAACGGCATTTCAACGTGATGCTCGACGCAGTTCTCATGCCATCTAAAACAGTAACTTTTAGCGATATTGCACTATTTTTCCCAGTGCCTTATCAAGATGATTGTCGAATGGGAACATGGAAAATTGACTCAGATCGATTTCGAATGCGTATAATTGCTTTTGAACAAAAATTCCGGCTTATCTTGGAGCGAGAGAGCAAAAGTAACATCTACTTGCGATAGCTAGCGATATCAAAATTAAAGTAGAAACTGATCTAACAAGTAACGAAGTGGGAATTAACATAACGGAGTTTGTGTACTCTCATAACTGCTGTTAATATTGGGCGGTTCTGTGAACGATAGCGACAGCGAGCGATTCGAAATCAGATGTATTAAGATTGAATATGAAGATTAAAGGGTATCCGTAGACTGGTCGCTGTAGTGTTGCGTTAATACCTACATTATTGTTAATATTGGGCGGTTCTGCGAACGGAGCGAGCGATAGCGAAGCGATGTGAGCTAGAACCCCCAATATTAACCTACTTGCCACACACGCACATTGGTCCAGGAGGCTCAATTAAGACCAAATTATATTGATTTAAACTTGCACGATTTTTACACATTATTATTGGTAAACGGGACTTAATCGCGTACAAAAATTAATCACCTGAGGTGTGCCCGACGTTTCGAATGTATCGCAACATCCGTGGTCACGAGCTGAGCTGAGCTGGCGTGCTCTTGTTGTGTCAGCTAGTGACCACGGATGTTGCGATACATTCGAAACGTCGGGCACACCTCAGGTGATTAATTTTTGTACGCGATTAAGTCCCGTTTACCAATAATAATGTGAGACCAAATTGATGTTTGATCAGACCAAGACCAATGTGGTGTCCATTTGCTTTGGGAAGTTTTTGTCCAACCCCAACGAGACGGACATGGGACTTGCACTTAAATGTTAAATGCGTTTCCCCATATGTGTCCCGCTTGGTAGGCTGCACGCAAGGCATGGTTACGAATAGCAGCTGAAGTTGGTGGAAGGATTGTAACCAGCCTGTGTTTGGCCGCAAATAAATCTCTGTGCACTGCGTTGACAGAATTATGCTCTGTTCGAGCGTCATACAATTTGCAAACGAACCTGGAAGATGATGAATATTATGATAAAAATAAATATGTAAGATTATGATTATTTTAACCAAGTCTGCTGCGAGTATTCTTAGATTAGAATGAAATTATGTGAATCGAAATATTTGCGCAAAGCATGGGGCAACTCGTATTATGGTGCGTTCCTAGGATACGGATGTCCTGGTTTTGTTTATATTCTATTTTGAAATGCTAAAAAGAAAAGGCCTGACAAAACTATGGCTGCTAACGGGGTCGGGTCATAAACGCCGCTACGTTGCAGTGCACAAAATCGCATACAATTTGGGCGCTAATATGTCCGCTGCACTGCTCGGCTTGACTTTACAGGATGTGATACGACATCGTATTTTAATTCAAAAGGCAAGAAGTCTTGTTTTGAAACATTGATGGCGCACCCTGAAATAGCTTCCGCTTTTGCAAGCTTATCCACTCCTCTTGAAACCCTTTCTGAGGACGTAATTGCTGTAAAGGCATGAAAGCCGAGCAGTGCAGCGGACATATTAGCGCCCAAATTGTATGCGATTATGTGCACTACAACACAGCGGCGTTTATTACCCGACCCCGTTAGCAGCCATAGTTTTGTCAGTCCTTTTCTTTTTAGCATTTCAAAATAGAATATAAACAAAACCAGGACATCCGTATGGACATCGTATTTTAATTCAAAAGGCAAGAAGTCTTGTTTTGAAACATTGATGGCGCACCCTGAAATAGCTTCCGCTTTTGCAAGCTTATCCACTCCTCTTGAAACCCTTTCTGAGGACGTAATTGCTGTAAAGGCATGAAAGCCGAGCAGTGCAGCGGACATATTAGCGCCCAAATTGTATGCGATTATGTGCACTACAACACAGCGGCGTTTATTACCCGACCCCGTTAGCAGCCATAGTTTTGTCAGTCCTTTTCTTTTTAGCATTTCAAAATAGAATATAAACAAAACCAGGACATCCGTATGGACATCGTATTTTAATTCAAAAGGCAAGAAGTCTTGTTTTGAAACATTGATGGCGCACCCTGAAATAGCTTCCGCTTTTGCAAGCTTATCCACTCCTCTTGAAACCCTTTCTGAGGACGTAATTGCTGTAAAGGCATGAAAGCCGAGCAGTGCAGCGGACATATTAGCGCCCAAATTGTATGCGATTATGTGCACTACAACACAGCGGCGTTTATTACCCGACCCCGTTAGCAGCCATAGTTTTGTCAGTCCTTTTCTTTTTAGCATTTCAAAATAGAATATAAACAAAACCAGGACATCCGTATGGACATCGTATTTTAATTCAAAAGGCAAGAAGTCTTGTTTTGAAACATTGATGGCGCACCCTGAAATAGCTTCCGCTTTTGCAAGCTTATCCACTCCTCTTGAAACCCTTTCTGAGGACGTAATTGCTGTAAAGGCATGAAAGCCGAGCAGTGCAGCGGACATATTAGCGCCCAAATTGTATGCGATTATGTGCACTACAACACAGCGGCGTTTATTACCCGACCCCGTTAGCAGCCATAGTTTTGTCAGTCCTTTTCTTTTTAGCATTTCAAAATAGAATATAAACAAAACCAGGACATCCGTATGGACATCGTATTTTAATTCAAAAGGCAAGAAGTCTTGTTTTGAAACATTGATGGCGCACCCTGAAATAGCTTCCGCTTTTGCAAGCTTATCCACTCCTCTTGAAACCCTTTCTGAGGACGTAATTGCTGTAAAGGCATGAAAGCCGAGCAGTGCAGCGGACATATTAGCGCCCAAATTGTATGCGATTATGTGCACTACAACACAGCGGCGTTTATTACCCGACCCCGTTAGCAGCCATAGTTTTGTCAGTCCTTTTCTTTTTAGCATTTCAAAATAGAATATAAACAAAACCAGGACATCCGTATGGACATCGTATTTTAATTCAAAAGGCAAGAAGTCTTGTTTTGAAACATTGATGGCGCACCCTGAAATAGCTTCCGCTTTTGCAAGCTTATCCACTCCTCTTGAAACCCTTTCTGAGGACGTAATTGCTCATTTGGAATGGTTTGTGCCCACTTGCATTGTTGTTTGTGTAGATCATTTATATATATATATATATATACTATATATATATATGGACAAACCATTCCAATTTATATATGTGTGTGTGTGTGTGTGTGTGTGTAGGTACCATATTTCGATTCACATAATGTCATTCTATTATCTAAGAATACTCGTAGTGGACTTGATTAAAATAATCAGCATCTTACATATTTATTTTATCATAATATTCATCATCTTCCAGGTACGTATGCAAATTATATGACGCTCAAACAGAGCCTAATTCTGTCAACACAGTGCGTAAAGATTTATTTGCGGCCAAACACAGGCTGGTAACAACAAAATAATGCCATGTCTTAACGTTTTTATTTAGTAAATAGGTAAAGAAGTAAAAATACCACCCAAAAAAATCTGACTTGTGAGATTTTTTGGTACTAGTGTTTTTTTTTATTGTTGACTTCCATTCTTTTGTGCAACAAATAAAACAAACTCTTTCATTAGACATATTAATCGTCTAAATTGGTGCACTCGCAGAATTTTTCAAATATTTATTTTTTGAAGTGGCACCATCTCGCGTCCTAAGGGGTGAAACTTTGGTTGGCTCGAAAAAAAACACTTGTTTTAGTTCCTTCTATCACTTTGCAAAGCGGCTTGCTTTCCTCACAAAGTGCAGGTTTTTGGCTAAAAAATGATCATAAGCCACTATATGACCACTTGGGATTGACAAAAATAGTAATGATTTTAATAAAAAATAGTTCCCCTTTGGTATCCAGTTTGATTATCTTGTGTCGGCTTTATTTTATTTTGTCCGTCCACTGCTGGACATAGGCCTCTTTACAATTTCATGGGGGTAAATGCCATAATCGCCGCACTTGGCATGCGGATTGACGATCGCAGTATCTCCACCGCACTCCAAGGATGCTGCTACCCGTCCCCCGGTGGTCTTGGTCGTAGTTTTAGAACATACCCGGATCCATACTCTGAAAGTTAACCTATCAATATTTCGATGAAAGTGTTGGTGCATTGCGATTTCAGTTGCAGTTCGGGGCGACCCTATCTACCTACTCGAGTTCGAGTCGAGCAAAAATGTATAGATGCAAACGCCGGATTATTCCAGTATCGAAGATCTTTGCCTGTTTTACTCGCTTGTTCAGTTGCATGCATACTCCATTAATGACTTTGGTTACATTGAACTTGCTCTGTATTAAATCTAATTCTTGTCACGAAAATACATTCTGATAGACAATGTATTTTCAGACTCCAAAGATGTTGCAATTATTATCTCTTGTATATCCAGTAGTTGCAAGACCTGTGACGCACTAGACGTGGGCTTATCAAGATCTGGGCTAAAGTAGTTTACCCAGGTTGCACGTCCATAGATGCTTGTGTACTAGATGTTACAATTTCAGATACGTATTTGGATCAAAACACGTGGGAAAGTACCTCCACCTCACAGAAGAACGCTACCATAATAATTAATAACAACACTACAGATATGTGCCGCACTAATGATGGTGCTACTAGTGATAAGGTTGCCATCATCGCCATATTCAACTAAAAGGCGGTCAATTAGAGTAAATACTCGTAATTATACTTGGAATAGTATGACGATAATTTTAGTGTTCTTTATACGTCGTTGATGAAATATATAATACCAAAAACACAACACAAAAAATAACAAACGGAAAAGAAAACGAAACAAGAAAAAGTTCAAACAAAAACAACGATATTAGTATTTTATGACACCTCGCCGAGTTTCTTACGCCGGTTCTTCTCGTGGCAGAGGTTTATTTTTCCGAACCGGTGGTAGTTTATTGACGTTCATAGGTGCATGTAATATGCCTAATTTGAAGAATAAACTACTTTTACTTTTTTTTACTTTTATGTAACTAGTTTATAAGAAGGGTCTTAAAACGCAAGTTGGCATGCGAGCCTCGGCGGCAAAAAAGCACCAGAATATTCATTTGACATTATTGTTTGGTTTCTATCCTATTTAATTAGGTACATACTGTCAGGTAGTTATCGGTTGCGTACACTCTTTCTACTGAAATTCATAGAAATAACTAATATGTTACAGAACTTTACGAGTTTATTTGGGAAACATCCTCAATCTAAAAGCATAATTAGGGGCGAATTTTTTTGGATTTATTTTCTTTTTATTTAGTATTCGTTTTCAGTTTTAATTTTGTTTATCTATCTCAACAGATTAGTTAGTTTATTTTTTGTTACTTACCGTGTATATTCATATTGTGTGTTTATTGCAATAAATGTCAGAGCATAAGTATAAACTCTTAAATTAATTACAGATTTTCTTTCTTTTAGATTATTGTATCCAAAAATTTGTAGGTTTGCTTACATGCTGAATACAAGTATTTATAATAATATTTTAAAACCAAGTGTATCTGCAGTCTAACAAATAAA